>JALJVW010000139.1:48189641-49389641 GCA_024865655.1 Emberiza elegans | reverse complement strand
TCCATCAGTCCTGGCTGTAGAAAGAATGAGGATCCTTCCACAATGACAGGTCAGAACACATCTGCAGACCTCTAAGGTCTTGATATTACCAGCAGCCAATGATTCCTTTCTTGTGGCAAGACTTGCAGTGCTGGAAACAGTGGTGTCACTGCTCCTGTGTCAGGTGCTAGTGAACTGATATTCAGGAAAGCCCTCAGAGAGCCTTTTCCCCAAGGCTGCTGACATTGCTTCCATAAAACTGAGGTATAACACGGAATGGGCATTAAGGAATTCCAAGTCTATGGAGTTGGGCTTTGCATTGGAGAGCATGTTGCTAGTCAGAGACAGTAGGCAGGAAAAGGGTGGGAAATTCTGGGAAAGGGTAATAGAATGGGAGTCATGAGACAGTCTTAAAGAATCAGCATTTGGAATGGTGATGAGGCAGTGAGGAGGAGGCAGGGTAGTGGGACCTGCATAAGGAGCCATTGTTGGGGTGTATTACAAGGGTGAACAAGACAGTCTGACAAGTAGGTAATAGGCTGCCTACCTGTGGGATACCTGGGTTCTAGTCTGAGGCTTAATAAGGGCTCTGTTTGGAGCTGTAGGCAATAAATGTCCCTGTTCTGGCCTCTATAAAATAGAGGAGACACTGGAGTATCAAAAACATTATTCTGCATTACAAGCAAACCATGATAACTAGCTAAAGAATCAGGTGGTGCTGGACCTTCAGATGTCCTGCTCCCAGCTACTTGTTCTGGTTTCCCTCATCTGGGTGGGCAAATGGCCACTTTCCCGTTGGAAACAACCATTACCTGTTTTATGGTGATTCAAACAGCTGTAATTCTCAGAGAAGCTTCACTGAACAGCTGTGACATATGAAGTGCCTACAACTTTTCTCAGCCCTCACATATGCAAATTTGACATATTGTCTTGATTCTTAGAATGTTTTACCTGACTCTGGTGCCAAGTGTTGCTGCCAACTCTTACTTTTTGCCCAGTTTAGGAGCAGAAGCTCTTCCCTGTCTTGGAAATCACAAGGATCACAGAGCTGCTGTAAAGCTGGTTTACTGACAGTTTTAGTTATCAGAGCAGCATCTGGCTGTCTTCACAAGGCTGCTGTCCTCTTGCCTGGGTGAGAAATAGAGGTGCACAGATGAGTGGTTAATGTTTATGCCCAGCTTTGAAGTGAAGAAAGAGAAGGACTGTGCTGATCTGCCATACTCCCGTGTCCTTGCACTGCAGCTTGTGGTGTCACCTAGTGGGTGGGGTGCTCCAGAGGTGGAGATAGGATGAAGCTGATTGAGGGTGTGTTAGCTGTTTTGCCGTAGCCAAGTGTTGCAAAGAAACAGCTTTTAAGGCTGGAGGGCGCCTCCTTGCTGTGAGATCTCCAGTTGTTCTCCCCCATCCTTGGCTGCTGGCCCTGCTTGAGTTTCCGGTCTTCTGAGTGACTCTTAGTAAGGATTGGGTCGATTCTCCTGCCTAATGAGCCTGTCACTCAGTTTACTAGCCTCTCCTGTAACTTTCTGACAGATGATTCTGAAGTGGGAAACATTGTTACAGGCAATATTTGGGATCAGTTGCATAAGAGTCTTTGTCTGTCGTCTGTGCCATACAGCTGTGGAGTGAGCTTTGCTTAATCATGGAATGGTTTAGAATCATTAGAAGGGCTCTTAAAGATCATCTAGTTCTAACCCTCATGCCACGTGCAAGGACACCTTCCTCTAGAACTGGTCACTCAGAGTCCAGTCCAGCCTGGCCTTAAACACTTCCATCTGTGCCTTTGGGCAGCCTGTTCCAGTGCCTCACCACTCTCACAGTAAATTGTAGTGTTGTCAGAGGTGGCGTGTGAAGGCAGTGTGATGCACCCTCCGGCTGCCAATCTTGTGGCTGCTTATAGTGCTGTGTATTGCAACAGGTATCCAGTGCTCAGTGGAAGACTGGGCTGGGTGCAGGATTGCTGAGTACTTAAGGGAAGACAGGGGACTTCAGGGTTAGCAGAGCTCAGAGCTTTGTTCACTCTGTCAAAGCTCTGCCTGCTAGACTGCACTTCGGTATCCTGTGGTGTTAGTTTCTGCTTTTAGCTGAGGCTTAGACAGGAAAAGTAGGAAGGGGGAACTTGACATGTATCTGTTTTGTCAGGATTTCAGGCGTCCGTGCCAGACTTTTTAAAACCATGTCTCCTTTTGGAGCCTATAGATGTGTGAGCTGCAGTGGTAAAATCTGTCCCCTTTCCTGCAACCATCAGAATCACTGAAGCCTTGAAGAGAAACCAACTGCAAATGTAAATGACTTTCTGAGAAGAAAGTTATATACTGACTGTTACAGACCTCATCAGCCTGGGTAAGGTTTCTCAGTATCACCCAAGGTGAGAGTGGAGCCGTTGCAGTACTGCTGGTCCAGTGCACATGTGTATGTTGCTGCCTGCTGAACAAAGCTGCTGGGTTTTCTGCCCTTTGGGGAAGGCATTTAATCAATGAGAATTGCATGTAAGATGCAGCTGAGTGTCTGAATTGGGCTTGACCAGTATCACCCCAACAGTTTCATTCTCACCTTGGGTGATACTGAGAAACCTTTACCAGGTGGTTGATCCTTGTAACAGTTAATGTAAGTTCTCTTTCAGAAACACAATTACTTTCACGTTTTTTTTTTCAGGCCTCAGTGATAGCTTTTAAAATGCAAGACTTTTTCCATGCAGACACACAGCCCAGGTGCCTGAGGGTAGTGCTGTCTGTGCTTCACCAATCAGCTTTGCTCCTACTTGTCTTCTGGTGTTTCTTGCCTTGGAGAGAATGTTATTTACTGGCTGTCAGCAGGGAGAATGCTGACAGGCTTTTCTCTGGGAAGAAAATACACTGGTCAATGACACTGTTGTTAATTGAATCTCAGGTCCTTGTTCAAGGTATGATGCTGAGGCAGATGCTTTTCTAGTTTTCTGACTTGGCTGGGAACAGAGGAGAAAATTGCAGTGCTAAAAGATGAATCTGGCTGCTCACAGGGTTGCTCAGAGGTTTGAGACTCTGTGAAGGAGTTGCAAGACCTTTCAGTACCAGAAATGTGCACAGCCCTTCCTCTAGCTGCTTAGGTAGGAACCATCCTGAAACTGCAGGGTTCTTCCTTCTGCATGCTGAAGCCTGGATGTTGGTCTGCGTTTCTTTCAGTATCCTACATCTGCCAGTCTGGCTCACTGTCCTGAGACACTGCAGCCTTGTTCTGGACTGATGGTCCCAAAGATTTCTCTCTCTGCGTTTCTACCATTTCACAGCCCAGCAGGAGAGGAGCAGGCTCTGAATGTGCTGCATTTTTATCCCCTTCTCAGGTCTGAATGTAGGTTGTTTCTACGCCTTGTCCACTCTGCTGAACCGCATGGTGATCCATCACTACCCAGTAAGTGCATCCAACCCTCATGGCCCTCTCTGATGCTTGCTGTTGTCCAACACAAGTTGGGTCCAACACAAGTTGGCTGTTCCTTTTTGCCTTTACACCACCCCATGCAAAAGCTGATGAGCTCTAGAAAAGATGGCTCCTTTGCACCTTAATTGAAAGCATTTACTTGTGAGAAAATCTTCCAGCTATTTCCTCTCCTTGTTTCTAACTGTGATATCTGCTGGGACATCTGTTCCAGGAGGCTGCCCATTCTCATGCTCTGGTGGCAGAAGGGTGGGGTACCTCTGTACCTGAGCAATTGTACAGCTCACTGCTGGTGCTGCATGCCACAGAGATCCTTTCTGTTCTGCCTTATAATGAGTCCCAGTATTCCTAGTTAATCTGGTCCAAATCCTAACAGCAAGCTTCATAGATTTAATGTTAATTCCTTTGAGACTATCTGCTCATGCTGGCCAGTACACACATTTTTCTCAGAGTTGGCTCAGACATAATTGCCACATCACTTTTTTTTCATGGACCAGAAAGCACTGGCTCATAGTGGGCCCAGAAGTGTTCCTGTAAAGGCTAGTTCTGGTTAGTGTGTTACAAGCAGAAGCATGTGAGAAGACTAACTTTGCTGTCTCTTCCTCTCTGGGTTTTGTGCACTTTGCTTTTTGCTGGCTATGAGTTAGCTCCTGCACTTGTGTGAGTATGTATGTGTCTCACCACAGGGGCAGGAGGTGAATGCTGGCAGGATTGGACTCACCATTATACTGTCGGGGATGATTGGGGCTCTGATCTCCGGCATCTGGTTGGACAAAACCAAAACCTACAAGTAAGTCCCTTGTTTGCCCCTGTGCCCTGGTGACTGTGCTCTTCCTCCATACTGTGCAAGGAGGAGCCCTGTGCAGTTGCAAGTTGCCACTCTAGAGATGAATCATTGGGAGGATTTGTAGGGGAAAAAATAGGGTTCTTCAAAACCCATTTAGTGTAAGGTGAAGTTTGGAGCTGTGCATTAGCCAGCACTGGGCCCATACAAGATCTGGTGTTGGTGGTCCCTAGGGAGGCTTACAGAGAAGATGAGATGGCCCAATAACTGCTTTGTCAGGGATGAGAGAATTCTTGGCACAAACAGAATCAAGACTGTACCAGACCATTTGTCAGCCCTTACAAATCGGCCTCTGTGAATTTTTGTCCAGTTAATGAAAGGCACATTGAATCCCATGCCCAGAGGCATTGTGTTGGTGGCGTGCTGCTATTTAGGGCAGGCATAAGGGTTATTGGGGTTACAGATGGATGAGTCCGTGTTTGCTGCCTGGTGAGTTGGGAAGGCAGATCTGGCCAGCATGCCCTGCCATCTGCAAAGGGACAGTTAAGAGACTGCTTGTACTACAGATCCTGGTCCTCAGAAACACCTCTGTAGGATATCCCAGGTGATACAGAGAAACTCTTGTGTATTATACTGGGGTTCACCCAGCTTTTTGATTTCTCTGCTGGCTTTGAGAACTGTGCTACCACCTGTTGTCTGAGCAGGTCAGGTGAGAGGGGGCTTTACTGGTGATGTGCTGGCAATGACTTGAAAGCAATTTCAGAGTTTTACTCCTTGCAGCAGCTTTTCATCTGGGGGAGTCCTACTGCCATTATCCTACCTTATATCTTGGGCCGGAAATGCACATTCTCATTGTAGACAGCTTAGAATAATCTGGCTGGCTGTGAGCTTGCAACTTCTGAAGTGGCCTCTGGCCCTAGCTCCCTGTGAAGTACAGGAATCAGAAATAGAAAAGTGGCTTCTCTAATGAGAAAGAACAGTAGGTGAGGACTTCTGGGATTGGCAGGTTGTTCGTTGCTGTGTCTAGATGGTTGTGTTGCACTGAGTAGTACTCGTATGGGAGTCTGGGGAAATAGAAATACAACTGTTAGAACTGCACTGCTAACCATGCAATGTCACTTGTGTCTCTTTCCAGCCCAGGGCTGGTGGTGAGGTAGCCTCAGCTGCCACTGCTAGACTGGATGATCTTCCTGGTTCTCCATAAGTGAGATTAGGTTGCAGCATGAAGGCTTGAAGAACTTTGTGACTCACCATGCAGAGCTGGGACTTGAAATTTGGGAGAATGGGAGAGAGAGAAAAATCCACAAATCCTGTATTTGTTCTGTGTCCGCTCCTTCCTTGGAGGGATCACAGGTAGGCAGAGCTGGCTAACAGTGCAGAATAGGACAATGTCATCCATGGAGTTTATTCTACGGACCCCCAGGGACTATTGGGAGATAGTTTTAGCCTTAGGTGAGGAAAAACCCTGCTAAGAATTTGTTCTCCATTGCAGCCTACAAAATGGATTTCTGTGAAACTAGCACTTTTTTTTTTCTGAGTGCTACATAGTCTTTATTTAGCCCCATTTAAAAGTCTATTTAAAAAAACTGTCAAGATGCCAGATGTTCTAGGTGGGTACCCTCCCCCTTCCCTCTGTTGCTGAGATAGTGTCAAGAATAAAATGGTAAGCACATGAAAATCAGGAAGGAAAGATATTAAGTCCTTTTTTTAGTCAGCTTGGAGAGAGAGGGAAGCAAATGAATGGGATCCAGCTGTGATAGAGGGGAGCAGGGGAAGGTTAATAACAGAAGGAATTGCAGAGCTCTACATGCATGTTTGATCTTTACTGTACCATCAGCAGTTCCTTGAAAGGGTAAGGCTGTGCTAAGTCAGGCTTTCCCCATCTGTCATGCTCAGGCCCCAAATGGCCTTGCACTCTTGCTTTTATTTGGCAGACAAGTCCCTGCACTGTTCTTGTTTTTGGAATAGCAGGTGCAAATTTGGTCCATTAAAATAAATACATGGGTTATGTAGTGATGAGCGAGCAGTGCAAGAATTGGGGTTGCCTTTGGTGGTATGGCTTGTTGAGGGCAGCACATCTCTTTGAATCATAGAATCAGAGGAAGACCCTTATAATTTTGACATCAAGTTCCTGGCTCAGAGGATGGATGAGGTTGTGACACCTGGAGACTGCTGGGTGCATTGGTGTTGGTAGGGAAGTCTGGCTCAGAATGAGGTGTTTGGGAACTGCACTTCTCTTTGGCTCTGCTTTTCTTTGAAGTGCAGTGTTCACATGGCCTCAGATTAAGCTGGTTGCAGTCAGCTCTCTCTGCTTTCATTGCTGCATCTCTATAAGGCAAGATGTCAGAAATATCCATCTCTCTCTCCATTGACTAGGCAGAGGACCCCAGATGGGGTTTTAGGTCTGTACAGATGCAAAGTACAAAAATCTGGGGGAGGGAGAAAAGATGGTTTAGGATGGGGCACTTGGCTCTCTTCCAAGTGACAAGGCGAGTGCTCTTTCAGCTTAGCCGGACCAGCAACTTGGGTCTTCTTATCATAGCCTGTTTTACACAGGGTTAGTCCTTGTGTAGTGGATATGTCTTCACTCTGTCCTGCCATATGTCTTATATAAATAATTTACCAAGACTGTCCTTTCTTCTGACCTTCATACAGGAAGAAAGTGGCATAAAACTGAATGCCTAAGGATAAGGGTGTGGTGAAAACCAAAGCAGTCTTCTCCAATTCGTTCCTTTCTCCAGCATCTGACACCTCTGTCTCTTCAGCAATGAGATCTTCTGGGAGCATAAGATCAAGGGCTTTGTTCAGGCTTGTGTGCAGTCTGAAAATGTGCTGTCCTCATGGCAAAGCCTGTGGAGGCCATCTGTCATCCCTGTCCATACAGGAGAGCATGCTGGAGCTGCACACAACATCCCTGTGAGCAGCTAAAATTGTTGTATGTGCCTGTGCCCCCCTTCCCACCTCCTGCTCCCAGCTTGTTCATTTGTTGCCTCAGATGTTGCTTGACTTGAGTGTTTTTGCAGCTGCAATCCCCTCGTGTCACTTTTGCTTTCCTCATCCAAGTGACCTTGTGAGACAAGGCTGGGCTGGGCCATACCCATTCCTTACTCTGAGGCTTCTTCTGGAGCTGACTGAACAGCAGGAGATGTGTTCTTCATTTCAACCCTGTTCCCTGCTGGTGCTGGCCCTGCCTGGCTTTTTTCCCCAAGGTCTCATTTTTCTCACAATCCCTTGTGTGGGCTCTTTAATCTGCCTCTTCAGAAGGTTTGGGAATGTGACTGGGAAGGCAGATGAATGTCAGGGCTGGTTAGGTTCATCTAAGTGACAAGTGTGTCAGGTTCTTCACAGATCTCCCTCTGGCTCTGCCACGGAGACTTGGCACTGGTACCTTCGTAGCAATGCTTCCTTCCCAGAGCACGGGGTTGGGTTAACCTCAGTTTCTCTAAGGTAATGTGGCAGGATGCCTAACTTCCAGCCTGTACTCACTGCACTAATCAGCTTGTTAAGTAGACAGTCTCTGTTCCCCGTTCCAGGCAATGAAAATTGTCAGTCCCTGTAGAGCCATCATGGGAGTCGGTTGCTAAAAACACCAGAATGCAGTGCTGATGTGCTCTGTGAATCTGCTTCTCCTTTATGCTTTTCCCATTCCCATGAGATTTATGGCTATGATAAGAGGCTTATTAAGCTAAACCTGGGCATTTTTCCATGCCCCAGTGCCCCTAGGACCACAGAGTGTTCTTGTTCTCTAGTGAACAGGGTGTCAAAGGCCGCTTCCTGAGAACACTCTGCCTCTGTGTCTTTCCCCAGTGGATTTTGTTTGCCTGTGCACCAGTGTCTACCAGTATTTCAGTTAAACCCTCTTCAAAATTTTGTGTCTTTCTTGGACTGCTGAGCTCTAAATCTCCTTTTCTTGTCATCAGTGGTATGCTCGGGGGAGCACGGTCTTGCTGAAGTCTAAGTCTTAAGCCTTTCAGGTTTGGGACAAGTCTGCTTGTGTGCTTAAGGCTGTTTCCTGCAGCAGGATTTGCATTCACTGCTCTCTGTTCAGATCCTGTGAGGGTGTGTGGTGAGCAGGCAGCAGTTCATGGCTTCTGGGTGCTTCCTGATCTGTGTTTCCCACAACACTCAAGCCTGTGGTCTTGTTCTTTTACAAAGGTCTGTTTAATTTTGTCCTTCTGCAGCCTAATGATTCAGGGAGATCAGTGAGGAAAACTTGATAGATAAGGTATGCCTGGCAGGATCAGTTTTCTCCATTTTGTCCTATATACAGTTCTGCAGTTTCAGTGAAGAACACCTTCAAGAGTTTGCCTGCAGCTATGAGTCTGCCTGCTCTAGCTCTCTATGGGGCACAGCACGTTCTAGGAACTGAACTCTCTTGCAGCTTGACTAATGACATAGCATCAATGTGAAACAGAGTCTTGACCACATCTGGTCACTGTCTCATTCTTCACCTATGCCTGGAGATGAAGGGTGAAGTGCAACACTTGGCAGCTGTCATGACACTGAATAAGACACAAATCCCTTGGAATACTTGAACCATAAGCCTAGAAAACTGAATGAGATTTTGTGTGACTATCCTGAGACCTCTGCACTGAGCCTAAACTGGCTGTGGTAAGAAAAGAATTATAAAACTCTCCATGGGCTCAGTGTTCCTGCTGGCAGTGACTAAACTTCCAACCAAGGGCTGCAGCCACCTCTTGGAGGCTTGAACAGTATTTTAGCACTAACAGCTATGTAGTTTGGAGACTCCTGCTTATGGAAGGAGCACCCAGTTCAAATTTGGTTCACGTAGCCCAAGTACAGAGCTGTAATTCCAGCTTTGAGCTCCTTTCCCAGTCATTCTCTTTTCTCCATGGCTGCTTGTCAAGGCATGGAAGGCCTAAGAACTCATGGGACATACCTGAGGACCCTGTATTGAGCAGAAAAAGGCTTTTACTTGCATCGCTTTCACTCTCTGGGGCTGCTCTTTGTGTGTTCAGTCAGTCTTTCAGCTCTTCTCCTTCTGCAGCTTCCAGGCACTGTGCCAACCATGTAGCAGCTCTCTGCAATGGATTATAACACAAGTAAGCAGTCCCTTTATGCTGCCTTCACAGCTGAATTTTTCCTTCAGTGAAAACTTTAAAAAGAACTTACTCTAGAAATGATACAGCATTGGAGGTTAAGAGATTTAAGTATTCCTTTGATACACAACAAAATTACAAAACAAAATACACAACATGCTCACCACAGCATGTTGTTTAGTCTTTCAATATATTAAATGAGCTTGGTGACCCTTGTAAGTATGGATCAATAGCTGATGCCTGAAATTAGCTTCTCAGGCCTATATTTGAGTAAGAATTGACATATGGGCATGAGCCCCACTGACTGCAGTCATTGCAGCAGTGAGGGAGGACAGAACCTTAGCTGGAACAGTCTGGATTTGTCTGTAGTAATTCAGTGTACTGGAAACATTTTCTTACACATTGTAATACTTACTGCCTACTTGGGTTAGATTTTTGAGAGTGATCATTTACATTAAAAAGGAAAAGTGAAAATAGTTTGAGATTTAGTTTCTTCTGTGGAATTCTAGGAACTGATATCAAACACATTCTTTAATGGATTAAGACAAGTTTGGGAGAAAGTACACAAGTAGCTTGTGGTAATACATGTAACTTCTTCCTAAAAGACAGCGATCAAAAGGTTTTATCAACTCTGGTAACTGTTTTGCTTTCAAAATCGTGGTGGAATTTCAGTCAGGTAAAGTATTTACCTTTTCCTTCTTTCCCTCCTTTTCCTCATCAAAACTATGTACTGGGAAGATTTACTGCTGCCTCTTGTACTAAAAAGAGCCTTGTTTTTTTTAATGTGGGAAGGGTTTTCTTGGTGTGTAGTCAAGGATGACAATTGCTAAATGTTGCGGTAAAAGCTGGCCTGGGCTGCTGCCTGTGTCTCACAGTGCTGAGCTCACTGATGAGCCTTGCACGGCCTGGCTGCAGGTTTGGCTGCTCCCAGGGTGTGACTGGCATACCTCCTGAGCACAGGGTGTCTTTGTCTCCTCTGCACTCAGACAAGAGCTTGTGGCTCAGCTGCTGTTGGCTGAATGCTAAATGCTCACATGGCTTGAGGGAGAGGCTGTGAGGGAAACCTGGCTTGCATGTCACCTTTCCAAATACAGCAGGTAGTTTAAACAACAGAAAGGAGCAGCAATGAAAGCTGTTTCAGACAGCACTGAAAAATATCAGCCTGTAAGACTCTAGCAGTGTTGACACCTCTTTACTTTCCTGCTTGAGAGTGCTTGATCTCTTTGGCTCCTGCTTATAAGTAAGTATATTCAACTCACTATATTATAGAGGATGCCCAAGAAAGATTAGTGATCTCCTTAATTGGCTCTTGTTCTCTCCCTCAAGTGCCATGTACCATATATGACCAGGCACCTGTCAACCTGTGGTAGGATCTTTCTTCTTCTGCTGTGCTGCTCTGTGTGCAGGCCTTTCCATGCTGTCTGTCAGTCCAGTTCCTCTGTCTGGGTATGAGTGCCAAGAGACTGTGCAACTTTTAAATGCTTTTTTTTACTCATGTGCTACAAGCTATACTAAGATCTGTGGGCAAAAAGGAGGACTGGATTAAATAAAACCCTATTTGCTTTTTCTTGCAGGCAAACAACACTAGTTGTCTATATCATGTCTCTGGTGGGAATGATAGTCTATACCTTCACTCTGAACCTGGGCCACCTCTGGGTGGTCTTTGTGACTGCTGGGTTGCTGGGGTAAGTCCATGAGCAGGCTGCTTTCCTCAGCATGTGATGGGAGGGGATAAGCAGGGAGGCAGAACTCCTGCTGTGGGAGGGACTGGGAAGAGCCATAGCATCTGAATGGCTCCTATTTGCCCTTCCCATCTTTCACTTGTATGTGTTTCATTAGAGTCAGGGACATTATCGTGACCCTGCTCACCTTAATTGTTCCAGGTAAGTGGAAGCTTTGGAAAGCAAGTGCTACAGATGATCAGTGGACAAGAGTGAAAAGCATGTGGGCTGGCACGGCTGTTTGTGCTGGGGGTGATGCCGTTTAGAGTTACGGTCTATACTGTACCCCTTCAGTTCCTTTGGCAGTTGCTGAGTCTTCCTTTCTGTGTACTTCATTACAGGTTTTTCATGACAGGATACCTTCCTCTGGGCTTTGAGTTTGCTGCAGAGTTGACATACCCAGAATCAGAAGGAACATCATCAGGGCTCCTTAATGTCTCAGCACAGGTAGGTGTGCTTGTTTTCCCTTTGCTTGCCTCCTTTTAGGCAAAGAGATTAAATTGAAGTTCTAAGCCTTGAGTCCTATTTCTTGTCCATTATTGGTGTAATGTACTGCAGATCTAAGCACCGTGGGACCTGGCTTTTTGAATTATGTTCCTCATGGCATTTCTGTAGTGGCACTCATTCTGTTTAAGAAAATACTTCAGGGCGCCAGTCATCCTTGCCTTTTCCAACATAGCTCTTAACAGTCCTAGTTTGTCTCCAGTGAGAGATGAGATTCCACCCATCAGAGTCATCTGTCATTCTATTAGCTGCAAGGAGATGCCCCTGGATGTGTTTATAATCAAACTTGAGCCTGACTAAGCCAACTGTTTGACTGGCCTGTATGCTCTGATACTTTGGTAAAGACTGGAAAGAGTTTGGGCTGCTTTATAATAGCAGTACAGCTTGACATTACCTTTGTTTGTAGATTTTTGGTATTGCCTTGACCATTAGCCAAGGGCAAATCATGGATCGCTTTGGGACAAACGCAGGAAACCTCTTGCTTTGTTCTGTCCTGTTCCTGGGGACCATTATGACAGGTAATTAAAATTTCAGTGTTGTTCTGCTCTGACTTTGCCTTAGCTTAGCTCATTAATTGAAGGCTTTTGTGTGCAGTTGAGTCAAGGGGTTAAGTTAGAAATGTAGTTAGCAAAGATCATATGCTGTGATTAGAGCTTAACAAGGAAACTAATTGATACTGGGTGGGGATAACTGAAGCAAGGTTGACAGGTGATAAATGAAGTATTGTAAGAGTGCAGGAGCCATAAATATCACTGGATTCTAAGAATGAGAGGAGGTTTGGACTATGACCAGCAAGTCAAGGAGCCCTGCCAACTGGACACAGGTTGAGATTACCATAAGGAAGGCATCTTACTTCCTTCCCAGAGGTCCACTGACCCAATTAAAGAGGACAATTGCACACCTGTAATGGATGTTCAGCTAATTATAATACCAGGCAAGAGCTAATATTTATGTAATAAGCATTGTAGAAACTGTCTGGGAAACCATTTGAGTATGTAAAACCTTCTTGGATAAATAGAGAGCAGGAACTTGTGACTTTTTTGCACAAGCCTTTGGAAATGTTTCTGCACGTGTCCAGTGCTGTAATAATGTACCCTCTTTTCAACTTAATTAATTGAAGAGTCATCTGTCTATGCTTCACAGTGCCTGCAGGAAAGGGCAGAGCCCTCACAGCAGTCCCATAGCAATGCTGTTCCTCTTTAAGCATCTGCTCTGCTTACAAAGAAGAGCCAAGGCTTTTTTCCCTGGCTCTGGCTGGGGCCTCAAAGTTGCATCTTCTACATGCTGCAATAAAGAATCGCTATCCTGCCTGTTTCAGAGGTGTTCTCAGCCTTGTCCAAGAGAGTGATTTCTCTTGCTCATTGTAATGTATTTCTGTCTCTTCTGGAGCTTCTGCTGCTCCTTTGAGTCCTGGGGAAATTGACTTGGGCCCTGCATGGTGACTCCACTGCCTTCACATTTCTCTTCCTCCCTTTGTTCCAGCATTCATTAAGGCTGATCTCCGAAGACAACAGGCCAATTTGGAAAATGAACAGACAGTGAGTAAACGCCCCTTCAGTCCCTGCTGTGCCCCTGCTGTTAGCTCAGGACAACACCCAATCTCTCTCCTTTCTAGGAAAAGGGGTGGCTTGTGGGGAAGCTCTTGGTTGGCATTTTCAAACTGGATGTAATCCCAGCTCTGCCAGCTGCTGGGGCCTCTGTTTGCTCCATGTTAATGTCATGCAGAATCTGCAGGCTTTGGGGTTCTGCAGGGTTTCACACATCTTCACACCACCTAGGGCCAGATGTAGGGCAGTGCTGTGCTTGCTTTTTTCCCTTGACAATGTGTTGAGACCTTCAGTGCTTTGGTCTTTTGTAGAGCTGAGTAACTATTATTCTAGGCCCCTAGGCTGGCAGGTTATTTCTCTTACTACTTGCCAAGCTGTCAATGGGGTTCAGTGTATGTGACTGGAGGAAGCCAAGGTGCAAAAGCCTAAGTGAGGGCTTGAACAACCTGGCTGCTCACATTTTGCATAGTGCTGCTGACAAGGCTGATAGTTCATACTTGCACACCAGAGCTTGGGGTATGATGTCCCTGTGGCATACTGTGCAATAAATGCAGTTGTTTGCACGTGGGTAAACTAATTGCAGTGGATACTGGCAGAAAATGCAGGGAAAGGGAAGGGACTGCTTGCTTGAGGCTATTTTCTGTATTGCTCAGGGCTCCGCTTCTAGGATGTTAGCAGAGATATCCACTCAATGTTCAGGTGGCCATCAGCAACCATGACTAGCAAAGGGTGAAAATCTCAGTTCTCTGCTGTCTTGAGTCAGCTCTATTCAGAAGACTGCTGCCCTTCTCCAACGCTGGTGGCACTGTGAGCTGAATTCATAATATGGATGTGGAAGGCCCAGGAAAGGGCCTGAGATCCTTTGGCAGTGAAGGTGATGTCTTCTAGTAGTAGATCCTTTCCTTTTGTCAGACATTTCTCTCATCAGATGAATTGTACATTTTTGCCTAAGCCCTTTTTAGTACAAATCCTTTCCAGTCTAAGTACTATTGTAAGAGCTTGCTGCTGCATGGGGAAGTGCATTGCAACCAGAGCAAAGGTGGTGCAATGTCAATTTTATAATCCTAAAAGTCTCCAGAACTGGCAGTAGTAAGAACCAGAGGGATGTGTGTGAGATAATGGGTCTCAGTCAAAAATTTGACTGGCAGCTCCTTCCCCCTGAGGAGACATGCTTGGAAGAAATCATGTTGCACACCCCACCAACACCCCCAAATGTGTCTTTCACATGGCTGAGCTCACCTGAGTATTCTCAAACTTAACAACCAACTGCAGGTGCTCAACTGACTGATGGTAGGCTGAATCTGGTATTCTGCATTAAGATGGAAGCCTCGGCCAGGGGATCAGCCAGCTGGGCTTGGGCACTGTGTGCTGCCTTTGTGGAGAGCTCTGACAAAGTCAGGTACTGGGGCTTTTCTGTGTGGCACAGCTGCCTTACACATGCTTGGGTGATTTTACTGGTTTCTTCCATTGTCTGTTTCCCTTTCTTACTTTGCTCCACTTTAATTTCTTTTCCTACTTGCATCTGTATCTTCTGACTTGTGACTGTCATTACAGAGACTCCAAGGCAGCAATCAGATCATGGATTATGGGACTGTAGCTTGTAAATCTAACCCCATCATTGCCACTCCTGCTCACTAGCTTATACACACCAAGGTAGGAGAATTGCACTAATCTACTTCTCTGAATGCTCCCAGGATGGCACAGGCACAAAGCCAATGGCATTTCTGGGGTGACTGCAATGGCTGTAGAGTATCAAGAATCTTTCTGGTCTTCTCAGGTACTCAGCTGAGAGGAAAGACAAAACAGCCTCCAAGAACAGAGTGGAGATCCCCCCAGACTCATGTCAGACAGAGATGTAGGGATTCAGCTAGGTGCAGCAAAGCAAAGCCTGGTGCTGGAGCAGATTAAGAACTGAACTGTCAGTCATTTGTTAGTAATTTCTCTGTCATTATTTTTACAGACCAGATTCTTGGCTGGAGGTGATACCAGGAACCCTTTAAAGAATTGGTTTTGGGGTGGTATGCTTTACTACTCACTGTCCTCTGTGCCACACTGACAGGCTGGTCTACTAAGTTATCCATGCTACTCTTTGCTTTTCAAGGTGTGATAGACTGTGTGTGTATCATACAGTGCCACAGCCAACAGGACTGACAGGCAAAAGCAGAGTGAGTTGATTGGGAAAATCAGCCTTAACACTGCTAAGATTAGGGCATGTTGTGCAGGGACCATGAAGCTGCTATACTTTGATGGAAGCATGAAGAAGAGTCCCATGGGCAGGGAAAGTGTTGGTAAATGGAGTTATATCCAGCTGGCATCAGGTCACCAGTGCTGTGCCCCAAGGCTCAGTATTGGGGACAGTCCTGTTTAATGTTTTTATTGATGACTTGTATGAGGGGATCAAGTCCACCCTCAGTCAGTTTGCAGATCAAACACCAAGTTGGGCAGGAGTATTGTTGGAGGGTTGGAAGGCTCTGCAGAGGGACCTGGATAGACTGGGTCTATGGGTTGAAATCATTTATGAGGTTCAACAAGGTCAGTGCTGGGTCCTGCAGTTGAGTCACAACAACCTCAGACAGTGCTACAGGCTTGGAGAAGAGCAGCTGGAAAATTGCCCATGGGAAAAAGACCTGGGGGTGCTGGTCTGCAGCCACTGAATATGAGCCAGCGTGTGTGCAGGTAGCCAAGAGCGCCAGTGGCATCCTGGCTTATGTCAGAAGTAGTGTGGCCAGCAGGACTAGGGAAGGGTTTGTCTACCTGTACTTGGTGAGGCTGCACCTCAAGTCCTGTGTCAATTTTGGGCCCCTCACTACAAGAAGGACATTGAGGTGCTGGGGCATATCTAGAGAAGAGCAATGGAACTAGTGAAGGGTCTGGAGCACAAGCCCTATGAGGAGCACTTGAAGGAGCTGGGATTGTTTAGCCTGGAGAAAAGGAGACTCAAGGGAGACCTTTTTACTCTCTACAACAACCTGAAATGAGGTCGTAGTGAGCTGGGGGTCAGTCTCCTCTCCCAAGTAACAGATGACAGGACAAGAGGAAACAACCTCAAGTTACACCATGGGAGATTTCGATTGGGTATTAGGAAAATTTCTTCACTGAAAAGGTTGTCAAGCATTGGAACAGGCTGCTTAGGGAAATGTTAGAGTCACCATCCCTGGAGGTATTTATAAGACACGTAGATGCAGTTTTTAGAGACATGGCTTAGTGGTGGACTCGGCAGTGCTGGGTAAATGGTTGGACTTGGCGATCTTCTTCAGCTTTAACAATTCTGTGGTTGTTGCAAGGAGAAGACTCAGAGTCAGTTGTGAGCTTCCAGAGCACACAGAGCTGTGGAGTTGTGCAGATCTCACTTTGCATTGAAGCACTCTACCATTGGCTGTGTAGCAGTTTGTCTTCTATTAGTGCCCTCATCTGCTGTGGTTATAATTTAACAAGTGTTGCAGTTAGGAGATTAAATTAACCTAATGGCATTGTGTACACCTTGTCCTCTATTAATTAAGCTGTAATGTGGTCCCAACAATCCTCTCCACTTTTGTCTCTGCCTCAGTTCCCAGAGCTCCAGCTGGGTTAGCTTTCTGTATCTCAGGACACTTGGATCAAATGCCTGTTTTATGTGACAATGAGGCTCTTTGTGTGCTGCTGTTGTTGCAAATGCATCTGAAGCCATTCCAGTGTTGTGCCTTAAGATTTCATAGTAGTGCCAGTTGATTCAGCACACACATTATACTCGTGAATATGCTGTGTACTGCTTGTGCTCATTTGCTTGTGATTTGCAGCATCCATGCAAACCTTTTTGTATTGTTCCTTTGCATTAAGTATCTTTGCTGATCTTCCATAGTTTGTTTAGGACAAGTGTCCACCCTCAGTAGCTTACCGGATTCTGTTGGAAGCTGCACCATGCTTAGCCTCTAGTGAAAT
Source organism: Emberiza elegans (assembly GCA_024865655.1). Taxonomy (NCBI): domain Eukaryota; kingdom Metazoa; phylum Chordata; class Aves; order Passeriformes; family Fringillidae; genus Emberiza; species Emberiza elegans. Next base: position 49,372,720 of record JALJVW010000139.1, on the reverse strand, counting down.
ACTGCCAGTAAAAAAATGCTGGAATTTTGTGTAGTAGGCACAAACAATGTGTACCCATTCTCTGCTTCCCAAACTTCCCTGCTCCATTTCTCTGTTTACTGTGTGGCAAGCAGCCTTCTGTCTCAAAGCCATAGGCAGGCCATCTGTATGCCCTTTTCCAGTACTCTGACTCACAGCTGTGAGAGAAGCTTTCCTTTCCCAAGATGGTGGAGCCCTGCAGACTGTCTGATCTAAATCTCTGCTCCTATAGCTCCACAGCAGATGACTGGTGCTGAAACCCCAGAGGTGCGTGGGGAGCCTGGTCTGAGTTGCTTGAGTGCTTCCATGGTGCATTCTGGTGGCGTTTCTGAAGTCTAAATGCAGATTTCCCCCTATTCCTACCTCTTCCACCACTTCATGCACCCCCCCTTCCCTTCCTGCTTGTTGAAGTTCCCTCTTTGCACTTCATGGCTTTTGCTTTCAGACATGTCTTTGACACTTTCCTTATCTCACTCTCTGCTTTGGGATATTGCTGCTGACCTCTGTAAAACCTTTTCACCTACAGATTGTGTAAGAGCCTACTCAAAATGAGACTGTTTCATATCTCTTCCTTCCATGCTGCCTGGATTTCTCTTGAACTGCACTGGGGATGTGAACCTCTTTCCTGTGCACCTCTGATTTCTGCCTCAGATGTCAGTCTTGCCTTACAGTGAGTAAACTCAGACCCCAGACTGCAGGAGACTCCACATTAACCCTTACAAGTCTCTGTGCTGTCTTCTGAATTGGTGACAGCTGGGCTGTCTCACTGTAAGCAGAATTAGAACTTGAGAAGTATGGTTTCCAAAATCCACTAGGTGAAGAAAAAAGATCTCAAGTTTAATCCTAACACACCCCAGAAAGGCTCAGAAGCTGAGCTTGTCAAACTCTACCCAGGAAAGCTGAACTGGAATTACAATAGTTTGGCTGTTCCATGAAGCTAAAGATGGGGTGGTAATTGGGCAGCAGTCTCCATTTTCCTTGCTTTTCCCCTGGGAAAAGCTCCCTCCATCTTAAGGTTCCAAAAAATTAGGTTAGTTCTTCTACAGGATTTATGGAGAAAAAATCTTTTGTATGTTTGCCTCTTATTTCTTACATCTCTTTAAGATATGAGTAGTGAACTTTGAGATAATTCCACAAAGCAGTGTATTCTTCAGCCATAAATCCAAGCTGGGGAAAGGGAAGCAACAGGACAGAGGGGGCCAGCACTTCAGTGGGCAATGGGGGTGGGGATGAAAAGACTTAGAAGAGCAGCAAGATAAGCAATGTGTCTGGGAGTTGAAGAGGCCTCAAACAGGCTGGAGTAAGAACATAGGGGAACTAGTGGTTGTGCTGAGCCTCCTGAGGATGTAAAGAATGCAAGTTCTCCCTGGTGTTTGCACAGACACTGTGCTATCTCATGGCATGGAGTTCCCAGCACTTTCCATTGCCCAGGGAACTGGCCCTGCAATTTCATGCTTTGAAGCTGAGCTTGTGTCACAGTGAAATTTTGTCGGTGAGCTGGCTCTGCGTCTGATCCCTCCGGTGGTATCAGCCCACAGTAGTGGTCTGAGGACTACAGCAAGTAGCTTAAACAGTTGGATGCAGTCAAAGTGGCAAGAGAAGGAAGAGGGAACCAGCAGCACTCTCTGAGGATGTTGATTCTTCATTGGGGATTTCTGCAGTACTAGGGAGCTATGAACTACCCAGGCTCTGTCCTGCTGATGTCTCTGAACCCTGGCTCTGGCCAGCCAGGATCCTAACAATACTGTTTTTCTCTGACTTGCAGAAAGTGTTGCCAGAAGCCTACACTAATCCCATAGTCCTTGAGGAATCACGGCTGTGAAATGAAGGGGCGGCAAAGCTGGGAGATACAGCCCCCCCTCATTCCCATCTTTTCTACCTGCACCATCTTCCTGTCACATGCATGCCATGGGAGGGGAGCAGCCTCAGGACAGGAGCCCTGTGAACTGCTTGTGAGAAAGAGCAAAACAAGAGGGGGGTTGCTTTCATCAGTTTTATCCTTGCATCATGCTATTTTGACGTTTGGGAGGAAAAGGTGGGAAAATCTGCTGTGTCTCCCCAGTCCCACCATGTGTGCTTGGAAAAAGCATAGGTGCTGAGAGAAAAGCCACAGTACCAGGCTCACCCTGAGCATGATGGTGGCACCTTGCATGTGGCTGTGAGGTGAAAGGCAGAAGCTGGACCACACTTAACTCTGGGAGCAGCTCTGGAAGAGCTGGCTCTAGGGAAAAGGGGTTGCTCTGCCTGGGTTCCCATGGTGCTCTGTGTTGCACAGGTAGTAGTAGAGGCCTCAATACATTACCAGCAAGTGCAAAGCAGTGCACCAGCTGCTGCCAGCTCTTCTGTTATTATTTGGCTTTCCCAGATGAAGCACTTTAGTCTGGATAAACTTCTACTCAGAATTCATTGGGGTTGCCCTGATGTTCCTATGTATTAGGAGTAATTAAGAGATACCAATGCCTGCTTCCAGCTTGAGGCAAGGACTAGTTCTGCAGCCTAAATCTAGCTCATCACTACATTAGCAAGAAAAGTGAGTCAAACCACTATTTCCCTGGGCTGAGGACCGTGTCTTCATCCTTAACAATAAGGTGCCTTTTGCATGTTTCAACATTACATACAAACTTTTGTGAAGTGTTATATTGAGAAAACCAGCCAAGGCTGTGTTGGTCTTCACAGCCACAGGGAGGGGTATGATGGGAATCCAGTTTTGCTCCAGTGTGGAAGCTTCCCACTTCATAATAGATGAGAAGGTGCCTACTTACCAGCATTTGTGTCTTATAGACACTGCCCATCTGTATGCTGTTTATCTTCTAAACACAACTGTAGATCCTTTTATCACTTCTCCATCCCTTTCCAGCATCCCACCCCTGCTGGAGACATCAAGTGTCCTAATATGCCTTAAATCATGCTGTTACTTATGTATTATTTGAGGCATGGGACAAAAACTGTACTGAGGTGGAATGGTTAAAAATATTCCTCTCTGACAAACTATTTTTGACAAAATGGTTTTTTGATGAAATTTTAACATTTTTGATACACATTTTGATACAGCCTGAGTTCAGTAAGTGCTTAGATAACACTCTCAGGCACATGGGTGTGATTCTTAGGGGTCCTGTGCAGGCCCAGGAGTTGGACTGTGATCCTGATAAATTCCTTCCAATTCAGCATATTCTATGATTGAAGTCCTATCTTTGCTAGTTTGGGATTGAGGATGGGGGTTTAGAATGACTTTCAATAGAAATTTTAATGTAAAATATAAACAGTTGAAGTGTACAATGAAACCTGACGTATTCATATTAAATGATTGGAAACAGTCTACATGTGGTCATTAAATGTTCTGCAGAATGGAAGAATCATCTTTCTGCCCAGTGCTACTGCTGTGTTCTTTTCCTTTGTTTCCTCTTTCTTCTGCACATGAATTGTCTTCCCAGCTAGGAGTTCCTGCTCATTTTGTTTCTGCATTCTGTGTGCTGCCCACTGTTTTGGGCATTATTTTCTCTAGTTCTAAGGAACCTATTCCCATTTTCTCCATCTTCTGTAGTTACAACTTGCTACACAGGAAGCTCAGTCCTTGCTCACAGATTAATAGTTTGAGTTTGCTGTCACCAGCATGCTGCAGAAAGAGAGCATCAACAACCCTCTTCATGTGTGTATGTGAGCAGTCAGACCTGGAACTATCTGGCAAGGACTCAGGGAAAGGAAAGTTTGCTGTAAAGAGAGATGATATATTCTGCAGCATACAGTGGAAGGTGCTGTTGGCTCTGTTCTTCTACCCACTGCTGTGTAGCAGAAAGACAAACATAGCCCACTGCAGTTTTTTGTCATTTATTAGAAATGGCCCCTGGGGAACATACACATGCAAGTTACACAGCAATGCCAGGGGTAGCACCCATTCTCTCTTTCTGGTCCAAAGTGCTCAGCACATCCTGGATAGTTCTGCACCTTGTCCCCACAGGCACACCAGGAGAGAAGTCCTTAGTGCTCTGGGCATGCCAGAGGCTTTGCCTGCTACCCAGGAACTCAGTCACCAACTGCCTCCCATAAGCTTTGACACAAACTCCTCTGGGACTTGGGTCTTTGAAATCAGTCAGTTGAAATGTTGCCGGGACAAGACAAAAACAACTTGGTAATGACAGTGATTGACAGAGTCCAACATTGACCCATCAGTGGGACTGGTGTCCTGGAGAAGTTCAGCTGAGCTTTTGTGGAAGTCTGGCAGTGAAGGTGGAAGATGACACTGACCCACTAAAAGCCCTCAACTTCAGTTTTTCTTCTTGTTTTGTGATAGTGCTTCTACCTCCAGGTACTGCAGTCCAATCAACTGTAGCAGAAAGACAAACATAGCCCACTGCAGTTTTTTGTCATTTATTAGAAATGGCCCCTGGGGAACATACACATGCAAGTTACACAGCAATGCCAGGGGTAGCACCCATTCTCTCGTTCTGGTCCAAAGTGCTCAGCACATCCTGGATAGTTCTGCACCTTGTCCCCACAGGCACACCAGGAGAGAAGTCCTTAGTGCTCTGGGCATGCCAGAGGCTTTGCCTGCTACCCAGGAACTCAGTCACCAACTGCCTCCCATAAGCTTTGACACAAACTCCTCTGGGACTTGGGTCTTTGAAATCAGTCAGTTGAAATGTTGCCGGGACAAGACAAAAACAACTTGGTAATGACAGTGATTGACAGAGTCCAACATTGACCCATCAGTGGGACTGGTGTCCTGGAGAAGTTCAGCTGAGCTTTTGTGGAAGTCTGGCAGTGAAGGTGGAAGATGACACTGACCCACTAAAAGCCCTCAACTTCAGTTTTTCTTCTTGTTTTGTGATAGTGCTTCTACCTCCAGGTACTGCAGTCCAATCAACATCCCCATAATGGAGAAACCTGTGATAGAGGATGAATTGTGTAGAAAATGCAGGACAAGAGATGAGGCAGGACAAGAGATGAGGCATGCCCTCCTGCCATCCCCTCAGCTCATAGCTGCACGGGGAGTTTTTCTGGGCTGTCATAGCTCCAAGGAGAGTATGCAGGGGGAGGATGCAGAGCTCTACTTACTTGCTACCATGAGAGGTGCCATAACTCCAATTGTCAAGGCTGCCGTGTGGTATATGAAGACCTCAGAGAGGAAGTGAGCAAGGGCCAAGAAGAAGGTAAAGAGTGTGATGTGATAGAGGCTGTTCAAGAGCAGAAAAAAACAGGTTATCATATCATATTATGGGCATGAATATGGCTGAGTGGGAAAAAAGGCAAACCTGCATGCTGCCGTATCTGATCTCACTGGCAACAAAGAGGGGACTTTGTCCCTTGCCTAGTGAGGTGCAAAATCTCCCTGGGCAACAGCTGAGAGGAGAATGGGGCAGCATGTTCAATGGTGCATTGAAAGTCACAGGCATTATCTGGCCTGAAGGAAGGTGAAGAGGGAAGAGCATGAGCAGGGCACCAGTGAAATGAGAAGTACATGCACACACAAAAAGAAGGTGAGAACCGGATGAGCAGAGAACTAGGGTGACAGGACTTGGCTGACTTCAGGCTGCATCACCCACTGTCTTCCCACCTGTGCTCTGCTACCCTCTATGGGCCACGGCTGGTGAAAAGGGAGCAGGCTCAAGAGATGCAAGATAAAATTCCTCAAAGAAACAACTGATTCTTGATAACTGGCATTGCCACCACCCCTAAAAACATATCGTTTAGTCCCTGCACCTCCCTACCTCAGATAAGCCTGGGCAATCCAAGCACGTACTGCCAGGTGAACAGTGACTTCTGCTGCAGGGCTGAGGGAAGCACTGACAGAAGCATTTTAGCAACCTCCAATAAAGGCTTTGTCTAGCACAGACCTCAAGTCAGCTTGCTTGGAAACCCCTCTCAGAAACACTTCTGTTAGCACAGGGAGAAATGGTGTGTCTCCCACTCAGCATCAGGCTGCCCTCAGGCCTTGTTGTCAGCCCCAGGTAAGTGTAGGAAAGAAAGCGACCGGTTCAGACCAGTGCAATGGGGTACCTAAAACTGTCTCAGTCTTTAGCTGAGCTGTCATAGTAAAAGTATTGAGCATCAGTCACACCGCAGCATTGGCAATTGCTTAATTAACAGAGCAGCAACGGCATTCAGAAAATGCTTTCCAAGCTGGAGCTCAGAAATTGGTGACAGTAAGAGGTTCTCAGATCTACCCGTTTCTGACTGAGCTAAGAACAGAATTCAAACCCGCAGCCTGTCCCCACAGAGGAAGAAGGGGGCAGCAGCTACCGCACAAATCCCACACTGCTATTTGAGCTTCTTTAAGGCAATGCTGTCAACACTATCGAAAGTTCAGGAACAGCTTTTGATTCCCCATCTCCTCTGTGCCGCCCCCTAAGCTCAGGCTGTGTCTAGCAAGCAAACCAATGGATTTCTCGGGCGCTGCTTTACATACGTCCTGTTACGGATGTCGATTGCGCAGAGGCAGCGGATCACGGATGACAACAGGGTCCAGACGCCGAAGGTCCGAGCCTGGAGCCCATTCACTGCGTAAAGAAGGAGGGAGCACATGGAGACCACGCACGGCCCTGCCTGCCACCCCCCCGTCCCGCCGTGGAGGCGCTCGCCGGGGCAGCGGGCAGCTCCCGGGCCCCAGAGGTGGGACCCCGAGGACAGTCCAAGGCCCCCGGCTGGAAGGCGACCTCCAGGCGCCAGGGCGGCCGGCGCGGCCCTTACCGAGGCCGGGGCTGGCGGTGTACAGCTTCTCTGAGAGGAAGCCGTGATCGCGGAAGCTCTGCAGGGTGTTGCCGGCGGCTATGACCGACACCATCACCAGCCAGCTGCGCAGCACGTTCAGGAACCGGCTCATCCTCCCGGCCGGCTCCAAGCGCGCCTGCCGGGCCCAGGCCGAGTCCCCGCCCGCTACCGGCGGTGCTCCCGGCGGTGCTCCCGACCGCGCCACCGCCCAGCGCTCCGATTGGCCGCTGCGCGCCGCTCCATGCGCGCGCCACGGTACGTAACACCGCCTCCCGCCAATCGGATCCTTCCCCGCGCGGGAGGCGTGCCCGCCCCGTCCCCGCCCACCTCACGGGAGTAGGTGGGAGCGCCGGCAGGGGGCGGGGGCGAGTGCGCCTGCGCAGTGAGGCGGCGGGGGCGGCTGCGCGCCGGGGCGGGGCCGCCGCCCGTCGGTTGTTGTAGTAACGGGGAAGCGGCGGGAGGGGCCGGGGCTGCCTTGTGCGCCCGGCCCGGCGCGGCCCAGCGTGCGGGGGCAGGTACGGCTCGCACGGGGACCCGCTGCCTTGGGCGCTCCCCCCGCCTTGGGCGCTCCCCGCCGCTCTTGCTTCCTCTGGGCCCGCCGGAGGTCGCCGTGCTTGGCCTGGCGCGGGGTAGGCCGGGCCGCAGCCGCCCCTCCGGGCCGAGGCCCGCTCCTGCGCCGGTGGAGGCGTTACGGTGTCCGGCTGTCCCCGGGCGGCGGGCCGGTCTTGGCGGGCGGTTCCCGTTGGGCTGGGCCGGCCTGGCGTGGGTCTGCGGCCCGAGGCGAGGCAGGGCAGGGCGGGGCGGGGCAGGGACGCGCGTTACCGGTAAGTGCCTGAGTGGTTCTCACGGGCAGGTGCGGAATGGTCTGCTGGAAGGTGATGCTGCTTTCTGCGCTCTCGTGGCTCAGGGGTGATGTTTAACAGATCGCAGATGTTTTAACAGACTTGTTGATAGTATTGTGAGAAACACGTACTGGCAGGAGGTGGTAGTTACCTGATACCTCGCTCTGTCCTGCTCAGCTGTTCACTCCTGCTTTTAATCCTTATTGCAGGTAACTGCTCTTGCAACTAGGACTGGGCTGTATGAAAACTCCCAAAGGAAATGCCAGTTGGGATGGCTAAAGATCTGGAGGAAACTGGCTCATCCTCAGAGGAGGAAGAAGATCCTATAGATGCACTGGAGTAAGTAGGAAAAAACCTCTGAACTGTGTCTATGTCTCTGTGCTTTCTGGTGGATCTGTAGTAGTTTGAAAAGACAGATGCATTCCTTTCCTTCCTACCTGTGAAATAGAAGATGATCTGTTTGGACCTTAAGCCTATGGGGAGGCTGTCTGCATCTGCAACCTAAAAGACCCCCACATTCATCAGGGTTGGATGTGCAGCTTTTCTTTGGCTGCTCTGAAGTCAGTATTTTCATGGATTTCTTTCTGTCATATTCCTAAAAGGGGAATGTTTTTGAGGATATCTGTCCCTTTTTTTTTTGTTTTGGCTTTTTTTTTTTTTGGCATGTGTGGTTTTATGGGGGCAGAGGTTTGTGTGTTCTTTTTCATTTTTTAGTATTTACTGCCTCCAGAGGTTAGAAATCTGCTGTACAGTAGATTGAGATACAATGCTTTATAACCTGTCTTGTGATAACTCATCTACTAGACTTCATATTTCTTACTTCTTATTTTTTCATAGTAACAAGTCATAATGTTTGTTCCATCTTTGCTTAGTAACATCTTTTAGCTTTGCTTGTGAAGGACATGCTCCCTTATTCTTTCCCATAGCAGAATCACTTTTGTTTCACCTGGACCTACTTCACTGTGTCCTGTTAGGGTTTTTTGGATGCACACTGTGACTGGGTGCTCAGCTGCAGACTACAGTGACTTAAGATATTTAGAGCAATGTTGCTTCATAGCATGTGGTTGGCTTGGGTTTGCTAGATCCTCATGGCTGGAAAGGTCCAGAACTAGCTTCACCTGGAATGTAGCTGTAACAGTATGTCTGCATCAAGTGACCAGGGGTCATGCTAGGAATGAATAACTGTCACCTGGAGGATTGAGCCTTGCTGCAAATCCTCAGGACAGGCTTAGTATAAACTCCTGTCTTGTTGCCTCAGCTCATTTTCCACTTACATAAGGCTCTGGCCTGCAGTGCAAATTCTGGAAGCTTCTTGGGTCCCTCCCAATCTGAATGGCTAATTACACCCCAGTTGTAGATTTTTTTAAAAAATATTTTGTAGAGGTAGTGGAAGCAGGTAGGAGTGCTGTGAAGTTAATTTGTCGGGGTGATAATGGTTGTGGCTTCCTTAAGAAGACCAAGGCTAGCATTAAGAGCCCTTGTCCTAGTATCAAAAAGTTGCCCTTCTATCTCTGTTCCTTTGTTCTGGGTGTTGGAGGTGTTTTGTCTTGTGTAGCTTCTCCAAACCTTTGGCAGACAATGATCTTTCATATTCTATAGACAAATGCTTTTGTATATTGCTGTCAGTCTTTGTATTTCTTCTTGTTAGTGTAGAGATGTCTCTCCAACCCCTCAGTCTCTGTTTTCTCCCGTTTAAAAAAAACATGTTAAGTTTTTAATGTTTTTAATTTCCTTGTGCAGTGTTTATAAACAGCCTGAGTTTTATTTGCCTGGGGAGGTTGACAGTTTTTCTTTGTGTGATCCTAGAATTTGATATAACAGGTCTTGATTTTTTTTTGTATGTCCTTAATTCCTCTGAGGAGATGATATTTTCCAGTGTCCTCTTGTTGTTTGGTACAGAACTGATCACTGCATCTCAGAGCCTGTAGCTTAAGTGGTGCACTGGAGGACATCGTTCTTGAATTCTGGTCTTGCACTCCACTGTATCTGACAGGAACTAAAAGGGAAGAGTACAAGCTTTATCCATTTTATTAATCCAGGTCTGTTCTAGTCTCTCAAACTTTGCATTATTGGGTTTTTTTTTTTGTGTACTTCAGACTCCAATATTACAGCCAGGCTGGCTGCACTGATCTGCAGTTCTAAAATTGGAGGCTGGAACCTTCATTGCAAGATCTGTTTGTGTGGATACCAGCAATTGTGGTTTATCATGAATTATAGATCTTGTGTTCAGGCTATAAATTCAGAGAACTGTAGCTGTGAAAGCTCATGAGGCCTCTTCTGAATTGTACCCACTAAAATAAATACAGAACTAAACTGGATTAAACAGAACTCAGGCTGGCAAGACCAACTCTAAAAGAGGGTGATCTGCAAGATTCCCTTTATAGCTGAGTATCAAGGGTGCTGTATTGCCTTTGTGTGGCCAGGTTTTGGTAGTGGGAGGCCTGTGGTGGTGGGTTCTGTGAGAAGTTGCTGGAAGTTTCCTCCATGTCTGACAGAGCCAGTGTTCCAATATGAACCTGCCACTGGTCAAGATGGAGTCCAGGAATGATGGTAGGAACACCACTGTGATAACATATCTATGAAGAGAAAAAAAAAAAATTTGTATGGGGGTAATAGTGCTCAGAGAAAAGAGGACTGAGAATATGTGACAGGAAGAGCTCTGCAGCCACTAAGGTCTGAGGGCAAGGAGGTGGTCCATGTCCCAGCGATGGGATTCCCTGCAGTCTGTGGTGAAGGCCGTGGTGAGGTAGTTGTGCCCCTACAATCCGTGAATATCTGTGGGGGTGCAGAGATCCACCTACAGCTTGTGGAGGAGCCCCGCACTGAAGCAGGTGTATGCTCTAAAGAGGTTGGGATCCCATGGAAAGCCTGCACTGGAACAGGCTCCTGGGAGGCACCTCCAGACCCATGGAGAGAGGAGCCTACCCTGGAGCAGATTTGCTGACAGGACTTGTAACCCTGTGGGGGGGCCATGCTGGAGCAGCCTTTTCTTTAAGTACTCCACCCTGTGGAAAGGGACCCATGCTGGAGCAGTTCATGAAGAACTATAGCCCATGGACAGGATTCACACTGGAGAAGTTTGTCAGGGACTGTCTGCTGTGGGAGGGACCCCATGCTGGAGCAGGGCATGGGCTCTCCCTGAGGAGGAAGCAGTGGCCGAAACAACGTGTGATGAACTGGCTGTAACCCCCATTCTGCATTTCCCTGCACTATTCAGGGGAAGGAGGTAGAGATTCAGGAATAAAGTTAAGCTTGGGAAGGAGGGAGGGGTGGGAGGAAGGTGTTTTTAAGATTTGATCTACTTCTCATTATCCTGCTCTGATTTTGATTGGTAATAAGTTCAGTTACTTTCCACAGGTTGAGTCTCTTTTTCCTGTGACTGTAATTGGTGAGTGATCCCTCCCTGCCTGTAACTCATGAGTCTTTTGGTAAATTTTTTCTCACCTGTCCAGCTGTGGAAGGGAATGATGGAGCAGCTTTGGTGGGTGCCCGGCATCTAGCTAGGGTGCAACCTGGAACCACCACAGATGCCTAGGATGTGTGTGTGTTGAGTCAGCACAGGCAGGGCTTAGGGACAACCACAAGGCTGTGTCTGAAATGCAAAGAGTAAATTTCTTTTCGTTATCTTGCTCACTGGGGGATCCCCAAAGCAGCAAGCAGAGGCAGTCACTGTGGAGCTTGGTCCTTGCTAGAGAATCACTGAAGCTGCTGCTCATTTTTCAGGGATTCTTGCAGGTGTATTTTACCACTGTGCTTTGACCTTGCCCACCCTAGGGCAGGAGTCTCAAGCATGTTTGATAGAGAGCCTTGAAGTCTGTTGCAGTGCTGTGCTGTCTGACTTCAGAGGTTCTGCTTGTGAAGCACACAAAGACAACAGTTAGTATGTCACCTGTGTTTTTCTACACCCAAGCTGTAAGTCACTCAGGCATGTTTACAGTCATCCTCACCAATCTTCCACTATTTTGCCCAGCGTGTTTGCTTATGTCCTGTCCACAGGCTAGGTGGGTAAGTATGGAGAATTGCTGTGTCGTTGTTGTAACTAACTGCTGCATGTATGAGGCTCAGCAGTTGTTTATACTGACTGTCTTGTCATTGCAGGGGTCATCCATGTATCAAGTGGACAGGTGGTGGCTGCAGGAGGGTCCCTGTCTTGGTGTTCCATGCTGAAGCCATTCTGGCCAAGGACAGCTACCTCCGTCTAATTGGAGGTGGGTGCTACTACGTGCCAGCTTTTGGCTTGAAGGCATGAGGTAAAAGTCTCTTACCTGATGGTCCCTTTACTTTGTGGTGGGAAGAGGAACATAGTAGGAAATTGGAATCCTCTCTAGTGTCTGACCACTGAGACATTCAGAAGTGCTTAATCCATTGGTGAATGCTTATAATGTCTTTGGACTGTGATAGTGTCTGTCCTTCCACTGGGCCCTGATGTGTTTTAAGATGGAACTGTCTGCTTGCAAATTGAACTTGGAGGCCATGTTAGAACTTAAAACCAGAATACAAATTCACCATAGCTAAGACCTTAAAATCAATCATTGCAGTGAGTTTTGAGAGCATTTCACTGGGAAATAAAGCAGCCAGCCCCACAGTTGAACAATAATAAGCTGTCGTAACAAATCTGAGCCTACAGCCTCACAACCTTTAGAAGGCCATAAACAAAATGGTTCCTGGCAGCACTTGAGTTGGGAGAGCAAATCTGTCTAGTGTCAAATAAGGGAGAGCCTCTGAAGAGGCTGGGTTGTTATAAACAGTCACTTTGGATTTAAAAAGTTAGTAGTTGTGGGTGTGTACAGCTGGGAGCTTGTTCTGGATGTGCTGAGTTGGAGAAAAGCTCAAATGTACTCAGCTTCCTTTTGTGAAGGTGCTGACACTTCTTTCTTCTCTTGCTTTTCCTTTCTTAGGTAATTGGTGCTTTCGTTTCTAATATCCTATCTAAGCAGAAATGCTTCTGGCTCATTGGGGTAAGGGGTGGAGAAGGTGTTTTATATGTGGAAACTCCTGATCCTTTTCATGTGAGTTACAAACATACTTGGATGGTGCCAGAAGCTGACGGTAATTGTTACTCACATTTTTACTGCAGCGTGAAGTCTCTTCTACTTTTTCTCACACGATTTAACAAGTTTAGTGCTGAATAGTGAAACTTGTTAAATTTCCTCCAGCTTTGTCTTGTTCCTGATTATGATACTTCTTGCTTTTTTGATTTACTTTTGTTGATAGAACATATTTCCGAAAGTTTAAATTAATCTTCACCCTTTTATTCTCAGTTTGAATACATTTGTAAACTGCCTTTTCTAGGCAGATCTGTATTGTAGCATTGCAATTTCTTTCTGTACTGTCTTTGAACTCTTTTTTTGGATTGCCACATCCTTTTGTATTACAACTGACCTCTTGTCTTCCTACTTGCTTTTGTTTTATCTTATACCTCTGGGGCTGCTAATTGCCTTTGTTTTTATGACCCTCTACTTCCATAGTGAGTTTTTATTTACTTGTACTATTTACTTCATTTGTAACTGTATTTGCAGTTATTTGTTGGAAGATTGGTATGGGTGAATGAGATGTAAACAAAAACTCAGTGCTTTATTTTGGGTTTTCAGGATCTAAGAAGTGATCACATAAGCAAGCCATATCAATGAGGGGCATTAGACATAATTACTTTTAGATAGAAATACCAATATTGACTAGAGAAGAAAGCTGAAATAATGTTTGGAGTGTTATAAAACAGTCTATATAATGGAACGTTAAAAAAAAACTGGGTATTTTTCAGGCTGTCCTGTGCTTTATTTTTATATGATGGGGTTCTGTGATGCTACTGAATTATAGCTAAGGATTGGTGTAAGTCAGTTCAGTGATGCTGATGTTGGCATTTCCCATCTCCCTTTGCCTGTTTTGTGCTGCTACTCTCTATGAATTAAGTGCAGCTGTACTGTCTGAGTTCTTTTCTTTGGTAGCATGACTTTGGTTTATTCTCCCAGGTGCAGACTCTAATCCTGTGTCTCTTTGCCTCCTCACAGAGCGCTTCCACATGTCCTATAAGATTGTGCGGACAGACAGCCGGCTGGTTCGGAGCATTCTGACTGCCCATGGATTCCACGAGGTGAGTGCAACAAACTTCTGTCTGATTTCGTGCTGGGCTGGGAGGTGATGGTAATGTTTTTGGAATTTTTTGTGGTTTTTTTTTTGTTTTTTTTTTTTTTTATTCTGCAGGGTTAGAACCATGAAGTTGCTGTGGAAGTGGCCTCCCTTGAAGTTTTTTGTTTTGTCCTTTAATGTACTCTGCTAGTCAGACAGAAAATAGGTCATTTTGCTCCCTCAAAGGAGTGCCCATTAGTCTTAAGCCTTCAAAAATAGGAGAAAAGAAATGCTGAAGTTTGGTCATGTGATGCTTTTAAAACCTCACACCCTTGGGAAAATCTGAAGGATTTAATTTCTCAGCCTTTACAAGCTTTCAGAAGTATTGATGTAGTATTTCACACTTCTCTTCTAATGCCTGTCTTACTCTAAAGAGTGTCCTGTATGCAGCTAATGTCAATTTGACAGATGGGTAGGGTTGATTGTTTTTTTTTTTCCAGAATAACAGTAACTTAAGGAATCGATCTGACAAGTTTCTGGCAAAAATTAAAGCTACTTTACAAACTGTATTTAAACAATCTCTGAAAATAACAGTCTTTATTTTAAAAAAAAATCTGACATGGTTATTTCTGAGCATGGGAATACCTTAGGGTAGCAGTTTGGCTGGAGTTGCCCTTATATTGGAGATAGTAGAGGAGACTGTCTTAGACTAGAGTTGCTTTGGCCTTGTAGATCTAGGGACAAGGTGGTATTGCTTTTCATTAGTTCAATGTTTTTGTATGTGGTGTTTTTTATGCTGCTTTTTAGGTTCACCCTAATAGCAATGATTATAATCTCATGTGGACAGGATCACACTTGAAGCCCTGCTTGCTGCGTTCCCTTACTGATGTTCAGAAAGTCAACCATTTCCCTAGGTAAGGCCTTGATACCATGTTTTGTTGGGCATCATTGTGGTGATTTGCAAAAATCTGAATATAGATACCCCCCAAAAAATAGAGCATGCATGGTACTGTAAAATCCCAACAGACTGGGCCAGTGCCACCTGCTGTCATTCTTAATGGTCTTGGGGGTTTTTAGGGAATAGTATATCAATGAAAATGTTGTTTGTAGCCAAATATTGGATTTTTAATTTTATTTTCTTTATTTGATGATAAATTATTTGTGGCTTTGGTTTTTAGTTAGAGGGATGGTCCTATGTCCCCTGCTAGTTTATATGCCACTGTTATAACCAGTTAGTTTATAACCACCACTATAACAGGTTGCTGTGCTTCAGTCTGTCTTGGGAATTGCAAGAAGTGCCACAAAGGATATTAATGCAGCCGTAAGGGAGGGGCGGTAAAGCTTGAGAGTCAGTTGGGGTTTAGACATCTGACAGGTTAGGGCTTAGGCATCTAACAAAGCTACAGATACTTCAGTAACTAGGACAAAGGGTTGCTGTAATGTTGGGGAATAAATAGATGCAGTCTCTTGTTTTGGGACTCCAGGTCGTATGAACTGACACGAAAGGACAGACTGTACAAGAATGTCTGCCGAATGCAGCTCACCCATGGGTTCAAGACATTCCATATCTTACCTCAGACCTTTATCCTCCCAATGGAGTACCAG
This sequence comes from Emberiza elegans, assembly GCA_024865655.1. NCBI lineage: Eukaryota > Metazoa > Chordata > Aves > Passeriformes > Fringillidae > Emberiza > Emberiza elegans. The sequence goes on along the minus strand of JALJVW010000139.1, from coordinate 49,357,484 downwards.
GAGTTCTGCAGTAAGTGAATGGATGATGATGCCCAGACATAAAACAAAATAATGGGATGGGGGGGAAGGGATTTTTTTTTAGTATCCTAGCCTTTTGATCATGCTGGTGGCTAAAGTAACAAAATTAGTGGAAGCTGGGGAGACTGTAGAAAAGGTCCATGTGATTTCTTTATGTATTTTCTACTATTCTGTTTGCTCCATGCCTGTGTAAGTTTCCAAAAAGCTGATGTGGGGTTAAGACTCCAAAAGTCTTGGTGGTTTGGAGGAGTTTTTATGTGCACAGTGTTGTTGATGATCAGCTTCACAATATTGCTTCCCAGTGCCTGGGAGTACTGAACTGAGAAGTGCCAAAAGGAGGCATAGGGCAGAAGAATTAATCAATCAGAGCATCGTGGGGGGCTTCAGGGAGGGGCTGTAATAATTGCAGTGATTTCAAAGGGGTGAAATAGCGCATCGGAAAAGCAAACTTTGATCTCCCTGTGGAGTTCTCTAAAGTGTTTACCATAGGCAGCATTCTTGATTCTTGCTCCCCTGTTAATAAGCAAAATGGAAAATGTTGCAGACTTGTGCTGTTTTCTTTTAACCAGATACCTATTCCAAGGACAGAGGCCCATGGATAGTGAAGCCTGTGGCTTCTTCCAGAGGTCGGGGTGTCTACCTGATAAATAATGTAAGTGTTCACTAAAAGGACTGCTCTTCAGTAACAGTGTCTTCAAAACTATGTTGGCTTCCAGACAAGAGGCATGGAGGCATCTAACTGGACACTGGCCTTACTCTCAATTTCAGCCATATATTGGTGAGCAATTCAACAGCCCTGAGCAGCTTGAAGGCCTGCCTGGGCCTGTGCTGTGTAACCAAAAGCAGTCTATCTCTTTGTATGCTGTGCTCATCTTGCAATCTACCTGCAAGTCTTAGCTTATTAGCAGCAAGTTTATACTCCCTGAGACAGTTGGGGTAGCTGTGGTTCTTCATGCTCTCTTTGTGGCTGACAGTAGGCTGATCTTTTGGAGATTTCCAGAACTTTCCTTAGTTGTTTCCCTGTGTGACCTAAACAGTCCTCAAACAGACCCCTTGTCTCACACTGCCCCATGGAAAAGACCAGTTTGAATGTACCTTGATAGAGTAGTAAGTATATCAGTCTTAAAGCTATGTTATCTAAAGGCCAGTGTGTCCTTCCTGAGTTGTAATGGGGATAGTTCTTTGAAATCAATGTGCAGGTTGTAGTGCCTTTTGCTGTTTGTGAGCTTTACAGGGAGTTAGGTTGTCATAGGTAACCCATACATCTGAACTGGAGCCAAATGCGTGAGGGGATTCCAATAAATATGCTCAACAGCAAAATGACTGTTGAGTCATTTTGTTTTCACTCATTCAAACCCCTTTAGCCTTCCCTGCACTGAAGGGGTCATGCTGCCTCATCTGTTCTCTGCTTGGATCATTTCCCATAAAATAAGGGAGCAATTTGCCAAGTGTATGAGGTAAGTATTTCCAGAGCTACACTCAGTTTTTTTTTTTTGCTTGAAAGGGAGGAATGAGCTCAGGCTCACATGGCAGTTGGCCATGACCTGGGGAAAATACTCTTCTGGGACCAATATCCCTTTGTGTATTTCTGTTTGAGAAACACTGCAGCTAGTTTGGCCCACAGGCCAGTTCTCTTCAGTGTGATGCCATTAAAAGAGTGTATTTTCGAATCTCATCACAAAAGTTTTTGTAAACAACAATAACCCCTCCAAACAAATAAATAACCTTTGCATTTCCCTGATTCATATAGAACTATGTGTGACTTTTGTGTGATATTCTGAGGGAAGTTGAGCTTGTTCTCTCATGTTCTATATAAGCATTTTATATGCTTAAGTTTTCTGCTCATCATGCTGGTGTTGTGGCTGAATAGATACAAAATTGAATAAAAGCAGAATCCTGTGATTCTCTTGCCCCTTTTGCAAACTGAAGGCAAGAAAGTGTTGTGCAAGAAACTGGTTACAAGAGAACCTTGCATACAGCAAAAAGTAAAAGCTTTTTCAACAGATCCCATAACTTTGTGACATGTATTTGTCATAGTTTGAGCTTTCTGTTCCTACCTACAAGTGTAGCTTCTTTTGAGTACAGGAGCTCCTGCTGTGAATTGAGGCTCAGTATAAGGTAGGCAAAAAGGTTGGATACCAGCCCAGGATGTAGTTGTAAAGATTACAAGTTGAGTCATTTTCCTCACTTGTGGCTTCCTCACCATCTGTAGTTACATACTACATCCTGGGTCTTCTAAACCTCTTCTCCATGTGTTTGGTTAAACCCTTGAGAAGCAAACAGAGTAACAATTACTTCTTAGATGTGAGTGTTTTTTCCTCTGCCTATTTTACATCATTGTCATGTGGCTGTTAAATCTGTATGCTGGAAAATTCAATGAGCAGGTTTTTTGGCAATGTAGTAATTTTCTTTAGGATCTAAATACCTTAAATATGTTGTGACTGACAGTTCTGTGTAGGTACAGAGTTTGTGGTAATTGGGAGTGGGGCTGTGGCCGAGCCTCATCCCCAGTGGGCACAGCTGTGAGCAGCAGGTGAGCAGCACTGACAGGCCATGGAGTGCCCAGGGGCACTGACCAACCACCAAAGGGAACAGAGGCACACAGGTGCAATGCATCAACATGAGGGGTATAAAAAGTTGGGCTAAAGAACAAGAAGCGCAGATGCCTGGAGCCTTCTGATGTGGAAAGTGTTGCTCTGTGTGGGGTGAAGCCTTCTGATATTGTATGGTGACACTCTGTGTATGATGGCTGTCTCAACTGTGCCATATGCTGTGACAGTTATGTTTTTTCATTTTGGTTTTATTTCTTCCTTCCCCAGACATAGTTATTGGTACAAGGTGGCTGTACCAACCACCTTTAGGAGGGAAAGGCAGGAAAAAATGGTGGATTTGACCTAATTTCTTCTTATTCCTTATATCTGCTTAAATTCTCTCCAATTTTCTGTTCTTTTGCAGCCAAACCAAATTGTAGTGGAAGACAACATCTTGGTGTCTCGTTACATCAGCAATCCCTTGCTCATAGATGGTGAGTTAGAAATTGCTTTTCTCCCTTCCCCTAACCCTGCATCTGAGGATCTCTGCAACCTTTTTAGCAGTTTAGTTGAATAATTGAGTGGTCTAGCTTGGCCTAGCATCAGACAAATGTAATTAGAGAATTCATTAAAACCTGGAAGCTTTACAGCTGGGATAGATTCAGGCACCTATGTCAGCAGCAGGTAATGGTTTATTGCTCTCAGAGTCTGTTGAAATTCCTCAACTAGTTATGATGCCTGAAAGATACTTGCAGTCACTGACTCTTGACAACTGTATTTCAGATTTCAAGTTTGATGTGCGTCTCTATGTTCTGGTTACATCCTATGATCCCCTTGTTGTCTATCTCTACGAGGAAGGATTGGCCAGGTATGGGAGAAATCTTTATTTTTTGATGTACCTGCACTTGGTGATCCAGACGTTTCTTGGCTTCCCTCTCTACTCCTGAAACAATAGTAAAATGAGGAAAGTGCCAGTTAGGGAATTCTGCGCAGTTTAAATAGATGATACTTCATTGTGCTGTGTCCCATCAGGTTTCTTCATATAGATTATAAGAGCTTGAGTGAGGGATTTTATTGTTTTTATATATAATTAATAAAGTAATTTTTCAACTCTCAAGGGTTAAATGGCCAAACAGATTGTCACTGGCATGTTCATTCTCAAGGCTGAGTTCTTCTTGAAATTTGGGATTGTTGATACCTTTTTTCCTCTTCTCCATTCTCTGAAGGGAAGAAAAATCTAAGCTTTCTTAAATTTGTCTTAAAAAAAAGCAGTTGCAGACCTGTTAATGAATGAGCTCAGTGACTCATTCATTTCAATGACTCTTCTGAATTTTAGGTCAGCATTTTATTTTCTGCAATATCTACTAAGTGGTTTTAGGCTAGTTCACTGTTTTTACCCTGCAAGGTTACAATTTTCCTTTGCATGTAAGTCATGAAAGACTCCTAGAGTCAATACTAGGCTACCAAAAATACCTGTTTTTCTTTGTCTGAGAAGTTCAGCAAAATATTTGTCTGTAGTAACTAATGGATTTGAGGCAATCACCCCTCTGAATTCCCAACAGATCAGATTTTTAGCTGTACTGATGTTTGAGAAAAGAGCACCACACAACTGTCTTCAGCAACAGTTTTAAGATAAAGCTGTATCTTTCTTACAAGCACATTTGATTTATTCAGAATATCTCTTGGGTTCAGACCTGACATAGCTCTGACTTGGGTAGATACTGAATCCAAATTCTTTGTCTCAAGAACATAGTGAATCCCAAAGAATACAGAAATAATGATCCCAAAAGAAGTATCCATTAAATTGATGAACCCCCTTCAGGTGTGTTGTGATGTGCCTCTGCCTGCAAAGATAATGTGAATGCATTTTTTCCCTAAAAAGAGGTAGAAAGGGGAAGCTCATCTTTGTAAGTGAAAAGCTTAACAACTATTTTCACTTTAGAAAGGGAGCCTTAAACATGCCAGTCATGCAAGACTTTTCTCTTGGGAACTGGCAGCTTAATTGCTAGCTGCTAATAACTGCATGTTTTTGGAAAGTGAAGAGGGAAACAAGAGTGTAGAATTCCAGCATGTTCTCAGAATGGGCAATATGTAGCAGGCCTTCAAAAATAGGATATGCACCATCATTAATATCTTAAAGGTGGTTCTGCTGATCTTGTAACAAAGGAGTTTCAAGAGAGCTTGCTGAGCTATGGGGAGTAGCTCTGGTTCTGCTACTCAACTTCAACAGCCCACTGAGCAGTTTCAGCTGAAGTGTCAGCTATGGCTAAACACTTGTAGTTGAATGCTTTCACATGATAGCTGTACGTTTATTGCAGACAGTATATTTAATTATCCTTAAGCTTTCCCCATCTACTGTGTCTGTACAGCTGGTGTGTTCATGCTGCAAGTGCTGGCAAGCTCTCTTTGGAGGACAAGACTCAAGGTGTGCAGAGGCTGATAAAACTCTAGGTGGGCTGTTCTGGGTGGCCTCCAGATGGCACTAGTGGACTTCAGTTGTAGTGATTTCCCCATACTCTGCAGATTCAGTTGGTGAGAGGTAAAGAACCTGGAGTTACTGAATTATGGCTTCCTATTTAGCTGTTTTGCCATTCATTTTCGTGGGAGTTATGTGCTGGGAGACGCCATTGTATTGCCTCACATAGCATAATGCTTTGGTTTAAAGCTGGGACAAAAGTTTAGCTCTGCAGGGGGAGGGAAATGTTTTAACCCTGGGGAGTAGAAGCTGCTTTTAATACTTTGCTTAAGGAATAAAAAAGCCCATGCTGCTTAAGGGTAGGAACAATTTCTAGCAGAGAACTGGGAGGTAATGTCAGGGCCTGGAATCAAAGGTGGTATAGAAGCAATCCAAGGTGAAAAATACCAGCAGAACAAAGCAGTCTGGTTTTGGAACCTCAGCTAGTGCTTGTGGTGTGCTGTGGTGGCTTCCATGTCTTGAATTTGCTTTCTGAAGGCAGATAGTCTGTGCAGTGTAGTAAGGATGACCTAGCTTGGTGGTTTAATTTTGTGTTTCCATTTTCTTAGTCTGTCTGAAAGGTCGTGTTCCTCTCTAGTGTTATGCTTTGCATATTCCAAGAGGAACCTGACTGCTTTGGTAAACTTGGTGGCCTCTACCAGAAAAGGAGTACTATGAGGATACCATAAGATGTAATGATCTTTACAAGGAACAGACTTGGTATACCAAACATTTGTGATGTTTGACTAGATATTTCCTTAGGCCTTGTTTCTTCTGGCACAGCTAGACTTGTCATGACATGATCTAGAGTGGAATTTGAGGCTTCAGAGCTGAGAAGTAAGAGATTGTGGATCCAACATTTTTGTACCTTCTATTTCACTTTCCAGTTTTCATCTGAAGGAGATAGGAAGGGTATGTACCCAAATGTGCATAACAAAGCCTTCAGCTGTTGTGCCGGAAGTACTAAATAACTATTTGGTTTGCCTATGCCAAAGTTCTCTCTCTCTTTTTTATTAATCTTTTTCTAATGCAGTTTTTCAGGAAGATAATGACCTCAAAATGTTTGTGTTGGGGAGGGGGTTTGTTTTTTTTTTTTTTTTTTTTTTGTGGCTTTTTGTTTTGTTTCATTTGGGTTTTTTGTTTAGGTTTTTTTTCTGTTTATCCTCTGAAAGAATACTGAGTAGAACGTAGGAAGCACTGATGTTGAGTAGGTTCCTTTTCTAGCTATTTCCACTCCACTCATGTGGAATAAGCTGTATAAGGAGACAGAGCCTCAAGTGAACAGAGTCAACTATCAGATTTCTGGAGAGTTTTTAAGAGTGGTATCAGTGAACATGCTGTGGTTTCACCTTTTGTTACAATACAGCTTTTCTATTCATGCCTTTCTCAAACTTGGTCAAAACTCCTTGCATGTTTTATGCCTAATGGACCTTTAGAAGGAACGCTGCTAATAGATTAATTTGGAGATACTCAGTGATCTGTTTGGAGGGAGTAGAGTGGGCTGGGGATTTTCTTCTCTTACTTGAGGCTTGAAACAAGACTGAAGCTGTGCACAAGACATAAAGCAGCACTGGGTGACTTAAGATCCTCCTGTTGGATTGAAAAGTGTGTTGAACACTTTTCTAGTACATATTATAAAAAAGTAGACACAGTGTGCTGCCATACATCTGCTAAATTGGCAGATATTTAGTAACTTTGTACTGGAAAAGACAATTATAATCTAGATTGGTTGTCTGTGATCACAGCCTGGAGAACTTTAGCTGGGACCTTTACATTGAAGGTATAGGTTTGGAGATGGTCATGGCAAGCTTGGTCCAGGTTTGCCTGAGGGTATAACTCTATCATCTGATCATACATTAAAAATCTTGGTAGTTTCATTAATCTGAGATTTCCAAAACAGGCAGTGTAATATATTTATTGATGTACCTTTTATATCTTAGTTTGAATAAGAGGTACATTGTTAATAAACTACAGTCTTAATTATAAACTTTTGGAGGTGACTCACCAAGCCCAGTTATGTGGGAGTCCCAAGGCTTCACTTAGAGCCAACTGCTGAATTGGTGCATTATGCTGGTTTTTGGAGGGGCACTCATATAAGTGCGGAATACAAGCCTGACTTGTGCCTGAAGTACAACTGAAGAGAGCATAGGGCTAGGAATAGCTGGTGCTGTTCTTGAGCCTTCCCTGTTGTGCTGCTTCTCTCTCCTGTCTAACTTCCCCTCCTTCTGTGTGACAGAAAGGAGCCTGGTGGACCTTTCTTGCTTGGTGCCTGCAGGCATGATGAGGGCTTGACACAGTGTGGGAAAGTCATAGTGAAATGGCTCCTTGTTTTGGGGAGACCTCTTGATCGACTGTTTTTTCTCCTAAACCATGTTTAGACAGCCCTGTTTCTGAGCTTGGATAGCTGGAAGGGTCATAGACCATCAGGAACTTGTCATTTAGTCTTACACTGAATTTGAAAAATAGATTAGAGAAACATTCTTGCAAAAGGCCCAAGGAGCAGCAGCTTGGGGGGATTTTCCAGTGGGACACGAGGGTTTCCTCTGGGGTTAGAATGCTGGGCTTTGCAGCACCTACCACTACCTGCCATGAGCCACCTGAGGTCACACCACTCAGCCTTGTGACACCCTTCCTTCAGTAGCCTGGCTTCCTAATTGACACTAGCTCCTCTGGGATATTCACCATTTCTCTGCTGGATTCCTGTGGTTTCCAAAGAATTCAGGTATTTGCTTTGAGCCAAGGAATTCACATTAGCTCACAGGCTGTGCTTAGGCCAGAGCTGGCTGAGGCAGCTGCAGCAGCCCCATCCCTCTTGCAGTAACCCCTGCCCAGCAGCTCTGCTGCTGAGGGAGTGCAGCTCATTTGTTTCTGCACGGACACCCGGGGTTGGGCTGCAGCCACTGCAGCAGACATTGTCCTGTGCAGAAGCTGTGGAGCTGTGTTACTCACTAGATGTATGTACCTGCTGGGCTTCAGGCCAGTGGATAGACTGTCAAGCCAGGCAGCTTTATGTTGCTTCCTTACTTTTTAATGAAGATAATCGGATTCAGATCACTGAGGTGTATAACTACATGACCCTACTGTTGTGCTTAACAGTACATACTTAGGGAATGTGAGAAAGAGAACGTGAGAGGTTCACCAAATCACAGAGTAGCTGAGGTTGGAAGGGATCGGGTCCAACCCCCTGCTCAAGGTCTCTAGGTCTGGTTGCCCAGGATCATGTCTAGATGGCTTTTGAGTATCTCCAGGGAAGGAGACTGCACAACCTCCCTGGGAGGCCTGTGCCAGTGCTTTGTTATCCTCATGGTATTTTCTTATGCTCTGAAGGTTCAAAATCTCATTAATGTCAATGCATAAATTGAAAACATGCAAATTTGTTGTGAAAAGATTAAAAAAGTCTTTATTTTCCCCCCTGTTCCTACAGACATATGGTAACACTGCTCCTGGATCTTGTTCTTTAACTGTTTGTGTAATTTTATTCAGCTTTGATTAGAGAAACTGCTATCATAGAGGTGTCACCAAAACTGCTTTTTGTGTTTAGTAATTCCCTTACAAGCTTTAGCTCTTGTTCATATTTGATTGCTAACTGACGTATCAGGTGAATGCTGTGAAACATATTCATGCTGGAGGTAGGGGGATTGTGATCGTCTTTAGACTTCTGTTTTCTGTCCTGTACTGTAAGGAACTATGTTCCCTAAACAAAGTGGCAGCTAATAAACTAACAGGGAGGCTAAGTTTAATGCACGGGGAGGAGTTAGGGACTGGTAAAGTGACTCCAAGCATAAAACGTGAGGAGCATGCTTGTAAAAGCACTACACTGATTATTTCCAGGACATTTATGCAGGAACTCTGTGTGCAGTCATGGAAAAGTCTATCATAGGTGTGCTTTTTTTTGTAGAACTCATTTGGGAGAAGAGGGATTAACTATTCTTTCCTTCTTCTCACTTGAGTCTTTTCCCTTCTCCTTTTCCCAGGCTCTGACTAGATGCCTCAAAAAGCGTTCCAGAGCTGTCAGGTTTCGTGCAAAACCATGTAACATCTTCTGTAAATATTTAATGACCCAGTTTACATGTTTCTGAAATGACTTGCAAACTTTACCTTGTGGTTAATTCATTTCCTGAAGTAATGCTGGAGATAAGGCAAAGAGCGTTGTACAATCCCTTGGGTAATGTCCTGCCTAAAATTTGGACAGTAAAAGGATAGTTGCTTAGGTTAAGGCAGTGTAGGGATGTGGGTTAGGGGTCAGAGTTTGGTGTGGTGGATTTGGGGACTTTTTAGTGTGAGTTCTGACATGTTTTGTGGACTGCTAGGTGAGCAGGGAAAAAGCTTGCATGGCACTTGTAGAGAAGGTGACCTATTGCAGGTAGAGCTTAAGTGTGGTTATTAGGCTTTTAATGAACTCTCACAAGAAAGGAAAGGAAGACAGAAATCTGTCAGTGTCTGAATACCAAAGGTGAACCTGAAGCATGACAGGCAGGCACAGAGCTGGGATGTCTCTGGGTGTTATACTGTTAGTCTGGAAGTTTAGAGTAGTTCTGGAGTCTGAAGGAATTTGTGAGGATTTTCCCCTTAATTGTCTTTTTGTGCTGCCCAGGCTACCTGCTGCTCCTATTGCCACCCTTCTGCTTGTCTTTGATTGCTCTTTCTTCCTTTCTGATCCAAGACAAAGTACCACAGTACAGAGGGAAGGGAAATGAGCTGTTGGGGAAGGTGAGCTGTGTAGCAGTGTGTAGCTGCTGGTGAGAGAATGGGTTGTTGCCTTCATCCAAGCTGCAATTTGGCTGTGACATGAGGAGAGGTATCAGAACAGTGGAATGTATGAGTATCACTTCTCTGTTCTAAGCTTTGAATTCAGAACTGAAGGGCATCTCCTCTGTTCTGCTGGACAAAGAGAAGCTGCAGTGAAAGGGAGGGGGGCTGCCAGGCCTGTTTCCAATATGACTGCAGCTACCTCTGCTTGGGAGGCTGTATTACAGGCAGCAGTTCGTGTGGAAACTGAACAATGCACAGCCAACCTCAGTTTAACCTTATCTCTTTCCAGCTGTAGTTTTGAGGTTGAAACTCACCTATAATATTTCTGCTTGGAGGCTTTTGGAATCTAATCTCTTGTGGACCATGTTAGAATGTATCCTTAATTTTCTTAACTTAGCCCTTTCCTCAGACATTAAAATGACAAGATTCATTAGAAAGGGAGGATCTTTGGGAGGATGGGATTGCAGTAAGGGCAGGTAAACAAGTTAATGAAAATGAGTATCTTTAGTATCACTTGAAGTTCATTGTCAACAGTGAATACAAGCAATGCATAACATCAAGACATGGGAAGGTGCTTTCTGTATTCTTGCTGCTGTGAACTGCATTGCCTCTGTGTAACACATCTCAGAGATGATCCAGGCCAATGCTGTCAGAGAGGACTGTTACTTTGGTTTTTAAAGATTTTTTTAAGCTTTCTGGTGTTGATGTTTTTGTAGTGAACTTTCTCCACACACTTTTTGTAAATAACTTATTGTTTTGCATTTTTTTGTGGAAGAAGAGAGTTAATAGACTGTTGGTTTGACCAGTGTCATTGGAGAGGTGTCACTGTTACCCTCCAATCCACCGTCACTTTTGTAAAATTGTAAATCTTAGAGTCAGAAAATAAACTTCCCTTTTTCTTCTTCACCTTGAGAGCAGTAGTATGTGTGTGTTCTTTCGTGTCCTGCAGTGACAGAGAACCTTTCCTCCTGCATCTTCTTCTCCTGCACTCTCTCCAAGTACATTGGCAGGTGAAAGAAGGTTCAGTCATTCAACTTTGAAAACTGGTGGTTAGAACTTGCATTACAGAGAAAGCAAATCTGTATTCAGGCCAAACCAGAGTTGATATTCTTCTGATGGTGGATACAGAGCAGACACTCATTCCTTCCTTGGATACCTGCATAGTATTTCACATTGTTAACAATAAGAAGAAATGCTGCTTTAGATGAAGTGGGGACAGAAGAATGCACTGAAGTGGCAGAAAACCTTCCTGTCTGACTAGTGGTGGAAAATCTTACCTTTTCTTAAGTTCTTTTCCACTTGACAAGTCCTACAGCAACATTCTATGTAAGAATTAAAAGCAGTATGAATATTATTGTTGAACCACTCAGTCCACACACGCTGTATCAGCAATGCCTGTTAAGTATGTTGGGTCTCTGCATTGCAAGGCCTATGGAGTAGTCCAGAACTTGGACAGGAACAGATCACAGTGGGGCAAGATGACAGTTGTTTGAAGCAGAGTAAGAAGAGATGGTATTAGTAAGCACAAGATAGTGTTTAGATGAGTTTCCCTTGATAAAATAGTCTTTTTTGGCTGAAGGGGGCCCCCCCACATGTGGACAGTCCAGCCTCTGGTTTAGGAGTACTCTTGGATTCCTGTGTGATTGCAGTCTCCCACATAGCAGCATCCACGAGTAATGCTTTGGCTCAGAAGCAGTCCTGTCCTGGCAGATGGAGATCTGGAGTCATGTACTTGTGCCTTCATCACTCTTTGGCTGGATTATAGCAATATGAGACACCTGGGCATGAAGCCTTTAGTGTTTAGAAAAACAGTTCATGCAGAATATTGTAGCATATGCTTGTGGTAAGTTCTGTTACTAGGAAAACATGAGGCTTGCCCTTTATTTTCTGTCCCTGCTTAGCATATAGTTTTTGAATTGCTTTTTGCATCTTGGCCCTTATCTTTTGAGTAACATATATTCTGTTCTTAGTAGTGGCCCAGAATGAAATTGGAAAAGAATGTTGCCCTTAAATGAAGTAATCTTCTAAAAGACTGTAAGATTCCTCAGGAGTTTATTCTAATTTCAGGTTAACACCTAGAAAAATTTTACAAGCACTGTTTTTCTATTTTTCACTATTACTGGAAGGCCTTTTCCTATGACCTTGGTTTCTCTAAAATAACAGTAAATTTCTGCTGAAGCAAGACAATCTGTAGCCTGCAAGTCTCTTCTCCTTCCTGGAGAGAACAAGTGTTGTGGATGAGCAGCATAATTACTACAGGGGCAGAAAGATAGATACAATAAAGTATACTCTGAAAAGCTGTGGAACTGTAGAGTATTGACACTCTTCCATCTCAAGTGAGTGCAAAACACAAAAGTGTAGGGAGTGTGGGCTATTTGCTTGCACTGTACTTCTGATCTGTTACTACTCTGGCATCCAGAAGCTATTGATAGAAGCTCTAGAAATAGCTTGGATTTTCCATTTGCAGACTTGCACTTAGCATGAAGCTGGTCAAACCAGCTCTGGGTGAATGTATTAAGCATTGGATTATGTTGTTTAAAGCTTGGGCTTTTTAGATAGTAGATATGAGTAATTTAATGTTTTGAATGTTTTTGGTGCATTGCTGAAGTTGCCCATGATGTCCTTCAAGATGACAGCATCCTAGCAAAAGAGAAAGCTTAGGTGCTGGGAGCTCTGGAACACAGTGAAATATCTTCTGAATAGACAATCGCCATGGAAATGTAAAATTCTGATCATGGAGCTCAGACCACCTAATAATAATGGATGGTCTCTGTAGAAGGAAGTTAATGCAAGCATTTGAAGGTACAGAAGTACTTTTGTTTAGAGTATTGTCTGTGTCTGCCAGGGGTTCCTGTTATTTTATTTGAGGATGAAAAATTAAAAGCATAAGCTGAAAAACATGGTGAACCTAATTGCCCTCTGCTTGGAAGTACCAAGGGAGACTTGAAATGGCTCTCTGTGCTCACTATCTTCCAGGATCTGGCTGAAAGTATATTTCAACAAATACTTTTGGTATGCTGCCAGTAAATGATTGTTAAGATGGAGATGATGAAATCATAAATAAGAACCAAATATATGACAGGGCTTTTGTCACTGTTTTCAAAACAGAAGTGCTAAATCCAGGAAACTTACAGTTAAACTGAAAAGAAATTCAAATACTTTAAGCTGTGGAAATATGTGGAAAGGGGATCCAAACTTCCAAATGCTTTTGTTGCCAGCTGCTCTGACTTTGTACGTAGTTAAAGCTGAGAAAAATATAGTGCAAAAATATTTTCCCCTATTTTAACCTTGCCACTCAAAATTAGTTATATCACGGGGGGGTTTGTTTTCCCCTGCTTCCACACATGTATTTAAAGATAAGTTTAAGCATTTTTGTGGATTTGCTGGTATAGTTCTTATGGCAACAGGCATTTTTCAAAATGGCTACCAAGTGAGGGCAGTAATGGCATAGTTTTAACTGAGAAATAAGGTCTTTTTGGTTTTTTGGCAGTTCTTTCTAAAGGAAGGATTGTGGGGGTATTGGTCTTTTTTGTTGGTTTGGTTGGTTTTTTTTGTAACGTGTTAGCTGTCTTTGTGTAGTTCAGCTTCTTCTGAGCTATGGGAAATAATTGGGGAAGAATGAAGAAAGATGACTATTAATAAAAAAAACTGGAGATGAATTATTTTCTGAACATTTTTTCATTGCATAACCAGATGATCCAACTTTCACTCTTTCATTTTCCAGAATCCTGTCTCCTTTTTCCTGCATCGAGGCTTCCCCCATATCTACTCCCTTTTTGTGCAGCTAACCCTGCTGTGCTTGGTACATACTTTTCCTCTTGTTGGGGCTTCTTTGGATAGCATATGTTTGACTCTGCCCTTATCCTTTCTTACTCCCCTTATCTCTTTTGAGATGTTGGCATCTTAAGGTCTTGTGTTACAGGAAGATTGTCAGAGTGAAGGTGTTTTTTTCTCTTGTTGGTTTTTTGAACTGCAGCATGCTTGCTGTTATGAGCTGTGGTGATTATCAGTGGCTCATACTGGTCATTCTACCTACCAGATGGTCTGGTTTCTGCCCTCAATTTTTTAAAATAGATTTTTCTCCAAAGTCTGAGACCTAAAATATGTATTGAATCAGGATTACATGTAGTGTAAGAACATTATTGCAGTTGGGCTAGATTACTATTGTAGTTCCTTTCCAGCTGCAACTGTTCTATTGCATTATATTCACATTTTATGACATTATTTTTTGCTTGATGTGCCCTTTGAGGATAAACTGTGTTTTGCATTTGATGAAGTCTCATTACATGTGTTCTCTCCCTGGGTGTTGCTGTGGAGTGGTCTGTATGGCGGTCTGTGATTTGTAGCGACAAGCTTGCTGTATTTAGCAAGAATGCCACTTGCTCAAGAAATACTGTGACTTTTTATTCCTCTTTACAGATTTGCAACAGTGAGGTATGACCAGGCATCCAAGAACATTAAAAACCAGTTCATGCATCTGACCAACTACAGTGTCAACAAGAAGAGTGGAGATTATGTCAGGTACTTGGCTGGAAAATGGAACCCATTCTTCAGAGGTTGGGTCAGTTTACCTGAGTTGGTGTAATGCTGATCCATAGAGGTAGGCCAGTGGTATCAATCTTCTTCTTTCATTTATTTTTAGCTGTGATGATCCTGAAGTAGAGGATTATGGAAACAAGTGGAGCATGAGTGCAATGCTGAGGTACTTAAAACAAGAGGGGAGAGACACTGCAGGTCAGTAAAAATCTTGTTCTGTTATTTCTTTGTTGGATCTTGATCATCTCAGTAGTGTGAATTCTAAGAAGTCAAGGAAGAGCCCCAGTGAGTCCCATTTAGCACCAGAGCAGGGTGGAGGGAAGCATTGTTCCTTACTGACGAGAGCTGTGCATTTATTCCCTATCCCCAGAGATAATGCCTAACCCCTTCCTTTTTGCAACTAGTGTTCTGAGACTTTCTCAGGGTGTGTTTCTTAATATTTTACCTACATTTCCCCTTTCTTAAGGTCATTCCATTCCTTCTAAAAGCTTCCCTCCCTCTACTGCTCCCATGGCCTGTTCGGTCTGATGAGTGACCAACCTCTGGACAACTGTGCCAGTTTGAATGACTCTTGGATGTGGTGTCATCTTTCCATGGCTCAGGTTTTTGCTGGGTGTTTTCATTTAGTCTGTGTTTCATATAAAATAGCTCCCTCTTCCACACCTTTGCCAGGTCTGCTGGTACTGACTGCATCTGCAGAGCAGAATCCAGGTATATCCTTTAAGGGATAGTTTACCTGTGATACTGAGGCATCAGTAAAATTACTGATAGCAGCTATGGCCCATATCGCTAATGTTGCCAAGGAACACTCACATGTTGAAGAAAGGGGTTTGAATCTGGCTTTCAGATGGAAGTAAACTTTTTTCCGTCATGTGTGTGCACGGCAGTCCAATCCCTTGCACCATATGTGTTCAGCCAGTTGTGAATGTGTAGTTATTAATATTAATACATCTCCACACCGCACCCCAACCTCAACTATAAAATATACACTCTTAATAATTAAGCAAACTACTGAGCAATGCAAGCAGATTTCTTTAACTATCCATTACAAGATGTGCACCTTTCTCTGATGCATCTGGTTCTGGCCATAGGGAGGCAGAATGTTGGCTGAAAAGCACTGGCCTTGTCTGGGCTGGCAGGGTTTTTGTGCTTTGGGTTGTTTATGTGTGCTGGGATGTTTCCATGCTGTGTTGGTTCCACTTAGTTGTTTTCTGGTACAGAAGTTCACATCTGAATTTGCTTGCATGATCTTTCTGTAATTGTTCAGGTCCCTGCATGTCATCATGTGAGCATGAGAAATAGTAATTGTAGAACTAAAGTAAACTCTCTAGTCAAGTGGTTTCTAGAAGATACTCTTTGAAGTAGTGATTGCCAGATGTCTGTGTGGATTTGCTTGTGCTCCCTTTGAGGGGTGGGGAAGGCTGTCCTTTCATCTTTATTAACTTCTGAGACTATGACTCCAGTATTTGTTCATTTCTCCCTTCTCTCACTTCTCTATTGCTTGTCCTTGAAAACAAAAGCAGTGTGGTGTTCTTTCTATTGCATGACTCATCCCAAGTCCAGTGTAGAATCCAGGTCTATGTCTAATGTACATCTTGCCTTTTGCTTCCTCTGTCTGCTTAGACTCCGGTTCCTGAGCTCTTCACAGGCTCATGCAGGAGCTGGAGCGTGCTTTCTTCCTATGGGTTATCTATGGGTCAGCAGGACTGGAAGCTGTCACCAGTCATAAAATTTTGAAAAGATTTATGAACTTTGGTATGGGAACAGCTGCATTAGAGGAAGGTGCAGTGTCACAGAACAGTTATCTCATAAAAGTTCACGAGAAAAATTTTTATATCTCGGTGCTATGACTTATTCCCTATAGTTTGAGGGCTTATCTCACTAACCCACTCCTGTCTAACTTTGTTTAATCCTTCCTATACTCTGAGTGGGCAATGGTCAGACTCCAGCTGACTTGTGCTGGTGTGTTTGCCATATGTTTGTTTACCTGCACTGGAGACATATACTCACATTTATCATTCTCACATTCTCATTTGTGAGTGTTTTTGCACTAAGATATGTATGCATGTCTATTTACTTAGGCTTGCATGGATTTCCAAGCATCATGGCTTTATCATCCATAGGGTCTCATGTCCTTTGATTCACAGAGGTGTATCACCATTTGCTTATTCTCATGCCTTCCTGGATATTATGTGTTACTTCACAGCCTACTTTTTTCCTTTTTTCCTCCTCCCCCCCTCCCCTCCTTGCAGCACTGATGGCCAGCGTGGAGGACCTGATTATCAAGGCTCTGGTTTCTGCTGAGCTGTCCATTGCATCAGCTTGTAAAAGTTTTCTTTCACATCGTGGCAGCTGCTTTGGTAAGACACTGGGGACATCTTTGTTGATTGCCTGTTGAGTACTGTTTGGAACCTCCAGCTTTGTCATGCTAGAGAGAAATGTGCATTCCCTAGTGCAAGAAAGCTGGATGCTGTTTTGGTTGTTTTGGTTTGGGGTTTTTTTTTTTTTTTTTTGTTTTCTTAGCATAAGCCTCGGTGAGGGCAGGGGGCATCGAATCTCAGTTCACCCTGTGTCAGCACCATTGATCAGTCTCGTGCAAGAAAATGAAAACAGGATGATGAAAAAGGACTTGAAAGGGAACTTGGGGAAGTGCTGGGAAGTTGGTGATTTACCAGTGCCCTTGCAAAGAATGGCTGTGGGTGATTAAACACGGTTTTAGAGCATTTGCAGTGTAGTTTTGCCTTTTGCTGGTGCGCGTGCGGACGGGGAGCAGCCGTGTGCCTGCAGTGCCGGTGGCGGGGACGCAGCGAGCGCCGCGCGGGGGCGGCCGAGGCCGCTGCTGGCCGGAGCAGGCGCAGCGCTGGGCGCTGGCGGCGGCTCTGCGGAGCTCCCTGCCAGCGCAGCCTGGGAGCAGCTCCAGAAAGCAGCGGCTGGTACCACAGTGTGCCTTCTCCCACTTTCCAGTGGCTGCTTCCCAACCTTCCCTAAAGAGGCCTCCTCCTGCTCCTAGCCATCCTTCACTCATGTGGATGCATGCACAAAGATGAAGTCTCAGTTAGTGCTTAAACCAAAGGCTAAGCTTGGCTTAGGCTATCCTGTGTTTAGGTTGTGGAACTTATATTTAAACTAGCTGTGACAGGTCAAATCCCTTTATGTGGTCCTTGAGTTGCACTTAGATATTGACAATTCTGCAGTTTTCAACACTCCAGCATAAATGCATCTTTGGATATTTGAGAGTGATAAGACAGTCAGGAATCAAGGAGCCATGACTGACAGGTTGTTTAGTAAACTCCCCAAACTAGCTGCCTCTCCCACCATAGTTTCTCCTGATTGACTCTGATGCCTTTGTTCTAAGTTGAAGGACCTGGTCGTACATGGAGTTAGATAATAGTCTCAGTGAAATGGCACTTTATTGGCTAGTTGAAACAAAGACATGTCAAAACCACTTTAGCTGCCTCTTTTTTTGGCTTCTCTCTTTTCCTTCCTCGGTTGTGCCTCCAGAGCTGTGTGTATGGAAACTAATGTTCCTAATGTACTTTCTGCTGGGCCTGGCTCTGAGGTTATCCCACTTCCTGCTGCCTCCCCAGGGCTGCACTAACCACCCTCTCAGATGCTCCCCCACAAATAAACTGTTTTGTTCCATTTATTTCAATGTAAACATAAATTAAGAGCTTCCCAGGAAAGAGAGCTTAAGTAGGAGCCATACTGCTTCCCTAGGGAGACTTAGGCATTTCCAGAGCTCAGTACTTTCTGCCACCTTCCCCCACAATTAAGTGGTGGTCCTTGTCTCAAGGATTTGAACTTCCATCATGCTGTATGGTTCATTTGTCATCTGTGTGTCTTGTTCTGACACTTTTTGGTTGCATGACTTTTAACTTTGTAAGTATTCAGTTTTTCTAGCTGGAAGTGTTCATAATGGTTCAGTTCATAGTTGTTAGCATGAAGGATAAAACTGCAAATGAAGATTTCAAGGCAGCATGTTGAGTCTCAGACAAGGGCCTTTTTTTTTCATTCTGAGCTGTGAACAATGAAACTGAGTGTGTGTCCTGAGGAGGGCTGATCATGTGAAAAGTATCTCAGACTTCAGAAAGCTTTATCTGAAATTCAGATGGAGAGATGGGTCTTGTTTGGAAAACTTGTAAAAAATACAACTAAGCATTACAAGCAGTAGAGCAGAATACAGCTGTTATAGGGAATAGAACTCCTGTACAATTGCCATTTTCTTCCTAAAAAATTAAATCACAAGTACTTATTTGTCCAGATGAGGTTGCCCACTTTATTTCTCTAATTGTTTAGTACTGCAGTGGTCCTTCAGTTCTTTCACAAGTAAGTGTTTTTGTATGTAATGTACTTGTTTCCTGGATTTAAAGGAAGAGAGTTTATTCATGGCTTCTTCATTTTCTGGGACTGGTGAGACAGGCTGATTCCTGCTACCAATACATGCCTAGAAAGAGAGAGTGCTAGGTCAGGAGGGTCCTTTTTCTCATGTCAAAACAGAGGGCTGGTGACAGTTTGTGTAAAGAGTGAGTTTCATTTTGGCCGCGTAATGTGAGCTATTTACTGCATTCTAGTAATAATCAAAGGACTTGGGATGCTCAGTTTTGTTCCTCTGAAGTGCATCACAGAAGCACTGGAAGTACTACATCATTTTGTTGCCTTGTTCATGCACTGTTATTAACAAAGTGATCCCAGTCATCTATTTTGTTCTTTGTAATTAGCTAATAGTTCCTTATGTAAAATTAAGCTCCTAGTAAAAATTGTTTCAACCAGTAAGTAATTCCAGAGGAGGGCATGCTGCAACTCTTCAGATCACTGCCCTGTCCTGAAGCTGGTCACCAGCTGAGTGAATGGTTACCTTTGGAGCCTTCTTTAAGAGAAAGAAAGACACATTTTTCACTTATTTAAGGGATGTGACATCTCAGTGTTGGAACAGGAAGTACAATAGGGCTGCACATGCTCAAGCTGATTTAGACTGCATTTTTCTCCCTCCTGAAGTAAGCACTTCTGAGTAGGCTAGAAAAGGTAGTAAGGCCTGCTTTCAGGCAGAATGAAAAATCTCCCTGTGGGATTGGTTTAGTAGGGTAGGAAGTGAAGGTGGCATGGTGCAGCACGTATTTTTGCCAGCAGCCAGGTAGCACCATTTTCTGCACTCACTGAAATGTGAGCCTAAAGAAGCACCAGATTGAAGTCCTCTTCTTTCATTTACATTGTAGTAAACCCAGTTGTGACACTGTTGAGCTTGTCTGCAATCAGGAAGGCAGGCCAGGATAGGGTAATGGGCATATTGATCCCACCAAAGCAATGAGTTTCTTATTTATCTGCTTTGTGTCTTAAGGCCGAATTGGTCAGGCTTTTGCTTCTAATCACATCTATATTGAGATAAAAGCAAACAATAAACTATTGTATGACTTAAGTGGTGCTGAGCTGGAGCTAAATGCTTTAAAAAGTCTTCATTTGTGCCAAATCACCAGTTTCTCAACTGCCTGTGTTGCTGTTCTTCATGAACATTTAGCTTTCTTAGTGGTGGCAGTTGACCTATTTAGGGGAAACCTTTTGCAGTTTTGAACAGTGCTGACCTGCTCCATCATGAGTTTTCCAGAACACTAAAAACTTGAGATTCTTAAGGAGTTTCTGTACACACTTACTTGATGTGAGGTGAGTCTATGCTTAGTGACTTAAGTCAACCATACATATACCACACATTTCCTGTATTTCTTACGTTTTTCTAGTTTCTTACATGACATGTCACAGAAAAGCTGAACAGGGATTTCCTACCATTACCTTTTTTTTTTTCTTACAAAGCTTAATCCGTTCAATTTTTACAGCCTTAGCATCAGTCTAAGGTTGATTACTTTGAAGCCAGTATGTAAAGATGCCATTGGAATCTGAAAAAGGTTGTAGACTCCTCTGGCTACAAGCAGATTCAGGAGGCCTGTGCCCTTCATGATAGGTGTTGTGATGATCTGATGGATGAGGTAGATTTTGTAATGTAATTATATCTTGAAATTTGACTAAACTGTCAGCTGAGTGTGAAGGGTAAAATGAGTTCAAGGGATAGGTCTTCTGGTCATAGCTTCTATAAGAATGGGGGGTCTGTCCCTGCACTGTTTTTATTACTTGTCACTTCATGGCTCTAAATGGTACCTAGCTGGTTGTGATGATTTAGTACCCAGAGCTTGGTTGAAAGATTGAAAATCCCTGTTGCTACAGAAACTTTGTTTCTTTAGAAAGTTGTTCTCAGCTTGATAGCACCAGTTTTCTTCCTCAGAAGGCTGGAGCAGACCTAAAAAGCTTTTATAGCTGTTTTTTGGAGACTTAGGAAATGACCAGCACTGTAAATTTATCATCAATGGACTTGTGATACCAAAGTCAGAATCAACCCTGGCTTCTCCTTCTGTCTTCTGCCACTTGTTCCTGTGGTGGCATTAGGATCTTCACCAGATAGGTGACATCCAAGTGAGGAACACCAGTTTATTCTTGCCTCATGGCTTTCTTGGAGTGTAAGAGCTTGAAATCAAAAGAACTTGGGCTAATGAGGTTAGGAAACATGTTCTCTTTCCCTTCACTTCATGTATCTGTCTGTAGAGTTAGATGGCTTTTATTTATTTACTACTGGTTTACCTAATAGTATGTTTTGTTAACTTGGGCACTTGAGTTTGTTGAGGATCAAGTAGCTGCATATCTACTCTTAACTTCATATGAGTAATGTAAGTGGTGTCCTAAAGTGGTTACTGGGATATTAACTTCTTTGTTCACTCTGGTATCACATGCTGGGTTGAACAAGTTTCTACCTTGTGAGTGATAATTTATTTACTGAGTAAGATTAGGATTATAAAGGCAGCCCAATTTGCACCAAGACTCCTGTTCTTCAATGTTAGGCTTGAAGCTACTTGTCCCCTCTTATTGGGTCCTTTTCTGTAATAACATAGAGATAAAACCTTTCTCTGTTAAAATAAAGTTCCCTTAAAAAGGGAATTAAACCTTAATATAAGAACAGAATGAATAGGAAAGAAAAATGGAAGACTTGAATTTCAGTGGCAAAATTTCTTTGTGTTAGAAATGTCTGTAACTATGCTCCTACAGAAAATGAGGACAGAGGTTTTTATCGCAATATCAAAAAAGAGTTAGGCGCTGTGCAATTTTTTTCCCACTGTTTGTGTCCCTTCATAACATCAGGTTGTCTCCATTTAATTGTAGAGTATGTACTTTGCAGTAAAGCTTTTTTTTTGCTCTAGGGAACAAGCTGCAAAGAAAGACCAGAATTACAGTTACCCTTTAGGAACTGAGCTTATTCATGCTGTGCAAAAACATGAAAAATTCCTTTATGCTACTGTGCTATCGCTTGTGACTTAGTTTCTGTACTTAGAGAGAATAACAAATTCTTTGGGGATATTTTGTAAAAGAGGGTGCCAGTGCAGTCTTGGAGAGGATTGTAAGATAAACTTGGAATACATGGCAGTTTACCAGAACCAAAAAGCCTGAGACTATCTCTCCAGCTTTTGTCTTAGTCTTAGATAATGTCATTGGCAAAAAAATCTCTGGCTGAACTGTTGCTGTTGGACTGCACACTGAAGCTAGGTCTTGTTTTGGGAGTGGGAAGCTCAGTCAGCAGTGACTTCTCTTTGGGGGTTAGAGGAGGAAGAGGCAGGCTCTTCCTGCTGAGTCTTGGAAACAGTTGGTACCTCCTGTTATAATTCCAGTCTTCAGCAAACTGTAGGGGTGAAACATGCTGTTGTGGATTCTAGTAGCTATGGGAAACTATGGAAACTTGGTCATAGTTGGTATCCATAGTTTCTTCTGTTCTTCTCTTAGTAATAGTAGTGGCACTGGGTGGCTTGTCATGAACCTACCATTGCCACAGTGTGAGGCATGTTTTGCTCTTTTGGTTCTTGTTCTCTTTACTCCCTCTGCAGAGGCAAATGGCAGCCTTGCTGAAGTTGGTAATTGCAGAGGATATTCTTTTAATTATCCTATGCTCGTGTGACTCCACATCTTTGTCCTGCCTGTGTATTTATTTTTTCAAGTGGTAGTGGAGTTTCACAGTGGAGAGGTACTGTGACTACTATGTTTTATCTAGGAAGTACATTTTCCAAATGTGCAAGAGGGCCAGCAAGATATTTCTGGGTAAACTTCTGACTGTTGAGCACATCTTTGTGCTAAGCCTTGCATGGAATCTTCGAGGCTTGATTCAATTGCCAGAACATGGATATTATGTAGCTCCTGATGCCCTGAGGCAGCAGAGACATCTGTCCAGGGCTTGTAGATATGTCTCAGAATACGTGAAACTTGGGGCATTGTGGAGCAACAGTGGAGACTTCCTAGGAGACCCTAAGTCATTGCAAGTGGCTTTAGAATCTGTGTTTAACAATGGAATTGAGTCAATAGGGATACCCTGAAGAACTTATTGTCCTAATAAATAAGGCAGAGACACAAGGGAAAGGAATGTGAAGCTCCAGCAGAAAGTTAGAGCTAGCTGAGGTCGAAAGGTTTCCCATGTGTATTTGAAAAAATGGACAGAATGACTAACTGGGTGGGAAAGATGGAGCTTTAAAGAGCCAGCAATTTGCAAGAGAATTGTGTGGGAGAGGAGCACAAAGTCAGAGGAGCCAAAACACTAGGAAAGGGCCTCTGAGGGGCCAAGGAAGGGAATGGCCAGCAGCAAAAGAAGCAGGAGCTAGTCAAAACAAAATGCACTTCTTCCTGCCTGGGGCTGAGAGGCTGCAGACCAGCAGCTGCTTCAGGCCTACTCATTGCTTCTCTGCCTTGGGCACGAGCTGCTGAGTTTTCTGTGCTGTTAATAATCATGGGTCTTCACCAAACCTGAGACTGTATTTTGAAATAACATCAGAGGTTTCTCCTGGTCAAAATGCTTTGCTAATATTTACACTTACTATCCCCACCTTCTCCTTTGCCCTCTAGTGCAGCCATTCCTGTCTGGGGAGCAAGAGAGCAAAATGTAGATTCAGCCTCATTTCTTTGGAGTGAACCAGTTCTTTAACTCTGCTGTTTGTGTTTCCCATTCAATGTCTGGCTACAGACTCTAGAAGAGTGAGCAGGCAATGCTCACTGTTCTGCCATTTCCCCCCTTCCAAGCCTTCCCCCTGACCCTAGCTCATTGACTTCCCATTTTAAGCTGCATGAGCTTTTGCACAGCTGTCTGCATAGGAAGATCTTGCCAAGCAGTCCAGCTCCCCAGAGCCAGCATCAACGTCAGGCAGGTGACAAAAGGCTGGGGCCAGAATTCAAGGAAAGAAACATGGCAAAGACGTTCTCCTGCTTTTATTTCAGGCACTAGGGAACTGTTTAATTCCATGAAAATCCTTCTCTGCCAATACCCCGTTTTGTGGTGTTCAAAAAAAAAAAAGTTTGTTGCCCTGATGATTACAAAGTCTATTTCTTAATGCTGAAAGAAGGAATTGCATTAATGCCAGCTTCTGATTTACACTCATCTTTGTGTATCCTTCTTGCAACTGTTTCCAAACTAGAGAAAACGTGTATAGGGAGTGAAATAGTAAAATCGGATTTGGAATGGGAAGCTGGCTCCCATCTGACCTGTGCAGAGCAGAACACATCTAGCAGATGTAATATGTTATGACTGTTTTAGAAACTAAGGAAAAAATATTTCTGTTGTGGTTTGCTTCAAAGGGGCAAGCTATCAATAAGCTAAAAAGTTATGGGAGGTTGTCCATGTAGATGGAGTTGCCAAGGTGAAGTCTGCTGTGACCCCATGGGGATATTGCAGAAAACATACAGGAATAATTGAAAAGAAGCTGATGCTTGAAAGAAGCAAGATTTTCTCTAGCTGACTGGAACAATGATTAAAGGGATTAAAAAGTGGACAGGAGAATTAAATTCTGTAGTTTCCAGGATCCAGTGGAAGAAATGGATTGAACCTGCTATTCTTGTGTCGATTCTATGTGACAGCAAGTAGTAGAGTTCTGTATGAACTACAGCTTTTGGGCAATAAAGAATTTTTATTTTTCTACATAATACTTTTCTAATATTTTTGTTTCTCTCTTCCCACCCAGGGCAGAATATATTTAGGTTTAATTCTGAGGAAGTGAAAATTGCCACTTGAGAAATGTTATTATTTGTTTATCCCTAGAGAGTTTACTGGATTTAATATATATAATTTAGATAGAAATGACCTGGTAGAAACTAATGTTGGACCTTATGGGAATGCTTAAAGATGCAGTAAGGTGAACTTAGTGTCTGCTGTGTTTTCAGAGCTCTATGGTTTTGATGTCCTTATTGATGACACTCTGAAACCCTGGCTGTTGGAAGTGAACCTGTCCCCATCGTTGGCCTGGTAAGTGATTCCCAATTTAATATCAGGCGGGGACTGCTGCTGGAGATGGTTCTTTTGACATGTGTGGTCCTAGGAGGGCATGGTTTCCTGATGCCTGCAGATTTTGTTCCACAGCTGATTGGCAGAGAGGGTACTCCTTTGCTTTTTTTCTTTTGGATAAACAAACTTACTGCAGCAGTAGGTTTTGAAATAGCCCAGTTGGGATTCCATTTAATTTTTAATTATTTCTCTTCCATTGTCACTGTTAATGCATCATAATCTCTCATTATAGATAAATTTTGGAGCTCTGTCAGACTATTGTGTTGGATTTCAATCTTCTTGGCTGATAGAAGCTTTTAGATTTTGGGGTCCAAGCAGAGTTCAATCAGTTACACTTTACTTGAGTATGTAGAGGAGTTCTTGGGCTCAGTCTAGTACTCTAATCAGATAAATTCTAAAGAGTGAGTGTTGACTTGGTCCTTATGCTGACCTTCATGCTCTAATGGAAATTGAGGATTTATTTTGGTAGGTCTCTCAGCTATAACTTTATGTGGAAGAGGCATAGTTAAGTGTGGTTTTTAAGGTTTCTACGACAGTAACTTTTATCTACTTCATGAAATGTAACATACATAAATTCAAAGAAAATGTTTCTAGCCCTTAGGAGAGTTTAAACAAAGCTGTATTTGTCTGCATTAGGACACTAAAAGGTGTGGAAAAAGGATAAACAGATTAAGTTATTGCTCTCTGATCTTTACCGATGTATGTGAAAATCACCTAATTTTCTTCTTGGTTTTACCTGTTTTAAGAAAGCAAGGAAAATGTATTGGAAGATATACTAAATACTGATGCATTCCTCTCATTTAATGCCAGACAAATAATTCCTGTTATCCTCTGTTGCATGTGGGGACAGTGATGCTCCTTTGGACCTGAAGATCAAAGCTAGCATGCTTTCAGATATGTTCACTCTTGTAGGTGAGTGAAACAAAAAAATCCTTCAATCTTTCCCTCATTTAAAAGCAGTAAAAGGTAGGTTTATGAGCTGCATGTTACTAGATGAGTATAATAGATATGAACTCTAGTTAAGGAAAGCAGCTGTATTTAGCACTGAGAGGTGATATATGGACATTTCAACTTCAGAATAATCATCTGTTTGTGATGCTTAGGTGGTTTTAAGAGTCTGTAATTTGGTATTTGAAGACACTGCTCTCTTTAGCTTTGAGTTATTATTCATGCATTTTTTAAGTTAAATGTGTGGGTTTTGGTTGGTTTACTAGAATTGGAGTACTGTCTAGAGCACAGTGTCCCTTGCATCTTGATTTAGTTGCTTGATGCAATTTGCCCTAATAGTGGAAGAAGTAAAATTGTCATCAGATATGCTGCTCAGCTGTTTAAAAAACCAAGTCTACCTCTGTGCTGCTATTAAGTAACCCATTTACTGATTTAAGTACTTGGTCTTGAAGCAAGTATTTGTTCAAAAAATGTAATGCAATTACAGTTTAGGATTAAACAAAGCAAGGTACAAAAAGAGAAAAGGATCCTTATTGGTCCTTGGGCAGGGACAAGAACATCATGTATAAACTGAGAACAGAAATGCTAGATTCATCTTTCAGGGTTTGTCTGTCTTCAAGTTCTCATGCAGCTCTTGGTGCCCATAGGCTTTGTATGCCAGGACCCAGGCCAGCGGTCAAGCCAGAGCATTTATCATTCATCTGAATCTGTCAGAAGAAATCCCTGCCAGAAGCTGCAGGTAAGTGACTTTTACAAGCCCTGGCTGAGGAGCATAGGAGGGAGTCATTCTCATAGAATTTGACTCACAAGTGAGAGAGGCAGTGGGCGAGATTATCTGGTTTTCTAGCATAACTATGGAAGATGAAATCTTTAACTGTGGGGGTGGTGGGGAGCTGAAACATGTTGCCCAAAGAGTTAGTGGACTCTGTATCCCTGGAGGTGTTCAAGACCAGGCTGGATGGGGCTTTGAGCACCTTGTTCTACTGGAAGCTTCCCTCCCCCATGGCAGGGGAGTTGGATCTAGATAACCTTTAAGGTCTTTCCAACCCAAACCATTCTGTGGTTCTCAGGGGGTACACCTGTGTTCTGGGCTGTTCAACCACTTTGATTTTGTTGTGGACAACAAGATTCCAGAACCCTGGAGCTTGAATGTCTCTCCAAGACCTTCTCCTAGGTGAAAAACTTCTTGCATTTGAAGTTTAAGGCTTCTTTCCCATTCTCTTTTGGAATCTCATTTTCTTTCCCATGGATCATTGTACTGAGGCCTCATGTGTCTTGCTGTGACTGCCTCACATCTGTTCTGTTGAGGTAGTGCTTTCTCAGCACTGTAATGTGGAAGGACAGTTGTTCTCCATCTCTTTTTGTCTATGAAATGGATTCCATAAATATCTGTGGAAATAGAGCATTCACAAAGGGCAGGGAGATCTGTTACATCACTTGGACTTTCAACTCATTTCTCCTCAGGCAAATAGGCAGATGGTGTTCTCTGACATCTCTGCAGCTGGTGGTGCTGTGATGGACATGCAGCATGGCTGTGTAGCTCAAGTTGTTAGGAAATGACAAGTAATTTTTGTTCAGTGACAGTGTACCAAGACACTGTCCATTTTGGTATAGGGAAAGCTCACAGAAATTGCCATGTTGTTTGTCTCTTGTAAAACTCAAGAGTCTTTAGTCACTGTGAGAGAGGTGAATAGCTGGTAAGATGAGATTTGAGTATCTTTAGGATGTGTGTCTTAGTCTGAAACTTCTAAGACAAATATAATAGTGCTTTAAATACAGATCACTCTGACTGTATAGATGCTCTTTGTAGCAGACAAAAGGTATGTGAGATAAATTAGAAACCATTCAAAAGAATTACCCTTCTTAGAGTAATGGGATCAGATCCTGATGATTTGACAAAATTATACAAGACAGTCTCAGAAAATTATGTTGTTGTAAAGAATTGAATTTTAATGAGGCTTTCAAGTTTGTTTTGCTTAACAAATACCAACAAAGAGATGTAAGGGTGGCCAGTTGAAAGTTGCAAAGATTCATATGACAGTGCATTGGTTATGAGACAGGATCAGGTGGTTCCCCTAACTAACCTATGTTTAACAGGAACAGGTTTGTAATGCAGTGATAAAGTTTTACAGCTTTTTTTTCTTAAGTACCTAAGTGGAAATCCCATGGCTAGATAGATGTTTACATCTTTCCGTGGTGCCAGAATGTTTTAGCTTGTTCTTTGCTGAATATGTTCTATCTCAGATTTTTGGATTTTTGATACCTGTTCCAATTTTCTGTTGCAAAGGCTATATGTAATCTTTTGGTTTTTCCTACCACCTTCATGATGTCTTAAGTTTTGATCATTCACATAGGCCATTTTTAATCATTGTAGAAGTTGCTGCTTGAAAAAAACTGTTGGTGCCAGTGCTCTTGAATAACTATCTTGAGATGGTTACTCTCTTTTCTGAGTTTCACCAGACTGGACTGCAAGTTTCTTGTGCAATTTCTTTGGTTTGGCTCTTTGAGCATTTCTCCCTCTAGGGAAATGAACAATTTTGCTACTTCCTTTGTAACTTCTTGTTGGTTTGGGTTGGAGCTCTTTCAGTTAATTGTAAGCAATGGAGGGACCTTGATCTGTTTTGAGTAGGCCAACTGTAGAGAGGAACTTGTCAGTAGTACAGCTAGAAATGATTGATAGGTCTTCTGAGAATCCTTTCTTCCACCATTTGCTCCTCTTGGGTGTTGGAGAAGAGGAAGACACTCTGAATACCACTGAAAGCAAGAAAAATCTCAGCTCTGATGATTGATTGTTTTCTTTTGAACCTGTCCCTGTCCTTAAACTGGTTTTACTTGTAGGCATGATACCAGGTAAGTAATACAGGGTACTTCTTGACATTCTGATGTTTCTACACCTGTGTTAGAATGTTAAGTAGTATCTTTTTTCTCCACAAGAACTGGAATACAGTTGATATATTTAAATGAAAGTACTTGCAAAATTATGGGACTTGTACTTTTTTTCCTCCCTCTGTTGTATGAACAATTTTACTTGACAGCATCTCTTTCTCCTTGATGCATAGCTATTAAATATTTTTATATGGGTGACTCTTATTTTACAAAAATATGAATTTCGCTCATCATAGTTGAGTTCAGTGCGCTTTTGAAAACCATGTATCCAGATGCATTCTGCACAGTTGAGCACATCTGAGCTTAGAATGAATGCTGTTTTTGGAATGGGGACAGGATACATTTGTGCAGGGTATGAGGAAGATGTAAGTAGTTAGCTTTATCTCTGGACTCCAGTTTTCATAGAATCATAGAGTGCTTTAGATTGGAGAATACCTTAAAGATTATCAAATTCCAACCCCACTGCAATGGACAGGGACACCTTCCACTAGACCAGGTTGTTCCAAGCCCCATCCACCTGTCTATGAACAGTTCCAGGGTTGGCACAACTTCTCTGACCATCTTGTTCCAGTGCCTGACCACCCTTTGCTTATACTGTTTTCTTTAGGGTAATTGCCAGTCCTCAACAAGTCAGGCAGGGATCCTAGTGTCTTGGAGAACACAAGATTTTTATTCTCTTTGTGTGTCTCTTGCAGCGTCCTGTGTCTGCACAGTCACAAAGAGCAAACAGCAGATCAGTAAGTACCCTTCAGCTCCATCACCTGTGTAAGGGCTACACTTTCAAATGTTACTGTGTGCAATGCTTTTGGCATTGTTAGTCCCCAGATATATTTTACAGTTTGAGTAGCCTGGGGCAAGGGGATGGGGTCAGAGGGAAGTCAACATGAGAAGAGGACATGGCACCAGCATGTTTCCATGCAGCAAAAACAAATGTTGAAAAACTATTTACATTGTTTCTAGTAGCTTAAAAAAAAGTAGGTGAAGCTTGCTGAGAGTCAAGTCAGCTGGATCAAATCCCTCAAAGTTTTTAAGACTACAAGTCTGAATGATAAGGTAAGCACAGGAGAATCTGTGCAGACAAAATTCAGGTGGCCCTACAAGAGAAGTAATAATTTTCTTTGAGACAGTCCTCTGAAGGACACTGCAAAAGTTTGAGAGTGAACTGGGTCAAAATAGATGCAGAGAAAAGAAGGATTTCTTAAAATTAATGGAAAAATATGGGACTATTTTTAGCCTAAGTGAGACTGATCTACCTTTCTAAATATTATGTTTGTTACCCTTCTTGCAAACCATATAGACAAATCAAAATTAGTTTACAATTCTAAGCTGTTGGCCATGTGGAGACATGTTAGGCATTATTTTGCTGCTGGGCTTCCTGCACAAATGTAGTAGGAGTTTTGTTTGGTTTTTTTTTAATGGGGTTTCCCCATCAGGAAGAAAAGGTAGATGGAATCATTTTGAGAACCTAATTCAGTCTATTCCCTGCTGTTTCTCATTCTGAGTAAGTTTAGCTGAAGCTCAGAGGAAAGAGTATTACTAAATTACAAGGTTTAGTAGAGAATAGGAATGATCTTTGTGCCAGCTGCTGTCAGTGCTTATTAAATTAGAATCATGATTTGGGAACCAAGGATACTTGCAGAATTGGAGAAATACCAGAGTAGTTGGATTTATCTATACTTTTATAGATAAGCTGGGTCAAAGAGGAAACAAGATCTCTGTGAAGCTGGAGACATTTCTGTGCTACAGCCAGAGGGTATTCTGTAGTGAAACATGGAAAAAACTGTGCAGGAAGTCCAGCAAAGGGAGTTTTTGCTAGAATTTTGACAGCCATGTAGTTCTGCTCTCAGGGAGGAGTCAGAGCTGCCCAATATGTAGACACGCATTTACTGTTTGTATTTAATACAGTCATCTCTGTTGTGTTGAGACAATGGAAATTATTTCATTGAAGTGTTTCCTTAGTAAAGCAGATAATTTAATAGATTGAAGAATTTCCTGTAATATTCTCTTGGAACAGCAGTTCTCACATGATGATGGATTGTTATGGTAGTGCCGGGAAATGAGAAATGGTTTTTAGAGAAGGTTACCTCTCAGGTTTTCGAGAAAGTTGTTAAGCAACATTTTTGAGCTGTGGATTAGAAATGGAAGAAAGCTTAGAAAGAAAGACTAAAAGTCTTTAAACTTAGTGCCATCCACAGCATCAAGCAAACCTGTTTGATTGGTGGCATTTTTATTTCTTCTACAGATGTTTGTGTCTCCTGCCTTCTCATCCAGATTGTCTTGTTTTCTCGTATCTTTTTAATCAGTTAGGCTTAACAAAATATTACAGCAGGTACCTGCTATGTCTGTTTTTTCTTTGGATTTTTCTGTGCCAATCACTGCAGTATTACCTATTCTAGTGCAATGCCTGTTGCTTTTGCTGTTGCTTCATCTACAGATTCTGAGTAGCTGCTTCTCATTTCTATTGAAACAGAGAGAATGGAATTAAATCCCCATAGTCTTTACAAATAAAGATGCTTCCTGATCTTGCCATGGAATTTTTTTTGTATCTGAGCAGTATGGGATATTCCCCTGGACTTACCCACCTTTAAGGTTTCTGTCATGTTTTTCTCTTCTTTCTAGATTAAGGCTCTCTGTGCATTCTTTGCTCAGTATAGAGTTAAAATAAACTTTTGAATTTAGTAAAAATGCTTGAGCCCTTCTCAGGAGACTCTTTTAGTGCTGTTTTTGCAGAGGTAGTTCATCTAAACTGAGCCTAAGACCATCTTAAATGTACTTGAGAGCAAGTTCAAAAATTTTTCTTGCTTGGATTTTAAAATTTTATAATCCTGGTGATTTGAAGACGTTTTGAATTTCTGTTATTTTGTTAGAATTGGCCAGGACTGCCCATCAGGTTAAAAATAAGCTTAGTGACACTGTCTGCAAATTATTGCTTATATTTAAAAATTTGCGTATGTATGCAAATTTGCATGATGTATCTGTGTACATCTGCAGGATGTGTCTGTTAAGTGTGAGAAGTACCAAGTTGAAATTCAGTAGTATAGCAACAAAAGAATAACAGGCGGTGAACTTTTCCCTGCAACTTTTATCTCACTGGGGAATCACAGTTCTGTTGCTCTAGTATGGCAACACAGCTAGAACGGAGAATCATGGTTCTGGTACCATTGATGCGTGAGTCCAAATGTATTTGGGTCTTGTGAATGCTGACTCCAGTGCCCCTTGGGTGAGGATTTTCCTGTGTGACATTCTGACTTTGCTGCTTTTGGTATGTCTCCTGTTTCTCCAGAAGGGGCCAGAGGTCTAAATACTGGCGGTGATCCCTGAATTGTGCCTCCTGTGCTAAAATCTAAGAATCTGAGTATTCACACTTAGTGACATTTGGGCTGTGGACTCTTCAACAGCTGGGGTGTGGAATTGTGAATTTTGCTTGTAGTGCTCTGAAGTGTAGATCCTGCTAGGAATGGGGTCCTGGAATTTGAATGTCATTTTTTTAATATAAAAATTGAGAGAGGAAAAAAAATCTGGATTCACATTGTCTCTACAGCGTTCCCGTCCTCTGTCTGCCGGCGATGCTGAAGTGAAAAGCTCGATGCCCTTAGGCAGGGAAAAGACAGCAGGGAGGCACAGCAGCTCTATGCTAGGCCTCTCCATGGAGGAGGTAAGGAGGCTATTAAATAGCTTTTTTTTACCTTGGCTTTCATGCAGTATGTGGGGCTGTTTGCTCAACAAATAGCAAGTGCATGTAAATGAAAAATGTGACAGAAGAAGAGTATTTTTTGAAACAGAATTTGAGTTTTACCGCTCATATTGCCCTTGCCCTCAATCATGCCAAGCAGAAATGTGCTTTAAGCAGTGACAGGCTCCTTCAGAATTTAAATGCAAGACGAAATTCCTTGAGGATATCATTATCTACCCAGTCCATTTGCAGGACTGAATAGTCTTGTCTTCTGAAATTCAGAGATTTTTGGAAGGTTTATTTTCCATTGTTATCTATTTTGCTGGCTATTCTCTATTTTTCTTTTTAATTAGATCAAAGTTCTTCGGCGAGTGAGGGAGGAAAATGAACGGAGAGGAGGCTTCATCCGGATATTCCCTACCCCATTAACATGGGACCTTTATGGGTAAGAATAAAAATCTGAGAGGATGGCACTGATGCTCTGTGTTGAGGGATATTCTGTGTTAGATATGTGTAGATCAGCTATCTTGGCATTTAAAAAGTTGTATTAAAAGTTTTGGCAAAGTTTATTTTAGCCTTGAATATATTTTTTTCTGATCCCTTGTTCAGAAAAAGGGATCAGCTGCTGCTTTGCATAACTGCACCCCATGGAAAGCTGTTGGACATTATTTCTGGTATTGCTTTTCTGTTATAATAGAAGTGTCTTCCTTTCAGATTTTTGCTATCTACTTTTACATCCTCAGGCTGTGCACTGTGTACTCTTGTCATTAGGCCATAAATGCCATATAGGACTCACTCCTTCTGAAAGTTATACTGTATTACAGTTTTCTAAGTTTATTTTTCCAGTCTGTAATGTTTTCTGTCTCTTGCATCACCAGGAACTTCAGCTGAGAAATGATAGCTCTCCTCCTTTCGTCTTTTCTGTTGTGGTGCAGCATGTTGTCTGAATCCACTTCTGGGATATTTTTTAGAGGCCATTTATTTCTGCATTGTGCTGCCTTTCATTGGGTTGAGCTCTGTCTTGATAATCCTGTTTTTTTTTTTTTTTTTGCTAGATCTTTTCTAGAGCACAAGACATCAATGAACTACATGCTGGCTACACGTCTGTTTAAGGACAGGTAGAAAGCTTCTCTGTTTGGGAGAGAGGTAAAGGGCACAAACAGTACAAAAAGGATTGATTCCTCACTTATCCAATGTTATAAACACAAGTCTGAGATTTATAAGAGTGCTGATAATTGAGCATCTCTTCTCTAGTGTGCCAGTGATTGTTCTTCATATATTTATGTGTTGGTCTTCTGAAACCAAGGGCAAAAAGGACAATACTCAAAAGGCATGGGAATCATTGGAGTACTAATATTACTATAGACATGAAAAAACTTCAAGCTCTTAGGTTTCTCTATGAAAGTATTCTAGGTGGTCCTGGCTTACCTTTTGTTTCAAATTTCAAATCACATTAAAGCTTGTCTTTATGTACAGTAAACCCTGAAATTGACTTCTCCAGTGGTTTAGTATCCCTGTATCTTTATCTGTGCAATCATGATTTGATGATTCTTTTTCTGGGTGGTGGTTGGGACAGTTCATGCCACTAGCTGAGTTTCCACTGAGAGTTGCATGCAGTGTCTTTCACTGTGTGTTTAATGCCCTTCTTCTCAACAATTCTTTTTGTGCAAATTTGAGATCCATTATGAACTACCAAGTAAACACAAGGTGACTGAGAAAGGAGACAGTGTTTACAGAAGCTCTTCCAGCATCAGTGCTGTACAATTTTTTTTTCTCTGTGTATGTTCAGGGATGTGTCTAAAGAGTTGTTCTAAATGATGCCTTCTCCAGCTTAAGCCAGACAAATGCAAGCATCAATTGAAGTACAGCTGCTCAGGGCTCCTCTTTTGGAACCCTTTTATTTTTTCTTCTTTGAAATAGAACTCACTAGTAATTCTGTAAATATGGTCTTTCCATTGTACATGTGAAAGACTAGGGAGGCTTTTTAATCAAGGCTGATCCAGTGTGGAGAGTAATTTTACCTTTTTCTCCTTGTAGGAGCAAGACGAAAAGAGAATTCATCACTGGAAGATCCCGGTAAATAGCTTCTTAATTAAATAATTTGTGCTCTGTAGAATATATACTAACTTTAGATTTCCTTATCTTCATCTTCCAAGTTGTGAGTCAACAGCTTTTCTACCTGAAATCCATGAAAATAACTTTAGAAACATAAATACAGTGAAAAAAGAATATACCCACATGTGGAGAGCTCATATTTTCATTGGATCTTAAAATTTCTCCTCATACACTTCTCACATTGGTATTCCTACCATATAGATAAGCCTCATCACTGAGCTCTCTGAAAAGATCTTCTAATGCACAAGGATTTGGACTTCATATACTCACATATTCACTTTGTTAGAACTGAAAAGATAAATGAAACAATAAGTATTTTCTGTGCTTGTTTCCACTTATATCATAGGGAACACTTTTCTGGATTTTTGTGCACTGGCAGAAAATTGTTACTTTTGATGTTTCTTTTCTGGAATCTGGCAGGGCTCCTTGTCCTTTGTCTTAGGTAGAACTTGTAGAAAGTTTGGCATTTTCCACTTTTATTAAGTTAAAATGCTTATATCTGATAAGCGAAGAACAAGCTGTCTACGTAAATGGTTCAGGCAACCAGATTGATGTTAATATGCTCTCTTTCCATTCCCCTTCTCTATTTTGTACTCTTGCAATGTCCTCTGTTAATTGTGCCCTGAGCTGTTGCATGATGGGCAGATGCTGCTCAGTCATCAAAGTGTGACACTGGATGAGTGTGTCTTGGGTGTTCGAGAGGTGATGTACATACAGGACTCTCTTCAAACATTTACAGGACTCTCTTCAAACATTTACAGGCTTAAGATAGAGCAGAGTTAGACTGATGGTAAATATTTCTTCTGTGTATCAGCAAGAATGTTTCTTGAAGTTTGATCTACTAGGTCTCTTGTGTTATCAGGGAGAGAAAGACAAAGGGAGACTGAGGGATATCTGTGTACTGTGCTTCCCAGAGCAGGTCTCCATGGAAGGCTGGATAGGAGGATGGAAGTTGTGGGCTCTCATGCTCTCTTTTATGAGAGGAAGCTCGTTTCACTGGAGTTACGGAAGCGGCGGCGGTACCATGGCAAAGTTGGAGCAGCGCAGGCAAGAGCATCAGGTATGCATGGCTAGAGTTTTAAATGAGCAGCTAGTAAAAAAAGGCAAGCAGAGGACTTTTTCATTTGAAATGTGTGTGAATGGGGTTGTTCAGTTTCAAATGTTAATAGTTTTAACTTCATTCTAGTTCTGAGCTTCTTGTTTGTTTAGTGCCTTGAATTTCATTCCCACCTTCCCACACCCCCATGTATATGATTAAAGGTAATCAGTGCTTACTTAGAGATGAGCTTGTTTGTTGCATTTTGGGTAAAGAATTCAACAATATGTGTGCCTCTGTAATTGTTCAGCTTTTCAGAGAAAGATGGGACCTTTCAGATTGATTCTCCTAGACAGCTGTGACTCTTAAGCTGTTGGGAGCAGAAGTCTTTATCCAAGCTGGTGTTGGAAAAACTTAAAGGGGTACAGAGGTGAATGATCCCCACAAGTGACTGTTCCTGCCTTTATCTAAACTCTAATAGCTGTGTGATACTGACTGCAGTAGGAGAGATTGGATATTATAAGATAATTTTTGCTGCTGTGTTAAGGTATATGATCTTTATTGGCACATATGGAAGTTTAGATTTTTGTAGCTTTGTTTTGTTTGACACACAACATACAAAAATTTGTGTGTATATATATATCAAGTATGGGTGTAGATATGTCAGTATGTGTGTAAGAATCAGGATAAAAATAGAGGAAAATATCTTTGCCTCTTTGATTTTGTGTGGGCATTCTTTTTTTCATTTGTAAGGCTAAAACAAGAATCTTGGTTTTCTTCTGTATTCTGTAATATTGGGAAAATGGGCTTCTCAACTGATGTACAAGCTGAAAGACAGAATAATATAGAACAGTCATACTTTAATGGTGTTCTAAAATGGCAGTGTTCTGTCCTCCTAGCAGAAAAGAGTTTGGGTAAACCAAAGGGTATAAGCAGTAGAAGAGTCCTCTCCACTTTCTTTTTCTCTTAATCAGCATAAGTGATTTCTCCTCTACTACAGGCACATCAGAACCAACAAAGCTGTCCCTCAAGTCAGAAACGGAAAGTGAGGAGGAAGAGGAGATGGATGAGGATGAGGATGAAGATGAAGATGTAGATAGAAGTGTTTGCTCTCTTTTGGACACCCAGGTGGAAAACAAGCCAAAGCTCTCTGACTCAGTGAAAACTGCTTGTAATGAGAGGCTATCAAAAAAACATAACAAAAAAACTGGAGATGGAGAAAAGCTGTTTCGGCGAAAACCAGACTCAAAATCTCAGTTTAACTTGCTTCAGATTCTTCAAAATCAAGGAAACTTGAGGTGAGAGTTTTCTGCGTATTGCCTCTATTTTTGACTTGAAGCTAATACGAATTAAAATATGGAGGATGCATGTTATGAATGTGAAGGGATAAGAAGAGCCTAGAAAAGGAACCTGGATTTTTGTCTGTGGGCTGCCTTAACATCTTGTTGGCAGAGAAAGGAGACCATTGCCAAATCTGACAGTTTACCTGAGTGCCTGACCTGTTGGATCAGTGTAAAGCATGACCCTATAGTTTCCATTGCTGTTCTTTAATCTGATGATGTAAGCTGTTCTTTGTCAGCTCAGGCTTCTAAAATGCCTCTTTCCCTTAATGCAGGATGCCTGCTACTAAATTCTAATTTTTTTCTTCTCATTCTTTGCATTTGCTAAGAAGTGGTTATAAACATATGTTAAATTATCCAGGAAGGGTTGGATAGGAATATATCAGTACTGTCTCTCCATAAAATTAGTTTTCTCATCTTGTGCTTTTATTTTTGATGATATAATTTTTGCCTCTGTAGTAATCTTTGCTCAAGGTCATTGCCTTCTGAGAACAAAATTAGGAAATAATTTGAGAATGACAAATTACTGAAACATCTCATTGCATGTTGTTGAGTAGGATGGTGTGGAAAAGTGTGTGTTCTGATGCATGACTCTTGGAAAAAAGATGTACTGGAGGAGATTCTATAGAAAAACACCAAGCAAGGTTTTAACCAGATGTTTTGAAATATGATCCTCCCCTTGAATGTGGGTAGCAAAACTGTCTAATTGCAGATGGACAGAAAGTACAAAAAGAAGGGATCACATATACCTGAGTAGGAAGACTTTACATCTTCTAGACAAGAAGCAGCATTATGTTTTCTGTGAAAAATGTCCAAAGGTAGAGAAAATGTTTCTTATTTTTGCTTTCTTAGTTTAGTTTCTGGGAGAAACTATGAATTATTCAATGGCTTTGGGGATTGTTCTGATGTCTAATTGTAGCAAGGACATTTGCTGCTGTGACAGGGAAGATTCTGAAACCTCTTTTGAGGATAAACATAGCAATGCTGTGTCTATATCTATAAATATATATATAGAACTGGCTCCTGCCAAGAACATAAGCTCTGTCTGATGCTCCTGGCAGAATCTTGCTCAGCACCCAGCACTGTTGGGATTCCCCACAGAAGGGTATAAGGCTTGTGGTGACCTCTTGTTCTGAGACTGTGCTGGGCTTGGCCCCATCTGGGATGTCATTGATGTAAGCTTTGCTTATGGGCTCAACAGGCAGAGGAGCTGAATAAAATTTTCATCCAAGAGAAACCAGGCCCATTCTAGTCAGTTTTTGTAAGTGGTAGGACTTCTCTCCTTTAGTCAGCCTGATGAGGAAATATCTGCCTTCCACACATTGGGTGTTACTGGTAAAGACACGATAGTCAAAGAAAACGTGTTCCCCCAACTGTGCCGTTCCCAAGGAGGTAAAATAAAAAGGAAGTTACTTTTTCCTGCGTTTAAAGCTTCAGGTTTCAATATCACCCCCACAAAAGGAGAGGCAGTGTTAAACAAAAACCTTCTGTAGTTTTTAGTCATAGAAGTATCAGGTGCAGGCCAAAACCTGTATTATTGTGCTGATGTTGATAATGGGGGCTCCTTATCAAGTACAAATCTTGAACTGGTCATGAGGTGTTTGAGTTGTACCTACACCAAACCTGACAGTTTTGGAAAGCTGAGGTGAGGTAACTTTTCTGATACGTGGTGGCCTGATGTGGAGAGTATCAGTTCTCAGCATGGATTCAGAGAGTTCTCCCAGTGTTCCACCCATGTAGAAAGAAAAGGTAGATGTATTAATTAGTAGCATGCAGAGCTCAGAGGTGTTACAAGGCCTGCTGTGCGTTCTGGAGTTCGCTGAAGTTCCTGGAAGACAGAAAATGTAACCATGTACAGTTGCTGCAGTATAGCTATTAACAGGGTGTGCACTTGTCACTGGCTTAGCCCCTCTCTGGCCCTGTGTGACCTTCCAAAAGCATCAAAAGTTGATGATTAAGCTGATACATGGTTACTTCCAATGTATTTTATTTTAACTTCAATTCTTACCTAAATTGATGCATTGATCTCTGTAAGTGTTGCTATGGTATGATTTCTGTGTAACACTAACATAATGTTCCTGAAATTTTTAGACCTATAAACCAGAAAGGCTTAATTGCTGCATAGAGTTTTTAATAGCATTTCAGGGACTTGGGTACCTGGAGTCATAAGGAATATATAAGTACGTGAGAATATTTGTAAGAAGCAGAATACAAGTAGAAAAAATATGGTGAGGTTCCTCAGGAATTGGTCTGAGGCTGATTATATAATCAATTCAAGAATGACACAAAAAATGTGCTAATGAAATTTGCTGATGGAAAATATTTGGGAGTTATTGCCATGACAAAAATGTAGTGGACTTCATATGAAAAACTAGATGACCTTGAGGATATAAATAATATAACAAGGATGAAATTCAGTAGCACAAAGTACAACAGGATGCTTACAAGAAGTAATAATTTACACCAGAAGTTCTGTCAGCTGGGTGTTCATCAACTAGAAATTAATTATAAGGAAAAATATCTTGCATGCTGGTTGATCAGAGGAAGTTTGTGAAGTCCTAGCTCATGCATGCATGAAAACACCAAATGTGTTCCAGGGCTTATCACTTGACATACTTCTGAGACTTGATGTGGAGTATTGTATCACCCATATTCATGGAAGGCAAATTGTGAGTGGAACACAGGTGGAGGTGAGCTGCTGGTCTCATTATGTCACCGTTGTGGGTGCTTTGTTAGAAGACTTTGGCAAATGTGGATAGTTCACACTAATAAAATGAAAACAATGAAAGGATGTAACTCTATTAACCAAAACATTCAAGGTGGGAGATCTATCAGTAATTATATTTAAGATACAGGACAATGTTGGAGAAAGAGAAAAAGCCATTACAAGCTGCTCATAAGTGAAGCTGGGCTGGGTAGTAAGAGGAGGTTCCTATTTATTAGAACAGTAAGTTCTGGAATAATATTTCAGGAAACTAATGGGTTCAAAACTCTAGCTTAAGATGAAACTTAAAATTCTACAGAACATATTAGGATACTTCCTGTGATAGAAAGGGAAATCTGTTGCTGACACTAAAGCCAATCTGCTGCTATATCCTTATGAAAAGCTTCTAGCAACTGTGGGGAAAACAATGAGGAAGAGCAGAGGTTGGGAGAGCAGAATGTTTGAGTATAAGATTTGGACCAAGAGGACAATGAACAGAATTAGGCAGAGCTTTCAGCAGTTTCTCTCACAACAGATGCATATACTGAAGTGGCTACTATTATGAGGAAATGAGAAGCTGTGTCCCTCCCAGTCCTCTCCTCAGTTCATGCTTACAGCTTCCCAACATGTTCAGCCAGCTGCACAGCAGATTTTGCTGATGTTCCCTCATTCCTCAGTGGTGCCTTGCTCAATGAAATTTGGCTTGTATCCCTGAGCTAGCAGGGGAAGAGCTCACTTTCACAGATTTAATTCTTTCATTTCTAATGGGAATTACAGGGCCTTTGTTATAACTCTGGCACCAGTACCAAACCCTTTGTTTGTTTTATGGTCTGTTGTTGTGGTGTTCAAAATGTTTGTGAAAACAGAGGCCCAGTAGAGTCTTGAATTTGTTTTAAAAATATGGTTTTGCTGATGTCCATGTTACTGGCTTTTAGAGGAGAGTAACCAAGGCTGTAAAAGGCAGGAAGAGCATTCAGTTTTTAGAA
Organism: Emberiza elegans; assembly: GCA_024865655.1. Taxonomy (NCBI): domain Eukaryota; kingdom Metazoa; phylum Chordata; class Aves; order Passeriformes; family Fringillidae; genus Emberiza; species Emberiza elegans. The sequence continues at coordinate 49,317,156 of JALJVW010000139.1, read as the reverse complement.
TTTATCTTAGAGAGTGCATATTGTCTTTTGTACCTCCTCCAATACCTACCATCCCATCTTGGTGAACTGAAGGTCTGCTTGAAAATGCTGATGGGGTGAAGGGGTTCTCCTTTCTTTGAGCTTCAGCGTTAGTGCACTTAGGAGGACCTTGCTGACTTTGGTTCATAAGCTGTGCCTGACTGCTGTAACTCTTCCCATTCCTATTCTGAAGATAACTGATTGATTCTGTTTGTCCCCAGCAAAGTACAAGCTCGTGCAGCTTTCTCTGCCTATCTACGGCACGTTCAGCTCCGACTGGTGAAGGAGGCTGGCGAACAGATCCAGAATCCTGCCTGGGCTGCCAAAGAGGATGAGCAAATGGTAAGAAGCTTTGTGTTGGCCAGACAGAGAAGCCAAGTTGGAATCTACCTTGAGAGTTTTGAAGTCAGTTCCTATTCTTGCAAGTGCAGAAGTCCAGCTGGGATGATGGTTGTTCGTCTTTGTCTAGCTGCCAGTGCTGTATTTTTAATATACCAATGTGGTAGGACTGCTAACAGATCTCAGAGCAATGACAGACAGCTCTTGATGACTGGACTCTGACGTTCAGGCTGCTCAGATCTCATGGTGAGATTTCTGAGCTTACCTGCTCCTGAATTCTGCTCTAGAAGATTCTTTGAGTACTTGTCAGGATCTGGTTTGTGCTGCATTAAGCAAAGTGGGTTCCATTCAAATAGAACAGGTACCCAGTTAAGCTTTTTCTCTTATGTACTGTTGTAATATATCCAGACATCTGCGTTTATCAATCTTACTTGCGTTCTAGATAGAGGAAATTAAAGTAAAAGCCACTGAGAAGAGAAAGCAAAAGTGATAGACTTTTCTAGGCAGTATTTTGAAGTCCTGTGTTTGATATGTATGCATTTTAAAAAGCGCAGCAATTCCAGATCCTTTCACAAACCTTCCTAAAAGAACTTTGTACAGTAGGCTTTAGAGTTTTCTGCATATATTCTCACTGAGTGTGTGTTGCAGGGAAAATGTAGTTCAGAGATAAAATTGTGTGTCAAGAACAATCATTCATGAGAAAAATGTAGTGGAAATGTTACCTCTGCTCTTTCCAAGTGGAAATTAAAATGGGCTTTTTGAGAGTCACTTTGTCTGCTGTACTGTAAAGAATAATGTTTAAAATAACAGATCAAACCAGCCTAGAGTAATGGCAGTGAGAGGCGAGCTGTGAAATCCAATAGTTTGGCTGTGAGGCTGCTCATTTATGCATTAGCAGAGCTCCTAAGAAAAAGCAAATCCAGAGGCGAGACAGAAAGGGTTCAAAACACCCACAGGATGCATCTTGCCTTAAGATCTGCCTTGCCATATGTTTTCCCCACCAGAGGTCAAGTAGACATGGTGAGGCACTGGAATTACATGGCTGTAGATGTAGATATCCAGTGCTGTGAAGAGGATGTGGCAATAGTATATAGATGAAAAATGATGAAATATCTGACCAAGATCCCCTTTCCTGTGGTACTGCTGAAAGAGTTTCATGTCAGTGCACTTTCCACAGGCTGCCTTTAACACATTGCATGTGGGTTTTCGGAAACATTCTCCTGAGATACTGGACTTTACAGGTGTGTCGCTGCATTTTGCTGATTGGTTATTTTTTCCTTTATCTGCTATGCTTTTGAGACAAACACATCCTGTGTTCAAAATTCTGACCCACTTCAGGGAAGATGCACCACTGTTGTTCTCCCCCACGTTGGATTTATAGGGCTGTATTAAAAGTGCATATTGCAGAATGCCTTTGCCTGCCAGTTTCAGCTCATTTTCTCAGGACCATGTGTTTAGTTCCTGCCCATCCTTAGCTGCTGTAGTATCTCTGTTCTCTTCTCCCCACACCTTGCAGACAGCACGTTGTTAATGCCATCTCTTGCTTGCAGGACCTCATCATCCGCTTTCTGAAGCGAGCTGCCAGCAACCTGCGTCCGTCCCTGAGGCTGCTGCTCCCCAGCCGCCACGTAGGACTGACGGACAGGCGCCGCATCCTGGCTCGCCAGCTGGGCGAGTTCATCATCTGCTACAACAAGGTGACTTATTCTTTTTGAAATTGGTTTTTTGGTTCTTCTTTTCTTCTTACAAAGTGTTTTGTGCAGGCTGTTTCAAAGGCACTCTTCTGTTATTTACATGATCTGCTTGCAGCTGTGCATCCAACAATGGTACTTTGTTGAAATTGTCAGATAGACAACAATATTATTACATAATATGTGCAGGCCAGTAATTATGTGCATGAAAAGAAGTGCTGAAATGAAGTGGAATTTAACTAGCAGTGTGCTTTTTCTTTGCCTTGTCTTTGATTCTAATGCTTTGTAATGCCTCTTCCCACTTCTTATTTTTAAAGGGCTTCTTTAAAGATATTTTGTTTTAAACAGAACAGCATGAAATATGTATTTTACTATTTACTTGCTATACTGAGGGACTGCTACATCTCTATAGTAATGTATTCCGCATGCTAGTGTAAAGGAGTTGTGGGTCCTAATTTAAATAATTTTCATGTCTTTAGATGTAGGTGGTGTTGTTCTTAGCATAGTGGTTTCAAACTGATTTTCATCCTGCAAGGACAGCTTCCCCTTTCCTTTGCCCCCTAGCATTTCTTCAGTGTTAGAACAAGGGTAATTGAAATTCAGCTTTCAGAGGCAGCTGTGCAGGGGCCTTCAAGCTTCTACTCGTTAGGAGAGGATGTTCACTTGCATTGCCTTGTCAGAACTGACATCTGGTAACTTGATCTGTCTAATCAAGGTTGGTATTGAACCAAGTCTGTTCCAGGGAGTGCCTTGTATGCCTAATGCTCACTGAAGTACTCTGTTAGGAGGAACCACAAAGCACTTGGGTGGCTCTGTGGTGAGTGAAGAATGCAGCTGCTTTGGATATAATTTCCACTCAAATTGTATTCAAACATTAGGATTTTCTGCTAACTCTTGAGTAAATTAAGAAAATAAAGCTATGTAGCTGGTAATAAATCAGTGCATAAACATATTTTCTCAGTTAAAACAAGTGAGAACATATCACTTGAGGTTTCAGGGCATATGTGTTTAAGCCCTTGAGAAACTGTTAGGCTGTGAGGCTTTTTGATTTCGGATTTCAGCATACAGACTTCTTTCATTGACTTGTAACCTCAGATTTAATGAGTCGATTTAACATATTAAATGGCAAATTTAATACTTGCCATTGTATATCAGCTATAATGACACAGAATAATACAGCTCCAGCAAATTAAGTCAAACCCATCACATATTATCCAGACATTTATTTAAGTACTAAATGGTAAAGATGTTCCAAACTTGCTTTAACTTCCCTGTCTTGAATTATGTTTTAAAATGCGTACCTGACCCCTTTTTTCTGGGAATGCTCAGGGTAACAGCAGGAAGAAATGAAGTGGAGGTCAAGTCTCATCAGATAAAGTTTTTAAACTGGTACTGTTATTTCAGACAGGTCTGAAGGTCTTTCTAATGAACAGATATGTTTGTATCAATCCAACCTCTAGTGCCAACCTGTTCTACTGGTGTAAAATAGACCATTTGTATCTGAAAATTGGCTCCCATTTTCACCCACAAAGACTTATCATTTATTCCAATATATTTCAGTGTATAAGCACGTTTGCCATAGGCTGTACTGTTTTACTTTCTTTGTCTTTGCTAAAGCAGTGGGGTTTTGGTATGTGTATAAGCCCTCAATTTGCTGCTTGAGAGAAGAAATTAACTCAAGAGAACTACTAGTTTATAGTAGAAGATCTGTTGATTTTTCTACAGACATCCTTCAGTTTTTTTAAGATTAATGTTATACTTTTTCCCTCCTTCTATCTGTCTACTTCTGGGACAAATGCATTGATAAAAGCTGTTTGGAGGAGCTCTGTGGCAGGAACAACAAAGTGGAGAGGGGACCCAATATCTGTAATGAATGATTTAAATTTTTTTTTTTTCCTTCCATACTTCCTTATGTTCTAGCAAAGAGTGTAGTTGAAGGAACAGCACACATTTTTGAAGACTTGATCCTTTCTCAGCAAATCATTTGTGTCAGGTGGAGGAATGGACTTTAGTGTATGCTTAGGGTGCTGTGTCTGGGGCTCTCTATATTTATTCATGTTGTTGCATGTAGCGATGTTCTTTTTTTCTTAGCTCCTATGGAATTGGGTTTTGCATTCTGGGAGCTGTAGCTATGCTATGGAACATAGAGACACTTACTGATACTCTTCTTAACAGGAAACAGAGCTGATGGTTCAGAAACAAGGAAAAAAGGAAGAGGAGGAGGGAGTGAATCCTCAAGATTTTCAGAACTTCATTTCCAGAGCAAGGTAGGAATAAATTTTATTCCCCTTGATAAATGATCTTTCACGCTTGAAGCATTGTTCTAAAGATGATTTGATTGATCTAAAGCCTCTACATACCTTTATTAACTGTAAGACCTGTTCCTGCTGAGGGACAGAGAGCTTGTCTTCTCTTGTCTCTTCCAGCAACCAAACTTGTAACATCAGCATCTGGTGCATAGGGAAGGACATACAATAGATGTTTTGACCATTAAGTTAACTTCCCAAAGGACAGCAGTGGTTGCCCTGGCCTGTGTAAATTTCAAACTGCTCCTGGTGAGTTAATGGTTTCCTCTTCTGTGACGCTGGACCAAATAAGGCAGTATTTCAGGGAGAGTGAAACTAGAACTGCTGCTCAGATGATCTGGAGCTGCTGTGGTTGAACAGTTGTTACAGCTCTGACTCAAGTTTCTGCTCTCAGAAACAAATCTCGTGCTTGCTGACTCTCTTCATGAATTTTCCAGGTCTGGATTTTCTGAGATGAGCAAGGAAGGGAGTTAGGCCTCTTATTTGGTCTGCTAAGGCAGTTCAGTTCAAGCAGTTACTTTCACAATGGAAAAGCAGCATTTTCTGTCACTGCACTCTATCTGCTTTAAACTTTAAAAAGTCTGGTAAGAAGCCTATTTTGAAAATAGTTGAGTATTCCTTAGGGCCTGTAGCATTGTATGAAAAACAATGGTATTATAACTATCTAACTATGGAGAGGTCTGAAATTATTCAGTGAACCACAATTATGATTTCAAAATCTCTGAATCTTGAGGACAAAAAGCAATTCCTCTTGACTCCATTATTTAGTCAATATATGACATGCCTGTATAGGCAAGAACCCTTGTCCATATCTGGACAGAGTTTACCTGCCTTTTCAATGTCCATCTTCTTTTTTCTGTGAAGGTTGATGGTCACTTCTTTGTGTGACTGCTTATTAAAGTGTTCTTTCATTTTCTTTTTGGATAGAACTAATAGTGAATGATTAGAAGTGGGTGGTAGCTGAGGCAGCCTAAGTTCAGGTGGTTTCACAGTCTGTCTTGATATGTTCTTATGCAAACAAGTATTTACCTTTTGCTAATATAATTGATGGAGTCGTTACTGCAACAGATTTAGAGGATTGCAGAAAAATCTTCAGATCAAGATGTCTGGCTGCCATACACTATAGGATCTACTGCTCTTGCTAGAAATGCATATTATGTGGGCCCAGGCTTTTGGGTCTCTGAACATTCTGGCCATGAAATATCTGTTGTGTCCTAGGCAGGTAATTTTCCTTTTTGCAACAGAAATGTTAAGACAGAGCTGCATGGAACAGATCTGCAAATTCTTCTGTTTTGATTTTATTGGCTACCATGCCATCATGGCCTGATGCACAGTCTAGGCTGGGGCTGGAGATTTTTGCTGGGTTGTCTGAGTGAGTGATATAGAATAGTTTGCCAATGATCAGAAATTTCTAGGGATGATCTTTCTGCTTCTTATGAAGTATGGGGTTTGTTTGAAAACTCAGATATCAGACACTACTTGGCATGGTGCTTCAAACTTAAATCAGTGAGCAAGTAATTTGGAGCCAAGCAAAGGAGATAATTTCCACTTCAAGTGTTCATTCTGCAGTACAGTGAATGCAGCAGTGGAGAAAATGGGTTATAAATGTTGCTTCTTAATTGAGATGGTCTCATTGACTCTCTAACTTTGATATCACATGAATGTAATTGTGTTTAGTTGTATGTCTGCTATGACCACTGATTGTAAACATCCTCAGTGCATTGTGAAAACACATACATACTGGTAAATTCATTTAAAAGCTTAAAGCACCTTTCCACATACAACTTCTCATTCTTGTATTTCCTCTTCACTTTTCCTCCCAGAATAGAAGTGAAGTTTGGATCTTCAGGGCATGCTGCAAACCTCAGTGTATCAGCTTTAGACGTGGTTTTTACCAAAGCTTAAGCTAGCTAATGCCAGTTACAATTGTGATATTCAGTGAAAGATTCTAACTGCTGCTCTGCTACTTTATACTCCTGTATTACATTTTCTTGTAGTGTTAATGGCATTATACTGCTTGCTTTGGTGTTTTCCATGCCATACAGCTACTTGCTGATGCTGAGGCAGCACAATAAAGCAAAAGGAAAGCATGTTAGATACCAAACAACCAGAACAAGCTCTAATAAGAATGGCCAAGTAACTGATACTGGTTTGGGACCAATAGAGGTTTAGGGTATTGGGGCTGACCCACTTTGTTTTTGTAAGGAAAATGAGAAACATATGCAAGTTTTGTGAGTTTCCCAAAAATACAGACTGTTCTGGTTGTCCTGCAGTTTTGGCTAATTAACAAGCTTTTGCCTTTCCTCTTCTCCCCCTACTGCTGAACAGAAACTACTAATGGTGACTATAAAACAGAGACTGAGCTGAATTCTCTCATGAGAAAATAGCTGCTCATTCTAAAGAGCACCTGCAGAAGATTGACAAATATAGCTGTGAATGGAATCTCTCATGTTGAGCTAATCTTCCCAGATGTGTTCGAAGTATTCACTTGCTCTTTATTTATCCTGGGAAGGCTTCTGAATGCCTGGAATTTCCTACTGCATAAGAAGATGGCATTTTAGTGGGAATCTCAGGTTTAACCAGGGCATGTTGCCTTCCTTTTGCTCTTACCCTGTAGAACTGAGCAAATCATTAGCTTGTCTAGTGTCACCTTTTTTTTCCCCACTCCACTCTTCAGTTTCCTTATAGTTTGTCTTTGATTGTTACACGAATGCAGAAAAGCTTAGTGTCCTCACTCTACATCCATTCTTCTCTCCTTACTGCAGTGAAAGTGACCTGGAGGAAGTACTGACTTTTTACACACAGAAAAACAAATCAGCAAGTGTCTTCCTAGGAACAAAATCCACAACCACGAAACACAGCAACAGCAGTCACCAGTTAGAGAAGCAGCCCCAAGGTGGTAAGTTTTGGAGGCAGTTCTGAGATGATGTTGCCCAGACAAATCTAGTTTAACTTATGTCTATGAAAAGAGAACAACATATCCACAATATTACTTAGGTTTTTGAGATTACATATATTTTTGAGTTTTTTCTTCTTTTTTAGCTCAGTCTTACATGAAGACTAGAGTAGCTTCACTCCTGCCTTCTTTTCCTGATGTGAAATGGGTTGAACTTAGACTAGTATTTATTAGGAACTAGATATGGTAGTTCATGACTGAAATGAGAATGTGCAAACTGAAGGCAGTAAGAATTGAAATGAACAGAAAATCCTGAAATCAGAGTAAGGATGAATGAAATCAAGATATTAAATTTTGCTGCCTGCAGTGAGTGTATCCATTGGAGGGCAGCGATTGTATATTTGAGCCTAATTAGGCATTCTATGGAAGGAAGAGTGTGCTAGCCATATGTATCTAGTAGTCCATGCTACTATACATGACAGCATAATTGTCATCAATGAAGTTGTGTGGTCTACAGGAAGTACTAGCAATAAAGTCAATCACAACAAGGGTAAATCCTACAGCATTGTTCTAATGATTTGCAATGTTCGACTTCCTAACTCCTTGATTTTGTTGTAGAGCATCCTGAGATAGTGAAAAACATAAGAGGCGATCACTCCAAAAGTTCAGTTGCAGATTTGTCTGCAGAAGGAGCACTAAAAGGCTGTAAATCCAAAGAAGCTAAATCAAGCTGTAAGTGAACTGACTTAAATAATCATCAAAAAAATTGACTGCATATTACTGTTTTAAAGAAAGGTTGGAACCTTTAGGTTCAAACAGAGATCCAAATGTCTAGTTTGTACTTTTAAACACAAGAGAAGATACTGTAGAGTAGGTAGTGGGAAAGAGTTAGCTGCCCCTCCCTGGGGGGGATGATCTAGATATGGCAGGCTTTGAAAGAAGGTATTTATCATGTAGAGCCTCTTCTTGTCTCTGCTGGTAGATGAGGTCATTTTGGCTTCAGTGGGTCTGAGTGCAGGCATTTGATGTGTTGATATTATCAAAGGACCTAAAAAGCAGATTTTCCTCATGTAGTATGTTCATTATCTTTGTACAGTTCCAGAAGAACTCACCTTCTCCTTAAATGCCGAAGTGAAATTACCTCAGTGCAGCCCTCCTGGTGCTTCTTCCTCTGTTCCTGGTGCCACGTTGCAGAGAAGTACCAGTTCTTGGATGCCATCTCAGCCTGCAGCCTCTGAAAATCCAAAGGTGTCTGGTCAGCCTTCATTGCCAGCTCCTCCAGCTGGTCCCAGACTGATTCAGTCCCCACCCCCACTGCACTCCGTGCAGAGCACAGCTCCTGACAGCTCTTCTGTCCTCACAAACTCAGTGTCCACTGAGACTTGTAGCCTTGCAGGGTTACATGGTCGTTCTGGTAACTACACCATTGGCCCATTCTCATCTTTTCAGAGAGCTGTTCAGATTTACAGCCAAAGATTGTCCCAAATACCCTCTGCAAAAATAGGTGAGTGCTCTGGGATTCATAATAACCTGCTAGTTCAGTACAGAGACTGTGTAATTTATGTAGTGGAGTAGGTAAAAATTTAACATTTCCAGAACTGAGTCTTGTTGGATGGTGCTAGATTTCTTACAGAAAGCAGGAGTACAGAATGCAACCCTTGTTAGGCAGATGCCCTTTTATTGACCAAATGAACAGGCAATCATGGAATCATTTGGGTTCAAAAAGACCTTTCAGATCACCAAGTCAAACAGTTAATGCTACCAAGTCCAGCATTAACCAGGTCCCCAAGACCTGCATTTACTCCATGTCTTTTAAGTATCTTTGTGGTTTGTGACTCAACCATTTCCTAGCAGCCCGTTCTAGTGCTTGACAACCCTTTTGGTGGAGACATTTTCCCTAATATTTGGTCTAAATCTTCCCTGATGCAACTTGAGGCCATTTCCTCTTGTCCTCTTGTTTGATATTTGGGAGAGGAGGCTGACCCCTACCTCAAAAAAACCTTTTTCTGATAGTTGTAGTGATAAGGTCTCCTCTCAGCCTTGTGCTTTGAACTCAGCCTTTGAAGTTGTTCAAAAAGAGCTGTGAAATTAGGTATTGTATATTTTCTTTATTATGTTACTGATCTCATCTGTCTTTAGTGGGTTTAATGTTGTTTTTATTAGCAGAAGTCCTGTCTCAGTCTGTGTGCTGTTCTTAGTTCTCTGGTTGTCTATCGAGCAGAGAAATCTTGTAATGAAACCTCGTAAGTGTTGAATGCGTAAAGGTGTGTCAAGACCTCCAGAAAAGAAGGATCTGAATGAATTATTACAATATCTCATTCTCTAGGGTGTTTTAGCACTGCCATATCCAAGGGTATCCCAAAACCAAGGTTTAGAGATTTATCATGCTCTCATAGTACTCATTTAAGCAATGCAGCTTGTAGAGTGTAAAGAACCTGAAGCGTAGTAGAAACTGTAGGAATTTGCATGCAGACTGTAATCTATTTGGAAACTTCTGGGAACCACACACAGGCTAACAGCTGTGATCCTGATAATACTATTTTTTTTGTATTTTGATGGTATTTATTTGTTCTAGGTTGTGTGTCAAGGTCAGCACATGTTTGCTAGGGTTGCTGTATGTATATTGACAACCCCTCAAGCATTAAAATACATCTTACTTCCCAACTGAGTAGCTTACTAAAGTGATCCATTTGTTTTTAAGGAAAAACTTTAGATTTAGCTTAAGTAACAGCTGCCAACATCTCTGGAATTGGGTGCCATTAGATACATTGTAATCAAGAGAATACATGTTTGGAATTGCTGATTGTTCATTTGGGCAATATCCATGCAGAATAGGTCTATTTTGCATTCTTCTTGGTGTCTTACCTGCTTTTGTGTGTCTGTGCTCAGCAGGCTGAGGGTCTGACCCATTGCTCACGGAGCACATTGCAATGTTTGCTTGGTAGGTCTCCATCGCAGCTCCAGCGGGCCGTGCGTGGGCTCAGCCAGGATGCACAAGGATGCAGAACACCCTGCCCACGCCAAACGTCATGGGCCCACTGTGGCAGCAGCAGAACTGCAGCAGGTGGCAGAAAAGCAACCAGCCTGCCAGCATTCCCCACCAAGCCACGTCAGTCTCGTTACACAGCAGGTATGTAAGCACTGAAGTAGAGTCGCTGTGCAAGGGAGAAGTTTGTTACAGGCTTCTGTGTGAGCACTGGGCTGGGCTGAGATAGGCTGCATGCAGTAAATCCCATGAAAATTCATCTCTGTCCTGTTGTTTCCAAGTGTTTGCAGTCACCAGAATTTGACTTTCTGTGAGTCAACAAGAATGTCTTGAAGTCATTTTATAGGAGAAAGGCAGAGGATTAGAAAATATGTTACAAAAAATGGAACCCATGTTTTGTGTTACTAGACAATAAACCAGAGTCTTCTCAGATTTGTGCTTCCATGCAGTTTGGCTCCCTGTTCCTCCAGTGTGTCATCGCAGTGCTGGCAATGAAAGTCTGCAGAATGGGTTCTGATGTAAATTCTGTATTCCAGTAACACTGTAAAGACAGAATGAAATACTTACTAGCATGATAATCCTTTTGTCAAACATGGTGATACATGATTGAGTTCTGGTAGCATTCCACTTGGTTTCATATTTCATGTTGAATTATGTCCTAAATGGCTACACAGAAACATTTTTTTTGGTTTATAATAGGCTGTAGTTGAACTCATCAAAGGTGTTCAAGTTGAGCACTTCTCAGTTAATTAAGCTGCCAAGTGCAGATTTTCTAGCATAGGCACTTTGCTTTGGACAGTAATTTTTTTTCTCTTGCTGGAGACAATTTGAATGTCTTAGCTTGATTCTTGTATTTTGGAATGACTGTTTTAATGGTTATATTTTGCTGAGTTTTCTGAGGCATGTTTAATAGTTGCAACAGCTGCTGGCATTTGCTTCTCTTTGCTTCTTTCAATTTTACTATTATGTTTAGATTTTGAATAACTAGTTATGCTATTGCAATATATTTCAAAATGTGGGCTACATGTATAACTTTAGGAAGCTGATTAGATTTTTCTTTGCAGATAGGCCTTTAATTTTTAAAGGATATGTCAAATAATGAAGTCCCTTCTTGTTGATGGACTCAGGAGAGACTGTGAGCGCTGGCTATACTGGTGATGCTGAGGCCTGGTCTTGCATAAGGCCAGATCCTATTTAGACAATTTGTTCTTGTTTGCTTGTCTAGTAATACTTAGAGCTAGCAGTCTGGTTCTCAGCTGGTTTTAAGTGAAATGTTGTCAGTAAAACTGTTCAAAAACTTTGATAATGAAACATTTTCATTTGGGAAATGCTGATTTGTTGAAAGCTAAATATATGATGGAAACTACCTCCTTGGATAAAAGTTACTATCTAAACAAATACTTGGGAAAAAATTTGAATGTCAGTCTTTACAGAAAACTACTTTGAAAAATAAGTTCATAGACTTTTTTTCCCTAAAATTATTCATTACCCATTCTGCTTCAACTGTTGTGGTTTGTTAGGTCTGTCTAGAGAACCCAATGTGTCTTCTTGCAGCCATTTGTGTAGCTGCACAAATGAAACTATTTTTAAACTCCTGTATTCCTGCCATGGCTAGTTACTCCTAGATAAATTAGGAAGTATAAAAGGGGGAATTGAGAGGGGAATTCAGAAAGATCTGCATGGGAAGGCCAGTGCAGTTTCCTGAGCACAGCTGTGTGGGGTGGCAAAGGAGCATACTCTGGTGGCAGCTGAAACCTATTTAACCAGCAGTCAGTCAGTCTGTGTAGGTATACTCAGGAGTGAAAGTGGCTGTGAAGTGCATGGGTAGCCTGGAAATGTACTGGCTGCAGTAAATGTCTGCATTGCTTTTGCTTCTGGGTTCTTCCAAGATACTTTCCCACAGAAGAGGTGGGAGTTGGATAGTTGGAAAATGATGGTGCTAATTTGCTTTGCAACAAGCAAACAACAGACACTCAGCTCCTAGACACTGCTGATTTTCTGACTCTGCTATATTTTGTATTCAACTATGCAGTGTTTGCACAGGCTTTGTTTCAGTAGTGAAATATAGTAACATGGGTTGGATTATGTTTTTGTCATCTTCTGTCATCATGAAAAACATCAGTGTAGAAAGGAATTCATAAGCCAATGAGAAGTTTAGAGCTGGAGTTCTATCTGACAAAGAGTTTTCTTCCTGAGCCTGTGTCCATTCAGTTTTAGACATCTGCTCTCTACTGTGATTTTTCTGGCCATGTTTTTTAAATAATGCCTTTGGAAAGATGAAATCTGAATCTGAAGTTTGCTTAGTATGAAAATTTGGATTTAGTTGAGAACAGTTTTTAATCAATCTGTTTCTTCAGTACTGAATTTATGGCAGATAGCAATTTCTAAACTGAGACCATTATTTTTAAGCACACTTGAAACAGTGATGTTTTGGAAGGTTCAGATGTAGCTGCAAGGCCCAGTGTACAATAACTAAAGCCATGCAGTTACTACTTACGCTTTTTTTTGTCTTTCACATGGACATATTTTGCTCTTCTGTCAGTCATTAAAGAGTCATTCTGATTATTTTTTGATCCAGCCTGGATTTTAAATCCTGTCTTGCAAGAAGGGCCCAGGGGTTTTGTGAGAAGACAGGGCTGCCAAGAGACAACAAGGGCAGTAAGAGGTACCAGCATACAATAAAACATAGTAGTAGGGCAGCAAGGCTTGGGCTTATTGTTGAGGGACCTGGAACCAGGATATCTGACTTTGAACTGCCAGGCATGGATGTGGATTGGAAGCAGGGGCATTGAATAAATAGAAATGCAGGAATTGCAGAGTAGGCTGGCAGTTTGGAAAGTGATTTCCAGAAGAACAGGTACTCTTGAAGCTACCTGTGAGTCCTGCATGGTTTTAGATTTGGGCAGACCCAGATTTGGCCTTGAACCAGAAGAGGGAAGGCAAGGACAGATGAGACAGAGAAATACGTGGGAGGGGATTTAGTAAACACCTGGAGAGAGCTGGGAAGTCAAAGACTATTGGTATGAGATGAAAGAGGGAAAGGCTTGAGATGGGAGTGTTTGGGGGTTCTGGGTTATGAAACTCTGATGGCTTTAGGACAGGAGAATTAAGGGATGGAAAACTGAGAGGAGAGTAGAGAAAAGGGCTCATATCAGGGTCACTTAATTAAACAGGGCACTACTTTCCTATACATTTCTAGATAGGAAACTCTGAATTGTAATTTTCCCCCTTTTCACTTCTGTAAAACCACTTTAAACCACTTGAAAGATGATAGTATTTTTTAAAAAGCAGTCTTAAATAAATTGGCACGAAGATTAGAACATTACTTATCTAATAATAAAAATAGTACAATTGTTTAAAGCCATTCCAGAAACTTGGAGTTAGTCTGCCTTGCTGGAAAGTACCTGGCTGGTATGAAAAGGACTTGATATATGGATTTAATTATGTTTTATGATAATATTAGGACCATTGATTTGGAGGGGGTATATGAAAGAGTGACTTGAACATACTCGTGTTGCTGTGAACTGTATTTTTGTGGGGGTTTTTGGTTTGTGTGTTTTGGGTTTTTTTTCCCCCGAGGGCAAGAAGTTCTATGTGAGAGTTAAATGCATTGGTTCCCTGTGGTGCACCAAGCTGTGTCTTGTAGGCTGGGGTGCTCTGAATACATACCTCCTTCCAAGAGCAGCTGGGAAGCTTGTTTTTGTGAGAATTGCTTCTGGTGTCCATACAGTAGTATGGGTCTCTGGGGTTCCCAAGAATGTAGTGTCAGCAGCTGTGCTTGGAATGGTGCTGTCATTCTGGTTGGGAATCCACCTCTGTCCCTCTCCAATCCCTGCTGTTCTTCACTGTTTTCTACTCATGCCCAAAGCACCTGTTTCATGTTTTCTCTTTTAAACTCTTGCTTTCTGGCCTCTGTATTAAATTAGTTTATTGTTTAGGGTTTTTTATTGATATAATTTTATTGATATTATTGATACTACTTTATTATTTACTGCTAAAATACTAATGTCCAAAGGGAAAATTTTAAGTATCTGATGAACTTTGAAAAAGATGCTTAAGATCTGTTCTCTGAAGAAAACAAGATTTTTTGTGTTTACATCAGCTTTTTCTTTTGTCAGACCTTTTTATTCTCTTCTGGAAGATCAGAAAGGAACTTCACACTGATACTCATAACATATACAATTCTTAGCATATGAGAGATGGAGATGTAGGAAGGTAAAGCCTTACTGATGTGCAGTTTTGTTCTGTGGTACTCAGTTTTCAGTCCTCACAGACAAAGGATGTAGGCATGCTTTGCCTTTCATTAACTTGTGTTTTTCTACTATTTCTATTTTTTGTCTAATAAAAAAGCTCATTTTGAGATCATGACAGCAGTGGGAGTTAGGTACCTCTGTCTATACCATATATTTCAGACACTGCCTGATGTTTGCAGTACGTGCAATCTAACTATAGTTACTCTACAGCATCCAAAAATAGAAGGTGTGCTTCTCATTAGCTACCCAATGTGTCTGGGAGCAAACAACAGAGATCTCTATGGTAAATGTGCCTTTGAGGGTCCAGCATTAACCTGGTAAGGCAGGGGCTGAGTAGGCTAACAGGGAGGTATCTGATCTCCAATGGTCATAAGAAAGGGAGTAATCTCTTATGTCTTATCTATTAGAGTTCTTTGAACTGAGAAAAACAGCACTCAGTTTAGCTTGTTCATACTGAACCTTCCAAAAAGGTTTTTGACAAGCTTTCATCAGGCGCTGTTAAGATGGACAGGTGTCTGTAGGATGATAAAGGAAATTTTATTACAGATCAAAAAAGACAAAAATCAAGCAAACAAAAAACCTAGTCAATTTTCTGTATAGCAAGGGGATAACTGAAGATACACTGGATCATTTATATTCTTGTATTATGTAAAATTAAAGATTTGAAAGGAGGAGGTTCATAAGGACATGAATAAGATGTTCTATTACCTAAAGAATGAATTTAAAAGCAAGTTATTGCCAGGTAATGTAGGGTGTGAATTTACAGTAGATTAAGTACTCGGTAGTGTTCATCCATGTTTGTGCAGCTCACTTTTTCTACATGAGGTAATTTCTTGTTACCTTCAGTATAATGTGGGCTGCAAGAGTCTCATGTTCAGTTACAATGAAGTTAGGTGTGTGCTGTAAACTTAAACTTGAGGTTACCTCCTGGTAATTTGTCACTATGTTTCCATTCTTTTTTTTTTTTATTATGAGTAAAACGAGTAGAAATTTAAGAGCTGCCTTAATTAGGCTAGACACTGGCAGATGAAGTTCAGTGTTTATAATTAACTGACTATATGATAAGCAATAATTTTAACCACTTGAATGATTAATCTGAACTCTATTTCTTTAGGGAAGAAAAAAAATCATTGAAAACTCAGTGCAGATACTGTTTTGAGTTAAGCAGTAAAGCCAGCAAAGAAAAATGATTAGTGTGTTTAAGGAACAGGATAGGATATGTATGTTTTAGTGTAAGCACCAATTGAAACCTCCCTCAAAACTGTTTTTACTTCTGGGTGACATTTCTGAAGTGAATTTAAGAAAAATAATTGTGTTTAAAATGATTGACTGCAAATGCAGTTTTAATGAGATGATGAAAAAGTTTGAGGGAGGAGATAAGGTGTGAAGGAGGTACACAGAGCAATGAAAGACAGGGTAAATAAAGTTTATTTTATTCATGTTTCTCATAATATGAGGAAGATATTCAGTTTAGCAGGAAGATATTGGGTAAAAAATTATAAAGATATTGAGTAAAAAATTATAGTAAAAGTGAATAGTTATTTTCACAGAATTTATTTACCTTCTGAAACTTCCCAAAATGGGATACTGTTAAGGCTGAAAAATTAGTAGGCCATACTTTCATCAGACAGAATAATGAGCATTTTGCAAATGATAGATCCCTAGGTTTTACAGAACTAAAAAATTATTTGCCTTAATCAATAAGGTGCTCTTTATATGCATGGAAACCAAAATTGTTTTTGTCTTCTGAAATATGTCAGACAGGGTAGTGAGTTTGCTGGGCCATTGATCTGAACTGACCTTTTATACTGAAGAGCATGAGCTGTGCTGCTGCTTCCATGTTTATGGGATTTTCTTTGTTACACTGCTTTACTGTAGTCAATCTTTTTGTTATGATAAGGGAGTTTCTGAGACACTTGTAAGGAACCAAGTATCTGAAATTGGTGATTTCCCTAGTTATGTCAATTGGATGCTTGCTAATTATTTTTACAGAGTGATGATGTCTTTGTCAATGTGTGCAGTGTAGTGGTTAATGGTTAATGGTGCATGGTAAAACAGTTTTTCAGTTTCCTGAAATGTTCTTGTTCAGTTTGCCCATTGGCTCGCTTGAGCCCAACATGGTGACAGTACTGTTGGGGAAACAAGGCAGGTATGTGGTAGTGAGCTGGGGAAGGAGACCTGAGAGATACAGTTCAGCAAGCCCATTTCATTGGAGAGGAACTTTATTGCCTGTGTTGCCTTGATTTTATGATGTAGAGATCTTACTGACTGCTTTGTGGCTTCTGCACAGCTGAACTAAGAGGGGTTTTTTACCTGTACCTAGCGTAAGCCATTGGCCTTTCTTGATGGACAGATGGATAAAGGCTTATCCAGGCTTATCTACTTTTCCTTTTATACCAGGGTTTAATCTGAATTCTTTATTTCATGTGTGTTTAGCATAAAATATTTCCATGTGTTTGCATTGCAAGACTTTCTGCAGGGAGAACATGAAAATACACAGCATGTGTGTACATCCAGAGCCAGGTGGCTGGATCCTGGATGCATATGAGTGGTTTTCTTTGTAAATAGCATGCTACTTCTTTCTGAAGCATGCTGTAAGGTAAAAATTCTTCTGCAATGCTGTATCTGTGTGAGGTCCCTATCACTGCCTGGTGATGGGGGGAGCTGGAGTTGATATCTAGCAGGCTGTAGTACTTCATAGTTATTAATGCTAGGGAGCTGAAGAATGTGTTGAAGTGGCCAGCCTGACCAAGAGGAGGAGGAAGAGAAGGAGGGGAAACCTGATGGGAGCTCTGACTCTGTGTGTGTGTGGGAGAGTGAGAGATTTTAGGTCCCAGCTATCATCAGGAGTACCTCCAATTCTTACAGCTGGGGAGTTTAATCACAGGGATAACATCAGACCACCCAGGCAAGGGCTATACAGAGCTGCCTCCTTCTGTACTATGCAGCCAGTCAGTGCCCAACATCCAGCAGCCAGGATTCCTGCAAACATACTGACAGATCCAGTGGAGGATGGGGCACTTGTCTTATTCTACATTTTTCGTTTAGACAGAAGGTGGAAATGAGAAAGAAGCAGGTGAGTGTACTAAACCTTAGGACCAGGGAGAGGAAGTGAGGAAGAATTGGATGGAGCATTTTACAGTGTCCCAGAGGAGCCCTGTATATCCTACAGGAATCCCAAAATAGCGAGCTTCATCTTAACATCAGCTACACCAATACTGGAAGCCACACAACTCCTCATTTAACTGTTTTAGTTACACAGTGTGGTACCCTCAACTGCTTTGTTTTTGACACAGCAAACTGCCCGTTTGCCAAAACACCCTGTACAGGTCCCAGTGGGCATCAGCTCTTTCCTGTCTAGACCTGAACAGTGCAAGAAGACCATTAAATTTAGGGTACAGCAAATACTTACAGAAATTCAGTGAGGGTGTTTTCCCCACTGAGGAGCTTTGGGTTTTTTCCAGTGATGATCCCTTGGTTTGACTCAACCCACTTCATCTTAGTTTCAGTTTTCTTTAACTGAGCATTTCTTTGGTTTTTCCACTCCCACTGATGGAGAGAAAGGGAAGTGTAAAGAAAAAAGGCATCTTACTGTAATTAGTAAGAGAAGCAAGAAGGAGGCAATCACCTCTAAGGAGTGTTTTTCTTTCCTCACACACTTCTGCACTGCTGCAGGACCCCTTCTTCTCCTCACTCAAGCTCTTCATACAGGAGCTGGAATTACTTTTATTACTACTGATTTGTAGCAGCATCGGTAATGTAACCAGTTGGTCTCAGCAGAGGTTGTAGGAAGTGAAAATATCACTGCAGTTTCTGCAGTGCTTATGTTGAACTCCTTCTGCTCTGAGGCTCCACAGGGAATAGAAGCAGAGGGTTTTGTTATGATGCAGCAACATCTGCAGATAGTCACCAAACAGGCCAGGCTGAGCAGCTAGGTCTCATGTTATGGGAAAGATTACACCCTGATCATCAAACTTCTGGCAGGATTGTGCCTTGTAAAAATCACTCCCACTGGAAGTTTTGAGGCAGAGAGTGTCTAAATGAAAGCCTGACTTTTTCAGGAGAAGGAAGGGGGGGGGTGGAGTTCAACCATCCACAGCAGCAGCACTAACTTGAATTTTCTTTTTTCATTGTTAAATGGATGCATATGCTGGAGACACTACAAAGGAATTTGCAAGTTTGTCAGGTTTCCCAGGAATGTCTTTGGCAGGTCTTTGTCTGGAACGTTTTCTGGAGACTGGAACTTGTGCTCTGTATGCATATGTATATCCTGTAAGCTGGTAAGCTCAGAGAGCAAAGAAGGAATGTCACAGGCCTTTGGCCAGATCAGCCTTGGTGCGCGCACAGATTTCACACTTCCCAGCCTGTTAGCCCCAGTTCTTCCCTCCTGGCCAGTTGTTCCTGCAAATTCAAATCCGTACATAAAATGAAGGTGCTTTAGTATGGAGTGTAGTCAGCAAGATGGCTCTGGGTAACAGAAAGGTGGTTTTAGAAAAATCTGTTTGTATTACATGATTTCCTCATGGAATTTGGAGTGGCACATTTTGTTACACTGTTCACACAGTGGGTGTGTGTGTGTATGTCTTATTTGTGATTTGGGGTTTCCTTTGTCTCTTAAGAAGCATATTAAGATAGTGAGTTTTTTGTTTGTTTGTTTTCTTCCCCCCGATGCTGGGATGGCTTGTTGGATTCCAGTATCTTGATGCATTAAGGAAGGCAAGGCAGCTGGACTACTTCCAGTAGTACTGGCAGACGTGTCAGTAAGCTTTAGACCTAGTCATGGTAGCCTGTCCTGGATCCCAGATGTACCTGGGAGCTCTGCGATAAAGCTAGGAAAAAAGCAACACACTCTAGGGAGAGGACAGGTTAACAGTGAGTATTTATATTGTTGTAGCACCTAGTCAGTCATCTCTGAAAGCTGAAAGGAGAAAAATAACTGAAAGAATACAGCAAAATTTCTTTGCTCTTTTTTTTCCTCTCCACATGGCAAGTTCTTAGCTCTTCCCTTCTGTTAAAGATTTCATGGATCTTGAAAGCCTTAACGATCTCTGTGTTTGAGGAAGGCTTGGCAAGTGAAAATACTTGTGACTATTAAAGCCAGGTAGTGAAAGAAAGAGCACATTTCATTTGCAAGCTGCTGGATAATGTTGGCATTGCTGGATGAACAATAAGTAATAAAATGGAGAATTAGGGATTGACTGAAGGGTTGTGAAGGAGTGAAACTGGATAAACTTATGGATACATATGCTTACAGAGCATATGGTAAAAATAGATTGAAAGTCGAAGAACACACTACAAATGATGAAACATTTTGCACATTTTCAGTTTTCAAGTGTAATGGTTCCCTCTTTGGGCTTGTGATACAGTGTCATCTTGTCCTGCCTGACTCATTAAAATTTAAGGATTCTGGTCTGATCCTAAGGCAGAGGAGTAGTAATCTTACATGTATGTTATCATGATCTTGTCCAGTCCTTCTTTAAACAAAAAGGTTTCTCATTAAGCAGTTTATTCATGTATGCCTTTGTTGACAGGGTTTGTTGTGCTGAAAACTGTCTCCTCCCATTTCTGACTGAAAATGTTATCATTTTGAAGGGGTTTTTTGAAGAGACGAAGTAGGCCTATGGTTACTGCATTCTTTTGGCATATCTTTTATATGTGTCATGTGAAATATAGCTTGAGCTCTGGACCCCTTTTCCTCCTCACCAGTCAGAAAGAGCCAAATGGAAATGTGAGATGTGTAAACTGCAGAGGACGCAGTGTGGCTCCAAGTAAGAGACATGATCTTTAGACTTTGTAGATCCTCAAGCTCCACCACTTTTTAGGCAACACGACTGGCTTCTGCCAGAAAAGTACTAAAACTGCCAACTGGAGAGGATCAAGTAGGTAATTTATAGTGTATTGCTTGTTGTAACATGTTGACCAGTGAAACTTTGGATCTGCTGTTCAGGATGTTGGTAATGAAAATTTAAGTCACTTTTTCATTGCCTGCCAAGAGGGGCAGAGTAACAACTTCCAGTAGTGATGTGTCCCTGTTCACCCTGGTTGACTCCTACAAACTACTAAGAGAAGCATTCAGGACTTCAGGAGGCTGTTCCTTAATCCATGGAGGCTGATCTTCAACACTCATTATTATTGGGGTTTTTTTCTGATTGTTATAATTTAGCTTATTTCAGCCATTAGAGAAGATCAAAAAGAAAATACTAAATTTATTGTAGAAAAAAGATTATTGAATATGATAATAGGAAACTCCTGAAGAACTAGTATAATGTGGATCAGAAAAGTGAAAGATATTAAACTCTTTTTCTGACTCTTGCTTGTGATTTCTTAGAAGTACTATACAATGGATCTTTGTCTGTAGGCTGCTATTAATTGGAAGCAAATTCTATCTTGACGGTTTTATTCCTATCTGTACTTGGAGAGTTCATATTTCATATTGAATTTTAAAAGCAGATTAACAAAAACAAACCCCTCAACTCCTATATTCAGCACTTTGGAATATCATTCTGTGTTGTGGCCTTGCTTTCAATCTTAATTTTTTTTCAGAAATAAATTTCTCTGAATAAGGCATGACCATAGAAATCAGTTCTTTTAAGCTTATGTCTCTCTGCTGGCAAGGCAAGTGTATTGCAGTCATAAATCTACCTTGTAACATTTAAAAATAAATGTAGAAAAGTACTTTGGCAGTACACAATAATTTGTCTTTTGGCTTATTAGCATTATATTGAAGTAAATGTAACAGTACATACAAGTAATGTTTTTTATGTAGGTCTCTATTGATATGGCTGTGACAGCCCATATGTTCTTCTCCCCTCCCCCCATTTTTTCATGTTGTATCATAAATAGAAGTACATCAAGTGGACTCTTTTCCTTTGATTAAAGCTTTTGGGGATTTACTATATCATGGTGTTCTTCAGTCAGCATGTTCCTTTCAGCTTCTGACGTCTTTGCTGTTCCAATCAGTTTAAAAATTGCAACTAAACTTTATGAATCCTTCTATCGTGACAGATTAGGTATGTATTGTCTTGCCTTTTGCAAGGTCCACAAAGAATGTGTAGATCTGACAAGAGATGTTTGAAAATTGGGATGTTTGAAGTGTGCAGTGTAGGCCACACAGGTCTCCTGTCATACTGTCAGTGTCAGGAAAAATATTCTCAAGTCCATCACTGTTAACGAGAACCAGGAATCTTACCAAGCAGGAGCATCTGAGCCCATCTTGTTGCAACTTAATTTGAAAACTATCCTAATTCTCATAGATCTACACCAATAACCACCTTGTCTGTTGAGCCCCACTAGTCTTTCTTGGTTTTGGAGATGTTTTTATTTGTTTGTTTTGCTCCATTAGTACTATTTCTGAAGCTACAAGCTCTTCTATATGGGTATTTTGGTCCAGGTGCTCTACATTACCTTTTACACCAAAGTACCAACTGATTTGTTGCTAAGTGTTTGCCTCTGCAAAGGGAAGAATGCAGTTCCATCAGGTGCACAGGAAGACTAGAAAATGAAGCCACTGCTGAGCACAGATATGTTGGGGGTGCCTCAGTAATCCTCCCAAACATCCTGGCCAGCTAATTATAGCAGCTGAGATGTCTCAAAGCATGGCACAGTAACAAGCAGTAACACCTGTCTGGGTGGGCTGGCTGCATATAAACCTTGTATTCTTGCCTGCCGTTCTCTCTCTCTTTCTGAATCCTTTGCCTGTTTTTAATCCTTCTGCAGTTTAAACACCTGTCTGTCTGGAATGTGTGAAATGTCACTATTACCCATGCTAAGCTATTTGCTCATCTGCTTAAAAAGACAGCTTTCGAATAAGCAATGATACATTGGTACAATGATAATTAAAGAGGAAAGCATATCACAGTAATGGAGTAGGATTGAGGTTGTAATTCATCAGACTAAATGGTTCTTGGCATCAAGATAATGAGGAGAGAAAATTGGATGAAGTCATTTTCATTTCACACATTGGATGTGTTAGCAAAGTTGTGGTCACTGTTGCTGACAAGCTAAGAATTGTATATAACCTATTTTATTTACCATGTTGCCTTCTGTGTTTGCATCATTTCCCATTCTTCCTTCTTTTCAGACAATAAATTCTTTGTGACCAGCAACTGTCATTGTTAGGTATTTGTATAGTGCCTGGCACAATCAGAACTAAATCGAATTTGAAGCTTTCTGTGGCTGCAATGAAGATGCTTTAAATGTTAATTAAATTCTGTGGAACACAGCAACGTTAAGGGTGAGGTAGAGGCACCAAAATGTCACCTAGTATTGTTTTCTGTATAAGGTGGATAACACTACCCATTGCTAAGCTTGCCTGATAATGCCCCACTGTAAGATCTTGTCTTAAATTGCTTACAGTGTTCTGGAACTTTATTTATTTGAATTAATTTTTTCTGTGCTTATTGTTCAATTTTCAGAACACTTCAGGCAAGGTGAGGTATTCTAGCCAAAACCAAGGCTGGATTAAAAAAATATTTTGTGCATTTTGATATCTGTGGAACTTTTCTTTCAAATCTCTTCATCTCCCATGCTTTGATACAGCAATTTGGAATTCAGAATTTTGTTGAAACTTGATTGCAGAGTGGCTATTGAAAAAGCTTCAGGTGTAATTTACTCAGCAAGATCTGCTAGACCTTCTCAGCTTCCTGAAGGTTCCCTCCACACTGAAGATGCTGAACTGAATTTCTCTATATTTGCACCTCTAAAATGTACTTTGGCTCAAGCTTCTGTTCTCCTGTGTTTTCAGTAACCTGGTCCATGCTGGACTGGGGACCTGCCTGACTTGACTGCAGAAGTAGTAGGAGTTCTGCCCTGCCAGGTGTGGAGAACAGCTAGGATATGGAGGCTGTGAAATTTGTATCTGGACATAATGTAGGAGAGGACACTGAGAGCCATTCAGACAGAAGAACAGAAATGGATGCAGTGGTAGTGTGGTAAATGTGGTCCAGTGAGCAGCCCACATTCGAGGACTGGATGAACAAAGAGGTTGGCAAAAGGAGTGGACTGGGGAGGGGAATAAAACCAGATCTACTAGCATAGAGGATGTGTGAGAAACCAAGAATGGAAGTGTGGAAAGACAGATCAAGTGGATTTCCACTTCTGTGGAAAGTTCCAGACCCAAGATAATGTGGGTCAGGGTCCAGATGTAGTGAGGAAGCTAGTGCTGGAGGTCTGTAAGAATGAAACTGTACTGAGGAAAACAAGAAGAATGACATCTGAAATGCGGAAGCTGAGGCTGACTGTGTGAGAATAATGACACACAGATGAGGAGCAAGGATGGGAAAGAATAGACCTGAGAAGGGATGAGGTAAAAGTGGCTGCTTTTGGAGAAGTGGGCAGAATCCTAGGGTATAGCCACTAGAATTTAATCCTGTCCAGAACTTGAAGTAGGAGTTCTGAACCTACAAAATGCTTAGGTGCCTTGTACTACTAAAACACATGGAGGGACAACCTACTGGGTTGTCCATGGCAATATTTATGGTCCAGAGTTCAGTGAGAGGACTGTCTGTAGTTCTGAACAAGCCCATTTTAAGTATGAGTTTATTTTATTGCAATGAAGGTGGTATGTACTTGTTTGAGTAATTGCACACCAATTCTGTTAAGAGAGCATTGTTAAGCTATGCTTAAATCACACTTGAAGTGTCTTAATAAGCATCCCCTTTGAGATCTGGAGCAGATGCAGGGCTAGTTGTTAGACTCTTCTTTGTGTCCTGTGTTTCATTGGACACATGGCTTCCAATTGCTACAGAAGTGAGGAGGGCCAATACAGGTTCACCTGACTACTATCCTAGGCGTTGTGCAGGCCCTGATGTTTCTGCTGTTCCTAAAAAATAGCATATGATCATGTAATTTGAAGTAGTTGTACGTCAGAGCTTGACTAGGAGGCCTTTGCAAAACTGGCTTTTCAACATTTCTATTGTTTTGTTACTTTTTTTTTGAAGTGTAAACTGTTACACTGTTGTAGTAGATCCATTGCATTATGTATTTCTTCAGTACATCAACATATAGTGTCTACATGCAGAGTTTGATCTTTCAAGAGTATAAGCAGCACAGGAGGAATGCTTGTAGAAAGAAACAATGGAATACATGTTATATGCTTAAAACCTTACAAGTTTTAGAGCTTGATATTGCAAGTGTACACCTAACATGATTTTTGTGCATTTACTTGTGTGAACACGTAGGTGGTTGTGTGAGTAGTTTCTTTAATGTTTGGTTGAGTTTTGGTTTGAATTTTATATCCAAGGTACTTATGCTTTGGGTTGTGCCTGTATGTTTGTATAAAGGGGTAGAGACATGACCAGTGTGTATGGTTGGCTCACTGACACAGCTCACCATGACTGGAGACGTACTCTGGTTCTTTGCTCAGTGTAATATAAGCTTCTAGCTTTGAATCAATGCATGTGGAGTTTATTTTTCACATGGCAGGAACTTCCTTACTTTGGGATTTTTGCCCCATCTTTGTCCGTTTCCTCCTCTGTTCTTTTGTGAATGGAAGGGCTGTAATTTTCATGCTGGCCCCTGAATTCGTCTCAGGCATGGTGGATGTTGGTATCATTGCTCACTGCTTTATGCAACTAACACAGTGCTTTTGCATTTGAATATTTTCATATTCTAGCAATTTCACTTCTTGTAGTACCTACTCTATCCCATTTACTTAGTGATACCTTTTTCCCTTTTCTTAGCTTTTAATTGTCTCTGATAGTTTGTTTGGGTTTGTTTTTGTTTTGTTTCTTTTTTTTTTTTTCCTCCTTAGTTAACAAACCTGGACTTGGCAAGTGGAGCTATAAGCAAGGGGAATGCAGCTGCCCCACAGAGCTACTGGTCACCACTCAAAAAAAGAGGGTCACTGTGGCCTGTTCAGTCAGACACTCATAGAGATGACAAAAGATCAGTCTCTTCAGCAGTCAGGTAAGTTAAAATTGCTGCTCTAGCTTTTTGAAGAAGAATGCAATGCACTGCACTCATTGGTCCTTTGTAATTTGTGTTTGGCTTCTTGCTTAGATGCATGAGTGTGTCCAGAGAAGGGCAATAGAGCTCGTGAAGGGTTGGGAGCACAACTCTTATATGAAGCAGCTAAAGGAGCTGAGGTTGTTTATCCTGGAGAAAACGAGTCTTGGGGAGTGGGGGGCACAATATTGCTCTGTACAACTCCTTCCAAGGAAGTTGTAGCAAGGTGTGTGTTGGTCTCTTCTCCTAAATAACAAACTATAGGACTTGAGGAAATGACCTCGAGTTCCATCAGGGGAAGCTTAGATTAGATATTAGGAAAAATTAATTCACCAAAAGGGTTGTGTAGTATTGGAACAGGCCACCTAGGGAGGTGGTGGGGTCACCTGAGGGCTTTTAATGCATGTGTAGATGTGGTACTTAGGGACATGTTTTAATGGTGGACTTGGTAGTGTTAAGGTTAACAGCTGGACTTGAGGATCTTAAAAGGAGGATCCTTTCCAGCATGAACAATGCTATGTTTCTTAGGGCTTAGTAATAGTTCCTCTCAGGTCTAGGAACTAGCCCTGTGAAAGTAGCTGTGTTCCCAGAGCTGTCAGATTCATGGTGAAATAAGGGCACAGATGAACATGGTGGATGAGAAGACATGTCTGTTTTCCCTTGATCATTTCCCATCCCTGCATCTGTAAGTTTAGGTTTGATGGCATTGAGATATATGCAGAATGCAAATTTAGACCTTAAAGCATCTTCATACTTTGTCCTTGAATTCAAGTGTAGATTGTTCAAAGATAGAGAGTATTTGTCAAAATTTCTAGATCTCTTCTTTATACCTTACATTCATTTTGGGCATTGGAATTTATAGCTATGGCTTATCCACTCCTGGGAATCAGGGCAGAGCACTGATTCTATAGTAAAACTATTATTCCTCTGATTCAAAGAGCAGCAAGATTTACTTGCAGGAATCTGAATCTTGGAAGTTAGGAACAAGGCAAACTTGCTGCAGTAACCAGGATGGAATACAGGCTCAAGACTCCTGGGGATTTGAGTTCTTCCTTTGCCATTCCAGTAAATAATAATGAGTCCTTTGCCTAAGTGTTCATTTTTGTCTTCTAAAACAGGATAATAAAGCAGAGCTTCTCCAAGACATGAATTTAGTTCTGGAAAGCACTATGTACATGAAAATACTGATTTTTATCACTGGTGCCTGAATGCTACTGGAAGATGGAGAGAAGTGTGAGATGGAGAAATGCAGTGCAGAAGGCATGTGGTCTGAGTGGTGATCCTTTCCCAAATGGGTCCTTCAATAGAAAGATTGTAATGGGATTTGGAAAGTTCAAGGAAAATTGTTCTTGTTTCATCAGTCACTACTTTTTATCCTGCCTCAAGAAGAGGAATGTGAGAAATGAATTCCTGGCCTGTTTCTGTTCCAGCACAGTGTTTGCCTCAGGGGTTTAAAGTTATTGAGAGAAGTGGTGGTGATTCTGCTCTTGGACCCCATCCAGGCAAGCTATTACCTAGTCCAAACACAGAACCTATCCAACAGGTGTAAATTGCCTCCCCTTCCTACGTGGCTTGGAAGAGCAGCAGCATGCAGGCTGTCCTTGAGCTTCCATTCCCTTTTCAGCTCTGTTTGCACCTTTGCATGGGCTCACAGACAGAGCTGCAAACCCCACCACTAATGCCCAGAACTCCACTCTGAATGACATCCAGGGCGGTGTGTCATCTAACATTGTGTGCATAGTTTAATTGTGCCTTTAGTTAAAGTTTGTGTTTTATTTTGTACAGCAATCTGAAAATACTTCAGAATTTTCCAGTCACAACTGATAAAGATTCCATCTTCAAACCTTTTACGAGTCATTTAGTCTTTCATTACTTCAGTTGCTGTGTTTTCTATCATCAGAACAAGAGTCAGAAAGATGCCTTAAGACTCTCTATTGAATTATTTTATCTTAATGGCTGCTTTTATTGAATGGCCAAAATATTGGGAGTTAAGAGTTTTGTGTAGATCTGGAGATGGAAAAAAAATTCTTGAGGCAGTGCTGGATTTCTTGGTCTGTGAACTTCTGTTTCATGAGAGAATTCCAAAAGGAGTATCAAGGCCGTGGTATATGGGGATGGCTATCTTGTATTGTAAATGCCTTTTTTGCTGCTTGATTTGTTACATTGGAGCAAGCAATTCATAAAGGGTCATCTAATGGGTGTCAGCCTGTGCTCAGCACTGGATGACTGAAGAAAAGCTTCCTGTTTTGAGATTGAGATTCTGGTCTATGAGTTGCAGAATTCAGCAAGGATGGAATTGTTCTGTGAATGGGTCTCTTATCTGGCTTGCACTTAGCTCTAGGTCAAGCATCTGTCTCTGAAGTGCAGTCCTCACTCAGATTTTGTATGGCTCTGTGCTGCTGAAGTTGGTTAGAAGATGCTTGCAAAGCTGTAGGATTCAGGCTATTCTTTTAGACAACTCATCTTCCCCTTTAATTCCCACTCTCACAGGAGCGACTTATCTAAATGTATCTCAACATAAGTTATCCTTTCTTTTGTTGATTCCTTTGCTTTGCATGAGATAAGGTGCTGAGCTAGTAGTCTGCTTGCCAAAATGCAGAGGTAGTCTTGGGTTTGCAATACAGAGGGCAGTTCTAGGTATGTTAAAATGTTATTTTATACATCTGCACTGCTGTGCATTTTGAGATTGTTTTTTTGCCACTTTTCATAAGCATTGGCACTGTTTCCACTCAAATAATGGCCTAGCCTGTTGCTGCACCTCAGACAAAGAAGCCTGCAGGGCTGCACAAGAGGTCCAAATTGTGTGTGGCCTTACTTCTGACTACTGTGATGTGACTGTCAGCCTCTGCCACGTTTGCCGCCTTTGTTGCCCTCTGTATATCAATGAAATTTTGCCAAATCTAGAGCTGCTCTTGAAGAAGCATTCTCCTGAAAGCATTCTTTGTTTCATAATAAAGGTAAAAAATCAGGTGTTTAACAGAATGAAACCTGTTGATTCAGAATATAAACTGGCTTTGAAGTATCTGTTAGCAAAAGTGTAATCCCTAGTTGTGAGGACAGTTGGTGGAGGTTTCTTGCATTGGAATTTGCAGCTGCTGTTCCACTTGTTTTTTGAAAAAGACAATGGATTTTGTCTCCAAGAATTACTTGGGCTCTGCAGGTCACTAAATCTTTAAGACCTGGACCAAAACTAGCAAGAAAGAAATTCTTTCAACTGGTACAGATTTCTGTGTTTTCACTGGGCACCTTGTATTCAGCAGCAGCCATCCTTGCTCATGTTCATCTCATAGGGGCAGTAAATTGGCAAGAATTCAGCAGTGAAATGGTCAGTGTTTTCTCAGATCTGTTTTATTTGCTTCCTGCTCATTCATAACATCTATCCCAAACCTGAAGACTGACCTCACACTTCCAAACTGCTCAGCATATTTTTTTCCTTGGGTTTTCTGACAGACTTATCTAATTTGGTTAGGGCAGGCAGGCAAGCTTCTTTGTCATCAGTCAGAGGCAAGAATGGCTGTTGAATTTATATTAGAGAGCCTGTGAAGGGCTACTGCAGTCAGAGAAAAGGGATTCCCATCTTTTCCTTGCATGACATGTCTGAAATACTTCTTAGCTCATAATTTCTTCCAAGGTGCTCAGGTTCATCAAGAAATGTTTTGTTGGTAGACTTGTCTAATCTGGTTTAAATTTATATAAACATGTGCCTTTTCAATTTTCTGATCTAAAGGGGTTTTAAGTTTAATTTACTCTGGTATCACACTCAGTGATAGTAATAACAGTGGCTCTCAGGGCCTCACAGGATGTGTGTACATACCTGCTGTATGTCCAGGTTCCCAAACAATCTCTGCTTTGGCTATTTTTGTTTTTATTTTTCCTTGCCTAGAAGTATAGAATAGGGTGGAAAACCAGAAAATGCTGTCTAGACTTTTATCATCTCAGATGCTTCTGGGTTGCATTGCATATATTTACTGCTCATGTACAGATCAACAGTGTAGGTGCAGTACTACTTAAAAAGCTTCCTGTGCCTGCTCTGATAGAAAATATCTAAAAATTTATATCCCAAAAATTCTACAGCAAAATGACTGTGCACTCTGTTCACTTGCACACCCCAGTTGGCACAGTCTCCCAAATCAGGACCTTCCTTTCAATTGCTGGCCTTCCTTAGGCTTGGCTGGGTAGTGGATACTTTATATTCTGATTTACCACCTACTGCTTGCTATTGCTTCATGCCAGTTTCTTTTACTGCTAGGGGTACATGTACTATGTGTTCTAGGTTTCAGATGCTCTGATCACACCAAGTATATATCCTTTGGACTTAGGAGGAAGAATCCCAGGTCTCTTCTGAGGGTTTTATCTGAGCTGGTATATTTGGCTTCTGTAGTTTCACTGAATCTTTGAGTTTTGTTAGAAAGACCCCAGACAGCAATCAGCAGCTAATTATGGTTCACTGGTCTCAATCCTTTGTGTCAGGGGGCAGGTGGCTGTGTTTGACATGAAGGGAAGGTGAAAGTGCCTTTTTGTTTCCTTAGTTTTTATTTTAAATTTTGGAGCTGTGGAATGTGGAATAAAAAATTGTGCTTGGACCCTGACTAGACTGGCTCTGAAGAGCAGTGAGGAAAGGGAGACTGAAACAGGCAAAAGATGTGCAGGGTGATTCTTACAAGGATAGGAGGGTGAGCACTTGATGGGACAGTCTTGCTTTTTTGCAAGACTCTTGAGCTGGACTAGGGTGGGCTTAGCATGGCAGAAGCAGCATGGGTGTTGCTGTTGGGACTGTGTGAGAGAGTTAATGATGTATGGGTTTGCAACTAGAAGTAAGGACAAGAGAATTTCCTGGGATATTGGTAGCTAGCACCAAGTTTTTATAAGAATAAATATCTTCTCTATGTAACATATGTGTTGCCTTGTAGTTCTGGCTTGATGGTAACTTTATTCTCTTCCAAATCGTTTTTTCAAGCTCCCTGCAGTTTCTTGCAAAGTGGAGGCTACCTGACTGCTCTCCGGTGCTGCATTTGCCAAGTGTTCAGGGCCTATTTGTTTGTACAGCATCTAGGTGTAAGGTGATTCGGAGGCTCTGCTATGCTGCTGCCTCTGGAGGAAATGAAGGGATAAAGCAGTAAGCACTGAGGGTTACACAGTAGATCCTCAGTTCAGTCTGAGCGAACTGCAGTGACCTTAACACCTCCCTGGCTCAGCACTACAGAAGTGCCAGAGCAGCAGCAGCCCAACAGCCCTGACTCCAGCCCTCTGCTGGCATAGCCACATGTCTGTTCCTTGTTCCCCACAGTGCTTGTTCTCTTTTCTTTTTACCTTAATGCCTGAATTAATTCAATTTCTTTATCTGAGGTAGCGAAGTAATTCAGGGTGGGGTCAGTGATTTTTCTGTAATCTCGGTCTGCATTGCCTCAGTGGCTCTGTCATGCTGGTTCTACCTGTGGTTCATGAGAGAGGCAGCATTTCTGAGAGCCTTGAATTTGGGGTTTATTACTTCCTGCTCAGAGGAGGTTTGAGGAGGGCAGGTGAAAAATAGAACCTACTACCTGGGTAGCTGTACATTTTTACAAGTCTGTTTCCAGTTTGTGCATGTTCTTCTCCCTGTGCATCCATGCATATTTGTGCCTGTATTTCCTGCCTTAACAACTGCGTACCTTTAGTTGGGTTTTTTTTTTTTTTTTTTTTGTTTGTTTTTTTTCCATGCATGCCTCCCAGGGTCATCAGTGACAACTTGTTAAGTGTGGAAGTGAATTGGCAGACTTCAACTTAAGCAATACATGGCTCACCTTGTATTTTTTTTTCTATATATATATGTTGGTCACACTAAGGAAAATTGTCAGGGCCAATTGCTCTCCATCCTGCTTGGAGATGGCTCTGGGCCTCAGCACCATGGATTGGCAGAGTCCTCAAGGATCCCAGCTTCCCACAGCTAGGCCTTGGCTCTGTGTGTGGAGGCTGCAGGGAGGAAAGGCGCAGAGCTCGTGACTGGCCCAGACAGTCTGAGGCCTGGCCCTGCAGCTCGGCTCCCCAGACGCTGTTGAGTCGGACTTGGCTGGCGGCCGCCGCGCTGTTCCTTTGCCGAGGTAATAAGTGAGATTAATCACAGGATCCTTTCCAGAGGCAGAGGAGGTTTGTGCTGCGTGCAGGGAGACCATAGGAGCCAGTGCTGGGAGCTGGAGGCAAAATCTGAGGCCTCACAGCGGGGCAGAGCAGGGCACCGGTGAAGCTGTGCAAGGCTGGCCTCTCTGCTCAGCTGCTTCTGAGAAGCGTTGCTGGAGCTGCAGCTTGCTGCCTCCCCTGAGCACAGGGAGATCAGCCTGCATTGCCTTTGTCTGCTGGCCTTGGACAATTACATTTTCTGCAAATAACTCTCAGAATTTGAGGGGAATCAAGCTTCTTTTTGTCTGTGTGACTGCCAGAGGAGATAAGA
This sequence comes from Emberiza elegans, assembly GCA_024865655.1. Classification (NCBI taxonomy): domain Eukaryota; kingdom Metazoa; phylum Chordata; class Aves; order Passeriformes; family Fringillidae; genus Emberiza; species Emberiza elegans. The sequence goes on along the minus strand of JALJVW010000139.1, from coordinate 49,285,299 downwards.
GGATCTTTCCTACTATTCCCTACAGCATACTGTGGAGAGCAAGCAGCCCATGGTGATAGATGGAGGGGAGTTACAAGGGGTCTCCTACCTTCTCCCAAACCAATGCTGTGTAATGATTTTAGGTTTCCTCTTTTCAGCTGCCTCCACAAACTGACCTTACCCTGATGTAAACACACGATTTGCTATCCTAGACTGGGCTGCTAATCTCTTCAGTACTCCCATCCTCTGCTTCAGAGCAACTATCCAACATAATCAGTACAAAAAATGTTCTGATGGGCAGCAGGGAAATTCCCTTTCTGAGGGGAAGATAGATTTTGCCTCTAACTGCTAGCAGCTGGCACGTATTTCTTGCAATACTTTTTTCTGCATAGTCTAGTGTGGATATTGTCATTAGTAAAATATTACCTTCTACAGAAAATGTAGTCCCATTGAGTTGTAGCAATGAGTTCCATGGGTAGTGCATATTATGCAAAAGTTTCCTTTTTTAATTTTTTCCCAAATTTTGCCAAAAGTCTGTGTACCTGTAACAAGATCACATGAAGGCAAACAGAAATCCTTGATTTATTTTCTGTCCTATTTATTCTTTATCTTTTTATCATCTCCCTTCTTGTTTGTCTCTCCTAAACCAAACAGTTCCATTCTTTTCAAATTCTAAATGGAAATTGTCCTGGCCCTCTAATAATTGTCTGGGCAACTTTACAGAGATGACAAGAGATGAAAACAGTACATCAAGAAGGGGTAAAACATTAGTTTTATGTAAATAACACTAGTATATCTTTAATTTCTATCTCAGCTTAGATATAGGAATATCTTATTGGTTTCTGACCATTCTAAACACTGAATTTTTTATTAATATGCAGTTGTTTTTCTTTGATTATTACAGTAAATGTTGAACTGATCAACAGGTATAAGTAGTTAATTTTTTCCAGGAATTTTTTTTTCTTTCCCCATTCCTAGGCAACTCTTCTTTTCCTGCACTGGTGGATTTTGTTGGCTGTGGTGGAAGTTGTTGGATCTTTTCTGTTCTGTTAAACACCTAATTCAATATGGAAAAAGTTGCAATCTTTTTGTGTCTTGCCCTAGACTCAAAATGTTCCCCCAGTTTTCCCCGATCTCAGAGGTTTTTGAAATACACTGTATCAGTTCTAGATACTTCATGTTGCAAAGTGACCCGCGCATCTTCCTTTCCTCTGCATTTATTTAAACCTCCCATTCACCATTAAAATAGTTGTTTTCTGGAGTGGTTTTCAGAGGGTTAATGTGCCTGGAGTTCTCATGGGGGAGATCTACTCTGCTCCTTACATTCTTGCAGGAATGAGGGGACTCTAGATTCTGGTGCTCTGTAGGAGTGGCTCTGCCTCCAGCAGCCCTCCTCTCTAAAAGAGTTCTGAAAGGGTTACAAGGGGAGCCTTGGCTGTTTCTTTGAGCTATTTGGAAAGGACTGGCCTCAGACAGCTTGGCAGGAACCTGAGGCCCTGTTTTTTCCAGCCCAGCCCTTCCTTCTGCACAGAGCTGTCAGGGAATCCCACGAATGTCTGGTTTTTCCCCCTTTCCTAATTCTTTTAACAATATTTTTATCCATCCGTGACTCTTCCTCACACAAAGGATCTCAAATTTTATCCATTGATTTGCCTTGCACATAGTGAAGTATAAATGAAAGCTGTGCTACCATGCACAGCTTGGTTCACATGAATTGGTTCACAGTTGTGCAGCTGAGAAGGGCATTGGGAAGTTTCCCAGAAGAATGTCCTTTCTGGCACTGATCTTAGGGCAGGTCCATCTGGACTAAGAACAGAGGGATTGAGTGGGCCCATCTTTGGACTGTGCTATTCCTGTGTGTTACAGTGAAGCACTCTGAAATCTTGGGGCTGCATGTTCTGTATCCTCCCTATCAGACATACAGAATGCTGCTTTGTAGAAATAGAAATCCTCTTTGTAAGCCAGGCCTATGACAGACAAGATAGGGTTAGTGACTTTTCCTTCATTTGCCTCACACTGTCCAGGACTGCCCTGAAGTTGAACTCATTGTGAATTTTTTGGAGATTTCCAAGTCTGCCCTGTACCTTTTTCACTTCAGGTATTTGGAGGAGTAGTGGGTAGTGTGAAAAGGGAAGTTTGGTTACTTGTGGGAGTAAAGGTTTTGAACAGCTGTGTTGAAGACATTGGTGTTGTACAGCTGAGGAAGAGAAGTTGAATTGGGGTTATATTGCTGCCTCAGTAGGCTTGTCCAATGCTGGGAATGGGTGTGAGCTGAGTTCCATGTAGAAAGACTTGCATGAGGCAGCCCTGCTGTGGGCCAGTCCCTGGACAACGCTACAAAGTCAGCAGCCAAGGGCCTGGAATCAAGCTCAGTTAAGGGTTTCAGTGACCAAGTACAAATGCCAGAGCAGGAGGTAGCAAAAGGGGCCAAAGGGTTTTCCTTCCTACTAGGCTTTGTTTTGGAGCTGTCTTCCATTTCTTGAGCTTTCCACCAGCAATGCACATTCATATTTTCTATCCAGACCAAGGTCATACTTCAGCTTGGCCTCCTCAACAGATGAACAGGCTTCTTTTTGGTGTTTTGTACTGTGATATAAATGGGAAATCCCTGCAAAAGCACGAAGAAATCCCTTTCCTGTCCCTGAAAGTGTTAGTTGGCCTTTCCTGTGAAGATTCTGCTTTCTAATTTCCCCTAGCTTTCTGACTGGTAAAGTTTTGTGGCTGACACCAGAGTTTGCAAATTGCCCACTGTTGGCTCTATGTCAGCCTGTTATTCTCTAGGGTTTCTCTGAGCTGCAGGTATCAAGCAGCAGCTGTTTGTGAACCATGCAGAGATCCAGTATTTAACAAGAATGTTTTTTGAAAAAGGGGAAGGGAGAAATGTAAAAGTCAGGATTATTTCAGTCCCCCTGTGTATGTGGTGGCAGCTTTGCTTGGTGATTCCTGTTCAGTAGGTCCTAGAGGTAGGTGTGTTTTAAAATCTGAAGAAGATGCAGCAGCCAGAACTCCACTGTGGAGCACCAACTTTTTGTGCAGGGAGTAGTGTGGTTTATAATAATGAGTAACATTTTTGGTTACAAGTACTTTTTTTAGTGTCTACCTAACACTGGATACTATTAGCCATTGAGTAGCTTGACCAAAATGCTCTGGATAAGAGAACTTTGGTTGGTAATGAGCAAGAAAGCTCACTCAAAAAAGCTTATTACTGGATTGTCCAGAACCAGTGCCAATTACAAGAATTTCTAAATGCTCTGTTAGGGCTGGACTGTGCAGTGTCAGGATGGAAATGTCAAGAATCCTTTATTACAAGCAGTTATTTTAGGATTTCATTCTGTAACAGTGGTTGAAAGATAAATTCTTAAAAAAAGAAAAGGCAGGGGAGAGTGAGCAAAAAAAGCTAGGTAGTGCTAAAAGATACCAGTTTCCAGACACCCTCCTGTTGCACACATGGCATTTTTATGAATATTTCTTATCCAAGAACTGTTCACAGCAAACCAGGTGGGGAGATGCCAGGCCAGCCTGGCTGATTCAAATCTATTTAAAACTGGCACTGAGACAAGAACCCTTAGTGAAAGGAATTTAAAACTAAGAGAGCTCTGCTGGATGGTTGGGCATGTGAACAGGCTCCCCAGGGAAGTGGGGAGCCTGCCAGAGTGTTGGAACAATCTTCCTGGGCACACAGTGTTATGCTTGGGGTGTCCTGTGCACAGCCAGGAGTTGGATGTCAGTGATCCTTGTGGGTCCCTTCCAACTCTGGCTGTTCTGTGATTCTGTGTTGCTTGGCTTCTTTGCTTGAATTTCAGATTGTGTCTGGCTCAGTACATGTCTTCCACTCCCCTTTCTATCTTTCTGCTCTCTAGCACATGGGACTTGACTGAAAAGTAAGTCAAAGAAGATCTGGCAGGGCTGCTATTGGCATCTGTCTGTCAGGGAGACTTTGCCTGGGCAAGATTCATCCTTTAAAGCAAGAGGGCTGTGACTCTCTTGGTCCAAACCTTTTGTATGCATAAAGATTGCTTTATCTGCTTGCTGCTGGAAAAAAAAAGAAGAAAATCATCTCTGTGAAGAATGTAGCCAAGTTGGGCTGTGAATGTCTTCAATGCTGGAAATTTGAGTTTACTCAAAATTCAGCTGAGAAAAATTTCATGTTTGGTAGACTATCTAAAAAGGAGGAGGGAATTTCAAGTCTGGACCATCTGTTTCTTTTTTGATATGGGGATAAAGATGCTGGTGGGTAAAGAGGTGTCAGCTTATCTTCATTTAGCATTTTGATAAGTTGAAGATGCAGAGACTTGAAATAGAGTAAGTTTAGGAATTTTGTTTCTTGATATGGGTACTTAGCTCAGAAAAACTTTTCACAGTCAAATTCTGACTTTCAAGTGAGAATTTTTCATTATTAAAGACAATTTACTCCTTAGTGAAGTGACTTAGGCTTCCCATTACAGTTTCCTAAAACTTCTCAAGCTGTGGTGTTAGAAACAGTGTGAAATAACTTGTTAGAAAGAATGTTCTGTTCAATACATTTCTGATCTCAGCTCCACTAGACATGTAGGTGTGATTCTTTGACAGTCTCACAACGCTAAAGATTCTGGCTTCTCTGTAATTATCTTTGGATGGATCATAACTTGAGCAACAATTAAAGGCTTTCTGATTCAGGCAGTCAACATGACAAAGAGATCACAATCTCATCTTTTCTGAAGAAATCAGTAAATCAAGCAGTATATGTGAGAGGTTTAAGCACAAGCACAAAAACTCAGCCCCAAAAGTGATTCTTCATCAATTTTGCTGTTCTTAAGATTCAGTCTTTTGATGAACACATTCCTTTCTAGTAAGGAACTGTGTATAATATCTCCAGGATATTCTCCAGGAGAGTGAGATTTAGATTCCTACTATTAGTGATCCCCCTAGCCTTCTGTTTTCAAAATTCCTTACCAGAAAAGCAAGGAAGTTTAGACTTATCCCTTAGGAACAATTCCAACAAAGGTTGCCAATTAAGATTTTTTGGAACAGCTGTCTTTCATAGAGATTGGTTTTGCATATTGACAATTTGCTTATCTTTCTTCAAAGCTGAAACACCTCAAGGAGGAGCTGTGTTTTAATGTGGAATTAGTTTTGCTAAAAAATCAATGGGAAAAGAATTTCTCTTTTATCAAAGTTCACAAATATCTTAATTTTTTATTTTAGTTTTCTACAAGTAAGCACATATAATACATTTAAAAGTATTATCTATAATTATTTTGAAAATGCAGTTTTAATAGTTGGATTATTCTGGTATACTTCAAGAAATTTGGATCCAATCCCTCTTTAGTCATTTAAATATTTTTGTTGTTCTGTTCAGGACATTGTTTACATAACTAATTTTCTTTTTTCAGAGGTCAGAGTGGTGTTTTCATTTGTTTCTGAAATCCCCCTTTCCTGCTGCTGATAATAATGTGAATTATTTCAATATGAAAGTATCCTCCACTATAAAGAGAACAAAATATATACATCAATTTCTAGGTTGTTTTGTGGTGTAGGGGACAGACTATGGTTCATGTACTGCAGAGGTTTTCTCTACTGATATTTTCTAAATAGAAAAAAAAAGGTTAACATTCTGTGTTCTCTAAAGAATTGCAAATTCTGAATATGAGTGTAGACGTTACTGAGAAGAGTTTCTGTGACAGGGAAAAGAGCTGTGGTCCTGGGTGTTTTGCTGTTTGCATGTTTCTCTCTGAAATTACCTGAACTCCTGGCATCATGTCACACTATGGATTGTGAATTGTTATGCTTGTTGCTTCACAAGGCATTTAAATATTTTGTGTATTATTTGTCAAAATCTCACTCTGGTGTTTATGGTGTATATTGTTTGGTAGCAAAATGAGGTACTGACTACTCCTGTCAATTACTTTCAGTTTTTTTCCTAACACTGTTAGCTTTATGTGAGGGCTTGCTTATGGTCTTATTCTCCAACTAGTCTCTAGAGTCTTAAACACTCTTTAACATGAAGGTTAACCCCTTTGCAAGTGTTTCTGTGTTCACCTCAAGCCTTCTGGAGGCCTTGTTTGGACTCCTATTTGCCTGTACTGCAGATGAATTTTCTCTGAAATGTGCCAGTTATGGCCTTTGAGTCTGCTCTGTTTAGAACATTTGCTGAAACATCAAGAAAGGCATTGAGGATAAAGAAGCAGTATGTAATGGAGATTTCTTGATGGACACTGTTGTAATTTTCCTTGCTTGATGTGTCTTATCTATGATAGGATGGAAGTCTTGAAAGCACATTTTTCCATGAGTGGCTGGGGTGTTTTAGCCTGCCCTTTTAAGGGATTAGCATCTGCATCTTTCTGTTCATGCTCAGAATTACATGCAATCACTTGGTGGAATTCCTGGGGTGGAGATTCCATGGTTCCCATCTGTGTTCCTGAGTCTGGGAGCTTCTGACTAATTATACCATTTTCTCTGTACTTGTAGGAAACAATTTCATTTTGGCCTAGAAAAAGGGATTGGGTTGGAATGGAATATGGGATTGCATAACTTTTTTCATGTTTAACCACAAATTCCAAAAATGAAAGCTATTGCACTTCCTCTGAAGATACCTACTCTTGGCTTTTGGTTTTCAGTCAGTAGAAATACTCAAACCCCATATAGAGTCCAAAAAGACCTATCAATTGAAAGGCTTACTCAAAATCTGTCATTAATGAATCTAGCAAAATTGTATCTCTAAGGAAACAGCACCATTCCTAGATGCCTATTCTCAATCCCCAAGTGGAAAAGATGGCTATAGTATGCAGTTGGGGTGACCAGCAGAGCTGCCACAACTGCATCATAGACTTCTCTGTCCATGCTGGAGGAAAAACCATCACAAACACAGGTGCCTGGTCAAATGGAGATAGGAAAAAAGCTTTTAAGCTAAGTGTTGCAAACAAAACTAGTGCTTACAGTCTATACCTCCTATCTTACAGTTGTAGGTAGAGAAAATGCTTTAGGCAGTGGGTGATCAAGTAAATTTTGTTCAACATGAACATCTTCTGCAGACAGGATCTGACAGAGAGGGATCTTTCAATGAATACGGGACAAGTCTGGGAACTGCATTTTAAAATGTGCTGTCTCATCTCTTGGTACTATACAATATAATTATCTTAACATCCTTTTACTCATCTTCCTCTAATGACAGACTTTGTCTGTCATCAGATGTATCAGTTTCCTGGAGAAAGATTTTTGTTGACCCAGTTTACCAAGATAAGCCTGAGCCTTTTCTGTAGCTTCAGATTTAATTACAAATCTCCTGTTCTCAATGCTTAATTGTTTTCTGTCAGCTGGCCTTCTTGGTTAGCATGTGTGTTGCTGCCTGCTGGGGCAAAGGAGATAACTGAATGATTTGGGGCTCTCCCATGATTTTCCACTGCACCACCTGTTTTGGAAGTGGTTGTAGAATTGCCAAACACGCTGAAGTGGTTACGTGTACCAGCTCCTAAAGAAGCTGAATGGGAGGAGTGGTTCTTGCCTGATGGGTTTTCAAAGGGAGCTGAGACTTTGATGTTCTGTTTTGCTAGATATAGTGCCTCAGCCCTGTGCAGCTCTTGTGCCCCAGCCTTCAGGCACGGTATTCTTCTTTACACTGCCAGAATGGAGAGAAGAAAATAAAATAAACCAAGAGTGTGGGCATTACCAACAGTGTTGCTTTGTTATATTTTACACTTTGAGTTATAGTGCCTTGTGTCTCATGGCAGTGAGTACCTTGGACTTAATTGGGCCTGTTAGAGTAAGACATTTGTTTCACTTCAGCTTTCTTGGCCTTTCTAATTGCTTCTTCCTCACCTCTTCCGGTTTATGTCTGATTCTGAAATAATGGTAGTAATTTTAGTCTTTGTTCTGTAATGGCCACATAAAATAGGGAGAGATTTACATGTATGGTGCACCAGAATTCCTTGCCTGGTCTAGAGGGACTGGATCATCTTTCCAATAAGGATTGAGGGAGACAGAGTACTGTAGTCGCTGAAACAAGGCTTCTTATAAAGCCTCTGTTAAAGCAAGAACAGACAACACTCCTCTGTATCTGCTGAAGGCAGTTCGCTGGGAATTTCCCTTTTACTCACTTAACTCTTCACTGCCAGAAATAAGATGCTGTAACTCATTTTATTCTATTAATATTGAACTTCTTTGTGGTAATGTGACCTCCCCTCTGATTTTGCTTGTTGAAATATTGGTTTGTTGGAAATGCTGGAGGCCGAGCTCTGTTTTCAGGTGAAGAGGCTAATAGATTCCAATTGTAGGAGTGGAAGGGGGACTGTATTCTGAGAGGCCAAAATTGTGGTAAAGTGGAATGGTCACTTTTGGCAAGGCAATATACTTCTGTGGTATTTATCTCTGGAGGATAGAGTCCAAAAAAATGTGGAGATTCTTGCTCTGCAGTATTCGTTTTTCCAGGTAAGGCTGTATAAACACAAGCCTTTCTAGTCTTTTCTTGCTGTTCTTTATAATACAATTCTGATATGTCATCACCCAGGCAATAAGGGGGACAGATGTACAGAAGTTTTTGGGAAGGACATGTCACTATTGTTTTTTTGTCTTTGTTCTAGTGCTGGCTATAGAATGTCTAAATTTTTTCTCTTCCCATATTAAAAATCCATAACACCTAAATCAAAATGGAACCTACCATTCCATTCTGAAGTTTTTTCTTAGACTGCATTTTAGCTATCAACAAAACTCAACATATTTGCTCTTTTCTGAAAAGTCATTTCCTTCAAGTTGGGTGTCTCTTGAGGCTTCTCAGAAGGAGCACTACAGACCTGGAAAACTTCTGTCACTTTTAAGCCTGAGAAAATTATTGCTAGGAATTTGTGTTATCTTGGTTGAAATAATAAACACTTTTATAAAGTATCTTCCATTTCCTCTAAGGATGTTGGGTGGAGTGAGGGAAAAATAGCACTTACTTTTTACAATACAAATACAGTGCTTTGTGGCCATCAACGAGGCTTGCAGTGATGTAGAAAAAAAAAAAGCTGTGAAACAACTAGCATCACACCTCTGGTGTTGCTTTGGTGTCAGTGTGCCATGCTGCTCTTAGGATGGCTGAATGTCTATATCATGATAGTATCCATCTGTGCTCTCTGTATAAGTAGCTTTTTTTTTCTTATATTTTTAAAATTTCCTGCAGTGTGTGGGAGTGGATGGTCTTGCCTATGCAGCATATACAGTCACTGAGCCAGCTTTCTTCAATAGATAACAACCCATGCTAGATTCTCTGTGTATCTGAGCATATTCCGCCAACATCCCCTGATTATATTTTACATAACTTTGTTACAGACTTAGGAAGTGTGTGCTGTCACAGACATAGTCACTTCCTCCTCTAGTCCATTGTTAAATGTTCAGGGAGCCAGGGCAGGTGAGTCAGTCTTTGTACAGGAGGTAGAAGAATTCTCCCCTAGCTCTAGCATAAATAAACTGCAAGAGGAGCTTGAGGAAAAAAATTAACAGGTGGAATCACTCTCAGATACAGTCTATTTTGTGTTATACCTCGTTACCTTAGAGAAATCCCCTTGAGGGATTAGGAAAGCAGAAACTATGTATACATATGGAATTGAGTTTCTAATACTGGGCCAATAAGAATGCTAGAGGCACCACTTTGGCCAGCATGTGAGTATTGTCAAGCTTAGGGGACTGTGTGATCTATCTTTTTACTGGGAAACAAACTCAGTTTCATTACATTGGATGTAGGTTGATAAAATTCAGTTGTTTAAGGGTAGAAGTCTCTTTAGGACCTTTACTTTGCCCTTCTATCAGTGCTTGGGAAATTACTCAAAAACAAGAGACTATTAACCAGATGACTCCAGCCTCACAGCAAGGACCCAGAGAAGTGGCCTTCAGTTCTCGTTTTGTATCTTTTGTCTTCTTTTACTTTATTTCAGCAGCTAGATATTATACAGCTTCAGTTGTCTTACTGAATGGTAGCACAGCAGATGCATCTTACTGGTGCCATGCTGCTTCTCTACCTCTTTTACCTGGAACACTTATATAACTGTGGCCAGCTGGCTTTCAGGTGACACTTTCCACAATCCCTGATTAGATGAATTTGTAGATATTTGCTCAGGAAGTGCAGAACAGATTCTAACCTTCCCTTTAGGTATGTAGATGATAAATGTAGAGTGTTGCTTCTTTTGTGAAGTTTTTTTATCTGGCTATAATTCTTGAAATGTACAGTCATAGTGTCAGGCAACTGTATGCTTCAACTGCCTTGTCCCCATAGACAGACCATCTAAGCTGCCAGATTGATCAAATCTTCTCTAAGAGACACTCATAAGAGTTTTCATCTACCTCATAACAAGGTGGTAGTTGTACTGTATGTCAAACCAAGCTAGTTGACATCCACTTTAATTAATTTCATTGCAAATTTTGTGAAATCTAGGGGCTTGATGTGCTCTCTAGAGGTTTCATACTGTACTAGGTCTTTAATATTTAGACAACAGAATAGGCAAAGTAAAGTGCATGAGATGTCTCTGCTACTTGGTCATATGGCACTAAGAGCTTGTTTGTGACTCAAGTGGATTGATATCCGGACAGCACAACTCTAAGGAATCCTTAAGGCCCTCTAGTGTAACACCATCCTGTGCTGTCTTTTGGGATACTGATGTGGCTGGGTCATTTAGTTCTGGGCAGGGGCAGGGCTTTGAGTACTCTTCCCCCATCTCATGAGTCCTAACCCTGCAAAACTCAACAGCCTGTTTTTGTTTGTTTGTTTGTTCTTCTCAAGTGCTCTAGATTTCACCAGTTTAGCCCAATTGTAACTTTTCACTTGCCTCTTGGGATTTAAAGAGGAGCCTGAGCTGCTTTCTTCATTCCCCCTTTTCTTACTCATTGGGATCTTGCAGCTGCTGCTTGAGCACATATAGCAAAGAGCACCACTCTCCAGGAAAGCTTACACAGGAGGAAGCTCAATGGAAAATATGAAAGGGAAAAAATGTGTTTGATGGACTTTTAAAATAAGAAGGGGGTAAGAAAAGAAAAGGAGGAGGGGGAGATGTATTTGCTGTAATAGGAACCAAATGTTGGCTGGGACAGCAGCAAGTCTTACTCTTTCCCTGTAAACTCTGTGAGCGGCTCTTCAAAGGCATTACGGGGTGCAGGGCTCATTTAGTAGTCCTGGCTTAACCCCTGCCTCTCTAGAGAGAGGTAAGGAGTATGGGTTTTCAGGAGAGATTAGTGACTTTAATTCAGTCAAAAGCATATTTTAGACAGATAACACTGCCCATTTATTGTTTTCATCCTTGTGTGCTACTTCTGCTATCCACCCATAAAATGCAAAATCTGCTTGCACAAAGCACTAAAAAAGGCTTTCTGTCTAGAAATAGAGCCTGTAAGTCTTCAGTTTGGTTTTCAATAAACTTGTCTACAGTGAAAGAGTGGAAGTAGAAGAAAATGTTGTTACAACTCATCTTCATCAAGTTGGTCCACTTGATTCATGCTAGGCTTTTACAGTGGAACCTCCTCAGTGAGGAGTACCTTTCCCATCTCTAAGTGGTGCAATACTGCATCTAATTTTCTGGTACTTTGGATTCTGTCAAGTGTGTATATTCACACCAGAAACTCTGCCTGGATTAGGATAAGTGATCAAATTTTAAATGGCCCTTAACATGTGTTTTTAGTCTGAATTACTTACCTTAATAAAAACAGATCCAGACAGTACAGTGAGGTGAATTAATTGGGTCCACCCTGCTCTGTCTGAACTTTCTTAATTAATTAATACTTTAAAATTGGGAGTAGGGTGTGTGGGACCACACAACACAGTTCAGACTGTTGCATGTCAGAGTTAAACAGGTAATCCCCCCAAAACTCCTTTATGATAGCAAAATGATACCAGGCTTCTGTTTTAGTATTACTGTATATATCTGCCTTGCTGTTAAAATGTTTTTGCAGACTCTGTGTTTGCAGGTGTGGAAATGTCTGCAAGAAACATGAAGCCAGAAGAGCCTTCCACTCAGTAAAGCTCAACCCTGTGTTTGCACTTATTGAAGGCAGAAAGGCTTGTGATTTTGTTAGTCTCACTTGGAGGAGATAAGCTCAGTTACCTTCCTTACCTTTCCAGTGACCTGATGAGCCACAATGGGATGAAGGCGCTGAACTTCGTAGTCAGCTGATTCAGCCTTTCTTGATCCAGCCTTTCTGCTAGTGAATTTCAGAGCTGTCGTGTGTAAAGAGAAGGAAAACCAAAAGTGTTGTTTGTTTACCTGCCAAGTATTCTTCAGACCAGAGAGACTGACAGTATTTTGTAACAGGCACAAAGCGATGTTACTAGTGTCCCAACAAAAATTGTCTCCACTGAAGGGTAAAGATTTGATTTAATTTGTGGAGCTGGCATGTTTAAGGCTTCTGACTGATAATTCCAGCTAAATCCAGGAGTAGCTGAGATAGGTTAGGCCTTTCCTGAAGAGGTTATCCAGTGCTCCATAATCTCATTCTGCCCTTCCCCTCGTGGACTATCAGAAGGCTGCTTTGATGCACCTCATTTCTAACCTAACAGGTTAGACACTTAATACTCATGATATTTCCTGTATATGGAGACCTAGGGTGTAAAAGGCCCTTAATTCGCAATCTCCATTGCCTTTGTTATAAGAAAATACTGATGTTCCAAAACCAGGTTTATCAGTGGCAAGGAAACAGCAAGAGTAATTTACAGAAGCTAGGAAGCAGGAAATAAATTATCCAGCCACATATACCAGAAAAGAAGGAAGCCTGTGGACTTTGATAGTAGTTGTAGAAAAAGGCGAAGAGCAAGAAGGCAGTGGGCTTTCCATATATAGCTATTGTGCATGCACATCTGGAATAATAAAGTGGAAAAAGTTCACGGAAAAACAATGTGCAATCAAGGCCAGAAGGGACTGAGTTGAGGAAAAAGAAGAGAGCTAAGTGTGCCAAGGCTGGCTGAGCTCAAAAGAGGCATGCATAGTTCTAGTAGTGAAGGCTTAGTCCTGAAATAAGAGGAATGTCATAAAATAAAGCAGTGAAAATGTAAGTTTAATTGGGAATGTTGGGGGAAATTCTTGACGCTGAATACGTACCTGCTTGTGGAGTTGTGCAGCTGAGTGTGACACCTGGGCTCCTACAGCCACTGAAACGTGTTGATCCTTCATGACAAGGAGATAAGCTGGATGCCTTTACTCACATATTTGTTTCTGAGTCAAATTCTTACAACAATATCAGTTCTCTCAGCTGAAAGGGGGAAGTGTGAGAATAGCAGAGGGGGACTCTTGGCATTTGCTAGATATTATGCAAACATATGATAATGTTCTGGAATGCTTGAACTGTGCCTCTGGTAGCTCTTAGAGTTAACTTGTGAATGGATTTGGAAATTGCAGTTAAATGCACAAAACTTTTCATGTTTTTTGCCTAAACCAACTTAGTCCTAGGGTTTTTGCACATGAGTATTATACCTCTTCTGTTTTCTCATGACACATATACTGATGGTAACAGCCCCTTCTGTAAGTAAAAGTAGCTTGAGCTACCGGGGAAAGGGGGAGCTGAAGAAGTAAGGCTGAAACTATTTCATGATGCCTTGTCAGTAATAGAGGAAATTTTGATTGATGGTCTGTGACTGAAACTCTCCTGCATCTCTGCACCACGTCTACCATGGGAGACTCTACTTTTCACTTTGAACTGGATTTGAACTCAAAATGCAGTTCTGCAGGTTTCTTGTGCCAATGCAGCCTTAACAAGCCTCTCATTAACTTTAGAAGCTTTTCCTTAGCTTCTTTTGATGAGTACAGAAGTAGATTGCAGGTCAGGTGATGGCATCCTCATTTTATACAGGCCAGCTGCTTCCTGCCCCTTCCCTGTCTCAAAATACCTGTACCATGGGGAGTTCTGGACAGCTCCCAGTGCCTCAGATCACCAAAATCCCAGGCTTAGCTCTTACGGAAATATTCAAAATGCTTTGTTCGCCCCTGGTGTTTTGTGAAACTGTTTTTCTTTACCTTTGTAAGACAGCTTATGCTATGTTACAAAGCAGGAGGTTTTTACAGGCTTGCATGTTCCAGCAAACAGAGCTCCAGTCCTTGCTAAAATGTAGACTCTTGCTGACTAAACTGCACCAAAGTCACTCTTTCATAGGCACTCCTGATAACAGCAGAGGCCAGGAGCGAACCATTCTCAAAGACTTGGTGCTCTGTTTTTCAGTTTTTAATTTATTGCTTTTGAAGCTGAGGGAAAGGAAAAAGGAAGAAAGACAAAGAAATGCCTTGAGGCAAGTGAGAGGCCCAAAACTCCTGCATCCCAGCCAGGACCCCAGCGTCCTGGGCTTCATCCCACTCTGTTTATCATTGCTCTGTAGCCAGCCCCAATCTAGGACCTATTGTTAGGGATGGAAGAAGCACACAGTGTGCCAAAGAAAATGTTCTGTGTTTTTCTGAGTGCCTGAACATAAGTCAGCAGGATGCTGGGAGCTGCCACACTAGACAAAATCATTAGTTACTATGCCAACTACTTTCTAGCAGCTGGTGCTCACCAAGGATTTGTACTGAAAACTTCCTAGACTTGTCATGCCATCTGAATGCCCTGTGGGAAGGAAACTGCTGCCCAAGGTTGTCTTGCATTCTATGGCAAGGTGGAAGCACTGGTTTATAAATGCACTGTGTTCCCTTATTGCCAGCAATGGCTCTTGTTCTTCCATAGCTCCAGTCTTTACAGGAAAGAATGCAAAGTAATTTCTTTCCTTGTCAGCTTGTTTCCTTGTTTAGTAGGAAAGTAATATTTTTCTCAGTTTGCTAGACCTCCAGACATACTGATTTCTGCTGTGATGCTATCACTTCTCACAAACAAAGCAGGGTTAAAGAGAGAAATATTCTTCAGGAATGCTGAAGTTTCATTTACACAATAATTTGAGCCCAGTTTGCACTGCCTTTCAATGGGATGTAGATACTTCTCAAGTATTTCAAGAGTGCCTGCTTAGTGAGTGAAATATGGAGAACACCAGTGTACTTCATGAATTGGTATTGTTGCCTGCCACACAGGAATTGGTATCAAGCAAGTGCCCAGCTGTGCCATTGGAACAAGGCTTCAGCTGAAATATAAATGTAAGCCTGATGTGTCATTCTTTTAGTACAGACTTGCTGTTTGTCCTATAGTTCTTTGTAACGATGAGATCCTCAGAGACTGGTGTTCTGGGGTCTGATCTTGTCTACAACTTCAGTCCTTGGAATTGTCTTCAAATTATTTTGAAAAGGAAACAGAAGCCAGCTCTCTTCTTTCTTGTAAGAGCTGATACTCACATCCCTTCTGTATGGAGACCGGATTTCATAGAGATCCTTTTTTTCTGAAATCAATGAAAAAATGCATTAATGTTTTATTCGTATTTTGGAGCACTAACATTTATTTCTAGTACAGGTGTAAGTAGTTGATTGCATAAAGGCTGCTTACATCAGAAAAGGGCTAATGGATTGGAAGAGGGAACTAGAGTAGAAAGGGAGTTTGGAACCAGAAAACCTGGAGATGAATGTATGGTGTTCTAGCACTTTTGGACTGGATCCCAAACATAATCACATGGTGATTTGTTGAAAATGGTCTCACAAGGAAACCTGTATCTGTTGTGGTACAAAAAACTGCAGCAGAGAGGTTTTATGCTGTCAGTAATTCGGAAGAGAGAATTCTGGCCCAACCTTTATGAAAACTACAGTTGAAAGAAAGGAACACAGTGGGTTTCTTGCCAAAAACACTGAGTAGCCTGAAGAGCTGCTGGAAGGACAGAATCTTGCTTACAAAGGATGGGCCATAATGCCAAAGGCTGAGATTTCCTGTGCATAGTGAAGGCCTGAATCCTGGCCAGGTCTCTAAACTAAGCAACTCATAAATAATTCTGAGCAAACTGTGAGAAGATTGCTCACAACCAGCCTGGCTGACAGAATGAAACGAAATCTTTTCTGGTGGCACAGTCAGGAATTTCTATTTCTCATTTGCATGTGTGTGCATCTGTGCCTAAATCTGTTGTCTGTACATGTGAAGAAATGAATATTCAATCATTAGTGTTCAAGCAATAATCCTGAATTGAAAACAAGCAGGTCTGGGAGTACTGACTCTACAATTCTCATTTCCATTAGGGGTGTGGAGGTTTTTTCTGGTTATTTTTGGCTTTGCCTGAAACAGTGTAAGTTTTGAGAAAGCTTTTAATTCAGTTTGGGGTATTTATTCAGTCTTCCTAACAAGTGAACTCTTTAATATCTATTGTGCAAGGTCCTCTACAGCTATTGTGCAGTCTTCATTATGGTGCTGAACCAGCTGTAATTTCCTTAGGCAGAACTAATTTCTGCTTCAGGATGCAGAGGTGTTGTCATGCTTTGATAAATCATCCAACAGGAGAGACTGAGGATAGGAGATGCTCTGTGATGCATTCCTGTGAGCGTGGCAAATAGACTGAGAGCTGGAGCCTGTCTCTGGCAGCAGAGTATTGAGTCTCAGATCCTAAGCCTCTTGGGTACCAGGGCAAACATCACCTTAGATGGAGTATCAGCCCTTGATAACATGTTATGTGGGGACTTAACAAAACTGCAGATGACATATCTCTTTATGAAAGTGATCCCAAGACTGGCAGACACACTGGCTTGCTGTTGTCAAGTATTGTGTGTTTATATTATAGAAGGTTGAAGTTATGTTTTGCAACATAATGCATAAATGCAGAATAATGCATTTACTTTGATTTCTGTCTGTAAATAAGGAAAACCCATAGAAGCTAACAGAAGAAGGATTCTGCAGGCCAGGAGGATAAAATCTTCTTAGGCAAGCAACAGTGTTGTCCTTATGGGTAATGTTCTTCCTAAAGGTTTAATAATGTAGTTGCAACAGTGTTTTCCTGGGTAATGTAAGCCAAGTTTACCTGGGCAATACTATGTCCAGTATATTGGTTGAAGCTGAAAAAGTGAATTAAAGCAAGTTAGAAATCAAGTGAGCGTATTTGAGAGTTCATTGAATTGGACAAAGATTGGAGAAAGACAGCAATCTTGGTGCATTTTTATTAAGTCAGACTTAAGTATTTGGAATTCCATAAGTTAATCCTTTGCTAGATACCTCTAAACAGAAAAAATTAAAATCAGGGAAATGTTACTAAAATGTTGCTATTTAGATAGTGGCCCACATAGTACTGCAGACTGCAGTCATTGCACATTATCTCTGTGCCACGAAATCTGGCTATTGGCAGGTCCAGTTTTAGTGGAGTTGTCGTTTATATCAGTTTTGCCTCCTCCATTTTGTCTTCACTGTTATATTTTAGAAATAATCACTTAGTCCTGAGCTTCTTAACCATTCTTTTGGATCAAAGGATGTATTTTATGCATTGCAGGTTCTGAGCTGGAGGTAGATATGGGAGGACCTGGAACAGATATTAGTTTCTAGAATGAATAATATAACTTGAATAAATAGCTTAAAGAGTGCTTGAATGCATTCTCTTATTTATAAATGTTTTAAGGGTTTGCAATGACAAAGCTTTTGAGGGAAGGAGCAATTCAAGGCAAGCTGAGATGTGTTTAAAGAGTCTAGGTTGTAAGTTGTGATAGGTTCCTGAAGCAAAGAGATTGCAGTGAACTCCCTCATCAAAACAATGACCTACACTCCAAACCATGGCATGAAAGACACCAATTATCTTTTATGTCCCTGTTATGTATGATGTAGATAGGAAATACAAGGGAAGCCTGCCCTGGGAATCCAAAGGAAGTATTTGGAAGGAGCGGCTGAAAGAAACATGTCAGAGATCAACAGACACTTGGGAAGTTCAGGCATTGAGGCTTGAAGGTTATATTAGCCAGAGTGTCAGGATTCAGTGGGTCATACAACATCTGTGGTGTGAGTACAGAATGTGTGAATTGCTGGGCTGTTGGAGTCTCTTCAGGACACCTCGTGGTCCTCGCAGTCCTGAGAGCCACCTGCTCCCTGCAAAGCCCCTCAGCCCTGTGTAGAAGTGTGTTGGTGCTGCCTTCTCGCCAGGGCTTACAAACTTCAAAGAAAGCTAGTGAGCTTCTGTTGGTACTTATCATGTTGCAGGCCACAGCTGAACTCCTACCATGTAAGCCTGGGCTGCAAGAGCTCCTGTCTCTTTGTAGGGGGCCTTTTGTCCTCTAAGAAAAGCTGGCATTTCTGTGAGGCTGAAAGAAAAGAGCCTATCTCACTCCCCCTGAGCCTTTTGGATTGTAACTGTATGGAGTCAGTGTGTATCCTAGTTCCAACCTCACCCAACCAGTCCTTTATGCTCTTTGGATGTTGTACTGCATGTCTGTTTCTATTCCATTGTCACTGTGGCATGGATGTGCTTAGTGTAAGCCTTGTGTTGCTGTATTAAAGCGTCTGTAAATCTAAATAAATAGTTATCTCATTAGTGATGGGAATCAGCTTTTTTTCCTGCGGCTATTCTGCCTGTCTTCAATGCTAATCAGCCACAGAAATGTTCCAGTTTAGAGTTTTTATTCTCCTTTCCTTTTTCTCCTCAAGAGAATGTCTAGTAATATAGTCCCAGCCTATATTCAAGAAAGTGCTTAGCAGGAAGCAGTTGGCACATGACACCTCTAGCAGGTGTTGTGCTTGCTAAAGCCATGTAATACAAATTCATAGCTGGCTAAATATTAGGAGATTTCTTTGAAGCAGCAGTGCCTTATAGGCAGGAGTCCTTATATGCAGAGTAGTGAAAACATGGTGTCTCTTCTTTCCCCAGAGCTCCAGAGAATCATCATTTTGCCTTGGAAGGAGAGATGGAGAACAGTGTTTACAAGGTGACACGGGGTCCTGTGGCACATCCCAGCTATCAGCTTCAGTTTGCTGTGCAGCAGCTTCAGCAGCAGAAACTTCAGTCAAGACAGCTGGGGGAGCAAAACCATGCACGACAACAGGTAACCAAGAAAAATTCCTGCCTGGGATGCAGCAATGCTGGCTGAATCTTAGATTTGAAAACAAACTCAGAGACAGTACGGATGGCAGAGATTTTGTCAAGGAAGTAGCTCTTAAAGTGGGTTGCAACAAAACCAGTGTTACCTGCAGTGGTTTTGATAGCACTTTGATACTGTGGTTCCCAATAGCTTCTTCCATTATGCTGACATCTTAAGAGCTGGAGAATATATGAAAAAGGGCTGGTATTATTGATGTTCTGGATGACTCCTAGGTGCCAGAGGTGGACCACTGTGTGTGGAACAGCATTTTCATTCTGCTGGGAGAAGCTTTCCAGGTTATAATGACTTAATTGATATGCTTGTTGCCTTACTTTGTTATTATGAAGAGAGAGAGGTGTATTCTGAGTGATGTCCAAAATGCTTCCCTGCTAAAAGGAAGGAAGTCTTTGGTTGACCAAACCTTCATTCAAAACAACTTGGTCTCCAGTAGCAAAGAGCTGTTTGTTAGCAGTCTGGCATGACTGGACACCCATGAACAGACCTAACACATGGAGGTCTGGACACCCACTCTCCCTCCTGTGAAGCAGATGAGTCATTAATCAGGACCCTTGGGAACAGGTTATAGGCAATTTGGGAGTAATCCTTTTCTGGGAGTATCTTGAGAGAGAGGCCCTTCTGCTTTTTGTTCCTTGCTCTCCTCCTTTCAAGGCCCTTACTTAGCCATGTAGTTACCACCTTCAACTTCTCTCACCTACAGTCTTCTTGTTCTCACTCACTTTCTTTCATCTCTGTCCACTGGGCTCTGGGTGGGCAGATGTGGCTGCTCACAAGTTCAGGAAAAAGAGCCATAAACTGGCTTGTGCCTTTGAGGAGGCTGGAGCTGGCCATGGGGCCTGGCTGAGCCCTCTTCTAACTGCTGACATTGAGCTGATGTTATTCTTGGCGTGAAGCAGAGCCATTACTCAGGAGTTTCTGTTAAAATGATTCTTTGTTAAACCTCCTCTCACTCCCACAAGGTCCCCCCTCCTTTCTCTCTCCCTTCTCCTTCTGAGCCAAGCATTTTGGAGTTGCTGGGTTGAGGCGATTGCCATGCTGCAGGACTCGGGCTGCACTGAATTTGATGTTATTGAAGAAAAATACTTGCTGAACGTGGGGGCCTTCAGACTTTCTGTCATGAATAAAATGTCATCTTAAAATTATTGTCTCTTGGACACTTCCTGTCAAGACATGTATGGAGTTAGCCAACCCTCCTCTTCCAATAACAGTTGCATCAATCCTCTGATGCCCACCCTGCCAGTCATGACACTACCCTTGCCTTCCCTTGCACTCTCTCTAGCTTTCTATTACTGACCTTTCTGCTAGTTAGCTTCTCAGACTTTAGTCCTTTAACTTGGTCTTAACAAGAACTACCTTCTCTTTTCTGCTGCTTATGCATTCTCTGACCTACATCTTCCCATTCACACTGCTTTGACTTTTGCACCATCCTTTCATGCTGACCCTCATTTGTCCTCCCCTTTTAGGCAGAGTTCATGTAGTTTATCCCAGCCTGCGTGGCTTTACCACATTTCCTTGGCAGTTTCACCTATGCTACCTATCTCCCATTGCCTGCTGTTTCGTTTCTCTTCCTTCCCATGTATTGAGATCTACATCATCCTTTGTTGTCTTGCCTGTTACATTCAAATTTGTCAGTCTCCCCTCAGCAGAAGAAACATATCCCCCAAGACTGAAGGCCTATCACTTGAAAGAGTGTTATCATCTCTCTACTTTGGGGAATGTGTGCAGGATATCCCTGTGACTGTTTCATCTGATTGTTCAGGTTCTTGTTATGGTTAGAAGGCAGACTAGCCATTTGTCAGTAGCTGAAGTACATCTATTAATGAAGATATCTTGAGCTGCACCCTGAGTGTGGCATGACCATGCAACATGACTAGGTGCCAGTCTTTCCTTCTGTCTCTGGCAAAGGGACTAGTTACATGTGTGACTACATATATGTGATCAAGTAACAGAAGCACCATAATTAATAACACAGCAAATGCTTCTCCTGTACATTAACCAGCTCAGTATGTTGGAGATGAGATGGAAAGTATGGCTTTTTTAGTCAAGTATTTGTGTCATAAGAATCCCTCCATTTACCAGGCAGTAGATCTGTCTTATCATGTGTGTTAACACGAAGGCTTGTTGTGTGCTTTGTTGCAGCACCCACTCTTGGTTGAACACTTTCCAGACACATAAGAATGATGATGGTTTCTCCAGGCGTTTAACAATCTGTGGAATATCAAATACTGTGTGGGTGGAGGAAAAGGAATTATAACAAACAGTTTTCACTCATTGTATGCAGAAGCTAGTTCACACAGTGTAGTATGGTAGGAATAGACCTTTGATTGCAGAATAGGTACTTGATTACTTGGACCAAACTGGCTGGATGAGAATCTAACAAACAAATAGGTGGAGTGATACGGACCAGGAACAGACACAGTACAGACCTTGAGAAAAGTGGACAAAAATAGGAAGGGGAAGAGTTTGAAAGTAGAGAGAAGAAGCTTAAATCTGATACCAGTAAAACCGAGGAACAAGAATTAAACAAGAATTAACAAAGTCAAACCAAAAGACAAGAAAAACAGGCTTATAGCAGTATTTTTAATGTTTAAAGGAGACTTCATGTGACATGTTATGACCTAGATGTTATTATCACTGCTGCAGTTGGCAAGACAGTTAATATACCATCATTGTTTATTCTCTAATTGTTTCCTGTACTGGAGAGATGCCATTAGCTGTTAGGGAGGTTCCTTCTTTGTGTGGCTATGTTCTGTCTGCTTAGCCTAGCATCTACTGGATTTAAAATTTTATGCCAAACATTTCACATGGGAAAAAAGCTAAATTAAAACAAGGGAAGTACAATTGTATGGTGGAATGATCCCTGTCAGTCCTGCTTACATCAAAAAGGCTCACGTTAAATAAGACATGAATCATGTTAATGAGTTGTGTGGCCAGTTACGTGATCACAGTTTCAATCACAAGTTTAAGTAGATGTTATGCTGTAGAAGATTAGGCTTAGTTAATCTTAAATAATTCTCCTCTCAGTCATTTAAAAATTGTATGTCCTCTGAAATATTCCTCATTTTATGAAGTTGAGCAAATTTTTCTTTTTAATATTTTTGATTCCCTTCTGACATACTTACGATTTAGATCTGACTGGAAATGCTGAGTACTGTGAGTAATATTCCTAGTGTTCCTAGAACTATATTATTGCTGCCTGAAGATACAGGGCATCTTTGAATGCAGCCTCATCATTAAACTGTTTTCTAAACTGTTATATATTGAACTGCTGTCAGATTTGCAGTATCTTTTTTCCTTCCTTCCTTTTCTTGTTCATTCTTGTTTTGCAGCTTTCTCCCTCAGATTGTTTTCCCACTAAATGTGCTGTCATTTTTCCTATTTGAGTCTTGTGATACTGATGAGTCAAAGTCTCAGTGTAAGTAAAACAGAACAACGATTCTAAAAGTAGTAGTCTGAGCTGATTTATACCAGCTGAAATTTTGTCCCCATGTTTCTGATCCTGTCACTATTATTAGAATTATGGTAACACCCAGATGTATTAACTATCTTTCCAATACAATGATAAAGCCCAATCCTTGCCCCAGAGAGCTAGCAGTACCAAGAGAAATAACACAGAAGGCACCAAGTCAACTGAATAAAGTATATTTTTTTCTTGCTCTGAAGAATTTACCAAAGAGGACATGGTTCAGGACAGTCTGTGCATACCATATGCTGCTTCTTCTTTGAGACCTCAAGATACTCTTCTTAGTGCAGTTTAAAACTGTGGTAGTAAATAGTACATTTTGAGCCTGCTCTTTATTGCCACTTTGTGAATTTTCAATTCAACCAACCGTTGTATCCAAACTGATTTAACTGAATGCATTAGTATGTGTTCAAAATATTTTCCACTAAACAATTTATATGACTGGAAAGGTCTTCCAAGGCTATTAATTCTCTGTATTTTTGCAATGTTATCTGAAACACAACTGCTTTTCTAAAAGTGGTTGGTTGTGTTTTGTTGGGTTTGCTTTTTCTTTTTTTAACTTAGAACCTCTTTATTGTTTATTGCTTATAAACAACTCAGTTTGCAGTGTCAGGGATTTGGAACTAGCTGCACGGATCTTTCTGCAATACATATGTGTGTGCATCTGTCTGTCAGTTCTCATACACTGCTGAGTCTCTCATTTTTTCAGATTTGCTGATACAATTGAATGCGAATGACTGTGGGATAGAAATCTCACAGCCATGTTTTGTACAAATTACATTAAAATCAAGAGCCATATATCTGGGAATGGGGTTTGACTACTGTTCCCATTAAGGCAATGGCTTCAGTATGAGACCACTTCTAATTAGACAGCACAAAATCCAACACAAGAATGCCCCAACACATGAAGGGAGGCATAATTTGGGGTTATGCTTTATATTCGATACTGTAAGACAGATTTGCAGGAAATGAGCTTCATTACCTCCTCTGGTCACACAGTGAACATGTTTTTGCTTGCAACATTTGTTCCATTACTGTGCTAGGGATGGGTGTTAGATACAGGGATGGTAAGTGCCAGGAACATTCTTTCTGTTTTTGAAGATCATTAATATATCTGCTTTTCTTCAAAGTACTACACTACCTCTGCTTTTAATCACTAACAGCCCCAACTTAGCTGCTACTGATTAATACTCTTAGATGTTCATTGTCCTTACTGACAAGGTGTACACATTGAGATTTTCTAATTTAAAAATTTCTTTTTTTTAATATAAGGAATACTTTGTGTATGGTGTTGTAGATGTTTAAACAAGAAAATATTGCTTCAGTCTGTGATGTAGGGAAAAATTCTTTGTCAGTGCTTTCTTCATGGGCAAGACAGGGTTAATGCTGTTCCTCCTCCCCAGAAAATTGTGTGCCAGAATTAATTCACTAATAATTTACAGAAATTTTAGCTAAAATATCCTACAGCTTTTTTAGTATTTTTCAGATTTGTAGCCCTAGAGACTTGTTAGGGTAGTAAATGTCTCCTCAACATCAAGTTAAATTTGCCAGCCTGGGAACTGTAATTGAAAGTTTTTCTCTTGAAGCAGCAATAGTTGTAGAGTGCTATGTGATTCAGGACTGCATCTGTCAGGGTTTGTCTAGGCTTCTGCTTTCCCTAGACCCTTAGTCTTCAGAATCATGAGTGATAAGGTCTGTCTCCTATGTTTTGGATGCGCTGAAATCTTCCCAACCCTTCCTTTGTGTGGTCAGGCTCTGCTCTCTCCAGCTGTCCTCTCTATTTGCACAGAAGCTTCTCCTGGTTTCCTGTCCTGTCCCCTGGAGTTCACAGCAGGGCAGTATACTTTGTAGCTGAATCCAGAAGCTGTGGTCCTTGTCAGCTTCCAGTCTCCCCATCCTTGCCTGGAAGACAGCCAGAATCTCAGCACAGTGTGGAGACAAAGGCATTTTCAGAAGTCTGTAACCCCCAAGAAAAACATCCATGACCTTTCTTTAGGCAGGTTTCAACAGTTTTTGCTGATCAGGCTTTGTTAGAGCATCCGTGCTTGCTGTTTCTTCAGAGTCATGGATCTCCTTGCCAGTGCATATTAACACAGGCAAAGGCTTATGACTGTATGTGTTGTGAACTCCAGGATCCTAGTGATTTTGGTAACAAGAAAAAGAACTTCCTGGAAAAATGCATAACATCAAAATAACTTACAGGCAAGATGGGTAATATCATTTCACAGTGAAATCTGTGAAATACTGAATAAGTGGGTGCAGTGACTTGAGGGTCTCCATCCCAACCCTACGACGTGTCAGGCTCGCTCTGAGATGCCAGAGACTAAGTTCCAAGCTCCATTGTAGTTTGTTTTTCTGGGGAGAGGTGGGGTGTGACTGCTATTTTCCAGACTATTGCACTTGTACTAGCTTCCTTATTGAGAATCTGGAAGCTGCAATCAAGGTAGAGCTTCAGGGAAGGGAGAGGTTAAGAAGGATTGGGAGCCCAAGGGCATCTTGTCAGTGAGCTCTAGTTAGGAAACAGGCCTGTTTTGGCTCCTGCACTTCCTTCTCTCCCTAGAGCTCTGCCTGTCAGAAACGCCTTCCCACACAGCACTGCTCTGCCATTTGCCAGAGAATTGCGGGGGAGAGGGGGCTTTTCCTGTCTGTGTGCTGAGACTCAGCCAGCTCTCAGACTGTGGTTTGCTCTGGAGCCTGGAGCCCATTTGCTGTGGCTTTGTGTATTTTCCACCCAAGGAGAAAGTGAGGACGAACTCAGTGAAGGGCCCTGCTCCCAGGGTCACACAGAGGGCTCAGCTCTTCCCCTTATCTCCTATCACTGACCTCTAGATGCCAAATTACAAGGTTATGGCATTGCTTCTGTTCTGGGAATCCGACTGACTTCGAGGTAAGACAAAGCAGAACTCCCAGCAGGTTGCTTGTTTCTGAAGAGAGTTTAGCAGTCTGTAGAGTTCCCATAGAGGAAATATTCTCCACTCCCTGCTTTGCCAGGCCATTGCTCAGTTCTCCAGTGTCTCATAACATGCAGATCCTTTTGTTCCCAGTGTCACGTCTCCAACAAGCTTTCTTTCCCACATGCTATAAGAATAGAAATATTTTCTGTTCCCTCATATTACTGGGGATTTCCTTTTTGTCAGTGGTAGAGTTAAAGTTCCCTTTTCAGAAGAAGGTACCCTAGAGCTTTTCTATTACTCCAAGCACCTGCACAGTTAGACCAAATAAGTAGCATTGTATCATCTTCCCCATAACCTTTCTTTTTCCTAGAACTGTGTCTCAATCCTACCTCCCACATAAAGAATAATTTGGCAAGATAACACAGAAAGTCAATGTACTGAAATATTTACTTCTTTGTGGATGGATGCCCACTGCAAGATTAGATTGAGTATTGGGCCTCTTGTTTTTTTAATCTGGAATAGTAGAATTCTGTGGCAGTAGTGAGGTTGTCTGCCCTCCTAGAAGCTAGTCCTGGTTTCCAAGGGCATAAAATTCACTGACTTTAGCAACTTAACTCTTTATGTGTGGGACTTTCCCTGGAGCCCTGGGATTGCCTTCACCAGGCAGATATTATCCCTTACAAAAGTGTCACCTACCTCCATTAGCATTCTCAGCAATGTTCACAGAGGTAATCACCAATTACTATGGGATTTTTTTTCTTTTTTTACCCAGGCTGTTTTTGCTAACTACTCACAATCCAGCACCAGTCATATATCTATGCCAGCTGGCTCTGATGCCCGCAAGACATCAAATGCCACTTCTAGTATCCAGAAGGCAGCCAGTTTGCACAAAGTGATGCCATCCCAGAGTACAGCTCCTCAGCTGGTTCCAAAGCCTCCTACAAACCACAGACAGGCAGTGATCAGAAAGGCTGCAGCCCAGAGGATATCCAAGTAAGTTTTATCTCTTCCATCCACAATAGGGAGTTGGCACTGGTTCCCCTGAAAATGAATATTGGAGAAGAAACTGTCTACATCTGACTCTGGCAGATATTTTTGGCTGTGCTGTGCAGGATAAATCTCAGAATAATCTGAGGTGTACATACTGAAATAAGCATTGCACTGTGCTGCAGTTGTGTGTTTCATAGGGGTATGGAAGGTAACTGTAACAGCACACAAAGGTAAGGACATAGAAACTGTCATTCAGTAATGTAAATACAGGCTGCTACTGGCGTTTTGGGTGCCCGTGGCTATTCCACCTGACTTTCAGCTGCTCTTCCAGATGACTACCGGTCTTCTGAAGTTCTTGTGTTCTATCTGGCAGTCCCATGCAGATGTCTCAAATAATTTGAGAGCACTAATTAGTGTCATATCTGTGTTCAGGCACTTAAGTCACTCCCTCTGTCTAATTGTTGATGGGGGCTAGAATCTAGCAGAGGTTGCCAAAAAAAACCCAAAACCCCCCAAAAAACCAAAACAAAACAACAAAGCAGTTCAATACCTTTAACAAGATAATCTACCCTTGAGCCAAGTTTTCCCATAAATTTAACACACCATGTTGGATTTAGGCCTTCAAGCATAAGTGTTTATTTCATTTGAAATGCTTATTTTGTGCCTGATGTAATGATAGCTTTTCTCATTAACTATAGAAATCCTTCTTTTTACTTTTAGTAAGCATTTTAGTTAAATAATGCTTGCTATTCTAAGGTAAGTGGATGGATTTGACAGATATCTTTAAAAACAAATGCTGTCTTTAGAAACAAACAAAAATATTCACTGTGAAATTTTGCTTACTGATTATAAGTTTTCTTCCTTTCCATTTCTTGGTATGTCTTCTCTTTTGTGCATTATGAGAAAATGTGAGCAAGACTTCTGGGTTTTCACCCTCCTCAACTCTGTTTTTATCTCCTCTTAAATGGCAGAACTGCTTTAGTCTAAATCCTTCATCAGGTTTTTCCTCATATATCCTCAGACTTGTTTCATCCTGAAAAATTGATTTCATAACTTCCTTCCTTGTACTTACTCTACAGCCAGAAGAGTTGTAAAGCTTTCAGAGCAAGCTCCTGTGAGGTTTCCTGATTCTGTTTTCACTTCCTGTTTAAAGAGAGAAGTTTTAGTTTTATGTTACTGATGAAAGACACCGCATGAAGATGCAGTCACTGTGTGTGAATCAAATCTGGAATGGCAAGGCATATTTAAGGAACTTGGACAGAACTGCTTTGGGGAAGTTTGTGTATTTGCTGCCTGTACTCTTGCTATCTTAAGAGATAGCACACAGAGTTAATCCCCCAAAAGTATTTAAAAATAAAACAAGATGTTAGTAAATTTTGTCAGCTCAGCAAATGCAGATGTGAGCACCAGGTCTGTCAGGTATGCTGTGGTGGCTTTGCTATCTGATTTCTTTCATGTTGGGTGGCTCTTGTTAGTACAGGTGACAGGCTGTGTCAGTGGGTTCCTCTGCTGGGCAGCAGGGATGTGTATTTGAAGATGCCGGTGTGCTGTGCTCACTTCTTGGCAAAGGAAATGTTTATCCTTGTGAGATGGAATTGCAGCTCCTTGGACAGACTTTACTTTGCTGCATTTTTGTGGTTTCTGCTCTGTGACAGGCAGGAGTGTGGGAAAACCGGAAAAAGTTCAGCACCAAAAATGCACAGAAGGGGGAAAAAAAGCAAAAGATTCCTTCAGAATTTCAGAAAACTAATCCAAGTATTGAAGGCTGCAAGGAGCCGCTCCGGAAATATTTTCCAAGTTGCCTTTCAGTCTCCAGCACAAGGCTCCAAACCCATTCTTGCCATTCATGGGATCTTGCAGTAACATTTTTTCACTTACATGGAAAACAACAGTGCCTAGCTGTAGTTCCAGCACACTGAGAGCTGATCATTTAAAAACTGCTATGTCTCAGACTAATTTAATCCATTCATTGTTGTCAGGAAAAGACCAGATACACATCTACAGAGGAGAGTGAATGGAGAAAAGCCTCTGTGTCAAAGGAACATGGACTAGAGGGAAAAAAGATGTCTTGCATGCTTCAGCCTGTTTTCTACAATCCCTGATAGTTTGTACAGAGTATTTTCAGACACATTGTAGTCTGCTTTCAAAAACGTCTAGTGGTAGAAACTCTACTGTGTGCTATAGAAACCTATTTGGGAATCTAGACAACCTTTTAATCACCTTGTTTCTCCTGATGTGCTGACTTTTTCTTTTGAGTTCTTTTCTGAATTTTTCCTTTGTTTCATCCTGTTGTACTTGTTCCTCCTTCCTGAACCTGAAACACTTTCTCATGTAAATACTTTCCATCTTTTGAATATTCTTTTACTTCTTGGAGTAACCTAATTTTGCTTAGACTTGTTGAGGTACGTTAACCTCAGATAGTAGTTCTACTTGCCAAGTCCTTAATTGTCTTGAATTTACCGTATTTTCTTCAGTTTGTCAGAGTGCTTGGGCTGTGGCACCCAAAATTGTTCTTTTCCAGTGAGACTACCATGTCCTTAGGTTATGACATGGGAAATATCCCTCTCCATAACATCTTTTTGGCTGCTTCATTTGTCTGTCAAGTAATTTTTGATTTGCTGCCTTCTCTCACTCCCTAATACTTCTTGGCTGTTGTTCTGATATCTTTCCTCAAAGAGGATGTCAGGGCTATGTATTATTTACACGAGACTCCCTGAAACTAATCCCATTCTGTTGTTAAAGCTCTCATGTCTCTTTCTCCCCCATATATTTCAGTAAGCCAGACTTTATTTCTGTTTGCTCTTGCACTGCCTGGCTTTTGTTTCACATCTTAATAAAGATCATATTTTTGAAGTTGTTTCTAGAATTTCTCCAGAGACAGGACTGTGATGACAAAACTAAAATCAACTTTGTCTCTTTGACCTATCTCCTCCTTGCATGCATTATCAATTCTCTCCCAGCCAGCACACGTGGCTTCTAGAAAAGGAAGAAACAAGTAGAAAAACTCAACTACGAACAGAATGAGATGCTAAAGATGAACATTACCGACTAATTCAAAAACTGTCTAGTAACTTGGACACTTTCCTGGTTGAAACATAAAGGAAAAAAGGAATGGAGCAGCCAGACAATTCAGTTTTGTCTTTTCAGTTCCTGACTTCTTTTGTTTTTGTAGAGGGTGGTAGGTTGACTTTATAATGGATTGTGTCCAAAGCAGCCTCCTTGCTTAAACTAACAGAGTGGAAAACTGGGGCCCATATTAAGGTGTGGAAAACGACTAACTGGGAGAAATGATTTAGTATGCACCTCTATGCTGAAATATAGTGCCATAAAATGGTCTCAGAGGGCTCCATAGTTTTGATCAAATGTGCTTGTACCACTAATAGGTAGTTTTTGAACAGCTGATACAACAAGCTCTTTTTTCTTTCCCAGAGTCAGACTGGGTCTTTCCCACTGCTCATGTTGCCACTACTTTTGACAGGTAGTGGTTCTGTGAACCATGAAGAGACCTGCTGATATTTTGAGATAGAGATCACAGATACAGTATTTACAAGCAATGGAATGAAGCTGATGTTCCCTGGAAGCAGTATGTGGTGTATAGAGTCTTCACATTACAGATGACAGCATGCAAAGTAGAAAAATACATTAGCTCAACTGTTCACAAGCGTGAACTGGTCATAGATGAGAAATCTTTCTGCTTTTAGGAATGCCTAAGTTGTAATAAATACACAATTCTGTGCTATCATTCACATAGTAACTTCTTAGAAACCTTCTCTCTGTGATAGTGTCAAGAAGAGTGAGGCTTTGAACAAACTGTTAACAGAACCATCAGTCAAAGAAAACATCTCAGAAAAATTGATCTGTCAATATTAGACCACTGCATATAAAGAGAGGAAATGCTAGGTAGGGAAAAGGAGCATATCGTTCAAGGTGGTGTCAGAGAGAGACCAAGATCACCAAGTTTACCAGCAGGAGACTGGAGTATTACAAACTCTTGGGGATATTGATCAGCATGGCATAATTTCTTGTACTGAACATCTCTGTAAATGTCCTAACAACTCTATTTGGGAAGCCTTTCAAAATAAATACTCCTTTCAAGTCCTACCACCACAGAACAAAAGTCTTTCTACTATGTTCTCTTTTGTTTTACATGGTGCCAGCAGTAGAAGAGCCAAAGTTTTTCTCTATTGTAACTAGTACAGAAATAGGGCAGAGGGGATCCATTTCTCTAGGGCTCAGGAAATCCATCCCGGAGTGGGGAGGAGTTCTGACTGCAATTGGACACAGAAGTAGCCAGCTTTTCTAGGATCCACTGGCCAAGCCTAGCAAATGTGCCAAAAGCAGATGATGATCACAGAGTGAGGCCCTGTAAAGCACTGTGGCTCTGTTTTGTATCCTGTCTTGCCCACGTGTGAAGTGTGTTTAGGGAGCCAGGTACATCACACACAGAAACTGAGTGCCTAGGGATAAGAGGACAGGCAGCAGAACATACATCTGACAGTTACTGGAACCCCTTTGACTGTTTTGCTGCTGCTGTACTGCAGCACACTTGCTTTTTCAGCTCCTGAATATCTGGGTTAATCAGGCTGCCTGACCCTTAGACATTTTTGGCAGTAAAAGCAGTGCATCTGAGAGACATGCCTTGATTTAACACCCTGACGCAGCTGGGCTCACTAGACCTGTAGCTCGTAGCCCTTGGCTAGCCTCAGATCATACACACAGATACACATGCAGGGTACCCCATCCAAGAACAACAAAGAGGAACAAGCTTCCCTGGCTCTGGGTCTTTACATCTGCTGCTGTCCTCTTGTCAAATCTGGACTTCTTGTGATGTGAATATGTTAGTGTCAGATCTGTCTGGTTCCAGTGGACCTTTAGATGAATCTGTAGCATCCCAGAAATAAGTTGTTAAAACAAAGGTGTTCAAAATTCAGTCAAAAAAAAATTTCTTTCACCTGTGGAACCTGTCTAGTACCTAAATTAAGGAAGCCAGCATCAGTTTTGAGGAAGAGTTAGCCATATAGGAGATGGAAAAGAGCAATGATAGGTATTTAAATGGAGGGACAGTTGGGACTGTTTTTGTTAATATTGAATAAGAAATGGAGAACATAACAGTGGATTGCACTGGAGAAGTGGAAGCAAAAACAACAGACATTGACATTAGGAAACTGAGAAAAAGCAGTAGGATTTCAGCCAACCTGAGGAGGAAGAAAGTGGAAAGGGATTACCTCAGTTTAAACAGTGAATATGTTCTAGCACTGAAGCTTTCATCAGGACAGCACAGAGAGTATGAGGAAGTGATCTTAGTCTGGTGGGAGATGTCAGGAGCTGAGCTGAGAATGAGCTCTCAGAATGAGGTGACTGTTGAAACTGCAAGGATCAAGGTACCCAGTGTTGTGGGTAGGCAGAGAAGGGCAAATCTGTTGAGATAAAGAAATTCTCTGAGCAATAAGGTAGAAGAGCGACTGTTTCCTATTCTGCTTTTATATTATTGTTGTACTTGCTGGCATTCTTGATTACTTTTTCAACTACTAGTTCTGCATTCCAGTTACAGAAGGGTGAGATGAATTTGGCTGTCACTTGTGCTGTGTTAACAAAGTGGGCATGCTAATTATGAACATGAAACCTCTATGTAAGAAGCATAAAGATCCATTTAGGTTCTCAGCTTCCAGAAGGACCATGCAATATCAGCAAAAAACCCCCATAAATACAGATCCAAAATTCTCTCCAAGAGACAGTAAACACAGAAACAGGCACCTCATTTGACAATAGCATTTCCAGTTAAGACTGACTATGGGGTTGTGGTATGCAAATGTATCTGCATCCCTCTCCCTTCATGTGTATACTCCATTTCACTGAAATCCAGGTGAAATGAAATGCAGAAGTCCCTCACAGACCTTTTAGCTGTCAGAAACACCTGGAAGCAAAAGGTTTCAGATAAAACCATAGAAACTGCATGTGTTTAAACAGTGAATTACCATTTAAACAGCAAGTAACAGAGTTAGTTGTCAGGGCATCCCACAGGGACTCGAGATCATGATGCTTTTCAGGGGAAGAGCTGACAGCAACTGTAACGCTGCAGAGCTGAAAGAGTGAAGGAGGACTCTGGCAGAGATGAGTGTACTTGCAGAGAAGTCTGTAGTGATCGGAAATGAGTTGAGCCAGAAAGAAGAACAGCAAGGAAGAATAAGGGAGACGACAACAAATCAGGAATAAATTGTATAGGTTTTTAAGGACAGAATAGATGATGGCAGCTGTATAACCTGCCCTTCTCTTGTGAGTAGACCCACTTTTTCTGTAGTACATGGTCTCAGTTTGGTAATGAATATTTCTGAGTCAAACTACAGTTGCAGTCTACAGAGTATAGTTTTGCTGTAATTCAAGTGCTGAGATCAATGCAGAAGGATTTGCATAAGGTATCTGCTTGAGGAATGGCACTGGATTACTGAAAACTAGATGCATCCCATGTGTCTCAGTTTGCCAAGATAAGTGAGAATTCTTGGCTAAATGAGCTATCTCTGCTGAAGCAAGATGCAAAGACTTAACTCTTGAATCTAGTATGTTTTGACAGCACGTGCATTTCTGTGCAACAGTTGCCTAATCAGTTCAAATCATTGGACTAAGATGACCAGAGCATTACTAGTTGCAGTGTATGTTGGTGGTCCAATACCATTTACTATCTTCTTTATTCTCCAGAATCAGCATCCAAGGCATATGAGACAATTAAGTGTTTTAGTCACATTAAAATTTCCCTGGTGGCTTGACTGTTCATTTGTCTTGCGCTGCTTTTTGGAGTCAGTTGCTGTCACTGCCTTTTTTGTACCACGTTCAGGCACAGCTTCATGGTTACAGTCCCAGTGAGATTATGTAAACTAGGAGAATTCTTTTTTTGTTTGAGACTTTCATTTCTTGCCTGCTATATCACTTACCACAATGTCTAATTTTATGGTTTTACCTCTTAGGTTGACCTCCACTGAAAAGCAACTGGATGGATTCCAGAACAGCCTTCACAGTGCTGCACCCTGTGAGCCAGGGACATGTTCCACAGGTGAGTGACAGTGCCAAAGACCGTGAAAGTGGGGGTGGGTATGCTGGGATGCTTTCATCTTTTTCAAGAACTGGCAGGGAAAAAGCTTATCAGCAAGAAGAAACACAGCTGCCTTCTCTACATGTAGTGGTTCCTAGGTAACAGTCTGGGTTCAGCTGTGCAGGGAATTTATACCCCTGGGATTAAAAAGACTAAACAGAAGGGAGCCTAGGCTGAGTTTCATGGAGTTGGAAGACCCCCTTAAAATATGGCTGGGGAGGGAAAAAAACCACCTTGGTTCAAGTGGTTCCTTTTTGCTTTAGACTTTGGCTCAAGATGCTCTCTTGTTTAAGCTTGGCCTGTAATAAAGGGCCAGGACATACTTTACATTTTTCTTTGGTCTTGCAGAAAAGCTCTTAGTGCAGAAAGACATAGCTGAGACCAGTGAATCAGCTGCATAATGAAGTCAAGTAGTAGATGTGAAAGTATCTGATAGAAAATCACTGAGAATTCAGAATCAAATCTTTGTCTTTCCCTAGTGGCTAATTAATTCAAACAGGTTTATCTGCTGATAAGTTTTCAGAAATGAAGACCCCGTCATTTTTGCAGACCTATTGGCAGGTAGAGCATAGTCTTGTAAACCCATACTATCTGTGGCTCACAGTAATTTGTGATAGTGTTCCAGAATATGTGGACACATTATGTTCCAGAATGCTTTGAAAAATTATGTTTCTGATCTTCTGTTTTGAAAAAGAACTCTGAATGACTGAAGTGTCACTAATGCAGTGATCTCTGTGTTTTCAGAGGCTGAAAGAAAAATTTGTGGAGGGGTTCATCTCTTGGATATTTATCTCTGAAATTAAAATATGACATTTCCTTTATTTATGTCAGTGATTTTTTTTTTGCTGATCCTCTAGCACAAACATTCAGCTAATGCACTTAACATACAGTTCCAAACTGCCTCCCACACTTTACCACCTGCCAAAACTCCAGTTATCCTACCAGAAATTTTATAGGGTGAATGGCCACAGTCAATATAAAACACCCTGTGGGTGCACTGTAACATGGCAGTGTACTCTGGCATATAATGGCATTATCCAAACAAATAAAATTATGTCAACCCTGTATTATGTGTATAGCTGATTCAAAAGTTTTGGTCTACTGTATAGTGCAATTTAAGTTTTTAGTGCAAAAAGCAAGGTTACAGATATAATTTAAAAGTAAATGTAAAAATGAAGTTCTCAATATATTGACAAAATTGGTTTGTTGAGAGGACTAACATGAAGGTGTTTGTGTGCTGGATTCTGCCTTCTTTTTCACCTTTTCAAGGGTACTGTTACAGTTGCCACCCTGTAATTTTAACCTTTCCAAGAGAATCTTTCCATCTCCTCTGGATACTGTTGTTATGTGTGTCCATGATAACTGTAGGTAGCATTTTGCTATCCTTTCCCATTTCTGTGAATACCTACACAATGCATGCATGAAGATGGATGATAGTATTAATGATGGTACACAACAGCCATCATTGGAGGAATAATAGAGGCTAGATAACAACTGTGAAGTTCAGGGTAGTCACTCCTCTGTGAATACTTGTAATCCAGTGAGAATTGAGAACTTCAGCTCATGTTTCCTTCTGTAGAACTGGTCTAGCTGCATTGTGCTAAACTACCCTCTCTGAAGCTGAAAAAAGGGTTAGCCTGCTATTTAACTGAGAGTATCAGGGCTTAGGTAAAGCCCAGGTTTGGCTAGGGGTAGGCTTGTACAACCATGGTGGGTGGGTCACTCCAGGCTTCCTGCTGCTAAAAGAGGTCCATAGCTCCAAGAACAGGGCTAAATGTTGCTGTGATTAAGCTAATCAGAGCAAAATGTTTGTTCTTTGAAACTGGGGGATGATTTTTTCTTCAGCTTTGCACCAGTTACTGATATGTGTAAGAGGCTGTTGTGCCCAGTTTGTGTCTCAGAAACTACTCTGCAGTAGTAGTCCTTGCTGCGGGAACAGCTGTTTTTCTTCTTCACTCTCTCCATTGATTGCTTACACTAGGGCCCCAGTTTCCCCTCAGCAGCAGTTTACTTGGGGTTACTGTTTCACATGTATTTAGTATCTTAGATACCAACTGGAGAGGTTGGACACACAAGTCGTAAAGCAAATCACAGAATAAACTGGAAGCATTTAAAGATAGAAGGCTGTGAAAAACTGCAGATATAAAAGAGGAACCAGGCAGAACCTGTGTATAAGCACATTCACACAGATGATCAGAAATGTCTGA
The DNA here is from genome assembly GCA_024865655.1 of Emberiza elegans. NCBI lineage: Eukaryota > Metazoa > Chordata > Aves > Passeriformes > Fringillidae > Emberiza > Emberiza elegans. The sequence continues at coordinate 49,249,795 of JALJVW010000139.1, read as the reverse complement.
GAAGCTTGAATAGGCCTTCTCCTCTAACAGCCCATCTGAGAATAGTTATGGGGCTCTGTGAAGAAGCATAAAGGTGTCACGAGTGATCTTACCTCAAGCCAGGATTTTGCTCAATGGAAGAGAGAATCAGGCTGTATGGAAACTTTTAACTAGACTGTCCAGAAGACAGTTCACTAATGGTTAGTGCTGCAACTGTAAAATAGCAGCTGTAGACGCTGTTGTGCAGTGGGCTCAGGCTCTTGAGAACAGATGCTTTGAAATAAAAGGGGAAATAAAAGTCAGCATTTCTGCAAGGTAGCTCAGGATCCTGAAACAAACCACCACTACAATGAAAGTAGCCTCATCCTCATTTCACAGAGGCAGAAGATGTGGGAGCTGTCTGTCACTGGTGTAATGAGAGAGAAGGCAGAGACCCCCATGACTCTATACGGACAGGAATGTAAATGTGAAAGATAGCAAATGGGGGTTACTTGTAGTGTCTGAAGAGACAGGTTCTTAGCAAAATTTGTGGAAGTTTAGCAGGATTTATTCTAATAAATACTAAGAATTACTACCTCTAGGGAACAGTTAAATTGCTGTGACCTGAGTTTTCACTGAACACCCAGCCGCTAGTAGGTTTCTGAAAATAGAGCCATTATCACATTGCTTTTTTTATTCTGTGTTACTTTGAGGGTCCCTCAGCATGACATTGATTGTTTCCTGTTTTGTGGAATTCAGCAATTCAGTTAGTATTATTGAAACAGGGTGATTTTGAATTAAGGAACCAGTTCTCTTTTCAAAGTCTTCTTCAGAGTATAGCTTACTGAGTAACACCTAAGATAAGTACTGTAGCTTGTTGTTCAGGTCCAGGTTGTCTTTAGGAGCCTGTGCTTGGTATATGGAGGCTGTGCTTGTGCTCAGACGATGGTCAGGCTGGTCATTTTTGTTTTACTATCTATTTTAGGAATTTAAGGTGTATGGAGACATTTTGCCATGTTTTGCTGGTTTATTTTCCTTTCCTTTCTAGTGGCATTAGATAAATAGTGTGTGAATTTGTTTTCTCCAGAAAGTGAAGGTCTAGAAAAAATAAAAGTCATTTTTCCACCAGAATTTAGCTTTTGAAAAAGCTGGCAAGAAATATCAAGGAATTTTTGTAGTTATGTGTCGATCTCAAAATTTGAAATTGTTTCTATTGATCATTTTTCATTTTTGAAAATACTAACACAGAGGAGGTTTTGGGGAGACCAGAGGATGAAGAGCACTTTATGAAAATATAGCAGCATAGTCCCAAGCAGCGTCTCTGTTCCTGAATTGGACTCTTGTCTGCAAGAGTCTGGAGATAGGAACAGTCTGAAAGTCTAGTTAATCCCCCTCAGTGCAGATGTAGAGTAGATGCTCGAGTTGATTTTACTTGGTTTGGTTTGATATGCAAAGGTTAACAGCAACTGTTGAGTTGCTGTATGAATGACACCTGTGTTCTTTAGGCTTTTATCCTTCATTTGCTGCCAGCTTCTTTAGAGTTTGTGACATTTTTATTTTAAAAGCTTCAGAAGAGAGAACACCTCTGGGGTTCTGTTTTGCTATGACAAAAACATAAGGTACTAATAAACTATGTAATTACAAACATGAATCATTAAAACTGTGCAAGACTTGATGGCTCCAAACTTGACAGGACCTTCATCTTTCCTTTATCAGACAGATTAACAATAATGCAGTTTTATTGTGCTGATGTTTATATTACTAGTGTCCACATAACTTTTCAACTGTGTCTGCTGGGAGGAGGAAAAAACCATAAGAATTAGAGGTCAAAATTAATAATATGCATTTCAAGTTTGACATTGAAGACTGCTAATTCATGCAAAGTCTTGGATCTCTACCTAGTCTGGTTGAAAACATGAGCCCAAAACTAATTTATTTGTATTTTAGTTCTCTGGAGAATACTTGAGGCACAAAGTGAGTGTCTAAACTCGGTCTGAAACTAGGATGAAACTTCTTATGCTAATTGGTATATACTGGATTCTATTTCCCATGATTCTCAGTTCTGTAGCTGTGCTTAGTTGCAGGGTGATGAACAGTTGTCTGTTTATTTTAGACATTCACCTGCCCCTGTATCTGCCTGAATGCCAAGTCCACAAAGTATGCAACTCTTTGAAATAAAGTGTGTTATCATCTGTAAGGGCTTAAAACTGCATCCTGAACTGCAAAGAGACTAGTAGAATATGGGGATTAATAAAATGGTTTGGATCTAATCCATGTAGAAGACAGGCTGCTATTCTTAATTTTCTAGTGATATCCTTCTTTAGGCTAAGGTGGAGAGCAGTGTCTGAATGCCATCCACATATGATGGGTGTGTAAGCAGTGTGGTCCAGTGTGGGGCAGTGACTGAAGCCTGCTTGTAAACCAGTGACAGTAATGAGCACTTTTATACTCACTCACCATCTAGCATGCTCTAGATTTTTTTTTTCATTTTACAGAAAATCTACAAGTAAACTGTCTATTTCTGAAGTTTTTTTATCCAAGATTATTGTACGAATCTTCAAAACAAGATCATATTGTTATATGTCTTGTTATTGGAGACCTGAAATTAGAGTTAGCATTGGAGGTGCTAAGTTTGACTGACTGTTGCCTACCCACAGCTTGCACATTATTCTTGAAATGCAGCCTCTTTAGATTCATTTAGCAGGTGTGCAAATGTACAAACTTCTAAATTGTCCTGGTCCAGGAAAAAAAAGGGCAAGTAAACACAGCATGCATATAAACAAGACACATACAATTGCTTCATATTTTTTGTCAGATCTAAACAAACAAACAAAAGAACCATGTGGAATTTGGAGATTCTTTTATCAATGAGAATGTCTCAACTCTCTTGGAGCATAAAGGGTGGGGATGGGATGTAATATGCACTGTTACCACTGTACATGGCCTGTGTCAGTCTTCCAGCCATTTGTTACAGTGGGGTGGAATTCCCAGCTGCCCAGCCTTGTCCAGACTTCCTCAGCTTCTGCCAGGTTCCCTGCAGCCTTGGAAAGCAGCAGATTGTTGAACACCAATGTGTTTATTTTTATGTTGTTACCACATTCCCAGGAGGAACCTTGACTATGATTTCAGCTGGTCTCACTACACTGTCCAAATCCTTCATCAGGAGCAGCTGGGAATAGAAATCACTCAGGTTTCTACACAGCACATTGCTGGTACACTTCCTCCTTCTCAGTAATCCTGCTAATTCCAGTGTTCATTTGCCACCCTCCTGGTTCTCTGTGTTGTTGCTGTGACTGACTGCACAAATGGTCTTCAGTTCAAAAGATGACCTTCAAGTGGGCACCTCAAGTAACCTCTACCTCAGACTGCTTTGAAGACCCAGGCACAAGGTATCTTATGACACAAAAGAAAAAATTTTGGTGTCACTTCATTACTTACCCTAGTCCAGGAATGGAGTCATGATGAGCTTTTCCAATTAAATCCTTTCAGAACCACCTGTCTGGCTGAGAAGCTCTGGGTGGATCATGGAAGAGGGAGCTCCTGTGTGATATCCAGCACTTTGCATCAAACTTTTCTGGTGCAGACTCTTGCCCTGCATATAGCCTTTGTTAACAGCAGGTCTGTCAGTATCTCTCTGTAATGCTGTCTCCATGCAGAGAAAGGATCATTGAGAAAGAGAATTAGTCCCTTTTATCATACTTTGGAAAGCTGGGTTTGAGTTGAATCCTTCTATTGTGCCTCCCTTTTTGGGAGGGTAAAGAATCAGTTACAATGGAGGATATTTAGTTGCACATTTGTTCTTATAGTTATCTTCCTAAAGCCATTGTTTTTTAATGCATCACAAAAACATCCTGAATAATTTCTCTCTTACCCTACTGACTTCTACAGTTTTATAAAGAGAGCACACAGGAAGGGAGTAAAAATAATTTCACTCCCTTCTTTAATTGATCAGTCACTCCCAGGTCAGATAGTGACACACAAGCCTCTAGTACCAGATGGGCCTGAAGGGAAAGGAGAATGGTAAAGAGACTTTCTTATTACCCCATTTCTTGGTACTCTTTGGAGGGGCAGGGAACCATTATCTTATGACTAACAGTGAGCAAATATTGATGTTTTGAATCAGTACCTTTAAAATAGATACAAGTTATCAGCAGGACATGACTATGTTTGAGTTCTGAGAAAAGTGTATGTAAGTCTCATTAGGCCTCAGCAGAGTGTAAAGTGCTGCCAGAAGCAGCATTCCAAGCTCTTCTCAGATGATAACATCCTACTCAGCCATTGCCTCTCAGATAGAACTGAGGGTTGATGTTCACTTCTAATCATCAGAAATTACATTTATTCTTTAACTTGTGAGAGCAAACCTGCCTCTCACATCTTTACTCAACCTTTTGCCTTGCTTTTGTGAAAGGAAGGGGTTTTTTCCTGTTGCTGCTGATCTCATGCCACTGAAAGGACATTCCACATCTCAGGACTCTTCCTGAGAAAGCAGGAGAAAATGGAAAGAACAGTCTTTAGAGTCAGCTTCCCTATCTAAGAGCTAGAACTCAGCTTGAATTTTTGGAACCTTTGCTTCTGACAAACTCAGAAGCAGGATAAGTGATGATTGCAGGCAGTTGGCATTTTTGCCTGACGGGAGGCTTGGGCACTGCTTGTTCTCAGTAGTGAGGTGATGGCGAGCTGCCTGGGTTTTCTTGCTGTGTTGGAAATGTCCTTCAGTATCAGGTGTGCAAAGACACAGAAGAGGTTATATAATATTTTGGCTGCTTCTGTCTCACATCTGGTCCTTTGGCATTAAGCTACCTATAGAGGGAATAACTTTGCCCATCCAAATTGGATTTTGTTTTAATCTGGCATTGTTTTATTGAGGCTAAAAATAGAAGCCAAAATGTGTGTGAATAGGCTAAAATGTGTGTCTGAAGTTATGAAATGAACGTGGGGAAGAGCCAAAGAAGAGGGAGCCACAGTGAACCAGGGAGTAGAGAGGTGAGTAAGAGAAAACAGAAAGAAAGCTGTCAAGTACAGAAGGGCATTAGCAGTTGGGATGAGTGTGTCTTTAACATGGGCAGTAGGAGGGCTCATGCTGATTTCCACTGATCAGTGAGTCTGCTCGCTGCTTTTTTATGCAGGAAGACTTCTCTGGAATACAGTTGTATGTACTGTTCATGGCATACACATCACATTCCCCACACACACTCAGACGTCTGCGCCTCCCCACCTCCCAAGAAAGTTTTCATGACTTGGAGCTGCTGCTTTCCCTTGCCTGCCTGGTCCAACAAGTCAGGTTGAAATTGTGCCCAAAATATGGGGGAGGGAAGGCTGCCTTTCTGTTGTCAGCTGTCCTGGCTTGCCAGTGTCAGTCACCCATAGATATAAATAAACCCCATTTATTTATTGCCTTTCTTAGTTATCCTGTGTATTATCAAGAGAATGCTGGGCATCATTCTAAGATCAGAAATTTACTCTGGGATAAAAAAAATCTGAATTTCTAGGATAATCTTAACTTTTCAGAGAGAAAGTTCCTGCTTTCAACACTTGATTCAGGAGACTTCAATAAAGCTGCTCAGTTCTCCCACAAACTTTCTGCGGGTAAGATGAAACAGTCCAAACTAGCTGTAAAAAATAATAGCATGGGCTCCTGACCCAGTACAGTCACCTAGCCTTGTGCTTGTTTCTGTCTTATTCCTGCATCTTGAAAGTACACCAGATTAGGTGCTGGCTATGTACATCTGTGCTGGGCAAGTCTATATGGCAATGAATTTTAGTGTGCAGATATCTCTTAAATGACTTCATGCAATTCCTTTGATTTTCTTGTGACTCAGAATCATATCCATAAAAGGGAGGTAATCCTTTTCTTCTCACTGTGACTGTTCTGAGTTTTTGAGGTGCTGTCATGGGTGACATAATAGTGTGTAAACATGTGGACAGACATATGGGCAGATACTTTGACACCTCATGGCAGGCAGAGAATAAAGGAGGCTCATGCTGTTGTATGTGGTGATTCACTGCAATGACTCTTTATCACTGGAGAGAATCAACCCTCAATGTTGGCTTCAGTCAGCAATGAGCTCTTTTCCTGTTCCCACTACTCAACCAGAACCTCCAAATACTCAACTGCAAGGGGGTGGAATGCTCACCAATAGCTTTGAAAAACTTCAGAGCTTTATATACATTCATATTTATGAAATTACTGAATTGGCAACAGGCTGCACTCTTGATAGGAACGTACATATTTACTTGTAGACACAGGAATGCCCCTCTCTGTTCCGAGTCCTCAAGGTACAAGAATATACAAGAACTCAAGGAAAGTGATTTTAACTCAGTTTGTGAGAAAAGACAAACTGTGCAATGCATTTCTCTAGGAATAGGAAGGCTCAAACATCTTCAAAACAGGAAAATGAGGTTGAAGTTGGCTGACTTCTCTCATGGGCCTTTGTTTCCTTAATTTCAGCATATTGCCAAGGGATACGTTTCTGGACTGGTATCCCGTCTTAATGCACATGGTTGATGGTTCCTACTTCAGTTTTCAAACTTTCTGTGTGGTGACATAGCTGGCAATTCCACTTTCTAAACATCTTTCCGGATCCTCTGTGCTCTGTGATGTTTGGCTGTATGCTGGGCTTTCAAGGAGAATGACTGTATTTTCTTGAAATATAACAATATTTTTAGTAAACATCTCTCAACAAATGTCACTCATGTTTAGGAGCAAGCTGATGTGCCAAATACACAGGACAAGCTTTACCTACTAGATTAGCTGTAAAATGCAAGCTGTCCAAAATAAACTTGGTACATTTCTAAGTGTTTTGTTTTTTTCTTTTTAAAGGGCTGTCTAAGGATGTTTAAGTAAAAGAAGTGAAGATGACTTTGACATTTTCCCATAATATGCCTATATAGTAAAATGCTGCAGTATGTAGAAGTCAAAACTGTTTCTTTATAATAATTGGGTGGGGGAGGGGGCCAAATTCCATATTCCCAATTTGTTTCTTTTTAAAGATCAACCTTTCACACCCTTAACTCTCCTGCAGCAAAGTCCTTAGCCTGTGTTGGAGTGGGGAAGTAGACTTGCATGCAAGCAAATGAATAAAAGACCCAAAAAAAGAAATAAAGCATACTGATATGGGAGAAAGATTTAGAGGAGGGTGCATGTGAAGAGAGATGAGTCCCATGAGTCAGAAGCAAGAGTGAAGAAGGTATTCTGGTGCTTGAAAGAAATACCAAGATTACTTTTTCACACAGTAGCTTACTAAGTTAGGTTTTGTTATACTGGTCTCTGATCTCAGCTATTGTGGCAGAGAGGTTGTGTGGTAAGGACACCCAGGTTTCTGGTGATGCCTGAGATTTGTAGAGCAGGGCATCAGTTTTCCCTGTAAAACAGTCCTCCATGATTACTTGAAATCTTTGAGTAAAAAAACTTTGGTTTTTTTCCCAGCTTCTGCACGCAAGAGAAGGATTAACACAGAACTCCAGGTGAGGAATCCCAAGAGTTGCTTCAAGTATGGGACAATGGAAGAAGCAGCAGCAGTGACTTCACACCATCACATTCCCATATCAGGCAAAAAAGAGAGAAGAGGAGGCCTTGGTGAGAGAACAACCCACTGAAAAGAGTATCTAAACATCTGTGAAAGCAGATTGTGGTGATACACCTGCAAGCTGAGATAAATGAATGAATGCTTCTGGGAGCTTCTGCTGCTGAGTCTTTGTCCCTTCAAAGGACAAATCAGTAACTGTGAGATCTTTCTGTAAGACAAGAGATCTTTCCTGCAGCTATTCTTCCTAAAGTCCAGGTTTGAGTAAAGTCTCACTTGCTCAGCCATTTCAATCTGTTCTAGTCTGGTCGTAGCCAAGATTCCATACTTTTCATGACATGGCAACCATCAGCAGAGAAAAATATTAGAACATGTGACTGGAGATGTCTATGTTGGTTGCCATCTTGAATTTTGGCTCAGAGCCATAGAAATTAACAGTTTAAATAAAGTAATTTCATTTGTTTGTTTTGGTTATAATTTCAGTTATTAATTCACATGCCCAAAATATTTGCTGTTGTTATACTGGACAGGATTTTAAATCTGTCTTTGTTTCACTGGAAGATACTTGTATTCTGTGTGGCTTATTTTGTATTTTGATTTCTGTTTGTTTAGACTTTGTAAACTTGTTAAATTGGCGGATGTTTTCAGACCCAGGCTTGAACCCTAAGGCCCAGGTGGTTCTTATCAGTTGCAATAGTGTCTTGGTGAAGGAGTTCAGTTAAAATTTGCCTAGTGTTATGAAAATTAGTTTGCTTGTGTTAGAAAACAATGTCAGCAGCTGGAAATCGTATTGGAGAGAAGATCCATCCATCCTTAACTTGAACAGGAAGCAGCTTCAGCTCTGGCTCTTTGTTGGTGCCAAGTTAAAGGAAGACTCAGTATTTTGCAACTTCTGCCTTGTCCAACAGCAAGGGTGTGTGATTGATAGTTCTCAAAGTTAAAAAATGTTCTATTGCTTGTATCAGAGTCTTCAGAGATTGGATTCGACATCCTATTTGATCTCTTTTCTTACTCCACTTTCCTCTGTCTTTTGGAGTTTGCATAGTCAGTGTTAAGAGATCATTCAAATATGTTGACAAGAAGATAGTGATCAACCCAGAGGACTGACAAAAGAAACTGTGTCAGAGAGGGAAGGTGTTTTCTCTTGAAATGATTATGTTCATGTTCACTCTTGAATTCCACATATTTTCTGTCACTCAAGACCAGACAGACTGTGAGAAGTTTAAATAATTATGTTCATACCTTATTAGTTTCACCATCACTCACTTCAGGCATGAATTAATAGGACAGAACATGCATTTTTCTATTTCTGGTACACTCAACATGTGACACACTGAATACTTCACTTGTCTGAAGTGCAGCTCTCTGATACAGCTGTTCCATTCCTTAGCTTATCTTTCATTTCCATTAGACAGTGATGATCACATTCACTTTCTTCACATTTTTGTTGGCTCATGACTAGTGAAAGTTCAGTTGCAGAAGTTGTTTCAGACTTGTGCACATTCTTAGCAGCTGTGGACTTCAGGACCTTAGGGTCTGTCTTCTCACAGCCTACTCTGCCATGTGTGGTATTGGCTGTTGCCTCCTGCTCAGTCAGAGGGGCTATTTCCATTAAGATTGAGCTTCAGTAAATAACAATTCCATTCCTTTCTTCCTCAGAAAGGATCTGATCTTATCCTTATTCCACTGGGTTTTATGTACAGGATTGAGTAGCTGTAGGATATACATCCTTATGGACCTCTCATCTCTGCTTTTGTTTTCTAGTTTGTTTGTTCAGGTTATTACAGCCACTACTGAAAATTGTAGAGAGGTTTGTAGGATAAAGATTTAGTTAGCTTAGGAAAGGTGATTGTCTTATAGGAATTGTCAGAAGCAACATTCTTACATCTTTGTCAAGAAAATTACCAGTTACTGCTGGCTTATTATGAACACCGGTGAATTGTTTTGTCAGCTTTGCCAGTCTCACACCCACTCATTTTGGGATAATGATTTGGACTTGGTTACAGACTTTTTTCCTCAACTTCTTTGTATTGCATGTTAGATGTAGCCAACCTCCACATCTGTAACTGTGATGACTTAGTAGCAGTATATTAAATATCCTGTCTCTGAGATTTTTTTGAATATTCAGGAAAATGCACAGTGCAGTCTAAGACCCTTATTTTGAAGGGATGAATTTTGTCAGGAGCAGTGAGGACTTGCATCCTTTTCCCTAAGAAGATTTTTCTCCTGCTTCCGACAAATGAAAAAAAAAACAACCGAGAAGGATCAAGACTGGTCCTTTACCTGAAGCCAAACACCTAGACCATGAATTCTATTTATTCTCAGGATGTGCTCAGCCAGAGCATCAAATGACATAGCAGTATTCCTTTGTCTTGAGCATCTGCTGATCCCATCTCTGACACAATGCTGATACACTGGGAACATGTGCAATAGAGAGTCAGGAACAAATTGTGCAATTCCGGCCGCTTATTTTTTTCCACCCCCCTGTATTCCTCAGCCTGGAGTCCGTATGTTTTTGTGCATGGTGGGTACTGTGTACTGACGGGTAACGTGTTTTGTCTCTTTGCAGCCCTGCTACCTCCATGTCTGCCCCTTTCCATAAGCCTCTTAGTGCTGCAGTTAAGAGATTCGGTGGGGAAGCATAGGACTGTTTCCCACCCGTCTTGGGAGAGAAGGTATTTTACAGGAAGTGTTTTCTACTACAGGGGAGGGAAGTAGAATAGCAAACTATTTTGGATATATAATAGTTGCACAAGGAGAGTACAGGTATGTGTTCCTCAAGTGTGGTTTACTTTTTCTCTGTATTCATCAATGGTTCCATCAGAAGTGTCCTTCTTCACTGCAAGACAATTACTAATATAAAGCCCCAACAATCATTCAGCATCTGTCTCAGTGGTGACAATGAAAAATGTTATCGAAGGATCCCCCTCTTCTGTGATGTTTGTATCACTTCTGACCTAGAGAGCCCGTTCTAGTGACAGAGAATCAGGCTTGAAAGCAGTAATGTGCACATCAGAGTCCTGGAGGCTGAGCTAATGAAGAGTTCATACACCATTTGTGCTGTGTGTAGGTGGTGAGCATACCACGACATAAAAATTAAGGGCAGGGTTATTAAATTCTCTTCCTTTCCAGAAGAGCTGAATTGTGCTCAATTCATGAAATATCAAGTTTGTTTTTCACATGTTTTATCTTGACCTTTAAAACAGCCTCACAAGGCACGTGAGTGCCATCAATGGGAAGATCATGTTGTGACCCTAAACAAACCACTTAGTCTTGGATGCCAACAAGATATACTGAAATTTCTGTTCTCAAAACTAGGTATTTTTTGGATAATCATGATTTCTTGGAAATGATCCTTACTATGATGCCTGCAAGGTCAACAGATGTATCTCTGATACTGTTCCACATTATGGAAGGAAGTTTTGGTATCAAGACCTTTGTTTAGTAGTAGGAATCTCAGTGCTGTGCCTTTTCCTCCCAACAGATACTCTCCATTTGCATGGAGTTGAATAGCTGGCAGTGCTAGACCATTCTTCTTTACTTGAGGAGCTCATTGATATGCAGATGGCTTAACAGAACAGACTTGGATTCTCAGCATGCTTCTCTAAGACCTGTACCTTGTACTAATACAACACTTCCTGTAATTTTGGATTATTTGCTGGAAACAAAAGTAGTCTGTCTCCCATTTTGTTTTTTAAGATTTACTTGATAAAACTGCCAAAGACTTTTGACCTCAGTCAGTTCTATATTTGCTGGTAATCCTGGGCTCACTGTTTGAATCTGAATGGGTTATTTGCTGGTGCATAAATAGTTGGATTTTTTTGGTTGCAGTAAGTGGCTGATTGATCCTCTTCAAATTATTTCCTTTCTGAACACATTATTCTCATGGTTCTGTCATAAGTTTCTTCCAAAAGAAGCTTCTGAGCTTTACTTAAATCTGGGGCTGGGCTTTTTTTTTCTTCTAGAACCTCATGTTTCTAGAGCTGAGACATCCTTGGTTACACCAAGCATCAGGAGAACCTTATTTTACTTTACAGAACTGAGATTGCTTATACCAACAGCTTAACATTCATAGTTTTCTTCATGCAGAAAGTGATTAATTGGAAAAGAGATGAGGAGGAGGTATGTAAGACAGAAGTTGAAAAAGGAGCAGTAGTTCACAATCATGCCCACTAGAAGTAGGAGCATCAAATGAAACTAACAGGTACAAGTTTCAAAGAAAAAAAATAAAGTGGGGGGACATAGTAACTTTTTTTGCACAGTATGTTCTTGACCTATGGAATTTCTTGTTACAAGATGTGAATACAAAAAAAGAGTATGTAGTTTGAAAAGACTAGTAGACAAATCCATGAAAAAGTAATCTGGCAGGGCATATGAAATACTAAAACTGAAAAATAGGAAGTTTCTGAGATTTTTCAGATTACTATTCTGGGGAAGTCTCACAATGGGCTGTTGCAATTTTTAACTTGTGCATCAGGCATGGGCTGTTGACCTCTGTCCAACAAGAGCTAAGCTAGGTGGTCTTGCAGTCTGACTTGGCATGGGTTTTTTATTTTGACAGTTGCAGTACAGACTACTAGAACAGCCAGGACAAAGCTACTTTTTTGACAATGGCATGTTCCACCAGAATTCATCCTGTGGTCCTTGAGTTTTCTCAAGAAAAGTGTCTGTTGCTGACATACGCCAAGTTGTCACATGCAACCTGTGTGTGCTTTCACCTGGCTGGGCACTATATATTGCAGAGGCTTTCAGAAACTTTTAAAAGCACATAAGGGACTCTGAGATCTGCCTCTAGACAAACAGGGATTTTGGAGGAAAGTAGGTTGCTATTTGGAAGTCATCCATAGTATGGTCCTTGTGAATGGTTAATTATGTAAATATGGGAAAAAAAACTTTCCATTAACTGAAGTTTTTAAGTTATCTTATTCATACACATTTTGCTTCTTGCTGTCCTTGTTTTCCAAAGAGCTCGAGTGCAGAGCACCTTCAAGGTGAATGTGCACAACCACAGCATGTCTTTAGGAACCTGGTAACTTGTTCCTTCCCACTTTAGAACACTGCTGTCCTTTTCCAAACAGTGAAGTTTCCCTGCTGACTTAGAGATGAGTAGTTAGGAAACGCAGACTAATCTCAAAATTGTTGGATTCTGAGTCTTCCTCTGCAGTTGTAATGCAAGAGGACAACTCCACTGAACTGAAGGTGATTAGTAACACCAAGTGTGCCCTGAGGAGTCTGCTCTATTAACTTACCAAAAAAGGATTTTATTGGCCCTCATTGAAAAGGAGTTTTCACTGCTGTTTTGAATTAAAAGGAAAGAATCACTGATCACGGTGGAGACCCTGGTATGAAGCCTTTGCCAGTGGTATTCAGTGAATCATCGTGGTTCCCAAGGGAAAAGACTGTACTTCCCAAGGCCTCTTCTCTACAAGTCCACGCCTACAGCACAGACAGTGAGCTTGAGAAATCTTCTATTTGAAAAGAAGTGGCTTCTTTATCTGACCTATCAGACAAATCAAATTTGCCTTAAAAAGATGAAATTGGATGCAGTTGTTAAGGATTTAGGGGCTGTTAAAGATGCATCTTTTATTAAGAAAATTTTTATCATTTGTTTGGGGCAGGTGAAGGAGGTGCTGTTATCTCTAAAAGCAATTTCAACGTTGTGTTTTGACATTTTGCCTCCTGCTTTTCTGGGATGGGCAACAGAAGACAACTCCAGAACATTAATTCAATTTAGTGCCCCTGCAAGAATATTTTATAAAATCTTATTTCACCATAATTATAGTAATGGTAGTCTCCTTCCCCCACACAAAGGGGAGACAAGTTACAGTACTCAGTTATGTTCTAAAGTCTTAAAATCTTCCCCAAAAATACTTTGGGGTTGTTGAGCTGATCCCTATAGCTTGAGTATTATCATGTCAAAAATCAGGAGGGAATCTTTGAAAAGTTTCTGTACTGACAAGTCAAAATGCTTGACTGTCATCACTTCCTCATTCTACTATAAAACTGGGTTTTTCTGAGTCTAGGGAAGAAAAATGGCAAGGGATTTTTTGCACACTGTTTCCAGTAATTACTGTATAGGATTTACCTCATGGTTTTCATGTGGTTTTGCCTTATTTATATGATCTTCTGAAAAAGTTGTGCTGTGTCAGATATATTTAATAAATTTAATACACCTAGGATGTCTTAATACACCATTCTTCAAGGTGCAGATGGAGAGCTGGGAATCTGCTGGGTAGTTTTAGCATCCCACTGGTGCCAGTACTTACATTACTAATGCTTCCAGTTACATGATGCTTCCCCCATACAATCTGGGCTTGTCTTCCTGAGTTTTCTTCACTACTTCTAATTCCAGAAATTCTATGTGGAACCCACTTTCTGTGATATCAGCCTAGATTTTTTTCCCTTATACACAGACCTACAGAACTCATGTCTTCATATGTGTAGTAAAAGTTTCTTTTGAAATTCTCTAGGAATAAAGATTGGTGGCTCCCTCTGCCAAGGTGTGGCCCAGGTGTTTTGAATGAAGGCAGGTAAAATTGACAAAAATGAAGACAATTTGAAATGTGTATTCAGCACTATGTAACTGCTGCCACACCATGCTTTCCTGAGATTTTATTGCCATCTCTTTTATTTTGTTTCTCTTTGATTTTTTCCAGTTCTTCAGATTAGCATGACAGAGCACTTAGCATGGTAGTGTCTAAATGAGATCTTCAGATCCTGAAGCATACTTAGAGATTTTTGTAGCAAGTCTCCTCTGAGGGGGCAGATGTCAAATTGTGTCATGCAAGGCAGCTTGTTGCAAGCTGGATGTCTTTCAGAGACTCTGGTTGTGACTCAGACTGTCTGCTACTGCTTTCCTCTGCAAGTGGAGTTTCTTACAAATCCTTAAAAACAGTGGATTTCTCCCAAGCATCTAGTCAACCTGCAAGAGGATTTCAGCACTTCAAAAGGCCAAAATTTTGTTTCAAGAAAGGGCCAGAATATGGTTACCATGACATTCCCCAGTCATTACACTACATGCATTGCACAAATCCTGGAAGATTTGCCCCTGGCTGCACAGCAAATCTTTGTTTTGTCTGCTTCCTGAAGAGGATAATAACTTAGGAGAAAAAATAAATCCTTCCTGAAAAGTGTCAGGAAATATGGTTTGATATGACCCAGCTGGTTTCTTTCATCAAGTGATGTATATGGACTGGCCATGATATATTGTTGTCATGCCTCATCTCTGAATCTGATGAGTGAATATCTAAACAGCTAGTGAGAAGTGGCTGTGTGTTGGCAGACCAGAAAAAGGAAGTCTGCTTTGCTTTCTGCAACACACCTAATGCCTACATGTTAATATTTTTCCTGTATTGGCCTCATGTGGACAGCAATGAGGTATCTTCTTCCTTTTCTTCTGTCACACCTGAAGGATGGGTTGCCATCCAGTGGGAGCTGGACAAACTCAAGAAGTGGGGCCATGGGATCCTCATGAGGTTTAACAGAGTCAAGTGCAAGGTGCTGTACCTGGGTCAGGGCAACCCTGGTATCAGCACAGGCTGGGGATTTACAGACCCAGAGCAGCCCTGCCCAGGAGGGCTTGGGGGTGCTGCTGGCTGAGAGGCTGCACATGAGCCAGCCATGGGCACCCCCAGCCCAGAGAGCCAAACGTGTCCTGGGCTGCATCCAGAGCAGCGTGGGCAGCAGGGCCAGGGAGGGGATCCCTCTGCTCTGCTCTGCTCTGCTCTGCTCTGCTCTGCTCTGCTCTGCTCTGGTGAGAGCCCACCTGCATCAGCTCTGGGGTTCCCAGCAGGAAGAGCAGGGAACTGTTGGAGCGAGTGCAGAGAAGGGAAACCAAGATGATCAGAGGGACAGAGCACTTCTCCTGTGAAGAACAGAGTGAGAGAATTGGGTTTTTCAACCGGGAAAAGAGGTGGCTTAAGGGTGGCCTAATTGGCCTTCCAGTACCTGAAGGGAGCCTACAAGACAAAAAGAGACTTTTTGCAACATCACGTAGTGCCAGGACAAGAAGGAATGGATTCAAATGGAAAGAGTAACTTTAGATTAGATATTAAGAAGAAATTCTTTACTGTGAGATTTGTGAGGCACTCAGGCTGCCCAGGGAAAACATGGGTGCTGGAACCCTGGGGTTGTTCAACGCTAGGCTGGATGAAGCTTTGAGCAACGTGGTCTAACAGGTGTCCCTGTCCATGGTAGGGGTTGAAACTACATTATCTTTAAGGTTCCTTCCAACCCAAACGATTCTACGATCTTTACTAGTCAACTAAGTGGAATGAGAGGCAAAGAGTATCACACTTCACAAAGATCACAAGCTTCCTGAAAGAGGGAGAAATAAGTGTCTTCAGAAAGGTACCACTTGGTATTGCTTGGTTTAAGTTAACAATAGCAGCATAAACCAGCCTGGGGGACAGAATTTCTGCCTGGAAGCTGTTCACTGAATTTGCAGGATGTGGGAAACCAATAATGGGGAGGGTAGAGGAAGAGGGGAGGAGGGGAAGAATGGTTTGCCATAAACCACAGCTGTAAAGAAACCATTATACCATTAGATAGAAAGGTCCTTATCCCTAAGTGTATTTTTCATTAAATCATAGGCCAGTAGTGGAAAGGGTCCAGCTGCATAGTTGAATGCCTTCAGACCATCTCAGTATCTGTCTAAGAAACCTAGCCCTACAGAAGGGTGTCATAAAGCAGCCAAGTAACGGAGGTCTTTAATCTTGGAAGTTGGTCTTTCTGGAAACACACTGTGACATCCAAAGTGCTATGCCATATTCTTTCTGTAATTATGGGCAGAAGTGGCATCTAAAATGCATTACTGTCATTTAGAAAATGGCAATTATTAATTAACAGTTTTCATTTGCTGTATCTCTTGTTGATACACCAAAATTCATTTCTAAGACAATCTATTTCATAATGAGTAAACTGTCTCATCTCTTCTGTGTTGGCTTGTTGCATGATAAAGGATCTTGCATTTGTATCTGAAGCCTCTCTTCAAGAGAGGACAAGAGACACAGAGGTTTGTTGTTTCCATCTTCACTTCTGGAACTGCATAAGAAGTTAACCAGGATTTAAGTTAATTCCCTGTATGCAAAAGAAAATACTGGTAAAGCAGAGATCTGAAAGTCCAGGTTTTCTTTTACTAAACATAGTAATTTTATACAGCTTTTGACCAATATTTTCTACTGATTTTGAATGTAAAAAATAATAGATGTTATTTATAAGAATTAGAAGGCATATTTGCATCCTTGCACTATATCCAAATTGCTGCTGTTATTCTAAATCACAATTAATGTAGATTGTAGGCAGCCAGTAAGACCACAAAGTAGTATCGTTTTCCAAGTGTGTAGATACCACACTGTTGACTCCATATGTATTGAAAACTGTATTTTCATGATTGACTTCATTGCCTTTCAATCACCTATTAGAGAAGACAAGCCAGTACTACAGAGATGCTCTTTTGTATGCCACTATAAATACTTGTAATGGGCAAAAAACCTTTTCTGCAAGTGGAGCTGTCTCCAGAGTTGTGTTCTGGTCACTGTGATACTCAACCTGCCCTGCACTGGACTTGGGAACATACTGAAGACATCTGCCTCCTAAGACATTGCAATGGATCCTCTTCATGGGATGGCTGTAGTGATTGCATTTACAAAGAAACCTGAGCCAACCTCCTGTATATTTGCTCTGGGGAGGACATTCTAGTCACAGTTAAGGAAAGCTTCAGAGCAGCACAGAAAGGTAAGAAAAGGATCTGTGAACTGAGAAAGTGAAAATTTGATAGCCACAGCAGAGAGATATGAGACATCCCAGGACCCAGCAGAACAGAGCTATGATGTTGCCAGAGGAGTGGACAGGTATGTTTGTCTTTTATTACTTTTGGGCACAGTCCATCTTTCTGACTGAGGGTACTGATGTCTGTTGGTTATATGGACAGGTGAAACACCAAGCAGCATATCCCAGTTCACACAGTGGTAACAGGGATGGGCTTTATATAAGTGCAGTGGGATTGCTAAAGCCCATCCAATTCAAAGCCCAGGGGACAAAGACTCATTTAATCTGCAAAGACCATTCTTTACTGAGGTATAAGTGTACGTTCTGTACTCACTGAAGCAGTGTTCCTCTCAGAGCTCTACGGAGCACTATAGCCTGAAAAACAAGGTGTTCAAGTTCAGGTCTAGGCCTTTTGCATACTATAATAGTTTGCCACGGAGAAACAGGGGCTGCACAGATGGTTGGTTGATCATCTGTGTAGGATCTGCCTTATGGCACTGCAGAATAGGCTTTTTCACTCTTTCTAACCATTGATCTTTGTTAAAGAGACAAACTCTGCTGAGATTGTTTTCATCAGCTTTTGTTTGTTTCTGAAAACAACAAAAGGGAACTGTTGAGAGCTGTATTCAGTGTTGGCAATGAAGATCCCACTTTTTCTTTCCCATTGTCTTCTTCAATTTGCTAGCTAGTAACAGCACAGTAACTGCCCTCTGCCTTCTCACACCAGTGTCCTGAAATATTTTGGTACACTTGCACCCAGGAGTGTTACTCCTGTTCAATCTGTTACAAATCCCCATGTAGCTAGTATAGTTTGTTGCTGAATTATAGCTGAAACACCCCTAGAAAAAGTTACTTCAGTTTTAAGAAAAAGAATTCAGAGCCTGTCTCACAAATCTAATTCTCAAATGTTGCTACAGGAATGGAAGGCTGAACAGAAAAGCAGTAACAAATGTTTGATTTCAAAAATTACTGTTCCCATGAGTATACCTGTGTCTATACTGGTTGGATACCCCAGGATTCTTCACCCCTGATTTTCCATTTCCATTTCGTCTCCTTTGCCAAGAGGCAAAAGGCTTGGTCTTTCTGCCACCCCTTCCTGTCACTGAGGAGCAGCAGTGAGCAAGGGGCTAGTAAGACAGTCCCATCTCAAGGGGCTGCCAGGGTTAATCCTGGGTGGTTCTGATGTGCTCCAAATGCCACACAGAACTTTGAGTGTGCAAATGTTCTAGCTCAATCCTTTGCAGCTCCCACTCCTTGCTTCCCTGTTTATTAGCAAGGAAGCCAGCTCAGGGCTCAGGAGGAACAATGACCAAAGAACAGACTGCAGCGTGTAAACCAAAACCTCCCTTGGGGCTGCTACTAAAAGGAGATCAGAGAGAATTTCTATGTCAATAGGCATCTGGATTTCTCCCCCCACACAGTCTTGTAGCTAGTAAATTTCTGGCCTATCAGATTGGTGGTGTAGTCATAGTGCATTTATTTTATCCCTCCCTGGGCAGGTAGCAGGGAAGCCTGGGCATGGAGAGGTACACAGGGCACAGCAATATTGTCGTGCTGCAGGACTGATCAGAGCTTTCATCATCACGCCAATCACACATGTCAGGGAGCCCCAGAGATGAAAAGGATAAAGCACTGGGGAATGCCTCAATCAGGGCATGTGTGCCCTGGCCGAAATGGCACACAGGTTGGCAGGCTGCCTCCACTGACCCGCCCTTGCTAACCTCTACCAGCTGGTGATGGTTCAGGAAGCGCTGTTTATGTTTTAAGACATCTGAGTTTACACAGTTTGGCAGCCTCACATGAGCTATATGGAAGCAGCCGCTGTTGTGAAGGGCTTGATGGAAGAGCTGGATTCTGAGCTGGCTGTGGAGAGCCCTGGCCACAAGTGATTAACCAGCTAGGTGTCATTTTACACTCAGTTGCTGGGGACCAGGAAATGGGAGGAGACAGGGAGGAACCTCTGTGGTCTCTAGAACAGGACTTTTGAGTAGCTGTGTTTTGGCAGAGACAGCCTCTGAGTCTCCTGTGGCATTCAGCACCAGACATTTTTACCTCTGGGTCTATCTATGGCTGCAAAAGCCAATTTAAAAGACTACATTGATTTTTTGCCTGGGCAGCTTCTATAATCTTTTTTATGAGCATGAAATCAGTACATGAGAGGAAGGGTGTGTTATTAACCTGGATGTACAGGTCTGTACTGGCAGACCATATATATCTTCAAATGGACATATGATATTTGTCAGCTGTGGCAACTGCATTGCCTTGGATATTTAAACAGTATTGTTGAAAATGTTTTATGTTTGAGGGGAGCTTTATATGAATCTATCAAAAGCAGATGCCAGCAGTGATGTACATGTCTGAAGGACTAGGTTGGAACAGGGCACATTTACACCAGGTACAGTTTGAAGGTAATAAGAAAGTTCCATTTTGGAATTTTCTTGCTGACCTAAATTCTATCTGTTCTTTTGAAGAAACATTTTGGAAATGGTAAAAATTTTAGACTGAGTATGCCACAGCAGTAGCAGTTTAAAACCAGCAAATCATCTAACCCTCCAACAGAAAAACTTGCTTGTGAAAAAGTTAGCATCTCCCCCCACCCCCCAAATATTTATTTTTTACAAAGTTTTTGAGATTACTATTTTTTAAGTCTTGGCAGGTGAGACCAAGTTCAGGTCATCATGCAGAACAGGTGCAGAACACCCAAAGCACCTCACAAACCACAACAGACAAGAGGTCCTCAGGGTGTGTCAGATCACAAATTAATAGGCCCGGTATTGAGGTACCCACAGATGCTCCTGCTCTGACCCCGAAATCATCTCTTAGAAACTCCAGGAAGCTAAAAGAGCTGAATGGAGACTTCAGTCCCTCTGAAAATGGACTCAGCACCTTCTTTCCTTGTATTTGCTCACCCTTGGTAGGCTGACTGGGAGCCTTGCAGTTTGCATTTGGAACCCAATAGCCAGGATCTGTCAACTGAACTTAGAGGTTTTGGCAGACACAGTTTCAGTTGCAGGACTCCTGGAGCACAGCTCTGAGGAATAAAAGTCTTAAGTGTATCTTTGAGCACTCCTCGTAGCAGCTTCCCTGCTTGGTGCATTTTCCTTCTCTAAGGAAACCTTCAAAAATTCATCCTACAGGGAAAACCTTTAATACTTCAGGCTAATGGGGAGGGCTGAGGTCTTAAGATAGCTAAAGCAAGAATAGAAAACATCTCCCCTTTTCCATTCTCCCTTTCACCTGCTTTCTCATTCTTTTGCTTTCCCATCTTAACCACCCAGCATTCAAATACACTGCAATTCTTCCACATTATCCTTTTCTTCCGCACCAACTGTCCAGCCATTTTGGAGAGTGTGGCCTTTGTATCACCAAACTACTTCCTAGAAGGAACATTACACTGCCAAGACGACCAAGGAGTGTTCCAGAAGAAATCCCAAAGGGCTGCCAGACTCTCAAGGTTTGGCACTTGGCCCTCAGCATGCGTAGTCTCTGACCCCCAGGTCTCTTTGTGTTAGCCTGGGAGCAGGAGAGTGGGTGCTGACAGTTTTTTCCTTGGCTTTGGGTGGGCCAGGGGGCCTTTCAGCTGCACTTGCAGGATTTCACCACCATGTTGGAGAGCTGCTCCACTTTGGGGGTCCTCCCAACATAGTACAAGATAGTGAGTGGCTCCAGGTCCTGGGGAACACAGCAGGGCGAAGCAGATGCCTCAGGGTTCAATGTGTTATATAAACCCAGCACCTGCAGGAACAAAGGAAATGTTGTGACAAGGTCATGAATACATTTAACTTGGTTGAGGACAGGAAGGGGCTGCCAAGTCAACAAGTCTTGAGGTGTTTGCACTAGACTCATCAGAGGGTATTTCCCTGAGATGAGTAATACTCCCCTGTCACTTCCTGATCATGGCCTGCTTCTAAATGGTCTCACCTGCCCTGGCCTGACTCTTAAGAGTTTTTTTGTTTTTTTGGTTTTTTTTTTTTTTTTTTTGGTTTTTTTCCTAATTGTAATACCCTTGCTCTCTGTGACTGATGCCTAAGGGTTGAAGGAGTGCAAGTAGTTGTCTCCTTTCATCTCTAATTTGGTACAGCAGTGTGTCACAATTCTTGCTTTTAACAAGGTTGGGTGTAACCAGCCTGGGGCCATGCTGTCTTGGATTTTCTATTAAAGAAACCAGAAGAAAGAATATCAGTGCTGCTTATTTCAACCAACATCTCCAGATAGCACTGGATGGATGCCAGTCCTCTCAAGTATCCACAGTTCTCTCCCAGCTTTGAACTGTCTGATGCTTTGTCCCTCCACTCCATTCTCCAAGTCATTACATTGTAATACTGGAGCCAGGACAGTCCTGTGGGACCCCACTGGATTCCTCCTCCCAGCTGGCCCCAGCCCACAGATGACTGTACACTACAGCCATGTAACCACTACAGAACAGTTGCCACATTTCTTGCCAGAGGTGACCACTTCTCAGCAGTCAGCATGATCTCACCTGCACTAGTGTGGTCTCTTCAGTGCTTATCTGGTATAAATGACAGGGTCTGCACATTGTATTTTAACTACTTTACAGTCTTTGGGGATGAGAGGTGCTAAGGATACATCCTGTTCTATCATCCAGACCCATGGAATCACTGTTGTGGTAGAAACTCACTGGGATTCTAAGCAAAGAACCCCTGGCTGTACCACAGGGTATCATGTGCTCTGAGCCACTACTCAACAGCAAGTTAAACAGACGGGTGAGAAATTTTCTTTTCATCATGTCTTTCCTCAGTGGTGCTGGCAAGCTGTCAGCAGCTATATTGTTCTAAAGTTTTCTTTGATCACTTCACTGACCTTAACGCTTGCTCATTTCCTTTATTGTTTAAGATCATTAGGAGTCATTCTAAAATCTCCTTTCTCTCACACTGATTCAGTCCAGTTACCTTCTGGAGAGCTTCTCAGGACAACCAGATGGTAAAGCTACATGCCCATTACCCTTTCAAAGCTGTTAATTCCCTTGTGGTTATTGCCCAGCATCTGTTCACTTCTTCATTCCCACAAATCAGCTGTTCCCACTGATAATAGTCCTTGAGCTTCAGTGAACCTTACTGCTGTGCAGACTGTCAAAAAAATGTTAGCATCTTCTCTGAAATACCATCCTTACCTAGTTATTTGTTCTTTGGCTGAATCTGTTTTTTCCAGTAACTTTTTTAGTGAAATCTGAAATTAATTTGCTAGTGAGCTGTTGCATTATCTGGATTGCTGCCTTTTGACTTTTGTGGGCAGATGCACACAGGATTTTCCTCTCACTTTTCCTGCTTCAGCAGTGGACTGTCTGATCCTTAATCTGTCTCTTTCTCTCAATACTTCTCCCATGCCTGTGTTATTCTATTACTTTTATTTTTTTCTGCTTTAGCCAGGCTCAGACTGCATTCTTCCCAAAGGCTGACCAGAGGTTGTGCTTAAGTTACCTAAAGACATTTGCTTTCTGCCAAGTTTTCACTCAAAAATCTCACTGCCTAATTAGGTCAGGTAGGATTTATGCAGCTGGAAAGGATCCCTGTGAAAAAGGAGATCTTACTGAGTGGCTGTGTTCACTTCTGGAAATGGATGTGGATTTCCCTACACCTTTGAGCTACAGCTGCCCCTTTAGGAGCAGATGGCAGGCACGTGCCATTGCACAAGAGTTTTTCATGACCACCTGGCACAGAGTGTAGAAAAATCCTCTGTCCGGTGCAAACTGCAGGAAAAATTTAGGAAGAAGGTAATTACCAGAACTGATGTTTGATGTCAACAATTCAGTTAATACTATGGCCACTGCTAAGTAAGTACCCTAAAACCATCAGTTCTGCTCTTTCATATCTTATCTAAGAGACAACATCATCTTCCTCATCAAGATTTGCCTGAAAGCAGACTCAGTACTGACTCCAAAGCAAGCATATTTTCCCTGCTGAACCACCTAGGCTTTTTTCTGCAGTTTCCTTGGAATGTTTTTCACAAATATTGATCCAAACTGCTTATGCTGCTTTGAGAAGACTGGATATTGGTCAGACTTAGGGAGGAAGGGGCAATCACAGCCACAAGCCCTGGCAGGATAATCTAGTGGATGTACCGTGCTGTGAGTGGTGTCTGCGCTGCGGAGGTACGGACAAGGGCCTGAACAAAAGTTAGCAAAGTAGCCCTTGGGCTCGTGAACCCATTTCCAGCCAAGGTCCTGTCGGAAGTCAATGTACAGAGGACGCACGCAGCAGTTCTCCTCCAGGTTCCTGAAACACAGTAGTGAAGCACAGTGAATCCAAAGGGGGGCCTTACATGCAGTTGTGAGTGCAGCTTCCTGAGCAGAAGGACTCGTACCAGCAGTGCTGGTGGCACGTGGTGGCTGCGTGTGCTGAGCGCCAGGAGCAGCACAGCCGGGCAGCGGTGGCAGCTCAGGGGCACTGCTCACTGCTCGTGCTGCTGGCAGGCAGCTTCCCCACCACCCCTGCCCTGCCAGGCAGCACCCAGCCACTCCAGCACCTGGCACAGGGCTGCTGCAGGCCCTGCCCAGCCTCTGCTCCTGGAAGGTGCTTGTGGATCTCTTTGAACCAGTGGCTCTGCCAGAAGCACAGAACAACTCTGCTGAACTGGCCAGTGGCCCTGGTGACACCACAGTGACCACAACCCCCTGGAGGGCTCTGCCTTTTCCAGAGCCTCACCAGGCCTGCCCGCCTCAGGTGTGGGATCCCAGCAGGATCCCTTCTCACTTACCGGAAACAGTAGTTGGTATCCAGGGCCCGTTTCTTTCTTTGGCTTCCCAACACGGGGCTCTCCAGTCGATGTGGGGGTAACATCATCAAGATGAGGTGGGGATTATGCAAGTCTTTCTGCTTCTTCAGGCGGCCCAGGTCCCCGCGGCCATAGTCATCCTCACTGTCAATGCCTTCAGAAAGAGGATCCACAAAGAAGAAATCAGCATGGAAATGGAGAATGCAACAAGACCTTTCAATTTAACACTCTCATGCTTGCTCTTGAACCAGGTTCAGGCACCATGTCTACTTCCCTCACAGAGACCCCTTTATTCTGGTAAATTTGACTGTTGCAGGCCTGAAATAGAGGCTTATGGGCCACCTGTTTTACCATTCGCAAACTGCTGGTGGGGCCATTAATCCATCCACTCACTCCTGGCTTGAGTCCCAGGATAGGCAGGAAGATGAATGGTTTAAAGAAGATGTCAGATAATTGGCACTCTGCAGAACAGCCTCAGAAATGGAGCCTGTGGGGGCCAGTGGCTGCTGCCCAGGGCTGCAAGCCAGGAGGTTCCTAGTTCTTAGGCCAGCCAAGCCACTGACTCTCTGAGCCACCTCACGCAGGATGCCTAACTTCCTTGTGTTTCAGTCACTCTAACTGGAAAGTAGAGCCTCTGTGGAAATCTGAGAAGGCATCAAGTTGAACTTCCCAGAGACACACTGAAATATAAAATTGCTCCTTTCTGCAGACACTCATGCAAACCCACCCAGCCTGCCCTTACTTCTTTTTGTAACCTATGTATATAGTGGATATACCCATATAATGAACACACAAACCCAGATGTGTATGTTTCAAGACAAATGTTACACTATGTAAGTGCTTGAATACACAAAGCAACACCTCATTTTTTTCTTTAAATGCTTGAGGCTTTCCCTCCCCGAACAACCTCCCCTAACCCAGCTCTTTATCACCTTTGAACTTGATCTCCAGGACTTCATGCAAATTCTCCAAGATGTCCCCGTTGGACTGAAAAGTATGGCAAGGACAGTGTATGCTAATTTCCAGGCCAAGGTTGGACTCTGCAAAGAAGATGACTCCATGAGAAACAGTTTTTCTCAGCTGGGACAGTTCCTGGCATAAAGAAGTTTTGAGGAAGTTTTACACAGCTGTGGTAACCCCTAGACAATGAGTTGGTCTTGAAGTCAGGAGTGTTATCAGAGTTGAGGAACAGATGCTGCCTTGGGAAGAATAGGAAGAAAAATCCACTAGCTTCACCTTTGCCAAAAGCCTTGTTCTTGCTAAAGGGAACTTTCTGGAGAGGTAAGAAGAGTGCTTCTTGTTACTTTTTTTAGGCTATTCAGCATCCAAAAACATTTGTGAGCTTCAAGGAGCTTCCCTGGGAAAACAAGTATTTTGAAGAGCTGGCTTTTGGTATCTTAAATCAGTTTTGCAATCCTCAGTACCTATTATCTGGCTTCTGCTTAGTGTCTGAAGGAGAAATCTGAAAATAAGCAAGTTGGATATGGACAAGTAATTTTACTGGAAGCATTCTTCTCAGCAGCTGCAACCTCCTGTTTTATTGAACTGCTAGCAGTCGAAGTCACACAGACTTTCCAGAGGCAAATCTACTTTCATAATAACTTCCTGGACCAGTCATGCTGTGTGGGCCTGACTACAGGAACATAAGCCTCTTATGAAAGCTCCTTTTTTATGTTATGCCATGAATTAAAACATCTGGCTTCCTGGGGCATTGACAAGGTGCCTAGCACCATATATACTCTGTGATGTCTTGTCAGCTAGTGTGCCTGCCCAGAGCTTGCTGCAGTTCCAGCTCTGAGCTTCAGCCACCAGGACACAACGTAGTTTGCTTGAACTAGGAGGAGCCTGCAAGCTCACGGCTTACTCTTCCAGGGAGCAGCTGCTTGCCAGTACCTGCATTCCAGGCTTCAGTGACACCTAGCTTCTATCTGTGTAGGCCAGTCCAGCTGTGAGTGGCAATGCCTTGTGCCTCCAGCTGTGAATGGGGTCCGTGTTCTTGCTGGGAACTGCCCTGTAACTATCTGTTGGGCTGTCCAGCACTGGGAGAGGTATGTTCTCTGCAGTGTTAAAGCCTCCAGCTGTCTAGGTGTGTCAGCCTCTGGTATTTCCTCACCTTTATATCTGACAAGCTGTACACAGCTAAATAAACCAGGATCCTTGCTGCTTTTTCCTATACTACATTTGCTCTAATTCACATGAAAATGTAAGCAAAGCATTTGTCATTTTCTATGATCATTTAGACAACCAGAGGGGTCCCCTCTGGGCTTAGTTGTAAAGAATTTCCTTCAAGGAATAAATCCTTGCTGTGACTCAGCCCACAGAGCTACATGGTGGGGCCTCCAGGAAAAGAGGCAGGAATATAGCAAATGTCAGACATTGAGGAAGCTCTCTGGAGGAAAGCTTGTTCTCAGACTGAAAGAACCTGTCCTCTCTGTGAACCAAGCTCCTGCAACAAGGGGAGCAGAAAGATACTTCTGTGAGCATTGATCCCCATTTCTGTGGATGCCTTGACACACAGTGCAGCTAAGACCCCTACCTCTGTGCAGAAGCCACTCACGCACAGTCTCGGTGACATCGAAGGACAGCCACTCAGGGGAGCCCCGTGTCTGCACGTTCCTGCCACTGAGGTACCGCTGCTTCGCTATGTGCTCATCTGGCCGAAGGATCTGTGTCAGAAGGAGTGGTGGAAAAAATCAGCCAGTGCCATGCAGAAGGAAGGGATAGCCTTTAGTCTTTTTTTCTCCCACAGCTTGCTAAAAACTAATTTACAAATTAATTTTTAGCAAGCTGTGTTTTTAATTTACAAAGCAAGTGAGACACCGGGAATACCCTGGGTCAGGTGAGAAGGACGTGCTTCACAACCAACTTGAACTCTAGAGATCTACACAGTGCTTATTTCTGTGTCCTAAGCAGCCCACCTCTCTCAGTTGAGAATTGTTTAGGGACACATATAGAGGCAGAAGCGCATGGCAATTCATTTAATGGATGTGTTTGTTTTTGTATACAGCTGTGGAATATGGATCTGGATTTTGGAGTAGAACCACCAGAGGTAAATGCAGCATCTGGCCACAAGTCACCTGCCCATGAAGCCAATTTATTGAGTTCTCCCTGTGGCATTTTCAGGTGTCCTACACTCTTCAACTTTTGTCAAAACACACCAGGGCTTTTCAGGTTTGGAGACCTCTGCCTCTGCTCTGACATCTCTTTCCACTTCCAGACAACCACAACACATTCAAGGTGTTCCTTCCTGCAGACCACAGACCATTGAACCTATGGAGAAGCTCTGAGAAACACGTCCTTGTCAGTTGTGTCATCTGGTGGAGAATTGCTCTGACCTTTGATGCTGGATTCCAGGAAGTCCTCAAGAAGTACCACCCAAACACAATTTTAGCTGCACTCTTATGGAAAAGTGGAGAGACATGAGCCTGTGGGAGTGTGCTGCCTGGATGCTAAGCTGTATCATTAGGTGGTCCAGTTCAGCCTATTACCACTTCCAAGCCTAAACCATACCTTATTCTGTCAGTCCCTAGGTTCAAAAAAAACTCCAGATCAGTACAGGTGGCCTGAATTGTGCTTCTGGAGAGCTACTGCTGAAGGGAACATTGAAAGCAAGCACTGTTTTTCTAGTAAATCTGTGACAAGACAGAGAGCATTCATTGAATTAGCACCAACTGTCTGCAACAGTCAAAGGAGTAAGACTGCCAAGGGTCCTACACATGATGTGACAAAAGGGTCAGAGCTGCTCCACTGATGAGGGGCTCCCCTTCCAAGTGGGCAAAGGGCAGCACCACATTGTAAAAGGAAAGGAAAGTGACTGTATCACTGCATATAGTGGAAGAGGCCTGGGTTACAACATGCACTTCCTTCTCTCTTCTATGGGCTTCCACATATCAGCTGAGACAATCATTAAGGAGCCAAGCTATTCTGGGCTCAGACATGGGGAAGGTGATAATACTCACCTGGAAGAGCTCAATGCGCTGCTCACTGCGTTTGGAGCTTGGGTTGGGCACGCGCAGCACCCGAAACTCAGCCCGGAATAGGTTGGTGCTGTTCTTCTCTGCTGACGACACATTAAAGCGGAACACATTGGACGTGACACCTTTTGGACAAATGCCCAACTCATCTAGGAGAAAAAAAATAGAGAAACACTGAGAATCACATCTCTAAGGGGCAGGATCTCAAATAAGTACTGTTTGAGAAAGAGCTTTCCAGTAGAGACTTGTAATTCAAAATCTTGTCACCTGAGAAGCATGGCTACCTAGCTCAAGATAACACAGGATGAATTCTCTCAAATTTGGTCTACATTGCAACATTTTACAAACGTTCCCACTACTGCCATCATTATTTCAATGACATAAGAGGAAGAATCAGTAGAGATCAACCACAGTATGTTTATTATTGTCTTCTAATGCTGCTCATCAAACATTGCTAATACTCATGAGTTGGCTGCATCCAAAGTGACAACCAAAGGTCCAGGCAATGGGACAATCTCAGTTTTGCAGTTAGTGGGACCTATTCCAAACAGCTAGGATGCTGTTACTCTGCTCATGATGGAGACATGAAGCTACAAAAAGTGATCCCATTGCTGCTGAATCTTAGTTTTACAAATCTTGACATTGCCTCCTAGAATAGAAGCCACCCAGCATCAAAAACCACAAAGCATGAGGTGTCAAAGACTCTTTAGGGCAGTGATTATCCAACGTGTACTGAAAGAAATGGCGTTTAAAATTGGTTCTCACTCATGAACTGGAGAAGGAATTCATTAATAGTACTGGGCCTGTGGAGATCACATGCATGTGCAGGAAATAATACAGCAATTTTATGCTTCCATGTGTGCTGAACAGAAAAATCCATTTCACAGAAGCCTTGAAAGAGAGGAGGTAAAACCTTTAATGTCCAAAACAGAGTCCTCAATAGCAAGTAACACTCTCTTCAAAGGGACCATTTTGGTCTCATGGAAGTCTTTGTTGTTGCTGTCATTTCTCTTCTATTGACTTTGTTAGCCTTCAAGGCTCTACCATCATGAAAGCTTCCTGCAAACAAGACACAGCAGCTCCTGCTCTAGGTCCACATGCAGGTTTGTTTGCAGCCCTGCAGAGCCTCTCAGATGACCTCTGACTGTTGTCCAATGCAGCAGGAGGCTGTTATATCTGCTGATATTTAAGTTGCTTCTAAACAAATGAACAGAAAGAAGCAAAAAGAAAAACTATCACCTGTTCCCAGGCATGGTCTCTGTGCATTTTATGCTTTGCAAGATGTTTGTTTAATGTCCAAAACAAGTCCTCAATAGCAAGTAACACTCTCTTCAAAGGGACCATTTTGGTCTCAGGAAGTCCTGTCATTTCTCTTCTATTGACTTTGTTAGCCTAAGGCTCTACCATCATGAAAGCTTCAGACACAGCAGCTCCTGCTCTGGTCCAATGCAGGTTTGTTTGCAGCCCTGAGGCCTCTCAGATGACCTCTGACTTGTCCAATGCAGCAGGAGGCTGTTATATCTGCTGATATTTAAATTGCTTCTAAACAAATGAACAGAAAGAAGCAAAAAGAAAAACTATCACCTGTTCCCAGGCATGGTTCCAGTCTTTGACAAACAGGCTAGGAGCCCTAGCTGGAACAACCTTCAAGTTACGTTCCTGAAGTCCTGCAGGCCCTTTTTTTTGATCTCACTGTAAGTATCTCCCCTGAGAAACAGCTTCTGAAAATGGGATTTTGTGAAACAGCACCTGACTGCAGAGGTTCATCTCCCATGCCAAATTCTGATTTCAGCAACACTGATGTACACTCATATCAATGGAGATTAAGGTCTTCCTCTTGTGCTACACACAAATTCAGCAAGCAGGACCCTGCCAGTTTTCAAGGATGTGTTTTTAGGGTGCTGAAATTTTACTCAATAAGCTAATGACCAGATGCTGACATCAGGCTTTAATTGGAGGAGGTTTTGTCATTAGTACTACTGAACAGATCTGCATTCCCACACAGGAAAGTCTCTGGCTGTTAATGAAGAGGTGGCTGTTCACACATCCCAGGAGACCAGATCCCACTGCAGGCACGAGCTGGCCTGCCCAGCCCAAAAACCCTGCAACACAAGGAATACCCCCAGCCACACGCAAAGTCCTACTGTGGGGACTCCAGCCCTGTGACCAGTTCAAGGTTTGATGCTGCAGAAAAGCCCAAGTTCTCATTAAGTGCACAAAGACATCTTCTAGCGGAAGTCTAACACTGATTACTGTTTTGTGTCCTAGAGCTTGGCAGATACTGTGTTTCAATAGCCCCTGAAGCTGCTTTGCACATTTAGCCCTATTAATAGTGCTGTTAACAGCCTGCCCTTTCATTTCAGACCTGACTGCCTGGCCGTAAGGGGTGTCCCAATTATCATTAGAAATGCCCTTTTGCATCAGACCACTGGTCAGTCCAACTCAGTATGTTTCCAACACCAAGTGCTTTTTCTGACAATGTCTTTAGAGGCTGCAAATATGGTCCTACAGCATAGAGCTGATGAGACACCTAATGTGTTATCATCTCCTTAATGTTTTTGGCTAAATTAGACAGCCATGGTGATAAGACATTACATCTATTGTAATTCACCTGCTGTGAAAGAAAGCAAGCCCCATTGCTTTCTACCTACTTCACCATCAAGGTGCTGCTCTTGGGAGACTTTCCCAGTGAAAACAGTAATAGCTCTTTTCCCTTCCCTAAAAGTGTCATGTTCCCTTTGTACTCTGAGAACAAGCCCTCTGTGATGCAGAAATGGAGCTGTGTTCTGTGTTTCACTCCAAGCCCTGGGAGGCTAGAGCCTGTTTCTCACAGCACAGGGTTCAGGATAGAGGTCTCACTCCCAGGAAATTTGACAGCTTTGGGGCAAAGTACTTTTTTGCACAAGGTCACAGGCAAAGGGAGCAAGGGGATTTTTCAGGGAATTTCATCCAGAGCCAGCTGAGGAGTGTTAATCACACTGGAATCCAGACCTGTTCACCACCAGCACAGAACAAAGGCTGGAGGCAATAATCCTGCAAACTCTCCCAGTCCACAGCTCTCAGTGGCAGTAACCAAGCCTGGAGACCAGGACTCTGTGACACCCTGTGCACCCATGCCAGGCTGTCTGGTATGACACAGCCTCACAACTGGACCCAGCTATTACAGTCACGCCCAGAGCTGTTCACTGCACCAGTGATGAGAGCAGCAGCCTCTTTGTGTGGATAATGTGATATAGAGAGCAGGTTCTTTTGGGAGCTTCCACCTTCCTACCACTGCTCTGCGTGAGGTGCAGGCTCATCACATGCTGCTGGATCCAGCAGAAACAGCTGTTGTTTCTGGCAAGCCCCAGAAGGCTGATGGCTGTACAGTTCAGGTTTGATGAGAAGGAAGGGTAGGCTGGCTGAGCAGGTATTGCCTCACGCTGTATTATACCTCTGAATCACCAAGGTGTTTCATGCCAAAGCTGCATAACTTTAGAGAAAAAAGTTGATCCATCTGCAACTCTGCAGGCGGCAGGTTTGGAGGGAATAGATGCTTGGCCCTAGTGACCCATGACTTTAATTGCCTTGTCTCTCAAGGTGCCTTGGAAAATGGCATCTGTTTTTCCCTCAGGAAGGTAAGTAAAAAGCTTTTTGCAGGACTGTTGCAGATGCTTCCCCAGCTTGAACATAACCAAGTCAGATCTGATCACGTTTTATGAGATCCCTGAAGTGAATGGCTGGTCAAAAGTAAGTTATTCTCTGAAAGAAAATCCCTTTAAATTCAGGCAGTGTACCTGAGAGGCACAGGGGAAAAGACCATTCTGTGAGTCACCAAGCTGCTCTGAGAAGGGATGGAGGACTTGGCTCTCTCATCTGCTATTTTTGCTCCTCAGCTCTCCTCACTTTTGGGCTTTGCATCTTTGAAAAGGATGAGTTCTCTGAGCCAATATGACAGTTGACTAATAGTCTGGAGCTAGAACAGTTTGTGTGAGTGTGCACACATTTCAGACTTGTCTGTATCATCACTGCAGTTCCTTCAATGGAGTAGTCCTCCCCTTCCCCCCCCACCCCCCCAGGAGACTGGCTTTGGCTCAGAGCATGCTCTTAGATCACCACCTGGCACAGTGACAGAGTCATGGGAAAGTTGAACAGCAGCCACTTCTGAAGATGCGGGGCCAAATTCAGCCATGGTGTAAGCAATGAAACTCCCCAGGTTTCAAAAAGAGCGTGTCTCTTGCCACCACAATCTGTCTGGAGCTAGTCTCCCCCAGTGTGACCAAATTACAGAGTTCCCTCTTTCTTTGGGTGGTGGCATCTACACTGCCCACTCCCAGAAATTTAATCTCAGCACTACTTGGTCCTTTGAACCTAGTGTCCTATGGGCACATGGGACAGGATCATTCATTTCCACAGGAATTTTCCCAAAGCCACAATCCCTACTCATCACTCCTTTTCACGCACTATTTCTTCATTCCACTTTCCCCTCAATTTTAGCTAAATCCACACCCCTAACTTCATTTGCCACTGTTGTGCTTTGTGTTTTCCCCATCTCCTTCCTCCCAAAAATGCTAGTGCATAGTGTGGCTGTACTATTTTGCAGACACTTGGTTTTCCCATCATATATGTTTATAGTTTCACAAATGACACTTCAGTAGGTCAAAACCCCTGAAATACAGGTAACCTTTGCCCTTTCTGTTCCTAGAATCTCAGCGTCTCCTGAGCTAAGAGCTAATCATATAACCATATGGAATGCAGTCTGCTAGAGATTAAGTAAAATTTGTTGTATTACCACATTGTAGCTTATTCCAGCTCATCATATGTCAAGATTAGCATAAACCTGGCAGAGTAACTGCATTCTGTGACTGCCTCCACCAAGTCACAGCTCCTCCCCAAAACTGCTGGTGTTCAAATCTTGTCCCCAGGATGGCACAACATCACAGGAGAACACCCTGCATAGTGGTATGACTGCATCTTCCAATTCTAAGGAATCCCAAACAAACCAAAATGACTGCTTGTGCCTACATGTGCTCAGCATCTGCAATCTGCTTTGAGTTCATGTCTGCTCAGTCTCTGTCTTTGTATCTGCTCAGCTTCTGCACCTGAATCTGTTTAGTGTCCACATCTGGGCCTGCTCATCATCTGCTCCACACCTGCTCAACATCTGTCATATTTCCTCAACGCCTGTGTTCCCTTGAGGGTCCCTTTGGCATCACTGTCTGCTTTACACCTGCTCAGCATCCCTGCTGTCTTCTGCTCCCTCTCTGAACGCTCACACCATCTGAGTAACACCAGCATCAGCGTCCTCCAAGCAGCAGTCTCTTCAGCAAGCACCTCTCCACCTTCTGGCTGCCGGCGCGGGTGCTGCACGGACCGGACAGTTGCCTGTATCTCTGCGGCAGGCGCTGGAGCTTCAGCAGGGAGGAGGCCGAATACCTGCTGTCTCCCCGCGCGGTGCGCAGCATTCACCCCGCCACCCGCACGGCTTGCCCCGCCGCCTTGTCCTGATGCCAGGGCTCTAGGCACAGGCACGGGCTCGGCCCGCCGCTGCCGGCCGGGGCCTGGGCCGATGCCGCTCCCGGACCCCGCCACCCACCGTCCCCACTGCCGGCCAAACCCTGCGCCGTGCCGAGCGCCCCCCGCCCCGCGGCTCCCGCTCACCTCCGTACCGAGCGCGGCCGGGCGGAGACGCGCCCTCCGCCCCGCCGGGGAAGCGGCCCCTTCGGCGGGGGCCCGGAGCCCCTCGGCCCGGCTGGCCGCCCCTCCCCCGCGCCCGGGATCCCGGGCACTCTGCCCCGCGGGCGCGGCACCCCGGCCGGCACGGGGGGAGCTCCGCACTTACTGTGTTCGGGGAGGCCCTGAATCATGTCAAATTTATGAATCTCTTTGGCATAGTATTCGGACTCGGTGTTGTCCTGAGAGCAGCTCTCTTCCTTCTCCTCCTCCATCTCCTCCAGCAGCTCCCGAGTGCTGTTATAGAGGGCCAGGATCTGGTGGGGCACATGGGCCGGCCCCACGGTCTCCGGCGGGCTGGTGAGCCGCAGCTTGCTCAGGATCTGCCCTCGGATGGCCTCGACCCTCTTCTTCTTGATGTGGTCCAGGTCCAAGGTGGTGCAGGACGACAGCGAGAGGCTCACGGTAGCGAAGCTCAGCAGGGAGAGCAGCACCAGAGCCCTTTGCACGTACATCTTCATGTGTGAGGAAGCGGCGGCGGGGGCCTCCGGGAGAGACCCCCGAGCTGCGGCGAGAGGGCGCGGGGGACCGGGCGGTGTGCTGGCGGCAGCCTCCCCAGAACCCGCAGGCTGAGGCTTGGCGAGGAGGTGCATGAACTCACTGCGCCGTGCGCGACTCAGGACTTCCAGGAAGAGCTGGCAGCGCTCCGCAAGGAGAAGCGGCAGGCGCCGTGCCTCGCCGCGCTCCTTCCCCATGCGCCGCCCCGCGCCCCGCGGAGCAGGGGGCGCCCCGCCGCGCCGCGCCGCCGCACGTGTCAGCGGCCCGCGCCGCCCCGCCGCCGCGGGGGGAGCGCCGCGCCCGCCCCTCTCGCTGCACCATTCATGCCCCCGCCGGGCCCCGCGCCCTACATCGCCCGGTGCCCGGGAGCGTGGCACCGCCGCGCTTCTCGCCCAGCCGGGAGCGCTGCCGCCGGGCCGTCCGCCGCGCCCGTGGGCTCCGCTGACCGCCGTGCCCTGGTCCGTACACCGACACCGCTCCACACCGGCCCGCCCGCGCACACTGCCGCTCCCCCGGCCCCGACGCTGAAATTTTATACCTCCCTCCCATGACGTCCCCGGGACGGGGCTCGGGCGGGGGAGGGAGCTCCAAGCCCGGCCTTCGGCAGCGCCAGCCCCGCGCTAATGGCTCCAGCAGCCGCGCAGCCCCCGCCGCTCCCCCGCCCCCGCCCCCGCCCCACCATCCCATCCCCCGCCGCCCCCCGCGCTCGTCGGGGCCGCCTCGCCCCGCGCACCCCGGGCCCCTCGGCGCGGGGCGGCCCCGCGCGCCCTCCGACGTGGCCGCCGCACCGCCCCGCTGGCGGCGCGCGGGCGCCCCCTGCTGGCGGCACTCGCGCGGCGGCGGGCGGGCCCTTCGCGGTGGTCCGGGCTGCGCGGGGAGGCCCCTCCCGCTTCCAGCTGCGAAATCGCATTAAAAGCCGCTAAAAATACCCCGAATACTTTCCTGATGTGGTTTCTTTCCGAGGGAGGGAGGGGCCGAGCGGCGGGGTTCTGCCGCCGCGCTGCGGACGGGGGGCTGCGGCGGGACTGGCGGCCCCGCGGGCCGAAGCGCGGTGGCGGCAGGGTCAAGGCTGTACCCCTGGGCCCTGAAAGCAGGTGGCAACCAGAGCTCCGGGGGGTGCCCGGTCACAGCAGCCCTCGCTGCGGTGAAGGGGTTGCGTCGGGCATCCGCTGCCCTCGGAGGGGGCCAGGACCACAGGCGGGAGACAAAGCACCGGCCGTGCACGGGGTTGTAATTCATAACCCGGGCCCATTCGGGTCTCTCCCGCGGCGTGCCCTCACTACGGCCACACCGGCCTCCCGCCTCAGTGCCGCGGGCTGGGCCCGTGCCTGCTGCCCCGGAGACCAGAGAGGGGCTCCTGGTCCACGGAGCGAGCGAGAGCTCTTCTCTTGGCATCACCTGGACTCTGCCCGCAGCACCCAGCCCTTCTCCTGGAGCCAGCAGAGGGGCAGCCCCGGAGCCAGCGGCTTTGTGCCTTCCCAAGCCATGGCAGCCGCTCGCAGCACGAAGGAGGCAGCCACCCCGCTGGGCTGGCGGTGCGTTGGAAAAGTGGGGCAGGGACAGCTCCTGCGAGGCTGTGAGCAAAGTGGGATGTGGGCAGAACTCTCTGTGGAAGCAAGTCCTCTTGCATAAAGCAAGATCTTTATGCTCTAGGAGAGGTGGGGCCCCGGTGGCTTGTGGCCCCTTGGAGCGGTGGTGTCCAGCAGCAGCAGGCAACCGTGCAGCTGGAGGCATCTGGAAACACTGGGCATAGCTGCAGGGAGCCCCCCCTTACCTGCCTGTTCGGGGGCCTTGGGCTGGGAGAACACTGCAAGCTCTGAGGGCAGCAGCTCACCCAAGACATGGAGTGTGGAACAGGAAATCCACGGGCAGCTGAGGACGCTGGATGCCCTGTGAGCCATTTTGTGCAGCTCTGAGATGTAAGGGTCAGCTGCTCACTATTTGCTTGTGCTTTGCTTGGGGAAGAGGAATTAGGAGTTCTTTGATGGAGTGACAAAGATGTAACAAAATCTAGCGGCTTCAAGATGATGTCAGGCAAATTTTGACTTGAAGTATGATGCAAATTCTGACTGTTGACATTAAGTATCCATGGAATATCATGTAGGTTGGGATGGATGTTTCTAGAGCTCCCCAGGCACTTCTGAAATGAATTTTGGATGCTCTTCCACTCTGGGATCTTCTCTACCCTGCTGCCAGGTTTCAGGTGCCAGTAAATGCAGTCAAACTGATTGCTTTGGACTCCAGTAATCTATTTGTTCCAGTGCCGCATGGTGAGTTATTAGTTAAGATGGAGATAAGTACAGAAATGATAAGAAATTACGAGAGTTTCCCAGAGGCTGGTCCTGGGCCCAAGTTTTATTAATTATCTTGGCATGCCAAAATGGATGTGCTAATCAAATTGGCTGCTTATCCAAAACTGGAGGCATTGTTAATACAGGGGAGGCCTGGGATATCCTATATGAGGGGGTAGGCAATTTTGAAGGCTAATACAGGAGAAATGGGATGAGATACAATAGTACAAAATGCGAGGTTATATTCCTAATGGCTGAGATCAGACTTTTCTGTTACAAGCTGACAGTGGGAGCTTGCTGCTTGGAAGTAATAAAGGAGAAGGATGTAGATGTCCTGCTGGTTCCAGGCCACTCACTTTCTGCTCCCAGTGTTGGTCTGTGAGTTGAAAAGAGGTGAGGAATGGTCTGACATGCACTGGAAGCAATGCTGGTAGCTGTGAGCAGCAGTCATTAACAGGTTGCACATCTTGTCCATGCTGTAATCCAGCTAGGCTGAGGGAGAGCCTGACAGGGCTACTGAACATGTATCATAGGAAATATTTCACACTTGGCAACTCTGGCTGGGGTTTGACAGTCTGAGCTGGAGCTGATGTAACATGAATAGCATCTGTTCTCATGGTGATCAAGACAGGAAAATGTGTGAGCTTTTTCTCCCTTACAAAGCCCCTTCCACCTTCCAGAGGGAGGGATGTCTTGCTTCAAGCTTTGCAATTGTTAGGGGATTTTGTTCTGGAGCCTACAGAAATAAAAATATTTGCAGTTGTTTCCCTCGTCCAAAACCCCTTAGAGACTGGGAGGTGTGTGGAGGAAAAAAAAACCTGCAGAAAAAAAAAACCTGGAGAAAAATTAAACAGAGATGCTTGGAGCTGCCAACATGCTGCTAGTGTGGAGCAGGATACAGCAGCAGTCTTTGCTGAGTGCTTCACTTCCCAGTGGAAGCTTAATGTTTTAATGAATTGGCCCATATCAAAATCAAGAGTCTGGCTGCCTGCCTGATGTGAAGATTGGGTGAGGAAGAAAGCACCGTGCTGCATCACTTGTTGCTACTGGAATTGCCCTGCATCCCATAAATCCTACCGCTGTCAAAGACCTGCTTTAGAAAACCTTTGGCCGCTCTGAATAAGGTGGTCATTGTGCAACCATGTGGGCTTTCCACCATAGCTGTAGCTTTAACTACATGTGTGTGCCCTTGCTTTAAGGGGGTCTAGGACCAGAAGCATATGGGAGGGCTCAAGTGTGATTGCTTTCCCAGACTTTCTCATGGATAGGAGGACCAGACACAAACTCTATTAATATGTATGCCAGTCAAGGAGAAATCAACAGTAAACAGCACTAGTGGGGGACTCTGTTAGTCCTATTCTGTGTGATCAGGTTTGTGTTGAAACCAGATGGAGTCTGTGCTTAGATGTGAGAACTTGTCCGTGAAAGGAATGATTGCGTGGTTCTTACTTGCTGTTCAGCTTAGAGGGGGTGGGAGCAGTGTGATTTACAGTGAGGGCAGAGCCAAACAAGTAAGGCAGACTGAGAGCTGAGAATACACCTGAAACTGTGCACTGGGAAAGAGAAACCCTGGCACCACAGATCTGAACTAGACAGAAAGCAAGCACTAAAAACAGCTTTGGACAACCACAGCAGCCCCAGACATTTGTCCTGGTACGTGGCTCTTTCTCAGTTAAGTGGAGCCAATGTAGGCCCAGGGTCAAATGCTGCCTGTGGAGTCACCAGTAAGACAGAGGAGAATTAAACTGTTCAGAAAATGTAACACCAACACTTAAGGCAAGCAAAATCCACTTTGGCCACAACATGAAATGATGGATGAAAACTCTTTTGCTCCTGTTGACCTCCCCAAGCAGGCAAAACTTTCAGGGGTAGGTGACAAACCCCATTCCAATCAGTGGAATCCAGAGGGACTAGAGGTATGACAGATTTTAGGTTTCTTTCTTTCTGCACATCTGCTCTTCTCTCTCATTGAGAATCGCTGAAGTCAGGAGTCATTCTGAGGCAAGACTCAGTTCCCCAAGTCTTTACATGTTTTCTTTACTGCACATGGAGTTCACCCTTCCTCAACTGGCCTGAGACTTCTCTCCCTGGGGTAGGCAGCAAGCAGTACAGAGCAGCTTGGGAGAAAATGGGAAGTACAGGTATACTTACAAGTCTGGGATGGGGACCCTGGGGAATTGTGAGGAGAAGCTTGGAGGGGGAGGGCAGTTCCAAACAAGTGAATGCACTGGTCATGCTGCTTCATGATCTGTCCGTCCAGGATTGGCACCCTGTGTGGCTCTACCCTGGCTCTGGGAGGATCACCCTGCCAGCTATCTGTGTGGGAGCACAGCTGGCAATGTACTCCCACCCAAGGATTCCTGCCCCAGGGATGCCTTCCTGTTTTAGCAGGCATTGCTCTGGATGCTATCATGCCCCTCTTGGGATGCTCTTTTTCTGATCAGAAGGTCAGCTGTAAGTGTATTGTAACCTCAGAGCTACAGTCCCCTCTCTCTCCTGGCATCTGTGTAGCTGTGTTGTTGCAGCAGCTGTTTGGAGGAGCTGGGGAAAATTGAGAAATGCAGGGCCATATTCCTATGGGCCTGGTGGTGAAGCATGGGGCTAGGTGCAAACTCCATCTCTACCTCATGAATGCTTGAATCTGGAATTAAAAGAGAAGAACAAAGTATATGGAAGATCATCATTTCATAAAGCCCAGTGAGCCTGGCTTCAAAAAAGGAAAATCATGTCTCACTTACTGAATTCCTTGAACATGTCAAGATTTGTAAAGGGAGATAATATCTTTTACTCCAATTGATACAGCTGGAAAAAACACACAAGCTTTCAGGCACAGAAACCCTTATTTTATGTTTTCTTTTCCAGCTATATCAGTTGGTCTAATAAAAAGTTATTACCTCTGCCCACAAATCTCATTTCACTTAATCCTTAGATCATCACAGCACAACTACTTCAATATGTCAGTAGGAATGGAAAAAAGGAGAATTATTTGATACAATTTATTTAGATGACTTAAAGTTCCTCAGCCAAACCATGAGCTTCTACAAAAGCTGAGCAGGTATAGAGTGAAATCTAGTGTCTTTAGTAAAAGGTATTCCTGGGAGGCTTCAGTTTACTTACAGAGTCAATTTTCATCATGGCAAAGTGTTAGCAGTGTAGTTTGTGGTGTGGTACAGTTCTCTATTGTAGCAGCAGAAGAAATTATTTAGGCTAATGAAAATAGGTGAAAATTGTGAGGAATGTGAGATAGCAGAAAAAAATATAGGCAAAGGGACAAAGTACTGGAAAACTGAATGGTTGCTAAACATGTGGAGCTAAAACCAGATTTATTTACAATTGATCTGTACATCTGTTCAACCAAGAAACAGACTGGGGTGATTTTATACAGCTCAGTGGAAATCTCTGCACAACTCACTTGTGAGAAGCATGTGTGCAATGATCGTTGTGCTTACATTTGATCCTTGGCACCGCCTCCACCGTGGGCTCTAGGGACCGGCTGCCCCATCTGGAAAGCTGTGCTAGAGAGCCAGGGAGAACTGGGAAGAGCATCAGAAGCCATCAGGAGACTTTGGCAAAAGCCTCTATCAGGAGACAGATGTGTAAGGCTAGGATTTATCTGCCTTAGTGGGAACTTAAAAAGTGTCTTCGGCAAAAAGCTGGAGAAGGCAGAGCGTCAGACTGTTCCTGGCCTGCCGCACCGCAAGTGCAATTAGAAAGGGCTGACAAGAGTACCCGCATGAGGTGTTGCGGCACAGGTGTCCCCCTCAGTCAGGCCAAGGTTTTAAGAGTGCTGCGGGGGTGGATGTCTCGGTGGCTGCCAGGCGCCGGGTGCTCGGCCCAGCCCGCGGGGCCGGGCGGCGCGGGGCTGCCGGCGGGGCCGTGCCCGCGCCCGCGGTTGCCGGGGCGGCGGGGCGGGCTGTCCGCCGGAAGCACCGGCGGCCGCGGCGGCGGATGGAGGCTGAACCGGAGCGAGCGGAGGCGCCGCGGAGGGGCGGCGTCGCCGGGGTGAGCGGGCCCGGGGCCGGGGCCGGCCCAGCCTCTCCGAGCGGGGCCCCGGGGCCTTGGACCGCGGCCCGGACGGGGTGCGGGGCCGGCGGCACGGCTGCCGTGGGGCACCGTGCAGCGGAAGGGCCGGGCCGGGCCGGGTCGGGCCGAGCGGCCGGCGGTGGGGCCGAGCAGCGCGCCGGGGCGGGCCGGGAGGGGCGGCGGGGCTCACACCTGGGGCGGGCGAAGGCGCTGCGCTGTGAGGGCACCGCGCCTCGCTGCGGGGCGTGGTGCGGCGGCAGGGCCGTGCCTGGCGTCCGCTTCCTGCCGTGAATCGGCTCTTGGCAGTAACAGTGTGTCCTCTGCTCCTTCGTGTTTCCCCCTGCACTACAGGTACTAAAGATGGGCCGTCGAGCCCGCCAGGACCCCTTTGCAGGTGAAAAACTCAGCACGAAGAATTCCCCGTCTGCTTCTCTTGGAGAGGTGGGTGTCCTGTCAGAAGGGCTTATCTGTTGTCCTGCTGTTGTCTCCAGTGGAGAATTATTAATTTCTTCTGAGATTCCTTCCTGCATGGCGTACTTAACCCTTTGAATTTTGTCCTTAGATCTGGGACTCGTGACTGCCCTGTCCTTTTCCTGGTGTTGCCCTTTGTATAATAGTTTCCTCACAGGAAACTGTTGGGCTTTGGTTTCTTACATGTCAAGTATGGAGAGTAGTATCATGCAGGACTTGGGGCCTCTCCCTTCTGTACATACATATCTTCCTGATATTTTAATTTCTAGATGTAAAATGTGAGCAGGCACATAATTTTGTGACCAGTTTTGCCACCATCTATGGTAGCAAGGCAGATAAACATGCCTTACTTTTGTGCTTTGCTTTGTTAGAGCCAGAGTACATCTGACATGGTCTCTATCAAGATTGTGTAGTGATGCTCTTTTTCATTTTCTCTGTGCACGGCTAGAAAGGTCGTGCTAGGAGCCAGCTTTGCAGCATCTGAGACTTTTCCTTGTGGGTAATAATGTGCAAACTCAGCTCCCACTTGTCTTTGGAGGAAAACTTTGGTTCAGAGGCTGTTCTATTAGTACATCTTCAATGGTAGAAGGGGGTCAGGAACCCCTCTTTCTCAGGAGAGTCAGGCAACATCCTCAAGTATTCAGAAGTAGAACTGAACTGTTTAAATTGATTTTTTTTGCTTAGTGTTGCAGAATGCTGAAATTCTTCCTGGAAGCTTGCTGTTGGATGTTAGCATGGTGCCTCCACAGATACCTCCTGCTAGAAGGAGCAGCTCTCAAGAAATGACATACCAGTTTTGCTCCCTGACACAT
The DNA here is from genome assembly GCA_024865655.1 of Emberiza elegans. Lineage (NCBI taxonomy): Eukaryota > Metazoa > Chordata > Aves > Passeriformes > Fringillidae > Emberiza > Emberiza elegans. The sequence continues at coordinate 49,208,033 of JALJVW010000139.1, read as the reverse complement.
ACCAGATGGACAAAATGTCATCCACCTTGTTGACAGTGATATTTGTTTAAATGAGGTGATGCTTACCGTTTTGCCATGCCAGTCAATGGTCTCCAGCATACCATATTCCTGGCTTCTTTAAACTGGAAATCATTTTGCCTTGCTGGCCACCCTGGCACCAACTCTGCTTCAGGCTACTCTGCTCAGAGCCTTAGGACCTGCAGTGACAAAACTTTCCTATTACACTGAGTAGCTGTGTCCCAGAGATCTGTACCAAAATGATTGGGGGGGGGAATTTTTCCTTTGAGACCCTGTGATGCTGTTGAAGATAGCACTATTACAGCTTAGCTTACAATAACACCTTACAGAGCAGACTTTTTTTCTGGAGAAAGTATGCTTTTCTCTTTTGATAGACATAATGGAGTATCATCTTCCACCTAGGGATTCTCCCCTTGGATATGCTGTAGGCATTCAGGATGGATTCTGTGAGGGAATGTGCAGAAGATGCAATTTAAGAAATAGAAGTAACCATCGACCTTATAGGTAAAGAAAGTGTTAGGGGAACCAGCTGATGGTTTAAGGGGGTGTAATCATTAGCTGGTCTCCACATTAGGGTGGCTCACTGTCAGATTGTTCTCTTGCTGGAACTGGCCATCCTAGTTCATGGTCTGATTCTCTGGTTTAGAGAGACCAGGGCATTATGTAGAGGTACAGCTGATGGACTGTAACTTACTGCAGTTTGCTTGGGCTTACTGCTCACATCACAACCATTTCAATAGCTGGGAAGAGATCATAGGGGCTCGAGGACTTGGGCCAGTCCTGAGGAAGACTCAGAAATATTTACAGTGTTCTGAGAGCAGTGAGCTTTTCAGCAGCAGAAGGGTGAGCACTTCCATACCTTACAACATTCAAATGTTAGTACTGGATCTTAACCACCAGGAAGAATAGTTTGTGTCAATAGTCTCCTTCAGACAGGTCTTTGTTGCTAAATGTTTGTGTTAATTGAGAACCTTGGAGGTACTGGAAGAAAGACAAAATCCACTGTAAATAATCCTCAGACTTTTCCTTTGCTCCAAAATTGGAGGCTTTTTATATGTGACCATATTTGTTACCAAAGTGAGTATTTAACTGAACTAATACTGTTTTTTCCTTCACCCTAGATTGGCCATCCCATTTTACTTTTCCGGAAGCTTGGCCTTGGCTTGCTTTTAAATGGTGGGGTTACAATGGATGTCTCATTCAGCCATCTAGTAATTTTGAAACCTTTATAAGAAATCTTCCCCAAAGAAATGCAAGATTAAAAAAAAAGACCCAGTCCTTTTTTTTTTTTTTTCTGAACGGAAGTCGTGGATTAGGCACTATGTAATTAATTTTAGCATAGAATTATTATTACTGATTTTGAAGTCAAAGGGGTTTGTCTTAAATCTTTGCCATATTCACACCCTCATTCAGGTTAGTGATTTTGCCTTCAGAGCTTCCTCAGAGTTTTAAAACTGGTTTAATTCACCTTGACTCTTTTAATTTTTTTTTTTAATTCATGCCAATCCAACCAGTTTCCACCCATCTCAAATTTCTGGTATGAACATACCATTTGTGCTATTGTTTGGGTCTTTTCATGACACTGAGGAGCATCCAGGAAGTGTTTTCCAGTCAGAGCAGCTTGCTTGAAGGAAGCAAAAGGTACCTGTCTGTCCATGTTTCAACATCTGGGCTTACTACAAGGAAATCCACTTAGAGGGCAAACAATTGTTGTAATTAAAAAGATCTTTGTTTTGAAGTCAATAGGCAAATCATCTGACTTGGAGCATAGATCTTATCAGGTTACTGCTGGTCTCTGCTTGGCCTGGGCTCTCTCTCCCAAAAGACAGTGCAAACTGTGTGTTGCTCTATACAACAAATGTGTGTTAAAACCTCCTTCCCCAGGGCATAGTTGCAATGTCCTGTGCCTTGTAGCCTAATCTACTTCCCCTAAGCTCTATGAAAACACTATGATATCTTAGTATTTTTTCAGTGCCTCTTGTGTGTATGTATCTCCCACAAGAATATTCTTAACTACAGCAGCAAATCTCTAATTCCTCTGCCCAAATCTCTACTTCATAATTCCCATTCTGTGTGGAAGTACCTGCATTATCTTCAAATGTAGACCTCCTCAAGGGGCTCATGAAAGGTCACAAAGCTCACACTCTGCCCATGTGACATGCAGAGCATTCCTGTCTTTTCAGAAGTACAAGTACTAACAAACAACACTGCAGCTATGTGTTATTCCACCAGGCAAGATGGAACATGATTATTTGCTGTAATTGGTGCAGTTGGCAGCCTCCTGCAGCAAAGGCTGTGTGCGTTCCTGCCCTCAGAACTCCTTGGCAATTCAGCAGGCACTTCTTGGGCACCCAGGGGAATATGCTGTAAGTGGGAATTCCTAGAGATAAATCTGCTTGCTGCATGCCAGAACTCCACATTTCAAACATTCATTTCAGAGGGGTAATGTATCTCTTTTTCCATTGAGAGGCCTTTCCCATCCCCTGGCTTGATGTGGTACATTTACTCATCTTGATGCTATCAAATTTCTGACAGTATGGGAGAAAGTCAAGCTAGTTGTTTTATTTGTGTAATGAGAGGGACAGATCACACAATTGAGATCTGTTGAAAATCTTTGCTATCCCATCCTGACAGGACTTCTGGACGCTTTTACAGAGTTAAAGTCAAACCTTTTTCCTGGCTGTAACATCACTGTACCCAACAGCCTGAATGTTGGCTTGATGACATCCATCAGAAGAAGTTGTTTGGCCAAGTTTGGAGCTCTTGATGAGATTGATTTGGAAAGCTGAGTGGAAAAGCCTTTAAAAAAATGTATCAGCAGATTTTTCCTTTCCTGTTTCTTCTCTCAACAAGAGTGAACTATTTGCTGTCCTGTAAGAAATCTGTACACAAAAATACTTTAATGTTATCCTACTTCCATGGTCTATTTACTCTTTATCCTACAGTGATGTGATTCCCATGGGACCTTGTTCAAGAGTTCCCTGGTTTCTGCCTCTTGCAGTCTCAGTATGGTTTTGCCAGCATGTCTCTGGCAGCACTCTGTAGATCCTTTAGATCCTTTGAATGGAGACTGCTTTACTAAGCAATGGGCAGCCTAAAGGATGAAGGTTTTCCCTATTTTGAAAATATTTCCACATAGGTAGGACAAAATTACTTTATATCAGGGTTTGCCCAAAAATCAAGTTCCCTGCTGGTTGTCTCTGCCACATTTCACCACAGCCTGGGGAAAGGCTCTGTGCTTTCTCTTCTGAAAATATGTTCTTCTCTTGTTGTCCTAGCTGGTATTTGTAAGGTTGCTTATTTAGTTGTGGTCCTTGGGTGGTAGTTAGAAAGCAGTTCTTGCTGTAAAATAAGAATTGCTGAGGGTGAAACACACGTGAAAAATTGCCCCAAGAAGTGATTATTTAAATACTTTTCCAACATATGTTGCCCAGCTGGATTTTCTTCCATGCTAGTGCAAATCTTGTACCACTTGGGCTCTGTACATCCAGAGATGCTTAGGTCATGTTGGACCCCACAGAAGCCTTTCTGCTTTTGGCTGTGGGAAGAAGCAGGCTGACAGATACATGCTTCCAACAGATTTTTACCAGTTGGGCAAACCTGATTTACCTTGTGCTGCTCATTGGTAAGGACACCTTTGTACCCCAGCTGCTCTAACCTGCATGTAGCCTCCCTTACTGTAGTAAGATGATAAGACCAGATGACGGCAAAGACACAAAATGAGCTCAGATACCAAACCACTTCCATGAGAGATATATGCAATTTATTAATCACATGGATTCCATGTTCCACAGGAGAGATGATTCAATCCAGAACAAAAGTCAGGTGGGTTAATGGAGTGTTTCCAGCCATCCTATGCATACTCCTGGTGTAGGGTCATAGATCAAGCTAGGATATTCTAAATTCTCCTCCTGAGTGGTTCTGAACACTGTGATTTCTAGGCTAGCGTAGAGATTTTTGGGCTCTTAATTACCTCCTTGCATTTGGTGCCTAATGGCTCTGGCTGCTGCAACTACTGGTGCTGAGTCTGCTCATCTAAAAGGTTCTCAATCAGTTTGCAACTTTCACAGTGATTACCAGGCTGATTTTTTTGAGTTCCTTATCTATATAACCAAGCTGGTCCCTTATAGTGTTAGCTTAAGATCATCTGGTGAAGCTAACACATGTAGGGGGATAGAATATAAGAAAATAAAGGTAGTATAGAAAGTAATTTTACCCCTAAGGAGTTGCAGCTGAGCCAGTTTCTAGAGATTAGGAACAGGCCTGACTTTAGCAGGCCATGGGTGTAGCCAATGAGAAGAAGAGTGCTGTAAAAGAGTGGGTTGGCTGGTTGAGAGAGGATCTGGAGTCAGTTGGCCACTGAGAGAAGAAGGAAGAGTCAGGGCTCTGAGGAGCTGCCTGTGAGAAATATCAAGGTATGAAACTCTTGCAATAAGGAGACAACAGGATGGAACACTTGTAATGACAACAAACATGGATGGCAGCTATGTGTATTTTACACTAACTGCTACAGCCTGTACTCTCAGGGGAGAATCTGAGGTTGCCTTGAGAAACAGTAGCTTCTGAAAAAGGGGCTGTAGCCTGCTACAGTGTATAACTCCTAGTATGACTGGTCCACCATCAATTCTGGTCCCTGGCATGGCTGCAGTGACTCTCCATATGAATCTTTCTAGGATCCTACACAACTGAATAATTTGAGTTTTATCATGCTATAGGGAGAATGAACTAAGTATGTTCTCTTCTTGCTCGTGTTTGGGTTTTGTTTTTTATTTTCTATAAGTATCCCAGTTGGCATCTGCATAAATGCTGGATATAAAATGTTATAATGGGGGGATCAACTTTGTGCTTTGTTCAAGTGAATAAGGTTGCAAAGCATGTGCTGCAGCACAGTCATAAATGTCAGTCTTTAAGCTGTTTTGTGCAGGCTTCCACAGTGCTTCCTTTTAACTTCTTTCTCTCTTTTTCCCTCCTGACCCTTCAAGGATGAAGACTCTCAGGAAAAGGTTGACCATGTAAGACTAGAGGCTTTCTAGGTAGATGCTGGCTCCTCTGAAGGGGACTAGTAGGATTGACCTATTATGTGTCTGGAGACTACCTTAAGAGGGTACTCTAGTACTGGAGAATAATATGAAGTTTGCTTTGGATGCAGTGCCTTTCCTGCATCCTCTGTTTCTGTTTCTGACAGATTTTTAATTATCTTTGAAACAGCTGCTCCTATCAGCTGCTGCATCTTGTTTTGAGGTCACAGATGTATATGTGGCCACTAAAAAGATGCTCTATTTTCATTTAAAAGTCAGGACAGCAATTAGTTAATAGAGTACCAAGCCTGACTTGACCTAGATTGCTGTCCAGTATGGTTAGTTTGCTCTTATAACATGAAAACTTATCTTTAGGGATGATGAAGTCTTGCTGGTGCCCCAGAGGAGAAGGCCAGGCAGTAGTAACAAGGACATGTGCCTTTTGATTTTCTATGTGTCTTTTCTTTTTATTGCACCAGCACTGAATGCCAGAATCAATAATCATGTCATAGTGCTTCTTCCCAGGCTCCTGTTACACACAGAGAAGGAATTACACATAGCCTTTTTTTATCCTGCACCAAAGCTAAAATACACCTTAGCATTAATTTAGCATTAGAAGCCAGGATGATGCCATTCAGAACAACCTGAGAAGTTCTACCTGTTTCTGTTGAAGTCTTTGGGCTAATTGCCTTGCACTCTTCCTAACCATGGAGTTGGTGTTGCCCAGTTTTTCCTGCCTAGAGTTGCTCTGTTAGATAATTAAAACACCCTCTCCTGTGCTCTTAATTCCTTCTGCTGAAAGACCACTCCAGTACTGGTAGCACAGTAGAGTCATCTGTGAAATTTAAAGCCCAGAAAAGAAACCCCTATCACCCATCTCATTAATTCTGGCCTCAGAAGGGTATGCTCATCACAAGGAGTCAAGACTATTCAGATTAGCTCAGTTTTCTCTTGGTAGTGCAAGAGATGATATTGTAAAAAAGATCCACTGGGTTTATTTGGCAGTGATGGATGGTTCAGGACTATGCCCAGAGCACTTTTCCATTTATCAGGCAAAGAGACCTCCCACTGATGGGTATAGTTTTGGGGACTGATTGCCTGATAGAAATTTTTACTGATAATTGATCTAATCTTCCCCCCCCGCCTCGCTGGAACCAGTCCTTACAGTCATTTGACTGGAACTAATTCCACCTCCATACAGTGCCCTAAATCATTGATTCCCAAGGTCTGCTGTTGAGTGCTGACTGGTCACATGCCACAGGCGCCTTCTTGCTCCTGGCTGCTAAATTTCATTAAAATAACTTTACTGATGTGACTCTTCCACATGAGTAATTGTTGCTTCAGGGATGTTATGCAGTGGTGCCTGGCAAGGAGATTTTACTTAGTATGAGGGTCTCTGCTTTGAAAACCGTTTTGTTTGGGTAATTCCTGTGTCCTTTATTCAAGTTTGTGCTCTTAAGTATGACAGTCACACTTAATAGTATTTTTCCATTTGTAAATGTTTGTAAACAGTATAAAATGGTTAACTGAGTGTCCAGAAATCTGACTGATCAGTAAGCTGTGTGTAACTTATACTGCAGTATGCTTACAAATTTCTGTTAATTGTATCATAAGTCTCTTCCAAATCAACTGTTAGTGGAACTTCATGTTACAAAGTGTGATTCAAATCTTGTTGCAGTATATATCTCCCTTAGTCATTGCCTGGCTAATCTGAAATACTTGGCTTCTTGAATCATTTGTCCGAAGTTGGCTCCTTCGTCCTCCGGATGGCTCATATAACCCTTCTCTGAACTCCCTTTGGGCTTTGCTGAGTGTTACAATCTGAACTCTTCCTGGATTTGGTCTCTTTCCTCTTGCTGTGCTGGAGATAACTTTGTAGCTGCTTCAATACTAACAAACAACCTCATCAGGGTTGTCGATGTGAACGTACCTGCTGAAGTCCTGCCCTCCAGCCATCTGCCTGCTCTGAAACTTGTTTTGCATCCTTTGGCAAACCACTCGTCTTGCATCTGAATTTTTGCCAGTTGAATCATTCATTTGGCAGCACCTTCCAAGACTGCCTGGGATATTTAGCCAAAGGCTGTGAGGCTAATCAATGGTATAATAAAGGGTGTATCCTAATATTTCAGTTAATTTGCAGAGACAGAATAAGCAGGAGTATGAATGTGGTTGTTAGCCAAGATTTTGCTGGGTTCTTTTTGTGGCTTTGCCATAGATTTTCTTTGGGACCTTGAGTAAGTCCTTCCATTAGTTTTCTTTAGTCCCGATCTGAAAGCAAAGCTAGAGCTTTATGCAGAATCACTGTGGGTAGTCTCTGAATAGACCCGTAGGGGGATTTAGATGCCTTATCCTCATAACAAAATCCGTATCCTGCACGGGGTATCTGCGTAGTACGTAGATAATCTCAGGATGGGCTGGTGGATCTGTTGGGATGGTAAAAAGTGGCTGGGAATGGCAGTGTCTGAAACCCTGTCCTTCTGTGGAGTTCTGGCCCCATTCTGCAAGTTCTGGGGGTGCTTGTCCTTGCGCTACCAGTGAGACCCTGATCCCCATCCTGTGTTTTCTAGCCTTCAGAAATAGAGCGGGGCTTTTCCTTGCCTTCAGGGACCTCCATTTCCTGAGTAAGCAGCTGTTCATTTCAGTGTTGGAACCTCGTGCTTTAGACATAGAGATTAAACTGGCCATTTCCTTTCTAAGCTGGAAAACACTGATTTTATTGTCCTCTTTCTTCTCTGAGAAAGGTGTAGCAAGTAATGTTTACCACTTCCATAGGGAATATTATATATGATGACAAGTCTATGAGCTGTTCTGAGTCTGAGAAGGCTCTCAGTCCTTTCTCCTGAAGCTGCTGTGCTTTGCAAATGGAACCAAAAGAATTTCAGTACCATAGGGGAAGACTTTCCAACTGAAGGCAACAACATTTGAGTGAGTCAGTTCCAATGGGTCCCTTGGGGACCTCATCCTCTAGTTGTGCTTTGGTAGACATGCCATAGGTAGTCTCGAGATCCTTCACAGACTAAAAACAAGGACAGCACCTGATTTCTGACCCTTATACAGGTGAATGGTGGCCTCTGTGGCTCTAGATCACTCAGTGTTTGAGTGACAACATGCTTTAAGGCAACAACTGGAAAGAGGATTTGAAGATCTGACCTTTCCAGAGGGGGCATCAAAGTCTTTTGTAGTTCTAGTTGCCAGTGCTTCTGAAACATCTGGGTGGAAAAATAGGCTGTTGCTTTTTAGGTTAAGTCAACATGCCAGGAACTATTGTTTTCATTAAATGTTTGTTGGAAGAGCAACTATAAAAAAAAAATCTAAGTACCTGAAATATAAGGCCAGTTATGTTCTTAAATTGCTAGGTCACCCAATTGGCTGAGGTTGAGTGAGTGTATTTGCATTCTAAAATACAGTGCAGCATGATGTGGAGATCCCCTGGTGAGAAGCAACCTGCACTCTGCTTGGGGAGGTACTAGCTTTGTTACCAGAAGTATCTAAAACAAGACAATTGCCAGACTTGGGCTGACTCATTAGGATCCTTGTGGATGCTTGCAGGTGTGTCTGCACCTGTGGTGTAGACATGGCCCGGGGCTTGATATGATCAGGGCCTTTAATCAGAGTGGTATTTTCCTGACCCAGTTCTTACCCTTGCACAGTGGTTGGCACCCAGCTCCAAACTCTCATTCCATTGTCTGGTCTGGATCTGTGCAGCAACACCCCCAAGTGTTCTCCCCTACATTCCCCAAAACTTTAAAACATGCAAGTGAGGAACCCAGCACCAGCTGTACTCAGCTGAGTGTTGATCAGGGGACCTTATTTGTGTAAAAATAATCACAATGGTTTGAGCACTGTCCTTCCACTCTGGTTTAGAGAGTTCATGACCTAGGAAGTCATAGTTGTAATGCAGTCACAGTCATTTCTATATCTACAATTTGCACTGCAGTAAGATCTAGAGTGTTGGTGTATGGCTGGAACAAAAATTTCCTATTCCCAAAGACCTCACAATCTTACTGCAATATTTTTTCTAGCATCCTGTTCTCCCCTGTGATCTTCAGCTTGCAGCAGGGGTAGCTGCATTTTGTATATGTCATATTGCCAGGATTTTGCCTTCTTAGGCATGCAGTTGGGAGTAGGGTGAACTGGCAGTAGATAGCTCTTGAAGCAGTTGGCATTTCTGAGAACCTGGGAGGGCTCTCTGAGGCAGAATTTCCTGTAGCTATTGCACATTGTGAATGCCCTCCCATTTACATGGTCGTCCTGGGCTGAGCTGCATTTGTCCCTCCATGTCCCAGAGTTTCTGTTATGTGTTTTGATTCTTGCATTATTCTAGTAAATACCCTCCACTGAAAGGATCCAACATCCAAGGAAGCACTGGGGTTTTTACCTGCTTCTATTTTACAGGGTTTGCATCTTTTTTTTTTTTTTTTCTCCCCCAGAGGTCTTCTGGTTGCTTGTAGAAATGCTGGACTCCCAGACTGTTCCTGGGGACCTCTTGTCTGGAAGTTGGCCAGATTCTCCAGCAGGAATCTCAAAAATGCAGCTGAACTTTTGTTCCCTAATTAGGCCAACTTCCCCAGTGTGAGCCCTTGCACTGCACGGCCTGGAGCTCCCCAAGGCCTTGTGCAGCCTCTGTCCCGTGCACCCCGACTGGCTGACTGGCAGGGCAGTTATTTTCAGCTTTCTGAGCTTATCTCCTTGCCTTTTGATGACATCTTCTGAAATAGCATTTCTAGTCAGCCATGTTTCCCAGCCTTTCCTGTCGTATCCTGCCTACTTGTCCACATTGAAGTGGATTAGGGACAACCTCATTGAAAATCATTTTATTAAAAGCTTTTCCTTTTCCACACATTTATTTCATGCTTTGAGTGCTTCTGGACCTACATCAAGGCAACAAAAGAACTGTAGGAGGTGGGAAGGTGGATGGGAAAATGTCTGACCATAAGTAGCATAAAGTGGTAGCAAAATGAGAAATGTTCATGCTTAGGAGAATTGGAGGGGCACTTCCCTATAACTATAGGTTGTGAGAGGATTCTACCTGGTGACCCCTTGTTCAGCGGATCAAATTGTTGTGTGCTGATTCACTGTTTTCCTGCAGGGGAATGCAGTAATTCCTCAGACAGGTTTGGGTGCCAAATGCTGCAAAGGTGACAGCTTTCCTCATGGGTGCATGTCAGCTGACAATTAGCTGGCCACTATTTTGGGAAAGCAATTCTTGATACCTGGTTAACAATATGAACTGCTCCTTTACCTGTGATAGATGGCAGAGAATATTTGAAGGCCCTCAAGAGCTTCTGTTTCAATAACACTTTCCCTAGTAAAGGAGAGCCAGTGACTGTGAAAAGAAGAACAGTTTGTGGATGAAATGCAAATCCAGTATTTTCTGCTCAGTATTTAAGACGTGCAGAAGTCCTTGGAGGGTATTCATTAAAATCAGAGGCACTATTTGAACCGTCTATGCACATGATAAACAGAGCCAGCAGAGATGGGTTGTTCTTTGCAAAAAGCCCAGGCTTTCATAGATCTTGTAATTGATGTGTTTTTGATATCATACATGCTCTGAGATCAGTATAGATTGTTTTATGTGGCTGTTTGGGAGCAGTGGGGCTATTTGACTTACAGCTCCTTAAATTGCAGCAATCAAAACTAATTCATCAGGCCTGGTTGTGGAGATTTGCTTTTCTTCAGTCAAGGGAGCCTCTGGCATCTTGCTGGAGAGGAGAATCCTTGAGACTGCCCATACTTGTTTCTTGCCACTTCTTGGTCAATATTGGATAAAAACAAGACACCTACATACTGTGTAAAATCTCACAGTGTTTGTATATTGGAAAAACATAGATCCTACATATTTTAGGAGAAATGTGACATGATAGAAGAATTGTGTGTCCTCTGTTGTGTGCTCTCAATGTCATTTAAGTCCCTGCATCCCTGCACAGAGTGCTCAGTGTTCCAAAGGAGTTGTCATGTTGATGAAGGTAAATTAATCCATATTTCCAGACCCACCTGAGAATCTGAGGGACTTAACATGCCCATAATCTGCCTCTGTTGTGGTTGGTCCTAAAAGAAACTTTGCTGGACCTTCAGGATTCAGAGACACACAGGATAGTTTCTTCCATGAGGGAAGCAGCATCCAACTGGCACCTTCAGAACTGTAGACGTGATCTGACAAGTAGCCTGGAAATTTCTGCTTTAATGGGGAACTCAGATTAGAATTCTGCATCTGTCTGATAAGAAAGGGCCTTAAAAACAATAAAGAAGAAGGTAGAGTTTCTCCTTTGATGCAGGAGAGATGGAATTCAGGCCAGTCATTTTTCCAAGGGAGAGATAAAATACTGATTGTGGATATATCAAAGTATCAAAGTGTTGGTATGGAAGGTGGCCCAAGAAATACTGGAAGAATGCCTGAGCTGAATTTCTGAGGAAAAAAAAAAAACAGCCCACAAACAACAAAACAAAAAACTTGGACCATGGCAATTTTCCTTGAGAAAGGGACAATCTGCAGAAACTTGAGTAGAGGAGATCTTCTAGAGATAAATAATGGACAAAACTGAAGTGGAAAGGAAAATTCCAGCAAGTAAGTGATTAGCTGATGCTGTGAAAGAGACTGAGCAGCAAGGGCTGAGAGACAACAGAGTTGTCAGGAGCTGGTGGAATCTGTGTTTTGACCACTAGACTGTTTGGATGTATAGCTTTGCATTTGGGAACATACATATAAGTCTTCCTAAGGTATAACAGTAGGTACCAACAAGTTCTGATCATTTAAATCCCCCAGTCTGTTTCACCAAAAAGGTATGTTAAAAAGCACATTTGCTGCATTACAGAAGGACAGTGTACTCTATTTCTGCTCTGATCCCTCTGGGGTTGACATTTGTCCCACTTTCTGTCTCAAGCTCTTGCTTGCAGCTGCCAAGTCCCTACCTGTCACCACATTATGGCAAAGCACAACATTGCATTCTCAATTGTAAATTATGCTGAGATTTTGGAACTGTGAGAGTATATGAAGGTAAGTTTATTTACTTGACAAAAGTGTATGTGGCATGTGACCTTATTGCAGCACTTTCCAGGCAGCTAACAAAGAATAGCTATTTCTCCTCAGCTGACAGTTAACATTGCCGTTCCTGTTGCTAGTGTTCCTGTAGGCAGTTCAGAAAGAATTATCTGATTTATTGCAAGAGGAATAAAAGACCTGTAGGGTATGTGAGGTGTTTTCAGGATCTGACAGACATTCAGTGTATGACAGACATATGGTGTATGTCCAATGAGAACACGGTATAACAGTGGCAAGACATTGGAATCAAACCCCTAGATGCCCTGGAGTCATGCCTTGTGCAAAGACTGGGCCAGACATTGTCATCACCCTCTGACTGGTGTGCCCCACTTGAGTTATCTTTGATCTGAAGGCTAGTTTTGATGATGAGTAAATTGAATTGCTGGGGCATTGATATGCCCTGGACATGCTGCATTTTCCCTCAGCCTTATGGCCCAAGTTCTTTGGTGTCATTTTTGTATCCCTGTGCACCTTTGTGAGGAGTTGTGAGGCTGTGTGTTGGAAACAGGCTTGCTGGCTATGGATAGTGTAAGGGGAAAGGGGGTTATTTGCATGGGAAGCATCTGTGTGGGAAGGAGTGTGGTTTTGGGTTAGGGGTGTATGTAATGGGAATAAGGATGTTTATGTGGGCATGCACACCCATATGTGGTGTGTGTTCCCACTTTTTCCTGGGCTCTGGGTGTGTCCAGATCAACTGAATTCAAAATGCTCCTTTTTTGGCACTGTAGCCTCTTCTCTGGTTTGGCATCTTAAGAATCTGGGGGAATCATTTAAAGATCAGAAAACTCCATTCACTTGGGCCCCTGAAGGCTTCACATTCTGTGACATGGTCATTCCAGTCGACTGAGCTCTGTCCCCCACGGATGAGCCCATATAAGGAGGCTGTTTCCTGCGTTTCATGCTCCCTGCCTGTCCCTCTGCCCTCCTGTGCTCCCTTTGCCGAAGAAAGTTGGTATTTTGGGACTGCAGCTCCTGCCTCATTCCTGCTCCCTGTTTATTTTTGGAGGATGACTATTTTTGCTCCTATCAGAGAGCTATGCAGGGTCATACCCCCTCCCTGCAGCAGGCAGAGGCTGCCCCTGGCAGGGTCGCTTAATTTCCCACACTCACAAACAATGCCTCTACTTCAAGAAATAAACATGTGAGACCCCTACCATCAGGGGTTAGCTCGACCCTGTCCTCATCTGTGGCAAGAGGCAATTTGGCTTTGGCTCAGGCTTGACCCCACCACACATGCAAGGTCCTCTCTGAAGTCAAAATTCCTTGGGAGTCATCCCACTCATTCACTTCCTTAATAAAGGCTGTGGGAGCCACCTGTGCCCCCACCATTCCTTTGCATTTAGCCTCTTTTCTCTGTTTTGAGACATCTTTCACCCAATCACTCTTTTCTCACAGTGGTCCATTCACAGGTCCCTGTAGTCCATCTTCCCTCACTGGGCACCATCAACTGGGAGCTATGTAAGCTGGGTTCACCTTGCCTCTGCTTTCATCATTGCCTGCCATGCAGAACACTGGAGTCAGTGCTGTATGAAGTGTCTCAGGCTGGGGGAACCAAGACTAAAACTGTAAATGGCAACGGGCAGCTTCCAGATGGTGGGAATTTGTGGCCCCATTTGAAAATTCCTTCATAAGCCTCAGGCTGAATTCCCAGTTTCTCTTGCCATGTGGCAGAGTGCCATGCAAGACAATGCAAGAAAATAGTAGGGAATGTCTTTAAGCTCCAAATGATCTTCCCCTTTGGAGTTTGGTGGTTGCAGTGGTGGGATTCATCCCAACTAACTTTGGAAGAGTTTGGGTACGGATCACTGTGTCTGAACTTGGCATCTATCCTCCTATTCTAAACAGTGGACAAAAGCAGACTTTTTAGGAACAATTCCTCATCTAACATGAGATGTCTAAAACATGCTGTCTTGTACCCTAGGAAAGGCATAATGTGATACCTCCCACTGATATGTGGGCAACAGTGATGAACAAGTTCCCAGTAAACCCTATTTTGCCAGGAGAGCACACCCTGTGTGGATCAGTCAGCTACTGTATTGTGTGTCCTCAAAATGTCAGAGGAACCTAGACCTGAAATGTGGCAAGATACTGATTAGGGTGATGCATCTTTTGTTTACACACAAGCTTAAAAACCTGTCCTGTAGTTTGTCTTCTCTTTTATTTTATGATTAAAGAGCATTTTAAGCACTATCTCTCCATTATTTGGTACAGTGTTACATTTGTGTGTGTGGACCTGGTGTCTCAATTGGCTTGAGCAGAGCTGTCTGTAACATGTCTGTCCTCTTTATTAAAGGTTCCGCCACCTAAACCCCCACGCCGGCAAGGAGGCTGGGCAGATGATCCTGTACAGGCATCTACCAAGTGAGTCCTCACCTTTTTCCTTATTAAGAGGGATTTAAATGTGGAATAAAGGAACATCACTAGTTGGAGCTTGCTGTCACAGACATTGGAACAGTTTTCCTGGGTCTTTCAGATGGTCTTTCTTTCCAAAATCAATGTAACTTGTTCAAGCCATTTGAAGTATTGCTTTTGCATGGTTCCATTGGCTAATTGACTTGGAGCAGTTTAGAACAGTGTACGTGTCCCTGTTTGCCAGAGGCAGCATATTCCTTACCTGGTACAGTGCCTGGAAGGAGTCAAGAGCATAATAAGCATGCTAAATGCAGGAGCTGCAATGGGGGGATTTGACTGGTTCTGTCCTTTGTGGGAGAGTGACACATGACAGCACCACACTGACAAGAGTGGAATGAATACATCAGGATTTAGTGATCAGCCTCGACAGTAAAGGTGAAATTTGTCAATGTTTATGTGTGTATGGGGTTATGGTATAATGGAGATGGATGGAGATGGTCAGCAAGAAGAGGTGGGAGGAAAAAGTATACAAATTGTAGAATGTGTATTGAGAAGCCCAATGCTTACATGAAGGACACATAAGACAAAGTACCTGGACATGGTGTTAGAATAGGTATGAAAAACTAGAGGACAGTTCAGACTGGGAGGAGATTACTCGCTTTCAAATAGTTGTGGTTTTCCAAGCTTAGAAGTTGTGCTGGTGTTGTATTTCATATTCAGAGAGCTGAAGGGCTGAGCTGAGCAGTGATGTGAGAATGCTTGTGTACTTAAAGGCCTATAGTAAAAGTCTATATGTCTTAATATATACTTTGGAGGCACTCTGACTTATGAAAAGTTATGTATTTTCTTGTCTTTCTTGAAACTGAGAATGGATGAGGACATACGGAAACCTGTTATACAGTCAGTATTTTTTGGGACGGGAGAAAGGTGGTCTGTATTCTGGGGTAGTCTTTCCAAAAAACATTATTTTCTGAGAAAGTTATCACTCCATTTGTCTCTGAAAAATAAATAGTCTGGAAATGTGGAGACTAGGATAAAGCAAGGGAATAAAGATCTCAGTCTGAACTCCTGTTGCTCTCCAGTTTAACCCTGATAAATGGTTATTTTCATAGGCAGCTGCAGCTGGAAGTTGCCATTGCAAAGATGCATCCACCTCAGGGTATTAAAAAGGTGCCATCAAAGATCCTGGATCTTTGTAGGACCAAGCATAAGCTTTATGGAAATGTGACAGCAGACAAAAAAATTCAATTTCATCGTTTAGTTAAGTTATGTAATTGTTCGTTAGGTGAGGGACTGGGTTGAAGGTAATACATATGCAATACATCTGTGCCTGATGTGCCCTGAAGGACAGTGAACAGGTTCCTAATGTAACAGCACTGTGCCATGTGCTTTTTTACCATGTTTTCCATTGTTTGACATTAGCTTTATCCTACAGATTTGCAGCAGTAGCTGTAGGTGGTGCTCCCCCAGCATCTCAGCTGTGTGGGTTACAAGGCATTGTAGGTGTCTGGAGTAAAGGCTTCTATGGCACTGGATGTAGTTCAGCTGGAGAAGCAGAACAGGACACAGGGCTGCAGACCTTTCTGTCTGTGAGTATCTGCACAGTGGGACATGAGACCACGATGTGTCCCTTGCTCAATCGTGCATGTGAAATGTCATGCCTGACAATGTTCTTTTGTAATAAGAGTTTTTATTGAATAAATTTTATGGAGAAGTTTGTTCTGACTTTCTCCAGTCATATGAGGTACAAGGGTTTTGTACAACTAATTCCCCTGTCTTTCCTTTCCTGTGTATTCTCCCCAAGCTGATTTCTCGTCTTCTCTCCCTTAAAAAGGTCTGAGCTGCTGGCCTGTAGGGCTTGCTTTTTGACATATCCCAGGGTAAAGCCTTCATGTGAAAAGTCTGAGTCATCGGCTGATGTCATACCAATGTTGCTGTAGCTTTGTTGTTTCTGTTTTCTCAGGCTCTATCTCCCCACAGCTTTTCAACCAATTTGACTCAGTTTGGAAGCCCATCAAGTTAGCTTGCTCTTAGTTCACTGGTGTAGATGCAGTTAGAATAATATGCTTCTGTTGTTATATCTGATTTAGGTTTGAGCCCTTTTTTGACAGTGTAACTGAACCTACACCTGGGAATTGTACTGTTAGAAATAATTTGATTTTCAGAACTGACAATGTTAAAATCTGATTTTCTTTTTCTTTCACTTAGAAAGGAAGGATGAGCAGAGTGGCCACAGTTAGATTTTCTGTGTTGTGTAAATATATTGTGGGTCAGATGGAATACCGTGGCCACTTGTGCAGAGATCTTGTAGCTATTTGTTATTCTTTCTCCATTTGAAGTCTTAGCTTTTAGCTCTGTTTCTGACAGATTCAGTCAGTTATGATTGTATATGTGTTGCTTTTCCTGCAGGGATGCTTTTCTGCTATATTTCTAGTTCAGAGTCTTATCAGTATGAAACAATCACTTGAAATTGTTCTTTTTATTTCCATTTGGCACATGTTAGAGTAGCATTTAGTTGGTAACCTGTTTTTCTACCTTTGTGCTCTCTTTTAGTCCCTTACCTACCCAGCTCATGTCATGCTTATGTAAACTTGTAAATATTTTCACCATCTTGCTGATTATTTCCATCAGACTGCTGTTCTCCCAGACTGTTGCAAGATAGGAAGAGGAGGAGGATTCTTAAAGTTTTCCCACCTAAATTATTTTTTAAATTAATTGGCACAGATGGTGTGTGAGATACAGTGTTTTATCATGAGTTCCCATAGCATTTGCAAGTGTCAGATTTTTAAATTGCTGAGAACTATCAAAATGATCTATTTTACTCATGTTTTCAAATGCCAAGTGTGGGAAGATTACTTTGCACTCCCAGTACTCTTATTAGAACAGTTGCCACTGCTAGGAGTCCCATTTTGTAAATCTGGGTAATGATGAAGACCACTGGTAAGTGTCTGAGCAAACCCCCAGGTCCTTTGCAAACAGCAACTAAATGGTTCAAAGTAGTGTCAGAAAATTAATTTTTCCATACTACCAGGGCCATCTGTACTTGAATCTGCTGTATCTAGTTAAACCTGTACTGAGAAGAATCATTCTCTGTGAGAAGAGGTACTCTTACTGCTGCCCCAGCAATATTCTAGCCCCAGTATAAGCAGAAAGGGGACCAGCCAAGAACCTGGGCAGCCACTTGGGGCCTAGTAACCTGCTGAGATAAATAACAGTAATTACAGCTGGGTTTTCCTACAGAAGCAGCTCTCCAACCACTGGATGGAGCCCAAGTGCCATTCTGAAAGCTGTGCTGATGTCCCTAATGACATCAGTGCTGACAGTTGTGACAAGCAAAGAAAGCTCTAATGTCAGGTTATCTCATGCATCAAAAGGAAGAAACACAAAGTACCTGACAGTGGGGGAAGGAAAAAGGAACTCAGTTTTGCATACTGGTGAGGATTTGATAAAGGAGGGGCACTTCCCTGATTCATTTAATTCCAACTTCTTTTCATCTTGTCTCTCTGACTTTCCTTATAGAATTTTTTCCATTTTCCTCTTTAGCAGTACTGTAGTTTCTTTGCTTCTTGGGTCTCTTTAAATTTACTCGGGTGCTTGATCTGTTTGGTCTTGCAAGGAGCCCCCTAAAATTCCTACAGCTCTGTGGGCAGCAACTAGGGCTGTTAAGGAATAAACACAGCTTGTTTCAGGTAGCCCTGCAAGCAAACACAAGTGCTGCTTTCAGTAGGAAGTCCCTTCCAGTGCCTGCACGTGTACCTCATTTCTTCTACATGGATGATGGCAGATTAGCAACAGGTGCTTCAGCTACAAGTGAAATTTCCCCTTTCTGACTGATAGGCCACACAGAGTTGGAATAATCAAGGCTTGTTTAGGAAAATTACCATGCTGAAGTATTTTGGAACAGAAGTGGTACAGTGGTACAATGTCCAGCAATGCATTTGTTAAGAAGGTGAATTTTAACTGCATGTAGGAAGGAAGAGGATGCAGTTGAGGTGACCTTTAGAGGAGGGTAACCCAGCCCCTCTAATAGCATAGATATCATTTAAGGCTCTGAATGGTGGGCAGTGGTGAGATTGCACCCTGGAGCTAGAGGAAAGTTATTTAAGAGATTAAGGGGTTTTATGATTCAAGGTCTCTAGAGATAAGTAAAGTTAAAAACCTCCTGTTTCAAGAATATGGGCTTAAACTATCCTGTATTCTCTCTATAAGAAATGACCCCTGAGAGTTCCTGGTTTTAGAACCTCTAGCAATCCCTGTCGTGCAGATGGGAGTAGTAAAGTGCTTGTGAATTTCTTGGTCTGGGACAGTGGGGGAAAGCTTGTGCCATTGCTTCTGTTCTCTACTCCCAATCCAGCAGTGTTGTGGTGAGTCTCAGTCTGGACTTCTCTGTGACACTGCCACGTTAGGAGCATCAGAGCCAGACTCCTGGCTGCATGGGAGACGTCAGCCTTGCTCTGCAGCTTGCAGCCATCTGTGGATGTCCTCAGTGACGAGTATAGGCAGAGAGGATCAAGGCTGCCAAGTGAGGGGGCACAACTTAGAAGGAGAAGAAAGAAAAGGAAGTCTGATTAAGTTTTGTCTTGAAGTGTCTGGTTTTGGGTTTGTCCCTACATTGATCTGCAAGGGAATGAGGCAAGTAATGGCCCCTTGGGGACCTTCAGGACTTTCCTCTCAATGTCAGCCGTCATTTTCAATCACCCTCTCCCTCCCAGCCATTAATTTTGGCCCAGGATCATGGGGACTTGTCCATCTATCACTCCTAATTGACACTAAATGATCTGTCAGTTTATTGATGAACGGCAGGAGTGGAATTGTCACAATATATTTTACTTTCTAACAACTCCTCCTGACAATTTTACCTTGTCCATCTCACTCTCCTCACATAAATCTCCATTGGCCTCTCATTCCTTCTCTTGGGCTGATCTGGTGCCAGCCACCTCCATGCCATCGGCACGCATCAAGGACATCAAGATGGCGGTAAGCTGCGCTGTGCAGGCCCAGGGGTGGGTTTTTCCTCTCTCTCCCTGCCCCCTCCTCTTTTTTTTTTTTTTTTTAATAGGCTGCATGTTCCAGGAATGCTAACAAGCTCCTGTCCTCTTGTCCCTTCATGTCATTGCTGGGGTGAGCTCTCCTTGGTGTTTCTGTTTAGACTCAGTAAAGATAACTGGCAGAAAAAGAAGTCCCTAAGAGACAGGAGAGTCACCTGAGAATCTCTCAGTGCCCTAGCTGTCACAGGGGATTTTTATTCCTTTTAAACCTGCTTAGTGTGACTTGCAAGAATTTCCTGCAAGGGGAAAAGGTTAGACATATGTCCATTTATGTCTTTGCAGTGCTCAGAGGAGCATGGAAAAAGAGTTTTGCATCTTTTTTTTTTTTTTTCTCCCTTTCTTCTTTTCAAGTTTTTTTTACCATTTTATCTTTTTTCTTTTTTCTCTCTCTTATTTTTAACCTAGATTTCTGTTTAATTTTTCCCAGTTAGTGATGTTTTCTTTTTTCTAGAAAGGTACTGAGCAATGGAAGGTCTAGTAAGATTGCAGCCTCTTGCTCCCCTAGAAATGAAACTTGAGTGACAAAACCAGAACAGAAGTGTGACATTTTTGGTAATGTCCATGTAAGCTGCTGAAGTGGCAGAGTATTCTCAGGGTGAAGTCTCTTTGACTTTTTTTTTATGATTGAGGACAAAACATCTTCCTTATTTCTCTTCTTATCCAAGAAATTTCCCAGCAAATGTAGGGGATGCTATTATTGCTGTTCCAAATATTTCTGTTTTAAAATAGCAAAACCTTCTTGAAGAACACATTCAACTTCCAACCCTTTTGTATCTGTCATCATAGCCAAGGCTAAAAGCTTGTCTGGCCATTTTAGGTCCACCTGTATGTTGGCTGTGGAGTCTAGCTTAGTGCAGCTTACCTGTTGAAAGGGACCTGAGATAGCTTATATATTTGCTTGGCCCTATTTCCCCCTCCCCCAGCCCCCTTCCCCATAGAACTCCTCTGCTATTCTCAAGTTCTTAATCCAAGTTCTTAAAATATCTTCATCCAGAAGCTGTTGCTCTCAGATGACAGAATAAGATACCATTCAGTAATAAACACCTAATTCTTTTTACTGTTTTTCATATAAATGTTTTCACTGAGGCCAGTCATAAGTGAAAGGTCTTTGAACCTCATAATAATGGGTTTGTTCTCTATTGTGAGATTTGGAAAAAACCCAAACAACCTTAAATACCTTTTCTGTCTCCTTTAGCAGTCAGTTCTTTCCTATAACCATGAGGATCCAGAAGCATGCTTTTTTCCTTTAAAATGAAGCTAAAATGCTCCTGTAACCTCAAGAGTATTTTTTTGTGCAAGTTGGGCTTTGTGCTTACTGGAGGCCAAGAACATGATCACTTGGATAGGAGCCCCTGTTCTCAGGGTCCAAAGATATGTGGTGAATACCTCTAGAAACTGCAGCACTGCTTTCTGTTTTCCCACACAGCAGGAATTTGTATTGAGTGGTGTTGTTTTTTCTGTTGCTCAGTGGGAGCTCTGAACAGCTCTGCTGGTCAGTTCCCTACCAGTGAGCGAGAGGGGGAACCCTGGGAACATCTGCTTCAGGGATGATGCAGTCAGTGGGCTGAGGTTCAGGGATCCTTGGGAGTACTCTCTGGCACTGCCAGTTCCTGAAGTCCTGCTTGCCAGAGCTTTCCTCCTTTGTTGTTTCTGTTAAGTAAACTCACATATTAGGACATGAGGAGAAACAAAAACACTTCAGCTGGAGATTAAGTGCCTCACAAGTCCATTTCAGCTGGAGCTGACAAGCAGCAGTGTCAGATCCCATCTCACAGAGCATGCCTGCTCCTTGCTGCAGCCATCCTCTTCCTGAGCCATGCTCTGGGGCAGTGTGTTCAGCGTGCACTCTGACCAGCACAGGCAGCTTGGGAGGGGCCAGAAGGTGGATGGTAGGGCCAGTCCAGTTTTAAAACATCCGTGTCTGCCCAAAACCCTGTTATAGCGATACAGATAGCTGTGCACTCCAGGGCTAGGAAGTGGAGGGCTGTGCGATGACATCCTATGATGAAAATAAAGGCTCATAAGCATGCTGAAATCAATGGCAAAACTTACCTTGATTTGTGAAGATTAAACACCTTAATTTTGTAAAGGAAAACCTGTCTTTTCCAGGCTGCCAGAGGCCAGTAAGAGAGAGTGGAAACTTAAAACAACAGATCAGAGCCCCAGAGAAGGTGCAGTGGAATAGCTGAGAAGGCACCTTGTGGTGCTTTCCAGCACGGGTAGCAGTTCTAAATTACAGCCAGCCTTGGTGGATGTGTTTTTTCCTGTGCCACAGCAAACAAGCACTGAGTGAGACCCACCCTTGGAGAGCCCGGAGAACTATCAGTTAGCACTTGTGTGTCATATTGGATTGTAACTTAGTTGTGCCTTAGGCTATTGAACAAGCCGCAACTCCTAGCTCACCGCCCACTCACTGTGGTGATGGGCACTTAAGGAACATTTGAGCAAGAAAATACAACGTCTTTTTAAAATATTTTTTTCCTCCTCCCTCAGGCCTAGACCTGAATTAGAGTCGTTGCCCGAGAGGCAAAAGGCTTCGTGCGTCCCTGTGGGCTGAGCCAAGCCTTCGGTGTTGAGGTGGGTCGTGGTTTTGGATGGAAGGCAGAACACCGGCTGCTGCCTTGCTTCCAGGGCACCCAGCCTTTCTCTGCCAGCCCTTTGATCGCCTTATTGTCTCCAAACAAAATGCATCTCTGAACATCACGACCTTCTCCTTTTCCCCCGTTTCATTATTTTAGCAAGAGGGATGCTTGGAGCGGCTTTCTGGTTCCAGGTGATTCGTAGCAGTGTTTGAGGCATGCCAGGACACAGGCCAGCACACACACACACACCCGGATGTTTCTCCCCGCTGCCCTGTGAGATGGGCGCAGCCCTCGGTGCGCGCTGCCCGCGGGGCCCGGGCCAGCCGCGCTCGGTTGCGGGCCAGCCCGGGTTCGCAGCACCGCGCTTGCCCGGCAGGGGGCGGCCGCGGCCCGGCGATGCTGCGGCGGCGGCGCGGCCCGGAGCGGCCCCGGCCCCGAGCGGAGCGGAGCGGGGCGGGCACAGCGGCCAGCCCGCCCGGGAGGAGCGCGGCCCGGCCGGGGACGGGCTGCCCGCGCTCCCAGCCCTTTCTCCTCGCCGCCGCGCCATACTGGGCGTTCCCGACCCGCCGCCTCCGTATGCATTTTAGCAAGCTGCGGTAATTCCTTCCCTTCTCCTTAGCTGTGCTGCCCGCCCTCACACCTCCCCGGGCCGCATGAGAGAACCTCCGCTCCTGCACAGAGAACTCCTCGGAGCCTGGCTGTGGCTCCAGGAGTGCAGGACGCACTTTGTCCGGAGCTCTCATGAGCTGTGGACATTAAAAGATTTCAAGGACGTTTTTCTCCATTCATCCCAGTTATGTCCTCTGCTAAAATAGGTTAACGGTGTCTAATTAACCACTGCACATTGTCATGCTGCATAAAGATAGCATCCTGGCTGTTCTCTGAACCTGCCACTTTATCTCCATTTAGATCTACGTGGTAGTCCATTAAATGAGAAAGAAACAGTTTTAACAGAGATGATGTCTACATTGGAACTGCCTTTCACCCTTCAGCACAGAAGTTGCAGGCAGCTCCCCTGTACATCGGGGCATTGTGCGGGAGTAAGGTCTCCGGTTTAGGGTTTAACCTGTTCTCATTGATGTGGATGAAGGATTCCTCCTGGGCAGAACTGAACAAAGACAACACTTGAGACATCAGACCTATACCCTCTGTCACAGGGCAGAGCTAGGAGACAAATAGGTATTCTGTACTGGGAGTGACATACCGTGGGGTTACACAAGGTCTGTCAGGGTCTTTCACCCAGTATCACAGCTATTCAATACCCTGAAATAGAGAGGGGATAAGCAGCTGTCCAAAGACAGAGGGAATATTCTGGGATTATGATTGTGTTTAGGAGTGCTGACAGTCTCTCAGGGAAAGGGAGTTTAAAGGGAACTGTCCAGCAGATGGAGCGAGTCCTTGTTCCTTGCCCCTCCAGATGCAATGGACTTGGGAACGTAAGTGAAAAAAACCAGATGTATCCCTGTCTCACAAAAATGGGGAGTGGCTGGTGTATCATACAGCAGATTGAATGTATTTCTGAGCACCGCTCCTGGGATGGTATTGCTTTGTTTATCCTTACTTGAGTGACTGTATCTGTAGTTCATATTCAATTGCTCATTTTGTAGGTCCTTGTTGCTGCCCTCCCTGGGCTGTGCCTGCTGCTGCAGCAGACAAAGCAGGACAGTGCACTTTGTGTTGCTGAGAACATGAGAAAAGAGTAGGAAAGCTGTGTATGCTGGTTTGTCAGGTTTGTTCCATGTCTGCTTTCACTCACCACTAGACAGCTCATGAGATGAATGAAGAGGGTGCTGTTTTTCTAGACCTGATATTCCTGAAGGAGGAAATGTTGGTCTCAATGTGTAGCACTTGACATCGGTAAGATGAGACTATTCTTAGGAAAGGATACGCCACAATCCTTAAAGCAATGTGATAATATCATGAAGAAATCCTGTATGCTGCCCACAGTACTTGGAGAGCAAAGAGACAAGCAGTTGATTGGTTCTGCAGGAGTACTATCTCTGGGTAGCCCTCAGCTAAGTTTATGGAATGGACAGAATTGAAGGGGGGCATCTTTTGAAGATCTATTAATGATTTCTCTTGCTGCCTTGGAGGTTTTTAACCTTAGGATACAAGACAAAGCTTGTCTTTCCTCTCAGAGTCACTTTGTTACATAGATTTAGGTACTGCAGTTTTGCCAAAAAAAAAAAAGACTAGTTAAACCAAAAATGTTTTGTGGGGTTTTTTTTTCCCAATCTGAAACAAGAACTCAAAAAGTAATTTGGCACTAAACAAAATGAAAGGAAGACTTACTAAAAAGAAAATAGAGAAAATAGCAGGTTGCATGATATCTTTTTACTCGATCATTAGGGCCACAGGGAGTGTAAAACATACAATTCCTTCCTGTGCTACAGAACTTCATACTATATTTTTGGGACAGTTTTTACATGTGAGCTTATTAGCTGACTTGAAATGCTAGTTTCATCAAATAATGCTGTACCAAATCATATATTAGCAAGCATATGCAGTACAGGTGACTGGAAGCAGATGTCTCTCCCAAACAGAAGAGCAGTCATTTCTAGCTCCTGCTCCAGTGCTGTTTGTATATAAAGGCTCTGTATAAACTGCTGTTCTGTCAGCATGACAGATTTGTCTCACCCAGTGCCACTGCTGGCACCTGTGGCACAGGCACTAAGGTGTTCTCCTGTTCTCCTGGGGGCACTGATCATGGGGCTGTAACTTGCCCTGGGAAGAGGAAGGAATGGTCTTGTTTGATGGGAGAGTTCTAACACCTGGGCTCTGGTATTAAAGGGGCCAGTGCTATTCCCCCCCTCCCTGCTGATGAATTTGGTCCCCAGATTACTGTTTTTTCCAATATATAGTGCAGCTGTTTCATAATGAGGTATTTGCTTATTGCCCTGAATAAGTCCTTCCCTAACAACACAGAAAAGTTGAGAAAGCCTAAGTCTCACGACATAAGCAAAGCAGTCTCTGCCTCTAAGACTAACATGACTGCCTTCCCTGTGAGCCACCTGGATATCAGTCATGACAGGGAGCTTAGGAAGTAGAAACAGAAATTGCTTACAGGGATAGTAGTAGTGACCTTTTCTCCTGGGAAGTATGAACATGTGGAGTGTTTCATTCCTGCCTGGAGACAGGAGCAAAGATGTAAGGAGTGTGAGTACTGAGCAAGAGAGTGTTACTTGGGGTTGGACAATCATCAAGAGTAATGGGATCATGCCAAGAAGATGTGAAATTGAACCCCCAGGAAATCATCTGTGCATGGCTGTGCAATGCCATCATTTGGGATGTTTCAGCATGGAAAAGGCAAGGCTATGTGGAAACCAGTTCTGTGAAGGCATAAAGGAGGGATAAAATAGGAGAAATCTTGCATCATCTTTCTACCTCTATCTTAGAGACTAAATGCCACTGGGTGCTGGTGGAGGGCTCTCTGAAGCCATCTTTTTCTTTCTCCATAGTATCAGGAGGTTCACAAAAAGTGCTTTGTACTACCGCTGGGGAGAAGGATGGAGCTGGACACTTCATCCTCACTGGAAGAGCTCTTTCCCCAGTTGTGTTCCATTTTTGCCTTTGAACAGAGGGTGCAGATATAGTTGAAAGCCCAGGTGCAGATGTCACCACACAGCTGCAGTTCTGATTATAGCAGTTGGTATTACTGGGCTCAAATAACTGATTAAAAGTGTAATCTTTAGCTTCTCACAGACTGCAAGCTCCAGCAAGAGCAGTAGAGACAAAGGGCTTTCGTCTCCTTATACCTCTTCTCTGTATAGCTAGACATCCTTTCTGCACTACTCCTTGCTCTTAGAAGAGTAGATTATTCACAGAGTTCATGACGATGTGACTTGCTAGAACAGAAAGCAGATGAGGAGAGGTCTGTGCCATGGCACAAAGTGCTTTGAAAAGAGCAATGCAAGGCAGTGAAGCAACTTTTCTTACATCTTGGTGTGTCCTGGGACAGTGCATGTGATAGGGGAGAGCTCTGTGTATTCTTTGTCATGGTACCCTGGCTTAGGGGATGGGAGAATATTTATTCCCAACACATAGACATGAAACTTCACTCTGCAAAATGGCCAAAGCAATCAGCGAGTGATGGAGTATCTGCTAAAAAGAAACCTGGCATTTAATTAACTTTTCAAAGTGCTGGTTCAGCAATCTCCATGTTTTACATTTTGAATATTGAACAAGCGTCCCTAATCGGGACTGAATTACTTCTGGGCTCGCTGGGGTGGAGAGCAAGGGAGCTGCCATTTGCCAGTGTCTCCCCACCATGTTATTGTTAATGAACTCTGGTTAACTCAGCCTGATCAACCCTGGTCTTCTGCCATGACTGCGTGTCTGACCTGAGCTTGGCCAGCTCAGGTGGGACTCCTAACCTGAAAGGCACCCAGAAAGTCTTTATGCACAACCATGGGGAGGAGGAAACGGTTGATCTCTCAGGAGTAGGTAGACAAAGTATACCACCTTCTTCATTCCTTAATGCGCCAACCTCTCTACCCAGGTATGGCCAGCTTTACCTGCAGCTGATGGCAAAGGGGATAAAAAAGTATCTGAGAAACTAAAGAACCAGAGAGTATGGTTCTTGCCGTATCTGGGCATGGCTGTCTTTTGGGCCCCAAGTGGTTTTGTTTCAGTCTGTTGCACTCAGGGACTTTTTGATACACTGGCTTCACAGTCACTCAGAACTCTTTAAGGTGTGATGTGTTGTATCAGACGTGATTCAGGAACTGTTTTGCACAATAACAATCATATGGGGAAGGTGAAGTTTTTCATTTTCTCTAGCCTTTTCTAAACATAAGCCATCCTTGTCTTGCAGGTCAGGAAGAAAGCATGCAGAAGAAGTGGAAGAGTAAGTTCCCATTGCTGCCTAGACTTCTTCCACAACTTTTACATCTGATCTGATCATCTGACCAGTACACCAAGATCTGAAAGTTGGGAAGGATGCAGAGCCTGTCAGGAATTCATATCATATATCCTAGGATGGGGCAGGGCTGGACATTCTGTAGTTCCCTGGATGTGGAATAGATGATGGCTCTGTCACTCCCATAAAACAGAAAGAAGGAAAATGAGAAAGCCACTGCTTCCCTCCCAGACCCACCCCAGGCCCTACTGTCTTCAGCCTAGGGGTTTGTCTTAGGTACATCTTGCTTAAGCTGAGATTTCTGCTAAGCCCAGCATTGAAGGGTATGGAAAATCAGTCTTCCACGCAGGCTAAGCATACTTGGAAACTCTTCTCCTTTGAAGTTTGTGGGGAGGAAGGGGGCACAAGAAGATGTTTTTCTGGGCTTGCAATTGAAATTCTTTCTTGTGCTTTGCTGCAGCCATCGTCTCAGACAGCAGAGCCTGGAGGCATCAGATGATGGAGGAGGTAAGGTACTTGACCACAAGAAGTGTCTTCATGCATGTCTAGGGGCTCTCCAGTAAAGTGGGAAGAGGCATCTTGTAAGAAATTGTAAGGAAATTAACCACTCTGGGGGTAAACAAATGTAAGAGCTGCTTAGGTCTCCCCAGATGAATGAGGGAGAAAGACTAAAGGAGATGGAGAGGGAAGGACGAGGAAGTGAACTTGTAGTCTGACTCTGGCTCTTCATGAACACAGAATTATAGAGGACCCTTCTAAAGCAGGAGAGTGACAAGGATGCACTTTTCTCTGTAATTACCTCCATGGAGAATAGTGGACTGGGCAAAATGAGAGCTAAAAGCACAATAAAAGGTTAGGAATGGAGAAAGAGGTCCTTGCTCTCCTCTGGTTTAGGTGGTAGTAGGCTCTCCTAGAAGCATCTGTTATCTTTTGTACTAATATCCTTGTTGCCTGGGGTTTCTGTCGTGATGGAATTCTTAATTTAAAAAATCTGCTTGCTGTAACCCAAGATCATAAATCATAAGCTAAACATAAACACTGGGGGGTAATCCCATTTCATCCCTTTACAGGCTGCTATGAAATCTACTGGACTCCTGACTTAGCACTAGTTTTCTTTATAGTGTATATTACCTGCTCTTCTAGGACTGGATGAGTCAAGAGAAATCTCAGGAAAAATTCACAGTATGAATTTCAAGACAATCACTAGACAACTGTGGGGAGCATAGAAATTCCTTAAAGACTCTAGGAGGTACCTCAGTTTTCAAGGACTAAGAATTTTATACAGTGTATAAAAAGTTGCATCTGTAAAATACCACCAAGCATCAGAAGAATTATCTGGAGTCACAAAGGATCAGACATCAGTATGGTTAATGAGATTAAATGAAGACTTATTTGGGTCTTCCAGACAGATTAAGCATTGCAACATATGACTGCCAGAAGTGGCACCTTTATAGCATTGGCATCTTCAGAACAGACTAAATTTTCCCCCTGGGAAGTTCCTTGGGCTTCTTAAATTTCAGCGTATGTCACTATGTCACTGAGGCTGGTAGTCTGTTCTGAACAGTTCTGTTGGCATACGTGCTGTCCTTTTTGTTGAACCTTGGTCATGCACTTGGAGTATGACTATCTTTGCCAACCAGGCATAAAAATGCTTGCCACATGTTTGTTTGTAGCATGTGACTTTCAGCACTCCAAGACCTTGGGTAATAAATATAGAATAGAATTGATGCAGAGTGTGGTATGAGGACATATTGAATCCTAATAGACTTCACTTATTTATCTGTGTCTAACCTGTGGTTAGCAGCTGAATTTGGATTGTTTGCAAACTGGCATTTGGCTTTGGATTAAATGTATGCATTAGAAGAAAGAGATAGTATGGTTCCTACCCAGGCAGCTTCTGGTACAAATATGCTGGGTTGTGGATCTAATTTGTATATAGAAAATTCTCTAAATGGATGGTGCATTGCATTGTTGTGTTCCTATTTTGACAGGGAGATTAGGCAAACTGTTCTGGGAGAGTAATTTTCTATGTGGGCTCAGCAATTGGAGTGAAGAAAAGTGACATATAAACAAACTCCAGAACATGAATAAAATTAATTTTTGGAATAAGCAGAGAGATACAAATAACTGCCTAGTGTAGAAGGCAGGGAGTAGCATACAGTGGCTGTGCAGTAAATTGAGCTGTTTCAGCCTCCCCTTTGCATTGAACTGCACTTGAGTCCTTAACTGGAACAGTAAAGCTCAGATTCTAAACAAACAAAAAGCAAGACATTGGTGTATGGATCCCCAAGGATGGGTCACGGTTATTTTGTGCTGCATAATGTCTTAGCTTGTACACCTTAATATGAACAGGCGCGGTTGTGTAATGATTGCTGCTGTCAACCAATACATTTGGATCGCCTTCCTTTAACCTATTAAAAAGCTGAGCTGTACCATTCCATTAACATTGTTTGTCCCCCATCCAACCTTTTCATTAGAAGAATGAAGGACAAAACTATATGAACTATATGCCCTTAAAAAGGTGTTCTTGTGAATTTGAAATGTGCTCAGTTGTGATTGTTTATACATCACTAACAAGCCAGGGGCTTCGAGTTTGGAGTCCATTTGAGAATGTGTTGAAAAAGTACAGAGGCTGTAGAGAACCCAGTTTGGCAGGTGGAAGGTGGAAGGAAGTTTGTACAGCCAAGTGGAGACTTCTGGGCTTGATAGGCCTTGTAGTTTCAGAAATAAAAGTAGAATTCTTTCACTACTCCTGGCCTGTGTATGAAATAGCATCTGATTCCTTATCTCTGTAGGAGTTAGGGGGAGAAGGATGGACACTTCTCAGGCTGTGTGGAATGAGTGAAAATGTATGGGAGGTGGTAAGTGGGTGGACCAGACAGGGACATGCATGGAATGATCTGCACTTTCAGCCATTCGTTATGGCTGCACAGGGAAACCCAGAAGGTGGAAGATAGTTTTGAAAAAGTGCAGTGCCTCTCCAAAAGTAGCTCTGGATTATCTAGTTGATAGCTAGGTTGATTTCCTTCAGCAGCCACTGTGATCTTAGTGCCGACCCTCCTGAGCATGTGCTGGTACTCATGAGAACTCAGGCACAGCA
The DNA here is from genome assembly GCA_024865655.1 of Emberiza elegans. Lineage (NCBI taxonomy): Eukaryota > Metazoa > Chordata > Aves > Passeriformes > Fringillidae > Emberiza > Emberiza elegans. The sequence continues at coordinate 49,178,018 of JALJVW010000139.1, read as the reverse complement.
AATGGATAATGCCTCTGTTCGTGGGTGTGTGCCCACTGGACTTTGTCATGGGGGACCAGGTCCTCTGCATGGTGAGAAACCTGCTTTAGCAGGATTTAATACATCACACTTGAGGAATAATAAACCTCCACAAGCAACAGAAAAGTGTTTAATTCCTAAAGGACAGGCCTAGTTAAGTCACTTTCGGCCAGGGGCAATTGGGGGCTTAATGCTTTGTATGTAGCAATCTGTGCAATCTGAGAGAGAGGAGTTTGAGGGTAATTGCTCAATTTTCTGTCCATGTCAACAGGGAAAATGAGTAGCAGTGACTGAGCTCTGTATGGCAGGGAAACTGTTTGAGATGGGAGATGTGAGACCCTCTGTGGAATTTAAAAGGTGCTATCTGCAGCACACTGCTTCCTTTTCTGTAGCAGCTAAGAGCTTCTGCCATGTGCAGACTATCCTTTGTCATGAGGTGGGAAGGAAGATGGGACAACCAAGCTAAAGTTGAAGGGCTTTGTCCTCCCTTTGCTCCTTTCTCTGGCAGGGCATGGAGGGCTTTACTCTGCTCATGTGTCTCTTTCTGGCACAGAGCTAGAGCTAGATAGGGCTGTTTCCTGTCAGGGCAAGAAATGCTAACATTCCTCCCCCACCTCAGCAATCTGATTTGTCCTTTGGCTAGAAGTTTCTTTGTTCCTTTCTTGTCCACCAGTTCAGCACTGCTGTGTTGTATTCCCCTGATGTCTTTCTCCTTACTACTTTGCCCTTGAATTTTTCTCCTCAGTGCTTTATGGGAACTTATTAGCTAAGGTTGTTATCCTTTTCCCAGATATTCCCACATAGACTATTGCCCCACCATCAGAAGTCCCTTTCTGCTTTCCCTCTGTTACTCTTGGGATGTATAGCTCCTAGAAGAGGGCTTTTCTTGGAAGACTGGGATGTGATGTGTGATTTTCTGTCTGCAGGAACAACAGCTTGTTATTTTAAAGCAGATAGTGTGTGTGAATGAGACAGCTGATTGAAATGAAAGCCTGACTATGCTACACAGACAACTGGAACCTGACCTGCAGGTGAGGAAAGCTGCCAGGAGACAGTCACTAGATCTGTGCCCTCAAGGCAAAACCCTTTCCTGCCTGCTGGGAAGCCTTCTCAAGGAAGCAGAGCTGATGATTAGACCTTTCTATGCAATGTCAAACCTCTAGAAGGACTTACCTTTCTGGCATGTGCCAGCAGCTCCTTTGCATTTGAACAGGATGAGAGTCCAGGCTTTGAACAACAGAGGGGAAGTGGGCAGATGCCATGGTCCCCAATCCTTCAGGGTAGTGATATCTGTCAGGTGGGAGATCTGGAATTCACAGCCATAAAATATCCAACATTTCTTGAGCTGCATGCAAATATACACCAATGATGATATTGCTCTAAAGAGCTGAGAATAGAGCACAGTGAGGGTTACTGTTGGCTCTGTCATTCCTGATCAATTTTGCCAGTTGCTTCCCTGGTGAGCTGCTGTTTCTACAGATCACACCAAGTGCTGGTGGATTCCAGAGGCCATGAGCTGCAAGAACAGCTGCAGTGGCTGAGCATGAGGGTAACAGAGGGCAGAATCTGCAGGCACAGTCAGGGATATGGCAAGTGGGTACTTCATGTGCTCAGAAGGCAATGTTGGAGGGATTTGGGGAGAGCTAAATGGATGAAAAGTTCTGAGCATCAGTGAAATGGAGACTGAGTGAAAGACACGCTGTTTTGGAAGTGGTATGAATGGGCTGAATAGAAGGTTTTGGGGCAGAGAGTGTCAGTGGTTATTGGGTCTCTGTGAGTCTGCATTTTGACTTCATGTGTGGCTGTCAGCACACCACAGCTCTCCCCTTTGCTGCTCCCCCACCCAATGCACTACTCTGAGTCTCCATGCAAGGTCACTGAAGGGCAGACTTGGCCCAGCCTGTTTGTTTCCACTGAGCCATTGGTCCAGGCCAGTTTGAACTCCTCCAGTAATTGCTGGCATAGTGATCTAGAGCCTGTGGTGCTGGAGGAAATCTCTCTCTTGGGAGCCACAGTGGGCAGGGGGGAGCAGAGAGTATGTCCTGAGAGACTGTCTGAGGTTCTGTTTGAAGCAGCAGACCACTGGCCAAGGGTCAGTGGGCTCCTTAATTACAAGGAGCACACACAGCTTGTTGAGGGTTGAAAATGACAGTCTGAGGGAGCATCTTCTGTTGCTAAATTCTGCAATATGGTGGATACACAGTCATATTGAGTCTGTGATTGCTGAGTCCATAAATGTATTTGACGGACTCGGTTTACCTAAAATACCCTTTAAGAAAAAGCTCTTGAAAGATGATTACAGAATTGAGACACCATCATTTAAAACTGCCTGAGGCAAACTCCTTTGAAAATTGCAGCAGTGGAGGGACAGAGAGAGAAGCGCGTAGCCCTTGATTGTAGTGTCGTTCCCTCAGGACCCGTCCCCCCTCCTCCTCAGTTTCTCATCTGATATGAGAGAAAGCAGCAGTAAGATTCCTCATCTGTCTTATGAAAATCCGATTCTGAGTGGCTCTGATCAAACCCAGCTGGCTGTCAGCAGCGGTGGCCTTGTGTGGAGGGAGGGAGGCTTCTGAGGAGTTGCTGGATGTGGAGGTGTCATGGGTGCTGCCGATCAAAGAGGCATTTTTTAATAAATATATATAAGAAAAATAAAAAACCTAAGAATTTAGCATAAAAGAAATGTAGTTTGTCTTGTTTTTCCAGTGTAACATGAAGAGGATGAAATAGAATCAGGCATGCCTGCTCCTGAACATACTTCCACAGGAGCATCCTGAGAAGCTGCTTTCCCTGCCCCAATAATGCTCTAATGCAAAGTCCCTTATCTCCAGCATTGTTGAAGAGGGTTTTTTGTTACTGAGTTCACTAGACCCTCTCAGGACACCTCATACTTTCTCATCTGATGCCCCACTACCTTCTGAGTATGTTTTAGCAGGGGAGTAGTGCAAAGGAACAGGGAACAGCCTTTGAAAAGAGGAAAACACGTGTTACTGCGAAGGAGGACAGGTGTAGTGCTCTGTCAGGGGGCTGTTGATAAGACTAGGAGCTGTGTTACCAGTCTAATGCTGATAACCCCAGGAGCAGGGGGGACTCCAAGTCCTGGGCCTGGCCTCCAGTCTCTCCTGTCTTCTGCTACTGCTGAAGAAACCTATGCATTAAGAGATTCCTCACCTTCAAAGCTGTTAGGGTCTGCCTCTACTTCTTGCATAAGTACAAGCCCTGCTCTACTGCTTGTGAAGCCCTGCACTGAGCCCAGCGACTCATCTGACAGGGTTGTTCTGTGCCTCTCCTCACACTTCAAATGACTGAAACTGGGCAGAACCTTTGTGTCAGCAGTAGCCTTGGGAAGCAGCAGAAATGCCCGATGCCTGTCCCCTGCAATATGAACACACCACACTATTGAGGCAAGTAGAATGTCACCCCCCCCAGCCAGTCATCCATCTAGCTGAGATGCAATATTATGCAAGGCAAATGTATATAACCTTTTAACACAAGGCTGTAGGGTCAGTGCTGAATTTGCTGTATGACCTTCCCTGCATCCTGTGACTCCTCTGGCACCCGCACACAGGGTGACTTTTCCCATCAGCTTGGCCAGGTTGTGCTGTTACCATCCTCTTCTCAGAAGGAGGCTTTGGGACATTGGACTCTCAGGTTATCTTCTGCTTATCTCAGCTTTTGAGACAGTGCCCTGGTAGCTGTGCTACTATCTGCTTTTCACTCTACTGTTTTCATCTTCCTGCTGGTTGATCAGGCAGGTATGCTGCTCCATGTTGGCCCACTAGTAGGGCAATTTCAGTCAGGGAAGGACATCCCTATGAAATTAATGTCCCAGCATCCAAAGAAGCATTCTTTATTCTCTCCATTTGCCTGCTGCTCTCCTGAGAAAGCTTCCAAGAGGCTTCAAGCTTGTTTGTGTGTTCAGCAGAAGCTGTGTCCCTTGTTCTTTATTTTTTTTTGGCGATTTTTTTTGCCTGTTGCTTTCCACTTTTTTACTTTTTTTTCTTTTTAATTTTCCATTTCTCCACTTAGAAAAATTATTTATTGCATTGAGATGCACTAATTAAAGCCATTTTCTGGTATTTGGTTACTGAAGTGTTTGATGTCTCTCTGACAAGACCATGAAATGCACAGAGTGTCCACAGGGACAGAATTTGCTGAACACGGTGCTTTGTAAATGAGGGGACACAGTGTCGCAGCAGCTCATGAATATGAAACGCCCATGATGCTACCTCAGTGGACTTGAGAACACAGATGAATCCTGTCATGTGCTAAATGAGACCAATTTCTTTCACTTAACTTCATCTTCAATCAGACCTTCCATTTGCCTGTTTAAAATTCCCCAAACGTGATGCAGAAGGTAACAGCATTCAGTAAAACAAAGTTTTGCAGCAGCAGAGATACTGTAATTATTTCAGTTTTACATTTTATGAGCAAGCAACATAAAATAAAGTTAGTTTCATTTTTATACCTACTTGGTGGTAGGAGACTGCCAGCTCCAGAAGCTCCTGCCCTCTTTGTGTTCTCTGGATATGGTGGCACAGGGAGGGCAGCACAGTACCCACCACAAGAATGTCCATTCTGAATGGCCTTTGAAACACTGACCCAGATAGGGAAGTGGATTAGACTGTGTGAGATGGAGTCTTCTTTGTTTATGGGTGCCAGGATGGGGGCTCAGGGTACTCTTAGAGCAGCTTAGGGAGTAAGCAGCACACTGACTAACTGCAGCCTGAACTGGAGCATGGTTTCTGGACGCAGCTTTGCCAGTGATTTATTGCCTGACCTGGAAGAGGTTCTAGCTGTCCCTATTTATGTGCCATCTTGTATCTAGCAGATAACTTAGTTCTTTGGGACAAGAACAAGATTATACTGGGAGTTTACAGGATTTTAAGAGACCCAGCCTGCAGGTGTTGCTACTAAACCAAAAATCAGCCCTGCTTGGGAGGGATGGTGCAATTTACCAACTTTCAGGAGCAACTGGGGTATTGGATTGGTACAGATTCTCCCATCTCCTGCTTGTTGCTTTCTGTGGTTGTCTTCTTTGCCTGTCAGTAAGTTATTTGCTAAGAGGTAAAAAAGGTGATGTTTAATACATGTACTTTAATGTGAACACATAAAGCCCTCCTTTCTGTATGACTTGAAAAGCTGCTCTTCCTTGCTTGTTGTTTGACTGTCTGCATGTAGCATGGGTTGCCTTTACTCTTTCTCCTCCATCTTCTCCTCCTCCCATTCACACACTTGTATCTTATGGCATTGGTGCCTTGCCAAACTTACTCATGAAGCTCTTTTTGTGTAAGACCTAGCTAAGTTCAGCTATTCAAATAAAATATTATTCTTAATTATATGCTGGGACCTAGATGTTCTGGGACAATCAGTTTTGTGCAATGACTTAACTCCCCAATTAGCCAACATTTGGTACTGGTATCTCCTGCCCCACCATAACTGCCATATGAGTAAGCTCATTTTGATATTATTCTTTGTTCACTTGTTCATAACCATATGGGAGGTAGAGGGGAGTTTGCATTTGTCATCTAGCATGTGGTGCTCCCTCATCTTTGCACAAGCCATTTGTTCATGTCATTGTTCACTACACTGAGCTGCTATCTGTGAAGGTGTGTCCTTTATTGTAGTAATTTCTGAGGTCTGCCTACATGGGCATGAGAGCCTGGCCAGTAAAGTATGTGTCAAGGTTCTGCACCAGAAGCACAGGTTTATGACAAATTATCTTAAACCCCCACACTGAACAGGAGAGGAAAAATGTGGGCCAAATCACACAGAGTAGGGGTTTGTCATACAACTGTGTTGTTGGAAAAAGATGCAGTGCAAGATTGGGAGGACATGGTCCTGTGAACATTTCTGCATGTACTAATGTAATATGTAAAGCCTCCCTGCAGCTAGTGGGAGTATTAAAAGCAGAGCATATGCCTATTCTCCTACAGCACAGCAGCCCGTGCTGTGCTATTCCCCCTGCAGCTGACACTGTGCCACAACTCAGCTGTGTTACCAGAGCTCATAGGAGAAAAAGATGAGTCTCAAGAAGAGCCACAAAAACAATTAAGAGGCTGGAGAATCAGTGGGGGTAAGGTTGAATCCTTGGTGATATGTGAGAGCTGAGACACTTTGCAAACTGTACAGAGAGAAGGGAGAGGGATTGTGCTGAAGTGGCACCATGGGAATTGGTAGAGGGAAGAGGTAGTTATGAGTAACAAGTGAAATAAATACCCAAATATTTTTCAGGAATTATTTGTCCCTGATAGCAGTTAGCCCAGGGTCCCGATATTTTCTTAAAATTGGAGATATTTCTGTACTGTTTCCTGTCAGTCTCACAGTCCTAAAGGGCATTGCTTCTGCCTAGAAATGGGCAAGGTATCTGCACTTTGCAGTAGGAACAAGCATGCACTGGCCTTTGTTGGAGGGGCTGGCAGGGGCCTCCAGAGCTTTTCCAGCTCTTCTGTCTGAAATATTTTCAAAGTGTCTATAAAATCTTGAAACCTTGAATTTCTTTTGGAAATAATTTCTAAGTGATCACCTGAATTTTGCTTATACAGAGTGGAGGTCGTGCTCTGCAAGGGGTTTAGAAATCTCTCCATGGAATTCACTGGCAATGAGATAAAATCGGCACTAGAGAACCAAGGAGTCTTTGTGAACCTGCAAAATGGAAGGAACATCACTGAGCAGGGCCCTAAGTTTACAGCTTTTTCTAGTGTAAAAAGAGATCAACAAAAACAAAAGAGAACTGGGAAGAGTAGACTCCTGAAATAGCTGCCAAAATGAGCACTGAGTGAAGAAATTCAGTTTCCTGCAAACACCTTTTACATTTCTGCTGTCAAAAGTGGATAAGGATCTGACCTTCTCTTGCTCTGTGGATGAAGAAAGCTCTGTTCCCAGGTAGTTTTTAATTTACTTGTGCTTGCTGAGAAATGTTCATAGTCTTGTCATAAAAGGATAAATTAGTTCAGGAGAGGTTAAATGGTTTCTCATTCCCATGCTCATTTTCCTGAACTTAACAGGGCACTTCTCCACAGAGCTTCATTACCTGTCTTGGACCAGTCTGTTCCCTCCTTGGTCCTTGTTGCTTATATACAGGGACTTTCTCCCACATTATCCCTGAGCAGATTTTACCAGCTGCCTCCACATGTTGGTCTGTCTATCCCTGGAGATGCTTTTGTCCCAAAAGTGCATTTTGCTACAGGTTTTACCAAGAGCTGGGACCATCTGCAGGGAAGAGCCAGTGAGATAGCTTCTACCAGGTATTGTCCTCACAAGCAGAGGTGGGGAGATCTCCCCCAAATGCCCAGCCATGCACAGGTGAGACATTCCTTGTGCTTGCCTCCTCTGCCTTAGGGACAGCCTAGGGGCTGTTGCTGCAGTTTTCCTTTAAATGTCTTTGGGAAGTTTGCTGCAGTTGGAGAACCTCTTCACAGGCACCTGCTCCTTGGGAGCTAGAAGGCACAGCTCTGCTGAGGCCGGCCAAGCTGTCACTCCTCTTGCCGCAGCCATGCTCGTGACAGCCCCTGTCCCGCTCAGCCTTCCTCCAGGCAACCAATTAGCGAGAAATCCCACTGTGTGCCAGCTCCGGAGGGCCCCTGCGCCGGGGCCCTGCTGACCCGTGCCCTGCCGCAGCTGGGCCGGGGCCGCCTCCCGGCCGGCGGGCGAGGGCGCACGGCGGCCCTGCAGCACGGAGGGCAGCTGGGACCCTGCTGCCTGACAGGCCGCCGGACTAGGGCCTTCTCGGGAAGAGCCTGCCCACAGCCTCGGCACCATAGGTGGCAATGTCTCTCCAGCTCCTGAATATTCATCTCAGCCTGGCTGAAAAACGGGGCAAAGCCAGGCTCAGCTGCCTGCTGCCATCCTGCAGTAGTGTTCCTGTACTGCTGGCAGAGCTGGGAGCAGGCTGCTCATTCCAGTGCTGAAGGGGCCAGCTCTGCCTGCTTACTGGGCAAGTGAAACCTTTTCCCTGAGCCAAACCAGCTTCCCCATGGTGTGAGGGCTCCGGGTCTCTGGAGAGTCTTTGTGGCCTTGAGTCTTTAAAAGAGCTCTGTATTGATGTACTCTGTTCTTGTTTTGTGCCTCCAGTTACTTTGCCTTCTCTTTCTCCTTTTTTTTTGCACTAACTTTTTGCAGTGCTTTATCAAATGACAGACTGTGCAATGCTTTCAGGGCCTTGCTTCTTTAGTAGGATGCAAAGCACACTCAGTTATTCCTCCTGTCCTCAATTCTTTTGTTTCTAGCATCCTTTTTAGTTGGAGTAGCCATTGTCCTTGTGCTGGGAATACCCAGTGACCTTCAGCCATTCCAGTATGACACTGGAAGTCATGGAAAAGTTTTGTGGCACTACAACAAGACCTGTGTTCCTTAGTGTTTGTATTTGCTGGACCACCAGCACTTCCTTCCTGAGGAAGGTCACAGGCCTCCTCACATCCTGAGATCCGAAGAGCAGATCCTTCAACATGCAGTTTTATGTGGATTCTCTTAGTTTCTGCCCCATGTTTCATTTTTAACAGAGTGTAGGTGACTGGTGTCTGAATAAATGATATCACATAACAAGCAAATTCTTTTCAGTTCATGATGGCAACATAGGCAGCAAGGTTTAGTACAGGTGGCTTCTTTCAGCTTCAAGGTTGTGTTCAGATGCATAGTCCATGGCCTATAGAGCCATACCTGGATTAATCTGTTCCTCTTGCAAGTTTTCTTGTGACTTCAGACTTCACAGTTTTATTGCCTTGTTTAAATATTACACAATATATTTTTAATTATTGCTAAATAACCATTTTGTGTTTCCCTCTAATAAGAAACAGGGTGCTTCATATCTGTGAAGCAAGGGAACCTTTGTCTTCAGTGAGAGGAGAGCACAACACTCCCCACTTACTGCTGCTGCTTTCTCTTGTTGCAGACATTCCTGTGATCCCTGACTTGGAGGAAGTCCAGGAGGAAGATCTGGCCATGCAAGTGGCAGCTCCCCCCAGGTAAGAGCACTGCCAGGTGCTCCTTTGGCTCTCATCAGCAGTGCAAACTGGCTAGTGAAATTAAACCCATCTTACTCATGCTCTTTGGATGTCAGCAGCAGTGCTGTTCAGCAGGATTTAGCATGGTCTTTTGTGACAGTAGTGCTGCAAGCTGAAAATTCTTGTTTCCTATTACACAGAGAAAGCAATTCCTGCATATTCTCTCTCTATATAAAAAACCCTAGATTAGAATAACATATTTGATGTTGCAAAATCAAACTCTCAAAAGCAGGGAATTTCTTTATTTAAGGTTGCCTGCATAACCCCAAATGTCTCCAATGCACATGCATTATCACACACATTTTAATTTTAATGGTTGCAGGCTGCTTTGCCCTCCACAGGATATCCTTCTTACTCAAGTGTGTAGTTAATTTGCAAAGTACAATCCTGTTGTTTGAAGGGGCTGTTGCAGTAGCCTTGGAGTCAGCTCAAGGGAGACCAGAAAGTTTTAAGAAATGAAAGGATTTGGAGTTTTGTCTTAAACATACCAGGAACGTTTTCTGTCCTCTAATGGGCCTATTGCCAAGGTCACAGATAGGGGTTTCTGTTGATCCTTATTTGGAGGGGTGGGATATCTTACTCCTGGCCACAGATCCTTCTCTCACAAGTGAGGAGTAGTTATTGTAATTACTGTAATTATATTGTAATTATATCGCTGTTAACAAAAATAATTGACAGTTTATGTAATAAATTTAAAATTACTGTGTCTCTCACTGGAATGAATTTCTTTTTCTCTCTCTTTATTTTTTTAATGAAACGATCTGATCCTCCTATGTTCATAGTTTTCTTGCAGTAGAAAAGACAAGGGATTTTCATGGACAAACACAAGAAAATTCAGTTAATAGAAGCCTTTTCTATAGTGTTGGATCACTTGTGAAGGCAGGTGGTGCAACAGTGTATCACTCCCCTACACCATGTTTTTCTTGGAATGCTACATTTTAGGAAGTCATATTTAATAGCTCTGATGCAGCTCAGACATAAAAAGCCAAAAATCCCTACTATTCTCTAGCTTGTATGGTGTTGCTCTCAGAGGCTCTTTGCTAAGGCACTGGGGCTGTTTGAATGCTCACTGTGGTCTTTTCTTTCTAGCCCTTACAACTAGCCTGTGGATCTTCTTTTGGCATGCTGGCTTCTTTGACGGAGTTCATGATTGTTCCACATCCTATTTTTATGCATGTGCAGAGATTTGTCAGTGTGCATAGATTTGTCAATGTCTGTTCATTTGCTGACTGAGCTGTGCTTCTGTCTGGGTACATCCATGCTAAGAGCCTGCATGGGGCATGTGGACACTCAAGATGTCACCAGTTGACTGTTCATGCCGCCCTTCTCCTCACACGTGCTTCCACACTGACACAGGTTTGTTCTCTGACCCTTTCTGGCTGCAGTGTGCAAGTGAACCGAGTGCTGACCTACCATGACCTGGACAAAGATCTATTGAAATTTGCTGCCTTCCAGACTCTGGTGAGTGGATTTTGCTATGGGCTGGCCAATGTGAATCCCTCTCCTTCTAGGCTCACGTCATCCTCCACAGTGATACTCAGCTGCACAAAATATACAGCCTTATCATCCAGAGAACTTGCAGTCTCCCTGTAAGTCTGTTCCTTTCTGCAACATGGCTTTTGTACTTGTGTCTGTAAATAATGTGGATATGGTATCTGTTTCTCAGATGAGGTTCTTGCTGTTGTCCTGGACAAAGTGACCCTTAGGAGGCAAATGTGGCAATGTCTACCAAATGTATCTGGTGAAATGATAATGTTCATTTTCCCAGTGTCTGTAAGCCTGTGACTCTGTATGTTCATAGGATGGGGAGGTAGACCTGAAGCTTCTCACCAAAGTTTTGGCTCCAGAGCATGAGCTACGAGAGGTAAGTCTTTGTTTTGTGGAAACACCAACAAGGTAAAATCTTGTGTGTCTCAGACTGTACTAGGAAAGGAAGCCTTTTCAGTGGGGGTGAGAAGAGATGTGAGAAGGAGCTTGTCCAAGCTGTTGGAGGTTTGATTTCCCCAGCAGGTGATTTTAAGATAGATAGTGCTTTCTTGGTGTGAGTTGATGGCATCACTATGATTGGCCAGTATGAAGTATGAAGGAGCTGGTCAGGAGAATGTGCAAGGCCTAGTACTGTCAGAGATCCCTGCAGAAACAGTGCTTTGTCCTTTGGTGGCCATCATGAGCTGCAGGTGGTTCCACAAAAAAGTACAGGGGGACAAAGGCAGAAAGCATCTTGGGTTTGGGCAGGGGGTTTTTGAAAGCAGGACAGAACAACCTCAATACAACTGGGTGGGCAGGAGCTCAAGACTTGTAGCAAAGGATTTCTGCAACTTTGAACTGCACATGCTTCAGCAGAAGTGCAGAAGAGTAGTGAAAGGGCTTCTTTCTATGCCCTGCCTGGGAGTATCTAATATTAACATTATCAACAAATATGTCCTTTTTGGAATTTTAGAACATGAATAATTTTGTCCACATTTTAAAATTGTAGCAGATATTCACATTTCATTCTGGCTAGTATTCCTGCTCTAGACAGCTGAATCTGATACTTCCCTGGTCAGGGCAGTTGCCTTTTGGTTTCTCTCTTTGCTGTTCTGGCATTGTTCAGAGAACTTTGGTGACACAGTAACATTTCAGCATGTTTGTCTTTTTTCCTCTTGGTAGGATGATGTCAGCTGGGATTGGGACCATCTCTTCACGGAGGTGTCATCAGAACTAGTGACTGAGTGGGACCTGGGACAGTCCGAGAGGGAGGACCACCTCAGTCTCCCATAGTGCTCTGACACACCAGATGTCTCATACATCCATCTCCTGTAAATAGTTAAGCACCTAAATTTTCTATTCACTTGTTTGTATTTGAGAATTTATTTCAGATGTGAAAATAAATAGGACTTTGCTTCTTAGAAAAATTGTCTTGGGAGAAGTTTGGGTTATTTTTTAATAAGAATTTTTGTTCTCAAAAGAAATTAAGAATTCTAAACACAATAAAATATTTACTTATTAAGAGCCATTCCCTCTCAATAGCACCTCTGCAGATAACTGCAATGGTTGATCTTTTCTCTATGGAAACGCTGCCTCTCTGGAGTGGACCATCATACAATGGAGTGTGGTTTGCACTGATGGCTATCAGAGAAGCTTGAGCTGATATGACTTGTTTTCATAGGACATCCAGGTTACCATCTTCCTCACAACAGACACCTCAAGCTGTCAGGATATCAGATTTACATTTCATCCAGCAGCCTTCAGCCTTTCCTTGTTAGTTTAACCTCTCTCTTGGAACATTATCTCTGTGTTGACTCAGGATGCAGCACCACCTATTAAACTGCCACTTCTTACAGCCCCTCTTTATACCTTGAGGTTTCCCAGCTAAATTCTGACCAGGCTTGACCTCACTTAGCTTTTGCAATCACATGAAACCACAGCCTGAATGGAGATCGCTTCAGGCATAGGTACTTTGCAAGGAAAATGTTTATTCCATGTATGTGAAAGAATGGAGCCTGATGCTCTCAAATAAGATAACTCCCTGGTGGGTGTCTCCTTGGAACCAAGTAACTCACTCTTATTGTTATCTAGCTAAAGAAAAACTCATTTTGCTGTTAATACCTTGTCCCTGTAGAACCATGGTCATTATTTGCAGGAAACAGTAATGTTACTTTTAAACCAATGTCCTTCAAAGCCTTGCCCTGTTGGAGAGTCTTGCTATGTACTTCTGGGGATGCAGGTGCTGGGAGGAAGCTTGCTGTGCTGCTTTTCTTTGCTTGTTTGGTTGGTCTAACAGAGCACTGCACTGCCACTTTTGTGACAGCAGGACAGGTCAAATAGCTCTCTGTGAATTCACTACTGCAGAATTTCAGGTGAGAGCTGACATGCCAAACAACTTTACCAACAAAAAAGAAGGAGTTGGGTCCCACTCTGGGGCCACAAAAATAATGGGAGGCTTATCTGTCTTAAGGAAATATAAGCTTTTTACAGCCAAGACATCTCTCCTGTAACTAGAAAACTAAGTAAGGCATAAGCTTGGGAGGCCATTGTATGGAAGATAATATGAAAGTCTTGGAGCAGAAAAACCTGTTTTGGTAGGAGCAGAAACTTCACAGCTGAGCTAGCATCTACTTTGCTGTGACACTTACGATTCCTGGCCAAAGAGAATTTAGAATGCTTTGTACATCCAGGAAAAAAAATTAATTCAGGAAACTAAAATAGGTTAGTAAATCAGACAACAAACTAGTCTGAGAGGGAAAAAAAAAAGGGTGCTTTGGACAGCTGGGGACCCTGGGCAGGGATACTCTGGAGTGGGAAGCAGGTGTGTGTGGGCCAGGCTTGTGCCCAGTCTGGGACCTTGGTAACCCAGCAAACACCTGAGTAGAGGTGGAGAGAAGGGCTTGAAAAAAAATGCCAGCCTCATCTGTTTTACGGCAGGAAGAGGTATCTTTGGTATCTTTGATTATTTAGTCTGGCCTGTTATAATATAGGCCATGGCAGAGTCCTGTGAGAGGGGGCTGAGCTTTGCCTGTCTTTTAGAAAGGCAGACAACATACTTCAAACTCTTTCCTTGTTACTTTTTAATAGAAGATTGCCCTTATGGTTTAAAATCTGCTTTATTTCTAGACTCAGTTTTTGAGTTTCATCTTTTGTTTCTTGAGCTTGCTTGATTGCACCTTTCCACAGCCATGCTGTCAGGTCTTTTCTCCTTGCTTCAGTATTTATGTGCACTGGGATCAAGTTGTCTCTTTAATTTCCTTCAATAAACTTAATAGACTGAGACTTGTTTCCCTGTCTCTCCCATTCCTTGCGCAGCTGGAGGAGGGGAGGTGGGTGTCGGGCTCCTGGCCCTTTTCCAGTAAGCTGTTCCCACCCACCTTCCTTCCACAGCTGTGTTTTAGTTGCAGTGATGGGAAGATGAATAAGACCTGTTGCTGCTTTTTTCTCAGGTCCTGGTGCTGTCACACACATGTTACTGTCCTTACTAAAGAGGAACAATGAGCTGTTCTTTCATGCCCAGGCTTGTCATGCACCAGTGTGTATTGGCTGTGACAAAGCTGCCTCAGGAACCCACATTTCTGATAAGCCCTGTGGAAAGAGCATGCAGGAGAGGAAATGGCAGGTTTAACTTCTCCTTGTAGACTGCAAAGCAGTTTCTCTGGTTGATCCTCAGGTGAGCTAAAAAGAGGGAGCAGTTGTCAAAACAGTGTCCCCAGGAACTGGGGAACTCAGATCAGCCCTCTGGGCTGTGCCTGGCCAAGGCATAGAGGAGTATTCCTTGCCGGTCTCCACAGACCCTGTGTTGCAGAGGGGTAATGCAAGGTACCGTGGTCTGCTTAGGGCCACACAATGAATCTTTGGCAGAATCAGGGTTAGAAATTAAGAACCTCAAGTTCCCAATTCAAACATGGCTTTCATATACCTGGCAATAATTTTCCATCTTCAGTTCAAACATGGCAATTCAATGTAGAGCAGTCTTGCTTAGTCTTTGTTCTGCTGTGTACTTACATTGCTGAGGAAGAGCTGCAAACCCATCAAGGTGTGTGTGTCAACAGCATGTTTGTCTCAGTGAGCTGGCATGAGGTATCTGCCCAGGGACTCTGGATGGGATTCTGGATGGCTGTAAATATCTACCTGCAGATAGCTTCTGGCAGACTCAGAGTTCAGTAGAGCAATACTGGGCAAATGGTGAGCCTCATCACAGATAAAGTAAAAGAAGTGCATAAATGAAAAATTAAATCTAGGTTCTATTTGTTTTAGAAATCTCTGGTTTTGCTTGTAATAATATATATGATATTTATAGGCTTTCTTGGTGGAGATGCCTTACCAGAGTGCAGTTTGATGGGGGAATATTGGGGCTGAGATAGCCTAGGAAACACTGGAAAAAATGGAGGAAATAAAAGCTGAAAAAATGCCAGACCCAGCAACTTTCCATTAAAGAACCTCTTAGAGGGACTCTGGCTGGCTGTTTTATTAAGTGTGATAAAGTGAGTGGAGGTGGGGGGGAGCTCCTATGTTAATAAGTTGGAAAGGCACTCCTGTTCCTCTCCCCAAAGCATCTCAGGAAAAGTGGAATTAATTCATGGCATATGCTCCCAGCATCTGCCGCGGTGACCCGGAGTGGCGGGAGCCGAGTGCCAGCAGTGTGAGCCAGGGCCTGTATCCCCTGCTGCTCTCTGGGCCCTGTGCAGGGCTGCTGCTGCTGCCTCTGGCTGCTCCAGTGAGCTCACCCAGCTGCCAGCCTGCCGGCTGGCCATTGACTGCCACAGCCTGGGCCACGGGATTTCTGCCTCTGGAGAAGGAGAGATGCTCTAGGCTTGGGGAGGGAGAAGGGGATGTTTGGATATAAAAGAGACCAGTTTGAATGAAAGCTAATCCAGTTTGTCCCAAACAGCCTAAATTCCTCCCACAGCATTCCCTGACCAAGACCTCTCTTCTCCAGCCATCTGACTTGTTCTGTCTTGCCGTGAGTTTTCCTCTTCCTTCTTTCCCACCATATCTTTACAGATGATTTCATCCTCTCCTTTAGAGAGAGAGCAGACATATTTGGTGTTAGATGGGATTTCATTCTCTGTTTAATGGCTTCTGGGAAATAACTTTTCACACCTTATTTCCCTTTGACTGACCCAGACCACTAGTACAGAGTGCTGTGGTAATCTTTGCCTGTGGTTCATTATCTGCCCATGAGCTTTCCCTCAGCAAAGGGCATCCAGAGCCAACCCACCAGGCTGCTCTTTCTGTAGCCACATCCTTCCACCTTTTTGGACAGCTGCCTGAGATATGGGACACTTTCATGGCCTGGAGAGCTGACAGAGCCAGGAGGAACTGGAGTGGTGGGTGATCCCCAGGCAGGGCAGAGATGCCCCATGCTGCCCACGTGCTCTTCCAGAAACTGCTCCTTGCAGTTTCCCCACTTGTGCTCCCTTTTGAAATGTGCTGTCCCAGTCCTGGGCTGTGCAGTGACAGTGCTGTGCTGAGTGAAGGCCAAGGCGGGGCAACATGGGGGATCCACAACTGGGTGCCCTGGTGAGACCAGTCCTCTCTGAGCTGTGCTTTATCCAGGGGGGGACCTGCACTCCTGGCAGTCGCAGCCTAGGAAGGACCCTGATTGATTCAGTCATGAATGCTGTGTGGCATGGATGTCCAGAGTTCCTGAGTCCACTAATCCCTCTGCCATGATCTCTGGGGAGATGAAACATTCCCTCCTAGTGCCTTGTTACTTGCATCTGCCCCAGAAGGCTGCTCTGCACAGACCTCACTGGGGCCACAACAGCTCCATGCCATGGGCTCACTTATCAGGCTCCATCTCCTGTCACTTTCAGGACCGCTTCATTATCCTTTTATTAGCCCTCTTCTTGTGCTTATCATTATTAACAATCACACTGGATCAGCTGGAGTGCTGACAGCTGCCCCTTGTCTATTCTTTCTGTCTATTTTAATCCTGCCTGCTTATCTGAAATAAACCTGATCCTTTTTCTTTTAATTAAAGAAATTTGGTGAGCTAGCCCCTCCTCCATGCAGAGATAGGACTGATCATACCAGTGATATGGAGGGAGCAGGAAAAGGGGCAGATGACTGGGTGACAGTGTTTTCCACAGCCCAAAGATATGGGATGTCAGAGTAAGGCTGGAAGAGATTGAGGCACATGTGCTGTGAGAAGAAACACAGCACTGGGTCATTGTGAGGTACTTATTTTGGGGTCTCTGTGTCTGATCCAAATGTGTTGATGCAGGGCTGTGTGACTACATTGCACTAGTGCAACACAAACAAGGGAGGTCTGTTCACCTCTCTCTTTTAGCGTGGGTGGCAATGGCAATGCCAGGCTCAGAGCCAGTGTGAGTGGCCAGGGCTGCTGGGATCACTGCAGTTCCTGTAGGGGCTAAAGGAATTTGTTTCTCAGTGCTTTATAGTGCTGCCAGAAGATGCAAGTGCTGGTCTTCACAGTGATGCTCCTGCTTTGTGCTCCCACAGGCATTGCTTCCTGGGGCCACCAATCTCATTCTAGTCTCTTAAAAATGCCTCACTGGGCAGTTTGCTTGAGTTGAAATATTTGTGATGTCTGTAGAGACAGGTCACTCAAGGAAGGGCTGTGCAAATAGGCTGGGAGAAAATTGTTGTGCTAATTCACACCTTTATGAACCCATAAACTCAAATCTGCATTCATTGCAATCTGCAAAGTGACTGGAGTGTGGGCTGAAATGCTTAGAAAGTGTTAATCAGGGGTCCGTAACAAAGCAAAAAGCTCTGAAGTGCAGCAGCAGGAGCTTGGCCATAAGCAGCAGGAGTATTCAACCTTAGTGCTAAACAGGCCAATTCCTTGGCTCTCAAACGCTTCATTTCAGATGCTCACATTGCAGGCTGACTGAATGCGTATGTACCCTCTGTACAGAATATGGCAGCTGGCTCAGATTTGTAGGGCTGTTTCACCCGAGAGGCTGTGGGCCCAGGAAGGGTATAGGGCAGAACTTCCTGATGCTCAAGTGAGTGTAGCTTTGAAATCCTGTCAAGCAGAGCCATGCTGACTTCTGTCCCTGTGCTTCTGTTGCTTGTGAGTATTGCAGCTGATTGGGATGAACATTAACCTGCAGTTCAGATGTTGGTGATGGAGCTGCCCCAGTACAAACCCATGTATGTGGCTTTGCAGATATTTTAAAAATTTGTGATTCTCTAGCAGTCACAGGCAAGAATTGTGTATGGTGATATTTATGTTGTTGCTTCTATGTGAAATGTCCTGCTGCTTACAGAAAATCTCTTCATCATTACTTAATGTTGAACAAAATGTTTGGAAGATGAGAACACACAGGATTCACTTGCCTAAACTGATATACTGTTAATTGATCTGCTTTTATTATCTAACCCTGCTCCTTCAGTAAAAATCACTCATTTCTTGGACCCAAGTAAGGAAAATTCTCAGGATGGTTTTGGGCCCTGGAAATGATGAGGGACACTGTATTTGGTGTTGTGGAACATTTTCAATCAGCCAAAAGAGATGGACTGGCTGTCCATGTCACAGACTTAAGTCTTGCTCTGGTCATTATCCTGATCAGCAGAACCACTCACAAAGCCAGGAAAATGCCTTGGGAAATTGCCAAAGAATTTGATCCAGTTCAAGCAACCTTCTGAGTGCCTGGAATTCCAAAGCCAAATTGAAGCTAAGCCCATGGCTCCCTGTGGCCTGTGAGGTTGTATGTGAGGATGGCTGTAAGCTTGGTGAATCAACCTCACAAATTAATGGGCAATAATAGTTCAGGCCATGATAGCTGTACCTGAGCTCATGCACAGCTAGTCCAGATAGCAAACCCCATCTAACATAGATGAACAAGAAACAGCCTGAATTTGCTCTGCTGAGTACTGTAAGTCCTCTTCTTTGGGACCTGAGCTAGTTCTTTTAAAGCCTCTCTAGTATTGGCCTCTGTATTGCTCTATGCCCCACAGAGATACTCTTACTCACTTCCATGGCTTTCAACCACAGTCCCCAAGACTTAGGATCCTGTGTGTCCCTTGTGCATAGGGGATTGGACACTCTTCATTTCATACAGAGGGACCAGAATTGTAGGCTGATAATTCAAGTTCTCCAGGGTCCTGCAGTGAGACTGTGACACAGCTAAGAACTGAATCAAGCACCTGTGAGCATCTGTCCGGTTTCACAGCCACATTTCTTTGCTAACTGAAATTATGCACAGGGCCGATATATTTGTTTATTTTGATTTTCAGCCAAGAGCTGGTTTCAGGCTATGGATCTCCTTCCAGATGTTCATCAACACAAATTGATATAGTCTCTGTACAAAACATCTTCCCCAGGAACAGCACCAGAACACTGCCCACCTGGTAGTATGCCCACTAAGATAGAAAACTGTAATCATGCACTGCAAAAACTGCTTTCTACCTTAAGGCTGCTCTGCTTATCCCAGAAATAACCAGGGAAAGGGATGAGTTGTGAATGAACCCGACTATTTTCCAGGGCAAACTCTGGAAGCCTGAAGCCATTAGGGCTCTTCAGCCTCCTGGTGTCTCTCTCTACAGAGAGAGTTCTTCTGCTAAGTTCAGGAGGGACTTAGTAGGGCTGGAAAATCTCTATGCTGAGAGATGCATAGGCCATCAGTAAGGCTTTGGTAAGTCATACAGTAGCACACTGCCTTAAGATTAATCAAGGAAATGTAGTGGGTTTTTTGTTTGGTTGTTTGGCTGGTTTCTTAATTCACATGGTGGTCAAGAGCCTTTAACAGAAACTATGGGCCCTGCCTGTTCCAGGGCCTCTGTGCTCTTGTCAGAGGGTATCCCAGCCCCAGCATAGTTCTTACTCAAGCGAGACTGGTTGTGGCACTGTCTGTGACTGCTTCTTGTGACATAAAACAGGCAAAGAGAGAGCTCTGTAAGATGTCTATGCATGACATGCAATTGAGTATGGAGTTTGGAGAATATTTGTTCAGTACAGGCAATGTCACATTACTCAAATGTACCTGGAATAGTTGTGGGGGTCTAAAACATCCATCCTTAACTTGTCAGATAAACAGGTTTTTGTTTTCATAAAGTGGACTTATATCTGTGTCATACTGGATACAGGCCTTTCCTTGGGTGGAGGGTGTCCCTGTGCCATATAGAGCATACCTATATCTCACCAGCAGAGCAGCTTCTGTCTTGCTGGGCCCAGGGATCTGTTTGTCTATCAGTATAAAGTGCACATGCACCAGTGATGGCTGGGGTTGGAAGTATTTATGGCAATTAAAATGTTTTGCCTGGAAGCTGTTTTGGGGCTTTTTTGAAGTGAGGATTTTCAGACTTCAAGGTGTTAACAGCCCCTCTAAACGGTTTTGTTTTTTAATTGCAGCAAATGACTGTGGAGCCATTAAACATTCGCCTCTCTGCAGTTGTTTCTAAGCCCTTTCAGTCCTTCTTCTATTTATTCTGTTTAATTCAGTCAGGTAGCTTCGGGGCAGTGAAGATCAATACTTCACTTTGATAGAAAAGAGTCAGGTTTGAAACATAGAGATAAAACTGACACATTTTGTATAAATTTAATTAAAAATGCACCTTTAGTGGGTTGTTGCAAGCACAAAGCCAGCCCTCCATCTAGCTATCGCTCTGTCTCACTCTCTGTCTCTCTCTTCCCTTTCTTGTTCCTAACAGGAAGATCTCTAAATCTCCCTCACCAACAAAGCACCTCGTTTTATGATTTTTGTCTTGAAAGTTTAGCACTGAGGGAGCAGGATAGAAGGGATGTGAAATTCTAAACAGACCTTCTGCTCTCTTTCTGGTCCCATTCCTTTTGGTGGTGGTGGCTGGGGGAACAGGGAAGGAGCCAGCTCCCCAGTGGAGAAAGGAGGGGGAGGAGGCAATTTTAAATTTTTAAAATTTTTTTTTTTAACCCAGCAGATTGGATACCCTGGGGCACTTTCTGTTTGGATCTGTAGCTTTCCTCCATTCCCGCCCCCTCTTCTTGCTTTGTTAAACTGAGAATTATTTTTCTGACTACATGTGCATCCCTGATCCCACTAGGACAGTGCTGGCTACACGTCAGTGTCTTTATTCTCTCCTTTTCCTGCTCTGCTCCCCCTCATTTCTTCCCTCTTCCTCTCTTCCTCTCTCCTGCTGCCAATGGGCACATTTGTCTTGTGTTTTATAATATGGCCCCTTTCACCCCCTTCCCCTGCATCTCTCTCTCTCTCTCAATCCTGTTTGGCTCAGTTCATTTTTCACTTGAGTGCCTTTCCTCCCAGACTTCCCTCTGCTCCAGCCTGCCTCTGCTCAACACCAATAAAACACACACAACACAGGTAGAACAAGGTGCCAGGGCTCAGTGTGACAAACGACTCACACACCACTCAATAACCAGGGCTGTAAATTGCCCTCTCTTCACCCTCTGCCGCCTTCTGGGGACAGCAGCTTGGCTGGGCCCTTGCAAAATGGGCTGTCCTGATACAGCGTGGGATCGGGGAGTCCAGTGAGAATTGGACACTGCCACCACCATGGCAGAGACTTTTCCAGTGCTGTCTTTTGGGGTTTTGGGATTTAGTGTCTTTTATTCACTCCCCATGGGGCCATGCAGCCCAAGGGGCTCCAGGGACTTGTTGGAAAATGGGGGTTGTGTCACTAAGGGGTGCGAATGACCTGCCTGGCCTACACACCACCTCTTTAAGTCATATTTTGTCTCATCTAAGAGTTTCAAGGTTTGTTCCATCCATACAAGTTTTAGGAGGGTTTTAAAGGGAAGGATGATTCCTGAGGGTCGCTGTTCCTGGGCTGGCAGCTCTGGCTGAGTACCATGTCACCTCTGAGAGCAGGGCCTCCATGGCTGCTGTTTCCTGTGTCTGCACCAACCCAGCTTAAGCACCTCAGACACCCACTCCCTGCTGCTGAGCCATGGCCTGGCCTTCCCTGGGGAACAGCACCGCCCTGGCTGTGCCTCACCTTGCACACTGTGCTGCTGCACTGCTCACAGCCTGGAGCTGTGCACTCGTGTTCAAACAAACTTACAGGAGAGAGAAGTAAACCACCACTTGAGAAAAAGAGACCACCTGTCAAGGAACAGGCAAGGGCAAACAAAGGGTAACAAAATAAATGTGAACAGCACCTCTCACAAGTCATCAGCACCTGCAATAGGTTCTTCCTGTGTCTTTGAAAGCCTCATATGTTTGGTACATTATGGATGGTGTGGAGAAAGGGAACAAGGGGACACTAAGCAGATGTCATTGGGAGAGGCTGGACAGAAAGAAAGGAAAGGATCTAGAAGATAAGAAGCTTGACCCTCATACACAGGCCAGGTGAGCTTGTGAAGAAAGCTGAAGGACAAAGAGGCACAGCTGCATATACTGAAGCAGCAGCAAAAATTAACCTGCATGATGGGGCAAAGGAGAGGTGGTGTCTCCTTGCCTCTCCACGACCCAGGTGATCTGGGGGCGCTGTGTGTGGCTGTCTGTGGGTCAGCATGCAGGCAGTGCCCAGCTTGAGGCAGAGCAGGGGCTTTAAGGTTCAGCAGCAGAGAGTGATGTGCAGCTACTGCACAGAAATTTACTCTGAATTCCATTGAGTCTGACTTTAGCTGTGAAACTGCAGTTGCTGTGAATTTTACTTGAGAATCAGAAGATGCTGTACAGGTGATGCCGAGTTGTTTAACAAGATGCAGAGTGGGGTCCATGCCCAATGGATTTCAGGTGCCAACCCCTCTTGTCTCAAATGCCGACTCAGACAGGTGTGCATGTTTCCTGCTACTGGTTGCATTTGGCTATGGGATGCCTCACCATCTCTCCCTGGGTTAATTTGTGGCAGTAATGTATGTAGAACATCTAGCCTTCTAATTGCAAGAGGCTGCATTTCAGCTGTGAGTGAGGAGTTTTTTTGTAGTCTTTTTACTAGTTCTTTAGCTCATCAGTGTAAAAGGAAAATACTCATCTTTGTATCGCCCTGTGCCTCAGCCTGTACTGGTGTCTCTGCTCTGCAGCTCAGGCTGCTCAGTTTTACCAATAGTAAAAGCAGAGAGTTTCCACGCTGAGCTAAAGCGTGATGGGTTAACTCTGTCAGTTTGTCTACATAATATCGGCTGGAATACCAGTTCAAGTTCTCCTGAGTGATTCGTGGAGGTGAGCGCTGAAGGCTGGTGTCCCGGGGAATGCGCCGGGAAGGAGCGTGCCGTGCCGCTCAGTGCGCGTCTGCAGACCCACAACTCTCGCGTCTGCTGCCTTTAATCATGGCAAATGAAAGTTTCTAAACAGCGAAAGGTGCCAGGCTTTGTGTTCTGCCACCAGAGCTGCCTCTGCGCCGCCGCCAGTGCCGGTAATTGCAGACAGAAGCTGCTTTGTGTTAAAGTGGCATCGGTAATTGAAACGGAATTCAGAATCAGGACCCTGCAGGCACCGCTCGGTGAAAGAAGAAATAAAGATCGTTTGGGTCACATCTTTTGTAATTTGCGTTTAATAATCGTACCAGGAGGTACATACAAAGGGAGAGGAGAGATAAGACACAGCCCACTCCCCCTCCTCGCTCTGCCTCGCAGCCTTCCCACGGAATGGAGGAGCCTGGTGGGAACGGCGCGCTCCCCCCACCTGGGCAGGGATCGGGGCCGCTTGTGGAGGCCAAGCCAGAAGGAAAGAACGGCTCCTTGGGTTCCCGTTAAACTGCATGCTCAGGTTCTGGTCTTATGGTTAGGCTGAGGATTTATGGGCCCAGGTGCTGGCTCTTGCCCAGTGGGTCTGGTTCAGCTCTGAGCATCAGAGGGCACTCCACTGGTTTGCAGTTTCTGAGTTTCCCAATGCAATGGGATCTTTTTGGTATCCTTCAATGGGCTTCTGCCGTTATGCCTATACAAGTATATTCAAGAAAATGCAAGCTGTAGGACGTGGCTCATGCTGAAATGTCCCAAATTTCCCCCACCACAGCACAAGGCCTTCTCTGTTCTGCTTCTGGGAAATGGAATATTGCCTGTGCTCCCCACCAATTTCAGCCAGGCTGTGCCTCAGAAGGCACAAGGCTGGTGGGCACCAGCACTGTGCCAGGAGCCTGCCCATGCTGAAAAAGCCCCAGTACTAGAGCCTGTGCCCTTGTAAATTCACTTGTGTGGACTGCAGCCTTGTGGTTTCCTTCTTGACCTGTTTGGTGAGTGACTTTTGATCTGAGGCTATTGAAGTTACCAGGGAAAAGCCACATAGTAATAAATATATTGCAGAGGTGCTCAGGAGTGGACTGTGGTACAAGACACAAAGATCCTGTCAAAGATTGTGAGGAAAATGTGGGTGCTTGCTGAGTGCAGGTAACTTCTGTTCTTTTTGGCTTCATGCAGTGCTTAGCTGATGCTTGTTTGGCCCTAAAAGAAGACAGATGCAGTCTCTCTGTCCTTCTATTGAAGTGCACAACAGTGTTTTTGCTGTGGCCAGTGCTGTTCCCTGTCTGCCTTTTAGAGCAGGATAGTGGGTTGGATGGCCCTTTGGACTAAGCTGGTACAGCCTATTTCTCTAATGCTCCTGGCAGCTTGTCATGGTGTTTTTCTGCTGTGCTTACCATGGAGGTTGGGCTGAAGGCCCCAAAGAAACCACAGCAGGGTGGTGATACAGACCTACTCTTTCAGCCTCATACTGTTCAGGGGTATTCAGCTGTTCTTACAGTGACTAAAGTGTGCACTTCTAAGTTTCTGCTCTGAAGAAGCATCTTCATCATTATGGGTTCCCCTTAACCTAAGGCCCTGTTCCTGAAGGAGCTAAACCTGTCAGATACCTCCACTATAACCTCTGGGATGGTCGAGACCTATGACATGTCATCTAGATTATGAGAACCAAGATGATCTGGTTCTGTGTTCATATAGTCTACTGATCTGCCTGTGATTTCCCTTAGCCTTGGCTCTGTTGAGCCTTGCTGTAGTGTAAATATAACCCAAATTTCTTCTTCAGTAAAAAAACCCAGCAACACTTTTATTTCTTGTGCCAAGTCCAACCACAGGAAACACAAATGTAAGAAATGGCAGTTTCTGTTCACATATATTCCATTTTGGTGATTTTAAAACCAGTGACAACCTGGGAGCTACTCTAAATCCAGATGAGATGAACACAGATTCAAGCAGAAACAGTCCATTCCCCCCTTGAATAGTCGATCTCTTTACCAGAAATTTCTAGTCCATTACGAGGAACAAACTCAGCTCTGTTTATCTTTGTTGGTGTTCTGTTAATTTCAGTGGGAAGAAGCACATGCTACTGCCTGGGTTTATTTCATGCAGTGTACATTTTCTCTACCATTAGGCTTGGCTCAGGGACAGGCTTCATTGTCACTTTTGAGGATACAAAGGAGACATCTCCAATGTCCAGCAACTCTCCTATGCTCTGTATTGGAGCTGTAACCTCATGGTTTCCCTTGTACACAAACTCTGCATTTCTTCCTTAAGCTGCTTCTGACAGCTCACCATTTTACAGTTCTTGCCTATGGCCAGGAAGAGCATCATCTGTCAGCTACATCTGGAGCTGCCATCCTTCCTTCTCCCAGGGAGCCCAAGGGGTCCTTTTCAGAGGGCCAGAACAGCAGTTGTGACAGGAGAAATTTAGGTGGGGGAGAGGTACCGTGACTTCTGCTAGTTGTAATTGCAAGGAAGAATCTTGTTACAGTTTAAGAGAAAATTTAACAATATCCTGACTTTTGTTTAGTCTACAGAAGGCTTAAACATGACTTGGTGTCCGCCTGCTCAAATGCTGTCAGTGAGTACTCAGAAGTAAATACCCAGACACCTGGAATCAGATGAGGGAGAGTATCTGAAAGAGGAAAAGAGTTTCTCATCATGGTGGAGAGAGTGTCCAAGCTCTGTGTAACTACATGCAGACACCCAACCTTTCCTTCTGTCTGAGAAACTAAGCTGAATTAGCCTTTGGGTGCAGAGCAGAACTGCTGGGGATGTCCCTAATTGGCTGAGGCAATCCATACATGGAACTGTGGATGCTTTGGCCTTTTCTCTCCAAGCCTTCCTCTCACTTCATTCATGGCAAGGATTTAGCAAGCATCACCACATTAATCCTGCTCCTTGCCAGCATTTCAGGAAATGACAGTGTCCCAGCCCTGCAAAGATACCCAGGTGAGCTGCACTGCTGCATATGCATGGCCTTCTGGCTGGGCATACCTGTCCTACAGTGTCATCAGCCATGGTGAGGTGCTGTTGTGGCAATACTGCCCTACTACTCTCTTTTCTCCTTGGTTCAGACCCAAATCCTCAGGTTTTGGCATCTCCACACTCTTCCTCAATGGAGAACTAGAGATCTGAGGTGGGTGGCCACACTTGGGTGATAGAGAGAAAACAGATCTTGAAGAAGAAATGAGCCCTTCAGGCCTTGCCTTGCTTTAGTAATGCTTTTGGGAGGCAGTTTTCTTGGACTTGCTGTTTGGCCCTCTGACAGCTCTGTCTCCTTTATGCTGTTTGTTAGAGCTCCTTTAGTGTCTTGCAGAAGATGTCGTTAGGAGGAGGAGGCCACAAAACTGTTGAAAACATCTTTCCTGTACATCTTTCTCACACACCCCTTCCATCACTATCCATCCCCACACAGGGATTACATCTGCACTTCCCACAAATTCACCTGGGAACCCCATACACCCACACCTACACACACTGACACAAATGCACCAGAGTCTTATTTTCTGTGTTCCCTGACCTTCCTTTCCTCTTCCCATCTGTTTGTTGAATAATTCCTGGCTAAATAACTTTCTCTGGGCAGCCCCTGGGCTGGGGCACAGGGACTTGCCCCCTCTCCTGCCTGGCTGTCCAGGGGGCCTTTGAACATGTGTTTCTGGGAGGCAGACACCAGCTGGCTGGGTGACATTTGCATAGTCAGCTAAAAGCCCATGAGCTGAGCTGGGGATGTCTGGAGGAGCCTGTGGCAGGATGGAGGGAAGAGGGAAGCGCTGGTCAGCTCGAGGTCAGCTGGAACAGATTTCTCAACAAACAGACAGATGGTGAAAGGAGATGAGGGGTGGGGGGAGCGTGCAAAGGCTCCTACATCAAATATGTTAGTCACTAAATGCAATATAAGTGACCAATGTGCCTATGGGCGAGGCAGTCACTATGCTGCTTCCTTCCAATCCCGTGGGGTGGATGTATCAGGTGAGCACAGGCTCTCATTGCTCTTTGTGCAAGGAAGGGGAACAGGGTGGGCCATGGAGCAGGGAATGGGCAGGGAGAGGCATGGGCCCCTATGGGGTCCCAATGCTGTGGAGCAGCAGCAGCAGCAGGAGCAAACAGCCTCCTGCAGTGAGCCAAAGGGGCCCTGTTCCCAAGCTCCATCCAGGCACCAGCAGGGCTGCATGACTGTGAGGACTGATCCCCAGCTTGTCTGGCCACACTGAGCTCACAAAGCATCACCCAGCTGGGCAGGTTTGGGACTTGGGTTTGCACAGTCCCAAGCACAAAGTACTCTCTTTGTACAGATCCCCCCATCACTGTTGTTCCTGCCTGCTGTTTGCCCCACCCCCCTACTCCAGCTAATATCATTGGACTGAAAATAATAAAGCAATCTGTATGGTTTTGCTCCTACAAGGACATGTCTTTGCCATTCCAAAATAACAGCAAAACATATTTACGAGCCCCTGTGCTGCCTTTGCCCTCTCTGCTGATCACTGTTCCCAGCTGCCTGCCTGCTCTCATGCTCTTTTCCCTCTGCGCAGCCCATTCCTCAGGACAGAAAATACACTTTATTTTTTCATCCCACAGCACCTTTTGGAGCACTGGAGAAAAAAGCACTCCCTTAGCATGGGAATTACTCAGGCCGAGAGAACTGACTGTTGTCCCTGGTGCTTAGAGTGGCCACAATTGAATACTTCAGGCTAAAAAGGCCAGGAAATGCTATAATGGACAGTTAGGGGCTAAGCTGCCCAGGGATTGCTGTTTTCCTCCTTCCAAGGTGTTTAGCAGTTGCTATATGTCCTTGACCACAAAGGTTCATAAATTACTTGTTGTCTTTAAAATCCTGGGCTTATATCCTCCATGTACCACTGGTAAGTGCTAGAGGCTAGTTATGTGCTGTATTATGAGGTATTCCCATTACATATCCCATTTTTAAAGAAATGGAAATGCAATGAATTTATGTAATTTTAAATGCACTTTGAGAGCTTTACTGTTTTTTTCTCTAATGCTGTTGCCTGGATGATGCTAAATCCTCTCCTGAGGGATGCAAACACATGTTACACGTGTTCCCCAGGATGACTGCAGGCAGACAGATGTTACAGGAATGTGTAAGGAAGGCTGTCACTCAGGCCAGCTAGAGCAGGGAAATTGCACATAATCTCCTTGTGTGTATGATCCCATCCCATGTAAAGGAGGTCTGCATGTTAAGCAAAACTGACAAGGTTCTGATGGCACCAATAAGCCTTAATTGCCCTGGTCTCACCTGGTACCCACACCCAGGAGCTTCATTTAAGCTCAGCTTGGGCCACTCATCACCCTCCTGAGCTGTGCTATAGTTCTGCCTCTCTCTAGCTTGGCCTCATTTCCTGACCTCAGCCCTAGGCTGCAGCAGTGTCTTCAGCCCCAGCTCTTGCTGCTCCTGATGGGACTCCCTGTATGAAGCCTGGGCCTGGTTCCTCACTTTGCCATGCTAGGGCCATGGGTAGGCCCTGTAACCAGCACTCAGCTTTGCCTCCAAGCACCTGCTCCAGTTCTGCAGAACCATGCCTTGATTGGTGAGGACACTGTCTGTGCTGGGATCATCCTTGGCTGTGATTTCATGCCAGAATTTAATTGTCAGTTTTACCTTGTCCTGGCTTAGCTTCATCAGCAGCCTCTTTGTGGTGACGGGGTTTTTTTTGGAAGTCCAAGTACTGGTAAGTAATCTCTTTTCTCACAATTATATTCAGACATTTCTAGTAGGCTAAGGATGGCTGATTTTCTTTTAGAAAAGCATTTCTGACTTTTCCTCAGTTTCCATTCCTTTTTGATCTTCCAGTTTGGTTTGTTCTCTGCAGCCTGGAGATGCTGATGGGCAGAAGACACAGTCTAGACTGTTGTGGGCATTGGTCAATGGTATAATCCTCTGCACTCTGAGCCATAAACACAGAAATTCCCCCCGACTGCTCAGATCCTGCCTTCAACTTCCCCAGTTAACTATAGAGCTTTTTAATGTAAAAACACCTATCTGGAAGAAATGGATCTTATCTTTCAACACTGCCTGAATTTCTAACCTATTGAGTACCTTTTTTAACCCATAGTTTCTTAAATGACTCTACTGAAGTACCAGGTTGTCTTAACTCACCCCAGCTCCCTTTGCATTTGATCTAGACGTCTCTGTTCTGATATACTGGAAATGAGCAAGAGAGATGTCCTTTGCAGTCAGGAAAGTGTCATGCATGCCTGTTACAAGATAGAAATAGCAATTGTTATTAGAGCTCACTATATATGAAGTAAAAGGAAATGTACTGCCATTGTTTTTTTCAAAAAGTCTTGAATTTGGTCCTCAGGGCCTTATTTATCACTTGGAAATATTCACACGCCTGTTGGGTTTTCATCAGAACATTTGCAAATCCCCCAAGTTTTCTGAATTCTCGCAGGGGAGGCTCTTCTGTCTTAGGTGTAAGTTGTTCTGTGCCTCAAATTTGCCCTCTAAACAGGGAGAAGAAGTGTTCAGTGCAAGTGTCCCATGCAACCATCAGAAAGCTGCACTTGTGCTGTGTGGGGAAGTGTGGTGGGATGCAGCAGGGCAGAGGGGGCACTCACCACGCAGGCTGTTCTCACCTGCCCCTTGTTCTTGTTTGGGTCAGATGTGGTCCTCAGCCTGAATGTACCTCTGCACTCTACTGCACTGTCTGAATTACCACCAATGAAGTATGCCGGGAAAGAGAAAGTGAGGTTGTGCCAGCTCTCTCTGCATACACACGGGCACACCTTATCCCAAGCTCTGCCAGCTCCTGGAAATCTGAGTGCTTTTGTACCTCAGAACTTAAATGTGTGCTTCCCACTCTATGGGCAGCTGCTGCCAAATGCCCAGCTCATGTTTTGTTTTATGAATCCCTTGCTTCTATGAGGCTTTATTATTATTATTCTTTGAGCTAAAATGGATCCATGACCTTGTGGGACAAGGACATTGGCCTGGCTGGCAGTGTACATGCTTTCTTGTGCTTGCACTCTCCCTCCCCTCCACAATTACTCTTCATGCAGCACAGAAAATAAAGCATTCCAACAAAATATGACTGCCCCTCTCAATGGGAGGTCACCAAGGCTTGGGCTAGCACAAGAAAAAGAAAGCCCAGGGAAAGAGCTGCTCCTTTTTGATTTATGTGCTGGCTGGGCAAAAGGAGAGACTGCTGAGTGCAAGGAAGGTACTACAGCAGCTGCTAATTGAGTAATCACAGCTCAGAGCTGCGGAGAAGGTGGCAGGAGCAGCCAGAGAGACAGAGACCTTCTCTCCTGCCTGGAAGGAGCCCTTGATTTCTCTTCTTGCCATGGGTTTGAGAGCAGCTGGAGAGGTCTATGTATCTGGTTTGTGATATTGCACAGCACAGTTGCTGTGCCTCTGCCATAGTCAAGTCTGCCCCTGCATTTGCCTCTTTTCCTCATGTTTCCTTTAAAGCCTTTCTCATACCTGGAAACTTTTATGCACTAGTTGTATATCTGAATAAACAACACTTTTCTTGGCTCTGTGTTCAGCCCTTGGTGCAAAGAGCTGGGAAATGGAATAGCTTGTCTTCTCCCTGTGCTGGGTATGGGATGCTCATCATGAGCATGCCCTTATGCACACTCCACCATCCTTTCTGTTCACATCTGGACACTGGGGTTTTTGAGGCTGAATTCAGCCAGAACTAAAATCACTCCTTCCTGCAGCTGAGTGCAAGATGCTGCAGTTGCCAGGGTTGTGCAAGGGGGATATGACATCTCCTGGTATGGCTGGGCTCAGACAGGGACCTGCTGTTCCTTGCTCCTGCCTCTGCCCACACTGAGCTGGCAGCCACTGAAGTTCCTGCCTGAATGTTCCACATTGCCACAAAGGTGAACATCATTTCCCAGCCCTGGTAATAACCCATTCCCCCCATGCTGAATCATATGCCTGATCCCAGGACCATGCTGGAGCTCAGTTAGCTGCAACTGGAGAGGCAGGGTGTGGGCAAGATCTGAGCCCATGCCTTTGTCAGTTTTTCTGAACTCCACAAGTCTGGCACAATCATTCCCCTGAATCTGAATACCACTCCTCCACCTCCTCCATGGATGAGCAGATATTATTGTGATAAGCCTGTGTTTTCCTCCTCTGGAGGAAGGCAATTACTGCACTAGTCAGAGCAACCAAGATATTTGTTTCTGGCGGTGAGGGATGCTCAGAGAGGGAGGACAGGCAGAATCCCTCCAGCATCACTAGAGGTCTCTCTTTATCTGTATGTGCTTGTCTGCAGGCCAGTGGGAGAAAAATACACTTGCTCAGAATAATTTCTTTATCTGCTTCTTGACATGTCACAGCCCTGTAGAGCATGCAAGCCCAGGAAGTCGTAGGGCTGAGTTCTCCTTGGCTCTGGAGAGTGTTTTTGTCTGGGATCAGTCTTCTGCTGATCTTCTCTCCCAAGCCCTTCTCGGCTCTTCAGCTGGGTGGCATCGATAGCCTTTACCCTTGGTCAGCCCGTCCAGGCTCCAGAAGAGATTTGCCAAAACCATAGTCTGAACTTTCTAGGATCTAGTGAAGAGCTGGTCCTCTCCTGACTCCTCACCCTCTGAACCAGCTGTCAGCAGTGTCTCAGCTTCCCCTTCTGTTCCCATGCCTCTGTAACTTCTCTGTGCTTGATGGGTACTGCAAAGTCCCCCAGCATCCCAGCAAAAAGCACCAGCAGCAAAATATTGATGTTGTTTGGAGTTGACAGCAGTGGAAGGAGGGAAACTGTGTGACTGATGTTAAGATTTTTGGATCATTGTTGTCTGCTTTCCAATGTCTCGCTTCATTGCAACACTGGTGAACCACATTCTCAAACAAAAATTTGCTTTGCAGGCTACCTGGAGCACAAGGCCTTCTCAAGGAGCTAGAGTATCCGCTTTTATGAGAAACACTTTGGTCTGAACACTGTGGCTTGTCTTCCATGAACTGTTCAGTGGCAGGCAATGAGCCACAGTGTGGTGATTTCAGGCACAAGCACTTGCCTTTGATGTGAGGGCCTGGGCCCAGCACTGTGATGAGTGAAGCATCAACTGCTTTTTCAACATAGGAGGGAAGTTTGCTTCTATATTGTTTTCTTTTCCCTATGTAGAGATATGGAGCAGCTATCACTGTGGTGCAGGCAATGCCACAGCATCAGGACCCCTGCAGCAGTTCTGGCAGGGTGATTTTGTCAAGGGCAAGAGTTACCCAGCCTGTAACCAGACTCCTAGCAGGCAGTCCTAGTCCCAGACTCCTAGCCTGGCCTTGCAGGCACTGGACATGCCAAAAGCAGCCTTTGGAGTGTGCAAGTAGACTTCATGTGGCTTCCACCTCTACCCTGCTGCATGTTGAGCTTGTGTCCCCTAAATAAAATCACTAGTAGCAGAGATGAAGGATGTGCTGCAACTTTTCCTAGCTCTACCCAGCTCTTGGCTCAGCTTGTTATGCAAGGTTCTCCTTTATTTTCTTCCTTCTGTTTTTATTTTCTAAGGTGAGAAATGGATGGAATGTTTGGGCTTGAGTAAGACATATAAACATGAGGTAGACTGCAAAGCCAGACTGGTTCTCAGGGCTCTGTCAGTTCTCCCACAGTCTCTTCTGAGCTTACTGCTGGTTTAGCCCTCTTCACTGACACAGGCTTGCAGCTCTGAAAGCCCAGCCCAGCAGCCTTGCTGCCAGCCCCAAACATGACCTGTAGCCCTTGGTGGCAGTGATTCAGCATGACAAGCCATGTGGATCTGGAAATCTAGGCCTGGTGGTGGGAAGTGAACTTAGAGAATCCCTGCCATGGTTTAGAAAGGTGGAAGTACTGTAGACACAGGTGGTGCAGTCTGCTTGCATGTAGCTAAAGATACTGATTTTGGGATACTACTGGCCCTTTGGAAGTCTTTTAGATTAGATCTTTGTCTTCTTTAGTATTCATCAATTGCTCCCCCTGATATATCCTTGCTAAACTTCCACTGGGCAGAAAGATGGACAATTCATGACATGACATATGAGAGACTTGGGAAACATGAAGAAACAGAATGTCTGCAGCTTTCTTGTGATGCAATTTGACTTCTGAGCACAGCAAGACAATGATTGAAATGACTGGTTCATTCCTGTGCCAAATGCCAGCAAAACCAATGAGATTGTAATATTCCATGCCAGGAATATTTTCTAAGAAGAGCTAACAAGTGCCTGTCTCTCATAGATAATAAAATTATCTAAATTATGTCTAAAAGTAGACATACCTGAGTCCTGTTCCTCATGGTGAGGTCCTGCCATCTGCTTCTCCTAGCTGCATGTGAATTGAATATTTTTATTCTGCCCCTTTGGCAAATTTGCAAAATTGTTCACTGCTACCTTTGCATCCTGCTATGGCTTCTTCTGTGAGGAGCACTGCAAGGTGAGATAGAGTTAGGTCTTCTGAATGCTGGAATCCTGTAGAAGTGTGTGAGGCCTTGTGGTGACACTGACACAGAAACCTGCCTTAATGCACTGAAGAGGGAGAGATATGGTGCAATAGCTGTGCACTGCTCCTCTGTACTTGTTCCTGGAAGGTTGAGATGCAGTGGACCAGATTTGGTCTTGCTGGGTCTCTGCAGCTCAGAGAACTGCTCTGAATTAGGAGGAGAGTGGATGTTGACATGTGCTACTGTCATTTGTCTTTCTGATAGATTTTTCCCTTGGATAATCTCTCTTTGAGAGAGCTCAAAAGGAGAAAAATGATTCCTAGGGCAGCTTTTCTTCTGCATACATGTAGCCTCACTCAGGTCAACATTGGGCACATTTGCAGAATCAGCCAGCTTAGTAAAGGCTTAGAACATAAACTAGATCTGCAGAGTGGGGTGCTTTGGTTTCCCAGGCAAGAATACACAGAGGCCACTGGGTAACAGCCAGTCAAAACATGCCTTGAAAAAAACTGTGGCAAAACATTATGTCAGATGGTATCCTTCACTGTCCTGGGGATTCCAAACTTGGTGTTTTTTCCTACAGTATGCATGGTGAAAGAGAGTCAGTGCTTGAAATACAAAGATCATCTGAATTTTTTGCTTGGGAAATGGACAGCTTCCCAAAGAGGGAGAAACCAGTACATTAAATGAGATCCAAGACCCAGAAAGGGTGGACACAAGGAATGTGCCACATCAGTCCTTTTTAACATGGTGCACTGGTACATAAAACCTGGATAAATTTATCCTGTGATCTCTCATCAACCAGGGAACTGGGAAAATTACCACATGTATTGTAAGCTGGGGAAAGAGAGGATTGTCACCCACAGACCAGGCACTTGCCTTTCTTTACCTGCTTTCAGTGCAGTGTGGTTTATGCACAGGTGTATTAATATAGCTGTTATGTATGAGAGAAGCAGAAAGAGTGGCACCAGCTGCTGCTGCTGGTTTCAGTGGGATTTAGGAGGCCTAAAAGCCTGGCTGTAGAGATATTTAACCCTACTCTGCTGTGTCCTTGCATCTCAGAGATTGCTGTACATGTTTGCAGGCACACAGGCAATTATCAGCCTGCATTTCACTGTGTGCTTATGTGTTGGTGGCATCTCCATGCACTCAAGTCTCTGCCTGGGGGTACAGTACAGTGCGGTAACCAGGAATGACCTGGAGCCAAAGCTGCTGTAGTAATTACAGCAGATAAACTGCTCTGCTTGAGGGGTGCTGTCCACACCAGACTGCAAGGCAGGCAGCCTGGCTTTACCACTGAAGCCTATTCATTTTAATAAGAGGGACACCCTGTGTTATTAAGAAGAGTGTTTATTACTGTCGCAGCACGCTGACAGCAGCTTCCATCATCGTTAAAAGGCAGATGTGGGGGAGGAGGGTAGGAAGCGATGTGCTCCTGTCTCAGAGGGTAGGACCCAGCTGGTGAAGGGGCTGAGGGCTTCAGGGCTTTCCCCTTGGCCCAAAAGGAAGTTGCCAGTGGAGAAGAAGCCTTCAGGGAGGATAGAAAGGAAAGTGTGGGGCTGTGTTCAGTCTAATCCTCAGGTTCCAGACTAAATAAAATCTGTTCTGTGTCGAGAGAGCCTTACCTGCCTCATGCTGTGCAGGGAGGCTGCAGGTAGTAGCACTGGGTATTTGCTGGGAGAGGAGGGTGTAGGATGTGTAGGATGCTGATGTGGCTGCTTGGTCCAGGAGAGAAGTCTCAGCACCTGTCTTGGCTCTCTTATTTAGTGGTGGCACCAGCATTGACCTGTGTGGTTTGTACAGCCCTGTCTGTGGCTCCTCACCTGTGACAAGTGAGAGGGCATCTCAGTGTACAAAAGCAGGCTCTGACTCAGGGAATGGCACAAGCAGACCTTCACCCATTGCTGTCTGGACACACCTCTCATTTTAGCAATTGTCTTATAAATGAGATATCTGGCATAATGCTGGAGTTTGTAGGTTTCAGGGAAGAGTAGGAGGAGTTGGTGAAGAGGTGGTGCTTATGCACAGAGTGAAGATTAGTAGATGGCTTTGTTGATGTTTTCACTATGCAAATGAAACCTGAAGTTTAGAGGAGCCACTGCCAGTGCAGGACAGGACATGTGGCACCAATGTAAAAGATCTGCACACTACAAATGAAACCTGAAGTTTAGAGGAGCCACTCCCACTCTGCCGCAATGTAAAAGATCTGCACACTACATTTCATTGCATTTCTGAACAACCAAACATGGTAGTTCTCAGGTACAGATATTTATGGAGCCAAATCCCTCCTGGTTACTGGGACTCACCTTTCTTATGTTCAGTCAGAAACAACTGCACCCAAAGGTGGAAAGGGGCTTCATTACTCTGTTCCATGATGCACAAAGAAAAGTCATCAAAGTTTTTGGCTTTCAGCTGACGAGCTGTAATTTCAGATACTACTTTCAGTTTTCAAACAAAAGAAAGAAAATGTACTTAAAATTTCCCTGTATTCCTCCCACACGTTATCTCTCCCTAATTTATTCTCCAGTATATTCAAAACTCCCCCAGTCCTTCTCTCTGGGCTTCCTTCTCATTTCTACTCCTTCTGGGTTAGAATTCCTGACTTCTCTTCTAGGTTAAGTACTAGAAGAGTTACAGCACTACTGGGGACATCAGCTCTCCCATGCCACTTTCCCTCCTGAGGGATGAGGGGGACAAGATGACCTGGGTAGTGACTGTCATAGGATGGAGTTGATGATCCATATGGATCTTCCTGATGCCCTTTGTCTGCTGCAGCACCTGTCATAGGTGTTAGTGGAAAAACACACTGCCTCCTGTGCTCCCTATAGATGTTAAAGGTCTCTGCAGCCCCAAGAGGAGCAATTGTGTCCCAGCAAAGGTGTGATGGAGGACCAATCCTTGGTGGAAACTCCAGATGTCCTGTAACTTCATAATGGCAGCAGCTGACTGATGTACCCGTGATTTTATCCTACCAAACAACAGGTGAGTGCAAGGGACTGGATGGAAAAGAGATATATGGCAGGGCAGTCTGCAGGTGAGCAGAAGGCTGATGGGAAGCTTGGAGGAATGTTCCAGTTAGGGAGAAGCCTGCATCCTGAGCCAATGGTGTGTGCTCTGATGTGCAAGTCCTGCTGCAACCGTGCTCAGTGGAGATGAAGAAGGGTCCTTGTTCTGTGTGACTTAGTGCCTTGTTTCTGTAGAAGCTTTTGCTGGTCAGATGCCTCTGGTGGTCGGGGACAGCGCTGGCTGCTCCCCTGCCCTCACCCACCTCATTGAGGCTCTCCAGCCATGTGTGACATTAAGGCTCCTCTAGGTCTCGGCAGGTTTTGCAAGGTTGATTGGGACCAGCGCGTGTCACTCTTGGCCACTTCCTCATCACCATAACTCTGGGCTGAATAACAAGAGGCCGAGAATCTGCTAACGCAGGCCCCGGCAGAATGCCCCATCACTCTCTTTTATTCCTACTGGAGATTTATGCTGCCTATCTCCCTTCCCTTTGTCCACCAGCCGGGCCCTATAAGTCATGTTCCTGGGCTGACAGGTCACGTGTCCAGTGCTGCTGCCCTGTCACAGTGACTGATGCCAGGGGGTGATTAAAAGAGAGGAGGGGTGAGAGGTCAGCAGCAGGCGGCATGATGCGAGCGGGGGGATGTAATTATCACTCCTGTGACATACTGCTGAGGGCTTTCATGGATCGTCACCCGGGCTGGATGTGGGGAGGGCGGTGCTGGAGAAGGGAGGGGAGTGGATGGACACAAGGCAAGAGTGGGCTGTAGGGTTATGGGAGGCAGGGACTTTCTGCAACCAGAGAAGTCAGAAAGTGTCAAGCCCTGGCTGTTCCCCAAACTGAAAACTTGTGCCCTGCAGAAAGACAGAAAGGGCATTTAGAAAGCTGCTGGGATCAGGAAGCAGCCCTCTGTTTGGAGAAGCTTTTGGCCACTTAAAACATTTTTAAGTTCCCTCCATTGCTGTATCCCAACCCTGACAACAGACCATAGACAAAAGTGCCTTCAGACATGCGTGCTCTTCCTGGTATGATTTAATGGAGAAACTGGCAGCCTCAGTAAGCCAGTGCCTTGTGCTGGCACTGCTCATTTCCTTCTGCAACTCCCTTGTCTGGAGCCTTTTATGGACAAGATGAGACTTTTTGGATAAACTGTCTCCCCAATACACCATGCAGTCTTTGGATGTCCCTTGGAGCCCCAAGGTAGAGATGAAATCTTCAGCAGAGCAAATAATGAGGAAAAAGTAGTCGAATACAAACTGGAAGGTAAATAACTCTGTCCTGGAAAAGAGGAGTTTAGATGGAACAGGAGAAAAATGATCATAAAGCCATATAAATGAGAGAAATAATTTAGATTTTGTCAATGGAAAGAGTAAGAATGCTGACTGGCATATATGGGCTGGAGAGTCTAAAATGGTGTTGAGAATTGTCTTAGCAGTGAACAAAGTTTTGAGTATGGTTAGAATCCAGCACTGCTGACCTTTGGGGGCAAGAGTGAGAAGAGAGTTCACTGTTTCTGTCTCTAGTCTGACTTCAGTAATTCCAGGGTACTAAAATTTTGCTATGGATTCTATTTGTGCTTTCAAAGGTTCCATTGCTTAAACCTGAGTTTCTAGTTTGGTCTTGTAATGGGGAACCACTTCTTCAAGGTGCTTCCTAAGGGAGGACTTAGATACTCTCAGCCTCCAAGAGTATATATGAGACCACTTCCAATTCCCATGGTTTCAGTGACTCAAACTGCCATGGTGAGCCACAGATTAGCACAGGTATCTCTCATTATAAGCTGAAGTTTAGCATTAGGCTCTTGGACTGTGCCTGGGAAGGTGGTGAAGAACATACAGGACTGTCATGCCCTCAGAATTGCGAGAGGCAGGAATGCCTCTGTAGGATAGGCAAGTGTGGCTCAGGTAGGCCCACAGCCATCCTCTAACAGGAGCTGTCATCTGTGAGCCACAGCAAGATTCATGAGACAGGCAGGTGTGCCCCATCACTCAGGTGTTCCCCTAAACTTCTGTAGTTGGATGATGATGACGTGGACAGCTGTACCTGGTGCCATTTTGAGCCTTTGGTTACTGTTTTTGACAGTACAGGGAATGACATCTCTTTATACTCAGGGGTGAGTATGTACATCAGCACTGCTCTAGTTGTCTCTCAGAGGCAGAGATGGAACTTTTTGGTGAAATTCATTGGCCGGAAATAATTTATGTTTAGAGGAAAAATATCACTGACTCAGCTAGGGTAAATATTATTCATGCAGGCTAAATTAAAAGATAAGTGTATTCTAAACATTGTCTTTCTCACTAGCTCTGGACAGAATTACTGTCACACCTCATTGAAGCTCAGAACTTAATTTATCATTAAATTACCTAGACTTAGAAAGAAACTCAGCAATATTTGCAGTAGGTAATCTTCAGGTTCCAAGTTGCCAGGCATCTTTGCCTTTCATTCAGAGAAATTAACATTTCCTTTAGACACATTCCCTCAGATTCTTAGCAGTATGTAATGGTACATGTATAGTGTCTCTTCTCTGCTTTGTTTCATCATAGCCATGCTGGGAGGCATAGACAGGGCTTTGTTAATGCCTCATATTATTGTCATCATTCAGTGCTAGTGTGGCTCCACTGTAGATTTTCAGATAGGTGTTCATTTCTGGAACGGATTATGGTTTTGGGTAGCCTCTGTCACATTAACAGAATGTTGTCAATGTATTTACAGATTCAGAGAAAATATAGAAGGAAGGAATGCTAAAAATTAATCTAATCCCGCCAAAGTATACTTACATGATTCCTTCCAAATTCTTCCCTACCTTTGTCTTTAAGAAAAATTATATACTTTTTAACCAAATTATTTCTAGACTTTACTACACATACAACTAGAAAGGTATTTGAGCTTTCTGAATCTTCCTTGATGCAGTTTAAGGCTACAATTTTTTCCTACCTTCCAAAGACCTTGCCTCTTCAGCCTGCTATGGATTTGAAGATTGCCATCATGCCTTCTCCCCGCTTTTTCTCTAGACTAAACAAACCTGGTTACAGCCTTTTTCCTGCAGGCCAGGTTTTCTAGATCTCTGACCATTATTTCTTCCCTGTGGCCTTATGGATTGTCTTCTTTTCTATTTGAACTTTAGTGAAGATTGAAGAACGAGGAAGGGCCAAGAAGTCCAACAGAGACTTTAGTAACACTAAGGAGAGCACAAAGATTAGAGGAAAATATTATACTTTGCTAGAAATCAGCTCAGAAGATATTGAAAATTTGAAGGGTGGGAACTGGGAATTAAAAAGGATGAACCTAATCAATATGGTGTCCACTGAGTCACCTCCTATTTGGTGATGCTGGAACAGATGCCTTTTGTCACTTAAAGTAGTAGTAGGGACTGAAAATGAATAGGCTTGGGAAATATGATACCAAAAGTGAAAGAGTAGAAGGTTACTTGGGCTGAAAAAACCTGTGTGAATAGATCCCAGATATTTTGCAAATCTTAATGCTTAATAAAAAGCGTGATTCCTTGTGTTCCTTTTCTAAAAGAGTTCTGGGTAGTGACATTGGAAGGAAATGTTTGATGAACTGAAAATTTTAAATCAAGGAGAAGTTCCAGATGTGGAATCTGAGTATTTGTGTTGGAAACCTGGGTTGTAGGGCTGATGTAGGTTATTACAGCATATGGACTAGAAAGACCTCTTCCACACCAAACAAATCAGTTGTAGTCTTGCAGGCTAAGTGCAAAATCCCTTTCTTCTTTAGTCTTCAAACACAGATTCATTCTACAAAAACATTTGATGAATTTCAAACAGCAAATACACTTGAGAGAATTCAACTGCAACAAACAAGCTGTCAGTTGAGAAATGGGCTAAATTTGGCAAATAGAGTATTTGCTGGATATTGCTCACTTAGGTTTACAGGGGACTGGAAAGGACATGCCAAAACAGCTGTTCCTAGTCTTTGCACAAAAGATGTTTCCTTGAAGAAGGCATTAGGAGTCTCTTATTCTAGAGGAGAAAAGACAAGTGAAAGGGAAAATTTACTGATGATGAGCTCTGGCAATAGTGATGGGAGGCAAAAGGATATGGTAGTTAACAGAGGGACTGGATGATGATAGGCAGGGAGAATGAGAGCAACAGATAGGAGTGGGAGACACCAGAGGGGTGGGAAGCATGGGGGAGGAGGTGAGGAAGTGAGCCAGGAGAAGACAGCGTGACTGTGTCTGATCTACACTGACGAGTACCAATGTTAACTGTCACCTCTCATCTCCAAACTAAATCACGCCTGGAATTGGAGGCAGCAAGGAGCTGATAGAGTCAGCCTGAGAGAGCCGACAAGTCAATCAGAGCGGAGATGCGTGGAGAGACACCAGCGTTATAGGGCTCGGTGCCTTCATTCATCGCAGGATTTACACCTGTCAGGCTCCCGCGGGGGGAGCGCGCCGGGACTCACTTTGGCACCACTTAAAATGGGACAACAGACACATTACTGCAATCACCCTCTGCTTCCCTGTCCTCTGGAGGGTGTGTTTTATATTACAGGGAGCTCAGCTGCCTTTGTAAGTTGAATTTGAAGCTGAACACACCTCTTGCTATGCAGGAAGGGGTTGCTTGCATTTCAGCACCTGGAGGGCTATTTCCTATGCAAACCTGCAATGCCCCAGACCAAAGAGGGAAGGAGGGCTTTGCAGGGCAGGGGGAGATGATGGGGTAACTGTCCACTAACTAAAATGCTTCAGGAGCTATGTAGGCTGTGCAAACCTCATTACCTGAGTCTGACATAATATCTATTAGAAGAGGTCAATGGGGGCCAGAACAAGACATCGGCCTTCCTGTCTTCTTCCCAGCTCTTCTCAAATACCTGCAGTGCTCCATAAAGATTCTCCTCTCCTGTCAAAAGAGTGCCCAGATCAGAACTCTTCCCTGCTGGCTAAATCCTGGCTACCAAAGCTTGTGATACAGGCTTTGAGCTGCCTGATCTCTTAATCCAGCTGTGTGTATTCATTTGAAACTGAAAGCAGCTCCTTTTTGTCGTCTGCTTCTCAGCATTAACTTCTCTTTGATGTAATTCTTGCTTCCGATGCTCTCTCCCTTCATGGGGAAGATTAGTGTGAAATTGGCCTGCTTCTCCAGAGACTGCAGTGTTAAGCCTTCAGCACTTGGTCCTTATTGGAAATCCTCAACCCACATCGAGAAGAGGGGGAGGGAAGGAAAGTGTAAGAGTTCCAGATTTGACTCTGCCAGAGCTCTGATGCCTCCTTTCCCTTCAATGTTTTGGGAGTGGGGAGCATAGATGTTGAAGGACTTAGGGATGTTCTTGGAATGATCCATTTATTTTAAAGTGGAGACTAAGATGCTATCCTAGCTGCTAGGCATATATTCTCTCAGGCTGAGAAGTGAGGAGGCAATGCAGGGGTAATCAGAGGGAACTGTGAGCACACAAACAGTATGGCCAGGTTGGTCAGAGTGGCACGTTTTGGGAATTAAGCCACAAAATTGTTGCTAAT
This sequence comes from Emberiza elegans, assembly GCA_024865655.1. NCBI lineage: Eukaryota > Metazoa > Chordata > Aves > Passeriformes > Fringillidae > Emberiza > Emberiza elegans. The sequence goes on along the minus strand of JALJVW010000139.1, from coordinate 49,136,586 downwards.
CTGCATTGAGGAAATACACTTGGAGATGGATTTCCTATGCCCATGTGGTGAGGATGGAGTGCAAGAGAATGAATTTCTCTCTTCTTGGACAGATATGGGTGCAGAGTTGCCTTAGACTTCAATGTGGAGCTTTTTCCTTATGAGAAGACTAATGGGATCAGTGGGGAGAGACTTCAGTGAGCTCCAGTACTGCATTTCCTGAGTATCTATGCCTTAGAAAAGTTGCTTGTGAGCATTTTCCCTTCCCCACAGTGACAGAACAGCATTCCTTGCTCTCCCTTTTGCCCTGCTTCTTGCTCCTGCCTCCCCCCGTATGTCTGCTTTCTGCTTGTCTTCCATTATCCCACCATTACATGAACTTCTACTTTAACTTCACCAGCCACTTTCATCAGCCCTTGGACCTGTGCCTGCTCCTTCCTCCTCAATCAGTCTCTTTTGCACTGACTGTTCCTCCTGGTGGCTCTTCCCTACTCCCCACACTCTCAGGTCCTGAGTTTTGCTGCATTCCAGCTCCACTATCCCCTCCTGCTTGGTCCTGCTCCATTGCCCTCCCCACAAACACATGGTGCCATTATCTAAGGAAGGGCCTTGAGCACCCCCCTTGGTTTAGCCTTGTGCTTCCTCTTGCTTGGTCACCCCCCTCCCCTTCCCAGGTCTGCAAATCACTCCTTGCCATGTCAGCCAGCAAATTGGTTTATCCTCCCCCCATCCCAGCTTTCATTACCTTGCCGAAATGAAGCGATATCTCCTCGGCGGAGGCTTCCCGTCGCTGCAGCCAGTACCCAAATCATGAGAGCTGGCATAATAAATGAAGACAAAGTGCTGGCGGCCCGGGCCATCTCTCCCACTGCGCCACTAGCCGCTGCCAGCTTCATTATTCGCTTAAGTTGCCGGAGAAAATTACTTAACCCTGACCCGTGTATTAGGGCCCTGTATTAATGCTGCGACAGGCGTCTCTTACAGCAAAGAACAATTTATTAGAGCCGAAACAGGCTGCTTTTCTCTGTCATTTTTCCAATCTGAGCTTTGAACACACATCATTAAACTTGTCTGACTCTCTCCCCTTCTCCATCATTCCTTTTTTATTTTTTTAAACAGAAAGTGCTGTAGAGAATAGAGATTGTTCTGAACTCACTGAGTGCTTTAGAGTTTGCCCCCTCCTTTCTCCTGTTATGCTCTTTCCTCCAATCACATCTCCATCTCTCTCTGTCTAATTCACCCATACTCTTCTCCCTTTGCAGTTACATATCTGTTCTTCAAACTCTTCTTTCTGAAGTTCTCTCACATTCTCTGCTTGCTTACCTGTCCCTCTTTGTATGGGTGTCACACTTTCTTTCATTCCATAACTTTGGCTAATCTCACTTTTTTCTCTGGGCCAAACTGGAAGAAATATGCTGGAAAGGCATGTTCCCAATGTCAGAATAGGGTCTATCTCACTTTTGTTCTGGGATTTCCTGGAACAGCAGAGATCATCAGAGCATGGTGTTGCCTTATGAACTCATTTTCAGTACCACCATCCTTATGCCCTTCACTCCAAGGGCTCACCTAACCATTGTTAGGGCCTCTACATCACCCAGCAGTCCCCAGGCAGTGTGAGCACCAGGAAGAGTTTCAGAGGACTAGCTGTAGTGGGGGGGAGGGAGCTGGCTAAAATATATGCAAATGCTTTGGTGGCATTCAGTTATGCTCTCTTCTTTAAATCTGACTTTAGTCATTGAATTGACAGTGCACAGCCTTCAATTGGGATAGATTTAGCTGGAGGTTAACCATGCAATCTCTCCCCTTCTCTATTCTCTAATGGGGTAGAGAGGGAGAGAGGCAAACAGAGGGACAGAGAGGGAGCAATGAGAAGCAACCATACAAGCTCTTCCTCAGACCTCATTGGAGAAGCCTTGCAAAGTTGGTGACAAAATACTGTCTGAGGAAGAAAACAGATAGCAGAGGGTTTTTCAAGTACTCGATCACTTTTTGTTTGAGATACAAGGCCTAGACTTACTCACTTGAAGAGAACCTGGGCAGTGTTAGTGCAGAATGATAGCTCAGACTGGATATCCAAAGCTGGAGGCGACCAATTTGTAGTAGTCTCAGCTGTTTAAGGCTTGGTGAGAGTGTATTTGGGTTCAACTGCCAGGACTGTTAGGAAAACTTAGCCCCTGGGTCAGACTGCCTATTGTTCTGTTGTAGTTTATCTCCAGAACCCTTCTGGCCAGAGGTCAGATTAGCTGAGGGGCTGGCAAGAAGCCTGTGAATGAGTTGACTGGTGATACTAGAAATTTTCGGCTAAGCCTTCAGCATCATTAGAAGAAGACAACATGAGTAACCCAGAATTTCAACACGCAAGCTATTTATGACACATGTTCTTCTCCATTTACATTTTACTGGTTATTTGCACAACAAAACAGCAAGAAATGTACACTTTGTTTAAAAAAGCTAAATATACAGGCTTTCATAAATCATTCTGGTTTGGAAGGTTTCTAAGTCTGGTTCTGGAGCTACTCTTAACTGTCTGCTAATGATTTGCTCATTGCCAACAATTTTCTCATGGGAATATGTGCATGATAATGATTGAATGGATCTTGATGTTCACCATGCCCTCCAGTTTGCTTTCTAAGAGACCATATATTCCTGGAGATGTCCTCTATTTGTCAGCAATGAAGCTTGATGCTAAATGGGAGGCCTTGCCTCACGTGGAGGGTCTGCTTCTCTCTGCTTCTGTCTGGATAGCCCTGAGGAGCTGGAGATTACTAGAACTCAGCACATGGTCACGCATAGATGGGATTAAGCTAAGAAGGGGTAGGAGATCTGCCTGGTTTGGGAGTTCAGAGAGATTATTTGTGCTACTGTATGCAGAACTTTATACACTGCGACAGTGAGCACTTCTGTTTGCTTTCATGGTCTCCTGGTGATCTAGGTGAGAAGTATTTCTGGTTTTATATCAATTTATTGTAAATCTTATGCTGGGTTGATTTTCCTGCAGCCTACAGGGGACAATCTGCCCCTCGTCTTGAATGCAGAGGAATGGATTTGTCAAAGGAAGAGGAGAGTTCAGACCCCATAGTTTTTTTCAATCTGCAGCTGCTCAGTCGACACTCTGACTTCTCTGTTGCATCTTTTCTCTCCCATATGAACCTTGCCAAAGACCCTTTGTCATCTCAAAACCAGATTTTTGACCATCTCAAGTACATTATTGGCAAAAAATCTTAACAACTAAAACATTAACTAATATTAACCGTGAGAAGAGTAATAGGTTATATTACTCTAATTTAGCAGAAATATTATTATCTTCCTGTCCATTCAAAATTTGTCTGGGATATCAAAGTTTTATATTGAAAAAGGAATGAAAATGAAAGTGATGGGGTTTTTTCATAGAATCATTCACATTCAAGGTGGGAGTTCAACTTTTTATCCTAGTCTCATCCCCTAGTGCTTATGTGGGCTGGATAAATTTTCAAGGCTGCTTACCTTCACAAAGAGGGAGAAAGTTATTTCTAGCAATGTCAGGAATCAAGGGGATTCTGTAGCTATTTGTCAGGGGAGTGATTGTGAGCTGAAGGACAGGAAATTCATGAAGACATAAACATGGTACATGAGATGGCTTGGGGGCTGGTGGGCTGTATCACAGCAGTGATACCTCTAGAATTGAGGAAATATCTCAGGAAGCACATGCAGAAAGAGTGGTGCAAAAGCTGGATCACAGTACAGTATGGGGTAGTTTTCCTCCCATTGTACATAATTTCTGTGAGTGATTCAGTCAGAGGTCCTAATTTTTAGCCACCTGTTGAGGGATTAGTTAATGCAGGACACTCTGAATAGCCATGCATGACCTCCCCATGTAGCTGGGAGGGAGGCCAACACCTTGCATCTTCTTCTTTGGCCGTCGGGGAAAGGCATTTAAGATGAGCTGTGAGGTGGCCCTTTGGGAGCTGAACAGCTCCAGTGGGCTTTTGTTTAGAGTGTGCAGGCTCTGCCACCACATAAAGCATCTCTTCAGCCACTAAAACTGCTGATCTGTGGAACTTCTTCATTGCTTTTTCCTCAGATGTGATTAAGGGGTCATTCATGCTGACATGGAGAAGAGAGGTGGAGGAGATGGCAGTGAGGGTGAGAGGGAATGGTTGGTTGGTGAAGCTGCCCTTCTGCTGGGAGTCCCTCCCGAATTCCCTGCCACTCTCTTGCTTAGCCTGATAGCTCCTCCAAGTTCTCTAATCACCTTCTTGCTGTAATGAGCCTCTCATCTCACTGATGGAAATCAGGGTATTTGGTTATGAAAGGGACACTGTTAATAACACGATCTCTCTCTTCTCCACTCCATCCCCCACTCCCCCATCAACCCCCCTTCCAGTTCTCCACACAATTCTCTCAATTAATGATAGGCAGAAATTAATTTTTCCCCTGGACTGAAACAATTGCTTGGCGGAGGATTGCCAGCTCGGTTCCAGATAGGGACCTTTCCCAGCAGAGCCCAGAGAAAGGAGGAGAGACCGAGGCGATAAGCAGGGCCCTATCAGCAGCCACAGGACGCAGTAATACAAATGTTATCCTTAGAAATGTATTTAAAGAGGATATGTTTATAATTCGAAGGGGATTGTCAGGACTGCTCCCCTCCCCCTCCCCACAGATCCATGCTGCTGTGTTCTTCCTTACCATGAACTGCTCTCAACTCTCCGAAAGGCTTGGCAATGTCAGCACCCCAGGCTCCCCCAGCCACAGTATGAGGTAGGAGAAGGGGATGCCTGGGTGCACTGCTGGGAATGGCTGTGGAAGGCCACAGCACCCAGCAGGCAAGAGCCAGGAAAGACAGGGAGGAGGAGCTTCTCCAGAGGTAGGGACTTGCAGCAGTTCTACTTGGATTTTGAGCAACAAGAGGCAAGGGGTGACAAATACACTGTGGTTAAAGAAAGCAGTGGTAGAAGAATGAACAAGTACATGGAGATGAGGGAGGTGAGCCCTAGCTGCAGGCTGGTCTGGAGGGCAGGGATGTAGTTGCTGTTTCATGTGACTCAGAAAATGCTGTCCTCTTGGTTGCTTTCTAAAACCACACATTGATAGAGCCCATATGTAAAATAGCTCCATGTTTCAAAAAAGCTATCTGGCCAAGCCCAACCTACCAGATACCAGCCAACAAGTGCGCTCCTGGCTGAAACATCCAGCCCAGTTCACACACCCATGGAACATGGGGCACCTTCACCTTCCCCTCAAATGAGGAATGACAATGCACTCAATAAGGCCTTCTGGCAACCCCTGCCTGCCCACTTCCTGCAGATTTGTGACACGGCCCACAGCTCTATATAAGACCTGCTGTTCTTTGTACCAGTTAATCTCACTGAAACAAACAGGCAGATAATTACAAGACACAAGGACAACAGGAGAGGAACAAACAAGAGAGGCCATAGAGGACTTTCAGGAAGTAAAACCTGCAATCATTATGACTGCAAAAGACATAATTCCAGCCTCCTCGAGGCTTTACCTGTCCTTGCAGGTGATGCCCACACTTGGCTGTGTTGGGCAGCTTTGAGGTCTATAGATTTTGAAACACCACTTGTTCTTGCTGAGGGCAAGCTAGCACTCAGTTCCTGCCCAACCACATTAACATCCACAATGCTCCAGCCCTCACCAGCATTACTGGTACCACTGCCTGCTCTCTGCTGCCACGGCAAGTGTACTTCTTTCCTGAACATTGAAGCATCCTCAGGGGATTTAGTCAGGTCCCTGCGGCTGGCTGGTAGACTGCTAAGAGCCCATCTGGGTGTCTCTGAGGCTGCTGTTTGTACACCAGCAATGGCAGGTAAACAGGCACTCCAGTAAGAGCCCAAATCATTTCAGTCCTATGAAGTCCTTGATTAACTGCCAAATAAAGCAAAATTATAAAATAAAACGTGCTAGATAAGAGATGAGTAGCTTCATGACCAGACTTTTCTGTTGCAAAATTAAGGGGAATCCTGCAATTTATTTAGTAGTTCTTCAGTTCCTGCCTTGCTTGCCCTCTGTTTCTCTTTTAGTTTAGTTCTTGCTTTCAAATTACAGCATTAACATCCTTCTTTCTGTCCTTTCCATGGAAGAATCCAAGTAAAGCTGATTTCATTTTATTAATTTCTTTCTGAAGGAACTCTGCATCTGTGACACTTTGTCTCTCACCTGTCACAGTAACAATCACGTTTGTTTTATGTTGCCTCACACCTATATTTAGTGTACCCTTCACAGCAATCAGGAGTTTGATTTGGCCGTATCAGCAGGTGTGGCACCTTGTCACAAGTCCCGACCCTGTATCCTGCACATGGTAATTGCTCAGCCAACTGCTAGCAGTGATGGAGTCCTCATGAATCCTCACTGAGGTAGGATCTGCATTGCTCAGCACACAATACTGTGGAAGGAGGGTTCGTACACACCAGGTGCCACAAACTCTCTGGCTCCCCTCACTTCAGCTCACTCTGTCTCCACCAGGCAGACTTTGTCAATCCACTGCCACAGGTGTGAAGGCAGGCACCAGTCCCAGAAGGTCCAGAGCATCTACTGGAGCAGAAGGGGTGGAGGAGGATTTGGTAGACCCTACTGGCCTTCCAATGCAGGGGAGCAGTGTTAGACCAGAGAAGATCTGATTCAGAGAGTCTGAAGAGACATGTTTTAAAACACAAAATCAATTTGTTGTTGTACAGTGTGAAAACCTCTTTCTTTTGCTGGGCACAAGTGAAGTCTTCTGGCCTTGTGTAGAGGTCCTGTGGGAAAGAAAAAAAAAAACCCAAAATCCAGACCACATTAAATGGAAGTAGAGTGACTCACTGCAAGATTAAAATAAAATTTCTGCAGACAAGCCAGCCCCACTTTCTGTATTACTTCATGTTCATAACTAGAAAGTTCTTCCAGACATTTCTGTAGAGTGTATTAGGGATCAGATCAGCACACAGTGATATTGGTGGTGTTGGGGTAACCTGTGTCACAGGAGCATATGGTGACTCATTTTTCCAGGCCCATAGGAGTCACGAATTTGAACTGTTACTGGCATCTTTGGCAACACCCATGGAATGATATGGGAATGTGAAGCTAGGACATGACCCACTCCGTAAGGGAAGGACACAGAGCTGTTTCTGCAATTGACTGATTTGCTTGAGCTTCTGCATTGGAGTTCCTGGGTTCTCTGCACGTCATTTGTTCCCTTCCCTCAGTGTTTCTCACTGCTGCCAAATTGATAATCCTCAGTGATGTGGTGGAGCCACCTACCCTGGTGACAGTAGAATTCTTCCCCTTTTTCATCATATTTAGTAGTACTAAAATATCCTTAATTGATAGTGGCTTGGCCGGTTACTCAGAAAGAGCTACCATGAGGTCCACCATTAAAGCTATCACTATATCAGTTTGCATGGTCTTTACTAGCAGGAGTTTGCATGAACCCAGTGGTACGAAACACCAGGAAAAGAAGCTGAGCTCTGTAAGTGGGTTTGGATTGTTCTCCCTAGCTGTTCTTGGGGCTGGTATTCAGTGATTGTTGCCTTACACACATAGCCAGAGCCTCCATGACAGCCTCTTCCCCCTCCTTGCAATTTTCACCCAGCTTTTGTCACTGGCCTGTCTATGCTGAGCCAGCCTGGCATCACCTCACACAAATGTTGGTGGACTGGCATCTCCAGATGGGAGCAATCCAAGGCAGACTGTGCCAGCTTCTAGGGAGAAGTTTCTAGAAGGGTCTTGACATGTGCAGAGCCTCCCAGATGCCATTTCTGTCATTTTCACATGCTGTTTCAACTTGGACTTGGGAAAATGTGCTTTGAAGGCATCTGAGGGAGTGTTCTTCCAAGACAAGTAGACAGTGCTGGTTAGTCACACCAAGATGATGGTGAGTGTTTTATGCACTGAGAAGGTCTCTTCCTCTGGCCAATGTACACCTATTTCTGGTAAGGACTGGATCTCTGAGAGTGGGTACATCCCAGCACACCCACACAGCTGGACCAAATTGACAGCCCAAGATTTCCCAGAGGGCAACTTGCAACTCGACAGCCAAAGTCTTCAGAAACTCCTTCCAGGTGGTGGGGCAGGAAGGAAGCGTGGCAGTACAGCCTTGTCCACCGTGCACTTCTCCCTCCCTCGCTCCCTCCCTCCCTTTCAGCCCTGTCCTTTCTCAATACCCAGGAAAGATTAACTCCTCTTCGCACACCAGAGAAAGTTATTATCATTAATGAAGAATTAAAAGAGAGTGATTAATAAAGGGCCCTTATCTGGCCATGAGGAGGAGGCTGGACAATGGAAGGAAGATGGAGAAAATGAAAAACAATAAATATGAAGCGTAAAAGGAGGCGAGCACTGCTCCCACTTGTTAGATCGCAGCTGCATCTCCTGAGGGGGGAAGGCTCCAAATTGCTAATTACTGCCTCTGAAAAGACCTCGCTCTGATATGTTTTCTGCTGAAAGGTTCCCATTAATGAAGCAGCGATGATGCCGTTTCCCTTTGACTTGCCTTCAATTCCCTCCCTGAGCTTCCTCCCAAGCCGGGAACAATGAGGCCCTGGGAGCTGGCGGCTCCCACAGGCCTCTCGGAGACTAGGCCGGGGGCAGCCGAGTGAGGGGAGCCGAGCCGGCTGTGAAATATGGAGGGGGGAGATAAGGCAAAGACAGAGGAAAGAGGCTCACTCCCAGGAGCCCAGGGAAAATTTGCAGTTATTATGAAGGAGATGAGACAGATTAAAAGCCCTTGTGTTCTGCGCTGCCCTTTTATTTAGTGGCTTCATCTCTGAGATGAAAGAAGTTGGAAATGACTTTCTCCGCATTTTGCTGCAAGAAGCTTCACGGCACATTTTTTGACTTTATTCCTCTCTTTGTCTCTTGTCCCCTTTCTGTCTCTCTTTTTCCTTTTAACCCCTGGAAGGTTTTGCTGTGAAATGTCATGGGACGAGGCAGAGCATTTGCTGGGGTAGAGCAATGACCCTGCTGCTCTCCCCATCCTCCTGGGCTGTACGGCTCCTGCTGCCCAGCGAGGAGGGAGCTGGGCCAAGGTGCTGCCATGACAAGCGGAGAGCATCCAGCCAAACTTCCTCTCCTGCTTGCCTCAGAAATGTCCCTCACCACTAACACACCCTCTCCTGCCTCCAGGCCTAGCAGCAGTTCAGCACAGGTAACCACAGCCTCTGGGTAGGGAAAAAACCCATCCTTACAAAGCCCAGTGATGGGTAAGAATCCATGTGGGGTAAGAGTGCTGAACATTTTGTATCCCTGGAACATTTAATGAGCAGTTAATGAGCAAAACTAGTGCTGAGGAGTTGGGACAGTTCCCATTCAGGCATCCTACAAAGTGGACAGAGAGTAAACAATTTACCAGGGATGTGGGATGAAGTTGAATGCAGACAAGGATTCAAAATTAACTTTTGCTCACCCATGTCAGGGTGAACCTTGTAAGACTGGACAGAAATACCATAAACTGCTCAAAACCAGATTATCCCAACTGCCTCATTATATTTCTTGAACTCCTATTCTAAATTTTCTAATTTTTTGCCAGACACATCAGCTCCTTTATGGTACCCATTTAGTTCTTGGGACCCTTGCAGTTGCAAGAGCACTTTCATCCTGTCTCTTGCTTTTGCCCTATCTCTCTCACAGAAAACCGAGTATGTTGTATGTTGTCTTTACTCAGGCCAAATGCTGGCAACATCTGCAGAAATTTGGGGTTGAGTGTTGAATGTGGAAAAAATAATGGACAGGTGAATTAAAATTTATACCAGTTGAAAAACATTTTGTTGACCTACAGAGAACTAGTTGGGAAATGAGGGGAAAATAAGAGCAATTAGAATGGGCATCTATGGCTGCCATCTCCCCAGGACATCTGAATACAGGATTTCTTGTACACAATTGTTTGTCTGGTTTGTTATCCTGCCTGGAACGGCAGCCAGTATTGAGCGCTTGAAATGAAGGGGTAAGAAGCTCTGAAGTGATGTTTACAGAATAACCTTCCCATCAGGGGAGTTTCTCTCTAACCCAGACATTTTGTAGCTGTTTTATATCCTGAAGCATGAAAAAGGATTGCAGCGGTGAAACAGGATTAGATTTTAGGAGGGATTTTCTCTCAGATCTGAGAGTAAAAAGAAAACCCCTGTATTGGAAATAGGAAACTGGCTGGGAAAACAAAATGCTTCTAACAAGTAAGGTGAGTTACTGCCCCAGAAAGGGTTAAAAAACAAAAGGACAGAATTTTACAGGCAAATTTGTGCACATAAAGTAACTTTAATTAAGTCAGCTATTGAAAATAGGATAAAACAAAAATCTACCTATTGACTGCTTTTCTTTTTTTAATATTTCTTTTCCAAGGAAATAATAGAAAACTACAAGGAAATGAAAATGTTAACATGACAGCTCAGACTGGCACAAAGGACTGGTTAGATAAACAGCATGAAGAAAGTTCAGCAAAGCTAAATGAAGCTTGTCCTATTGGGGTGTAGGAATCAATGGCAAACTCAAGGATTCAGTTACGGTTGAAGTATCTTGACAAACAAGGGAGGGTGCCAGAGGACTGAGGAAGAACAAACACAGCACTGGTCTTTTGTGGTGGGAATAGGGAGGCAGCAGTGGTCCTGGCAAATATCACCCTTTCAGAGTAACTTCTGGTCCTGGAAATGTGGTGGAATACACAAAAATGGGGGAAAAAGTAAGAATACAAAGGATAAGAGATCTGTGAGCAATATGCAGTAGTACATATTTCCAGAGAATAAATCACATCTAAATAAATCTGATTACTTTCTTTTGATTTAATTTACAAAACTAGTGAAGACAATAACTGAAACATAATATAGATATGGACTCTGGCAAAAATTTCAATATGCTGCACTGTAAAACATTACATGAAAAACCAACCGGTATTGGCTTGAATACGAGTGAGTACAGCTATGTCAGTTAAGAAAACCCAAACAACCTTCTGGGAAAAAAAAAAAAAAGCAAAAAAACCCCCAGAAAAACAACCCAAACCGAAACAAAAAACCCACTCTCAACCCCCATCCAAGCCCAAACAAAAACAAACGAACAAACCCCCAAACAAACAAACAACTCCAAAAACCACCCAAACAAAAAAATCCATCAAAAAAATTCCCGAAAATAAACCAAACCAAAACGACAATGAAAAAACCCCACTTAAAACCCGCTGAAGAAGCATCATGAAAGCTGAGAAATAAACGGAATGTTATTCAAAACTGGATGGTGGCAGGTTCACACCTGTAAGCTGGCACGATGGGAAAAGAGATGCAAGCCTTAAGGAGAAGGGAGCAGCACTGTGAAATTTGATTTAGGATGCACACAACCAGCGAGGCAGCAACGAAACGGAGGAGTTTGAGTACCAAGTTTATTTACTGTCCATTACAAATAAAATACGATAACCAAGCAGCTAAAGGTTCCGTATAGGCAAGGGCTGCCCCGCTGGCAGGCGAGGGCTCCGCAATGGCTCCGCTGGCGGCACCAGCCGCGGCGCAGGCACACGGAGAAGCACGGAGCTCGGGGGCGGGCCGGCGCTGGCCCGGCCGGGCCGTCAGGGCTCGGCGGCGGCGCGGCGGCCCCGCCCGCGGGCGGGGCGGGCGGAGGAAGTGGCCCGGGGAGGCCGGAAGCGGCGCTGACGAGGGGCTGGCGGAGCGGGGCGCTGGCCGGTGAGCGGGGTCGCGGGCAGGTCCGGCAGGAGGCAGCGCGTCCGGGGCGGTGAGGGCAGTTTTCCCGGCCTTTCCCGGTGAAGCTGGGGGGTGTCGGGCAGAAGCAGCGGCGTCTCCCTAGAGGAGGGAGCCAGTGCGGCCGGGTCGCTGAGGAATAAGGGAGGCGGCCTGCGGCAGTGGGTACTTCACCGGGCTGCAGGTGCGGGTGTTTCTGAGCCCGGTGGGGAGAGAAAGCCCACGCCCGCAAGGCACGCGTAGGGAGAGGGGTGTTGTGAGATGAGGGATGTGGCCAGGACTTTAGGATTGGCACACTGACAGCCCTGAGGTGTAGGGGTGGTATTTTTCGGCAGTAGGAGTTGGGGCTTGGTCTCATACACTCTGTTCTAAGGAGCCCAGCGTCCCGTGCGCCTTGCTTTACAGCTGAAGTGATGCTGGCTTGCAAACTACCTGTTTTACCATCTGTTTTACTCCCAGATTTGCTGCTTGTCTACTTTTTGGAAAACTCAATCTGTTTGTCAAGCAGGCTGATCCCTCTCTGTTGCTTTACTGATGCCGGTAGCAAAAATTAGTTGCCGGCTTCCATACCCTTTGGGATGTGTAATTAAGCATGCTGCTTCAACACAAAAGATGAACCTTAAGGCCTTTTCAGACACAGAACACTCAACCCAACTGCTGCAGTAGAGAGACATCTGTGCCACCATGGCTAGAAGAGGGATTTAACCCTTGCAGAAGGGATTTAATCCTGCCAGGAAGTGGCAGTTGTCCTGCATTGGGTCCTCCAGGTAACTTCGAAGTAAGTGTCCAACTCCTTTAATGTTACAAAGGGTATAGCATACTACAGTCTAGAGATGTGTTGGTAGCAGTATTTATGTCTGGTGCTAATTATTGTCGTTTTTAGTAGGCATTGCCAATGGATGAACTGGTGCATGACTTGGCCTCAGCTTTAGAGCAGACTTCAGAGCAAAACAAACTGGATGAGCTATGGGAAGAGATGGCGCTAAGCCCACGGCAGCAGCGGCGTCAGCTTCGCAAAAGACGGGGTCGTAAGCGGCGCTCAGACTTCACACATCAGGCAGAACATGCCTGCTGCTACAGCGAGGCCTCAGAGTCGAGCTTGGACGAAGCTGTCAAGGATTGCCGTGAGGTGCTGACGGCTAATTTCAGTGACTCTGATGACATGGCAGTGGTCAAACGGCATCCTGCTCTTAGTGCCACCCTGAGGAGCAAGCAACATTTGTGGCATGAGTCAGACTCCTTTACAGAGAATGCGCCCTGCCGACCTCTCAGGCGCCGACGGAAAGTCAAACGTGTGACATCAGAGGTGGCTGCCAGTCTCCAGCAAAAGCTCAGGGTGTCAGAGTGGAACTGTGAGAGGGGCTGCAGATTCAAGTCAGCCAAGAAGCAGCGTCTTTCTCGCTGGAAAGAGAATGCCCCTTGGACATCATCCAGTCATGGCCTTTGCGAGTCAGGAGAGAACAGGCCCTTCCTCAGCAACGGGGGAAGGAAGGAGCGGATGGAGTGTGAAGCCGATGATCAGAAACAGGGTTCAGATGAAAACATGTCGGAATGGTGAGATCTCAGTTTCTTCCCTGTGCCAGTCAGATGGCTGCCTTGCTTGCAGCTGCTTGTAAATGCTGTGCCTTGCTTTTTGAAGTTCTTAAAATTATTCAATGCTGCTCATTTTGTGAAGATGAGAAATATCTCAGTTGCTTCTAAAATGTAGATTTTTTCAAAGTCTTACCTGTCAGTATTGTGTGATGACCCAGAATGCTTCCTTGAAAAGTTGGCAAGCTGATAGGTTTCTGGCTCCTGTTACACAAAGAGTCCTCTGAAATGTCAGTGGCCTTGCAGCATGCTTGTGGCCTGTGGTTCTGGGAGTAAACCCCCAACTGGCACTTGTGTTGCGTGATTGGTACGAGCTGATCTCAGTTTCTTATTTTCAGCATTTAAGAAGTGGTAGATAACAGATCAGATCTCCCATCATTACTGCTGGCCCTCTGTGCAGGTGCTGTGTGAACCTCAGTCTAACCTTCCTTGCAGTTCTACATTTCTGCTCTTGATCTGGTCGTTAAAGCCTAGCTACGGGGAGAATGTGGTGAGAGGATGAAGAAGTTGAGGGCAACTTATGTTACTTACAGGATAAGCCTGTGGAAACAGTGGAGTCGGATGTCTTGGTGTCCAGTTTTGGAGAACTTTGATGAATTTGTGGCAGAATCACATACAAGGGATTAAAATAAGACATGTAAATGTCATGGTCTAAATTTGCGTTGCCATTGGCAAATTTTTTCTCCAACTGTGACTTTTATTCTCTCTGTCTGAGGTTTAGGATCATAAAACTGCTTCTGTCGGAAGAGATTTTTCAGAAAAAAAGGCAGCTGCTGAGAATTAAATGGAGGAAATTTCTTAATGAATGGCATACAAAAAGCACATGAGATCGCTGATTTTCTAATTATCATTGTGTAAGAACAGCAGACATTGAGGAGACATTTAAAACAAACAAAAAGTATTCTTTTGCATCAAACATGAGGTCTGGAACTCTCTACTGCAGGACATTTTAGAGGTCAAAATTTAAATATGTTCAAAAGGGAGATGTGGAGCATAGGCATATCAGGGGCTGTTAAACATTACAGCCCAGATGAAAGATCCCACTCAGGAAGTCCTTAAACTGCTGACTTCTAAAGGCTTGAGGAACATAGAGAGAAGTCTGTGTTTGTCACGTTCTCATGTTCTTTTCTCAAGCACTGTAGTAGTCACTATCAGAGGAGAGTGGATTGGGAAAGTCTAACTCTTTGATACAGTATGATTGTTCGTATGTTGAGATTCAATTAAGTCTTGTGACAGTCTAGCTCCTGCAGTTTGTCAGAGTGGACAGGTGGCCCTTCATTATTATGGCTTTGTGGATAATAGCTGGAATTTCAAACTTCTCAGTGCTGTTTTCTGGGACCCTGTGAAAAGCTTAGGTTATAGTAAGTCCTCACTGTGATTCAGGGAACCACTATTGCATTTTTACTGGGTCAGTTGTGATTTGTAGCATGTAACTCTTACAGTGTGGTCACTTTTTTCTTTTAAGAGTGGCTGTTGTTCCTAAAAAGTAGGTGTGAGGTGGGGCTTTACAAGAAACTCGTGGATAGAAACCACAATTGTGTTGCTAGTTGTTAAAGTAGTTTTATCTTCTTAGAGCTGTTTGCTAGTAGTCCAAGGAAAGAAGTGTGCTACGTAGCTCCTGAATAGTGCGTGTCAGTGGTGATGGACTGAGAGATACCCTTACTAGATGTGGCAGTGATGGACAGTGTTCCTTGAGTTGGTTTTTTTAGCACCAGTCAGAGTCTGTTCCATCATGTCAGACTTGAACTTAAACCAGCAGGCTTTCATCCAGGCTTTATTTGTGCCAGCCTTGGAAAGAGTAAATAAAGAGCTATGTCCAGACTGTTACTTGAGGACCATGCTGGGAGATGGCTTTGCTCTGTCTCAGTTGTCCCTTGCTCTCAGACTAATTATTGTGCAAGTATATGCATCAAATGACACTTACCATCTGCTGCCAAATCCTTGGGATTCTCTCTGGAAAGCTAGTGCTTGGAATGTTTGACCTCTCCAACACCACATGTGTGTTGTGTGCTGTGACTCACTAGGGAGGGCCACAGTTGGAGGGAGTAATGCATACAGCCCTCTTCACTGCAGAGTATCCCTCACAGCAGTGAAGGATCGTGCTTTGGTCTCTGCTGCTCTAAATATAGCCCTTTGCTGTGAAACTGGCTGTGTTTGCCTCACTCCCACTGTGCTCTAGCTGTTTTTTCTGGTACAGTAAGAGAAGTACTTTTCACAGATGTATGACAAGGGCATATCCTGAGGAAAGGAGAAGAAAATTGGATGCCTGGGAGAGCAAATGGTGTGGTTGTCATCACAAGCTGATGGGATGAAAGGTGACTGATGCTGCTTGTGGGACTTGTAAGCAATCTGTGGTGATCTTGTGATTTACAAAACTTTCATACTGAACTGGTTCCACTACTGTTCACTCCTCTAACAATATGGAGCGTGACAAAACAAAATGGGTTTTAGGCAAACTAAGTTCTGTATTCGGAATGGATTTTTTAAATTTAATTTTTCCTCCCTTACAGTGACAATTTCTTGGTTTGTTATGTAGTAATGAATCTGTAAACGCTGAAATATCCTGTATTTTCTCTGATTTCTACAAGGCTTCTTATCCTAAGTCAGGTCAAAGACCTGTTTATTCAGTTGATAAACTCTCATTCACTGAGAAAGTCTTGGATATGGGTTAACAAAGAAAAGGGTTTTTTTCTAGTTTGCTTGTGGGACTATGCCCAGTCCTTTCCTGGAGGAAGATGAGCTGCAGTATTGTGATCCAAGTGTACATATAATGAAATCTTTGAAATTGTTTGCCAAACATGGCAAAAGATGAACATAAATTGAGAGAAGGATGGATGTGCAGGAACACAGTAAGGAAATGATGATGGTTCTGAATTGGGTAATGACATGACCCAAAGCCTAATCTATAAATAACTGTGAAAACAACAAAGGAAACAAGTTTTAGTTTAAACAGTCATTTGTATATTTGTGCAAAGGTGAAAATTAGCTGCTAAGACTGTTAGAAGTAATATGACTTTCTGTCCCTAAATGTTTTGAGATTCCCTGCAGCCATAATAAAACAAAGGGAAATTATATATTGAGTGCTGAAGTTTTTTCTCTTTTTGATCTAAACTGAGTACTTCCAGAATGGTCTGGGTTTGGTTTGAGGGCAGACCAAACCATAGTACAAGAGCTGTCTAAAAATCACTTTGAGTAGTGTGTTTACTTGTGAAAAAAATGCAGTTGGTTGCATCTGTTTTCAGGTACCAAAACTCTTACTGTGACTTTTTCAAACCTGGGTTTCTACTGACCTGCCAATGCTGTGAGATTTCACTGACTTAATGCTGATGTGTTTGTTGTGGTTTAACCTGTATAGGCAGCTCAGCTCCATAAAGCCACCTGCTCACTCCCCTGCAGGGATGAGGGAGAAAAATGGAAGACTAAAAGTGAAAAAACTCTTCAGCTTTAGGTAAAGTTGATTTAGTAGGTAAAGCAAAAGCTATAGTGCGCAAGCAAAGCAAAATAAGGAATTCACTACTTCCTGTCAGCAGGCAGGTGTTCAGCCATCTCCAGGAATGCAGAACTCCATCATTTGTAACATTATTTGGGAAGACAAACACCGCAACTCCAAATGTCCCTGGCTTCATTCTTCTTTTTCCCAGCTTTTATTGCTAAGTATGACATTATATGATGTAGGATATCACTATGGTCAGCCAGGGTCAGTTGTCCAGCCTGTGGTACCCTCCCATCTTCTTGTGCACCTCCAGCCTGCTCACTGGCAGGGCAGTGTGAGAAAGCTTTGGCACTGTGTAAGCACTGCTCAGCAGTAATAAAACATCCCTGTGCTATCAGCACTGATCCCAAATCCAAAACATAGAACCAAAGTGCTACTATGAGAAAAATTTAACTCTGTGCCAGCCAAAACCAGTACAATGTTTTGGCCTGAGACTGTGACCATCGCTCATCCAGAATGTGCAGTTAAGTTGCTTTACCCTTTGGAAGGGAGCTGCTTTGATGACAGTCTGCAGTTGCATTCATGTGTCTGGCTAAGCTGATGAATTGGAGGCCAGTCTCTCCATAAAAAAAAAAAAAAAAAAAAAATCCTATCTTGGAAGGCAAGTGACAAAGACAGAGTGTTCCACTTCCCCTCCTTTTCCAGCCCAGCCTGACCTTCTGCAGCCCCTCGGTGCCTCTTGTTTTCTTATTTTTATAGAAAATCAATATCCCTCCTGACACAAACAATAGCTCAGGCAAAAGAATAAATGGGGGAAACCTGAGATCTCTGTCCATCACCTCTCAGTTTAACTCCCCCAAACTATTTAATTATAAGCATGCTTTGCTTCAGGTGTTTGCGACAGTGAAATTGCTAAATGAGGACCATTTTAACCAAAGATTGTGTGATCAATAACACTCTATAGCAGTTGCTTGTCGGATCAATAGCATTCATTATTTCATGGTTAAGGTAAGTAGCCTCCTTTGCAAGTGGAGGTCATTAATCAGTGCTTACTGGACCTACAGAAAGGCCTCCATAGGAGTCTAGTTCGTGTTCAGCCCTGCAGTGTAAAAGGGGTAGTGAAGAGGGTGAAATCCCTAAAAGTTTGTTCCTGTAAAGCACTGGCAGTGATGCTTATCTGTAAGGAACTAAAGAGCTCTCAGTGCAACAGGATGCTTATAAAGTACAATTAATATGACCTGGATGCTTGTCAATGCTTTTTCCTTTCTCAGGCACCTTGCCTCTGACGATGCTAAAAACCTCGTGAAACAGTCACTCGGTCCTCACATCTGCAGCTTGTGAGGATTGTTTATCCAAGCTATCAAAAGGGAAAGCAGGCACACTAAGGGATTGGCCCAGGGTCATACAGTCAGTTGGTAAGAGAGTTTGGGATGAAACAATTAATTCATGGTTCTCAGTCCTTGGCCTTAATTGCTGTGGTGTATATGTGGGAGGATGAATACATGGCCCGGCTTTGTAATGGATTAATCTGGAATTTGATATTAACTTGCATGCTGTAAGGTGAGCATGCTGTATAGATTGTTCATCCTTTAAGTATAAATGGCCTTTATACAATGATGAAATGCAGATTTTTAGATATCCAGCATGATGAGTTGACTTGGCTGTACTTTAGAGTGTGTTTTCTAAGACCAACAATATGCTCTCAAAATAGAGTTTTATTCTGTGCCTGCAGGTCTTTGGAGTGATGTATTTTGTGGTCCCTCATTATTCAGCCTTGTAAATCAGGGGTTTCTGGTATGATCCCTAGTATGATCCAGTTTCCCTGGAAGAGCAGCATCCAGAGATACTTTCAAACAGCATTCCCTGATTGGAGACTGATTCTAGTGCTGACTTACACCTGGCGTTCACATCTAAGGTATTAGTGCTCAGGGAGTAGGCAGTAAGCAGTTTCTGCTTGTCCTGGTATCTCTCAGCTAAATCGCAGGAAGTACTGCCTGAAGTGTCTGAGGAGTGAGTTCAAGTCAGCATTAAAGCCTTCAGATGCTTGGGACTGACATGAGCAGGTACTTCTGCTACAAATATTTGTCTAGCTTTGCAAGTCAATTAATAGCTTTCTACACATTAATTTCTAGCTCTATTCTTTTGTTCAAGAATTAAATCTTCTCTAACTGCTTCAGGAAATGCAAGGCAATGCAAAATGCTAGGACAGGGTTGCATTCAGCAGGATGAAGTCATGCTGTGCTGAGGTATTTAGCTGAAGATTTGTAAATGTCACAGCTGCTCTTTACTCCGCATAAAATAAAAGTTAGTGGGGGGGGGAGGCTGTGTGATAGTGTAACATTTTTGAGGAAAAGGAATCTGAAATAGAAAACTTAGGAGGGTTTTCAGTTAAGTGACCCAAGGACAGTGTTTTTAATTGTGCTTAATTTCCTGGTGAGTATTCCACATGATGCCATAGTTAGGTTATTAATTGAGGTACCTGAGGCAAATGACATTTTATTAATTACTTCTTGATAACTTAGAACTAAACTAGATGCAGGATTCTACTCTTTTTCAAGTGATGCAGCATTGATAAGTTTTAACAGAAAGCAGTTACGTTCTGTTCTAGAGCCAATCATGTATCTGAAATTCTATTTTTATGAGATATGTAAAACATTTTGGTCTTGGAGAAGCTAGTAAGATGTAGTAGAGTGGTTTTTGTATTATGCCTGTTGCAATTGTAACCATGTTTTTTCCCTCTGTTTTTGTTCCAGTGAAACCAGCAGTGTTTGCAGCAGCAGTGATACTGGCCTGTTTACCAATGATGAAGGGCGCCAAGGTAACAGGTGTCCTGTGATTTTCCTCATGTGTTGCTAGGGAGTTCCTTTCTTTCTTTACAAGTGCAAAGAAAGATCTATGTTTGAAGAGAGACAGAGAGGGAATTGTGTGAGGAAAAACCAGTGGCAGGGAGCAGCTAGAACTAACCAATGAGATGAGGGCTACAAATGTATGATTTTCTTAACACTGCACTTTCTCTGATGAAATACTTTGTGTATCAGATCCATAATATTTGCAATATAAGAAGCTATTATTGTGGAAAGGCACAGACATACAAGAGGAATTTGAGAGCTCTTTATAATGAAAAAGCACAGCTTATGATTTGTTTCTGTAGGTGTTTTAATGGTTGTCTACATACTGTTAGTGTCTGAAATCTGTTGGTTGTTTTTTCCATGGGCAGGAAGAGAAGATGGGAAAAAAATTACTTAGTGCTGACAAGTTAACTAATAGACTGTGCTGAGAAGATGATGGTGATATGTGATAGGTCTCATTTCTTTAAATATGTGTTCCTTCCTTGCTCTTGTGGGCAGTAGTTGAACGCTGTATTTTCAGTGTCTGTTGTAGAAATGGTATCTTAGGAGTTTTGAGTGTGAAGTGCAATCTGGTTTTATTTATCAACCACAGCATAGTGTTCAGTTGATGGGGGATAGGGCAGAAGTGTGAAATAGGTTGTAGTAGACACATTGGCATTGAGGACTATTACATTTGGAGCATGTGGAATGTGACCCTAGAGACCTGCAATTCTGTGCACTCTGGTTCTGTCACATTTCACAAGCTAAGATTTGGATGAGATCTCTTCTGGGAATATGTGAGTGCTAAGGGAAGTAGCACCAGTCGCTCAATAGCGTATACTGCTTCCACTAGCTTGTTAATGGCCCGGGTACCTGTGTGAAGCAACACAATGATAGCAAACATGCTTATGTGTTTTCTGATGGCATTTTAGGCTGTAGGACCAGTCTGTGATCTTAGGGGAGTATAACACTTTGCTTAAGAGTAGGGATTTCAAATACCAGCTTTGACTGTTGCTGAAAAATAACTGTTTCTACACTCTGGTTCTTCAAAGGCAAGGGAAAAGTAGAATCTTTTGCCCTCTCTTTTTATTGATAATTGTTCAGGGGGAGCTGAAATTAGTGAGCACTTGTATATTAGATGACAAAGCAGAGTGGTGACTGAAGTGTTTTACTTCGTCACCTGAGACAAGACTGATGGAGACTGGACAGTGTATATATATACTTGTCTATATGCTTGCCCTACATACTTGCCCTGATTTTGTACCCTGTTTTAGACATTAATTTTTGGCTGCTACTGGAAGTAGGGTGCTCAATATACAGGAACATGTAGAAATATGACTTAGATGAATTAATAAAGTCCAATTACAGCCTTCCCTGTCTAGGTAAGAGAAGAGGTTTGGCATCCTTGTCATCATGTCTCTCTCTGTTCAAACAGTTGATACTGTGATAGCTTTCTGGCCAAGATGTTTTAGATTACAGCTATGTTAAAAGGGTTAAAAACATTGTTGCACTTTCCAACTAAATAAAAAATATCTTCCTTTTTTTTTCTTAACAATTATTAGTCATAATGTAAATCAAAAAACAACAGCTTTCCATGTCAGTAAGATGGGGAGAGCGTAAAATTTTTTTTGTCACAGATCGTCACCTTATAAATAGTTTTCCAGCACAATTACAGGCTGAATAATGGGAAACTTAATCTGGCAGCATTCTTAAATAAATGCAGTGTTTTTTCCTCCTTATTTTGAGGTTGCATCGTGTAAAATTTGTGCTGTTGCTAATTAAATAAATCATATTTTCAACTGCACATACCAGCACACTTCTGTGAGCAGAGAATGATCCTAGTTCATAATTTGGTTTTATATTTGTTACATACATTGGGATCTCTCACAGTGAAAATGACTGAATTTTAGCATATGATGCTGATGGTTAAAGTTTGTCTTGTGGAAACAGTGATTTGAGGTAGACAGGGCACTATGCCCAAATTTCTAGGAGTAGTTTTTCACAAATTAAGATCTCTTCTTAAGAGAGAACTATTCAACATTACTTAGTTTTAATTTGCTATGAAGTGGAGATAGGATTTTTATACTTTAAGATAAAACTGGCAGGTCAACTTGGTGCATGGCAGAAAAAACAATGTCAGAGCTTTGGGATAAAGTGTTCTGGCTGTCCTCCCTGTTGCTGATCAGGGTTGGTTTTGTGTGTTGCTTCTTCTGTTATGTGCAAGATTGCAGCATTCTTATTAGGATGAGTTTTTTTACTTTCTTGTATTCTTTTTTTTTCTTCTTTTTTATTTCTTTTTCCCAGCAATACGTGTGAGTAGGCATAACGGACTTCGGTCAGGAATAATGTAAGTCAATGAGGAAAGGAGAATTAATGGGGATGCTAGAGTTGAGGCTGAGTGGTAGGCAAATGAGAATTTTCCCTAAGGTAGGTGTGTTAGTTTTTTAAGGCAAGATGAAGCACCTTTCAATTACAAGGGACTGTTTGTGAGTTGGGCTACTGAAATGCTACATGTGTCAGGTTCTTTGCTCTCCTTCTGCTTTTTTTTTTGTATGCTGCTCATGTGCTACTGGTCTCAGGGAATTTCTGGCCAGACACATTTACTATGAGCAGTGTCTGATGCAGTTCAGTTTTAGATTGCAGCTGCATTAACTACAGCAGCCCAGCTCCATGGAGACTTTGGTCATGACTTCTGTTGCTGCTGCCTTAGTTTTCCAAAGGTTTTGTAGTTCTTAGAGATTCTAAGAAGTTGATTGAGAGCAACTCACAGCATGGTTAGTACTTACACTCAGAGTGACCATTTCTGATAATTACATGTTTTTGTCTTAGCTGCTGTCTTAGGAGACTAGGGGTCTTTCTCATCAGTATGTTTCTTTTGCTTACTCTGTGAGCCTGTTCTTCTCCTCTTGTGAAATTTCTCCTGTGACAGCCTATAACATGTGCCAAATGATGGCCTCTACTGGTGTCGCAGTAATTACTTCAGAGAAAGAGTTCTGCATAAGACATCACACAACATTGAACTAAGGTTGATGAGATGCAGTAGGTACAGAGTGCTAAACCTGCCCTAGGCAGGTCTATAAAGAGGCTTTGTTCTATAGGGAAATTCTGAAGACTGATGATAGTTTAAAGTGTTTAGTGAGGCCCCATAGTTACTGAGGATCATTGAAACAGAATACAAATATAAGGCTCTCCAAGAAGGAATTCTTAATGAGACTTCAGCTGTTTCACATTCAGATATGCCTACTTGTAGTATTTTGAGGAGCTGTCCCAAGGTACCTTGATGTTATTTGTGGCTAATTCCATCCTATTTCTTTAGGAGACGATGAGCAAAGTGATTGGTTTTATGAAGGAGAGTGTGTTCCAGGATTCACTGTCCCGAACCTTCTTCCCAAGTGGGGAGCGGATCACCGATCTGAGGTGGAGAGGATTGACTCAGGCCTGGACAAGCTCTCTGTTTCCACCTTCCTTTTGCCCTCACAGCCAGCTCAGAGAGGTGAGTTCCAAAGGAATTGTATTTGAGAACTTGTGATATGATGGCAAGAGGAGATTATTTTCATAGGTGTTGCATTTAAACTGGTATTGGTGATCTGTTTAGTTTCTTTTTTTTTAAGATCCAGTTAAGAAAAAGCTGCACTATTGGTGAGTTTACTGAAATAGTCATACCAGCGGCCCACTGGCAGTCTTCCTTTTTTTAAATGTAAGGACTTTATTTGATTTGTGAATAAACTGGCATATCTACATCTTCGAAACTGAAAAACAAGAGACAGAGGATCTGATTTGATTACTGAACTAAGGAGTTTTCCTGGTGGCTTTGTCAGGAAGAATTTTCTGTGTTCATTGCTCAGTTTTTCTGCATTTGGTTTTCAGGATTTCATGCCCGCCTGAATCGCCTTCCAGGAGCTGCTGCCCGTTGTCTCCGTAAAGGTCGGAGGAGGCTGGTTGGCAAGGTATGCCTTTTTGAGAGATGGTCATTTTGTATTTCAAATTCTGGTCAGCCCTGAAGTACTATTCTAAGATACAATAGAAATTGTTTTCTGCAGAATGTGATCCTGTAAATTTTTTGTTTCATGTGTTATTTGATTTGTTTAACTGCTTTGACTGTCAGAAGATGATTGAGTGACTAAGTGGATTTTAAGGCACATTTGGAGTGGCAAAGGCAGCTGATCAGCGCTGAAAGCAGTATGAAAGGAGGCCTGAAGAAGAATGTCAGGGAGCATAAATATCAAGAAGATTTAGACAGAATGTAGGGGAAAATGATGATGGCATGAGACTTGTGCATGCTCATCTGAGACTACAAGGGCAGAGGGGTGCCTCAGAGGTGAAGGAAGGCAAAATTTTATATAGGGAAGAAGACTGATATGAATGGCAGCGACGGAATGTGGTTTTAGCAGTTGCATTTTTAGTGGGAAGAGAGGAGAGTAAAAAGGTATATGCAATAAATGCAGACAAAGCTGCACAAAGCTGTTGACTAGTTTTAATATACTAGAGCATACACAAACAACACATTAGTCCTTTTTCTAATAGAACAAACAGTACTTTGCAGATGTCTGTCTACTTTGCGGATGTCTGTCTAAAAGAGAGGGGTACACCTGGTTGGGTCTGCATCATGGAATATTGAGCACTGCTGTTTTTTATAAAAGATGATTCTGAGAGGGAAGGTGTTGGCTGTGTTTGGCTTTTCTTTTTATTGTGATGTGCTCTGTGCTTTTGAAAACATTGGCATAAGTTCTGAGCTGGCTGGCTGTAGTCTGCTGACAAGTTGTGTTAGGGGGGCCTGGAGTCTAGAGGAGTGCGACAGCTGCCTTCTGTTCAGTCATACTTGAAAGATCCTTGTCTGCCCCTTCTTTCTTCCACTCACCTTGCTTAATTGTAACCAGCATTCAAAATATGAATCCTCAGCTGGCAAGAAACTGACTTTACACAGGGTTCCTGAGGCCACCTGCAAGTGACTGGGCCTGGCGGCACACCTCTAATGATCCAAATGAGAAGGATAATATTTACTTGTTTAATTCATCTTCATCACCTTAAAGGGATCTTTGTCATTTGCAGCAGAGGTCACTGCTCCCCTTTCCCCATCTCTCTCGAAATTGTAATCATAAATAATGAGTTTCATTCTGAGCTCCCCGGCAGCGAGCTGCTAATTACCAAAAGTACGGCTTGTAATTTACACAGTAATAAACTGTAAATTTAAACATTATGGCACTTTAAGTTAATAATTTTCCTGCTGTAACAAATAGCCCATCTTTTACTCCTGCTGCTACAGCTGCCCCCAAACTTTGAGTGTGTTTTGCCTATATATGTGGCACAAACAAACCTTACCTGTGGAAGACTTTTGCCCTCATCTTCAGCCCCTTGCTGAAAAGCATGCTTCTTTCTTGGAGGCAGTTGCTATGCAGATGAGAACAGCTGGTGCTTCAGGCTGTGCATGTGCATGTATGCCAGCATTGAGCACATACACAGGGCAGCATCTTGCAGGAAGCAACATGCTCCCAGAGCAAGTCCTTTCTCCTAGGACCTGCCTTTTCTTCAGTTGCTGGAGGTCCTGCTGCTGAACTGCTGTTTTCAGAAAGGGCAAAAGCATCATGCTTTTACTCCTTAATTTATTAATTGCTGGTTGGTGAATCTTCACTGTTAATAGAACATTGTAGTGTCCTATCTCAGCCTGTTTCTACCCCAACTGACCCTAGTAACATGGAAAGAAGCATTTCCCAGCCATCTCTCCTGCTCTCATGCATCTTTGTGCTGCATACTTTGCTCTCATTCAGTTTATGGTGTGCCCCTCTGCAAGCAAATATCATCACTAAAAATAAAAAACAAGCCTCATAAATAAAATTGAATTATTTTTTGCTATTCTGATTAGTTAAATCATCTCAGGTGAAGTTCTGAAAGGAAGGAGTGAACATGTTTAGCTGAGAGCGGGCTGGTAAGAAAAGGATGTGACCCAGGGGAGTAATATCTGTTTTTACTGGCAGCAGCAAGCTATTTTCTGCTCACTGTGTGAAGGTTTGCAACCTTTTGCCTGTCTTTGTGTTTCAGGAGACCTCCATGAGCACTCTGGGCACCGAGAGGCTAGGTCACATTGTTAGTGATCCACGCCAGAAAGAGTAAGGCCCTTAACTGTTGTTGTATAGAGCTTTGGGAAGGGAAGAAGAGCTACAGGATCCTCTTCCCTTTCAGGGGGTGAAGAACAGGAAGAACTGGGTGGACAATTAAGCATAACCTGTGTAATGGGAGACAGTATTCTACTGATAGCTTCTCTGTTTTCTTACTTGTAATTGCTGACTTCCCCTTTGTTATATATATATGTTTATGTAAGGCTGCCCCAGTGTGTGGATGCTACTCAAATGCTCTTTTTTTACGGTCAGCTTTTTTTTCATCCTCCCTTATAATGTGCTACTGCAGTAACTGCAGATCTTTCGGACATTAAGAGAAGGCTGAGCCCCATATGTTCATTTTTTAAAATGCTTCTTTGTGGAGCTGTACTATGGGCGCATACCCAGACTGCAGAAATTATGCTGACAAGGCAGCTGTGAAATTACTTCTTCTTTCTTTGGTGTTATGTCTCTTTCCACAATTAGTGTATTTAAATTGTATTCAGCACTGGAAATAGTCTTTCAGCTTATCCTTTGGCATCTCCCTAATGCTGTTCTGGGGAATGGGTAGGTAAGGATGGCACATCTTGACTGTAGTGCAGTGGGTCCAGCCTTCACCAGCTGTTGATACCTTTTTTCTTTCTTGGATATGAAATTAGTTGTTTTTAGTATGACTCCTGATAATGTTTAATCTTTTTCCTTCTCTCTCCATCTTTGTTCTTCCCTTCCCCTTCTTTTCTTATCCCAAATCCCTTCCCCCCCCCATGTTCATTCCTTGGCATTTTGCCCACCTGTCCTTTTGACTCTGCCTACTTCCAGTTTTTGGTTACCATCCATGGGGAAGAGAGATCGCAACCAGGTAAGGAGACTCTGCTTTTCTTTATTTTCTTGCTTCCCTTCTCTCTAGAAAGGACACAGTGCTGGCTTCTGATTTCTCACACACTGTGGCCTGTGTACTTGAGGTAAGGCAGTCCTGTCCCTTCTCATTTTGTTAACTGATATCTTCTGGGCTTTGAACACAACCCATTTCCTGGACATTGTATTGACTATTTAAACTGAATAGCACAGTTTATACTTTTATTTATCTCCCTGTTTCAGGTTAGTGTTTGCCATCCTTTCTGACAGTGAGTGGGAGGGAAAATGCCTCTTGACAGGAGGAGCTTTGGCCTCTCAAAATTCCATAAGAATTGGAACCTTTTTCTCTTTTTACATGCTTTGTTTTGCCTTGTTTGGCTCAGCCTTTTACCTGATAGTTTCATCCACAGAGAAGGGAAAAAATGGTGAGCTTAAATTTTGTAGTTAAATAGCTGTAAAATGTAGTTAAATAGCAGGAAAATGTAAGAGGTGATAAGCAAGAGAAATAAGCATTCTTGTAACTGAAACTCTTGTGTGTGCACTTTTATATTCTCCAGTAAGTCTTTCTAAGCTTCAGTGCTAGGAGATTTTTTTTTTTACTTTAGGATATAAAAGCTCAGGTTCTTGATAGCAAAGAGCAAAAAAAAACCCACTCTTCCGTTTGAGCAGTCATATTGTAGCAGTGCTCCTGGCCGCACACACTCCTTTCTATTTTCCTAGGTGAGTTGTTTTATGGTTGGTGAGCAGTAGGACTGATTTTTTTTTCCCTTTCAGGTGACTAAAAATGCATATATGGCAAGAAATAATTTTCAAACCTTTGTGCAATTGCATGTTTTCCATTAGTGAGAACATTTTACACATTGCCTTCATATTGTTGTAATAATACTCTTATCTAAAGATAAGAGTAACTACATAAGCTTTAAAATGACCAAAAGTAACTTTTGTTTTTCTTAAACGAACTTGAATCAGCCATTCCAGTAACAGAGGGTTCCTGGTGGTTCTCCCTACTGTGCAGTTGCAGTGTTACTGACAGTAAACAAGCAGTCCCACTTAAGGAGGAGCTCCCTGATAGCAGCAGCTTTGTGGTGCATCTTCTTTCTCAGGAAGGTGGAGGGTAAAGGCCTAGTACTGAGTTCTGAAGTTGTAGACAGCTTGTGTGAGGAGTCCAGCTACAGGTGTGGATTGTTCCTTTTTCCTTAATTAAAAATGCATCAGTAATCCTAATAATTCAAGGAAAGTGTTCTGGAGATTGGTGTAGCACTTTGCAAAGCAGATGGAAATTAATTTTGTGCTTGAGGTGTGAATTATAAATAAAGAGGAAATAATAAATGGAAGTATAAAGCAGGTACCTCAGAGAAACTACCAGTTTAAAGCTTCTGTTTACATATTGAGCAAAGTTTGTTCCATGCATTGATTGACCAGATTATTCCATTTCTGTCCTGACCATTATAAACCTTGACCATTGCATTTTGTACAGCAAGCTGTCTTGCACTGGTTTGATGCCCTCAAGATTTGTCTAGTGTATGTCTAATGGAGTAGCGTAGAGTAACCTGACCATGCATTGTTTCAAAAATTTGTTTCAAGCAGTTTGCAAAGACAGCTTGTGAGGTTGGAGGAGAGTGAAGGAGCAGCTCACTTGCCATGGAATGAATTGGGTGCTCATTGTGAGCTTAACCTGGTGGACCTGAGTCTTCTAGAGGTCTGTTTCAGTGATACACACAACCCTTGGGAATACAGGAACTGCTCTGTGCTTGCACAATTCATAACAGTGACTTTTTTCTCTGCAATGTGAAGGTAGACAAGAGGCTTTCTGAAAGAGAAGCAGATTTTTTTCTCACGGTGTGCAGCAATAGACCACTTAATGCTCTTAGTCAACCAGCATTTTTAATAATGCAAGTTGGAAGAGGAGTGTGCTGAGGCTGTCTGTTGTGAGAAGGTGGTTATGAGATTTGCTGTTGCACCCTTTGTGCTAGCCTTTTGTCTGAACTGAGAGTCTGTTCTCATCTAGTCTTACCCATTGAGGTGCCAGAAAGGTCTCTTTCAACTATGTGGACAGCTGAAATTCTCCTTATACTGTGTGAACAGAAAGATCTGAGGAGCTTTATCTGGACACTATTTCTTTTAATGCTTTGCTTAAATAAAATCTCTTGACTTTCCAGTTCAATCCATTATCTCCTCTCTACTCTCTGGATGTGCTTGCTGATGCTTCCCACCGAAGATGCTCACCAGCACACTGCACTGCCAGGTAACTCCCTTGCTCTGCTTTCTTGGGGTTGTCTCACTTCCTTCTCCTGGATGTCTTCAGTAGTACTGTGTGATCTGAACAGGAACAGACCTGTAACTTAACACACTTTTCCCTGGGAAGTCCAGGTCCGAACTTAGCACAAAATGTAGCAATGCACTTTATTTGAGAATTTCAATGAACTAAGTGCTTACAGTATATGAAACAGTGTATGACAGGCAGAACATACTGTTCCTTTAGAAATAACTGCAATGTTTTGAAATGTGCAATGAGTTGCTGTGAGTCTGTTTTATAGGTACAAATGGACATAGTATCACTGCCCACTAATTAAAATTGGAACAAGATGAGAGGGAAAATGCTGATAAACTGGTGTAGGTGACATGCTGAAGCATTTTGCTATCCTAGGTGTCTAAAATAGACCCTCTGAGCAGATTAAGAACTCACCTGAGGTGACCTCTAAAGCTTGATAGCTCTCTATAGCAATAGCTGAAATTTAGATTTGGTTTGGCCAGATGTTAGGTATATTTGAGTCTGCATGGTTTGGGTTAATATACTGTTCAAGCACCTTCTGCTGACTAATCTTAAATTAAATTCAAGTGTTGGCCTTAGAGGTGACTCCTGGTTTTGTGCTGCAGGTGACTGTCTAAAGGTAAGGTGCCCTTGAGCTCTTTTCCTGTGCAAGTATAGAAGGCCTCACTGTGGACACAATTCTGCTTATGTGCTTGTACCAGGGGCCCAATCTGAAAGAAATGTCTGGACTTTCAGCTTCATGGCTTTCTTTCCCTTGTTAATTAGCAAATAGAGCATGAAAAATGTACTAAGGTAGTATGTGTCTGAACAGAAGCTTGGCACCCACCCAGCAAAGCCTCTCTTCCACTGGCTTCTGCAGGGAATTCTGCGATGTCGCACCATGACCTCATGCTGCTGTAGCCAGCATGTTAAAGCTGGAAAAGGGGAGGGAGGAAGAAATCAGCTCTTAAATGTTCAACTGGATGAGAATGAAAGGAATTCAGAAGATTGTGCATCAGCAAATTGATTCCTTTCTGTGCTTTTGCCCCACTCTGGGGATGTTTTCTGCCTGAGAAGCAAGAAGGTTGAATGGTCTCTTAATTTTCAGCTAGGATAGCCTTTCTTTTGTCTCCAGTGTTTTAATTGGTGCTTTATAGAAGTTTGTCTTCAAGAAAGGTGAGCTGGACAAATCCTGCTTGCAAATTCAAACTGGGCAAAATTTCTACCTTTGTGATGGTCAGCGAAGGCCCTTTGCAAAGCCAAGCTCTTTGTAAGGGATTTCTAAACCTTGAGGGATTGTGTTTGCTAGGTTTTTCTGAGTGCATAGGCTAGGTAACCAGTTAATATATATGCTTGGTTGCCTCCTTTAATGAACAGATGGCTGGTGTCCTGACAAACATAATCACTGATGAATTGTTACTGAGTTGACAGAGAAATTGTACCATCCCAGATGCAGTCGTGTTTTTAAATGCCTGGAATTTGAGAAAATAGTTCCTATTTTAGTGTGAAATGTGCTCAAGAACCTTTATAGGAGAAAGAAATATGAAAAGAATGAACATGTTTTGTGGCCCCACGTATGTGGCAAGGATTGAACTCTTTGGTACAAGGAACTTCCTTTATGTAAAGATGCTGCTAAGGGCACAGAAGGAGATTGTTCCTTCAGAGAAACATCTTAATAGTAGTTCTTCCTTAGCTTTACATGCCAAGCATACTTGTTAGTAGTCCATTTTCTTACAGGAGGTTCAGCTGATCTCTAAGCTCAGATAAGCTATTGCCCCAGTTAACATCTGCCTTTGCTGTGTTTGGAATCAATTTCAGTAGTTTGTGCTTCAGGAAGCTTCTAACAGCTTGCACCTCATCCTGGAGAAGTTCTGCTCTGAAATTTATTAGAATGGGAATTGTGTGTGTGTGGGAAGCAAATCCTCTCAAATAATATGAAACATATTGGAAAAGAAATGGTCTTGATGTTGTGGCCATCCAGTTTCTTCAACCTGATGCCTGCTGTGCCATGCAAAATCTCCTTTCTCTGCTTGGTTTCTGCTATGACAGAGTGTGTCCAGTGGAGCATATTTAGAGTGGAGTCTTTTCTCTGCTATGGAACTGTTTTCTTTGTCTCACTGGTGGATTTTGGTGCAGTTCATCTGGAAGACTGGTAATCCAGTACTTTTGTTTAAGCAGAGCTGAAGGCCAGAATACTGAGTGCAGCTGAGGATTGAGAAGGAACCTCCTCCTTGACACTGACAAGCCTATGTGGAAGGTTCCTTGGGAAGTCTTATTTGAAAGGCAGTATGAATCGTACACTACCTTTCTTGATTTATGTCTGTGATGAGAAGAGCTTTCATTCAAAGTGTATGCACAGCACTGGGAATTTCACACCCATCATTAGAAGCAGTTTTGTGTGTGTGGTGACTGTTATCATTAGTGGTATAATTTTATTTTGTGAAGCAAGGAGAGTTTTCTGCTTTCTTGCAGTCTTCCCAAGGGATGGCTGGTGTATTAATTTGCTGTATTGCCTCCTGGCTGTTCCCAGACTGTTTTTCCTCTTCATCATGGAATTTTTAATGGCCCTGCTGCCTCTCGGGAGGCATGCAAGGAAGAGTACCTCAGGGATCTCTTCTTTTTTCACATGCCTATAATTACTCTCCTTTAAGAGCACAAAACGTTTGCTAATCATGTCTTGTCTGTTAAGGTTTTGACTTCATGATGCAGACTGCTAAAAGCAAGCAAGTAGAGACTTACACAGGCAACTCAAGGGATCCTTCCCTCTTTCCCCTCTGCCTGTTTGCCTCTCTGGGAGGAGCGGTCTGAGCAGAATTTTGTTGTTGAGCTTCTTCTACTTAAGAGAATTTTGTATAGGCTGAAGCTGAATATTTTATTAGATGTTGGTTATTCAATATTCTGTAGCTGAGAAGATATTGTAGGTTGTTGGTTGATGGAGTGCTATTCCTTTGAGGCAGGATAAGACTTTCAGAAGAGCCTAGAACCAGTGTTCCCTTTAATTTGAATAGCAGGCAGAGTAAGAGAGAAAGGTAGAAGATAAATTGTCCCTAATGCCATTTATTATTTGCTTAGCCTTGAAAATAGGATTATGAGTGAGAAAAAGCAATTAAATGTTCCCACTGGAGG
This sequence comes from Emberiza elegans, assembly GCA_024865655.1. Classification (NCBI taxonomy): domain Eukaryota; kingdom Metazoa; phylum Chordata; class Aves; order Passeriformes; family Fringillidae; genus Emberiza; species Emberiza elegans. Next base: position 49,104,787 of record JALJVW010000139.1, on the reverse strand, counting down.
TCATAGGAAAAGTGGACCTTGGATGGCAGGCAGATGTTGAAGGTGTAGACTTGAGGAATTGTATTAGACCTTTGAACAACACAGATAAAGAAATGCTTTGCATGCACTCTGTTAATACTAAGTGTAAATCTAGAGTTTAATTTGATTTAGAAGCAAGTCTGTCATCTTGCCTGGAACATGGGATAAAGACGTAGAGGCATGAGTGGTCTCCTCATTTACTGCCAGTTGCCCCATACTCTGGGTTTAGTGGTGCTGTTAAATTGACCAGACTTGAATGTCTCAAATTCTAGTTCTGGCTCTAGAAATACTCTTGTGAAAACAAATATTGTTCTGTCACTTCTGTATCTGTACACAGAGACCTTGATATTTCTGCTTCTTACCCCTGAGCATGTGGAAATAACAGGGACTGCCTGCAAGGTCAGGCCTTTTCTGAGGCAGCCAGAGAAGTGAACAGATGTCCACAATTTCATACTTTTCCCACTTGAGCAGGACAGTATCCAGTTCATTCTAGGCAACCTTTCTCCCTATTTTTTTAACTCTTTTTCCATTTAGCTGGAGGATTTTCATGTCTTCCTTTGCTAAAGCCTGGCAAATACTCCAGTTGGGAATATAACCGAATTCTTCTGACAGGCATGCAATGAACAGCAGCTATCAACCTGGTGTCACATGCAGTCGACTGGGGCCTAATATTCCCATTTTGATGAATCCTAATTCTCTGGAGTGAAAAATAAATTCCCCTTGGCTTCAGAACTTTTTTTTACTTGCTATTTCAAATCTATGTACTCAGCAGATCTGGCAAACAGTAGCAGTCTTTCTGGCACAATTACAGTGTGATTCAGTGTGAAAATAGGGAATCTAATATATGGGATCACATCTCTGCTTAGAGTGCTTACATGGAAAACAAGAAGAAAATGCATTCACTTGCATTTGCCACATCATTATAATAAATTGCCACATCATTATAATGCTTACTTGGGGAACAGACTGCTGCTGTTGAAGATCTAGAAGATTTGGATGATTGAAGAAGTGAGCTGACCTATTAGAGATTTTGGAATCTGAAAATGTGCTCTAGAAGCCTTCCCGGGAGGCTCTGCAGGGCATAGGAGACTGCTGTGCATCAGGAATATCTACACTGGGATGTGATAGCAAGAACCACTTGTGTGTGGGGGAGCTTTGCATGCAGATAGGATGAGCGACTTGTATTGATTTACACATGTTATGTGCAGATTAGACTGGTGCCCAGCTGGCTCTGTAGTCAAAGAGGAGGAAGAAGTCTGCTTTTACTATTAATTTTGTGAAGCCACCATCAACAGCCTCAGGTAACACCTCAGGGCTTAGAGAAAGAGCCTTTCATTTGGCTTGTGTTTGCTCTGAATAAAGCATCACAACAGCAGCAGCTGGGTTGTGTGGAGATTTAGTAGCAGTATCTTTGTTAAAAGGCACTCTCTATTAACATTCACTTTAACATGAGGATAATAACATCCCTTGTTTTTCTAGTAGTAGACTAATGACTGCCTGGCACTGTATAATGCACGTGCCTTGCTTCTTCTGAGGATAGGGTTAGAATAAAGAGTGTAAGCAAACGAGCTGGATGATGTGAGATGACAGTGAGGAGCATACACCCACAAGTGTGCAGTGTGCCTCTTGCCTCCAAGAAGGCCACAGGTTGTCACATTTAGTTCTGTATGGCCTTTTCAGAGACCTTTGTTGTAAGAATGAGCTGGTTTTCACCCTGAATTTTCAAAGAGTGGACTTCATGCTACAATTTAGATTTCACAGATAGTGAAGTTTTCAGGGTCCTGATGCTGTCCAGTAAGATTCTTTGTGGAATAGTGTCTGCTTGTGCTCTGTATTGCCTTCCACAGATTATATTGCCAATCCTAATTTTCTGTTGAAATACTGTGGTAGATGTGAAATAGTGGCAAGCTCCAGTGCATGGTCATCTCTAACTGTAGAAGTGAGATGGGAATCCTGTGTATGCAAACACTGATCATTAAAAATCATGTAAATAAGGTCATAGAATAAATATGTGGAAAAGAAATGAAAGGAAGCATTACTTCTGACACATTAGAGACTACCGTGAATTTAATCTTTCTGGATAACAAAGCCTGTTTTTTCTCCAGCATGACCTGCATGCAGATCTGGGTACCATAAGTACTATGTTAAAAACAAAAGACAAAAAGTATTTCCTGAATAATTCCTTTAGTTTGTCATTACAAAAAATATTATCACTGTCAAAAAGACGCTATAGACCTTTCATATTGTTGAAAGCCATTTCTCCTATATATGTGTAATTTTTCATACACTAACTCCTGGCAATGACTGCTGTGTGAGTTGAATATATTGCAGCCAACAAAACAGCCACATTTTTGATCCTGATTTGTTTCTCTAAGTGTGTTCTCCTTTTTCTCTTCCAGGGTTAGAATTTCTATTATCTCTAGATTGTAAACTACATTCTCATGTTAGTCTCTGGTCACCTGGCAGATCCATCTGTGACTAAGCACTGTAACTTTGTTTTTTTATTATGATAAACCTGTCATAGTCCAAAAGAAATCAGGGAATTATTTTCTCATTACTGTTTATGCAAAATTGAAGAAAGCATGAAGGCCTAGCAGAAGAGAGTGAAGACTAGTAAGGACAGTGTAAGTTCTATTTTACTTTGTAAGTTTAGGCCCAGATCTTTCATCTCACAAAGTTCTGGTCTCAAACTTCTTCACAGAAGGCTGTGACAATGCACAAATATGCATTTTCTGTCAGCCTTTCCTGTTCCAGTCTACTGAGAGTAATTTTTAACTGTTTAGAAGAGTTGTTAAAATTCAGCTTTGGAAGGAGAACTAATTCATCATTGCAACTTGTGATATTTTCATGTTTTATAATTCAGCCTATCACTGCTGTGTTGGGTGCTGTGCATATCCATGACTTGATTTTCCTAGTGGTGGTGTTTGTAGGAGTCTATAGGAGTCTGCTTTTAAACTGAGATCCATGAATTCTGTTATTTCACTGATATAGACCTTCATGCAAGCTAGTGATTAGAAATTTACATTGAAAAGTGTGCTATCTACCAAAAATCTCCATATTTCATAAGTTATACCTCAGACATCCTTTCTGTCCAGGCCTTAATGAGGACTATCATCCCTGAATGCAGTCTTCTGCTCTTCTCTCTCCCAAGGTACTTACCACCTGGAGATTCCCTGCAGATTTATGGTGCCTGTAAAGTGCACCAGCCACTTGAAATGACACTTTTACCACTGGGTCAGTCAGAGCCAGTGAATAATCAATAGGTTCCTGATTTACTAACTGAAGTGTGGGTGATCAGTAAGGGATAAACCTGAAAGAAAAACATGTTAAAGAGACAATTTATGACCTCTGAGCCTTTGTGTCTTACTAGATACAGCTACTAGATAGATCATTCTTGCTAGTAGTCTTCAGCTGAAGTATGATTTGCCTTTACTTGCACTACAAGAAGGGATTTTGAGATTCTTCTGTTTTCATTTTTCTTTTTTTTACCCCTTGTGTAATCATCAGGTAAGGGTAGATGTTTGAGTATGTAGCAGAGAGCCAGGAGCTTTTATGCAAAATCTACCTGTAACATTTGTGAGCTGGGAAAAATTGCATAAAATCTCTTGGAAATGACAGTACATACTCCACCTAGGATCAGCTGGCTAGTGTTGGTATAAGTTCATGAAATTAAAAAGGGAATGTTTAAAAATTATTTTTGTTGTTACATTACTTAAAATTAATTGGATTATTATATACAATTATATAATAGTCTTGCAGTTAGTAATCTAATACTGTGTCACTGATGCAAAATAAAAACCAGAATCTTTTCTTCAGGCTATGTGTGTTTAGATGTTTCAGAATACATGGTTAAAAGCTATGTTAAAACACTGTATAGCCACTATTATAGTCATGTACAAAAGCAGTTTTTAGCATTCACAAAGTTACTTAGAGGTGAGTCACTTGGGTGTACAAACATGAGATTTGAATGTGCATTCTGTAGATGTGCTACTGTTTTTGAAAGCTTTTTTACCTCCAGGGATGGTTTCTCTAACCACTTCCCTGGGCAGCTCATTCCAATGTTTTCTTTCCTTGAAGAAAGTCCTCCTGATATCCAACCTGAACCTCCCATGGTGCTACACAGGACTTTGTCTTCTCATTCTTCTGCCAGTTGGCTGGGAGAAGAGATTGACCCCCACCTGGCTACACCCTCCTTTTTGGTAGTTGTAAAGAGCAATAGGATCTTCCTGAGCTTTCTTTCCCTCAGGCTAAACAACCCCAGTTTCCTCAGCTGCTCCTCACAGGGCTTGTGCTCTGGACCCTTCCCCAGCTCCATTGCCCTTCTCTGGACACTCTCCAGCACCTCAGTGTCCTTTGTAGTGAGGGGCCCACAACTGAGCATAAGACTTGAGGTGTGACCTCACCAAGTACAGGGGAATGACCCCTTCCCAGGTTCAGCTGGCCGCAATATTCTTGATCCAAGCCAGGCTGCCACTGGCCTTGGCCACCTGGGCACACACTGGCTCATGTTCACCGCTGTTGATCAGCACCCCCAGGCCCTTTTCCTCTGGGCCATTTTCCAACCACCCTTACCCCAGCCTGCAGCGATGAATGCGGTTGTTGTGGCCAAAGTGAAGGACCCAGCACTTGGTCTTGGTGAGTTTACTGAGGGTACACTCCATCCCCACAGGAGACTTTGTCTGGTTGTATTAATATGTGCTCCCACATTTGAAAAACTGGCTGGCTGTGAAACATAGCACTATTTTAAAATTTTTGAAGCTGTTCTTCAATGTCAGATTTAGAGGACAGATCTTACAGACTTCTGGTAGAACTTTTGAATTGTAGTTGAGAAGATGAAACAGTAGGTATTTTCTTTTTTTTTTTTTTTTTGTGGTTGCACTTTTTTTTTTTCAGGTAAATAGATAGACCCGGCACCATTCAAACAATTTATAGACTGGACTAGTATAGGAATTTCTTTGTGGTCCCTGCACTGTTCTGTATAGATACAAAAGCACAATTTGGTTTTGCATAAATACAGCATCTAAAATGATAAATATTGTAAATATGTGGGTTTGTTTTTTTAAATAAATTCTTGTAATGAAAATAAAAACCTGTTAAGTTTTCCTTTTTTATATTTCAAAGGCTTTAGTATGTGATAAAAGTGTTTGTTAAACTTTCAGGATTTTTTTTAAGTGAAAGCAACAAGCTTTGAAGACACTGAAGCTTTTCAGCGCTTAATCATCAAAACTTGTAGGGTTACAAATTTTACATCATGTAAGCTCCTCACAGTCTTTAACTGATTTTATTTGCACTGTAGTTCTGCATTTTGCACATCAGATCTCATGATAAGAGTGGCCAAGGAACTTGCCGAAGGAAGTCTGTTATACTGGACAAAGAAGGGATTTGAACCCAATGTCATTGCTAAATTATGGCTTTCTATCCATTATGGATGGTATTTGAGGAAGTTCTCTAGTCTGCTGCAAAGACTGTTATTTCTGAATTAAACTTCTCTGCTTCCTACAGGTACATGACTTGGAGGAGTTCTCAGCTCAAGTCAGTTCCAACAATACAGATTTCTTCTTAATTGGCAAATGGCTACTTCTTAATTGGCAAATGATTAACTGAAATGGTCATGAGCAGGCTTCAGACTTAACAGTTGATATTAACAGAACAGATTAAGCCTTTCAGCCAGTTTAGAGGTGCAACAACGCTGCCATAAGTCAGATTCAGCTGCTTGCACATCACTTTAATAAGGAAATAATGATTTTAAAAGTGCATGAGAGAGCTTTGCGTTCCTAACTTTACGAACTTACTACTGTAATGGAAACAACATGCGTGGACATTTGGCATTATAGGTACATTCTAAGATGACTCTACGGTACCAAATAGATTGCAAAATAACTTCTGACTAAGGAGCAAATACCACAGTTTACATAAAGAGCAGTCTTGCAGACATTTGTTATTCTTCCATAGAAGTAATGGTAGGACCCATATCGCATCACTGCTTGATTACGTCTTTATGTATGCAAGGAGTTAGTTTGGAATTATACAAAACCAGAAGGTTGAAGGCTTTAAAGGCTAAGAAATAATTATTCTTCTGAACAGTTTATGTGTGAGCTCTTAAAGGAAATGGGAGCATAATTTATATTGACAAAGAATGTGAGCAGAACTCCTTGGGAAACTTTTGGGTTGTGCTTCTTACTAGTTAAGAAGCTGACGGGAGGGTAGGAGCTGGAGGTGACTGGTCGGTCTTACAGAAATGTGATATTCGAACTGAGTTTAATTTGTTTTATTTTCTCCATAGGCAAGCAAATGTCCACCTGGGACCACCATGTTCAAGGGACATCAAGAGGAAACGAAAGCCAGCTGCAGCCTCCATGTCTAGCCCAACATCAGGTAACCTCCAGCATTTTTATAGTCATGCCCCTTTTGAGCAAAGCACCGCAGGCAAAGGTGGCGTTACTTTGGTTTGAAACGAATCAAACGTGTGAGAGGGCATAACGTGTTTTTGCATAGCATCAAAAGTTGCCTACTAAACAATTTTTTGGCAATGTAGCAATGTTAAGTTAATACAATTTGCAGTGCTTCACCTTACTGTGAATAGTAATCTGCTTCTTCATAAGGTGTTATTTCCACTGTCCTAAATTACGTTGTTCATAATAGGCAGTTGATCAGTATGCACAGAGTATTGGGCTGGCATTAGCTGGTGGCTCTGATGTCCTTTATCAGGGTATTTGTAGACACTTTCACAGGAGCAAAAATCTGGCAATTTTTGTGTAATCATTGGGTGAAACCACTTACTCCTTGGGGCTTGTCTTATTCTTTTGGGTGAAAATAGTTTTTTCTTGTTATGGGGATGTAGTCATTAAGATACTGGTCTATTTTCATGTGGCAGATTTCTGAAAAGTCATTGATTAGTCATCAGAATATGAAAAAGCTTTAATCTGGTGAACATGGTGGGTTTTAGCATGTTTCTTTCTGTCCTTTGACCTTACCCTATCTTGTGACTATCCTCTGATGCATGTTCTTCCAACTTGTTTATTAATAACTCTTGTAACTCAGTAACAAGGTAGTGGGTAAGATGATGGAAAAAATAGAGATGTAAAAACAGTGGGGAAGACCAAATAAACTGATGATTAATAGAGGGAAGTTTGTGTTTCTTCCTTGGGCTGGTGGATAGACAGAATAAAGAAGTAGGGAAGAAAGCTGAGCTTTCTCTCCAGGCCACTGATCTGGATTGCAAACTGTTGGAAAGGTTCCATACTAAAAAAAAAAAAAAAAAGAGAGAAGAACATTATTAATCCATTTTTCAGCAAAAGTCTCATCTATTATTGATTATTTATTTAGGTTATTCTTTCCTGGCTTTTGAGTATTCCATTTTGAGATGTTTGAACTTCTGTAGTAAAAGGGATAGTATCCGAAACCATAGAATCTTAGCGCTGGAATACTAGATTGTCTTGGTATGAGTGCTAATGTCTCACTATCAATGTTACCTGTCCATTTATTTATTATTCAGAGAGCTTCTGTTTCCATGCCTACATGTTTCAAAGTACTATTTGTTGTACTTACCTGATTAGGCAAATTGTATAGTGAACGCTTTTTGAAGACTTGAGAGAGTGCATCTGGAGTGGAACTTAGCTCTGGAAATAGCACAGGGGTTTGGAAAGCTTTCTTACTATGGATGAGGGAGAGAGGATTGTTATGTATTACAGAATAAGGAAGAAGTGTAGTTAGTAGAGTATGGGCAGCATGCTTAGGCTGATCATCAAGAGACAAGGTCTGCAAAGTCTTTAATGGTCAGAAATGGTAAAGATCCCTTCCTGAGATCCTGTTTAGAAATCTCAGCCAAGTGAACAGCTGTGGGCAGGGTTTGCTGTAATACTGACTTGTAGGAAGAAACTTTTATGATTGGGTAACTGAAGTTGTGTCCTAAATGATATTCTACTACAGATTCCCAATTACACTTGAAGCACAGCCTGAACAAGTAACTTGGAAACTTCTGGAATCTGATGTTATTTCTGTCAAAGGAGATTTTGTTATGGAATTACTAATGCCTAAAAAAATACATAGTATTATTTTGCCATAATGTAGAATTAGTTGGACACTCTTATGTTTGTTGGATATTGATGGGATAAAGATTTTTCTCCCTTGCGTCTACTCCCTTATAAATGCCATATACTGGGGTTCACATGAGGAGAGCCTGAGGAGTCGTGGCAGTCTCATGTTTTTTTCACTTCTGAGGCTTTTTATGTTTGTGGTATTTTACTTCTCAAAAGGTGGAGCACAGGTAAATCAGAATACAGGCCCGTGCCTGTCATGCAGACACAGAGTGCTGGATTTCTTTGCCTTTATCACCTTTAAATAGCTCCTTCACTGAGTCCAACTGCTCTCGTCTCACTTGTTGACCAGGTCCTGCTTCAGTGATCTCCTTTTTTGCAACCTGAGTGCCCCGTAGAGGTGAAGGACACAGCCTGAGCTGGCTTCATCAGTCAGCAGAACAAATGGGCTTGCTCTGCCGAACATCGGGCCATCTCGGATTCCACCTCTTTTATAGAGATGAGTGATGAAGAGGGGCTCGTTCCGCTTTGCCGCTGTATTAATACACATCAGGGGCCAGCTCCCGGCACTAAATCACGCTACTGCATACATCTGTTATCGGACTCCTCACCAGTGTGATGAACAAGACTGCAGATAGAGGCTTCCTCGTGTCATTCTTTATAGGATTTTCCTAAAAGAATAAATAGCTCAAATCTCTGCCAACACTATCCCCTGTCATTGTGATGAATTTAGCTTCTTTCTTAAACATGCAGCTACAAATCTTCCCCTGTCGCCTCACCCCCCACCATCCACAGAAAGTTTTGAGTTGAATTTGGCTGAAATCGGAAGATGCTAATGAAAGGCAGATGAGATGTGGGTGCTGTTTCCCTCCTCAGTGCAGGAATGAGAAAAGGCAGCTAGAGATAATATTTATTTGGGAACCAAGCAACTAAATTTATTCCATGTCTTCTCACATACTTTCAAGACTGTGAGTATTTATGAGTTCTGGTAAAGTATCTTTTCCCAGAGACCCTTGCATGAACATCAAAAAAACTGCATTACTGTGGAAGTGCCTTGGGTCTCTATTGTATTGCTATAGTATTAAATTTCTGGTATTAATCCTGCTCTTTGAGGCTAACTGGCCTAAATACCATAACTGAGCTGTTGAGAACAACAAAAAGTGGGTAGAAAATTCAGAATTAACTTGCACTTTAGGAAATTACTTTTATCAAAATTAAGTTTGGCAAACTTATGCAAATATTTAGAGAGACTGAAAATTAATGTTTTCCACACTACAAAATTGAACAGTGTGAGCCCTAAAGTGTGAGGCCTTTACCTGATAAGAACAAAAATCTGGCTGGTGTAGTTTGGCAGTAGAATAAGGATACTGGAGGATGTTAAGGTTGACTGTACTGGATTAGACCAGAGATTCATCCAACTCATTGACAAAAAGCCAGTGCCTAGGGAGGAAGAAGGTCTGTGGTGGTAAAGGTCCTTACACCTTTCAGTGATCTGAGACTTGGAAGACATGGATAGTGTCCTTGTGTTTAGTTACTTTCCACTGCAGTACAGTAGATTTGGAATAATATCCCCAGTGGCACAGTAGAGCTTGTCTGAGAAATACTGCATAAACTGTTATTCTCATGGAAGTTATTCTCTTGTTTGAAAGGAATCTGATGAAGACTGTCACGTCTGTCTTCGTTTTCTCAGAACAGGCCACAAGTACAGATGGTTGTGTCGTAAATGGTGAACAACTACCAATCTTTACACTGATGTTTATTAATGTTTATGTGGTTTAATCCTCTATGTATGTAGCAATGCACATGGTAGCTGGCATCCTAATCAGCTATTACAGTGAGCCCAGGCTAAAAATCTGCATAAATAGATTTTTGTCTGCCTTGGCATGTATTCACACTTAGCTTGTAAAAAAGGTGACAGTTAGCAGCCTGTGAAACTGCTTATCAGAGAACAGTCTGATGAGTAGTAGCAATTTGGTGAATTTTCCCTTTTCTATTTCTTGCTAATTATTTACTCTTTGCCATACCCAGAAACAAGAAGCCAGTTTCAGTCCTTTTCTTTTTTATGAGGAAAGATGGAGAGCCTGAGTGTGGAGGCTGCTAGCAAGGGGCACATAGTGTAGTATAGCTGGTGATTGTGAGTTTAAGGACTGACGTAGTTGTTGGGGTTTTTTTTACGTTTCATGTGACCTTCAGAAGGAGGAAGATGATGGGCTGGAACTAAAATTGGAAGGTACTTTTGTCAGCTGTGTTGTAGATGTGTGGGAATGACTCACTGTTTTGGATTTACAGAAGCAGCATTGTTGGGGTTCCAGATCTACTGAATGTGGAACCTCAAGCATTGAACTGACTTTTTAATTTAAACCTCAAAGCAATCTGTCCTCTAGTTGAGGCTTGCTGTTGCCTCTTTATCCTTCATCCACTTCAGACCTGCAGATGCAACTTGTAATTAAAACACACAAACAACTATTATCTGTTCTGAGACTGCAATGAAGAAATGTATTTTGTACTGAAGTAGTTAGTTGTTTAAAAAATTCTGTTTGCTCCCAAGACTCCTATGGCAATTACTCTTCTTTACCTGGCCCTGTTCTACTTGCGAGGATTGAGTGATTCAGGATACTGACAATTGGAGTAAACTCTCAGATCTCTAGGTTTTTGGCAATCTTTCTGGAAATTTGGGTGACTGTTGGGTTGAGCTATGGATCTGCAAATCTCTCTGGCTATTATAGCCTGTCCCATTTTGAAGCAGTGATTGTATTGAGAAAATGAGAATGAATTTCAACCTAGTTTGGCAAGTAGTTTCTTGTCATAATATGCTGATTTTCCATTTTGGATATATGTGTAGGTTCATGGTACTGCCCTTACTGGGTGAAGAGAAGTATGTTTTCCTCTTTAGATGAGCTCAGCAACCTGAAATTTGCCACACCTTCAGAGACTTTGAAAGTCTCAAGTAGAGAGTTAATTGAATCTTTGCAAGGAGTCTAAGGTCTTTTAAGATGAATGATTGTGAATTGATTCACTCTAAATACGGGAGAGCTAAAACTTTTGATTTTCAACAGGAACTCTGACTAAGGGAACTAGTTAGTGGACTGGGAACTTAGAGTTTTGAATCTGTGAATCATTAGATCAAAATTGTTAATGCTACCAAGAACCTCTGTTTCAGAGGAATTTGGATGAAGAACTTTTAGAAATTCAATAAATAATATCTTAATAAATAAAATTATATATATGAGGGGTTTGCCATGAAGTTAGTTGTTCTAACATTTTTTTTGCCCTTTCTTACTGTCTTCCTCTGTTCCCTCTTTCCTCCAATTTTATATTTCAGCAGCTTTATCTGTCCACATGGATGCAGCAGAATCAGAGCTACCAGCAGCACCATCCTTGAGATCCCAGAACTCTGAGTGGACTGGGAAAACACCAGCAGCTGAGAAATCTACTATTGCTGCCTCCAGTAACTTTTTTAAAATGCCACCAGAGAAGAGCCCTGGATACAGCTAAAAGGGAAGCACTGCAACTGTAAAGGCTTGCTTGACTTTGGAAGTGTTTGATTCTGGTGTTTGTCTGCACCAAGCATCTTGTTTGGCAGTGTGGTATCTTCAGTATTGGTGTGTGATGGGTGCCATCATCCAGGCTGGTCTGTGTGCCTCACACACCTAAATCATGTTTGTGAATCTATGTTTAAGAAAAGGTAATCAGTATTGGGACTGCAAATGGCTTTTAGAAATTTTCCTGCTATCACTGTATTTATTATGAATTCATCTCTTCCCCTGATTCCAACTCATATGTAATGGATCATGTACAGGTTTTCTTTTGGGTTTTCAGATCCTTATTCACCCTCTGGACATGTTGCTTGTTTGTGTATTTGGCATTTTCAGGGTGAAAGTCCCACTGCCATTCAGGGAGGTAGGAGTCTCCCTCTGCTTGCTTCCAGACCAGAAGGATTTCTTGGCTGGGGAATGAGGAGGGAATACTAACACATTGAAACATGGAACCTGAATCCTGTATTAGCAGAATGTTTTCTGGCCATGTGCTAACAGATTCAAGTCAATTCACTTCTGGCAAAGCAAATATGGTGCTTGTCTATGTAGAAATTGCCATTAGCTCACTGGCACCATTGTCCATTCAACCTATTCCTTCTCCCTTGTTCTGAATGTCTTCGGTCTTTATTGCATATTGCATGTTCATTCCTAAACCTCCTACTGGATAAGGATTTGGGAGAACTACTTGGACATAATGTGCAAGCTGGTGTCCTGGATAGAAACCTGGAGCCGTGAATATTGTTGTGGTATGGTAGAAGATTATACAAAACATCCATATCTCAGTATATAAATTAAAAAATGTCTGTTTGTGTTTCTAAAGGATGCTTGTTGAAGTTAACATGCCATTGAACAAAAAAGCCATTTAAAGTGTCACCTGAGTTCAGAGCATTATAGGTATAGATCAGACTCCTTCTGTATCATGCTTCCTCTTCCTTCAAAAGTATTGTCTGCTATGCCTACTGGAGGTGTCTCCACCTGCTGATGATTACACATTACACTGGAGTGTACACGAAGGAGATTCTCTTCATAGGACTTCCACTTGGTCTGCTGTTACCTCCTGTGTTGCAGAATACATGGACAGGGATTTCTTCTCTCTCTATAATAACTCTGGAGCTTATCTTGGACTATGTTTTCAGAATATGTACTTGTATAGCATGTACCAAGGAACAGGTGGCCTCACAGCTTCTTAAGTCCTTTAAGTCCTATTTCTATGAATAGAACTTTTTGCTTTCCTTGTGTGGAGCTTTCAGACAGGACTGTTTAAACTTGTAAAATCTGTTTTGATTGTGGCAGTTCATCTAGCACTCCTAAGCAGACAGCAAAATTTGTGTGATTTTACTGATTTTGCAGTGTTCTGTTCTCTTATGAATCAAATGACTGAGGGACAGATTTGATTGGGGGAATATGAAGCAGTGATTTATGTTAGCTGTGTATTAAAATGGGAAATGGTCATAATATACACAAAACAAACTGAATAACTGTAAATCATGATTGACAGATATAGTTAGTTATACTACATGCACACTGTGTCTGATCCCCTAATACCTACTTATTCTTGGGGAGACATCCAAATTGGATTTATATTTTGCAGCACAAGCAAACTGTCAGATCTGTCACTATAAATCCTTCTCAAAACTCTTTTTTTTTCTTTTTTTTTTAATATTTGGGTGGTACATTTTAGAAGTAATTAGAACAGGGAAACCCTTTTTACCTTAATGAAGGAATACAGAAGTCCATTTGGATTACAGGACAAGGTGTAACAGTTTATAAAGGAAGAAGTATTCCTGTTTTAAAGTTGTCATGGCTTTTTCTTATTTGTAGCTATTTTGAACAATGATGCCTAAGGGGTAACACAGGAAGTTTCAGCACTGGAGGGCCTGTAATCTAAAACATCTGAAGAGAAGGTAAACCTGAAGAGTAGTAGTTTGACTATGTAGTACTCATGAATACAGTGAATGGGAAAGGTGATAATGTTCTCCTGACAACTTGCAGATAAAATTTAGGATTTGAAGCCTTGTAATCTAAACTGCATGCTGCTCTAATGATAATGAGTGGTTCCCTAAAAGGGCATTTGTGAAATTGACTGGTTTTGATCTTGTGGAGTATCCTCCACAACCTCTCTTAGTTTGAGTCTGTTCAAGAAGTTTACTCAGATTACTAACCATTCAGCTTTATGCAATAAATACAATTTATTTTATTTACATACAATTTTAGCCATTGTATTCCCTTTTAAAAATCAGTTGTGATATATCTTGCTACATTCTGAGTATTCTGAGTATTGTCCAAATAGTTTTTTTCTCTTCTGTGATGAGAGGATGCTTTAAAAGATTTTTAAAGAAAGGTGTTAGGGAATCAAGAGCCTTCATCTCATTGTAGTGGTGGAGGGGTTGGTTGCAATGCTTCATGTGATTTTTCTCTGGGTGCAGGGAAAGAGAATTTGTCATATTTTCCTATTGAGGTCAGTAGCACTGTTATCTGGTTAAGCCCTTACTTAGGTTATAAGCTCCTAGGAGGTATTTCTTGTCTTTAAAGGCAGATTGTACCCATGGCAGTACTGAAGAGCAACTGTGGCAGTGTCTTGACAAGCCACACCTCCTGCCATGGCAACTTTCTGGAAGTTCCAGGAGACTCCAATTATTGCAGCTGCCCTGTCTTTTCTGTTTCTATGTTAGAATCCATTTACAAATCAGTCAGATTCTCAACCAAATTTGATTGTCCTGAGTGGTAGGCAACCTAAATGGATCATGTATCTTGTTACTCTAGGGTATTTATCAAAATATATCTTCAGACTTCAGTAACTTGATACAGATTTTAGTACCTACGGCATTCTTAGATAAATAAGTCCATTGTTTTGCCTCTTTTTTTTCATCTAAGGCAGATTTCTTAGAACTCACTGTGCTCACACAGTACTCAGTGTGAAGGATACTGCTTCCCATGTGGATTGCTTGAGTAGAAAGGAGTAATAACATGCCTTGCTTTGGTAGCTGTGCTTCTGTGAAGTTGGTCCAGTATGTGATTATTGCTTCAAAGATACTCAGCTCACTCATATTCCAGTTTTTGTGCACCAGGACTCCCCAGTCTTTTTTCAGTTTTGTCTTCTCTCTAGTTGTCTTTCCCCTTGTCCTTATGGGACACTTCAGCTTTGCAGACAGGACTTGGGAATACCATACTACTGTGACAAACAAGTCTGGGAAATTCCTGAAGTATGTTGAAGATAATTTGTAGTCAAAAGTACTCAGCCAACTAGGAAAGATTCCCCCATAACCTGTTGTTTATTAATAAATAAGGACTTTTGAGAGATATGATGGTAGGTGACTGCCTTTGCCACAGGATCATGAAATGGGTAATTTAAAAATTTTTGATATAAAGAGGAAAATGGTCAGCAAGGTTCCTACCCTGAATTTCAACAGAGCTAACTTTAGGCAACTCAGTGAGCTAGTTACTAGCGTGCTGTTTCTTGAGTCTGGGCAGGTTTTAGGAATCACCTTTTAAAAGCACAAGAGCAGGTGATCTCTGTGTTGAAAGTCAAACAAGCCATGCAGAAGACCAGCTTAACAGGGAACTCCTTTTGAATCTGAGGAAGAGAAAGAGATTCTGTGATCTCTGGAAGCAAGATCAAGCTTCACAGAAAAATTACAGAGCTGTAGTTCACATATGCAGGGAGAAGATACAATAGACCAAAACTTAATTAGAGTTGAAACTGGCCAGAACTGTTGTGTCAGACAAGCAAGGCTTTTTGAAGTACATAAGTAGCAAGAGGAGGTCTAAGGAAAACATTGTACTGATATTTGTTGTAAATGATCACCGAACAAATTGGAGTGAAGAAAAAGTGGGGGCATTCAGTACTTTTTTTTGCCTTGGTCTCATTATAGTACTGACAGACCTTGGGCTGCTCTGTCTTCTGATTTGGAGGATCGTTACTGTGGGAATAGTGACTTTGTGCACGTGGAGATTATAAGGGACCAGTTGAATGTTTGTAAATCCGAGGCCAGGTGGGATTCAGAGTACTGAAGGAGCTAGTGGTTGTTGTAGCATGACATCTTTCAATCCCTACCAAAGGTTTTGGGAGTCTGGAAAAGGTCTATCCTGACTAAAATCTACTCAGCATTATTCTAGTTTACAAGAAGGGCATGAAGTGAGACCCAGGAAACACAGACCTGCTAGTCTATCCCCAGTAACTTGAAAAATTGTAGAGGAGATCATACTGGGTGCTACTGAATGGCAATTAAAGTCCTTTAAATCATAGACTCATAGAATATCCTGAGTTGGAAGGGACCCACAGGGATCATCAAGTCCAACCAAACAGGTCTGGTGGGTGATATAGTGGTTGATGGTGAAGGTGATGATACATACCCCTTGTCTCTGGGGACCTCATGCAGTTGCAACAGTTTTTCATAGATGGCAGTGACCAATCTTAAAAGGACATACTTCTGTGTATAGGGAGAAGATGGACATTCAGTGAAAGAGAAATCAAAAGCTGAGAGAAGCACATTTCCTAGTTGTTCTTTGCACATTTCTGGTAGTTCCAGTGAGCTCTGGTCAGGATTAATGCCCAGTTTGGTAAGTCCTGGAGAAGGCTGAATTAAAAGAATGTAGTTTCTGTCATGATGGATTTATGATTTTAAGTTACAGTAACAAGCGGAGAAAGCAGCAAAACAGGAGCTGGAGAGAAACTTGTTAGAGGCTGGGACTGGTGCTACTGGATGATAGATTAGCTTTGTGATTGTGGTATGCAGAGGTGTGTCTTGCCAGCATCATTCTTGAATAGTGACATTGAGTAGGTTAGTGCTGTCCTTCAAACTGGAGATGCTCTTGCTGTTATATTGTGGATGTTGCAGAGACCTGCTTAGTGGGCAGAGGATGAGAAGGGAAATTATAGGAAGGGCAGCGAGAAGCATGATGGAGTGCCTCTCTTATTGTAACCCCTTCTGTACTGAAGAAGGAAGATGCTACAAAAAACATGTGTGCCTAGATACATACAAAAAGTATGTGTGCCTAGATATTGAAAAAAAATTATGTTAAGTGGATAGGAACTTTGCTTCCTATCCTACTTTGTCTTGAGGAACAGTTTGTAACCAGAGAATTTTTCAGTAAAGGAAAAGTGAAGGATACTACATTTGTTCAGAAAATGTATTTTAATGGTCTGTTAGGAAACTATCAAAGGAAGATGAACTTATATTCTTATTGTGATACTTCATTTCTGTGACTTTGTTTCCTGTATTCTGTTCCAGTTTGTGTTTTGTGATTGCGACATCCTTTTTTACCATCAAGTGGAGGAAAAATACTTTACAATAATGCTTCTTAAGGCATGAAGCATAAGGGGACACTTGCTGTCCAGGAGGTAAAAGATTATCTTAGGCCATTAACTTTACCCAGTACAAGGCTTGAACTCAGCACAGAGGACATAATGGCTTAATTATACCAAAGCATCTCTTTTAAGAGAGTGAATAGTGCCACAGGCAAATGCCACAGTGCCACAGGCAGGTCAACTAAAATGGCAGCAGTGCCTGGAGACCCACATGTGGCTGGGCCTCAGTCACATCACATCTAATACAGATTTACAGTGTAGAGACAGAAAAAACTTTCAACATTGTTCTCAACTTTGATGTGGCTAGAATGCCTTCCCATGAAAACAGGACTGTCACTGGGAGTCCAGTGAGCTGAAAAGTTATGCTCACTGGCATGCTATGTAAAGAGAATTCTTGTACTAGCTTCAAGAATTGGTAAAACTGGAAAATGGACTGGTACAGCCTGTTATATCAGAGAGAAAGATGCAAAATATATATACTGGCAGACAATAATCAAGAAAAGTATTGCTGAGCCCTGGATGTTATGAGCTAGAGTATTCAGTGTCCTGAAGCAGAGATGCCAGTATTAGGATGCTCAGGGTTTTGCAAAGCTGCCCTCTTGTCCGTGTAAACTCTGAAGGAAGTGGGATGAACAGCATGAAAAATGCTGTACTGTGTCAGACAAAAGGTCTGCTTGTCTTGGTAGTCTGTCTCTCAGTGACCTGGTTTGCCTACCTGGGGGTACTGTAAAGATAAGGCAGGATACTTTTTTTTAGTGTTTTCTTAGCCCAATGTCCTGCCTCAAAAAAGATGTACAAACTTTTTTTGAGGCTGGAGAAAACATTTTTGAGCTTTTGGTTATAGTATTTATCCTGCAATGGGATTTAAATATATTTTTACAAGGACTCATCCTGATGATGAAAACATCAAGTAAGGATTAGCATATCTTTGTTTGTAGTCAGTTTTCTTATTAATTACTGTCTTTATAAGCAAATAACATCTTCTCTTGGGATATTTTTTTTCTAATATCAACATCCTGACATTGTTTCTTACCATGCTTTTTTTTCAGCAAGGGTGAAAAGTCTTGTTCTTTCTTTACAATGGGTTTTTTTGACATGTATTTGTATGCCGAGTCAACAAGTCCTATGTAATCCATTAACCCATATAAATCATTTTTCATAAGCTTCATACTGTAAAACTTGTCATTTAACCTTTAATTGTGCTCCTGCATGAAAATCCCCGATATTCCACATCCATATGCATTCAGTTCTAGTGTCTGTACTTAAAGTATTCTTCAGCATTACAGAGTAACTGTTAAGAGTCACTTATGGTACTCCTCATAGAGTGTTCTAATATTGTTATTCACACTTCCTATACTCATATAGCCAAATATGCTGCCAGTCTTTGCTGCCCAAACGCTGCTGTAACACTACCATAGGAGGTGGTATTCAGGCAGTTGAACCTAAAGTTCTTACCACTGCTTTTCAGTGTACAAGGTCGTAGAAAGGAAGAATTATTTTTTTTAATTCAAAAATCTATTGCATTTCCTTTAGCAGTATTATAGTGCAATTTTGTACCAATCATATTTATAGTTTGCAATACTTAAGAGTTCAGTCTATTTAGTTTTATCTGAAGAAGATCAAAGGTGTCATGTCTGTGTGGTACAAAACCCTTTATGGCATTGGAAATTCTGAGTAATAAAGCATCTTTTTTCTTGCAGGTGGCATATAAATTAACTTGGAGCTAAAGCCTAGGCTGCCTAGATGGGTGCATGTGAGATTTCATTGCTGGAGGCATTTCTAAGAGGGCCATGATCTGAGACTGGTCTGGCCTGACCAGAGTCCTTGGGCACTGCTGAAGTCCTTGAATTTTCCCTCAGGTTTTGACAACACCAGATAGTGAGCCAAAGCTACCATCAGTTGCATTTCAGCTTCCTCCTGTCAAAGAGGGCTCTCCTAGAGATAGCTCACAAAAAGGTCTACTCAGAGTCTGTGAAGAGCTGCCTTGAGCATGTCCCACATATCTTATGAGGTCATAAGATTTAGCTGTTTGATAGGGGTTGGACTCTGGGTTCATGGGACTCTATTTTAAGGGTAACATGTAAATAAGAAAGATTCCTGCTTGTATTCCTGTTTTAAATAAGATGTGTATTCTCTGAATGAGGCTCTTGCAGAATCTCTGTTCTGATTATAGAAACTGGAAATAAATCAATATATGAAAGAAGTGTTTTATCTGATATAAAGTGAACCAAGTTGAGAGTGGGGGAAGAGAGGTTTTGCTGACATCTGCCTAGATTTACAGTATTGGGCTCTCCATTAATCTGCATGCTTCCTTGACCGTTTCCATAAGGATAAAGTATAAACTGTAATCTGAAGGTCTGTAGGGAGTTACTGTGCTTTTCTTGCTTTGAATTGCAAACCTGAGTGAAGGATTTGAGGTAATTTATCATGTCCATTCTTTGGAGGTTTTTTGTAATGATTTTGTTTCCCAGATTGTCAGGACATTGTCTCTAGACAAGTGAGATGCTCCCTGTTTGGAATTTGAAACAATTCCAGAGTTTCTTAAATAGCCTTTCATTTCTAAGCCACTGCTTCAGATCTGCCCAGTTCCAAATGGGATGTCATTTAAATGAGGTCAGTTTCAATTGATAGTTTAATGGATATCAATTCATTTTGCCAACACTAACATCCTTTTAAGATAGATTGGCATCATTCTTTTTTACCATGATAACATGACTTCAAAGATCAAATGAACAGAGGACTTCTAATTTTCTTTTGCCTATGCCTGTGTCCCAGTATTAATAGCTATGCATGAATGGTTTGTGGTAGGAGCAACACAGAAATCCCTTTACCTTAACTGTTCCAAGGAATAAACTGTAAAAATTAGATCCCAAGTGGACTAAATGTTTTTAAACAAAAAGATCAAGATCCTTTGGAAATGGCTTCAAGTTTTTAACACCATATTGGCAGTAGAGGGTTGTCCAATTTTAAAAGTGGTTATTTTCCTCTCTCATCTACAAGCTGCACCTGTGAGAATTGTGAAAGTTCCCTGTGAAATATGCTGGGTTTTTTTAGGTATAAGTAGTTAGAACAAGGAGCAATAGATTGTCTTATGGGAAAGGCTCAGATTTGACAAACTACTGGTAATGCCAAAAATTTCAGATGTCTAAAAATTAGCTGTTTCAGTCTTACACCTACTTGGAATTTTGTAATTTTAAAATTTTGAGTAATGAAGCATTTAATCTGATAATTTGATTAATTTCTATTTAAAAAGGAAAAGCTGAATGGTGCTTTTTTACATGTCCTTTTTTACATCCCAGGGCTGATAATTTTCTCAGTTCAGTTTGAAGAACTGGTGGTACGTTTGATAACAGGGCTGACTATGATGCAATTTATCAATTTTGATATTTTTCAAACCATGAAACCTTTCTTCATGCTTTTCCAGCTCATAAAAATCAACTGAAACTACAGATGAATGCAAGTAGACTTGCTATTTGTTAATGGAGAACCTACGTATAAATAAAAGGGTATTTCAAATCTGGGGTACAAATTTTGTTCTCTACTGGCATAGAGCTATTTCCCAGTAAGAACAGATACGTAGTTTTTTAGTGAAATATAGGATTTCAAAGTGGTAAACTACATTAATTTGTTTCATTTTTGGTGGGGGAGTGACAGGGAGGTGTCTAAATATGAGAATGTGAGCAGATCTTAGGAGTTGCTGCAATAGGGCAGATGTAGCACACAGAGTTTTCAAAACACACTTTAAAAATTGTACTGGAGATTGGAGAATTGTACTTGAAGATTGCAGAAATCTTCCTCTGAGAAGTCATCATTCACAGACTGCCTGCAGTGATGGCAGACCAGTGGTTTCTGAAAAACTAATGCCAGCACTGACACTGATGTTTCCCTTGTAATTTTGACACCAGCTTCCTGAGAGGTTCACCAGTGTTGCCTTAGGGCTTTTCTTCATCCTGCTTCACAAAATAATTTGTAAATGCTTGGACTCACCTAGCCCTCCTCCATGAGGAAACACATGTTCCTATTTTGAGCCAGACACTCCTGCTGCTGGATGTTGCATGGTGAGTGAAAGAAGTCCTGTGTTTTCTTTCTTGGTCATCCAGTGAACAGCAAGGGGAGCTTTCATGAATCTTTTATCCCTTACTGGTCCTTTCAGATACTGTGGAGACAGAGGGGAGGGAATTACACATGCAGGGTTTGATTCCTGGATGGGGAGAGAGGGCCATGAGGTGTGGCTGTTGTTCTGCACTCAAACAATGTGGGAGCTGCCTGGGGATGGTGACGTTTCACCCTCCTCCCCACACCGATAGGCTGCACGACTCTAAACCACGGGCTTCATCTGCTTACATATGTATTTAGACATTTAAACAAGAATCTTCTTCAGCACCCCCACCCACCCCTCAAGTAACAAATAAACCAGAACGTTTGTGCTCTGATGACAAAGCTGCAATTTGAGTGGCCCATGTTGCTGTAATCAGTGCCCTTCTGCATGTGCAGTGCAATGCAATCAGGCACTTGCATGATGGGTTTGAGGGTTGTGTGTGTCAGTCTGTCCATCTGCCCCCTTCACACAAGGTTCCTGCCTTAGTGTAGGACAGTTGAGACTCTCTGAATGTACAGCTGCTGGCTTGGATTTTTTTTCTCCCCCTTAGGCTGAGTTCAAACTTTATTTACTGCACAGCATCCAGACTCCACTCTGAAGAGGAAAGATACTTGTTAGTATCTTCAGGGTACTTCCTGCTATGACAGCTTAGAATGTTAATGATTTTGTGTGTTGAGCATTTGGATGTTACTGCCACCCTTATTGCCTAAGCGAGGAATTTGAGACTGAAGCAAAACCCTTTTTTTTTTTTTATTTGAAGAGCCTAAGATGAGATACACAGGCAGTGGCAATTTGGAGGGACTGACTTTGTGCCCTTTTGTGGGTTTAAATCACATTTCCTACAAACTTCCTTATCACCAATAAGTGCTCAGAGATTCTGCACATCCAGCCACAATTACTGATGAGGTGAGGAGCACTGTCCTTATTGCTGGAATCTTTCTATGGCTTCTCAGCTAAGAGAGAGATGGCAGCAGGCAGGCATCTCTCCAGGGCTGATGGTCAGTTGCTTTCATCATGAGACCCCAGACAGCATCCTGCTTTGTCCTTTCTGTCATTGGGTCTGACTCATTTGTGCTCATTTCCTTGAGTTCTTGCCCTTCACCTCTCTGGAGGCATGCCTTCTACAGCTCAGTATAAAAAGTCTCAAAAATATACTGTGTAATCATTTGATTTAGCATTATTGTAAACTGTATGGACCAAGGGACAACTTAGGATGGCAGAAAAGGGATTTCTTCCTTTTTGAGTATTTTTATCTGTAACCAGATATGTGTATATCTGTGTGTATATATTTTATTTGTTTTTTGAGCTAGGACTTGGTATGTATTCACTTTGTATTGGAGTTTCCTTATAAAGGTGTTTTAATTTCCCCAAATATGTTTTGTCTCTGGAAATACTATGATTCCTGGACTTCAAAGGAATTGAAAGATCAGCCCCAAATGCATAGTATCATAGAGAATCTGCTGTGAAGTAACTTGTCTACTACATCTCAAGAAAGAGCAATAGGTAGATGAAAACTTGCTATGGAACAATCACACTTTATATACTTTTACCTGAACATCGTAGGATGACATGAATTTTGACTCATGTCTGGCAGTGATATTTCAATTATTGTCCTCTTGATTATTTTCTCTAAACTACAGAGTAATGATTGTCTAGTGAAGTAAGCCTGAGTGTTGTTTAACAAATGATAGGCTGCCTTCTAATGCCCAATTCAGCAAAGTTTTAAAATATCAGAAGTCTTAGTGTATATTTTGGGAAGAATGCCCTTGGAACCAGAATCAATCATCTGACAGAGCTGTATTAGAAAAAAGGAAAAGGTTACAAAGAGAAAATGATACTAACTATTGTCTTTATTATCCTAAGTCTAGTTCTGTTCTCTCCATGGACTCTTGGTTTACGTCTTCTAGAGAAATTAGCGCATCTTTAAAAAAACCAATAAGACAAAGACAAACAACCTCCCTCTACAAGCTTTTTTGTGTTCATTTGTTAGATGTGGGTTGGCAGGCTCTGTTTGCAAGCTGAATACCCATTTTTTCATTTAAAGAGATTCCATTAAGCTGCAAGATGAAAATCAAAATGTTTGAATTTCTATTAATACCATTTTGGTTCTGGAGAGATAGCTGCAATTGGGATTTTCTTATCCTTGCAGTAAAGTATTGCAGTCCACATAATTCCTTGCTCACGCATGACACCTCACACCTGTGCTAAGTGGGCATTTTGTGAGGAAAGTGCATTGTTTGCTCAACAGAAGCATAAAAGATGACACATGGTAAGTTGCTGTACACCTTATCTTCTCTCTGCTAATCGCTGTGGATAAAGTGATGATGGTGCACTACCATATGACTCAGAAACAACTTTGCTGAAAACCACAAATTTATTTCAGGTAAGTTACATCCCATGTGTATGTATACTTGATTGTAACTGTGTATTTATCCCTGGGAAGAACCCAAAATCTTGTCACAAATAACTGGCAACTGGGAGCATCAGAGCTATTCTATTTAGAATATGTCTACTCTGTCATTCTGCAAGTACCTCAAGTGTTTAGGATATGGATGAGTACAACTTCTACTGCTTGTCACTGAACTACTGCTGGTAATTGAAAATTGGAATGCAGTGTTCCCTGGAGAGTTTGTCATGGAGCTCAAGAGGTTAATATGTAGTTATGTGATGATACTATAATTTTATATGCATCTGCAGATACTGCTAATAGACATTAAAGTGGGCATTTACATCCTTATTATGGGTCAGTACTTGATGTCATAATAAAAAAGTCACATCAGAAAAGTACAGGATAAAAATCTGATTATGCACATTTTGGAATGTAAATGGCTTTAAAATTCAAATTGTCACCTGGTGGGAGGATCAGGAAGGAGTCAGAACAAGGGCAAAGGGGCAAAGCTGTGAGACACAAGGGGCAAGATAAAGGAGGAAGAAGAGACAGGCAGGAGTAGGCCTTTGCTTGGATAGTTTATATCCATATGAATACTATACCCCATTACTTAAGCCCTTCATGTCATCTCATTAAACATAAGCTTGAGCGAAAAGTGGACTTTGTAATGGAGTGTGAAGGTCAGTAAACTCCAGATCTTCTGTCTTTCCATAGATTTCAAATCTGCTCAGTGTTGTTAAGGCAAAAACATCATGTAGGTTAATGCAGGGTGTGCGTTTGTAAAGCAACATCAAAACTAATGAAGTTTTCAAGGTGTGACAACAGCTGAAACTGTCTCTTAAGTCTGCCCTAAATAAAGTAAATATACTGGTAAAGCTGTAACTACTGGCCCCAGAGCTTGAGGAGGGGAGGGTAATGAGGAGACACACTTTGAGTTCTGAAGGGCTGTGTAACTTAAAATCAGTGGAGAAGTACCATGAGGACTAGAGTAGCATGTGTGATGGATGCATGTGCAGCTGGATACATCAGGATACAGTGAGTTCAGGTGCACTCAAAGGGTTTCCAACATCACCTTGAGTGTCTGTGGGAGCTGAAACTCTAAAGCATGTAGAAATTTGGAAGGGTTTGACTTTCTATTTCTGCACTACTTTTTCATCCAAGTACATCCTAAAGCACTCTAAAAAGTCTGCAGTTGACTGAAATGTTAGGGATTTTTTGGTTGGAAATACAGGATGCAAGGCCATGAAGTGAGGTAAACGGTTTATGACTGATGGAAGGAAAAGCCTTGTCCTTCCATCTCCACTGCATTGTTTCTTCATGCTTGGCTATATGCTCCTGCTATTTGCCTTTCCCTCCTTTGGCTCCTCTGAGTCACATAAACTACTTCAACTGCAAAAATTGACTTGGTTTCTGCTGGTTTAGTCAGTTGATTTGGCTTGATTGATGTGCACGAGGAGTGCTAGAGACAGCCCAGGGCATGATGGCAGGACTGGGACTGGGGGCATGGGTGGGCTGGGAGAAAGTCCTGGGAATAATGGTTTGATGAGGAAGCCTTACACAACTGGCAAGCCACTAATGTTTTAACTTTGGCTCAGTTGTTTACAGATGTGTGCCCACCACCCCATGGTCTCCAGGGATTCAACAGCTCATAGGAAATACACACAGTGCAAGGCTGCAAGAGGGGCTTTGAGGGGTGCTAAAGTCACATGGCCACAAACTGCATATACCTCTTCTCCCAGGTGCTCCTTAAAGGTTTTGACACTATCTTTAGCTGAGGAGAGAAGGGACATTTCCTGTGACATAACTGCATATGCTTCCTAAATAGGGATTATGGCTGAAAGGGTCTTGCCTGCTCTAGAGAACCCAAAGTGTCATTTACATGGGTGTCTTCTCTTTTGGGGTCTGATTTGTTTATCCATGAAGTACAATGAATGATGGGGCAAAATTATTGAAAATACTTGGTCTCTCTACCCCATGTTGCTTGTGATGAGAACCAGCTCTTCTGGTAAATGAGAATGTTATTAAAAATGCCATCTATTGTTTGCAGCAGCTTTCAGTAAAAATACTGAAATGTTGAGGCCCATGAACAGCCTGCTCTGCAGGTTTTGGGGGTCTGATATAAGGCAATTTTCTCAGGAAAATGGGAAGCACAGAGAGAAGTTAAAATTTTGCAAGGATTATAGGGCATATCTGTAGCAGACCTGAAAGGCTTTGGAAATTGCATGACTAGAGGCCTTATATTTCTGTGTGCCTACACTAATGAGGTGAAATAAAACGCCAGCTCCACTCCATTCAGTGGATCAGTGAGACACCAAGCAGGCTGGTGGCAATCAGTCAGCTACTGAGTCATTTAGTGATTAATGGATCCTTCTTTGTGAATGGGCATGTCCCTTGGCTGAGATTGCTTTAGGCTGCTGAGAGAACAGGAATGGAGAAGTCCATCCCCCTGTTTGCAATTAGTGTTTGTTATTAAATGCTGACAGTGTGTTCTCTCCTCTCATGTATCTCATCTTTGTTTATGTACTGGATGTTGGCACAGGCTTCTGTGCTGTAATGTCTTGAATTAGCTGCTGTTGAAAGGAGTCCAAGGAGCAGTGTGCTCTGAGGAGGACAGGAGGGTGGGAGAGTGGCTTGGCACCAAAAGAGCAGGAGCAATTCTGAGGGAAGGATGAAAATGGGTTTAGTTAAGTGGGAGGCTGGCAAGGAGCAGCAATGAGTCCATGCATATCTCTGCTCTCATGTGTGGGGCCAAACACTTTTTGGAATAAGGAGCTGCATAGGAAGTGTAACCAATGGCAGGAAGGGGAGATAGCCTTGGAGATAGTTTGGAAGAAGGTGATTTTGGCAGACATGGTATCTTTGGGGGATGGTGCTTGAGTTAGGAAGCATGGGACCTAAGAGAAGGAGACTGCAATCACTGGATATTACCATAGGGATAGAAATATATAGAGAAGTCGTAACAAAACTCAAGCTGTCTGTGGAGGATGAGGAAGAGACTAAAAACAGAGAGAAGAATGGAGGAAAAAAAAAATTCTGTCATCTCTGAACCCCCAGCTGATTTGAAGGGCATCACTATGTGTGTAGGGCAAGAGAGTGGCATCAGCCCTCTGATTGGGAGAGCAGACTTATTCCATTCTGTGGGTTTTACACAGCACCTAGGAGGTTTAAGATGCAACATCTGGGCTAAATACTAAGGCAAGCGCAGTGGCTGAAGCTCTCTGCCCTTCTCTGTGATGCTGCAGCAGTGTGTGGCACAACACGCAGTCTGAGTTGGCCATTTTGTAAGTCAGGTCTTTCTTGTGTTTGTGTGATGACAAAAAATGTACCAGGATCTACAAGGAAGAGGTATAGTTTGGTAATAAGAGGCCAGGACTTTGACTCTGTCTCCTGCAGCCCATCTGCTCAGAGTGGCTTATTTTAAGATGAGAGGTAAACCCAAAGTGAGTTGATTTTTCTTTCTCTAGGAGTTAGATACCATCTCTGCCACTCCTCTCCTGCTTTCTTTAATAGGGGGATGAGATGTTAAATAGGAATGAATAATTAATCTTGTTAGAGTGCTACTTGATTATAACACTTACCATGTTTCTTTGCACAGTGGGAATAGACAGGGAAGGGTAGCATGAGGCTAGGTTTGCCTCCACTGGATGCATTCACTCACTGTCAGCCTGTGACCTGACTGGTTACAGATTTGTTTGGTCCATCTGAGTTACATTCCTAAAATCCAGGTAGCTTTGGCAGTTGTGCCAACTAGAGCCTTGATGTTCACTGGTCACCTGGAATGGAGCGGGACAAGCACTGGTTTATTGATCACCAGGTGATCTCTCTGTAACTGCCCCTCTGTGTTTTGTGGTTTTGTATTCCAAATATTTTGCTCTATTCTCTGCAAACTTTGCTTCAGAGTATCTTGGACAGCACAACTGACTGCTTCTAGTTACTTCAGATATTTTGGATGCACAGCTCTGTTAATCCAGAGCTCATTTGTTGAAGCAAATTGAGGTCCACATCACCAGAAGGATACCTTGCTCCAGTCAGTACTCACCTAGCTCTATTGGAGTGTGCATCTTTATCTTTTTCCATTTTTTACTTAGTCTTTCCTGGTCTTCCCATCCTTCCAATGCTGCTCTGCCACTGCTTCTCCTCCATAGCCCACATTCAGGTGGGGCTCTTTAAAAGCAATCTCTGTCAATATTTGTCATTAATCTGTTTCCATTTTTATTTATAAAAGAAAGAGAGAGAGTGAGAACAGAACAGCAGCAGTAGCAGGGCAATTGCAGATGAATAATGAAAGGATTCATCACAGCCATACCAGGATATATATATTTTTTGCAGCCAAGCGAGACGGATTCCCATCACAGCTCGGGGACTCGTTCCACACAACCACTCATCTTTCATGCTGGGGGGAAGGGAAAGGTGGAGACAGTATCATTATGGATGTAACAGGGCTCTGAAGTGACTGGTCAAGGTTGTTGCTTCAGTCACAAGGAATCTGCTTACAGGAATTTTTTTTCCAGCAGGTGTTATTGCCTGGTAAAGTGGCCTTCTACAGCAGCCTGCCACTTGTGAGAGGGAGGCTTAGGCTGTGCTAACAGGGATGCTTGCTAAGTGTTTGAGTCACCAAGGAAGGGCAAAATGTCCAAGTGAGGATTTCACAGGAGTGACAGACTTGTCTTGTGGAGGGATAGAATGTAAGAAAATAAAGACAGTGCAGAAGGTAGTCTCACACCTGAGGAGCTGCAGCTGTACTAATCACCAAAGATTAGCAACAGGCCTGCCCTTAACAGGCCACAGCTGTGTCCAATAAGAAGAAGAGTGCCACTAAAGAGTGGGTTAGCTGGGTGAGGAGGAGAGTTGGAGTTTGTTGGCTGTGCTGTTAGGAACAAGGAATCACGCTGTGAGGAGTTGCCCATGAGAAATCACTCAGAAGGTATGGAGCTTTTGCAATAAGATGACAACATTGTCTGAGACCAAATGAGGGACACACTGGGCAATCCAGGAGTCTCTCTCACATTTTTGTCACTCGAGCCCACTCTCAAGTTCTCTGTCATAACAACAAACATCTCTCAGCTTGCCCTGTACCACCTAACTTTACCCTTTTAGTAGGTTATGTAGATGAAAATTTGTCAGATGGGAGTGTTGAACATTCTGGGGTCTGGAAGGACTCTGTGAAGCCAGAAGGGAAAGAACTGCCATTTAATAAATGATGAAAAAACCCCAACAGCAACCAACCAACCAAGCCAAAAAAACTACCCCACAAACAAACACAAACAAACAACAAATGCCTGAAATATGTCTGATTGATTGGGGTGTGCACTCAAATCCAGAAAGGTCTCTGTTTTCTTCTATCTCCCAGGTCCAGGGTAGCAGTGTCACTGCTTCAATGCTGTTTGACCTCCGTGTGCCTGGGTGCACACAGATGTAGTGTTACATTCTTCCACAGCTGAAGAGATAGTCTGACTCTCCAGCCCTCCTGTGCTTGTAGTGAGGCATTCCAGGCAATGCAATTGCCATTCTGAGGCAGAGATGAGCTGTGCTGAGTAATTCTCCGATGCAGAAGTACGGTTACTGTCTGCTTCTGGGGCTTGGAGGGTCTGAGTTGAGGGAAAGAGCATAACATGTAACTATATTTTTCCATCTAGGAAAGCATAAAGCAGGTTGATTTAAAGGGAAGGATGGCCTTATTTTCAGGTGCTGCAATGACATGTATTGCTGGTTATCAGATCCACTTCTACTTTTGGAGACTGCAACAGCCCATAAAAAGCACAAAAGACCTTGTCCCAAGGGACTGTATATTTTTCAGGCCTCTTGGCATCCTGGAGTACTTCACGCATCTCTGACAAGGCATTAACATAAGGGTATTCCTGTATTGAATACTTCTTCCTCTTAATTAAAGCTATTAGAGGCAATCCCAGTTGGATGGGAGGGTCCAATGCAATGCTACAGCTGAAGTGATCCTTGAAAGAGTAAGACAGCAAATATGGTGCTTTGGTAGACCCTTAGGACCCTTAGGTCTTGGCAGGGAGAAGAAGAGTTGTGACCCATTCTATTCCAGACCCTGCTAGTGCTCAATTTTCCTGTATAAAATCACAGCTTTGCCTGCTGTAGGGGGATCAGGGAAAAGTGACCTGTTTGTCAAGTAGCCCCTTTTATTTCCCTTTTGTACCCAGGGAATGCATTGCCGTGCTTAGAAGCTTAGACTCAGTTTATAATTTTTACCATTCTGGCTCTAACATATGTCTCCCTTTGGGAAACCATTTGGTCCATTTCCCCATATTCTGGCACAGGTTTATGACATGCCATTATGAACTGGATGTCATCCACTTTGGCTACATGATCTAGCTCCATTTATACATCCTACTATGTCTCCATTTCCATCCCTAGGTAAGGACTCTTGGTTGCTCAGCATCGAGAGAGATTTTCTGTTGAATATGGAAATTCTTGAGATATACAAAAGAGGAAGCCTCTATATGGGGTGTTTGCTTATTGAAAAAAAAAAAGGCGAAAAGAGGGCTTCAGCCATGATAGGTCTCATTGTTGTACAGCTGCAGAAATTGACTCATATATAGCCTGTGGTTGGTGGCTTCTTACTTTTTATCCCTTGAAGAACTGGTTTTTGGGGTTTTTTTTTTGTTTGTTTGTTTTTTTTTGTTTTGTTTTGTTTTGTATCCCTGTAGGATCTCATCCCTGAAAGTGGTTAAGAAACTGTTATTGCTCATGGTCACCTCCTGACCTTGACTGGATATAGCCAAGTGTTTGGACATTAGGGGAAAACAAAAAACCCATCATCTTACTTGTGTTTATAAAACTAGGTTTCATGGGCAGGTGAGAATCTTGAGTAGTTCTGAAAATGCTATGCTCCCTCTGTTTTTCTTGGTGGCATTAAAGATTATTAATAGAAAGCTTTCTTTGTCACAAGCTTTCTTTGTCACAGCCTGGGAGTTTGCTTTGCTTCTAACTGGTGCTTTCCAGGGAGATATACACTTGATGTGTAATAAATTAGTAGTAACATGTTTGTGGAGGAGAAGGTTCTCTTCTGATTCCTACCAGTGGATGGTTTATGGCATCTCATCCCTCTGGTCCCTTTGTCCCAGTGATACTCTGACTGAATTATTTTGTTTCAAGTTCTTAGTGGCTCCATGCAGTGACTAACTTAAAGCATTCATTATTTGGTCTCCATATCTATTCTGTCTAGACCCCTCCTCTTCCTCCAAACACTCCCAACCCAACCAGTAGCTGGTGACTGCATTCTGTTGAAATTCCCAGTTTCTAGGGCTTCTTGCTGTCTACCCACTGACACAGGCAGCAGCACCATGGCACAAGGTGATGATCAATTCTCTATTGCAGGGCATCACTGAGATATTTTGCATTTAAGTAACAAGGATTGTTCAAGGCTAAAGAAAATCTATCTGTAAAATATAGCATGTAAGAAAATTGTCTTGCCAAAGGCTTGTGATGCAGCAGCACACAGTTTTTTTATTGGAGATGTCTCCTCCTAGACATGTAGGCTCTTCTCAATTGGAAATATTTAACACCCTATTAGTTTCTGATGTGTGCTTTAATATATTGGTGATCTCAATGTTCCCTGAGAGGCTTCAAATTATGAGGCTATAACAGGTGCAGGTTTGCATAACCTTCTTTGAAATGCTTCACTCCATCTGATCCAAACTTAGGTTATTTTAGTGTGAGGGTGCTGAAAAATCTGCACGGTATCATGTGAATGGTGGATGAAGAGCTCTAAACTCCTCCAACAAAGGTTGTATGAAGAAAATGGACCAGGTAGTCTTCTGGAAAAGCGGTACTCAAAGAATCTGAGGACCAAGGTGCCCTGAGCTACTGCTGTAGCCTGTGGGATCTGTGTAAACTCAGTCTTTCCTTTCCTTCTGTACTCCTATAGTCCCTAGAAGGTTTTGGTCAATATTGAAGTCCATGTGCCCCTAAGGCTCTACAGACTTTGAATAGGAGCATTTACTGTTCAGAGAAGATACTGTCCAAGCAGAGAAGGATGTGGGTGTAGGCCACAAGTGGAAGGGCAGGATGATACATGATCTGTTATGACATCAGTGGGAAATGAAATGGCAAAAAAGAGATGCTGCTGAACTGTTGATTGCTGAATTAGTTTTCTTTAACCTCCAGGACCTGAGCCAGGGCATCTCAGGATGCTAGCTAAAGCACACTGGGAGTCATCAGGGAAGATACATGTATGAAGGTATGTGCAGGCAGGAAGAAGAACCAAGATAAGAGGTAGATGTATTTTAAATAGAGATCTAGCTGGAACTCACATTTTGGAGATGTTAATGGAGAAATATGGTTTGGGTTGAAAGCTGAGCAATTTTTTGTACCTCATATCTTAACCTATTGTCCACCTTCTTTGGGTTTTTCAATTTTGAAAGCCAGACTGCCCTGCTGACTGTGTGCTTGCATTTCATTCTGTGTGTGCCCTACCAATGCAATGGGAGCCAGCTAGAGAATGGTGTTTGCCTGTCCCCAGGCTTCCTCCCTTGTGTTCTTTCTTTTTGGTGAAGGAGGCACAAGAGGAGACTCAGGCTCAGTATAGATCCACGTCAGGTTTGAGGCCTGAGCTGGGGAGGTGCTTTGCTGGTGACAGTGACATGGTGGATGTGTTCTTCTGTTTTCTGCAGTATCCGTTATTTGCATTTCACAACTGCTTTTAATGAAAAGGTCTCTCTTTCTAAGGGCAGTTTCAGAGGCCAAACTGTTACCTGAGGGAAGAGTATTTTCTGGGGCCCTTGCTATTGAGTGGTGGCAGTTCAGCAGTGTCTTCCCTGAAGAGATCTGTCACCCGAGTTGTTGCTTTGCCAGGGTTGCTCTCAGGCGATTCCTTCTTGTGTCTGATGGCATGAAGGCAAAGCAAATCTTCTCTTGCTGATTCTTGCACTAGTGAGAAGAATTGAGGAGTTGCAATGATTTCAGCCAGTTTCTGCTGTATATTTTTCTGGTTAAGGACATAAAGACAGTGCTGGCATCAAGGGCATGAAGCTGTTAAATCCTACTCTGCCTGGGTCTGAAAAGTTGTAAAACAATGAAAAGGGCTGTTTCAGCTGTTCTTGTCTGCAACAGCTATGGCAGCTGATAGGCTCAGCTTAGCTAGGGCAGAGACTTTGGGTTCTATCTGAGGAAGCATTTGAACTCAGGAAGCTTTATAAGGAATGACAGTCTGGCAAATGGGCCAGGCCCTCCCAGACTGTTTTACATCTTATTTAAGAGCAGATATCCCAGGTGCAGAGAGAGTTTTTTTCAAACAAGTTACCAAGAAAACACAGACAGCTTTTCTAATACTTTTAAAGTGAATACACAACATCAAAGCAATATTAGCACCTCAATTCAGAAAGTCAAGGAGAGATCAAAAGCTATTTTTCCCCAATTGCTATTAATGGAAGTTACCCTCGTTCATTACCCCTTTCCTCTTGCAAATCACTGGAGTAAAGAAGATGATTCAGTGGCAGGGTTCTGGATGTCTCATCAAAAGCCAAAGCATGACTGGGACAGTGAGACTGGATTATCCTAGCCCAAGATGAAGAGCTACTCAGAGGTGTCTGATCTGTGTCCTTTTTGAGGATAGGTAGAGTTTCACGCTTTGTATTTTGAATTTTTCAGAGGTGCTGAATTTCCATTGAAATTGCAAGGAACACAGGTCTCTTTTGTAGACTCACCTGTCTTACCAAATACTCTAGCTCTCCTAAATAAGGCTGCTGTCTTGCTGATCTGTCCCCAGAACCAGGGGCTGCAAGGAGCATGTGTAAACAAGGTGTCCCAATGTGTTATCTGTCAGTCCCTGAATTTCTATGTTTGCCTCGGGAAAGTGGTGAAGAGAAGCTGGGCTGCTCAGTTTGACCTTGCTTTTTAGTTTTTTCCCTGTTTTTTCATTTGTTTGTGTGTGTGGTTGTGTTTTTTGCTTGTTTTTCTCTTTGCACGTGCCTCTAATTGATCTTGAAAAGAAGGGACAGTTAAAGAAGACGTTAAGGTGAAATGAAGCCATAACTGTGACTGGAGACTTTTATTAAGTGTGGCAAAATTCCCTGGGCTGCGTATAAATTGTTTATTGATTTTGGTATGGCTGGATGCTCTGGAGTAATCGCCTGCAGAACCACTAGAGAGCGAGCAGAGAGGAGAGGGCTTTGCTGAAACCTCTGCTGCTTCCTGCCCCTGTCTGCTCTTCCTCCTGCCTGTGCTGGTGGTCTCCTCTTTAACCTGTAAATGAGCAGCCCCAGCTGGATGATTCCTGTGGCCAGCTCCTGCAGCCCAGACTGGGCTCTGCCCTGCTGTTCCAGAAATGGCTGGTGAAAGAATACAGCAAGGGAAGAGATGGCTTTGGAGCATGTATCTTACAAGTAATGGTATTGCTGAGACTTAAACTGCCCTTTGGCTCTTCCACCTGTTGGTTGTTACAGAGAGAAACCTGTCTGTGACAGTCAGCAAGGTCAGTCATCTCTGGGCCTGCCTAACCGTGGGGCAGGTCAGTTTTGGGACAGAGCAAAGATGAACATATTCATGTTTTTCAATAGTTTCAGTGCTGTCAAGTTTTGGCTCAGTACCCCCTGCTTGCTCTCATGTGCCTTTCTCCTCTGCCAAAGCTGCAGGATGCTGCGTGCAGTGAGCCAGCCCGCCTCCTCTGTGCCAGTCTGTAAACCCAGCAAAACTTCAGCCCCTCCTGATTTTTCCTTTGCTTTTTGTTACAACATTAGGGTGGTTTTGCTGCTCTATTTAAGTTAACCTACTTTATACAGAGATTTTTCTCATCCCATCTGAGAAGCTGTCCTGGTAGAACTGGAGTTTCTGTTTTGTTCATTTGCCATGCAGGTGCTGCACACTTTCCATGTTACTTTTGTGCAAAGGCAATGAAGTCCTTAGTTGTTCCTTATCCAGAGTGCTATGACTAATGTATATTCCTCAAATATACTGTTTCTTCTGGTCCAAGGACGATATAGAAGTGGAAGCAATATGTTTTTGACATTTGACTGGGAAAGTGAGTGAATTTTCTGACACCTGTTGCACAGTTGATACCCCCGTCTTCTTCTACAGGCAATACTGGTAGTTGGTGGGAGGTTTTATTTTCTGTCTCTGTCATTCAGAGTCCATATTTTTATCACCTGGTAGCATAGATTGATTTAATTTCCTTTCTTCTGAGACCTGTAGTAGTATGGCCATTAAGTGAATTATACTCAGATGTAAGTCTCTCTGTGAAGAGAAGAAAAAGACTTTTCCACCTGTTAGGCCCCTTAAAGTTGGCTGCACTTTAATACAAGTGTCAGAAATTCTGTTTTTAGAAGATGCAGTAACAAACTCTGTTCCTTTCTTAATCATCTGATCTATATATAAGAGTGGGAATATGAAGCCAGAGTAAAGGTAAGATCCTCTTTTGCATCATTGGGCAAAATTTTCAGGAGATCATGTAGATTTGATAAAGAATTGTTTTTTGCTTTGCATGTACATAATGTTTCTTTAATGAAAAAGAAGGGTAAATGTGTATTAATTTAAAATTTTATTTTCTGGAGGGCATAATGCTAATGGAAGGGAAAATATCTCTAAAGTGTTGGCAATTTAAGGTTCTGAAATGGGATAAAATAATCTAAATTAAAATTTGCATCTACCGAGAGAGTTCTCTGACAAAAATGGCACATGAACATTAGTGCTAGGAACAGCAGTAACTGCTTCAACTCTGATATTTTTGATTTATTTTTTTTTTATCCCCGTAAAAAGCTCAAAATTTTAACTTACTGTCAAATGGGGACAGTGAATTATGCTGATATTGGTCAGTGTACTTTGGCTAGGAGATGTGGATGCTGTAACTGCATCTGCATTAATCTGCTCTGGTATTTCAAAGCATTTACTGTGTATGTACATCACGTAAAGTTTTGTAATGCTTAGTTGCTTGAATGAACTAAGATGATTGATTTATTCCCTCTCACAGAAAAAGCACCTCACAGTTAAAGCTGCAAAACTTTTTGCCATGGATTGTGTTCCCTGACTACAAGGTCTTGCTCACAACTGCTGTAGATTTCTGATTCAGTTGCTTGTCTTGGCAATTTTTGAACCCCCACCTTTGAGAAGAACAGCCTGGCTTTAAATTCCTCAGTCCTGTGCTTCAGACTGAAGGAGTTATTTTTAACCTGTCTTGACCTCTGCCTGAGCAAGAATAAAATAGGGATTGGGCAGAATATGACACAAATCAATAGGTTATCCCAACAGATATGATCTTTGGCACCGTTTTGCCTTGGATACTTGCTGCAGTAACAAAGATAAATGGTGATTTGTTAACATTGTGATGTAGGGATTGGGTGGCTCAGTGGATCGTGTGGTGGCCTCTGACCTCTGGGTCTCCAAGCCCTGAACATCAAGATGAAATCTCATTCTGATAGTAGGAAGGAAAAAGGTCCACAAGGGTTGGACAATTTTGGTTCAGAGCTGATCACAGTGCTCCAAAAAACATCCCAGCAAGGACTGAATAGACAATACCTGCTGACAAAAGGGAGCATGGAGAAATAGGATGGGAACTGTTGCAACAGAGAGCTAGTGATCAGTTACTGCAGGTTAAGACTTGCAGTGCTTTTATGGAGTGGTACTAGAGCACTCAAAGCTACTTTGTCTCTTTGCCTACCTATCAAAGAGAACTTGCATCACAGACAATTTGTGATGACTTCAAGTAAAAATTAAATTTGTTTTATGAAACAGCTTTCATTTAATTTTCTGGGACAGGATCTGCATGTCCTTTTATTACTGAAGGCTAGTGATGAGAGGTCTTTTGGGGAGCTGAAGTATTGGAAACCTCAGATACAGTTGTGATCCAGTCATGTGTCTACTAAACCTTGTGTGATCTGTTCCATATCTCTAGAGTCCTGTTGCAGGTCCTCTGTTGATAGCTGGCTTTTAATATGTTCTCAGGTGCACAATTTGTCTTTCAGCAGTCCAAGATATTATATTCTCATCAGGTGAAAATAGAGTCCTGCAACAGAATTTCTTCCAGGACATCTGCAAGGATTGGTAAGCAGTGTCTGAAGACTATTCTATGTTGTAACTTATCTCATGTAAACAGGTGTGAGCCACAGAAAAGTGAGTTGGTTATCTTCTCCTTTGGCTGATGCATAATTCCCTGTGCCATTAGGAGGCACTATGGCAGTATTTCTTCCTGAACTGAATCCAGCAGCTTCAGCCTTTTGGCTCTGTATCTCTTTACAGTTCTTTCTACAAGACTGGCACTGTGCTCTCAGGTGCTTTACCATGGCAAGCACGTTGTCTCAATCTTGACTAGTCAAGGGGACAAAAAGTTTGCACCTGTGGGGGACAAGGGCTCTAGCAACTGCCTCATTGATGTAAGCAAGATGTTTACATAGTGCTTTTAATCTTTCCCATGCTGGAGATCCTAGGGTTACATGACAGCTCATGCTGTGTTTGGGAGCCCCAAGTTTATCTCTATGATAGTCCACTGCAGCATCTGTCCCTCCAACTTAGTACTTTTGCACTGGGCTGCACATTGCTGGGTTACAGAGAATGATGTGAGTCTTGTCATTGAGAGCAGCCTGTTTTCCATGTTTTAACCCACCCCATCCATCTGTAGGTAGTACCAATATCAACAATGGGCTGGAATTGCAATGGATCAGTGCAGACCTCTGCTCATGTCTGTGTTTAATGTCATCTTACTGTTGAATCTCAAACGGGGAGCCTGTTTTTAATCCATGGATTACATACCCTATGGGTTGCTTGCATTCATTACTTGAGATGTCACAGAAGGAAGTTTGAGCCAAAGAATCTGGTCCTACATGTTCCTCTCCTCGTGAGGTTCCTCACGGAAAACTCAGCCCAGTGTCTTCCTTGTTCCAGACCAAGGCACATTTTTGTATCCTGCCCACATTCCTGTTCTGTGTCACATTGTTCCAAGTCTGTCATGACACTTGTTTCTCCAGAGACTGGGGCTGCAGCCTGCCCATAACCAGAAACCTCCAGCTCTATCCTTTCCTTCCACAGGAACCTGGATTGCCCTGCCATTCTTGTGACAGCAACAGAGCACTGAGCCAAAGCACTCCTTTGACTGAGTGCTCTGTTGCTGCCTCCTGCAGCCCAGCCCCATCCTGCCATGGCTCCAGGATGTGCAGAGCAAAGTGCACTGCACAGACTGAGTGAAAGCAGCACATCCAGGGCTTTCCCCTGCAGCCAGAGTGCCACTGTCATCAGTCTGCCACCACTGCCTTCCTATGTACAGAGGACAGCTGGGGCTCAGCTTGGTGCATGCACTGATCAGGGTGGTTTTTGGGCCAGGAATATGTTAGGACCTGCATAATGCATTGAAGTTACACCTGAAGTGGCCATGGCTGTAGCCTTGCTGTGGGTGTCCAGGTATGCTGCATTAGCACGGCTGCCTTTGTCTACCAGGCCTGCATTCATGTTTAAAAAAAGAAAAAGTGGGAAAAAAACCCAACCAACAAAAAAAGAAACAACTGGAGAGAGAGGCTAACAGCCTAGCAAGACCTACTTTTCACTATATTTTTAGCCTCTGATTTTATTTTTCCCAGTATAATTCTGGATTAACTATTTCATTGTTTGTCTAGGTTGAGATCAAGTTTAACTGATCTATAATTCTCTGACACAATCCCCTTTGTCCTTTTCAAACCACAGGATTTTCCCTATCATCATTACTTGAGTCATGTTTCATGTTGGGTGTTTTTTTTGTTTTGTTTTTATAAAGGTGTTAGGTGACATCGCTTGTGAGTTCTTTGGAGTTCTCTGAGTTGTTCCAATTGAAAGTTTTACTTTTGAAAGATATTTCCTCATGTCTTGAATATTAAAAAAAGATGGCTTGAGCCATCTTGTGTTCTTTGGGGTTAGAGAGAATTAGTAGCTACAGCTTTCTGCCATCTCTCCAACTGTCTTGGCCTAGACAAGGATATTCTTTCTACCACAATATCTGGTTTTATAAGGAGAGGGGTCTGTGTGTGTGTTGCTGGGAAATAACATTTTTTTCAAGATGCGAAGGTAAGAGATAAACTGTTCAAACTTCTTTGTGATGCAGCTCTGCCCGAGGCCCAGTTTACTTTGCTCTCATGGAAATAGCTTTGCATATTTCTTGGTACAAATAGCCTTTTAGGAGTTTCCTTCTGAAAGATTTTTATTCTTATGGAGGAGTTGATACTTGTACAGCATGCTGCATTCAGAGCACTGTCAGTGGTGCCTCTGATAAGGCATGGGCCAGTCCCTCACTGGGACTAGGAAAGGTGGCTGTAGTTTGATGGGTTTGGGAGTGGCCAGGGTCAAGTCATCATCTTAGAGCAGCTGTATTTCTCTGTGGTCCAGGCCCGTATATTCATGGGTGCCATGAGAAGAGCTGTTGTCCAGAGGCAGTAATTGCAGAGCTGGTGGGAAGTAGCAGGCAGGTCATGTTGTTTCCTTACCTACTCCTGCTCCAGAAACACCTCTGCAACAAAATAATGTCTTCTGCAATCTGTTTGTAGAATAATTGAATTAAAAATAATCCAGATAAGAAGAGATTTCAAGAGGTTTCTAATACAGTCCCTTGCTTAAGGCAGGATCAACACTGAAATTCAGACTTGGTTGCTCAGGTCTCTATGGAGTTAGATCATGAAAGCCTACAAAAATTAATGTTGTACAGCCTGTCTGTGCAGCTAGTGTCAATGCTTGGTTGACCTCATGCTGGAAAAGCTTTTTCTTCTGTTCAGTTTGAACCTCTCTTGTTTCCATTTGTATTTGTTGTGTACTCCTCGTGCAGCACCCACTGTAAAGAGCCTGCCTCTGTGTTCTTGATAAGGTGCTTATTGAAAGCTTGCTGTTAGGTCCCTCTAAAACCTTCTCCAGGCTCAACAGCCTGGGCCCCTCAGTCTCTCATCACAGGGCAAATGCTCTGAACTGCCGATCCCGTCTCTCACCCTTCATTTCTTGGACCAGTTTATCAATCTTTCTCTTGTAATGGGGTATCTAATCTAGACACCATATTCTAGATGGAGTTTGGCAAGTGCCAGGTGAATTGGAATAACTATGTCCCTGGAACCTGTGTGGCCATGGTCCCGTGAGTACCATTCAGCTTAAGACCCATCAGGCCCCCAGGTCCTCTTCAGCAGAGCTGCCACCCAGGCAGGCAGACCCTAGTATGTACTGTCACAGTGGATTATTTCTTCCAAGTTATAGGGCTTTTGCATTTGTCCTTGCTGAATTTTGTAAGGTTCATGTTAGCCCTGCAGCCTCTCTAGGGCATTTTGGATGGCAACCCTGCCTTAAGCATTTCAGCTGGTCTCCCCAGTTTGGTGTCAAGTGCAAGCTTGATAAGAGTGTGCTTTGTTGTGTCCTCTAGGTCATGGATACAGATGTTAAACAGGACAGGTCCCCTGCATGTATCTTGTTACTGGCCTACAGGTAGGGTATAAACATGGCCCTCTGAGCTACATCATCCAACCTGTTTTAACTCATCTGATAGTCCACTCATAATGGTTTACTGTCAGTCTTGAGGCATTCTGGGAAACAGTGCTGAATGTTTTGCTGAAGTCAAGGCAAATGCCTTTCATGCCTCTCCCCTTGTCCACAAGTGCTATCATTTCATCGTAGAAGAGAATCGGGTTGGTCAGGCATGATTTATTCTTGGAATATCCACTCTGACTGTTTCTAATCACCTTCTTCTTCTTTGTGTGCCCAAAATACATTCTGAGGGGACTAACTATATGATTTTCCCAAGGACACACGTGAGGGTAATTGACCCTAATTTATTGGATTTTGGACCTCTTGAAAATGGATCAGAAGGAAATTATAGGTCAGAGAGAAACCCATAGTGTGTGGAGTCAGCTACTTTCAGCTGCTTTTTCCTTGGTCAGCTCACAGCCAGCAGAGACTTTGCTTTCACCATCTTCATGGCCCTCCTTTAGAGACTCTCTAATAGCTTTATAACCTTTATATTGGGGCACCCAAAACTGCCCCCCAGGACTGGAGGTGAGGCTGCCCCAGAGCAGGGCAGGACAATCCCCTCCCTTGCCTGGCTGGTGATGCTGTGCCTGATGCCCCCAGGACAGGGCCGGCCATCCTGGCTGCCAGGGCACTGCTGGCTCAGGTTCAACTTGCCACTGATCAGGACTCCCAGGTCCCTTTCTTCAGCACTGCTTTTCAGCATCTCATTCTCCAGTCTGTACTTACATCCAGGGTGGGCCCTTCCCAGGTGCAGAACCTGGCATTTGGCTGATGATTGCTCATCTCCATAATTTTCAAGGTCTCTTTGCAGAGCCTCTCTGCCTTCAAGGGAGTCAACAGTTCCACCCAGTCCTGTACCTTCAGCATTCTGAAGATGTCAAATAATTGGACCAAGGATGGAGCCCTGTGAAACCCCACTAGTGACCAGTCACCAGTCTGATGTCATCTCATTTTCTATAATGGTTCACCCATGAACCAGTTGTTTACCCATCTCATCACTTGTTTATCCAGCTGTGTGCTAGACATTTTGTCCAGAAGGATATTGTGAGAGACAGTATCTAAAACTTTACTTAAATCCAAAAAGATTACATAGAGTGGCTTCCCTTATCAACTAGGTAGGTTGTCTCTTCATAAAAGGAAATCAGATTTGGCAAGCAGGACTTTGCTCTCATGAAGCCATAATATCTGTGACCAATAACTGCATTGTATTTTAGGTGTTTTTCAGCACCTTCCAGAATAATCTTCTCCATAATTTCACCAGTCACTGCAGTGAGACTGACAGACCTGTAGTTTCCACTCTCATCCTCTTTGCCCTACCTAAAAATTGCTATGATGTTAGCCAGCTTCCAGTCAGCAGGAAGATTCCCAAGACCATTCAAAAATCATTGAGAGAGGCTCTGCAATGACATCAAGCTTCTGTTTGAGTATTCTCAATGAATCCTGTCAGGCCCTATAGACTACAGGGATACAGCTGGAACAGCAGATCCCACACAAGTTCAAGGTCAGCTGGAAGTTGATTGTTTTCACAGTCATGGTTCTCCAGCTCAGGGCACTGTGTCTCTCTTAGCCCATCATCAGTGCTGAAGACAAGGAAAAAAGGCCTTGAACACCTCTGCCTTGTCTCTGTCCCTGTTTGTGAGGTGACTGTCCTCATCCTGTAATGGTTCAGTGTTGTTTCTGCTCTGCCTTTTGTAATTAATGTACTTTGAAAACCTTTTTATTTTCACCCACAGTAAGATAACATCCACAAGAGAAATGGGTTCAAGAGAGGATAGATAGGGGATAGGGATCACTGATAGGGGTGGTGGAAGGATTTAAATTCTTGCAGTGGAGGTATCTCCTTGTAAACTGAAGTGTAAAAGAAATAGGAATTGTGTGGAACACCTTGGGGGGAGGTAGTAGCATCTGCAAAGATAGCGTGGACAGCAAACAACATTGGGAAAGTGTTCTTGGCTTTCAGGTGTTGTTGCTTATTCATGCTTTCATTTACTAATACTTTACAGGAATCTGATCACTGGTGAAGCGTTTGATTCAACTATATGAAACCCCATTAGCAATATGTGAGTGTTCTCCAGATAGGAGGAGGAATAGGGACTTAAAACTGATCCAAGTATGATGATGGTTGTATAGAATTTTATAAGCTTGAGATAGAAAGATTTGGTCTTTGCCATTGCAAAGCTGGCTGGCCAGTGAGGTGGGACAGGAATCACCATTTGAGCAGGTATGATTAATCCCTTTGATTAGATACACAGAAGAGGTGGTAAAGTGACCATTAATTAAATGTGCAGGATACTAAATTAAAGGATACTACATTTGGAGCACTGTAACCAATGCCTGCAGTGTGGAGATGCTAAGGGATTTGAAATTAGAAGTAAAAGAAAACAAAGGTCCCTGCTGCCAGGGCACATGGAAGTAAAAGAAAACCACATTGAACATGATGTGTGGAGATGAGAAACCGAAAAAAACATGGTGGCAGAAGGAGACACAGCTGTGTCAGAGTATTTATTTGGTATCTGGAGGTTGGTAAATTACTCTCCCTTGGAGAAAATCTGTGACTGTGCTCCATGGAGAGAGAGAGAAAGGAGGCTGCCTCATTATTTGAAGAAGACAATGGAAAACCTCCCAGAGGCTTCCCAGAGGTTTGGTTGTGGCCTGTAGACTGTGTTGAGTGCTGATGAGTGAGCCAGTGGGAGGGTGGTCAGAAACACCACGTGCACCCAACTGAGCCAGTGCTCATGCTTTGCATCAGGGGACCCATGTCCTTTGTAAAGAGCCCCACCTTTAGGGTGTCCAAGG
Organism: Emberiza elegans; assembly: GCA_024865655.1. Classification (NCBI taxonomy): domain Eukaryota; kingdom Metazoa; phylum Chordata; class Aves; order Passeriformes; family Fringillidae; genus Emberiza; species Emberiza elegans. The sequence continues at coordinate 49,062,189 of JALJVW010000139.1, read as the reverse complement.
GGAAAGTGCCTAATCACAGAGCCAGAAACAATCTGAAATGGGAAGCAGGAGTAGGAGCAGAAGGATTTTGCTACAATGCAGGAGCTGAATGACAAGGAAGAAAATGAGTGAGATCAATGGTCAAATGCACTTTAACCAACTTGCTCTGGCCTTCTCCAGTGCTTCCCTCCCAGCATCTCTAGGGAGCTGTGCAAGCATGGCCTCCTAGTCAACATTGTACCCAGGGTAACCTTTGGTGGAGAAACAGAGGAGCAGAGAAGTAATGAGATAAATAGCAGGGAGCTATGTATGTGGAGCCAAACTCAGGCCTGGCAGTCCCAGAATTTTGTTGTGGCATTAGAGTGTCAATCTCTGTATTTTGTCTGTTTATCATTTGAGAGACACAAGAGAACAGTAAAGATCCTGGAGATTAGCTTTCACCATTTATGTTGTTGGGGAATCTGCCTCATTGTCAGGCTAGACTGCTTTGAGCCATTGCTGCAGGATGTTCTCCCTTATGTCCCCGACTTTCCTGTTCAGCTGGGACACGTGGTAACCAAACTGCAACATCTCCCATCAGCTGCAGGTGGCAGGTCGGGTCAGTGAGGTAGGTAATGTGAGAGGACTCTGAGAATCCATCCCTTGAAGAACAATTCTGCATGTCTCTCTCTCATGGCTGGGTGCCTTGAGTGCTCTGCATCTCTGTGTGTGGGCTTTCCTGTGAGCAGCATCATGGATTGCTCCCAGGGGTGCTCACAGCAGTGATAAAATCTCTACATAGCCTTTGTAGTGCTCAGGAGAGGCGGACAGAGGCTGAGTGGAAGCAAATGAGCTTTCCTTGGGGTTAGTTGTACCATGCACCTTACCAGTCTTGACAGGTTCTGCTGTGGAGCAGGAAGAAGTGAGAAGATTAAATAGAATATATATTAAAACTGTTTTGTAGGGTAGCATTGATCCTGAGAGACTCAAGCATCACTTTTAGAAAAAGCTTTGAATGAAGTATTGCTACTCAGTTTAGATGCTGGAACTGGCTGATCCTGGGCTCTCACAGAGTGTGGGAAGTGCTCTCTGCAGGAGGGGGATTTCAGCAGTGTGGGTCGCCAGTCTGTAAAGGTCATGGAAGGGTGAGGCAGAGATGGGAAATGTAACAAGGGAAGATGATCAATTTTGCCTTTGATGGCTCTTTCTACCCTGCAATTCTTTCCAGCCTCTGCAAGTGGTTCTAGTGGCCAGTACAATGGTTCTGCCTCGGGTAACGTGGCACACTTACCTTGCCACAACTTTCTCCTCATCTAGGGAGGCAAAGGAAGGGAGGTCTAGATATAAGAAGGCGCAGGGCAGTTACACAGCCAAGAGCCATCCAGCACTTGACATAAAGCTAGGTGGGGTGACATGTACAAGTATGGAAGTTATCATGCCAATTTGCACCAATCATCTCCCTGCTCCCGAGTCCTGTTTCCCAGCCTGGCTGATGCTTCAGAAGAGCCCACTTTGGGGAAAGGTGTTTTTCTCTGTCTGCTTGTCAGAGGCTGATTTCTGCCTCCAATTCTGGATATTTTTTTTTGCTTTTCTCCAAGAAGGTGGGTCCAGCTGGTGGCACATTGGCAAGCTCAGGGGACAGCTTTGTATATTCTCATCTCTTTTTGTAAGAACTTAGATATAGAAACAGCTAATGTCAGTACACAAATCACCACTTAAGCCAAAGAGTTGCCACCCAATTTATCAATAAAGTTTGTGGAATATTCCCTCAGGTGGCATCCAGTCACTGATGTGGGCTTGGGTGCAGTGTTACTCACTGATGTTCAGAGTTTTACCAGCTGATGAGTTTTCACTGAATCTCTGACAGTCATGATGATAATTTTATGTGAAGAGGAAGATAGGAAGATTGTTCTAAACTACTATGATATTCTTGCTGCAATTTTTGGCTGCTGTCAGTGAGGAGGACTGAAGAACCTGTATAGATCACACTATAATTCAAATATCTATCTGATACAATTTTTAATCCTGCTTAAGCTGTGCCACTTAACTCAGTGCTACTTGGTGGGGTAAGTCCCATGAGTTAATGTGGTTTCTTATGTTCTGTATTCTCCAGAAACTTTTCTCTCTCACCTTTGCTTCTTGTGTCTGCTCTCTTCCAGAGAAGAGATGAGAGAACAGGAGATACATTGCTGTTCTCCAACAGGATGGAGAACAGCAATGTTTCTCCTGAGAGATTCCCCGTGCATACTACTGAAGATAGTGCTACTGTACTGCACAGAACACAGGGACAAAAATTCCTGTCTATTATCACTCTCTATTTCCTTCCTGGTGTATCTGAATAAGTGGTGGATTTTTTCCCTGCTCTTTTTTTTCCCCCTTACCACCCCTGTGGAGTGAAAGGTCATTTCCATTTAACTCTCTATGATTCCCGTGTTCCTTTGGAACTTCCAGGTGTATTGAAGTGCTCTCTGAGGGCAATCAGCATTGCCTGGCTTTGGCTGATGCTGAATTTCACCAGCAGTTTTCTGCTTTTCTATCCAGCTTTGTCACTCTGAGGTTCTTCTTGGTCCACTGTTATCTTGATTAATTTAAATGGATCTGTTACCTGCATTTTTCTACCGCCTGTTCTCAGTTTCCAGGTCACACAAATATACCTCAGTAGCCCTAGCACAGACCCTGGTGTGACTAAGTTTATGAGCTGTACGCATTCTGAAGAGTATCTTTTCATTATTTTCATTCTATACTAACATTTTCAGTTTAATTCACTTTCTCATTTGTGAGATGTTGGCTTTCCAAGAATGTCTCTGAAAAAGTGTTACCTGAAGGTCTAGATTGTCAGCTGGTTACCTCTCAGAGCTGTTGCAGAGGTACTTTTAAAGAAGTCCACTAAACAAAGGACCAACTCTTGTCAGGAGTGAGAGCACTGACTAAATTAGTACTGTAAGTTATTTTTTGTATATTGTTGTGTATAGTTTATACAGTTTTAATTCTTTAAGCTCATAATTCTAACTCAAATTTCCATGGGCATAGGGATCAGACCATTGAATCGGGGAACTGGGGAGCTTCCCTTCAGTGTGGATTTACTCTTCCCTCACATCCTTCATGGGTGAGCTCAGTCATTTGTTGTAGAGAGCCATTCAGGGACTCACTGGGAAAGGTGTGACATACAGAGAAATGGCAAATTCTTCTTGAGCATTAAGTCGTGTTCAGATGCTCTGACACCAGTCATAGTGAAGTCAGAGGCTGATGGGATGTGAAAAATGAACACTGGGTGGTTATTGAAGAGAATTACCTTTGCAGTCTTTCCCCTCGAAGAGTCTCCTTTGGCTAATTTCTAGGAGAGGGAAATGAGCACTGAGGAGTTAGTAGGAGGCTGGTTTTGTGGGACATCCACCCCTGAGAAGTCATTGTGGAACTGAGGTTTTCTCAGGACTTGTGGATGGATGCCCTTGGTCTGTTTCATTATCCAAAGCTTGACTCTCCATTCTGGTGTTCCTGGTTCCGTGCAGTACTGAGCCTTACAATACTGCTGCTATTCTCTGCTCACTGGCATGTGCTTCCCAGGTGTTCCTACCCTCCTGCTTCTGAGGCTGACCCTGTGCTGACAGCTGCCTGGCTGCCTATCAAAGGTTCCTTTTAGAGTTAGCCCAAGAGCAGACAGAAGGCTGCAGTGTTACACCCCGAAATCTGACACAGTGGGGCTTGCCTGCTTTTCAGTGGGTCCTTGACAGCCTTTCAGCTCATGTCTGTCAGACCCCTGCCAGGCACACAAGTTCACTTCCATCTTGGAAGAAGGGAGAGAGAAGTGACATTTCACCGAGCGGTGGGCACGCCGGGGGATGTAGGGAGATAAGGCAGGATCACAGAAGCAACTGAAATCCCCAGCGGATATTGCGTTGCTGGCTGGATTGACAGGTTAAATGTGCTCCTGGGACAAGTATCCCCGCTCCCTCTGTCCCAGAGGACTGTGCACTGAGAACAGCACTCAATCCTAATGAATCTTGTCCTACACTAGGACCAGTTCTGTCATAGCCTGGCAGGAGGATGTTGGTGGAAAATTTGTTTCCAAATTTCAACAGGAGCTACCAATAGAACAGCTTTTTAAATAAAAAAGTTCACTTAGCAAACAGTAGCAGTAAATGAATAGAAACACTGATGTGGCCAGGGATGAAATATTAGCATTTTTCAAATCCGTTTAGTGAAAACAGCCCCTGGGCACTGGTTCAGGTCCTTGTGTTAGGGGGCTGTTTGAAAAGCACTCAGCTAACTTGCAGCCAAAACCTGCCAGCTTCTTCCTGGAGCACAGGAGGGCAAAACTTGTCTGACTTATTGACAAACTAAGTCTGGTCTAAAAATTTAATAGCTTTGCATTTCTGTCATCTCAAGGTACTTAGGATACACCAGTGGAGAGCACAAGCTTCAGGTAGTGTTTTGGCTGCTCTGGACTTTAGGCAAGGAAAAGGAAGCAGTTTTGTTCAAGAGCAAAGTGAGGTGATTTGTTTGAAGAACACTGCTTCAGTGACTACAGATGACTGTGATCTACTGAAAGGCCTCCCTGTTGCATCAGAGCAGTGAGCAGCAGGTTCAAACCATCCTGGCTTGGAGAACCTTCCTGCACAGTTATGAACTGCTCCTGCCCATGGCTGAATTTTCTAGGGAAGTTATTTGTTCAAATGCTAACATAGCCTTGATTAGTTCACCAAATCTGGTAGATTGCTGCACAGGATGGCATGGCTGGAGGTTATTGTCAAGCAGAAGTTTTCCACTCTTCCACTCTATCCTTGGATAAGGTGAAAGTTTTATGGGGACCCTTTTCTTTAAGGTTATTTGTTCCTACCTGGTCTCTACCAATAAGGCTCTGCCAGCTGTGTCATGTGAGTGGTAGTTTCAGTCCAGCACCCACTACAGAAAATCCCTTGGACAGAAGCTAAGTCTAGGGCTCCTGAACTGGGGAACGTGTTGTTCTCAAGAAATGGGATGTCAGCAAATGGATGTCAGAATGGAATGAGGGTCTTCCCAAGGAATTTTCTGTGTAGTCAGTGGGGAAATACTGGTGACTGATCAGTGCATGACCCAAACTCTTACCTGTCGGTCCCAGACCAGGGCACTGTCCAGGCAAGTGAGCGTGTTTCAGGAGAAGGGGAGAGTGCTGGGGGGTGCAGGGGGGCACCTGTCCTGCTCGGTCAGCAGTAATGAACTAAGCCAATGCAACAGAGTCAGGGGACCAAAGGGCTGTGAGGAGGATGCCTAAGGCCGTGTGGTTTGCAAGGGCAGGGAGAGGAGGTGCACAATGCCTGGGGGTGTAATACTAGGCAGACAGGTTGACACAGCAGTGGGGCAGTGATGCGCTATCATCCTGCAGCCAGTGTGGCAAAATTTTCACCAAGGCACTGTGTGCCCTGCTAGCTGGCCTCTCAACATCACTCTTCATGCCTGCCCACTCCTGTGCTTGGCAATGGAGGCATTGCCTTTGTTTTGTGCTGTGATCTGTGTCCTTTCTTCCAGGTGATGACCCTGCAGTACCTCCTGCCTGCTGTTAATGCCCAGACTATTCAGCCCCATATCCAGGGTGCACTGTCCTCTTCTTTCCCTCCCTTGTTTCACAACCACAGTCCCATTCTGCAGCCCTATTACTCAGTTCTGTGTGCAGCAGTGCCCCTTGCAGTGCCTACTGAGAGTTTAATAAAGATCTACTGCCTGAGTTACCTTTAGCTTTTATAAAGCAAAAAATGCAAACAGCTTGTAAGCAGCATTCATTACCTTGCATGCCTTCAGCTGCTTATTGGACACACATCCCCCTCCCTCCAGCATCTCTCTCTTTTTTTAATATGTTTTTTTTTAATTTGTTTTGATGAATGAGTGACAACCCTGACACCCGATTCGCTGAGATTAATAGAAACGACACAATATTTACGTCGCGCCGACGAGCAATTATCCTGCCATCTATCTTTGAGATTATCTTTCTGATTGAAAACTACTCATCCGTGTAATCGGAATTATTTGGAATTAGAAGGGAATTTATGGCCCCTCTCACTCTCCCTCCTATTTGCCTCTGTCTCCATCCTTCTTCCCCCTTCTTTAAGAGGGATCCTTTCTTCCTTCGTTCCTTCCTTCTTTCAGTGTTGTGGATGGGCACATGTGCTTTGCTGTACAGGGATTGTTGTTTCTGGAGATGGGGACACTGGGCTATAGTGTGGCCAAGCAGGCACTGGGGGCAGTGAGACTGCACTGAGGCTTGGGCAGCAGCTGGGTGAAGAAGGGCTCTTCAGAAGAAGGCTGGCATGGGAAGTGGGTATGTGGAGGATGTGACACTGTGAAGGCTGAGCAGGCAGCACTGCTGTGACAGAATAACTGGGGGCACCTCACTTATCTTCATTTTCTCCGTTTTACCCTTCCTTCCTTATTACTCTGTTTTGAAGATGCCTTTCATTGGCCCCCTGCTTCTTAAATGTGCTCTTTGTACATTTCTTTTATCTAAGTATTTTGCTGGAAGTATTTTTCCAGGTCACTCTGTACAGGAGAAGGACCTGTTCTTGTGGGTGTCTTCCTGCATAGTGTGAACCTTTCTGTAGCTGCTGCAGGTGTTTCTGTATCTTCAACAGTCCCTGAAGACAGCCTGTTGTCCTCCAGTGTATGTCATGGAGAATGGCAGTCTTGCTTCAATACTGTGTCCCCTAACAAAAGCTGTCTGTACAGGGCTTCTAGGAAATACTCTTGCTTAATTGTCACAGCTTTGAGGAGCTGATAGATGGTAAAGGACCCATATTGTTTTTCTTACTGGGAAGAGCTCTGTTTTTTGCATTTTTTTCAGAAGCACTAGTGTTTCTCACACTTCATTTGATTTTCTTTTTTTTTTTCTGGCCTGTGATGCAGAAGAAGCAAGTAATCATGTTGTGTCAGGTCCCCTCTAGAGGCAGAAGGCGCAACTCTCCCTTGTTGGTGATTCTGGGACAGGACAGCAAAATTCTCACATGCTTAAATTCTTCTCTGGAAGCCCATCTCTTAGCACAGTCCTTAATGAAGCATTTAGTACCTTTTCCCTCTCCTGGGTGAAGAGGGAAATACTACTTAATAGTAATAGTAAGATACTGCTACTATCCTAGTACATCTGGAGAAAAACATGTGCTCTAGCTCAGTCAACAGCTAGAACTACTCCTTCTCTGCAGAATACTTCCAAAACAGAACTTGATTTTTTTTTTTAAGTGGTTGTGGCAAAAACAGAGACAGGGCAGTGCGTGTCAGGGGAAGTCAAACAGCAAAGACATTTTAAATGGATACAGTAGTGTCTGTGTCCTTTGAGAACCACAGCATGCAAAGGTCCTTGGCTCATGTGAATCCTGATGGAGAAGAGAGAAGGGAAGGACTGCAGGTTTCTGAACAAGTGCCATGTGCTAAATGAGAGGCACAGTCTGAGTGCTGAAGGAATTCAACCTGAACTCACTTGCAGAGATACCAGCTAACACAGGAGCCAGGCTGCAAAGATGTTTGATACCGAGAACAGTGTAAACAGTTAATAACACAAGGAACTGGAAAAGGAAATGTGCTCTGAGGTACAGTTGCTCCTTCAGCTCGAGAGATCTAGGCCCAGATGGGAATCCCAGATCCTTCCGCCCAGAACTACCCGATGTTGTTATTAATTAGTATGGAAATATTTTCCTTTCTTGAGAGAGGGCTGTTGAATTGCCAGCGGGATGCTGGGGGGATGGGTGTGTGCATGTGTGGGGTAGCCTATCAAGAAACTATTAATTAGGTTACTTCCCACTGCTGTTGACATGCAGGGGAAGGGGGCTGTTTGTGGGCCAAAATAAAAAGAGAAACTGAAAGACTGGGATCAAGCATGGAAAGCATGAGGAAAAAAGGAGATGGGTAGGACAAAGCACACAGGCTAAAAGAGGTGTGTGTAAAAAGACATTCCTAAGATTCCCAAAGCAGAAGATGAGAAAAAATGAAAAACCAGGATATGGTTAGAATCAAAGGGGGAACTCCTTTGAGATCGCAGCAGCATGGGTTGGACACAGCCCCAAAAGGACTGACTGATCCTCTCCTGCCTTGTTTCTGGTTTTGTTGTTCATGCTTCTACAAACTTGGCACCAAGGCTTCTGCATGTCAGAGCAGTGATATTTTATGTGAACTGTCACTATGAAACAGGAGAGAATTTAGATGAGAAACTTCTTTGGTTGTAGATTACTTCCTTTGCTGGCTGGCTCTTTTACCCCCCTTCCTTTGGAATGGGATTTTATCAGCTTTGATGAAGAATCACAAAAATATTCATTGGAAGGTTTGCTTGGTTTCTATACAATATTCAACCACTTTCTACTTTTATCAAGGTCTTTTTGCAGTCTCTAGCTCTGTACTTCTGGTCATGTATTTCTGGTTCAGCCCTGGGAGAGGGCTGAATGCAAGAAAACCCCAGCAGAAAGCAATAGTGTTGCCCTGTATGTAAGCAGTAGGTGCTGCATTTGCAGTTCTGAGAGAGTGCCAGAACAGAAAGAGATGAGAAATGTATGTGAGATTATGGGTTAGAATAAGTGAGGGATCTATTCACAGAGGGGAAAGAAAACAGAGCAAGTGGGTTACCTAAAAATATCAGTGCAGGCTCCTGGCTCCCTTGCAGAGGGAAGAAATCAGTGCAGTTGTGATTATTCAGAGAAAGTGTTTTGGGTTTGCAAAGCAGGAGGGATGGAGTGGTAAGACAAAGATGTAGAATTGATACCTCATATGGGACCAACACAATCCAGATCTATTTATCCTGTGATCTGCTTCTAGAGAATGAAGCTGTCTGCTGCATTTTCTTTCAAGAAACCTGTCTACTATTGGAACATACAGGGGATCTAGCCACCCTCCTTGGAGTAACAGAGCACAGAAGGAAAACGGCAATCCAGATTGCAGCCTACCATCACCACTTCCAATCCTCAAATTCCCTAAGAGATCCAGAATGAACAGGGGTGGTTCAAAACAGAGAAGCTGGCAAAAAGAGGCACTAAATCTGGAAGAATAATTTGGCTTTCAATTTCAGATGTTTGTGCACAATAGTGACAATTTATCAGCACATGAAAGATTGTTCTTAGTCGATGCACATCTCGGGGGCCAAGGAAACTGTTAGCCCTAAATCTGCCACCAATTACAGAATCCAGGAGTACTCATGAAGCCCTTGCCTACTCTACTCCTATGCTTCATGTAAGGCAGATTAGGGTTGAGGAGGGATGATGCTCCTCACCAAGGAGCAGTATGGCAGCACCAGAAGAATGAAGCGGGAAGAGGCTGAGCAATGCACAGGTGAGGGCTGCTGGTTCCACATCCAGCTGTTTTTGGCCTTGGTTCCTTGTGGGTGTCACCTGTCTGTCTGGTTTTGCTTTGTTTTTAAAGAAAACTAAATACAGATAATTGTGTTCCTTAGAACAATTCCCTGTCAGTTTAATTTGAGTTTATTGTTAGGCCTGCTTTTCTAAGGGAATACTGAGTATGTGATTACACTGGTTAAGTCTGTGTAGCTTTTTAATCTGTTATCTAATTTCAAATGTATTTTACACCTAGTCAGAGTCTGAAAGGTATTAAGTTCAGACAAATTTCATGAAATAGGTGACAGGTAGAGACCTTATTATTATACCTTAGGGAAAGATGAGCTCATGCCTATTAGAGTCCAGGAAATCCACATGGGACAGGCACTGTCCAAATGCCCCAATTACAGAAGAGTTCAGTTGAGGCTCACATCTTACTGTGAGTGCATCAGAGGATCCATTGTTTGGTCAGTGTCTCGCAGATTCTCTAGTGAATAGTAAGGTATGAGCTTCCTTCTTTTTGGGCATTCATAATCCTGCTAATTCATGTGGATTCCCTGGAATTTAGTAAGAGGTGAGTAACAGTGAAGCCTCAGTGTAATAGAGCTAAAAAGCCAGTCAAACACAACAGAGAATGCTATTGCAAACAAGGCATCTTTGTTTCAGATAGAAGAGTCTTAAAGAAGTTAAGTTGAAGTGCAGATATGAAATTGTTGATGTCTTTTCTGACTGTATCCTCTGCTCTCAACCTATGTGTGTCCCAGTTTTCATCAGACTCTGAGTAGTGGTTTCACTGTGATTTTGGATCCCAGTGTAGTCAACCTCATTCAGTTCTGGCATTAATATTAGTTTGGTCCGACATACTTAGCTCAGCGTGGGTTCTTTGGAGATGTAAGCTAGACTAACATAAATGTGGTTATAGTTACATAACTTTTTTCTGTGAAATATTCTTGTAAAATCATTCCTGTAAAGTGGGGTAGTTACATTTGCACAAAAATTATGCAGACCAGGCCTCAAATTACAAAGTATTTGCAGTAAAGACCATATTTGCATGTTTACATATGTGTGGTGCTAAGTGTCAAAGGACCATAGGTTCTGAATGCTCCTTATAATAATAACAATAATAATAAGACAAATAACCTAAAAGTCTGTCTGGGGAGTCACCACAGCATGTCTGTAATTAGTTGAAGTAAAAATTATCATTTATGAGGCATCTGGAAACATTAAGTCTCAGAGATGAACAGTACCTATGCAGTCATCTCGGTCAGGGCACAACCTTAATGACATTTTTGTCTGAGAACTTCCTTACTTTTGCCTGCTCTGAACACTAAATTAAGGTAATGGCTGAAGAGCTGTTGTTTGCAATTTTGCCATTACGTAGACCACTGAGGCTGTCCATGACTCACTTAACTATGTTTGCAAAGGTAACAGGCAACATTTTGCAAACATAATGTAGCAATGCAGATGCAGTTTCTCTACACAGTCTCACACATTCTGAAGAAGGAGCTGAATAAGTGTTTGCATTGATGGAGAACCTGGCTGAAGAAATCACCTTTGAAGGAGGGAATCAATGAGCAGTTCAGGGCAAGGAGCTGCTTCCCTGTGGCTTTGGCCACCAAGTCTTGTTTGCTTGTGTGCTCTTTAATTAAGCTTTTCTGGAGTGAATAACAATTTCTCCAAGTTACTGGCACAACTCAGAACAATAGTAGTTAACACAGAAGACTTGAAAATTATTCTTTAAAAATTGCATGTTTTTGTTAAATTTCATGAGAGAACCACAGAGATTTAGGAAAATATTTTATTGAGGAATTTGCTAATACCTTCAAGAAATATGAAATGCCTCATGATTACAAAGAGCAGTCCACATGTCTCTGAGTCTTATTTTCTGCCTAACGACCAGGGAGAAAATGAAAAATAAATTAACTTCATTTTTCTAAACATGAATTGTTTTCTTTGAAAACTTAAGAAGGGGACATGAGAACATTTCCACAGGCTATATGTTTTCTAACATCACATTTTTACAAATTTAAAAATATGAATTGTATCATCTCATAAAGTGGCAAAAAGAAATTTCTTTGGGAGAATGACTTATATGTAGCTCAACAGCTTTGGAGAACATGCTTCCAAAGAGAAGGTGGTAGTCTGTCCTTCAAGTTTCCATGGGGTTTCACCAGGTAAATGAATCCCAGGATCTCATGGCAAGGCACAAAGCGCATTCAAGAAAGAGAGGTTCTGTTCTTGTCTATATTAAGGTATATTAACTCAGCCTAGATACAATCTCATGGTGCTTTGCATTTGAATTAATATTGCCTAGATCTCATCTGGATCCAAATGAATGAGGCTGTCTTTCTGCTGAAATCCAAACCAGCTTGTTAGGAGTATGCTCAAATATCCCTATATATCTTTATTTTGTTAATGTACCTTTATTTGCTGTGTGGCATAAACATGGGACTTTTCCTGGAGTTCCTGTTACCTGGCTGCAAAGTGACGCTGCTGCCCAGCCTCGACAGCATGCATGAGGTAGAATCCAACACTTGTGGCACGAAGCTTATTGAGCACAGAGGTGATAAAGGAAGATGTGATTTCATAGAGGGGTTTTCCCAAGCACAGGACAGTTGTGTGTTACGTGATGTGTCAGGGAAGAAGCTGCTATGAATGCTTTAGGTCTTCCTCCCTGCGCTCAGTGGGCAGTCACACAAGGCAGTGGATGAGTGTGTGAGGCCATGCCTGTGACACATTCCTTAAGGCAGGGAACAGGAGAGGAGCTGGGCCTCACCTCCCAACAGCAGCAGGGCCCTAGGCAGAAGCGATGGAAGGGACTGGTTATTCCAGGTGAGGACAGGTCCAGGTGTGGCAAGAGCACAGACTAAAGCAACAGCAAGGGACTGAGCAACCAAATGTCTGCATCTGGAACACGGGCTCCACAGAAACCTTCCTCAAGCAGCTGTTTCCAAGGGGCTTTGGGTAAATCCACTTGAAGTTAAGAATTTGACAGATGTTTTTTCCCCCCTTCTCACTGTTAAGCCTTGGTGAATGTGGCATCTTTTTACAGGGGTAGGTGGGGATGGGGGAGGAGGAGGGGAATATGGAGGGCAGTATAGTTGGCTATGGACTGTGCTGTACTTTATCTCCAGCTCAGGTTCCAGCAGCTCTGAATACCTGTGAGGAACTGCAGAACAGCTTTGTGCCCAAAGTGGCCCATGGCACTTCCAGGGGCACAGAAGGGGAGGAGGAGGGGGAAGAAGGCCACAGAGACATTTCAAGGGGGATGTTCTCTGTGGCACATGCCCAGGTTGTCTGCAGAGAAAGTGTTGGAGTTTTGGCTCTTTCTCACTCTCGCATTCTGTTGCTGGCAGCACGTGGCTCTTTCGGGCTGTGGGGACAGCTGTGGTGCACTTGTCTGAGCACCTGGCACTGCCACCTCTCTGCTGGGCCCATGTGTGTGTCCCTTCCTTCACATTGTCTCAGTGAAAAGAATCTTCAGACCAAATCCTAAGTGACTGATCTCCAAGCAGTAAAGCTGTGCAGCTGCACTGACTTCCCCTGCAGCTTGTCCCCTCTGTGTGCTGTAGCCTTGCTCCTTCATGTGGGATGAACTCCATGCTGAGTAGCTGAGTTTCTGGCTGCCTGGAGGGTAGAGGAAAGGAACGCTAAATCCTTTTGTGAAACTCTTCTTTCTGGCACATATGGGTAAACTACATTCAAAGAAAAGGCTCTTTCCATTTCCCCCTTCTCTCTCTCTCTCCACTCTCTTAAAAAGAAAATGCTCTGATTTTTGAGGTGCTCCAGGCTGCAGAGCAGGAAGGGTCCAGGTTGGAAGAGTTTCAGAAGTGACTGGCAACTCTGAAATGACTTGAGGTGATGGAATGAGGGGGCAAAGGAGATTGCAACAGAATTGTAGTGAAGAGGAAGAAACCACCTCACTTACTGCTAAGAGGAAGCTGAGCCAAAGTTCAACAGAACTTGCTATAGTTACCCTAAAGACAGAAAGAGATACAAGGGAGAGAAGGATACTACCTGGGTCTGTACCTGTTCAACATTTTAAAAGGGCTTAGAGCTCTCTGCCAAAGGCCTGGCAGCCATATAGCGGGCTCAGAAGTGGTTTTAGATGGCACAGAGAAGCTGAAAAGCTTTAGTTGGAAATGCAGACTCCTGTTCCCTTAGGGGTGCAAAGGAACCTTGTTGTACCTTTATGTGCTAGGGAGATTTCTGTGGGGGTAATGCTTAGCCAGACATTTTGTGTTTGATTTACCCATAGTGATGGAGTGTATTATGGTGGCAGAACTTCACTGCCAGCAAGGGAATTGAAGCAGGCATCTGCATAAACTGTGCTGGGTCTGTGGAAGTCATGTGTGCCCTCAAGTGCCTCCCAAACACAATTGTTTCATATCCTCATCAGTCAGGAATTGTAGGTAGGGATTTGGTGTGATCTCTGTGGGAGAATAGGCTCTCCCATAATATCAAGACAGTTTCTAGTACTGTTCAGGGTTATTTTTGGTTGCCTGTCTTCTCCTACCTGTCCCTGTGGCGTTTCCAGCCTGAGACAAAACCCCTACCAACATCACCCAGAGACTACCTGGCCAGGAACCCTTGTTTGACCAGGGCTGGGGTACAGAGGGAGAGCTACCGAAGGAAGCAGATGTTTTCTGTCTGTTGTGACACACTGTGGTGGGCTCACCTTGGCCAGCTGTGAGCTGCAGTTCCTTCAAGAAATATCCACCTGCTGCACCATGCCCTCAGCAGGGCCTGGGGGCACTGTCTGCTTCAGCACCTCGAGTGCCTCCTCCCCTCCTGCTCTGACCTAAGTCCTGTGGGGCCATCTCTCACTCCTCACTGCCTGTGAAGTGTTTTCTGCCCTTTCTTAAACATGTTTGCCCCTGGGCACCACCATTTTGTCCAAGGGGCTCAGCTGTGCCCTGTGGTGGGTGGGCTGGAGCCATGTGGCAGTGTGGAACTGGCCATTTCAGGCATGGGCCAGCCCCAGCTTCTCCTCACTGCGGCTGCCCTGCAGCCACCCCACAGCCAGCGCCTGGCCACAGACACCTGGTGTGGGTATGCTGAAGGACACCTGGCTGATAGGATTTGGACAGGGGGAAGAGCTGCACCTTCTCCTTAGACTGGCGAGAGTCCCACCCCAGGGCGGAGATAAGGGCGCTTTCTGACACAGTTAATGTGGCTGGGACGTCAGGCAGGACTGAAATCAATGGTGTTGCTTTGGAGTGGACTCATGTAGGACCCACTGCAGAATGGGTCTTTGCTCACTTTAGAAGCTGCAGGATTTGCACAGCACCTCACTTTCTTCTGAGAGCTCTGCTGAGTTGTGCCAGCCGGCTGGCATGTCCTCAGTGGGAATGGGGGCAGGTGGAACCCCTCAGCCTGCATGCAGAGTGCTTCCCCTGGAAAAGTTTATTCCTCATCTGGGTGTCTGCAGGCAGAATATCCTCTTCCTCTGAGGAACTTCATCAGTTTTTTCCCCATCATTCTTATTTTGAAAAATTTACCTTTTAATCAAGCAAGGCACACAAGGAGTATGGAGCCTTTTTCCGGAGAGGAGAAGAGAGCACTAACAGCTCCCTGACCCACAAATTTGGAGGATGGTGATGCTTTTCCAAGGGAGCTGAGCTAACAGTCTGGCTGTAAGGAGTTTAGATCTGGAGCCAGACATCATGGTTAGGCCTGTCTGTGGTTATAATGTAGTTGTTTGGGTTTTGTAGAAGTTGTCTGATGGAATCTGAACGAAGAACAAAACAAAAACCCAAGGGGAGCTTTTTCTGGCGATCCTGGTCTCTGTTTGATCTGGCACCAGAGCTGGCTTAAATCTCACTTTGTCCTCCTTATCATGATATCAGAATTGGTACCGGCTCTGTTATGACAGTTACCGTGCTCCCTCTCCCTCCCCAGCACGCCAAGGTCACTGGGAGCATGAAACAGTATCTGCTGCCTGGAGCCGACCCTAGTAGGCTGCCGGGCTGCTTTGAGCTCTGTCTGAGCGCACAGCCAGTGCCCTGCCAGCACAGGTGTGGGCTTGCTGGTGCTAAACAAGGCACTGAGCAAGTGGTACAACAACAGTGGTGAGCTTCTGCAAAGCATCTGCGGCAAAAAAAAAAAAAAAAAAAAAAAACAAGTGCAGAAGGTGCTTGCCCCAGATGATGCAATGGACAGCCCAGCACTGGAGGAAAATGCATTGCAGTGTGCTGCTGGAAGAGGATGGTGATGCTTTCCAGTGAGTGAATATCATGGTTGCATAATTTAGGCAGGAGTACATCCAAGAATTCTCATTCTGTGTTTTTTTGGTGGGTTTTTTTTGTTTTTTTTTTTTCCATGGGTGTGGACACAGAAGCCCTTTTAGGCAAAGGCTGTGTAGTAGGAGTGAAAGTTTAGAATGGATCTAAGTGAGGTAAGGGTGGAAGAGACTGTGTTATCATACTGTGTGTGATAGACTGACAGAAGCTGTGTATTTAAATATAATGCAGCATATGATTGTCCTAGTGCTTGCAGGCTTTAGTTAAATCCTTACAGATTTTATTTCTGTGTGTAGATGTAGAACTGAGTGCTTACTCTGGATAGCTGCTGAACACACTCTGGTATGTGTTTTGTTGCTCAGACCAAGCTAGTTTTCATTAGTGCATTGTTATTACTGATGGACTGAGAAAAATGAGGGAGAGGGCATTCTTCTTTGCTTGCACTTGTTCTTCTTCAAGCCAATGGGATAACCTCAGCTTGAGCAGCCACTGATGGTGCCTCTCCATAGTCTAATTCTACTAATAGCTGTGCCAGGTAAGGACTTTTCTCTGCCTACAGGTCTGAAAAAGAAAGAATAGATTTGTGGGTTGCCTAATCCAGGAAAGTTCCTAGTCCTAGCGTGACGTGCTTTACTTGTATCTCTTCAGAAAGTTTGGATACTCCCTTCTGCCAAAGAACTGCTAGAGTCCTAATGTCCAGCTGGCCAACAGCTGGGCAGTGCTAACATCTTTAGCTGGAATGGTTAAATCTGGTAGGAGGCTTGCATTAAAATCTTAGTCATTTTTACATTCCTGAAAAATTAAAAAATATATCATCAGAACTAAAGAAGGAGCAAAGTTTGCAAGAATATTAGAAAAGTGTGACTTTCCCTGCTGATGACAGAGACTTGACATGGCAACATGGCATGAAGCATCCTGGAGGGTATATGGGAAAAAACTGGATGCAAACATATGAACTTTCTGTGCAACCAACAGCCAACATTGAACACAAAAAGAATATTGAAGCATTATGAAGTTTATGGCATTAAAATTAATTAAGGAATTAAAAAATCACTAATCTTGCAATAATACCAGCATTTCCCTCTTGAGCAATTGCTGTTTTTCACTATTTTGTATCAAAATGCATAGTATATTTAACTTCCTATTAGATCTAAGAGTCATACTGTATGTGCCAAGCATACAGAAGAGAGTTGCTATTCAAACTTTTTCATTCTTTCATCTTTTACTTCTTGTCATGTAATTTTCAGTCTTGGAACAGGTTTGTTAGTTTGGTTTTTTTAACATTAATTTCCTTTATGTAAAAAAAAACCACCACATTTTTAGAACATACTTTTGGTGTAAGTAGTCCCTGTTTGAAATCTGTGCAATACACACCTCACTAAATCCAGCAGGGCACAGCTGTTTAGAAATTTTGGGTTTGTGAGGCTTTTTCAAAGTAACATGACTCTGATGAAGACACTCTTTATTGTGTGATATAATTATTCTTCATAGTTTGTGGCTAGCCTTGGAAACTGCAAAGCTGACTTTCAGTTTGTCTTTTAATACTTGTATTCATACCTGCATTTCCTGATATAAAAGCAGCAGTGACTCTGAGCTCTAAACTTACAGCACGTAAACCAGATTTGCACCATTTCAGGCACACAGGGGAGGGGACAAAGACTGTCTGTATAGTTTAATGTACAGGTGGAGGCAACTGGAAGATTACATGGATTGGACCAGTATTTTCCAGCTTCAACTGTTTTTGCTTTGGCCTTATCTAAAAAAAGGTATCTGTGAATTTTTGGTTTTGTCTTTAAAAGGAAAGTATATTTTGCATTCCTCTATAATAACTTGCATGCAGCTGAGCAAATTCTGCCCAGATTTACATGTGCAAGACTCAAACTCTGTGTCTGAAGAAAAATAAGCACTGAAATTTTACTTCCACTGTAGAATTGAGGATCTGAGGCTGAAATACAGGTGCATGATCAAAATGGCCCTAGCAAGAAGCATTTAAAAAAAATACCTTCTCAAGCAACAAGTAGAGAATAATGCACTTGCACTTTACAGTGGGTAAAAGGTACCTTAAGAATACCTGGTACTTGGGTACCTCAAGGACAGGGGTGAGCCTTTCTAGACTCTACAAGTCACTAATGTTTATCTTTGTACATTTTTTTGTTTTTAATGTATCTGCTTTTGAAATCTTCTGGCTTTCTTTGTGCAATGTTTTGAGTGGGCATTCAGTCTTATGGCCTCCGCTCTTGGATTCCTTCCCTGCCTTGCCCTGAGTCTGGAGTCTGGAACCAAGTGCTGTTTATGCACAAGGGTGCTGGCAGAGGGGGTGGGGAAGTTGTGTTTGAAGTTTTATCTGAAGCAGATCTTCTCTGGATTGCTGGGTACCCCACTGGGGTGCAGTTAAAGTCATACATCCTGCTGTCTAAAGGCAGAGAGGAAGGATGGAGGCATTCTGACTCCATTCAAAGTTCATTCATGCTAGTTAACTGTGGCATGCTGTCAGGACCTCCTCCCTTCACCCTTCAAGCAGAAAGTGGAAGAATGGGGTATTAGTGTATAGCCAGGACCTCTTCTGCTGTATAGCTATGGGATGCTAGAGATAACCCTGGACATGGACCTAAGGACTGAATAGAACTTCCTAGCACAGCTTCCTAGCACAGCTTGAGATGTACCCAAAAAGTTCTTGTGGTTTAGACTACAGCATGGGTATTCCCCCCAGAGCATCAGTTTAGCCCATGACAATGTAAGGCGGCAGGGATGATGCCTTTCCATTCAACACAAAGCTTGACAAAATAATATTTGAAGAATTTTAGATGTCAGCAATATGTAACAGCAAAGATCAGTCTGACAGTTATAGCTGAGTTTTTCAAAAAGGACTTTGGATTTAGGTTTTGGGACCTCCATCTACCATGCCTCAGCCTGCTTATTCTGTGTACTGAGTGTCTAAAATTCCTTCTGATGGCAATGTAAAAGGTTTTACAGCTCTCAGTATTAAAGCCCAAAATATCTTGTACTAGCCAGCCCAAATGAGAGGGCAAAAATAAAATTTTTCATTGTTTATCAGGTAATTTTTGATCTGAGATCTAATTCAACTAGGTGAAGGACCAGAATCCAGCAGACAATTGAGGGTGTGTTTCCATGCTGGAGCTCAGCCTGTCAGATACCTTTTTCCCCTTCTTCATTTGTAGGTCTTCGTCTGTAGATATCAAAGTGCTTTAAAGCACAGTGTTAAGTATTGTTATCTCTGTTTTTGTAAAGCTGAGGGATATATGCAGCTGTGCTAAAGTGACAAGCCAGACTTCACACAGGACAATAGCTCAGCTGAGGAAAATGGCTAATCCTTGTGAATCTTTGCCCAGTGCTTCATCAGACCTCTCTCCAGTGAACACAGTGGTTTTTTGTAAAATCCTTGACTAAGTCCTACCAGCTTAGACACAAAGGACACTGGCACGAGGTGAATTTAGCATGCAGAAGGATTTGGCCAAAAGAGAGGAAATTACCGTAGCTTCCTATATAATCAATAGCTGAAATTGAATGAGACCTTGGCTCTGATGTGGTGGGTCCTTGCCTTGATTTGGGAGAGCTGTTCTTGTTGAACTAACTTTCTTTACTCCAGTAACAGCAGCAGCTGCATTGCGGCATAGACGTGCCCAAACTAGCTTAAATAGCTCAGGTACTGCTAGCCACTGAGCCAAAGAACCATGGAGTTCAGCATGGGCTTGGTGCCTGAGGATTTTATCCTGTTCTTTGAGTTTAGCATTTCTTTACCATCTCAGCTCCAGCAAGTCTTGCAATATGTTGAAAAGAAGGCTGGTGGGTCTGGTACCCTGTCTGCTCTAGTGCTTTTTCCAGCAGGAGTGTGGTACTAGGGTTGATTGTAAGAGATGTTGCCAAAGACAGCAGTGTCATGAAATCTGTTTTGCCTCTCTCTGCCTACTATTCTCCCTCTTCTTCCCCACTCTTCCACTGGTCTTCATCATTAGCTGCCTTGCCTTTGATTCCATTTGCTATGAAGCTCCCTAGCCCTAAGGCTCTGCTGGAGATCATGAATGTCTAGGAGCTGGCAAAGGCTTGGAGAAACAGCTGCCTGCTGGAAATGTTACGGGCCTTGCCTGACTGGGGCTCTAACAGGAGAATCTGTAGGGACTAAATATGGGAAAATCCAGGACCATTCCCTCTGTGTCCAGTAATAAGGACCAGAGGCATTTGTGATGTGTTCTCTCAAGCCAGTCTCTGGATGGTGGTCTCCCAGCTCAGCCTCTGTGAGAGAGCTTTGTTGATATCTGTAACTCATCATTTTCTCCTGGCAGCCAAGGACTTAAGCAGAAAAGAGGGTTCAGGTCCTTGAGAGCTAAGTAACTTCTGCTGAGTCAATAGGGAGGCACCATCACTGCCCTCAGTTTTGTTTACAGGAACAGCCTCATCAAATAGTGTTTGTGGGCAGAGACCCTGAGTAGACTGCCGAGCTGTTAAATTGCCAACCTACCCACTGGTTTATTCTGCAGCAGAAATACAAGCATGCCTGGACCAACCCCCAGAACTCAGCTCTGAACTCCTCTCTCGTTGTGTCAGAATTCCCAGCCTGTTTTGAAAATGGAATTTATTTTTGTTAAATTGCAAAAGAGTTGGATGCAATCTGCTAGTTGTGTTTTGCCTCTCCTCTTTTGTGCAGTGAATTTTGTTCATTCACTTTACATGCCTCAAGTTGCTGTAATGCTGCTGGGAAAGTAATTGCCTTGCACTTTCTCTTTCTGATGCCCACGGGTGACTGTGGGGGACTCCTCCCTGGGCACAGTGCAGAGTTAAAAGCC
The DNA here is from genome assembly GCA_024865655.1 of Emberiza elegans. Lineage (NCBI taxonomy): Eukaryota > Metazoa > Chordata > Aves > Passeriformes > Fringillidae > Emberiza > Emberiza elegans. Next base: position 49,041,909 of record JALJVW010000139.1, on the reverse strand, counting down.
CAGCTTTTGCTGCCTTGCTTAAGACCTGGTTATTTCTTTCTTTCTTTTTTTTTTTTTTTTTTTTTTTTTTTTTTTTTTTGTCAGCTGCCTGTTATATCAATCACAGAGCTGGGATCTATTTATAGGTTGGGACTCGGAGTACTGTGTCCTAGTCACAAAGAGAGGCAGAGACGCAGAGGGGACTGTCGGCTGGTGCAGGCAGAACCAAAAGATATTTAATCAGCAATTAGAAACACCTGAGGGCAAGGGAAATTCTACTCCAGCCTCAAGCCTCATCTCTCAGCCTGCAGCATGTAAGTAGCGAACTTCTATCTTTTATTGTGTTTATGGGCTTGTGTTTTGTTTCTTTTTATATTTTTATTTTTTAATCCAAGCATTGCTCTGCACAAATCCTTTTATCTGGTCTAAAAATTACGGCAGCATCTCAATACAGTTAAAGGTAATATTTTTTTTGGTTTTCACTCTCTCAGAGGAAGGTCAGTGCGACCCACAAGGAGAGGAGTTGGTTCAGAACTTTGTAGAAATCAGGCGGTTTCACTATTTGAGTGTGGCTTTTTCCTCTGGAAATAAGTAAATGAAAGTTTGAGTGGAACAGTTTTGTTTTGGGAATAGAAACAGTCAGGTTTGCTGGCATTCCAAAAAGGTCAATGTATAACGTAACTCTGCTTAAGGGCTTACCAAGGACAGGTGCTATTTATCCCATGCTGGTAAAGGCAAACCTGGGAACTTTAGCAGTCCTGTCTTAAAAGAACCAAGTGACAATCTTCCCTCTATTAAAAAACACAAAACCCAATACCCCCCCAGCTGCATATAAATCTTTTCTTATCAGACACATGCAATGAAATTTTGCTTTTACTGAAGGCATTTAGCATTAAGCAGTTGATGTTTCTTTAATTTTAGAAGTCCCAAAGCAACTGAAGAATCTTCGGTGACAAAAGAGGGGTGCAAGTCTTTGTAAAGTTGGCACAGTGATAATCAAAGAAGGAACTTACTCTCTCATCACCAATGAGATGTTTGCTTTAAAGCAGCCAAGATGTAAAATGTTTGAACAATTATATATTTCTGGAGTATTTTTATTAACAGAAATGTGAAGAGAGGGAGAACAACAATTAGTCAGTTTTTTTTATTAATAGCTTTCAGTAGAAATATGAAGAGAGGGAGAAAAATAATTACTCTGAATTTTTTTGTTAATAGATTTTAGTATAATATTTTTTTGTCAAAATATAAGAGGTTTTTCTTGTTTCATAGTTTTGCTTCAGAGGTTTGTGTTACATCTTTTTACAAAATTTAGGGTTAGTATTTATTTCTAAGCATAGGAAAAAAACCTTGCTGTATCTACCCCCCAGAATCTTAATATTACTATTATAATTTTAGTATGTCAAGTTTTTAGCATAATTTTCTCACTAAATATATGTTCTAGAAAACTTTTTTACCCCCAAAATGTATCATTTTTGAAGGTAACAAAATATGAAATGAAGCTAAACTTAAAATAATTTGGAGGGAAAAGTGTCTGATAGAAACAGAAAAATAAAACCAGAGCTGCCTCACAGTTAAAACATCAGATTTTGAGGAATACTTGAGAGACAAATTTCTTGGATTGACTGTAGAAGGGTGACAAATAGGCTGCTTCTTCAGTTCTTTATTTTGCATTTCTTCAATGTACATTTTATAATACTTAGAATATTTAGCTTAAGTAACTAGGAATAAAAAATATTGACTACATGTTAATGCTCTCTGAGTTTTTAACCATTGATATGAATACTCCATCATTCAGCTAGAATTCTGATATAAGGAAGGCTTTTATGAGGATATAGATAAATAAGGTGAAATAATATGCCCAAATAATGCCCCAAAAGATCATTACAACACCTTGCCTGCTGTGAACCTTTTTTCTCACAAACAAAACCGTGATCGTTGTCATCATATGAAGCTTCATTTTGATTATTTAAGCTTTCTGCTTTACTTAAAAATAAACATATTTAAATTATTTAAGTCCCTTTCTGTTTGTTTTGCCATGATATTACATTTATTGCTTCTCTGTAATAATGCAATGTTATTTTGTAATAAAAGAAGCAGATTTTTCTGAAAAGCTCTAAAGGACTAAAATTGCTGACTCTGTCACCAACAAAGAATCTATCATTATAGCTGGTCTGAGGTCACATGAAGAATTAAAAAACAAGAGACATTGCTGAAAAAAAAAATTGAATTATTTTCTTCCCTACACAAAACCAATATTAGCATGATTGTGCTTGGAAATTACTGCAACCCTCCCCCCCCACCCCATTTACCATACATTTTTGCAGAAATCTGAGAAATAAAAAAAATTTTTCCAAGTATAAAGCTATAAAAGGTTCAGTCTTAAGAATTTATTTGGACTATTCTATAGTTGTGTCCACATAATTGCTGGACTTTATTCTTCTCTTTCAACCACATGTGAATATTTTGCCCTGTTACCTGACATAGCTTGTTATTACTGCTTTGGAAAAAAATAACCAAGCACCTTCTGTCCTTTGGGATAGTGATCAAGGCTTTATAGGACTGCTTTTATTTGGAGGGAAGGCGTTACCTGTGGCTAAAGGGAAGGCCAATGCATTATGTAGCAGAAAGAGTTTGTTATTTAGTTTCGGCTTCACTAATGATTCATATTTTGTAGACTAAGCACCTATCAACCTCTGAACTGTCTTACTGTACATATACTTTTGCATGATTTTTTTTTTCATTCCTTAAAAAGTCCAACCAACATATTTTGTTTTATGCCAGTTTATTTGTTTCTTTGACTGCAAAGTAATGATTGACATGCAGATTCTCTTTTCCACGCCTCTCCTTTCTTTGCTGAGTATGACATCTCTAGGGAATTATAAATAAAACCTGTGCCAGATCGGCTGCACAGGTGTCTGGAGTACGGCATGCTCAGGTGCCTCACTGTAAATCCCTGAGAATATGAAGTAAACAGAAGCAGAATAAAAATACTCTTCCTGAAACAATTCTGTGTTTTGAGGGGCCTTCTGCATAAACCCCCCAAAGCCAGCAGCCAGTTATTAAAGACTCTGTAGCTTTCTCTCTCTTACCTTTTTTTATCGCTTTACCTGTACATCTGTCCATCTATTTCTCATCTATTTTTACATTTCATTATGCTGTGCTTGCTCTCCAGCACTCTTCTTTTCCTTTCCTGAAGACACATTTCTATCTGGCACAGAAAATAAACTCAGATTGCGGGTAGTTATGTTAATCTAATTCAATCCTCTGTGGGCTAGGAGTGAAATTCTAATAGTGGAGCTGTTGAGGGCTTTTTTGTTAATGGCTTGGGGATTACATTGAGTTAAAGGCTCATTTCCTAATCAAACAGAGAGGGAGAGAGTGACTCCGAATATTTATGAGTCTCCCAGCGAGAGTTAAACATTGAACTCCAAAAGCAGGATTTCAGTGCAGCAAGAAAGAGTTAAAACCCCTCAGGGCTGCTGTGGAGAGGGAAAAAAAAGGAAACCAGTTAAGCCATCAGCATTTTCAACTGCTGTATAACTTCAGTTTGAGAGAAAATAATCATCTCACGAGCTAAAATGGAAACTGTAGCAAGATATTTAAAACAAAGTCAAGTGATGCTTCAAAAAGGCTCTTCTTCAGTGAAGCAGGATGCACGCAGTGCATGCAGCCGCCTAACAGAAACTCCAAATAAATACTCCTCTAAATGAGAAGGATTGGAGGGTGGGTTGCCTTTTTATTATTAATGCCTGGAAGACATAATTTAATTTTCTAATGCTTTTTATTTTTGTTTCTACTTAACTCTTGGGTCACTTTTTCTTTAAAAAAGAAAAAAAAAATTAAAAGGAAGTATGGATGGGTCAGTATCTAAATTGTCCTCCTTCTGTTCTGCAGACTGGTACCTTTTGAGGCATTTTTTCTGTCCTTCAGTTTGGCTGGAGTCTTGTATCAAACAGTCTAGTTGAAGAACTGTATTTGCTGTGACAGGAATGATTGACCAAATTAATGGCTGATTGCTTTTGTGATGAGTTCATCATACATGCATGGGCTGCTTGAGTAGAGCTTTCTGTTGCTGCAGAAGAGCAGGCCTGCCTGCCTGCAGCAAGCCCAGGACCTCTGTGTTGCTAAGGGCTGGTGTGTTGTGAACTAGCCAGCAGCAAGCTTTTTTTGCTCCGAGCTGGGACTCAGAAAATTTGTCTGCAGCAGGTGAACTGCACAAATTCAAGACTCTGCCATGATCCTACCTCTCTTCTGAAAAGAGGCCCTGGAAAGGACTGGGGATAGAAACCTGTTGTTTTCTGACACGTGGCCGAGTCAGTTCTCTGTGTTCCTCAGTTTCCCTATTTGTAAAATGATATGTGACTGCCATCAAAATAACTCCAAGATCTGCAAAGAGCAATCCTATATAAATCCCAAGTGGCTGATTTGCCTGTGGGAAAAACTGTGAATCAGTGGCATAGGTGCATAGTTGAAAACAAGAGGGTTTGTGCTGGGAACAAGAGTTTCCCCCCTTCACTTTATTTGTTGTTGTTGTTTGGTAGGGGTTTATGGTTTGTTTGGTTACAGTTTTTTTAATGCATTTTGTACTAGCCACCAATAAGGTTTTCTGATTTTGGCATAGCTAGGAAATAGAAGAATAACGTACTTCTCATGTAACATTCAGTGGTGCTGTCCCGTACACTAGGTCTGAGTTTAGTCTTAGTGGCCCTTGCTGAGATGAAGCTCCAGGTTTATTGCCCAAAAGTGGTAAATTCTGGCTAAAAAAAGTAAGTCACTGTTTCATCTGGAGCCATGTGTACCAATGGTCATCCTGTATGCACCAAACTTGGCATTTTTGCTGACATGTCTATCTGGATGTAGCACCTTGAGGTAAGATTTGGCATCTTGCCCTAGTTTTAAAATTATTTAAAACTGCGACCTGATGTGAATGCCTGAGGCCCCTTTCTCTTTGTGCTCTGTGCCTGGGCCTGCTGAGGACAGCACCATCAGCTAGAGTGTACTTTATTAAATGCATTTGAAATACATATTAACTGTGTTCTTTCCCTCTAATCACTGGAATATACAGCAGATCACTTTGAAACAAATCTTTCTGTGGCTGAGCTGAAAACTGTGTAACATTTCTTTCCTGCCCTCTCCTTCCCATCGCAGTTTCCTTTCTTTTTGCTCAACCTTTTCCTCTCCTGCACTATTCTGCTGTGGCCAGTTCATGCTTAGATTTTCCCTGCTGACCTTTCAGGCAAAACACACTTCCTTCTCCTCTTTTTTGTCCTTTCCAGTGCTATGCTGAATTTTACGAATGACTTGCTGTTTACCCTGATGGTGGCTGCATTTCAGTGAAGCTTTGCCTGGGATATATACATTCTATGAAGAACTGGGAAACTGAAAGGTTGTTCTTCAGCTTTCCCAAGAAAGCTACTTTGTTTTTGCATGCTACAACTACTTTAAAAAATATAGAGGCATAGGAATTTCAAGGAAGGAAATACTGCAGGTCTAAAACTTTAAAACACATAGTTTAATTGGCATTATGTCTTCAAAGTAACAACAGTTTTAAAGTCTCAGCACTCTTGAAAATCTCTAGAAAAAGTGCTGCACCTTTAGGGGAAATCAGTTTTTTTGGAGGGATGAATCTCGCAACTAAATCTTGTTGTTTGGATACTGGAGAGCATATGCCCAGCATATATGAGAAGGAAGCATAAGTGGCTATTTTTATTCATTAAGGAGTTGCTGCCCTTTCCTTTCCCCCAACCATGTGAGATGCGAATGATCCTGCTCACAAGAGTTTCACGCTGCTCTCAGAATGGATTCTCTTTTTCTTCGTAATTGTGTTTGCTGGATCAGCAGGAAATGTACTCCACAAGTTCTTCCCCCAGTCTTCTGTGATCACCTCTTTGTAGTAGGCCTGAACAAATGACTGGTAGCTGTGTACTAAAACAGACATTTAATTCACATCCCCCTAAAGCTCACAGGACCTTGAGGGTAACTTTCTGGGTGAGAAGGGGGTATGTCTGCCACCAGGCTTGCCTTTCTTTTTGTTTGCTTTTTTATTCATCCTTAGACCTTTTTTTTCCCCCACAGGCTTCTTGCACTTTTAAAAATTGCAGTTATTGTCACTGGCAGATTTTTCTACTTCTTCCCTTTAAATAAGAAATTCTTTCCTGTTGCGTCATGTCCCCATGGCCTGGTACAGGGGGTTCCAACCTTTCCCTGTTGGGGATGTGAACTCAAGTAGATTGGTGAAGAGCTCATGTGAATAGGATTTTCTCAGTGATACTTTTTTTGATCTACAGTCTATAGCACTGAGAGTGTGGTAACACTCAAGTTATAAATATTGGTGAATGCTATCTTTGCATAGGAGAGGGAGACAAGGATTTTCTGAGTGCAGCATTGGCTAGGGAGAGATTACTTGCATCAGCATCCTCTCAAATGCTCAAAAAGACATTTGAGGAGCCTATCTCAAGTCCCACTGCTTTTTAGGTGGAAACTGATGTGTACAGCTTTAATCACGTTCATGCCCATCTTTAGACCAAGATATTTGTATCACTGCTGTTCTTCCATTCTAGCTCTAACAGGCTCCCTGTTCAGTTCAAGGTGAGCCTCTTCACTGATGACATGTCTTTTGCCCATCTCTTAACTGGGTTCCCCCTTCCCATTTCTCAATTCTCTGTGGAGAATTGCATGATCTCAGCAAAATGCTCTGTGTTACTGCAGGCTTTGAGTATGGTCCTGTTTTGCCCCCCATAATCTCTATTCCCTTTTTCACATTGCAGATAATCACATGATCCTTCCATTCTCCCTGAGCTTTCTTCCCACCCTTCTTATTCTCTTTTTGCTACATAGGATTGAACCTCACTTTTGTGTGTCTCTAAATAGGCTCTACTGTTGTTCACTCTCTGTAATGACTGTTCATGCCATCTACTGCCTGTGCAGCCCTTTCTGTGAGTGTCAGCTGCTGCTCTGCCTTATGCTCCCTGCACAGAGAAGCAGTTGGGGATAGAGAGCTACAGTTTCTGTACAAAGAAATCAGATGTGAGGATGCTTCCATGTGCTCCAAGTATTTATAGACATGTTACTACTGTGCTGAAGTGATGGGCCATACCTTTTGGTAATACCATGTTGACCTGGATACAGCAATTGTAGCTCTGTAATCTCTCCTGGCACATGGGTTTGGGAAGTGTGTGTAAAAGGAGGACAGAATTAATGGGGCTGCTGCTATGTTTGTGAAGAGTTAAATGGTGGGAGATGAGAGTCACAGCTTCTCCTGGGGAATAAGGACTAGCCAGAAGAATTGATTGTCTTGGCTTATTGATCCTTCAGGAAACAGCACTGAAGTGATAATGCTGTTCCTGCCATTTTGAGGCACTTTGTACCAGCAACAACCTCTGTTTACCTAGGCTAGTGCAAAGGAAGAGCTGCACTGTTGCTAACTCATTCCAGAAAAAAACATGCCAGACATGTTGAGTTTGCCACTTGTCTGTCTGCTCCCGGGAGAGGTGACTGAACAGTGGTAGCTCAGAACATGTTTGTATTTTATAGTGCTTAATGGAGATTGGCTGCAAATGGTAGCTTGTGAAATGCCATGCTGAGTCTTTGCTGTCAGTGTCTTGGTCTGAAACATTGGTTGGATTAGATGGTCTTTAAGGTCCTTTCCAAGCCAAACTGTTCTGTGATTCTACAAAGTCTCAGGGTGTCATGTCACAGGATATCCATCTCTCCCATCCCTTTCCATCCCTTCACCTTTCTGTTCAATTGGCAATCATCACTCAGCTGGTCTTGCTTCACCAACTTGTTGAACCAGGGTGGTCCAAGTGCTTTTTATCCTGTGATCCCAATGTCCACCTCCTAGCCAGGAGCCAGCCCACTTGTGTGGGCTGATGGGAAGGGGATGATGAAACATCCCACCTCCTTTGCACTGAAGCACATGCTCTGAGAAGCCAGGTATTTCTTTCTGGCCTCAGGGTGGCAGAAGGAGGAACACGCACCTGGTGCAGGGGCTGCTGGAGGAGCAGTGCCTCCCATCACTCAGCTACTCCACCCCTGTGCGTGCTCAAAACTTGTTCACTCAGCACAGCAGTGTCAGCCCTGAGCTTCTCTTGGGTGCTTCTACAGCCATGGGCCTGGGAGAAGTGGAGGCCCTGACTGTGTCTGGGCTCTCAGTTGTCCAGTAGCACAGTGGGCTGGGGAAGCCCTTGCACTGCTCCCCCTGAGGCATCAGCTGCAAGCAGCAGATGGACTGGGCTTGGCTCACACCGTTAGCTGGACCCCTGCTGGTAACTGCACGTTTGGACTCTCACCTGTAGAAATAAATGAGCAGATTGCTCATGATGCTCCCTATATCCTTTTGTCTCTGCTTTGTACTTCAACAGGCTTTGCACCATTTCTCTTTTTGGATGTGTTGTGTTTTGAGGAAGGTCAGGCAGGTCTCTTCAGCTTCCCATAGCAAGGTCAGAAGGGCAGGAAGTCTTGGGGCCACTTGGAGCGCATTGCCAAGTCTTCCACAAAGTTAGGAGGGCCAAAAAGTTTTTGTGAAATGCTTCTTTGTTGAGTCAGGCCAGATTATATATAGAGATATGCAAATAAAATACAGAGCCATTTAATTACCCTACATATAATTTCTATACTTCATCCTCTTTGATGTTGCCAACAACTTTATTGCAGCACTTGATGTTTGACTTTACATCTCAACCATGTGAAACGAGATGATGAGAAAAATTGCAGGTTTTTTTTACAGAAGAAAAGTGTCTATACCACAAGATTTCAGGGAACAACTAAAAAGTAATGCCAGCTATATTCTTTTGTTAAAAAAAGAGATTATATTAATAACCACCAATGCATAATAGAATATATAATTATGTTTCTTTTGGGACTTGATCAGTAGCTGAACATTCAAGGCTCAAAATAATGAATTTAATATAGTATGCAACATCATATGTTATGTAATGTAAAATTATCTACTACTTAATAAATCTCATGCTGTGACTGTTCTACTTCTTCTTAACTAGCTCTCAGACTATAGTGATGAGTTCTACTGGCCGCTTCTGTTTTGCTCTTGTTGTTTGTATCATGATGCATTCGCTACAGCTGGGGCTGGTGCATCTAGCCAAGAGACAGCTTCTGTCTGCAAGAGCTTCCAATTTGATTCAAAACAAGAGACTGCTGGGGTAGAGTCAGTCAGGAAGTCTGTGGCTAGAGGAAAGATGAGTGCAGCTGAGATGGGAATTTGTGATAATATATTGCTGAAAGTGTGGCTTCTTGGGAGTACAGGTGACTTCCTTGATATGGACTTAACAAAAAGATACCAAAAAGAGCATAGGCCTCTATTTTCCTGTGTAACACTTGTCTAATTCTTTGCTTTCAAAATTAGCTCCTCCACTTTCTTAGCTGAGTAGAGAGTTCTGCTACATGTTCTCAGCATCTTTACATACATGAGTCTTTTCCTCACTTTTTTCAACGAGGTAGTCATCTTTCTCTTTATAAAGAAGCACTTTAAATAAAACAAATCAAATACTGCATCACACAAGATTAGTCTTGGGGTTTTTTCTGTGTCATTCAGTGACAAAGTTATGGAGGGATTCAAAAAGATATCCCCATAAAGGCATTTGCTGGACGTGTGGACTCAATAGTGGCAAGTACATGTCCTGGTCTAGAGGGAACTGTCTAAGCCACAGGCTGCCAACATACAGATGATGAGGTCTGCAAAGGTCCAACAAGGTCAAGAACAGGGGGAAAACTCTCCTTTCTTATAGTCTTTCCCTGAGCACAGGTTAGTGTTTGATATCAGAGGTAGAATACGGGACAAAGTGACATCCTAACTTGACCTGGTGTAGCTCTGCTAATAACTTTTCTTGCAACTGAATTCAGTGTTGTCACTTTTTGCAGTTAGTTGTTTACATGTTACTCTGTTACAGATATGTAGAATCTACATTTTGGGATATCCACTCTTGCTTACCCTGGATGTTTTTCTCCTGCTGTAGGTAGTGTTTCTAAAGCTGCTGAAGTGCCTAGAATACAAAAGCTATGCCAATTTAAAAAGATATAGAATTTAAAAGTAGTAGTAAAGAGAAGATTGCAGCCATGGTGCAAGACTGAGCTAATCAGAAATTATTTTTCCTGAATTTATCTTTTCCATATGGTACTGTGCTCCTTCCCACTGACTGCATGGTTCTTGAGGTAGCATTTTCAGGGCAGAAGTTAGGCCCAAAGGGAAAGAGGCAGTGGGTTAGAGGACCCTTTCAGATATTTATATTTAAGGCCACATTATGCAGCAGCTGGGATTTTGTTTCCATGTATCCCATCCTTTGCTCTGTAATGCTGAGCTCTGCAAAAGGTTTAGTCACCTGATGGGTTTTGGTTTGGTGGCGTGTTGAGGCAGAGATTTGCATTGCTGTATCATCAGCTGGCAAAGGTTTCTTGAAGCAAATGGTCACTGCATTAGAACAGCCAGCAGGGCCCCTTGTCTTGCTGGTACTTGCTCTTTATAACTTTGTCAATGGCTTCTGGCTTTGATTTCCCCATCTGTGAGTGAGAGGGAGTGATATGCCCTCTATACCTTCTTTCTGCAGTGCAGCACATGGGAAACGCCTTCCCAGGTTTTACCTGACAGAGAAAGAAATTGGAGAAGAGGAAGACATTTTGCTTTTAAGATGAGAGCACAGTGGGAGAAAAGGAAAGACCACAAACATCATGCACTCAGTGGTTATATGATGGAGCATGCTTCTTGTACAACACCTGTCCTGTGAGCCCACAGTACTGAAGATGTGCCCTCTTATTTGCTGAAAACTGTTCTTTCGTCTTTTGGCTTTTTTTTTCCCCAGGATTTCTTGGGCCTTTACCAATGCTGCCATATGTAAATTTGTAATTGTAAACCTATGTAAGCTTGGAAGCTCATGTAATCTCATGTAATTTTGCTGCTGTATGTCTCCAGTAAGATGTGAAATGACTTCAGGCTTCTGAGCACATTTACCTTATGGGCCAGAATTCACTTCTGTGGAGAGAGGACAGCTGTGCATTACTTTTTGGGAGCTAGAAGAGGTAAGGCAAGGGGCAGCTGTGCTTCCTATCCTGCTTCACATAGATTGTAATATTTTGCATGTTTCAGTACTTTGCACTGGCAGGTACTGATGTACATGGCAATCAACCCAAAATCTTTCACATTGAAATCTTGATAAGCCCTCAGACCTGGAAAACTTCTGACAGGCCTGAAGTGTTGAGGAACCATGCTAGGTTTAGCCCTCCAACCCGCTCAGAAATATTCCTTTTTTTTTTTGGAGCCCATCAATAATGTGGGACAATTATGTAGCTATGAAGAATGATTTGATATTGTACAAACATCTTTTTGTATCATTTTCTATTTAAAAGTGGAGCTAAGCAGGAATTTTTGCTGCTGGTTTCCCATTCATCTGGGAAACGCTGCAACTTTAGTAAATGCACATTTCTGTGGAGAGGACTCGAGCTGCTAATTTGACTGTAGGAGTTTATTTCTGGAATGCAGCAGTGTTTCACCAACGGAGCAGCTGTCCTGGAAACACTTACCACATGGGGTCATTTTCCTCTCTGTGTGTAATCAACAAAGCCACCCCAGTTAATCTGAATCCTTTTAAGTCTCCTAAACTAGACCATAGGAAGTGCACAGAGATCCCTAGGACTATGACCTCCTTCACTTCCTTCTCCTATCATTAGGGAAGAAAAAACCAGTCCCATACTTAAATGTGCCTTAAAGGGGAAGCCTAAAACCTCTTCTGAGCATGGAAAACTGTTTCTTAACAGTGATATACCACTGATTTTGTGGGGAGGTGTTGGTCCTCTGTTTTCTGTGTGTGTTTTGTGATAGTAGCTACCAATCTCCTAAGTTTACCAAATATTCCAGGTTGCAAGATAACAACAGCCAGAGGTGGAAAAGCTTATTGGGTTTATTCCATTCTTTTTGTTCTCTTTGGTTTGCTTTGCTTGCATAAGCAAACCTCTATTCCCTTCTGGGATGACAGTTGTGTAGGTAAATTCCTTCTACTACCAGAGAAATTTTCACAGTTATACAGTTGAAACGATTTTCTAATTTTTTTTCTCCCTAGTTCTCTCTCATGTTGCCCAGTTCCTTCCTCACTGTTTACACTTTTCAATACTTCTTGCATTTAAGTGCTGTTTCTAAATGCTCTTTGCCTCTAGTAGACTCTATGGGGTTGTTTTTTGCCCTCTGCTAGAACCTTGCATCAATCTCTGGAACTGCTGTATAATCCATATTATGGTTCTATTAAGAATGTTTTACTCTTTGAGTTTAGCGACTACTTTCTTTGTTTTAAACCTGTCTTCAAGGCCAGTAAAAGGTAGCAGGTCTTTGTGTGTAGGAGGACATTCTCTCAAGCCTGGACAAGGACCTTTTCAAGAGGCTTCCACCTGACAAGTCCTGCACCTGTGGTCTGGGCCAGCCTTGCTGCAGCCCTCATGGAGCTCTATAAGGGAAGTCTGCATCTGCCAGGATTCAGGGACTGCTTCTTCAGTCAGGTGCTTGGAACAGACAACAAAAATTACTTTGATGGTTGCTGTCTCCTCTCTCCCCAAGCTGTGCTAGTGTGGCTTTTCAGATTATTAAGTATGACTTGGGCTTCCTAAAGATTACCAGTATTATCAAGGACTTTTGCTCCTACAGTGAGTTGTGTCAGAAGGTGATTTCAAAAGACACCTCACTGAATTCAGCCAGAGTATTTAATAGTTAGAGTATTTCATGTTAGAGTAAACAAAACTCTAAAAAATATTCAATACATGTAAAATATCTTTTTCTAAGTTCTTTGCCTTTCCTGATGAGGTGAACATAATTTTTCCTGGGTCACCCTTATGAAAAGATAGAATCCAGAAGAATAAGAAGGCTGGTGTGATCCCCTTTAGAGAAAAGGCAATATAGCTTTTCCTTGCTGAGAGCCAAGGGGTAGTAAGTTGTAACAGGAAAGCAAGGTTGATTTTTGAGAGATGTTGCAGAGGGAACAGGTGATCAGGTTTTGAACACAGCCTGCAATGACGCAAATCAGAGGGAGCTGGAGAACAACAGTGTGTGCCTTTGAGAACCCTTCAGTGGGCAATAAAGTAATAAATGAACGTGTAATGGAGAAGAATAGAACAGTGTTTTCCCCAGTATTATGAAAGAGTCTGAATGAAAGGATGGATTTGTTTTATCTGCTAAAACTAGAGCCATGTTTAGTTAGCCAGAATATGTGAGAAATTGGAAGAACAGTTTTTCCTCTCTTGTTTATGAGCTTGTGTTACAGCAGAGTTCTCAGCTTGACTTCAGTGCACCCACACTGAAAATGAGTACTGTAGTAGTGTAGGCAAACCTTGGTGCAAGGCAAACATATTGGGCTTGACTGATTGACAAGCAGATCTCTTCACCCTTTTGTAACCATGATGTGATGAATTTATAGTATTTGTTCTCAGTGGCAACTTGCTCTATGAAGCTTGAACTAAATTTCATTAAATAAAATTAAATCTCTTTTTTTCACCTCTAACCAACACAAAGATTATTGAATTCAAGACATGGACAAATTTAACTGACCACTTTTCCTGTTTAAGATTTGTGCACTGCACAGCATTTTCCTTTAGCCTTTCTTTGTATATGCTTTATACTTTCTGGTAGATACAGCATACATCCTCGGGCAAAAATGTGTCATTTTTCATAGCAGGATTACTATAATGTATAAGAAATTGCCTTATGAAAGCCATGTATTACTTGTCTCAATTGAAGCTTATTGGGGACAAACAAGTACTGGACAAACAGCTCAAACACTTAGTGAACAGCTTAGGCAAAGCAGAAGCTGTCTTAGAACGCTTGTCTTGTTTTCTACAACTCTCAGAGAACCATGAGGACTCTCAACAGATTTTAAGGCAGACCCATGCCACTCATGCTTTAGCCCTAATTGCATTAAAATCTAAAATCCACCTAGCAACTCCTGCACTTGTCTGGGCAGTTTCTCAACATCAACATCTTCTAGAGAGACATACAACCTTGATTTAGAGACATTGTATAGAATAACCAACATGCCTCATGACAAGTAGTCCCAAAGGCTGGTTCTGGCTGTTTAAAAATGTCTTTACAGCTAAGTGAAATTTGTCTAGTTTCAGATACCAAGAATAATCTTTTCTTATATTCTTTTAAAGCTAGATTAAAGAATTTTCCACGATTAATTTTCCCCCCACTTACAATTAGATCAGGTCAACCCTTAGCCTATTCTTGGAATTAAATTTATTATGCTTCTCAGATCTGTCATTGGATAGGTTTTGTTTCAAGCAGGTATTAGGTTGACAGGACCATGCTTTTCAGTTCAGTAACTTATGTCTTTCAATATCATTCTGTCCCAACCATGTCATCATTTATCTACACAAATGGGGACATTTTCCAAGAAAAACACCCCATATATGAATGCTTTTAAGAAACCCTTTCATATTGCTAACGGTTTCACAACTTTCCCAACTGCTGCAAGTCATGTGCCATGTACAGGTATTTGCGTTTAGCTGGACTACCAATAATCCTGCATGTGGTCAGTTTGAATTAAGCAAAACTTTTGGAATTTTTAACCCAGACCAGCTCCTCAATCTGAGCTGTACAAACACATGTGTTAACACGAGGGAGGAGGCAGGACAAATGTGCCTCAGTTGAGAAGCGTGGTAAGATCTCTGCTTTCTGCAATAGAGATGCATTAAAGAGCTTAAGTAGTGGGACTTCATTTTTCTACAATTGAATTTGTAAAAATTAAACTCCTAAAGGAAACAAATAGGCAGGACCAATGTAGTTTTATGCTCTGTGAATGTAGCACATATTTGTGTCAAATTAAGGGAAAATCTACACTTCTGCAGAGGGCAGGAAGGGATGTGATTCATTGGTAATTTAAAATACAAAATCTTACACTTAAATCTACTAGAGAAAGAAATTTGATACACTCCAAAAGCCTTTGGGGTTTGTCCACTCTATGTGGCAGAATGTGGTTGTGTTTCTTCAGGAAGAATTTGGGGAAGAAGTCCTGGTTTGGGTGCTTTTATGTTCATATTTCCTGGCTTTATTCAGGAATGAATATTGAGAACACAGATACTTCAAGGAAGTTGGGCTCTGAAAGAGAGTGAGTTTTACATGAGGACAGGACCAGTAATGTGTTTCTAAGGGCACAATAGAATCAGTCTAAGAGACAATGGGCTTTCTTCTGTCAGGGTTTTAGAATATTCGATTATTTCTTCCAGCATGTCCCCTGCCCTGCCTGCTATAATGCCATGCAAAGGCCACTTGCTTTCATTCCCCTATGCTAGGATATTTAGGCTAGTCAAAATCAGACCCTGTGAATGGATGTAGTAATGAGGCCCATTCATCAGTCTCAAATACAGGTGGCCTGTCCATCCATAATTTTACCATGAGTTTTCTTCCTCTTCTGTTAAATAAGAATTTGATTATCATGAGTGCAAAGGTAAGTGCTTTACCAAAGAATTCCTGCACCAATTGGTAGGTGTATTGAATTGCTTGTACATTCAGTGTAGCTGTATGCCTACAAGGTAAATGCTTGGATTGTGAAATCAAGGTAAAGAGGCTTCATACATCACAGTAACAGCTGCTGCAGTGAAATATACCCTTCTTTGTACTTTCTCTGACTCTGATTGTTTGTGATATGGGCAATCCAAGACTTATGGAAATAGCTTCTCAGCTGGTGTAAACTGGTACAGCTGCAGTGAAAGCAAATGAGCTCTGCCACTGTACACCACATTACTAGTTGGCTTCTGGTGTCACTATGTAGATGTTTCCTCGCCTTCAAGTGGTCAGGTTTTATGCATGCAGTAAGTAGCTACAGGGTTTTCAGCAACCTAAACCAACCCTAAGCATGGTTTTAGCACAGGGCTTTACTTTCCAACTGTATTCGTACACAAGGAGAAACACGGCCATCAGGTAAGTGGAGCACTGGTGAAAAGTGAGTGAGAGAGTCTGGGGGAATGGTAGTGACAGCCAAGTCTCCTCTGTGTTGGCAATGCAGCATGACAGGCCAAGGGAGCAGAGTGGGCAGGGGCAGACCTTGGCCTTTGTATGAGGCTGGATTGTGCTGTGTGCAGGCAGGACACCGCCAGGCAGGGAGGGGTGTTCTGGTGAGATGCTCAGCTCTGGGCACTAGCAGCAAAAAATGCAGAGGAAACTTGGAAGGTAGTAAGAGAAGAACAACAAAAATGATAACAGAGCTGGAGGGATTGTTTTTATGAGGGAAGATCAAAAGAACTAAATATGTGAAGCTTGGCTAAGTGATGACTAAGAAGGGAACGTGAAAACCACCTACAACTGTTTGAAAGGATATAAACACTAGAGGTGAGCAAACAGTGGGGACAAATAGTCTGTGAATTTGAAAGTCATTTTCAGTTCAGCTGTGTTTCTGCCTTTAGTAATCACTTTCTGTTAAGGCTTGTGCTTTACTGAAAATATTTTCAGGGAATATTAAACTTGTATATTCAAATGCTTCAGTATCTGCAAGGGAATTCTGAAATGTAAATTCAATCTTCAAATTTGAAATTTGCTTTAGTTTACATAAATCACTTAGTGTATAGTGTATACATTGCACTAATCAACAGTACGCAAAATTTTTGCATGGCAAGTCAAATATATGGTTGAAAACTGTATTTTCAGTTTTAATATGGTATTTGTATGCTCCCCTGATGCAATTACTTAGTTAACCAAGTAATGCAGGATAGATTCCAACTGTTTTCTATCAGCTTTGCACAAAAAGGTGAGACACTTGCTTTTGTTGATGGGCTGCATTTTATAAATGGTGAGATTTACATGTTGAAATGTTGGGGGAGATATTTTTTCTTTGACAAGAGTTAAAAGTCACTAGACCCCAACACCACAGCACACTATGTGTATAAGGGCTGTTGGTGCAGTTTTGTGGAGTCATCAAAGTGTGCTTGTGCACTGTGAGGGAGATCTTTTCTAATTTTTTGGTGCCCAGTTTATCAGATGAGAAAGGTGAATTTAGCTCCTGTGACCCTCCATGGGCATTTAGAGCAATTGAATTAAAAAGAAATTTCACAATGAGTATAAGAAAATATTGTCTTAATGGTGAAATTTTCTCCTCCTGGAGGTCCACTTGTCATTTAAAGCTCTAGGGCAAAGCAGTGGAAGTGGTTCCTGGGCAAGCCTCAGGTGAACTGACTAATTCAGTAAGTCATTTTCAACTTTGGTGATTAGTGAATCAGGCATTAAAATTCTATGTTAATACTCATCAACAGGCTTTTCTAAGCAGCATCTTTCCCTGTTAATGCAGGATTGATGCCTGCTGCCCAGTGAATAACAAGAGAGATGTGGTCAGCTGTGTAGATACCCACAGCTGTTTCCAGAGGCGTGTTCTTCAAGAGCGTCTGTAAGCACACATGCGCCAGTGCATACTGTACACAAAAACGACAGGCTTTGACCTATGCAAACACACACCAGATTATTGCTTTCTATAAACAAATTAGCATACTTTAAAAGGTGAAAATCTCTATAAAATTGTCTGCCCTGTTGTTTATGGTGTGAGTAGAGGATGCACTACATTACAGAGGGGCTCACATTTCTCTCTTCTCCCCCCTCTCTAAATGGACGTGTGCTCCGTCCGTTTCACCATTGTTCCTGCCAGCCCGATCCCAGCAGGGGTTCCCTAATTAGCAATCTCTTCATTTCCAATCAAAGCACAAAGCGGCCCCAAAAGCCTCTCTTTATGAGGGAGCTGAGTGGTGGCTGGGGACGTGGAGTGGGATAATTGCCTTCGCCACTGGCAGCAGTAAGCAGCCTGGCTAATTCATTATTGTAATAACTTTGCTTGTCCTTGGGGAGGGGGGGCTAGGGTGAGGAGGACCGAGCCTGGCAGTGCTAGCTGAGGACAGGGGGAAGGGGGAATCCAGCCAGAACTGAGGTAGAAGATGGGAAAAATTGGCAGGAAAGAAGAAACCTTTCAATATTTTTCTGCCTGCCTCCCCCCTTAAATAAATTGAGGGTTAAATTAATTTGTGGCATGGTAGCCAGTGCTCTCTGAGCAAGGCTGCCACGAGGACCCTCTGCTCTGCCCTTGTCATGGTCACAGAGAGGGATGTCTAGAAAGACATGTAAGTTGGCCCCAGGAATGCTGGGGAGGCTGGGGTTTGGAGGATTAGGAAAACTCAGGAGTTGCCTCTCATTTCAGGTAGGAAAAGCTGACACTCAAGCATTGATAGAAGGCTGAATGACTGAGGTACCCACAGTTTGTGGCTTTCAGTGATTCACAAGAAGCCACTGATCCTTGTGTGGAGATTGAATGTTGTATATCTTCAAAAGAGTCCAGAGCTGACAAATCCTATAGCAGAGCTTTGTTCTTATCTATTGTCTCCTTATAATACATTTAATATATGTAAGACTTGCCTCTCTTTCTATGGGCTGCAGATTTGTGTTTGCTGGAGCTCTGTTGGCTTTCAGGAGCCATCAAGGCTCTGCCCTTGTGAACAGAGTGCTAGGCTGAGATGCCAGTGACTGACCGAGCTGCCAAAGGGAACAGGCAGTGGTGGTGGCTTCTTCCTCTTCCTTGAAGGGAAATGTCTGTGCTGTGGCACAGTAAATTTATTAGGATTTTGGTTTTGAAAAGTGTACCTATTTTAAGTAGGTAAGACCAGTCATATAATTTCAGACCTTCTGGTTCTTCTTTTATTTCTTTGTGCTTATCTCAAATAAGTGTGGCAGGGTTTTGTTTATTCCATCTCACTGATGGGACAGCTCCTTTTCTGAATTCCTTTGAGCCGATACTGCTGTGTACATTCATGAAGCCTGACACTCTGAGATGGTCACCATTCATGTTTCTGCACCGAAGTGGCTGGTAATGAAGCTATGCGTTTTACTGTCAGGGTTTTTTGCATTGAAAATTATTATTATTTCTGACATAAAACATAACTAAAGAAACAGTGACATCAAAATGCAAGTGCCAAGCATGCAAATTTGTGTGTGGCAGGACCAGTTTAAAATTAAATCGTGTCCTTGTGATAATTAGCGAACACTTAATTGTGGAGATATTTATATTGTATTTGTGTTGTGGAGAGGGACATGAAGCAAGTCCTCAGCCTGAGGGGCATTTCAGTGATATGTAACAGATCCTTTGAGTCCCAAACAGTTTATCCACCTAAGATGCAAAATGTTTATTGGGAGATGTTTTTTGAGGTAGTTGAGTAAGGTGATGGAGAATTAACAGCTATTTGGAGCAGAATTCATAGGTGGTGTTGTCCAGACTCTAGTGAGCAGTGATGCCTTATGCTAGGTGCTGGCCTGCAGGTTTCTCCACTTCTCAAGCAGATGTTCAACCTCTTGGACACTGTGCAGCACACAGCCGCAGGAACTACAGCAAGAACAAACTTCCTCTGCCAGGTACCAATGTCCATAAGATGATGCCAATGTCCCAATGGAAAACATGTCTATTCATTTTTATTTTTCCATAATCAGTGCTGTAGTCCTGATTGTGTTGTGCTTTTTGCTGTCTAATGTAAACACCATACAGGAAGATACATTCAAATAGGCCAATGAGTGCATACTATGAGACTTATGGGGGATTTTAATCACTTGCTCTGTGTCCTGTGCCATTTCCATGCTTCTGGATCCTTTTTGTCAAAGGATCATTTTGGTGGTGGGGGATTTGCAC
The DNA here is from genome assembly GCA_024865655.1 of Emberiza elegans. Lineage (NCBI taxonomy): Eukaryota > Metazoa > Chordata > Aves > Passeriformes > Fringillidae > Emberiza > Emberiza elegans. Next base: position 49,022,293 of record JALJVW010000139.1, on the reverse strand, counting down.
GTCTCCTAGTTTGCCCAGTTAATAAGTTGCAGCACATAGGATTGATATGAGCTCCTGTAGATAACTCTGATAGATAAGAAAATATCCCCCTTTGAACATTTGTGGGAATCTCCATTGTGTGGTATGTCCAACCCTTGCTTTGCATTTATCTCTCCAGCCCATTTAGAGTACTTTAACTGTGCGGAAAGTGTGGTGACCAAGAGTTAAAACCAGGAGTGGATAGATTCTTCAAATTAATTGCTTCCTTTCCTTGTGTTTCCATCTGCTTGGGAATGAGGATAATCTTGAATCCTGTTTCTGATGGTTTAAGACAATATGGATCCTAAGAGCTTTTGGCAGATGAACTGGGGAGATGCAGTTCAAAGGGTCAAAAGACAGCTGACATGCAGCACATTGGCCTAAGTTTGATGGGATGCCAGGGTACAGACAAAGGTTGATGCATTGGAGTAACAATGGGCATTTTAGTCCTGACTTCGCTTTTAGTCTGAGACCCTCAATTGTTGCATTGTTAGCAGTTGCTCGTGCAGAGGTAAGAAATTGTGGCAATGGGCATGAGAAGGAATATTAATGATCCAATTTCCAGCTGAGTTCCACTCCAAGGCCTCGCTGGGTGATGTGCATTTTTAATCATAACAAACCAGAATGAGAAGGAGCTGCTTGCAGCAAGGCAGGCCCGTGTGTGGAGCCACAGTGTGTGACACCATCTCAGACCCTTGCCTGCTGCTCAGGGGAGACACAAGCCTGCTCTGCTTGCTTGAGTGCCACCACAAACTAGGTTGGACTGTGACAGTAAAACCTGGATCACCACTAAAAGTGGAACCAAGGAAGAGGTATAGTAACTGTCTTGAATAGCCTAAAGCTCTTGACTGGAAGAAATCACTGAATTCAACTGGAACTTTGGGCCAAAATTGGCCCTGACTCAAAAGGGGCAGAAATATCATCTCTGGATGCTGAACAGCATTGTGCTACAGCCATGCTGAATTTCCTGCTAGCTACTTTTGCAGTCTTGATGGTTTCTGTGATAGGGTCTTCTCACTTGTTTGTGTGTCTGGAAAGTGTTTTCTTCAACTTTTGAGGCCATGCAGTCTGTCTGAGCGATATTCCCAACAGTTGCTTTGATCTCTCAGATACACAGAATTTGGGAGAACCCTGGAGGTCTTCTTTTCTTCTGAGGTGCTTTTCATTCCAAACTTTCAGCTACAGAGAGCTTTGCAATACTGCCTTGGGAGCCCATCACCATAGGGCTCAAGTAGCCAGTTAGGAGCTGCTGCTGAGGGAGGTGCAGGCCTCCTTATCTAGGGATAAGTATTCTGTGATCATTTAACAGTGGGACATGTAGCTCTGTGCTTGATACATGTTTGGGAATGTGCCAGCTGCATACCATAACTTACCTGCTAAGCTTCAAGATCCACGTCTCAGGACAGCTCCCTCTTTACTTGTTCTTAATATTTTACTCTGGTGACTTTGTAACTTCTTAGCCTTTAGGGCTAAATAGCTGATAGTCACTTGCCCCAGTGTTTTAGCTCCATGGTTGTCCGTGTCTGTGAGAATGTGGTGCAGAAGCACAGCCTTTTTCTGGCAGAGGTGTCTGATACACCTGAGGGGCAGAAGAAGCAGCAGCCTAGCTTTCTCAATACAGGAGTGTATTGTTTGAGTGCTCACTAAGCAGGACAGTCATTCCACTCTAGCAGAAGGCAGGGGTGCCACACTCTCTCACTGCAGTACAGGAGTTATAAGAGGAAGAAACAGTTGTCTCACATCCCTTCAAGGGTATATTAAAGCCAGAAATTAGAACTGATTTTCCTCTTAAGAGTTTTCAGCATCCATTCAGTTGCTTCTCTGTAGGAGGAGAGGGCTGAAGTACTGCACGCCTAGCCTTTGTAGCATCATGTTTTGGGTATCTGGCAGAGAAAAGGTGTCTGGTGTTTGATATCCCAGTACTCTTGCTCATTATTTTCAAGTAAATAAGATGAATCTTGAAAAGATATGGGAAAACTCCTGTCCTGCTTTTTATGCCATTATACTGAGAGCTAGCATTCTCTGGGATGGTCTGTGCTGATGCAGCTATTTGTATTATGCAAGCAAGGGTTAGACAATCACTGCAGAAAGATGGAATCTTTCTTTCATAGGAGGAGTTTCTGAAAGAATACACAGACTCCTGCAAAATACAGACCAGCCAGGCCACTAGGGCCTGCCACAGTGCCAGAGGAAAATGCCAGCAGCTTTAAACTTCTGTTTCACTAAGGAATAAATGTTACATGACTTGTGCACGAGGGAGGGAATTCACTGAAGTGGTTGAGGAGGGAGTGGAGAGGGGATGGGAGGAGGTGCCTTTCACCATATAGTAGATGTTGCCTCTGGCATGAGTGCAGGACAGTGAGCAGTTTATACATGTTGTGTTCATGCAGCAAGTCTGGCCCTGAGAGAGGCACCTTTCCACTTGGCAAAGCTGCCTTGCTGCTGCTGGACACCCAAGCAGTTAATATGCCTCCTTCACGAAAGGCTCTGGCTTTTTAAATGTTTAAACCTGCAATTCTCTTGGGCAATGGTCCCCTCTTGGCAGAGGGAGGGGGCTCCCAATGGGTATAGTTTACTGTGATTTTAAAAATCTTTTGGAGGGAAGATGGTTTCCATTTGCTGAGATAGGTGTTTGTTGCTTAGGCAAAACTCCCAATGTATTTACAGCAGCTCTGCAAGGTCTGTGTGTGTGGTAGGTGTGTGTGTGCATGTACATGCTTGTGTATGCCTTTATTTCCATGCTCCGGCTGCCTGCCTCTGATTTAAGGGCAGGTTTTATTCCCCAGCTGCCTCAGGGCTCCTCTTTTCTGATTGCATTAAAGTCTCCGTAATTCTCCCCTCATTAATGATTGGCATATTTTTACCTCTCACTAAAGGAGCTTGGAGGCAACTCCCGTGGGGCCCTGCTCGCCAAATGAAACAATTTCATCCTGCTCCAGAAACGCATTAAAAAGGGTTTGTCAGGATCTTATCGCTAGTTAGGGAAAGCTAATCAAATTACTTCTATTTATTAGCTGCTGCAGCAATGTGTCATTCCATCAAGCACAGGTAGTGGGACAGGCAGGGATTGCGTGCTGAGCTCCGTGCATCCAGCACTGCTGCCTTGATCTGCACAACAGCATCTCTTGCCAAGGGAGGCTGAGGGCCAAGAGAAGCTGTGAACTTCCCAGTGACAGTGCTTCTGTCACCATTGCCATGGGACCTCTCATCTGCTGCCCTTCTTCATTCGTCTTTTCCAGTGGACTCCCCCAAACCCCTTAGTAGTGGCATTCCTGAGCTTTTAACATTGAGTCCACTGCTTCTGTATTACCGGATCACTTCTTGCTGTTGCTGATTGTATTTTGCTACAAACTATTTGTTTTGAGATGGTTTGGGTTTTTTGGCAAGTTTAATTCAGTGGCAAACCAGTCTAGGAATGATTTTTTCCTTTTCCTGGAACCTGGCATGACAAGGAGGACAGTGGGGAGAGATTATGGCAATTGTAACAGAAATAAATATTTTTTTAGTTCATGAGACTTTAATGAAATATTCTTTTCTTTTTCTTTCTTTTTCTTTCTTTTTCTTTATTTTTCTTTATTTTTTCAGTTTTTCCCTTTTTTCCTATTTTTTCCCTTTTGTTCTTTTTTGTTCTTTTTTTTCTTTTTTCCCAGTACATGTGGTCTGTAAAAGTAATTACAATTGAGGAAATGGGAAAGAAAATGACTGAGTCTGTTGAATAAACTGCATACAAGGACTTAGATGAGACTCTGAAAAGGGAACCAACTATTGCTGGACTGTTGCTGATGGCATGAACAGTAGTGGTTTGTGAAGCAAGAGGTGTGAACTCAGAATCAAGCTCACTCTTATTGATTTCACATGTGGAATGTGCATGTCCTTCCTGCACATATACTGTGCACTTGTATTTGCAAGCATGTATGCGCTCCCACTCTTGCACATGATCTTAATTCCCAAGGTGCTGTGCCTCCTGTGGACTTGCTGCTGTCTCAGAAGGGACGTGGAGGCAGGTGCCTCACATGTGCTTTCAAACTTCAGAAAGTACAGATCTGCTCCCCCTTTTTACTGTTCCTTTCATCTGCAAACTAAGAGCAGGGAAATCTCCAGTGTTTGAGACAAACATGAATTGAACAGTGAAAATGGCTCGTTTCCAGGTAAAGCTGATCTCGCATTAAAAAACTTCCACATTAATAAAATCATGTAGTGGATGTATTGGCATGAAGTGAAGTGTGTCTAAATATAGTTGTAGTGAGTCACAATGACGATATTGCTGTGCATGTGTGTAAACCTTTGCTGTTTCATTTTGTGCACACCAACATTTTCCCTCTAGCACAAAATCCTGCACAGTGAAAACACAGCCTTCTCATGTATAAGCAGACATGTAAACCCACTGGTGTGCACACTGTGTGTGCTGCTGGTTTTGCTTAGGGGAGGTTTGTGCTGGCCCTCAGGATTTTGCAGCTCTGTGTAACACCACCGATGCACGCTCCGTGTTTGCACAGAACTGATGGAGTGCCTAGAGGTTTGACAGGGTTCTGGCACTACAGACAATGATTCCTGGCTTGGTGGGGGGCAGGTGCTGCCCCAGCTATTATAACAGTGGATTCAGGGTATGGTGGGAGCGGCTGCCAAGCTGTGGGGCCCTGAGCGTGTTCCTGGGAGCGGCGGCGTTGCGGGAGCGGGGAGGGCCCGGCCCATCAGCCCCATGCAGCGAGCCACGCTCCAGCATGCTCATTATCCACACAGTTCAAAAAGCAGTCCTGAGCGGAGCAGCACGCTCCACAAAAGCCTGGATCGATTGGGCTGTCGGAGCATTTCCCGGGGTCCTTTATATCTCTTTGCCTCCTCGTCAGTAATGAAGAGGCCGAGCGCAGAGAGAGTCAGCAGACTCCCAGCTGCTGGGATTTCTTCATCTTCTCATCAGGATTTTAATTAGACACGTCCGAGAGGGCAGCACCGTGTGAGGGCAGGCGGGAGCTTTATCAAGCAGGCCACTTCTTTAATTACTGTTTACTGACAGATAACAAGGGAGGGGAGGTGGCAGCAGATTGTTGTAGGGGGAAGCGGGGAAAGGACGGCAGTCCCCAGAGTGTGTTCTCAGCAAAGAAGGCCTCTGCTAGGGCTCGAGTGGAAATTGTTCTGCTCTCCCCACCCTGACATGCTGTTTACCTGTTGCCAGAGTGGGAAAGATTCCCCTTGCCCTTTTCCTAGAGGGCAGAAGATAGATCTGAAAGGTGTTAAGGGCCAGAGACCGAAGTAATGAAACATACATTTGGTTAGAGAAAAATTAGAGAACCAGCTCTTCTAAGCTTCCAGGATCCTCACCTGACTGGTCCTGTGCCTTCCCAGCCCTGGGCTTCCCTGTGGATTTTCTGGCACTGCACAGTAGGAATCAAAATTATTTTCTTCTCCTTCTGTCTGGAACTGTCAGCCCTCCTCCCTCCCACTACCACCATGACTGTTTTGTCTGAAATAAACCTTCTTCTGTCTTTCCATGTGTCTTCAGCACTGTTTGTATGAGGGCAGTCTGCTCTGTGGTTGCTTCTGACACGGCCTTGATCCCTGCTGTCTTTTGGGCCAATTCTGCACCTGTTATGAATACTGGCTTCAGCCAATTCTCTTCTGTTTGGCCCCAGAATACACATACCCCTCCCATCTTCTGTCTCCTTCCCCTTAAGGTGTTTTTTGGTCCCGGCTTGCTGTGTCCTGCTGGATCATAGCCCTGCTTTCAGTTTTGTGGAGCTACCTTTCGATTGTCTTGTGTTATGACAGGGGAATGGTGTTCACAGTCCCCCCAGAGCAAGAGGCTGGGTAGATCACTGCTCCCTGGCTCAACCAGCCCCTTGGGACAGACAGTGCCTGTAGTGGAGCAGCAGCTGGTGTCCATGAGAACGGTCCTATGGTGAACTAAACTCAGCAGAAATTTTCTCTGAAGATCATGCCACAGGCTTGGCTGCATTTTTATCCAATGTAAGGCAGTCTGACACTTCCAAAATACTGTTGCCATCCCAAAATGGAAGATGGCATGTGCCAGAGTTTGGTTTCCATTGTTGCCAATAAACTCCCACTGCTCTGAGCAGAACAAGATCTGGAGGATGTGCTTGGGATCAGCAAGGACTTGGTAATTGGACTGTTGTTCTTTCATTTTGCTACGCAGTAGCGAGCAGATTATAGAGCCCACACATTATAGATTTCCTGTCATCCCTCATGAATCAAGCTCCACCGTCTTATTTACTGTCGGCCAAGGCCTGTGAATAACATCACCCAGGGATATGCTCCCCAGCAGTTGTGCAAACACACGGTGCAGAGCCATTGCCTGTGCCTCTGAGCTGCCAGCTCGCCTTCCCCCATCACAACGCCTATGGCAGAGAAGGGTCCTCTGCTTCCTGTCTTCATGGAAGGGCTCTTGGCTGCCCGGGGAGCTCACAGGTTGTAACACGGGAGGCAAATCTGTGTTACCTAATTAATATTAAATCCCACATTTTTAAGTTTATTTCTGGTCACAGTTCTGGCCATTGTGTATACTCATACCTACATTCACCAAGGATGTGGACTTCCAGTTTCCAGGGAACTGTTTTATATTAAATCTGTCTGGTTTGTACCCAAGGCGCAGCACTGGACCTAAGGACACAGGAACGGCTCTCAGCCTCATCAAAAACTGCTAAGAAATTCTGCTGTTCTACACAGAGAATGTAACTTGATAGACTTGATTTATCAGAATATATCTTCTCAAGTTTTGCAAAATTCCAGATCAAGATTTTGAAAATGTGTGAGAAATTGAATCCAGGTGGGAGATATGCCTCATTGAAGGGCTAACACTCTCATGTTCCCAACCCCTCTCCCTTTTTTGTTTTTTTAAACTACAGTGAGTTTCCCTGGAGGTGAGGGAAAATTTGGTTTGTCTACTGCAATCCAGCAGGCCAGTTGCAAACTTGTACCTTGTTCTGGATGTTCCTATAAACTCTCTGGCCTTCCAAGTGATAAAATTGGATGCCCAGGAATTAAGGTAAAGGGACTGAAGTGCTAATTTGTTTCTGTTAGGCAGGTTAGTATTTCTGTCTTGGAAATCTAGATGTTAGGCAAGATCTGGGAAATGTATCTTCAAATAGGAAGAGGCTTTGTCCAAGAGGAAGTGATTAAAGTCATTTGCTATGTCTGATGTTGACAGAGCTGGAAGTAAATGGGCTTTGATTGCAATGTGGGAGATTTCAGTTTGATGTTACAAACTGGTGCTGATACAGAAGCATTAGAACAGACAGTCTGAGAGGGGAAAAAAAAAATTTTTGACAGATATTTTTCTAGTCTGTTTTGAAAATATAACACTGCCATGGCATTATCCATTGGGATGGAAGGATGCACCTCACACCTGACCTGGTCCTAGCCCTCCTTTTTTGTGACTTTGAGATGTTGTGACATGTATGTCCAGCTGATGCAAGCTTGAGACGTGTACCTGTATCAAATAAGCACTAGCATCTGTAAGGTACCGGGACAGTTTACAAAGGAGTACAAGTGCTCTACATTCCTTCGAAGGCCTGCCATCCAAATGCTGATATACCCAACCAGGTAAGTCTTCAAAAGAGATGGCAGCAGCACTCTTTCTTGCTTAACCAACTTCCTTAGTTTTTATCTTTGCTTCCACTGCTTCATACAACAGACAGACTAGCAGCACCATCTTTTTTCTTTACTGGTGCATCCAGTGGGGTTTCATTTCAGTTGATCATACCACTGCCACTTTCCATTATTTGTGGAAATTATTATCCAAAACAGCCCTTTTTATATTGTAAAGAAAACATCCTTCCTTCCATTTAGAAACAAATCAAGAAGATTCCTCTTTGCTAAGCTCTAAATCAGCTAGTGTAAGTGGGGCCACCAAACAGGAGCGGAAAGACAGTGCAAGGGGGGCTGGGCAAAAAGGAGAAGAGGGGAAGCAAATAGCTCTAAGCAGCTGATGAACAAGAGGCTAAGGCCGTGGATTGTGGGGGAAAAGTGTTTGGAGGGGTGAGATGAGGGCAAAGGAAATGGTTAGCCTGGGAAGGCAGAGACAGTGAGGAGAAGAAAGTGGGCTGGGGTGGGCTAGATAGGAGACAGACATGACTTGGATTGAGTGGTTGGAGGAGCCTCTGCATCATGACTTCTCAGCTGTCACCAGGGTCTGAAATTCATTCAGTGTTTCATGCTCCTCATGACAGTTTTCACAAAGGAGGATGAGCTACCTTTGCAGCCTGTTTACTCTGTTACCTTGGTTGTAGTGGCCCAAGTGAAGGATTCATCCCTTCTGATAATCCACAAAAGTGTCATTTTGATGCTTCCTGACCGAATTTCTTTGCTGTAAAAGTAACAGCAAACTCTAAAAATGACATTTCAAATGGTACTAATGCAAAAACTGGATGATGGAAAAAGACCAGTTATCCTCTTCAAGCACTTCTGTCTCCCTGACTGTGTGTCTTATACAACTCGTGTTTGAGCTACATCACTGTGTGCCTTCGCAGGACCCCTGCCTCATTCACTGCATGTGATGGACCTGCTCTGAGGTAAATCAGAGTTACACAGTGAAAGACACCATCTGTAGGACCCCTGCCTCATTTGTCAGGTGTGTATTGAGTGAGACAAGGGACTGCAGGAGAGAAAGGGAAGCTTTTGCAGCTGAGGCAGTGAAATTCTGACCTGACAGTTGACTTCTTTTCTGTACGTGACCATTTCTATATGATAGTTTTTTGGGGTTTTTTTGGAGCAGCTGCTATGCCAGGGGTTGTTTAATTGTGTGTTCCTTATTTTATAGGGGACCTTTTGGTCCCAAAGGGCCTGCTTTACAGAAACACTGAGTGCTTAAAGCTGCAAATTAACTCAATGAGAATCCACTAAACCCAAGGTCCTATATAAGCACAGGATCAGTCAGGCTCTTGGTGTCTTGGAGTAGGCACCCAGAATTAGCAGATATGTTTTAACACCCTGTTCAGTCATTCATCCATAAAATGGGAATAAAAATACCCTCTCCTCTCACAGAGGTATGTGGAAATAAATGATCTTTGGGTAGTGAAGCTCTTGGACAGTATAATGACAAAACCATAGGAAAAACACATAAGGAAATTAATAAATCTCTAGAGCCAGGTTTGAATAATGTGCAGTAAATAAGGCCTGGGGCCACACCCTGAACAATAAGCAGAAACCAGCATCTCAAGCAGCTGCTCATTACATAGGAAAAATCCCTTCTGAGTGCAGTCTGAGATGAGGTACTGTGAAAAAAATATGATCCTGTAATTATGGACTCTAAAATAATACATATGTACTTGAGGGTTTTTCATTTTTCACAAGTAAACACAATTGTAGTTTTTCCTAATTCTTGACTTCACTTGTAGCCTGTTCTATTTAACACACAGTTTTTGTCTTTGTTTCCTGAGTCCTGTCAAGTTTTGCAGATCTATGAGCTTAAGATAATTTTGTCCCAGCCTCTCCATTTGGATTAAGTGCTGCCATTTCATGTAGTTGCAGATCAACTAAATGCAGGTAGTCAAAACCTGCTCATTTCTATATTATGTATAGAGGTGCAGATTTGTGCGAGTGAGAAAGGCAGATCCGACCCTGTAATTTGCCATCATGAGCAAAACTGACACCCAGATGGTCTTGTTCTTAACAGTGAAGGAATTTGGGATATTTGAGAACTTACAGCCCACTAACAGTAATTAAAACACTAAGTTCCCCAGCACAAGGGCTAGGAAATTTCTCTAGAAGTCTTTGTTGTAGCGTGTGCAGGAAGAATGGCAAAGCTTAAGGAATTGCTGAAAGTATGCAGAAATATAACATTCAAAGCACATAATTTTAAATTATCACAATTTTGATGACTACATAGGTGCTTGTTTAGGAACAAATATAAGAGGGCCATTTTACAAAGGTAAGGAGCAATAGGACAAGGGGGACTTGCTTTGAAGTGAAAGGGGGTAGATTTACATTAGATTTTAGGAAGAAATTTTTACTGTGAGGATGGTGAGGCACTGGAACAGGTTGACCAGAGAAGTTGTGGCTGCCTCATCCTTGGAAGTGTTCATTGCCAGATTGGATGGGGCTTGAAGCCACCTGGTCTAATGGAAAGTGTCTCTGTCCATAGCAGGGGGCTGGAATTAAGTGATCTTCAAGGTCCTTTCCAACCCAAACCATTCTTTGATTCTATGAAGTATGTAGTGACTGTAATGCAGAAGTGTTAAACTGTATCGAGTTGAGAAGTAAAAGGTTAATGGTGTTGGGATGATCAGTGTACAAACCTAATGCTGGTTAATCTTTCCATGCCATGTCTGATATCTGCTATAATTTGAAGAGACAATGTTAGGAATGGTAGAGGAAGTAGACCTTTTCATCTGTCCCTGACATTTTGTTTGTAAGGATTAGAGTTGTCTATTGCAGGTGTCTAAGATGTCTAAAAAATGTGCCATAATATACTTTTCTCTTATTTTTCCCCTTTTTCTCCCTTATTAACTATCTCAAATACTCGAAGAAGAATTTGTTGGCCTATTTAAGCTGTAAAATGTGATGCTTCTCTCAAGGATGACTAGTATTGCTGTTGGCTGGTTTATGACTTGGAAAGCAGTGGTTCCCACACGTGCTACAGATGATGGTTCATTCAGGAAATAAAGTAAGCCAAACCTATCAAACATATTTTAACCTGTTTAAGAGGCTGAATGAGTGTCATTTGCAGTGGCTTAACTGCTCAGTTTCAACAGTTTCATCAGATAAATGTACTGTGTGGTTTAAAGACAACACAGGAAAAAGTGATGCCAGGGTACCCAAGTGCAGGAACTCTTACAAAAATCCCCTTAGGCAGGGCCTGGCATTAGTGGCAAAAGGAGAGCAAAGAACAATTAAAAAAATATAACAATCTGCTCTTGTAAGGGTCAGACAGCAAGAGGCAGCACATGTGCTGGGTGGGAGCCATCAATGAGAGCTGGTTTCCCCATGGGATATACAGACCTGGACTATCAAAGTAAGCTGGGGCTAGGACAAACAGATGTTATGCCAGACACGTCAGCGGAGCTAGTCTGTTTTGCATAGGTGTCTGATCTTACTTGGCATGCTTTAAGCTCTCTTCTGAATCTCAGGCTGGACTATAACCGTTATGATTTCATCCTAACTGTTCTCCACATCTGATGCAACTCTTGGGTATTACTTCCAACCTATGCAAGCAGGAAGCTGAGGCGCAGGGCGGTGTGCTGCCCGGTGCACAGCTCATGAATGTACAACCCCAGTCACACACCTCTGCTTCCCTTCAGTGAGAAGAGGGGGAACCTGTGGGTCACTGCATTACCAAAGTAAACAATCTTTGCCTACAGGTGTTTTATTGATAGACTTAGGCAGTGTTAGTGCCCCCAAAGTGATGTTTTAAAACACCGTCCTGAAGCATCCCTGCACAACAGGCACTCTGCTCTCTGGAAAACTAGCTTAGGACAGAGTGGGGTAAATGAACCTGAACATAAGGGCTATCGGCCCTCACACCATTGTGGCAGTGCAGGCACAGGTCAGGCCTTCATTTGCAAAAACTGTGTTTGACCAGAGGCTATGATCCTAACCTTGCCCAGGGGCAGGAAGCTGGAGTCTCACTCTTACAGACCTGCCAAGCAGAAAGTGTTTATTTCCTGCTCTGGATCCACGATCCAGGAGGAATGAATAAAAGTGATTTAATCTTCAGTGTGAGGAAAATCACCTGACTGAGCAGGACACAGAGGACAAATGGGACAGGGGGCCTTAGCTTGCCTGGCCAGGAGGGATGGGAAAACAGAAGTGAGGCACAGGATTGGAATCGCTAATTGTTATTTATTATTAATTTCCTAATTTTTCCCTTGCTCGGATTCCACGATTGCTGGAAATCAGGACTCCTCTGGCTGTCTGGGTGCATCTGTGACATTGACTCTGTCTTTGAGATGGGGAGCACCCTCTGGTGGTTAAGGATAATCTGACATTTCCTGGGATAGGCGCCCATCATCCTTACAAGCTGCCAGTTAAGGTGGACGCGAGGCAATGCCGGCATACTGTCACTGTTGGGAAGGGTATTTAGGGCGCAGATGTTCACTCTGACTCGCTAACCCGGGAATCTGACTCTCAGGAACCATTTTAGGGCAGTAAAAAGCGTGTAAGGTGTGTTTGTTCTCCCTACCATGTTGTTGTGTAAAAGCCCACTTACATGCCCTTCTTGCTTTCTCCCAGTGAGAGGGCATGTAAAATTCAATTTACTTCATTAATTCCCGGTGGACACAAGATCCTGCCCTGACTCTCTCCTTAGGGACTGTGGTTTCCTGCCTGGGCTCTTGCTCCTGTCTCCCAAAAGCTCTAGTCTTGCACTCAGAGCTTTCCATGGCCGTCTCTGGCTGGATTTGCTCTGCCTAGAGTGCTAAAGCCAGGACAGTACAGTCCCTTGCAGGGAACAGAGGAATTCAGCTCAGGTTTCCCTTCTCCTTCCCTAAGTGGATTAACAGGCTGAAGGGATGTCTCTGCCTGCCTGCCTCAATCTTCATTAGCTAACGCGTTTGGCCAGCCACAGTCACATCCTGGGCCGGAGAGCTGTTTGACAAGAGGGGATTCTGGCCCCAGCCTCTCCCAAAGGCTCTTGCATCTTCTGAGAGGTTTGTCTTCATAACAGGGCTCTGTGGGCTGCCCTGGATGGCAGGGACGGAGGGCAGGAGTGCTGGCAGATGTGCATTATTGCTCTGTCCACAGCTCTCTTTACAAGAACTAATCTGCATCCTCTGCTGGCTGCAACCCTGCAGCTCTGTGTAATGCATGTGCTGCAAGAGCAGCAGGAAATATTCCAAAGCACCACCTGCATGTGCTTTTCTTTTTTTCTTTTCCCCTCCTGTTTCCCAGGCAAGGGAGGATCCTGAATATACTAGGATGTCTCTGAAACTTTTGTTACCTGGCTGTCACTTCTGGATGCTCTTTCTTGGGTGCTTGTAGGCAGTCAATTTGAATGCAGTACTTCCTAACAGGCTCTGTGCAAAGTGACTGACTTTACCTCCCTAGCTGCTTCTTCTCATTTCTTTGTAGTAGTCATTAATGGGTGTTGCACTGTTGGACAGGCAGTCATTTATTCCACCAGTGCTGTTGTTTCCTCACTTCAGAGAATATATTTTCTACACAAGTAAGATGTACACTTTAAATTGCATTGATTTTGGAACAATCCATTTAAACTACTGAAAATCCCAATTGTGGATGCTCTCCTGCCAGTTTGAGGATGTTTTATTTTTGCTCATTGGTTGTCTAAACAGATTAAGTTTTGATAGTAATGAGTGCCTCTTGCATCAGCTTAATTTAAGCTATTTCAAATTGTACCTTGAATTATTCTGTGGTAACATTCTCATGCAAAGAAAGCCTGAAATGAGAGGAGGTGAACACTTGGCATCACTAATACTATCAGGGGCTGCCTGTGCCCAGGCAGCAGGGAGGGAAGTGTTCTTATTTTGGTTTTGTAATCTGACCATTGTGGCAGGGAAAGATGGTCTGCCAACCTGAAAACAAGGTCAAGTGGCCAGGAACAGAATCAAAATGGATTTTTTTTTTTTTTATTTTAGCAAGCTGGAAGGGAAATAAAAAAGGCATATGAGTATGAAGGGGTAAAGGACACCAGAGACTCTGAAGGATTTTAGAACCTAAAGCTGTATTTAGCAAACTAAGGGATGAATTGAATTTGCCAAACAACATCTGTTAAAGCACACAAATTAAAAACCCCAGCCCTTATAAACTAGAAGTGTATTTGGTTTGGCCCTGTAAAGCCACAAGTCAATGGTCAAAGCAGAACAGCTCCCTGGAGAGCCCTAGCTTGGAGAGGCTTGCTGGTTCCAGCTCCCTGGGGGATGCAACCATCTCTGGAGCACTCCCCTCTCAGGGCTATGTAGCTGTCAGTGCTTAATGATGTGCTTCCCAGAGCGGGAAACAAAGGTTACACAACTCTAAAAACATAACCTCCCTCTGAATGGGCAGCAGAAGAATTTTCTTTTGAGAGGCCAAGTAAGACCTGTTTTATTGAAAGGAAAACAGATCCCTTTAATACTGCCTTTTGTTTGGAGGACTATAAATTGTAAGAACAAATCTGGTTTTATATATTTACAAGTAGCAGAAATCCCTTTAAGTGTGGGGAGGAGCAGACTGGAGAGGAGGCAGTTAGGACTTGCTGAAACACCCTCATGGTTAGATTTTGTGCTTTTTTGATGTTGAAGTTGCCTTGGATCACTGATCCCGATGAAGATGATACTCTCTTGCTCTTCGGTCCTTTCCTTTTCAAAGGTTTCCCAAAGCATAATGAGTTATTTTTCTGCCACAACTGCCTTTGCAGTAGCTTTAATGGCACAAAACAATGTACTGATTTGAGATCAGAGTTGAGGAAAAGCATTACTGGTGTGGAGTAATGCAAGATATACTAGCAGAGGCTGGGCAGAAATAAACTGGGCTAGTTGAATGAGATGTGTCTAAAGCAGTAGATTGCCATCTGCTCCTGCCCTTTTCATCTCAATCTCCAGCATTTCATCAGTAATGAATTGCAGGCAGACATGAATTGATACAGTGCAGGCTGTACCTCTCTCATAATCTGTTCAATCCCCACCAGTGACCCTCTTGTAACACTAGTTCTGCAACATCTTCTAGTGAAAGACTCTGGCAGTGGTTGGTAGCTTCCACCCCCTCGTACCCTTCTCTGACCCTCTGTCCAAGGCTAGAGCAAGAAGATAGTTACCAGATGTGGCTGACTGGGCAGATCTGTCTGTCTGTCTCTACAGGTTTTTTTTTTAGTTTGTTATGAAGGGTCATCTCTGAATGCTGAAGTGTGTTCTTTTAGGGAGCAGATGATAGAAGACTATCAACTGTGATTTTAGGGAATAACTCCTCCTCATCCTCCAGTTTTGGGAAACAGTAAGAAATTGCATTGAGAAAGACAGTTCTGCATCTTGAAAAGGAATTCTTAATACCATATCAATAACTCTGTATTTCCATGCTGACCTTTTTCAGTTCACATATTTCTTCATGTTTACTCTGCTAGTCTTTCCCTCCCCTTAAGTTTAAAATGTCTAGGTGAGCTTTGGATACAGACTACACTGACATGCTTTCTGTGCAGTTAGAATCTGGTTGCATGTAACTTCAGGGTTGCTTTCTCAGATGTGGATTGAATTGAGGATGTCTGTTGGGAGTTTCAGGTCTTGGTTTTCTCATTGGAGGTCCTTCCATCAGGCAGGTCTGTTAAATGCTTGCTGGGTCCCTAGAGACACTTGATCTGTGTTTAAAGGGAAGCAGCTGAACCACAAGAAGAGAGAAATGTCTGTGTACTCAAGCACTATTGCTCTAAAGGGATCTTGCTGAAAGCTGTGCAAAGCTTGCATGGCAGTCTGGGTGCCTGGGGCTCTCCATGTGCTTCATCCCAGCAGAGATCTGTGTGATGCTCTTGCTTGCCTTTCCTGTTCTGAGAAAGATAAGTTGATGGCTCCAGGATGCTTTGAGCACGAACTGTGTTTAACTCTCCTGAGACCCAGACCAGGAAAATCTCTGGAGGACTCTGAGCAGCACCTGCCTTCTGCTCCCCACTCCTCTTAAAGCTTCCCCAGTGGAGAGATCCGCTCAGGGAGAGCAGGAAGTCCATAAATAAATAATTCCCTCTGTCTCTCCTGATCAGCCCAGGCAGCTGTGATTGCTCCTGAATGCCTAGGTTGCTTTCTTCTTAATGGCTTTTAAACCAATTTTGCCCTCATCTGATGACCCAGCTTCTCATCCTAGTTTTTAGAGGAACAGTTTCTTCTTTTAGAGAGAGGGGTTTGGGGGATATTTATGTTGTGTCAAGGGTTTTGGCTGGGTGAAATAGTATAGCAGTGCCAGCAAAGCCACAGTTCTCAGGCTGCCCCATGCCTTATTTTGACAAATCTCTACCTCCAAGGGTATTGCAGATAGCATTGACCCTTGCTTGAGAGCACTGGACACCTGTGATGTTCACAGACATCCCCCAAACATTTAGTAACTCTTACACCACTCTTAAGACAGTATATTTTTGGTATGTGTTTTACTGTTGGGAGAGCTAATCACTGAGACATCTGAGTGCTTATCCTTTGCTCCACAGTGTGTAGGTAAAAATCTGGGATCATAAGTTAGGAGTGTAAGCTCTCACTTTTCAGTTCAGCTGACTTACAGCATTTCATTAATAGGCACTTGACAGCTTGACAAATATTTAGACTTTATATTGTTGCTTTTGTACCTTGTGTGTACGAATTGCAGTAGATTAAAAAAAGTGCTCCTTAAATAGCAAGTGGACAGTCAAATCTAACTGTTCTTGGTTTGTATCCTAGTGCAACCCTTGGAGGTATTTACTGCTCCTCTGATGGGTGTGATCTAGGTTTAGGCTGTAGAGAAGTATTAGCACTACCTCCACCAGCAGAACCTACCTGCCTGGCAGTAGGACATGCAGGGCATGATCTGAACATCCTCACAGTGCTGGCCAGCTGTCCTGTGGGATGTGTACTAGCACAGACTGTGCTGTGTTCAGCGTGATGACCCTCGTCCCCACAGTGCCTTTGGAAGAGGCACTAGTCTGTCTGGGGGAAACACAGCTGCCCTGCCTGTGGTTACAATGCCAAATGGGCTGATTCATCCCAAATGGTTCATGGCTAATGGCTGATGTTTTTTGTTGGTGTTAACATCCCCCTTGACCAGTCACTTTAGTGAGTATCCTCATGAAGGGAGCCGCTAGAAACAAAGTAGCATCTCAGCGTGATATTGCTGCCTAGAACCTTCTATTTCATTAGCAAGGCAGGGCCCTCTGGGTGCTACATCATCAGTGGTTAAGTGAACCTGTGTATCTGAAGCAGTGACAGTCTTTCCCACTGTCCTCCTCCTCTCTGTTTCTAACTTCTTGCTACTCTGGAAAAGCAATGGGTTTAACAAAGAGAAGTGCTGTCCCCAGGCTGTATGGTTGACAGGATAAACCTGGTAGCAACAACTTCTGGAAGTTACATCACAAAAGCCTACCCTTTACTGTGTTGCTGACTGCAGTGGTTATGAAATACTGCCAAATGTTGAGGGGCAAGGTCTAAAAGACGAGTTGAGCACCACTGAGTTCAACACTGGAAATGTTTAATGGAAGACTGCTATGCTCAACAGAGGAACATTGATCACCACTAAAATAAAGGTGTTTGAGAGATTAGCAAAAGACCAATACTGTATTTTCTTTTGTAACAATGTGGAGACCAAGAGGACCTGTTGCTAGGAGGCTGCAGCACCAAAGTCACCCTCCAACCACATGGGACTGAGATTTGAGTTTGCCTTAACAATGAAACTGAAAAGTAATCCGTTGTACTGCTGCCATAGGAACAGTGAAGCTGGCAACACACGACTATGAAGGATGAAAGTATTTTTGCTAAAATCCAGTCAGACATGTTCAGGTCTGTCAGGAGAAGATTTTACTGCTGCCCACAACTGCCTCTGTGCTGGGATCTCAGAGAAATTTTAAGACTCGTAACTCATTCAACAAGAGCTTCTCAAAGATGTCCAGGGGCTTGTACTTCCACACATGAGAAAGATTTCTGTCTTTTGGAATACATAGAACAGCACAACATAATTAGAACTGAGCTGGTGAAACTTCTCCTTTCCTTTGCAAGGAAGAACTTTTTTATCTGGTAACCAGCATCTGTCTCTTCATGACTGGCTACTCTCTTGGCACTGTATGTTCATATATTGTGTAGGTATGGTCCTGAGTTGCACTGCCTCTTCTAAGTAAGGCTTTGTGGTATAAGCAAGGATTATTTTTCTTGTTATTTTTTCTCTTTATTTTTCAGAAATTTATTGCAAAAACTTGATCATTCATGGTATGTAGGCATAGTGTTTGAATGTTAATGACTTGTAGACAGAACAGTGGTTTCCTAATGCTCTCTGCTTGAAGGTGTCTGAATGCAATGCAGATATGTAACTCATGATGGCATTTAAAAGTATGTTAAGCTTGGGATGGGGTTTGTTGGCAAAGCTATCCAATCAAATAATCTGCCACAGCAATTTGCTTTTGTCCAACAAGTGAAATAAATGTTATTTAAGTAATAAATAAACTCAAGAGGGAGCTGTGTAAAAATCTGCATTATTCTTTAAACACTCAAGTTAGTACAGAACAAATCTTAAAAAAGGTCATGTACTTAACTGAGCTGTTTGGAGATTCAGAGCAGAGGAGAGTTGAGGTTGTTGTGCTGCTGATACAGCATATCAGAATGAAGCTGACCTGTCCTGTGTGGTTCTAACCAAAACCTGTAGTCCATTACTATTAAAAACTGGAATATTCTGAGTCTGGAGATGATGACCAGAAGAGCAGTCCTGATCATCTGATATCTCTGCCTTTTCCAGACAGAAACTATATCAAGTTTGCTAATGTCACTTGGGACCTGCAGGTTCTTCTCACTGTTAAATACTTTTGTATAGATCCACTGCTGGTGAGCTCCTCTGTATTTGGCCTGACTGACCTGGTGAAGTCAATAGTCTTCTATCAACTGTGCCCAGATGAGGCCAGATGGAGGTTCCTGCAGGGAAAGGAAGGTCTTTCTCCTTGCTTTCTTCATCCCTTACACCCTGGGAAGAAAAGTCCTTTCATTGCTTTTCTTCTTTATAACGGCCTACCTCATGTTCTAAAACAACTCTGTTACCTACCCAGAGAACCCAGCTAAGAGGAATCTGCACGTTTACGCACTGTATTTTGTCACATAATTGTATTCAAACTGCAGCCATCTCATTGCTGTTTCTGGGAAATAAGTTATTTTGTATGTGTTTCCATCACAGACTTGGAAAAATTACCCTCTGCCCTCGCTGCCTGACCCTCAGTAGAGGCATACTTTCTTACCAGTAGTAACTCTGAAAAATTTTGGTTCTTTAAGCCCCACTCCTTTTCTGGGTCGAGATGCTCAACACTATCAGTGCACATGCCAAAAGTGTTTTCATTTTTGGCATGCAGCATAAGAGTAAATAACCATTATTTCTCCTGACAAGACAGGCATTTCTTTTGATTAGTGAGTAAGCTGGTGCTGTGAATATTAGGGTCCTAGGGTGATTAGAATGGATGGGCTTGGAGTGCATGGGCTTGGAGAGGAAACCAGCTAATCATCTCCCCAAATCAGAGCAATGAACAAGCACCCCCTGTTCTACTGACCATCCTTGACCTTCTGCAATACCAGACTTGAAGCTAGTGTACTTGAAGCTAGTGTAATTTTAGGAAAGCTAAAGTTGAAAAGATGCTCTTTGACTTTATGTCCCATCTGACAGGATGAACCACCATACTAGGAAGGCCACGCTTGTGATGGAGGATTTTCAACAGCTAAGCAGAGGTAAAGATTCCTTGATGCCTCGTGTTCTCCTCCTGGTAGCTACTGCCCTGTGGACACCTAGGATCATGGAGGGGGAAGGATTAATTTCTGCTTTGCTGGAGTTGAAAGAGTATAGGAAGTAGCAGTTACTGTGCTAGTAAATTATGTGTAGGTGTGAGTGTGAATAAAAATCCCTTTCCAGTCAAGGTCCTGGCCATGTTCTGCCTGACCACAGTAACCCAGCTGAGGATTAGTGTAACATATAATGGAAAAAAGATAACCAACAGATCCAAATTTGGAGCTGGATCACAGCTCTCTATTGAAATCTTCTAAGCCTACAAGATCAACCTACTTCTCTAATTACCAGTCTTTTCTGAGGAAAGTTTGTGTCCACTTAGTTAAACAAACAGCTAGGCAGAGACCGACTAAGGAGTAGGTTGCCAAAACATTAAGAAGATACACTGTTGTGTTTCTGGGCAAGTAGGACAGAAGTTCTTATCAAACACTCCAGCGAATTGATGATGCAAGGAAGAGCAGAAGGCATAATCCCAGCTATATTATTTCCTCTCCTGCCTCTCTCTGTGTTTCTTATTACAAATTCTTCCATAATCTGGAAAGAAATGTCTCTCTTCTATTTGTCTCTATTCTTTCCCATTTGGTAAAATACTCTGCACCTGTCTCTAACTCTGATGCTGTTTTAATTTTACAAAAGTTAGATTTCCTTTGCCTTTGTCTTTGGGCATGTGTGTCTCTGCAGAGAACTTTCATTCAAGATGTCAGCAGGAACATGTTCTGCTGTGGAACTGAGTCCTGCTATTAACACTGCAAAGACAAAAATGGGTATACAACCACACAAAACATCACTGGCCATATATGAAAAAAAAGTTATAAATGGTTATTAAAAGAAAACCTTGACTTTTCACTGGCAATATAGAGACTATGATTGTCTTAACTCAGGACTCCTAACAATGTTAGGAGCACAGTGTCACACTGAAGCACAGAGCTCCCAGCACCATATCCAAGCACAGAATTTAAGGTCACAGTTTTGGGACAGAGAATTCTCATTTAAAGCAGGACAGTACAGGTTAAGACAGTTATATTCAGACTGTTGTGCTACAGATCTGCTCAGACTGATGTGGGGCAAGCCACACAACCTCTTTATGGTAGCATTGGGCAGTCTGTAAGTTGTGAATTGTAACACATTCTAAAGGTAATGTTTGAAGCACATCTAGGGATGTTCAGATGGGTGTTCATTGTTTGAAAATCACAACATGAAAACTGATTTCTGTTTAAATAGATGTTGAGCTTCATCATGATACCTTTAGATGGAAGCATATTGTTTGCAAGACCAATTTGATCTTTACAGAAAAAAAACTCTATTGGAGTTTGGTAGAAAAGAAGACATTGCTTTTGGTGGGGAGAACAAACTCTTGTTTGGGTAAGAGAAAATAGACTAGAGCCTGAAATAAAGAAGACTGGTTTGCAAGAGCCTACCAGCCACCAGGGACCTGTGTTTAGAGTACCTAAGTTTCTCTTTAGGGCTAATAGCCCTGCAAAGCAAAGGGATCAGGGCATGTAACAGTGACTTGTGTAAGGTCAGGCAGTTCTGTTGGCTCAAAGGTGTGAAAGGCTCGTCTTCTGAATTCAACTCAATGACCCCTCTGTAACTTGAATGAGACACAGGCTGGGAAAGATTTCGTGTCATCAATCTCCTCCTCCCCAGCAGACAAGATAAAAAAGTGCATGCACAAAACTGCTCAGCCCAGTTCAGGTCTCCTAATTATCTTTTCTTTGCCCCCTACAGACAGCATTTCACTCACTTTCTTGTGAAAATACAATAATAGAGCCTTCATAAGAGGGAAAAACACGATTCCAAACCCTAAAAGTAACTAGATCTCTTCCTCTTCTGCATTTTCCTTCCTTTCAAAAAAAAAAAAAAAAAAAAAATAGGCACCTTATCAACAAGTGAAATCAAGTTTGTTTGGCATGATTTCCAGGTTACTCCTATATTAGACTAAATGAAATTTCTGTCAATCAATCAGTCAACTTGCTGGAAAGTTGATCATTATTCCATGATAAATGTTTTTTTAAAAAGCAAAACATCAGTTTATCAAAACTAGATTGGTCCTTAAAGGCTGGAGAAAAGTCTTCAAACAAAGTCTCTATCCATTTTATCTTGGAAGAGCCAGGAAAATTGGAGAATATATCACAATTCTCTTTTTTTTTTTCTTTTCTTTTTTTTTTTTTTTTTTTTTTTTTTTTTTTCTTTTTCTTTTTCTTTTTCTTTTTCTTTTTCTTTTTCTTTTTCTTTTTCTTTTTCTTTTTTTTTCTTTTCTTTTTCTTTTTCTTTTTCTTTTCCTTTTCTTTTTCTTTTTCTTTTTTCTTTTTCTTTCCATACTGCATGTCTCAAAGATCTGATACTGCCTATCATTCCATCATCCTGTAGTGCTCTGATTGTGATCTGGCCAAGGCTAATGTTGATGGAGCATTGTTGCTGTGCACTGGGACAACGTCTGAGGAGAACAGGTGACCCCAAAAGCCAGAGGCTGCCTTATGAAAGTCATCCCAAAGGGTGGCACTTACCCGAGCACCTCTGGGTAGGCTCTGCTCAGAGCCACAGACAGAGTTGGCCAGGATGGTTCCCTGCCCCTCCTGCAGTGGGAGAGCCGCAATTCCAGGGCAGCAAACAAAGGCTGCGCTCACAAACCAAGCCTGGTGCTTCTGTTCTGTGTGGAGCTCTGCCTTGGATTTACCCTAACAGAGCTCTTTTGCTTCCAGATCTACCAGCTTTATCTCACAATCCTTTCTAACTTTGTCTTGGAACTTGTTTTAAAACCCACCCATATCTGAAGGATAGCCATGTTGGGATAAGTGTTTCCTTCTTTATTCTGTGGGGAAAGAAAATTGGCCAAAGCTGTGAGAAGAGCTCAGCTGTATGTGGAGGTTTGCAAAGGATGAAGCCTTCTGGATTTCCAAAACCAGCTTGCAGGACTCTTCTGCTCTTTCTTAGTGAATTCAGGTTGGCAGATCAAGCCCAGCCAGCAGAGACTATTCCTTTCTATCCTTCTCATAAAGGAAGGGTCAGACCTCTGCACAGGTTACTCTCAAGGCAGAGGAAGCTCAATTTGTCCATTTGCACTGGGTCAGAAGAGATTAATGTTACATTTCTGCACCACTCTGCAAATGCCCACCTCACCCAGGTAGCCCTCTGTCAGCAACAGCCCATTTCCAGCATACAAACCCACTATTGTACTGTTTATATCAGTTAATTCAGCCCTGTGGACCTTGTGCCAGGCAATCTCATGGCTCCCTGCTTGCATCACCTCAGCCTGGATAAAAGTTAAAGTGCAAAATTAAAACATCAGCTATTGGGAGAGCAGGACCTGCCTGCCAAGCCATTCCCACTCTGGCCTCCCATTTGCTGAGCGCCTACACCAGAGTTAATCTCTGCAGTCAGGATCCAGTCAGGGTGCAGCTTTCTGAAGAAAATTGTTTTCTGTCAAAATCAGCTCACTGCAAACACCCTGACTGCTCTTGAACTGTAGTCTGCCTAAACCCTGACCCTGTGTGCCCCCTCCTGCCTCTCGCCCTACCGTGTAACAGGAATCTTTGTTATGGGGCAACTAAGTCAGCAGTCAGTCCTTCTCTGGCCTCAGCTTTCTGTTGGAAACACAAAGGTGCTGGTTTTGTCCTTGCCTCTTCTTGGTCAGGTGTTCTCTGAGGTTGTTAGTGAGATTCCTTACAACCTTGGGCCCTACTAATGCTAATGCCTTATTAAAGCTTGTCTCTTGTCTCTGCAACATTTAAAGCATCTTAGAGTTTCTTCTGTGATGATATGACTGAAGTGTACAAAGGTCAATGTATATATGTTTCATTTGTATTTATTCTGGTTGAGGAAAAATGTATAATCTGAATTGTGCCACCTGCAACATTCAGGTAATCTGATTCTGATGAACTTTAAAGCCAGATACGTCTTCTCTCTGTCTCCATCTATTAAACTAACCTGTTTTCTGTGCTGTCTTCGTGTGTACCTTTTACCATAAAAGACCTCTGTCCTGACATCCTTTAAAGGTAGGTGATCAGAATCACCTAACTTGTCCTCACACGGCCTGGGGACAAGTTAGGGCACACCATTATTTTATATGCATTTAAGATCTCTGGTAGAGGAGATAGTTACACTGGCTTTGAATTTGCACATTCCTCTTTTCCAAATATTCTCAAGTTTCTACAAATACTGATTGTATGAAAAGCTGTAGCAACATTTAGTCTGTGTTTATTGCTTAGAGCTGAGCAACATTGCATTTTCTTTTATTCTGTATTACCTCCATCATCCAAAAAGCTGTAGTCTGCCCTTTGCTTCTCCTGGTGTTGTACATCTTTGCCTCAAATTACATTCTGGTTTTTATATTTAGAAATACTCTCCTGATTTCTACTTTTTAAAAAATTTTGTTTGCCTGGCATAACAGCATGAAGCTTTTATACAGGTATAGTTGTATATATATTTTGTTTTAGAAAGGCCTCTGGTTTTTGTCTACCTCTTAAGGATATTTTTATGTATTTGAGCAGCAAACATCTAAACATGAACTAGAAGCATAGGAGAGATACAAGTGAGGTTTGTGAGTGCAGTTTGAAAGGTAGAGAGTAGGTAGCAAGGGGCAAACAGAACCTTTAGTGCAGCTCCGTGTGAGTCAGGCATTCGGCGCAGGACTGCGTGTGGTAGGCACAGGCCGGAGAGGTTCCCGTGCTTTGTGGGGAGGGACCTTCAGAGAGGCGTTGGTGGGGTGCTGTAAATATGCGGTGCAGTTGTGTGTGAAAATGCGTGCAGGAACTGTGAAAGGACGCAGGCCCTAGCAGCAGTCAGTACATACGCAGAGCTTTGAAAACGTGTCCTTCGTGAAATTGGTTGTATGTGCCAGTTTTGATGTTTGTGAAGACTTCTGAGGGTTTGTAGCTATGTTTTTGTGCCTGGGAATGTGTGCTATTATCCTGAATGCCTGATTCTGATCTCACATGCCACGACTTATTCCAGTGTGGTTTCATAAACTGCACTGAAGTGACATCTGAATTACACTGCTTTGAAACGGGATTCGGGCACTCTTCTGCACACGTTTGTGGCAATGGGTATAGGTATGGGAAAAGAGATGGTTCCGAGCGCAGCGCTGCGGACGCGCTGAGACGCGGGTCTGCGTGTGCTCCAAGTGTTTGTGGAGCCGTGTGTTAGCATGTAACAGCGCCCGGGACACGCGTGTTCCTGTGGCACGCTGGTGCCCTGTGCCCAGCACGGGGGGTGCTGTGGGGCGCACAGCCGCCCGCCGGCACGCCCGTGTTCGCAGCAGCCACGGGGCACCCTTTACCTCAAGTTTTTGCACCCCCCAAACTCTGCAGCCGCTGCCCCCAGACACGGACCGGTGGGTCAGAGGGAAGGGCCGTGTGCGCTGCTGCTGCCACCGCTCCCGCGGCGGGACCGAGCCGGAGCCGCTATCCCGTGTCACCCGCGCCACGGGCAGCCCGGCTGCCGGTCCGCACTGCGCCCCGACTCCTGCGGCCCCGGGCCGGGACTCCCCGCGCCGTCCCGGCGGAGCGCAGCGGTGCCGGGCCGGGGCTGCGCGGTGCCGCTGGCCGCGCTGCGGTGCCGGGTCCGGCGGCCCCCCCGGCCGTGCCTCC
Source organism: Emberiza elegans (assembly GCA_024865655.1). Lineage (NCBI taxonomy): Eukaryota > Metazoa > Chordata > Aves > Passeriformes > Fringillidae > Emberiza > Emberiza elegans. The sequence continues at coordinate 48,997,328 of JALJVW010000139.1, read as the reverse complement.
CCCAGCCGCCGTCCAAGCCCAGCCCCTGCGCGGGAGCCAATAGCCGCCCTGCCGTCTCCATCCGTCTCCCGGCGTTAAAGCTACAGCGGGGCTCGGGGCGGCGAAATCCCCCGTGGCCGTGTCCTGCGCGCCGCCCGCCTCCCGCCGCCGTCAGTGTGTCCGCACGCGGGTGCGGGAGCGGAGCGGCGCTGCCTCCCGCCGCCCCTGCCCCGCCGCCGGGCTCGGGCCGGCTCCTCTTCCCGGTGCTCCCCACCTTCCCGGCCCGCCGCAGTTTAGTTGTTGTCTTGTGTTTTTTCTTTCTTTCTTCTTTTTTTTTTTTTTTTTTTCCTCCTCCAACTGGGAATGCTCAAACTGGACTGATGGACATTTCCGAGCTGTGCATCTCCGACCCGCTCGGCTACCACAACCAGTGAGTGTGCCGTGCCGTGCCGGGAGCGGGCGGGTCGGGGGCGGGCTGGGACCGGCGCTGCGTCCCGCTGCGGGTGGGATGGGGCAGCGACCCCGCAGTCCCGCTGCCTCCGTGCCGCAGAGCCGCCGCCGCCGCCCACCCCCGCGGGGCACGGCTGTGCCGGGTGTCTCGGAGCGGCCGGCCGCGGGCAGGGCAGGGCAGGGCAGGGCGCACCTCCGCGCCCGCAGGTGCGGAAGAGTCCGCGGAACAGCACTTGGGGGTGTAGGCGTGCTGGTGTGTTTCTTTCTTGCCGTGTAACTTCTCCCTCTAACGCTTCATCTCCTAGGAACAGGCAGCTAACAGTGAGCACTGACAGTCCTTCCTGCGCAGTTTTACTTTCCGTCTGTGCTAGGATTTTTATTAGATGAATTACTAGGTGCCTATAAAGAGATGTGCATGTAAAATTATACGAACCTGATCCATTAAAGCACCGTCTTTTATTTTAAAAGTCTGTTTTTTATCTGAAATGCACGATGGAAATTCAGTTTCCCCCAGACTACTGTTTTGGATAGCCTGCCCGGGGACAGAGTGAAGTGAGTCGGAGGGCTGGCAAACAGACATCCCAAGCTGGGACTGGTGGCTGATACCTTAGCACCTGCTACTGCTCTTTGTATTCCGAAGTGGGCTGTACCTGGTAATGCTGTGTTTAAAATCACTTTAGCGTGTTAAGTTTGGTTTGATCCTGTTGGGGAAGTTAGGAAACAAGGCAAAACCTTTTCAGCGTTTACATCCAGCTGACTGGAACAATTATTTTAAATTAATTTCTCTGATAAATCCCAGCCTGAGCAGAGTCCTCTTTTGTGTGTGTGCATGTTAATCTGTGTGTCACCTATGCAGGTTTTGTGCCATCAGAGGTGGGAATTAAGTAATTTTGCCCATTTCATTGCTTTTGTCTTAAGAACACATAGTATTTAGTACAATTAAAATAATTAAAGTCAAACAAATCATCCACAAATACCCCTCTTTCCTCATTTCGGCTTTTATTTGTCTTTCTGTACCTTGTTGTCTGATATTCTATCTGTCTTTACACTCATTTCTCTTTCCTTTAATCCCCAGCTTCCAGCAGTTTCATTAAAATGAGACTTTGTATTGTTAATAGAAATTAATAATCTAACCCATGTGGTTTTCTTTTCCCCACTGGTGCTACACTTGTGGCTGCTCCGCTTTGAATTAAAAATAAACAAACAGTTTCTTAAGGGAAATGTATTCTGTGTGCTGCTGGGAATCTTAATATTAAGGCAAAAATAGAAGATGTATTTACCTTCATAAAAAAAAAAAAAATAACAAAATGCCACAATGAAAACCTAGATCTTCATCACTTACTATGTTGTCTCTTAACTTTTTCCCTTTATTTTTTTGTACTTTTGGAATTGAGAAAAAGGATCTCAAACAACATGAAAATAGTAAGAAGTAGTCTGTATGTTGTATTGCTGTTCACCCTTTTTACTTTTTCATGGGCTTTCAGTCAGCTCTCAAAAATGTCAAGTGCACCTTACCCATATGCACAACTCCTTGGCTGCTGAGTAGATGGATGAAGGTGGCCCTGGGGAAAGTGCCACTGAGCCCCTATGGCTTTACAGCAGACAGAGAGTGCTGCTTTTTGAGATGAGAAACTGTTGGAGAGCTCTTTGTTTTAAGAGGTGCTTGGTTCTGTATGCCAGCTGACCTTCTCTTTAACATTGTTGAGGTTTCGTAAAATAGAGAAATATAATTTAAAATATTTCAACCTCAATTTTTTCAATGTTTTTAATTTAAAGGAGTATGACGGGGCAGGAAAGTCTGAAAAAAGTTACTGAGATAAGTAAGATATGAGCAGCTTTAAAAATACAATATATATAAAGGTATATGTGCAGTGTGTCTGGTACTGATTTGATTTACATTCTGGTTTTATTAAGGCTAGATTTCACATTATATTCCTGTAGCTGAGGATGAGTTGGCCCGTCTATATCTGTTTAACCATCTTTTTCTCCCACTGTAACACAGTTGCCCTGTGAACATACAAAGTAAATACAGGTGTTGTAGTTGTGCCTGTATCCCTAACTAGTGGTGTGAGCATATTGTTCTTACTGTATTGATTTATTCTTTTGACTGCTAGCTATTGAAATGATTTTAAATTATTTTCATCCTTTTTTTTTTAAATATCACTTGTAATTCTGTGGATGGCAATTTTTGTCACATTAAACCTTAAATTAGGAACTAATTTAAAAATATTGCGAAATGCTTCTTCTTATTTAGTTACTTGTTAAGCTATAGGAAAAAATATGAGGAAGGCTAAAATGTTGGGAGGGAAGTGGATGTGGTCACTCAATATATGATCCATACAGTTCCCTGGAAACTGTATTTTACCTCATAATTATTGGAACAGAGAGCGAAGGAGCAAGGCAAAGGAGAGGAGAGGTGACTCCTTTCACCTTGGAGTTTGATGAGATCTTAATTTTTGTAACAGTGAGACCCAAAAGGACTCTGAACAAAACCTGAGCAAAGGAATTCCTTTCCTTCAATTCATTCTTCTGGTTTTGTATTTATCTTGCTCAAGCAGTGAAAATTCCTTTTCCATTGCCTGTGTGTGCTGATCTAAGCGATTGCACCAGGAACCTGTGGAAGTTCTGGTTAGCAGGTGTGTGGTTCTCTCAGTGCAGAATCTTTCAGGAGGAGTAAGAAAATGCTTTTTCCTAATTTTGATCCTCTGTGCATGTACTCTAAGGCCATGTATGTTTTATTTTCTTACACAGAAATCCACTCTGTAGCAACCGCTTACTACATTTTGGTACTGACCTCTGTGAGAATTGTTCCCGGGGTAGATGATGCAGGTCCAAGAAAGAAGCTTTTGTGTGAATTGGAATTTGTTTAAAGCGTTTTCAGATTAGGAAATTAACAAAGGCAGTGATTTGTACCTGCAGTTTGTCTCTCAGGTGAGGGCATATGGTGAGAATACATTAGTTAAACTGTACTGACAGCGCCTGTCTGCGGTACAGCGGGAAGGGAATGCAGACACCACTAATGTACATGCTGCCATAGAGAATATGTCATTATAGTCACACACAAGCAAATAGGTTCATCTGTAAATATTTGTGTGTAGGTATACACACTTGCATGTATAGTTATGTGGAGGACTGGTGGTGCATCTCCCTCATGTGCAAACCTAAGGCTGTTTCACTAGAGAGTAGAATACGGCATTTTTAGTTTCCCGCATTAACTTCGAAATCTCAGAGAATTTTGTTTTCTGCCTCATTATACTTGCCACTAGAAATGTTGACAGGACTAAAAAATTGCCATTTCTGTTTCTTATTAATATTCTACATGGCAGACAGAAAGTGACCAAGGAGCCATTATGAAGATAAAATAAAAATCACTGGCAAATGACAGCATCCTGCCAGATGCTATGTCTCTTACACTGTTTCCTCTGAGTTAAAAGAAACACACGTGAGTCACTGATGTAATAAAAATAAAAATTATTTTATGAAGAGAAGGAAAAAGTTGAAAAGAATAAATTACAAATTTGATAGAGTGGTGAAATGGTATAATGTTGGAATTTTAAGGCAATGAAGGAGCAAATTCCAGACCCTGCAGCAGCGAATTAACAAAGTTGCTGTCGCTGACCCTAATGCATAGACTGAAGTAATGTAACTTGATTTCAGAGGTTACTGGAAATCTCCATATTCTGTGAATGGGAAGAAATCTGAGTCAGAGAATCTGAATGCGACTGTCTGCTCTGAATAAATCTCAGAGGCTGGAATTGGGAGGAGATGTTAATTGGAGAGAATAGGATGGAGTTGTTTGTTTCATTGACAGAATAAACTGAAAAACCTCTATGAGGAATTGGGGTAGTTACTGGGTTTCTGACAAGGTTCCCATCATAAAATGGGGTCTCAGTACACTAAGCTTAGTGAGCGGAGGGCTGATGAGAAAATCAGTACCTTTAGAGTATTTGTATTAACTTTTCCCTCCTCTTCTAATTCCACTTGTAAAAGTAAACATGATCTAATCATTATCAATTATTGAGAAATATGGAAAGATCAATATATTTAAAAAATAGGATTTTTTCATTGTATTGATTTGAAGTAATCAATAAATATTGCATTTAGCCTGAGAGGGGAAAGACTTTGGAGAGATTGCATCAGAGAAAGTTGCTGTGATAGAGGTTTCATGTCCCCTTTTCTTCCTCTCCAACAGAATGTTGCTCTACTCTCTGTGCCCTTTCCACTGTTATTTCCCAGCCCTGTTTCTGAACTGTCACTACTGCTCTGAATTTCATGTTATTTGAAAATACCTGTGTTCTTTGAATTATTTCAGTTCAATAAGAAGTTTTGTGCATTGTGTCAGTGGGTCTCTTTACAAAATTTTCCATAGCTTGAAGGATTCAAGTTCTCTTAAGGAACAGAAACAGGGAGAAGGTAACAAGGTTTAAACCTGAGTGTAGATGAAATTTACATGTTCTGTCAGGAGCAAGGTAGAATTTCTCCACAGAGTGTGAAGTGTCTGAGAGAGTTTTAATTAAGGAAAGAAATAGTGAAAGTAGAAAAACGTGGTAAGAAATCTGGGATAACAAAGCCAAAATCCTTTGCCCATCTTCTTATTCTAACTTGTTCTCCTTGGTTTAAGAGTTGGGGGTCATAGAGATGCACACCAGCAATTCCAGTGTAGACTGCAGAGATGAGGAGATTCCTCCCAGTCAGACCTGTTCTTTATTCTGTGGAGCTACTGGCAGCAACATTACAGCCAGGGAGCACAACGGAATTTTTAGTCTGCGCAGTGTGAGCAAGTAAATATAGCATCTGCCCAGAACCCAGCAGTGAGCGTCTTGGGTAATGCCGCTGTAGAAACTGCGGGGAAAAGGGGAAAGATCAGAGTTTCTGTGACAAACTATGAATCAGAATGGTTGTTTGTTTAGTGAAGGAACTTAATAAAGAAGATATTAGCGGCAGATAGTTATGGTGACCTTGCCTAAAAACAAAGGAAACACTTGGTTTCTTTCTGTCTTTGCAGTATTAGCTGCATTTGAGTTTTGAATGTAGTAATTTCTACGTAGCTTGCATGTGTAAAGTGCTTTGTGCATGTCACTGGGAACAGAACACAATTTAGTATTACTTCTTAGTAATAGCTACTGACTTGGCAAGTTTTACTTCTTAGAAATTAAATTGTAATAACTTACTCTTTGCATTTGTTTCCATCCTTGTTATGCTGCCTCTCTCTAAAGCTTTGCCCTGTCTCTTCAGAGCAATAGAGATGCCCACAAAAAAATGATGTTTGCAGCTGGAGCACAGTGCACTTTGATTCTTCCAGTGCTTGAGAGTCTGGCTGCTGGCAGTGACTGTCCGTGAGGAGAAACATGTCTGCTCAAGGTGGAACACACTGTATAATAATATATTTGTCATGTTTGTAATTGCAAATGTAATTAGCAAACAAGCTCTGGGGGATTGAGCACTTGAAACTTTCACGGCACATCATTTGACCCTATCTTGACTGGACTGGAGCTTACATGTCACTGTTAACCCTTGCTACTCTTGCACAGAAATGCTCCTTCAAATGTGACTGCTGCTAAGTTCCCTGTCTTCTCCCTCTCCCTGGCCCCCACCTCGCTCCCTCCCCCACCTCCCCCCTTTTTTTTGGCTACGAGCAGCATTTTACCTGTATTTGCTTATACCTTCTTTTATTGTGATAGCAAGTGCTTATGTTCCTCCTGTGACACATGCACTAATATTTCCTTTCCCAGCACTTCTGACACAGCCTGGAAAGCATTCTGCAGTGCCCTTTGTGAAGAGCACTGTGTACCAGTAAGTGCTTTTGCATACTGAGCTGTTCAGTGCATTCCTATCACCATAGGCAACGTTACTACTCAGTGCCTCTTGCACTTCCAGAGACAACTTGCGAAAAGCAGGTGGCAAGCTGTTATCACACAACCTGCGAGGGCTCTCTGTCCCTGCTGAGCTGGAATTTTCTTGCACTCCCTTTCTGAATGGGGGAGGAATAAATATCTAGCAAATCCTATTCGCTTTATGGAATCCTGGCAAATCTCAGTCTAGTCACCCTTAGGATGACTTTTTTTGTCCTACAAAAGATATTCCTGGTCCATATGGATTTAGTGAACAACACCGAATCACTTCATAAAGTCACAAACTTACGTGTGCATAGGGAGCCAAAAGGGGCTGCTTCACTTTTTCATGTTAATAGTCTCTTTTTTCTGTTTTGTTTTTAAGATAAGACTTAAATTGCAATAAAATTTGTGATAGCATTGCTCTTGTTTTGGACAGAGTTCTATTTGTTCTTGCATTTTCATATGCGTGAAAGGAAATCCATTAAATGTAGAGAAGGGTGGCTGTTTTATACAATTTTTGTAATGACAGTAAGGGCACGTCCAAATATTGCATGCTGTTGTAGGCTTGGAAGGAAAAGGAAATCTGTTCTAGTTTCTTCTTGGTAGGATAAGAGTGTTTGATGAGGACCCCTTCTTTCTGTCCAAATTTTGCTTTTCCATTCCTGGAAATTGTCTTTGCTTTACCATGTATTGCAAGAGTCCTATATTTTCCTTAAATTAGCATAGCCTGTAATGTGGGTGATGGAAGCAGGACTTCCAGCTTAGAGTATCCTGCATAAGAGGAGAAAATGTCTTATAGCACCTTTTGTTTTGAATTGAATGTCTGTGTTTTACTGCAGATTTTTTTACAAGAAGATTTTTTTTTTGCTGTATGTCTGCTGGTCTGAAAGGCTGTTTGTGCGTATGGCATATTAAGAAGTGTTATTTTCTAGGTTTTTCCCCCTTTTTCCTCATGTCACTTTAAAGTTCCCTTTTGTAATAATGGCCCTCAATCTCCGGTGATGGAGCCGTCACTGTGAACAATGCTGGTGAGTGTATTGTCTCGCTGTCCTTTCACTCAAGACAAAGGTCAAAAGAACAGCTTAAAAAAAATGTTCAATTCTCCAATTATGACTTTGCATAGGAAGATAATTTTAAGAATGTATAAGCACTTGGGTGAAAATAAAACAGAAATACAATTTTCCGTCAGGTTCCGCAAGTACTTTTTTTTAATGTACTGACATGAATAATTACAAACCAAATTTCTCAGTGAGATTTACATCATTTTATGTATTAAAAAATTAAAGAGCTGAAGGACACTAAAGAATTATTCTTCAACAGATTTTATTTTTCCAAAGTCTTCTGTGTTGTTTTTGTTTTGTTCAGGTCAAACTGACAAGTTCCTCTTTCTCAAACATATTTGTTTCATGATTTAAGAAATTACACTTACCTAGATGAGTTTTTCACAAATGTGGCAATATAGCAGTGAAGAACATAGGATGTTACTGATTTTGGGGATTTGGTATAAAATTTATTTTTACTGCACATAACCAGAATTAACGGATACACATTTTCAATGTGTACATTTTCTACATACTTCGCTTATAACTTTTAAAACCATTTATAATTAACACATTAATTTTAAGGACTTGCTGTTGTTTTATTTTTCTTTGTTTCATGGCTGTGTATGGCATGTGATTACCATCTAGTTTTAACAGTTCAGAAAGTGCTGTAGAGGGAGAGTGATTTAATTCTTTAGAAAACATAAATTCAGTACTGCTTCAGTTCCTTTCTAAACATATATGATGTCGCTTCTATTTTTATCTTTAAGAGTTTAATTCAGTTTCTTCATAGTTTTTGTATTTCTGTTGATGAGGGCTTTTTTTTTTTTTTTGATAATTTGTGTAGGCTAAGGGGGTAATGGTACAGTGAAACGCTGAAAAAATTCTAAAAGCACCGGTGCCGATTGCCCGGCACTCAGTAGTAGGCAGTATTTGTTATCAGATTCATCAGTGGTGCAGAGGTATCTGGCTGGATGAGGGCTCTCCTCACCGGTGTTAAACAGCGACTTTGAGCAAGGATGTGCAGCCCAACCAGGGACTGCGACAGGGAGGAGGCCACAGCTGTCTGGTACAGTCGAAACTCACCTTCAAAGCCAAGCAAATCACAACACAGGAACTTGCATTTTTTGTGCTTGGGCATCGTGAAGGATGATGACTTCACCTTCTGTGGGTTGTCTTTGCCTTAATAGGTTGTAGCAGATACGACTTTATGAAAATGATGTTTAAGTGTATGATGCGTTCATAGGTATTATTTTACATGGATGATGCCAGATGCATCTCCTTTGAAATAATTGATACAAGTTGTGTAGGGGCACCAAGCCCACTGTGGAGGACTAGAATGTGCCAGAGTAGGACAGAAAAGAGTTTTCTTGCATACAGAGATCTGTGAGTGCATGGATGGATGTCTGTCAGGGTGTGTGTGCACACTTAATTTTATGTAATTGTGCACATGCTATAATTTAACAGAACACACATGTATATAAACGATACAATTTTATATATAATCAAGTGTTCATTTGATGTTGCATAATGAACTGTTTTACTTATCCATCCAATGTCTTTTTGGATGCATACGCAAGACTTTCTGTGTGTGGTTATGTATTTCTGCATGTATTAGTGCATAAATGTATAGAAAGAAATAAGGGTAGGTCTGTCTGTCTTCATCACAGGATTGTTCCCAATCTTTAGTAATTCAACCTTGCAAATCTGTTCTTGACCTTACATAGAAGGTGTTTTGTAAATGTAAAATGCTGTACAAATATACCATACAGAACATTTGCACTGAAAAAATTGGGTGTTTCTCTGGGAATATTTATTATTATGGATTATATAGGATTAGGTGCTACTAAATAACTGCAGTTAGATCTCCTGTTTATAAATCAATGAACTGGTGTTTTTTAAAGAGGAACAGAGATTTTCTTTAAATGGCGTATCGCAGAGTAATTTGAAAAACAGTATGCAGAACATAGATCCAACTATAACATTGTCAAGGTAAAGATTGGCTCGAATGCCATAGCCATAAAAGTCAGCGATTTGGCATTTCTTTTATCTGTTTATTTATTTTTTGATGCTTTTGGAAATTTTCTTTTTCTTTTTTTAATGTGATCTTGGTTTAGTAAGCCACAAAATATAGTGTGCTTTCCCTTATGGAATAACTTCAAAGGTTATTTGATTATGAAATATTTTGGGGTTTTGTTTTAATTTCATCACCTACAGTGTATCTGACAATTGTCTTTTTATTATTTTCTAAAGTGTTTTTTTTATTTTCCTATAGAGCAGTTTCTTTTTTCCTAGCGATTACAGTTAGAGGACTGTCATTACAGAGCAACTATAAGCCCTAATCGCTGCTCATGATCATTACTTCTCTAATAATATGGACTGTCTCTGTTGAAATTTCCCTTCTTGATTTCCTAGTCTAACATGGACTTGTTTCTCAAAATACTAACAAATTTAATTCCACGGCCTTTTTTAAATAACATAATTATGTAACAAAACCAAAAGCTCTCACAGTACAGTGATGTGTTCTCCATATGTGTTTCAATGTGCTAATTTTCCTTATAATTTTCCCTTGGGTGTTTAGGGAAAAACAGATTCAGCCCTCTTAATTGTTCATTGAAAGAAGAAAAAATACCTGCTTTTGGCTGGTTTACTTTCTTAACATACTGTTACTTTGCTTTGGTCTCTGCAAAATGTTATAGATTCAATTCCCCTGCTGGACCAAGAGTTAAAAATTAATTCACAAATAATAAAGGACAATCAGTCTTGTTGAGTTTAAGAAGGATTAGAAGAAAGGGTTTTGTACAGAAGCAGTTATATATCTTGGTTGTGATATTGTTGGACTAATAGATATTGTGCTAGGTCCCACTGGTTATCTGATAAAGGTAGCTGATTTGCAAACAGGATTGTTATCCTGATGACTAACGAGTCTAATATTGGATGGGTTAAAGGGAATGAGCAGCTGGTGTCTGTTATAAGTTCTTGACTCCCTCTTTGAAGACAATTACTTGATTCAGATGGATAGATTGGAAAGGGACCAGGTAAATATAAACTATGAAGAAATGGTTCCCGCTATCATACTGTAGCTGGAATTTTCAAGCAGAGTGATCTGACTTGGGTAATTCCACTGAGTGTCAGTGTGCCTGTGGTGGGGAGCTGTCCATAATTGTTGAGAGACCTGCATAGACATCAGGCTACCCTGTGTTCAAAGCATGTCACTGATACAAGGTGGACACAGAAAAGCTCATTAATCCCTGAGATAGAGGAAGGATTTGCACACAAAATTTTGTGATGCAAAACCCTGTCCCTACACAGATCTGCTGTGTAACACTGGAGAGGGGAGAAGGAAGTAGGAGACATGGCTTTGGAGGAAGGAGGGCATCCAAAGTGACAGAGATCTCAATTTTATTTTTTAAGGATTCATTGCTAAAGGTAGAGTTTAAGGGAAAGATGGTGGATGAAGGTGGCTTGTTTTATGAACAGTGCTTGCTTGAGCCTGTCGTGAGATATAAGAAGAAGGCTGCAAGCCTTTCAGCTCAGTTAGGTGGAAATCTGGGGAAGGGACAAAGAGGATGTGGCTGCCCTGGGCAAGACAAGAATGCGTACTTCTTTTCAAATATCTGCTCCATAAGAGCTTCTTAGGACTACAGACCCTTGTTAAGAAAAACATCTCGAGCGATAAATTGTTCTTGTGTGTGAGGAGTTCACTGTCACATTCGAGAGCCACAGCATCTCTGTCTTTCAGCTGTGTCATAGGAAAACTTGTAAACGGAGGATCTTTGTGAGGTTAAAGACAGTGATATTCAGCCTGCAGGCCACTGGCTGTTACATTTGGGTAGAAATACAGGCAGCATAGAGAGGTGTCCATCTTTTTAAAGGAGAACAGTTTTCTTCCATCGGTGCAGGACTGGCCGGTGTCCTTGCCTCCAAGTGCCCATTGCCGTCGCACAGGTGGGAGCTGGAAGAGCTCTGCAGCCACCTGCAGGGCTCCGCTGACACTGCGCCGGGCTGCACGGGGGCTGCACAGGGGCTGGCCTGCAGAGCAGCCCGCAGAGCGCCTTTGTTTTCACAGCCAGATCTTTGAAAATGGTCAAATTACTCTGTCGTCCTCTAAAAGTACATGCGGGTTTCTCCTGGCTTGGCTCAGTTCTGCATTAAGAGAGCATTTCCATGTTTATGGACCTGATGGAGTCTTCAGGGAGATTCTGTGTCATCCCTGCTGTGTGCTCCCTTCAGCACCTTACTAGTGTAAGTTTGGATGCCTGAAGGGCGATTCCACACTCTATGAAGATCTCATGGTAAGGAAGCTTGATGGGAAAAGAGAAACCTTAGTGTTTTGCATTTGAGTTTCATGCAGACTTTGAGAAATACATTAATCTTCATGACTGCATAATTTGTGTTTATGTACACTTTTTCCAAAGTGAAGCCAACTCTTGCCTTCTCACAGAATCACAGAACTGCTGAGGTTGGAACGGACCTTTGGAGGTCATCTGGTCCAACCCTGTGCTCAAGCAGGACCATCTAGGGCTGGTTGCTCAGGACCAGGTCCAGACTGCTCTTGAATATCTCAAAGATAGGGGACACCACAACCTCTCTGAGCAAACTGTGCAAGTGCTTGGTCACCCATAGCAGTCACAAAGTGTTGGCTTATGTTCCTAAGGACCCTACTATATTTCAGTTCATGGCCTCATGTATCCTTTGAGGGTTTTTATCTCCTACTTGAGTTTGCCCAGTCATTTTATGATGTCTCAAAACTCTTTCTAGTTTGTCAGTCACCAGCTAATAAAGTGGCACACAGAAATTTTAGATCCTTTTAGGCTAAATGTATGTGGAAGAGAAGTATCCCCTATCTGGTTCCTTGGGAATATAACTGTCATTGAGATCACTGAGACCTGAATTGTTGGGCTCTGGCAACCTAAGCTAAGAATGACAGGTATGTTGTCTTAAAATTACAATTGGTTGACCAAAAGCATCTATTATTTCTCATAAGGATATACAGGAATTTCTCATCTATTTTAGAATATAGATAATCCACATCACAATATGATGAATATGTAGAGGTATTTGTTTTAGATATCCTCTATCTTTTTTTTACTCAGTAGCTGGTTTATCATCTTATTTATCAGCTACCCGGTCTTGTCTTAACAGGGTAAATGAATAGCAGTAAGCAGCAATTAAATGCAGATTTACCCAGGAACAGTCCATTCATTTGGCAGTTCCCATTACTGTGACTGCTGTTCTCAATCCTCAGTGCCTCTGGTTTCTTCTGGAAGAATTTCATCCGTGTGGTCTCATTGTAGCTTTTGTACATCACTGGTATGAGAGTTAGGACACGAATGTAGTCCACTGTTCATAATGTGGGCTACTGAACCAGGGAAAAAACCTTGAATAGCCATAGAGAAAAATCTTGGAGGAGAATGCCATATTAAAATGACTTCTACCATGATAGAAAACCTTCTGCCTGTAATAATGTAGTCACTACTTGCAGCCTTCTAGAAGTGACTACTGTGCTAACAGGTTCTCCTGCACTCACAGCAGTAGGTAATTTATATCAGGTTACTTCATCTTCTAAGAGCAGCTAACAACCATGAAATGCTGTCACTGCTGTTGAAGAAAGAGGCTGGTGTTGAAAATTTATATGGGAAACCAGATGAGCAGAAATCACAAGATGAAGAAGCCATCTACAACCTTTGAGCATGCTTGGGGACTTTCTTTTTAAAACAGTCTTCCAAGGTACTTTGAATATGAATCTGTTGTCATTTTTGCTACTGTAAAGGACAAGAAACTCTGAAAAATCAGATTGGTTACACCAATGTAAAATTGGTACAAGATTAATATTGGGCTATTCAGTTCAGCATCAGTAGAAGAAGAAATACAAGGAAGCCATATAAAAAATCATATTGAAGTGAGGGGGCAGGAATCAACTAAAGCTTTTTATGGGAGTGGCAGAAACAAGCAGTTTTCTTTCCATAAAACTCTGCCAGGTGTTATTAGTGCCTCAGATCACTGGCTGATTCTTTCAGAGTTCAGGTTTCATGCTTCTAATGCATGAAATGATTCTTTCACCCCTTTGGGAATAATTTGGAGTATGTTGGAGAAAGCAGCATAATGGTAATTGGGGAGCAGTTTGATGCATTGCTAAAATGCACAGAGGACAAAATGCCAAATGAGGTGTGAGAGCAGGTGAAGTGTGAACTCGCTGAAGTTGCAAAGAATATTATCCAGATAAAAACACACCAGAGGTGAGTGAAGCAGGACTCCAAAGAAGCATTCCAGCACGTGGAGAATTCCAGAGGTCTCCAGAGGAGAATGCCCTTTGCCAAATTTATGAGGATGAAACCCATGGAATAGGGATGAAACCCATCTCCTGTGCAAAGAGGAAGACTGCAACAGGATAGTTGGGAAGAAGAGACTCAGCTCTGGTTTTAAGCTTCTTTTAAGGTATCTGTATATATAATGCCACCGAGTTGAGTAGCAATTGTATCTTTAGAGCAATAGATAAAATTAAGATAAAGAAGAAGGCAAATGTAACAAATCATGCCTTAAGCAAAAGCTCCCTGTGGGGAGGAAGTCTAAGTTTAGTACCATCTGATTCTGTAGTATCCTGAGAACTCTGATGCTGCAAGGAAATGCAAGACGCAGTGTCAGACAATATTCTACTGCTCTGCACAAGATCCAAAGGAGAGTTGATCATTCAGAATTATCTTGATTTTGGATTGTAAACAGTGTACTTCCACTGAACACTGTTGGAGCTGTGTTTGATTGGAGATGGTGCGCTGGGGGAAGGACAAGCAAGGGTAGAACCTGTGCCATGGAGCTTGAGGTCACACTGGGACAGAGAAATGGTGGCCGAAGAGCCAACAGCAAGGTCTTGTCACTGTGTCTACATTTTGGCTCTGACTAAGGTTTTTGTGTGAGGTGTGGTAGAAAACAGCTGTTCCTCACACCTTTTCTCATTTAACTTCCCTGAAGATCCTCTGAAAACACACAACCATTACTTCCTGCAAAAAGATGGAATTAGAATACAACTGCTTTAGGAGAAAGAGAGATCACAGCAGTGGAAGAAAGATTCTGCTAGCACATGCACGGGTTTCTGTTATTAAAATTGAATGAGAATTGGATTAAAAACTGGGGTCAAACCTTACAAAACTACTGCTTTGTTTCTCTCCCAGCTTTCTAATTCAGTATGCACAACTTGGCTGTTGCACTGGGATGGGACTTTCCTCACACTTGCCGACTGTCTTGTTTTGTCTTTCTGCTGCAAGGTGAAGGTAGTGATCAGCATCCTTGTGAGGTGAGGAAGAGGCACACATGGAAAGCTTGTCCTCACAAGCACACAGGTCCCTTCTGCCTGATAGCCCTGTCATGACCCTGTCACTGGCTGAAAGCACAGCCTACCCCCGTGGTGGGGAATCTGAAAGCTGGGTGGTGATGGGAGCAAGCTGCCCTGTGGTAAGACATAAAGCAGCAGGATCTTTCAGAGGGAAGAGGAACATTGAAAGGGAAGAGCTGCTGTGTATACTATCATGGGGCCTGAAGAAAGAGAACTGCTCCCTTGGGATGAGGAGATTTATTGCAGTGTGTTTAGCACCCCTGCAACTAGAGAAGAAAGATACACATTAGCAGCTGGCAGGAGGCCTGTGCTGCACTTCTGCTCCAGTGGAAAAAGCAGGAATGACACATTCCTGTGAGGTGGGATGGGAGTGGAGCTCTGCACATCAGCTGGGGCAAATTACAGGAATGCTGACTTGGTGTGGAACAAGGAAAATCTTAACTGATGTTTTTCATGGGGATAGAGATATTGCTGATATCCCCCAGAGAAAAAGCTCCGTCAGTGGGCTGGAAAATGAGAGCACTGGAGACCACTAATCAGTTGTAAAAAAATTTCTGGCATTTTCTACTGGCCACTGCTGGGTATTAATATGTTTCAAGTATTCATTGTGTTGCAGGATTGCTTACTTTTTGGCTTTTGCACTGTGGTACAAGAAAGGGTTTAATTTTTAACCAATTTTTACCTGAAGTCCTTCCTGCTGAGTGGGATGGAGGGAACAGAACAGCACATGGCAAACCTCTTCTACTTGAGAAGTTCATGAGCTGATGGAATTGCTATGTAGTTCCTGTTCTGCCAGCTCTTTACAGTTGTGCAGTGCTTGCTCTAGAAATTGTACACAGATGGGGAAGGAATGGAAGGTTCTGTGTTTTACCTGGTTTTGAGGAATACTTTGCATTGTTATTCATATAAATACTTCATATGCCGATGAACGTAAGGAGAGTAGCATGCTGTCTGTCTTATACTTCTTGGTGTAAATCAATTTTCTACCTCACCTATGTGCCTTATGCATTCACTGTTTGCACACCTCCTGTGTGTCTCCAGCTCTTCTAAAGTAAACAAGGATATCTTCTGTGAAGCTCTGTCTCTGTTGCAGGAGATGCTTCTCACTGAACTGAGTCTCAGTGTAAGTCCTTGGCTAAAGGAAGGAGCTGTAAGGATGATTTCTGTAAAGGCAGTACATAAAACAACCTATCAGGAGTGTGAATGTATCAAATCCATGAGGGAATTTCAGTAGGAGTTGGAGATTTGGGGCTGGGCTTTTTGAGCAAACACTTGAAGTGTCTTCAGGACTAAAAGGCACTTTGTGGAGGTCAGTTGAATAGCATTTGCTCTGGGGAGCTACAGTTTTAATGGACAGGGAGCAATATAGTGCTGGACAAGAGAGTCTAGCTCCTGAAAAATTAGTTTTGAAAAAGTCAGTTGTAAGATCTTGCTTAAACAGTATTGTTGCCTACCTCCTGCTTTCTGGAAGGATTTAAAGGAGCAAAGTGGAAGAACTTCACAGGAGTAGGAGCTCGGGCTGAACCATGTTTGCATGCATGGTGCTGAGCCTCTATCAAATATATCCTTTCATGATGTGCATTTCCTTCTCATTTCCTTATCATTTGGGGAGCAAGGATGCATCTTTTGCCTCCAGCAGCCCAGCTGTCAGGATAGAGTAAATATTGCTTTGTGGCCAAAGGGTCCTGTTAGCCTCCAGGAGACACAAACCAGCAGCACTCAGAAAAATTAACAGCAGTAAAAGTACATTATACAATTCATCGATCTTTTGTTTTCAACACTGAAGCAATGCTACTTGGGGCACACAGGTTACACCAGGGTCAGCACTTTCATTAGGAGATCCCTGGTCCTCCAGCCTCACCCCAGCACCCTGGATGAGTGCCTGCAGTAGGTGCAGGCACTTGCCTGGCATGCATGGGTGAGGCTGGGAGCAGCCACTCAGTTCTAGGCCGTGTGAAAAATCAGAGGCAGTTAGGTACGAGTGAAAATATTGTAAGTTTCCCTGGTGTCAGCACAGGCCAGTTCTGATTTTAAAAATGAAATATGGCAGCTAATTAATCTAGATCACAGCTTAATCGCCTGTGGTGGTTTTTAAAAAAAAAACTTTTGTGTGAATTTAGCACTTAGGAAAGTGAGAGGCTGGAATTACTGCATAGACCAAAGCACAGCATGGATAAGCTGTCTCCTGCTGGCTCTGCTCATGCTCCCCTGTGGTGGCCTGCAGTAGCCACTGCTATTTCCTACAGTCTGCCTTTCATACCCTGCCTTGCAGCAGCCTCCCTGCAGCCGGTGTGACACACACCTCCCCCGTGCCTCCGCAGCTCCTCCTGGGAGCAGTCCCAGGGCTCCAGAGGCAGCAGATCTGCAGGTTCCCTCTGGAATTCAGGGAATGCCCCTTCCCAGGGCCCAGGCTGCGGTGCACTCGCAGTATTGGGGTGTGGTGAAACACGGTATTGCCCTGGAAGGTGTGGTGTGAACAGGGAAAGGAAAGGGGTCGGCAGGGAAGGCACCGAGGCAGAGGTCAGGGAGCTCCAGAGATGAAGGATTTGACAGCTCTGCTCTTTCCCTCAGACCAGCAGTAGGCCTATGCTGGGGAAAAGAAAAACAATCTGTCCAGTTTTATAGACTGTGTTTATGTTTTGTACAGATTTCAGACAGCCAAAGCATGGCTCCTTCACTGCACATCTCACCCATCATTAGTGAGTTGCTTTCTGCCAGTGTTTTCAGTAGATGTAGGTCTTGTAGAGAGGGGCAGTGCAGGCACTGTCCGCAGGACATCAGCCGGTTGGTTGAGTGAAGTGAGGGACAGCATGGGGAAGGCAGGGGCATGACTGAGAAACAAGCAAAACAGATGCACCAAGCTGAGTGCATGTGATGGATCACAGAGAGGACCAGGACAATGTGAGATGTGACTGTCTATTAAATTTTGTGGAATAACTAAAGTAATCTGTCAGCAAATGGACAATTTTTTACTCTGTTCAGTCAATTTTTTAGTAAGAACCTCTGCAGTTAGGAGTAAACCATTTCCTTTCTCCTTTCTGTTTCGTTCACACTTATGCTAAATTGTGATCCTAAGTGTTCTTGCAGGTTAGCAAAGCTGAGCAGGAGCCAAGCAAGCAAATGTGGAAGCAGGACAAGAGTTGGTGTTGCTAACCAAAAATTCTTTGCTCTGAGAGCTGTCACCTCAACCTGGGATCAGGGTTGTCCTGTGTCCCTGGCACCCATCTTGGCATTGCAGTATTGATTATTTGGTGGATTCCAGTGTTCTGATTAAATTTCCGCTCAGACATTTACATTTTTCCTTATTTTCCATTATAGTTTTAATGGGACAAACAATTATCTTTTTTGCTTCAGAAGCTCTGGCTGTACACAGCAGAAGAGCTGCTGTATTAGGCTTCAGAGATGGGATGAGTGAAATGGCCTCCTATTGTGCATATAATTTTGAGTAGCCTTGTGGATGAAATATATTGCATGTTGCTTATTATTCACTGTAAATCATAATTTCTAATGTATTTTTACAGTGACCTGAGCAGATAGAAAAGGAACTCTTCCATTTTTGTGAAGTAATAACTGTAACCTAGGTGAAATAAAGTACAAAGCCAAAAGCTTTATACAAAAATGGATTGTTAATGTTAATAAAATACAATAATACTGTTTTATACTGTAACATTCAGCAACTATTCTGACTTAAGTAGGAGCAAATACTTGGTGATTAATTTGAATAAAAATGTTATTTCTTCTTTTGTCATTTAGATGAACTGAGAAGATGAAGCAGTCATATTTGTGAGGGTGTGGGGATAAGGAGGCCAGAGGACAAGAGCAATCTGGAGAATAGAGTACTCATTCAGTCAATATTTTGACCAGCAAAGAAAGTCCTGTCCTAGCATAGTAAGTAGGGAACAACATGATCTTCAGCTTCATAATGCAATATTAGTGGATTGGGTTTTGTTGTGTAATATTTGATCCGTCAGGGCCCTGTGGCTGGAAGCCTGTAAAGCAATTTGAAAAATGTAAGGAATGTGTAACAAGGTAAGAAGTAAGAGAAGAGGCAAAGAATTTACAACAGTGTGGAATGGGTTGTAGCAGGGAAAAAAAGGCAGAAATGCACATATCAGAAAGCGCTTTAAAAAGATTCAGGATAGACACATGTCCTCTAGGTCGGAAACAATGAGAATCAGGTTTGTCCTCTTCAGTGTAACATTGTTATTATGCAGTACATGCCCCCACAACATCTCAAACCTCAGGTTTTGTCTGAGGAAGAGTAACAGATACATGTGGTTTTGGAATACCTGTGATTTGTTCTTGCAAAACAGGACTTTGAGAAGCCCGTGGGCACACAATTAACTCATTTTAATTCAGCCCTTGTGGGAAAGGGTCGGGGTCTCTCACTCTGTCTCTTTGAAATTGCTTTGTATCTCCTACATGGTTAGTTAGCATCGACTGAGTATCAGCCATGGAGGCTCAGTGAATAATCCCACTCTGCATTAGAACAGGCGAGAAATCAGACAGGGTGAAACAGCAGTGATTCGTGCAGCCTGGGGATGCATGGGGTCTAGGCGGGATTTATTTGGCTTTCCCAATTTTAATTTCTGTGTTTCTCTGTGTGCTAGTCAAGACCAGGCACCCAGCAATCCCAAAGGTAAATGAGCAGAACTAAATGAGATATCTCATTTTTCTCTTCCTTATTTTTTGTGGAAATTTCTCCTTTTTCGTTTTCCTTCGTTTGTGATTTTGGGTCATGGAAAGGTGAGAGCATCCCTGAAGATGGCAGCACAGGCTCCCCAAATCCTGCAGTGCTCACAGAGTGTGGAGTTAATGCTTTCTGGCCTGGCAGAGGGAACCTTTCCCTGTTTCCTTCCTTACTTTCCTTGCAGACAGTCAAGTGGATGTTTCTCCTGCCCAGAACTTTCTTCTGCCGTCTGGTTCATGTTCCCAGTGAGTGGAGATTATCTGTACAGCATTTTGGGTGTTTTTTCTAACTTTCTTAAAGTAGTGCTAAAATTTTAGCTGGGGAAAATGGATCTTTTTTTTTTCCTAGCTGTGCTGTAGCAAAACTATTGTCTTTGCATTGTTGTCAGTTCTGAGTGAAAATGATCTTTCTCTTAAAATAACTGAAGGAAAATCAAACATACATCATGAAGGAAAACAAATCCTGAAAACTGTTCTAATTGTATTTATAATGGAAGTTTTGGAGCAAATAAAAAAGGTTTTGTGGATTATTTTTTTGTTGTTATTGTTAAAAAGATTTTTTTTTCCTGAGGTATTATGTCCCTACCAATAAATGAAATACATACATCACTCTTGGAAGCCCACAAAGTAAGCACATTTCTTATTTCTGCAAAACATCCTGCTTGGTGAGGAGATCTCTGTGTGTTGCAGTGTGTGCGTAAGCACTAATTTCAGAGACCTTTTAATCTTGGCAGCATCTGTATCACACTGTCTGTGCCCTGTGTCTATTCATACTCTGTGCCAAAGTCATAAATGACAAAATGTTTTTTTTGCTTCTCCTGCTAACCTGTTGGCTTTCTCCTTTTGAGGTGTATCTGCTTCAGTCTGAACCAGATTGCCTTTTACTTAAAGTTATTGGAACTTATTTTTCTGTTTCTGACAGATTTGAGAGTTTTCAGAGTTAATTTCTCTTCTACATCCATTTCACTCCCCATGATTCCCATCTTCCTCTCATTGTCTGTGTCTCACTAGTTAAATTGGCTTCCCAAGGCTGCATCACACGCCTGCTAGAGCCACTCAAGGTTCACTTTCCTCCCACCTCAGCCAGGCCTCCCCCTCATCTGCAGTGTTGCTTTGCCCCAGACTGGATGAGTTAAAGTGTTTGAATTCTACCAGCGTGAATGATATATTCTGCTATATGCTCTGCTATTCTGGGAAACTTTGTAACCTGAAGAAGCCAATATGTTTATCAAGAAGCCAATGGTTTAATTATTTCCCAGGTCAGTAAGGAGGGCAAAACTACTACTTAGGCTTATCTCCTGGGCAGTTCTGCAGTGTCAAACTTAGCAACCCCCTGGCCAATGGCTCTTTTAACAGGAAGTTCTAATAAGGGGAACTTTCCTTGGTACCAGCACCAGAGGAGGCAGCCTGTGGATGGCTGACACTGGAAGTCTCTGTACTGTGAGGCTTCAACAAGTTCACCATCTGTTTGCCAGATATGCCCTGCAATCATATGGCTCTGTTCAGACCCAAGCAACATATAATGGTCTCCACAACAGAAATGTTACTTCCTAGTTCCGTCCTTCCCCACCTAATGGCTGTGATTTAAACACTAACATTGCATCTTCACCTGTCTGGAGACTGCTGCCTTGGCAGCACTTTCCCTTTTGTGACAGGGTGCTATTCAGCAGCCTACCTGCAATTTCCCAGGAAAATGGGACTGCACATCACTGACCCTGGAGAGCAGCAGTGAGAGTATGGTGCTTGTTTGGCATTGTAGGAGATCCTTTTCCACATGTTGGATTCAGTTCTAGCTGTACTGAAATATTCACTGGAGCTAAAATGTGACAAACTGTTTCCGTAATGACAGGAGAGGAGATTGCTCTTTAAGAACTGAGACATCACTGAACTTGTCAGATATGAGAATTCTTGTTGTCCCTTCTTGTGCAGAAGTCTAGGTTTCCTCAGCTTTAGCAGTAGTCTAAAGTTCCAAAGAAATCAATGATTGCCGTCTTGTGTAACAGTAGGCTCCAGACTGGCCTCCAGGTGAAGCAGATATTACTGGATGTCACGCAGAATGTGTATAGCCCTACACTGTTCAAGATGTTAACAATAATTAATTTTTTTCAAAATGTATTTCCAGATGCATGTTCTGTCTCCTGCACTGTTTCTTCTGCCTTTGAATATTGAGGTACTGTGGGAGGTTTGTGCTGTTCCATGAGGTCTGCACACAAAGCAGGGAAGACTCCCCATGTAAGGTGCACATGGACAATGCATCTAAAAGCTCCTAAGGCCAGCTGGCTGGCAGCTCTTCTTTCCTTTCTTTATTTTCCAATGAGTGAATGTACAAAATGGAACTAGAGTTTCATGTAGGACATGAAGCCAAGTCCTGAATATATCCTTGCTATATACTTTTCACACTGGAACACTGAAAATATACACTGGGTATTTGAAAAAAATACAGAAAGAATTTGTAAAAGACAGTGAGGAAGATGTAAAAAATACTTATTGTTTTGTTTCTTAATGCATTTTTTTTCCTCAGCATTAGAAGGAAGTTTGGTATCACAGCTTAAGAGCATGAAACAAACACAGAAGACAAAAATTACTTTTTAAATGTGCATTCTTTTCTTCTTTAAAAGCCATTTTAATAGTTTTAAGGGTATAATTTGTATTCTAATATTTTGGGTACTTAAGTTTGGTGACACCCCTGTGGCAGGTTGGAAATTAATGAAGTATGGTGGACTGAGCACTGCAGGGTAAATCTCAATAGCCACTCCTAAAGTCACATGTAAATGTGGGTCTGATTTGTAGTTCTCTGGAACTCCAAGACTAAAATGTCCATGGGCTGTGTTGGCAGGATGGCTTGATGTAGGATTCAAAGGTACCCATTTCTCCCTCCCTCCCTCCACATGCAGTGTGTGTTTGTGGCTGTATCCCATAATATCAGACTTACATCCCGCCCCTTTTCTTCCCTCACCACTTGTCAAAGTTCAACAGCTAGAAAGGAAAGAAAGGGACTCATAAGTATCAGCCCTTAGAGTACAGCAGTTGTCACCCACCCTTGGGAGGGCTGTTATTCCTTTCTTTTCCCAGCTGGAGAAAAAAACAGCACAAAAGCTTGAGGCTCCATCCCAGATCTGGTTCTCTCTAAGTCACAGGGCAGTATCAGCCCTAGAGTGGTCCATTTGCTTTCCCATCTGAGGAACTTTCCTGTTTCTCCCAGTTGTGTGCTTCTGCTGCCCAGGGTATGTTCCTGGAAGAACGCTGCCTGTGACACAGCACATCAATGGGCACAGACCCAAGTCCCTGCTCCCAAGGATCAATATGATGTTGGAGTACAACACTGGGGCTGGCATTGCCTACTCCTTTCAGGTCTGGCATCAATCAGCTGCAGCCTGCAAATAGAAGGGGAGCAGTAACACTGCAACCTCGATAACCTGTCCTGAGGAGCCTGCCAGAGTCAAGGGGCTCCTTGCTGCCACTGCAGCCAATAGACCCATTTCATTAGGCTGGAAAGGTTAATTGCATTGAAAACTGGCGTCATCCTCAGCACATGATCATTGTAGAACTCCACAGTGGTGTGAGTCATGAAGCTGTCTCAAGGAAGCCCCTCTGAGCTCTGAGAAAATTTCCTCAGCAAGGCTTCTGTGCAGCACATTCGGACCCCTGTCTGTCACAGTTCTCTTGCTAAGGTCCCTTTACTTTGCTTAGAGAAAGCTGGTGAATCTCAATTTTTGCAGTGGGTTTTTTTTTTTCAAATCCAGACTTTCTGTTACTTTAGCAAGCATCCTCTTGCTGTTTTGTTAGAAATGGCATCCTAGAAAGCAAGTAAAGTGTAATGTTGGGGTCTGAGATTTGACTTTCTAATTTGTTTGAAATGTTTTGCAATATTTTTACTGAAAATATTAAAACAAAGCAGAAGATAATTCCATGATCTGACACAGAGAGCCTGGCATAATCAGAGTATTCAGAGATAGCCTTATTCTCTGGTTAGTGGTGACTGAGCAATAGCTGGTCTATTAAATATTTAGTTGCAGCTTCTTTAATAAACCCTTCTGTCTCCCTTTCATTGTCACCTTCTGTGAGCCACCTTAGGCAACATTATTTTTCATGTCAGAATGTTGGTTTCAGAGAAGGAAACCTGCTGCCATAGATGAGAACTTCCACTGCCAAACAGAGAGATGAGGAGAGAAGGATGCAAAGTTGCTGGGCATATAGAGCAGCTGCTCTCTGAAGGGAATCCTTTAGCACACACTTAGTCACATCTTTCTCAAGATTTGGCTGTTGTGGCATCTCAGTTGTATGTGCCCAGCACCAGGTAAGTGCCTAGCATCTTGTGTGTAGCTGCAGGGCACCTGTATTGAAGTAGGAGCTCTCCTAAAGCTGGTCAGCTGATTTTTCACCTTGCCCACTTCCTACAGATACGTGTGAGAGGCCTAAAAGGGTTACTGTGTTCTCATTATGTCTAATTCTTCACATGTTTCATGGCTGTGTAGCTCCCCTGTCTCCTCTGCCCTCTGTGCAGGGACCTGCTGCAGCCATTTGACAGGAACTGAATGAAAGAAGGGATTTAAAGGTCTGGAGTAGGAAGAGGAGAGGAGGATGTGAGGGAGCATGTCAGGTTTGGGAGAGCTGTTTTGTACTTTGAGGTGCTCTTGCAATGTGCACAGGGTTCTGGGTGGGAAGGGCACAGTGGAGAGCTTTCTCTTTAATACACTGTGTGTTTTATCTCCGCAGACTTCTTGCAGACTTAGTTTAAAGATCTTAGCTCAATACCATTAGTGTATCTCTGCTGAAGGCCCTTTATAAAATTGATTAGAAAGTGGGCTTTTGCATGTGTGTGTGTGGGCTCTAATCTGATTTGAGTCCAAGATGGTATCTTTAATTCAGTGCATCGCCGCAACTAACTCACGAACTTCACCGAGAGTCAGAGCCCCTAATTTGGTTTGAGAATACATTAGCAAAACGAGCTCAGAAGGCCCCTTTTCGGGGAGAGAAGGAGGGGGTGTCTTGAGGGGGGCCTTGGGGGGAGGATTGGAAGAATTGGCTTGACAGAGAGGAGTTGTGGATTTAAACAAGATCCTGGGCATGATATTCCTGCAGTAGGTCCCAGGGAAAAAAAAAGGAGGAAAGAGAGAAGATTGATTGATTGATTGATTGATTGATTGATTGATTGGTGGCCTTGCACAAACCATGGAGAACAAAGTGAACCTCAGCAGGCTTAGCCCCTTCTTCCCATGCAAATAGAACTTGACATGCATTTTATATAGAATTGTCTTTTCTTCTTCTCATTGATTCATCCTGCTCTGTGGGCTGCTGCTTAAAGCAGACACTGACCTTGCAGAAGTAGTAGTATGCTTTTGCTCTGGCAAATGATCCACACTATCAAAACTTTTCATGACTGATCCAACTTGAGGTAAAATATTAAACCATGTGTATCTCTTTCCTTCCTCCTTACTTCCTGAAATAGGGGGAGAAAAAAGTTAGAACGAAAGAAATAGATCAGCAGAGCTGGTCTTTGCAGCGGGACAGTGAAAGGCAGTTTTTTGCTCCAGGTGATATGTAAAAGCCAGCCCTGGGGGCTGTTAGACTTCATTCTTCAGATCCCATATTCCTGTATGATGTGTAGTGGGGGTTGTGGAGCAACCAGTTGGAGAGGGGACAGGTAGGGGAAAAACTCTCCAGATTCTCATTGACACTTTTAAAATAAAGGATTTTTTTAATTTAAGAAATTGTTAATTTAAATGGAGAAGCAACTCAGATTCTGTTGGGTGCTATAGAAATACTCAAGATAGTTTGAAATATTTAATTTAAAAATGTAATTAGTTAGCTGTTAAACACAAAATGTTTGCTGCATTAATTTGGTTTTATGGCTGAAATCTTGCACACACTGATGTCAGAAAACTCCAAGTTCTGCCTCCTTCAGTAGCAGTATTGCATTCCCTCTGCAGTTGAGTATTATTTCTTCTTGCCAGAACTATAGTGTTCTAGGAGTTGCTGCCTTAAATTTTTTAACTGGTTCAATTTCACTTTTTGCAAGGAAGCTTTACTAGGTTATAGCCAGTCTGGCCATTGTTGTCATGTCTGCCTTTTATTTTCAGTGGAGGCTCTTAATTTGTGTTTGCAAAGTATTTACAAGATGTCCATTTGATTGCATGGGCAAGGGACTCCTGGACACAAATAGTTAATATAATTGCACCTATGTGTTTGTGAGTGAAGTTGACTGAGCCATTGGTTTTGCAGTAAAAGTGCATGTTTTGTAGTTACAATTCAGTATTTGTGTTTGTGACCCTCTCTGTGCAATGGCATGTTAAGGTTGGGGTTAGGCAGAGCAACACCAGATCTCCTGACTTCAGAATATTGCAAAATGTTCAGTTGAGAGGTCCTTTATGATACATGCTTCTGTTGCATTCCTTGAGTATAAAATCAGCCTCAACCACAGCTACACAGAGGACACGACATTTCCAGAGACAGTTTGAGACCCTTCCTCTCAAGAAGTGCATTTTTGTAGAGGGAGCTGACTGTGCTTTCAGGAATGAGGAATCACAAAACCAGATACCTCAGAAATGGAAGACTTTGGCAGTAGGTCTTGCTGCTCTTATTTGGATATACAAATGGATTGATTCAATGCCTGAGCTCAGCCATTGAGCCACCTTCAAGTAATTATTTTAGTTAGTCTTCGTGCTCTATAGATCGTCTACCATATGCATAGTTGAGATTCCTTTTTCCACCTCCTTGATGAATTGCTGAGGTCAGCAATTTTATTTCAGCAGCTTAGACTGATTAACTTTACTTCTATAGCAGCCTTCCCATCCAGATGACACTGCAGTGCAGAGAAATAATCCAATTTTACTTGATTATTAATAATTACTCTCAGCTACTATTTTTTCAGTTGATTGATTAGAATAAACACTGCTCTGATGGGATACACCAGAATCCATACCTCCTCTTCCTTTTTTCCTGATTCTTTAGCTCAGGCTTCTCCAGGCACAATGTGAAGCAGGGGATTGTAATGCAAAGTGGCATTTTAAAACGTGCCTTCTTGCTGTTTTTTAACTAGGTGTGACCAAAATTCATTTGTCTGGATTGGCAGAAGACTACTGGCCCTTAATAATGGCTCTGGTTTGCAAGCCAGTGCTTTTGCTAAACCCATCTTTTCCCCTGTTCAATGTTGAAGCTGGACAAAACAACAACTGTTTTTGTTTTAGTCTTCCAAACTGATCAAAGACTATAGGTTTCAGGAAATGTGCTTCCTACTTATGATCTGATCCCTTATCCAACAGGTTGTGTATCCCTCCAGGAGGGTTTCAGGCAATAAGTCTCTTTAGAGAGATCTCACCTTGTAGTTGAGTGAGGGTTTTTCTGTACCAAATTTGACAGTTGTTTTTGGGGTTTTTTTGGAAGGAGCATATTACAAGGCACTCTCTCACCAACTCGTGGCCTGAAACCCTATCCAGCAGTTCTGCAGGGACAGAGGAACTTTAAAGAGTTTGCAGATTTGTCAAGAACTTAAACACCTCAGCTAAATTATGCACAAAAAAAATAGGAAGACTAACGTTGAAGTTCACGTTTTCACCAGCTTAGTGCACAGTCAGGAACAACCTCTCCTAGCACTGCAATCCAGTAGCTCCCTTGCTGATTCAGCCTGTTTTGTACCATATGCTGTGAATGCCAGGGGGTGAACAGCACTGCAGCCAGTGCCTCAGAAAGTCAGAACAGGCAGCTCAGGTGTAGCTAGGAGGAGCAGTGATTTTCCTACAACTGTTATTAACCCTGTGGACTGGCATTCTCTCTGTGAAGGTGGTTGGTACAACATACCAGACAATTTAGCTACTTGTAGCTGTTTTGCTTTGCATCTTGGGTTCCTTAAATTCATTCTGGTTTGAGAATAATGTTATTTCCAGGTTGGAAAAGTGGGAAGTGAGAAGACTGCTTTAACATGAACAGAATTTGCCTCCTCTTTGCAAGCAGGGAAGTTGTCAGAGGTATTTAGAGTTTTGATTTATCTGCTTAGGATGAATCCAAGGAAATAAACTAATCCATATTAGATGTTTTTAAGAAGCCTGTTTTTGTTGAATTTCCTCTCTGAAGTGAACTGGTCAGAGTGGAGAAGCCTGTTAGAACTGGCAGCACATGATGTCCAAGAGATGCTCAAGCCAATGAATGTAACCTGGAGATGGAGATGTATGAATGGATGCACGGTACCCTGTGATTTGCAATGTGTGGGTAGGGCCATCGATCTGTGCAGTGTGACTGGCAGGAGAAGAGTGTTTGTTAGTGTAAGTGGGAATTTCAGAGAAAGTCCTCTACTGGGAAAAGTTTGCCTTCCTTTCCTGCCCAGGAGCATTTGAAATAAAAGCATGTTTGGAGAAGGAGTATTTAGACACTAGAAAACAATCTCCAGAAATGCAGTAAAGGTCATGGGATAGCTGCAGTGTTGGACATTCAGATGGCTTTTCAGATCCTGAGGACTGGTTTGTGTTCAGATCAATAGGAATTACAATTTGATTTCAATAGGAGTTGGATCAAGGCTTAAATGAAGAGCCAGGATACTGTAACAACTGCTTCTGATTTATTTCCCCTGTAGCTAGAAAATTCTGGGTAAGGCTTAGATGTCAGGTAAGATACTTATACTCAATTTCAACATTTTTTCCTCAGCAAGCTGTAAAAGAAAGCATTTTTTGTGGGTCGCAGAGATGCTAAGAAGTAGCATTCCTTACCAGGAGTGAATGAGAAAGAAGTTTCATTCAGGCTCTCATCAAAGTGGATAGAGTGTCCAGGTCAATTTTTGTAAATGGATAGGCAGCCAGGGTTTCAGAGTTTCTGATCACATTCCAGCAGTGATTTCATTGTGATGCAGAAGGATTGGGGTAAAGCTTAAATGGCACCAGATGGAAAAGTGGAACTGTGTTTCTCCAACAGCACTCAGCTTTCAAATCAGAGGGCTTGATTTTTGGCTGCAGGATGGTCCTTGACACATGGTTAATCTCTGAGTAATACAGGATAACCATTTTATCTGAGTTGATGGCACAGATTTTGTGGTACTCTTGAATTTCCAGAACTTTTATGTAGAATTCCACCTTTTCAGATGATTGAGATGCAGTTTGTTTTCCAGTCTCAATCTCTCTATGTTGCCTGCCTAAAGAAGATAGCACAAAGTGTCAAAACATTTCTGTGTACATTAGAACATAGAAATTTCTGAATGCATATAAGTAGAGAAAAGAGACTTACTGAGTGAAGCACAAGCAGGGCTGTGTGGAAAACTCAGGGAGGGGAGCTGCATGGACATTAGAACCTTGGTTCAAGAATATTTGTTGTTTGACAATGTTATTTCATCACAAATCTGACTGCAACCTAAACTTTTAGGCAAAGTAGAAATTCCAATAAAATTTATTTTGAAGAAAATTCCAACATTTTGTTTCATTATGTTCTGAAACTGTGTGTGATTAGTTCATCAAACAACAGAAGAAAACACATGACAGGCTAAAATGCTAGGAGCAAAGTTAAATATCTAATTTTTAGAGTTTTTTTGAAAATTCTGCAGTGAAAACATTGCCAAAATTGACTTAGTTCTATAATGAAACAGAGTAGCATTTTAAAACAAAAATGGATTTTAGATGAAAACCTGAAGTATAATTGCAAAGGAGAATAGAAAAATGGGTTGAATAGAGGTGTGATCAGGAGGCAGCTGGTGTGTGAAATAGTATCTGGGGAGATGGAGATAGGATTAGGCAGTATTAGAGATTAGGTTATTGTGTAGACTGGGTCACAGGGGTCTGGGCTTAAAGTATGGTGAGGTGTAAAGGAGGTCAGAATTGGTGTGTATTAAAGAAACAGATTTGCCAAGCCAGTGTTTTTTTCCTCTAGCTGGCTTGCATGCAGGAAAACACTAGCTATTCACACTGCTTAACACAGGCAAACTGGAGAGCTGTGGTGCTGCAGAAAGAGGTTCAAATTCTGCTGATAGCCTGGAGCAGGGGACATCATGTGAGCATAGAATTTATCTGTCCGTCGTTCTGGTTACGACACTCATCTGCATTCTCCATTCTTTCAATCACAGTTGCTGTTTGACTCTCAAGGTGTTCCTGAGTGGTAGGTCCTTCAGGACCATGTCAGCTGGGGGAAGCAGTGTCCTGGAGAGCTGCAATTATTTGCTGAAGTCTATAAGAAGATCGGCATTGCGGTTGGAATTAGACTTTGAGACATTTTGGCAGCATTTGAAGGGCCAAGTACACTGTACTTCACTGCCCCACATCGTAGCACAGAGCCATCTCGGAGTCACAAGATGTGTGTGTGTCCTTGGGCTGTGTTTGGGGCATGGCTACCTAGTGGTGATTGACAAGTGGAATGATTTCAAAAACTCTGCTCCTAAGAGTGGGCATAGAGAAAGGTTGGGCACAGAGCCAGATCTGGGAGGGTAAGGTCTACAGTGTAGACTGGTTAGAGAGTGTGGGACACTGGCTTAGTTTGCCAAGGGCAGAGGGAACTGGAAGGCTGGACACACAGAGCAGATGAAGTGTGAGTGTGTGGAGTTATAGATCCTGTCTTTATGCATCACATTGATCTCATTCAGTGTGTTATACTTAGCATTTTGTTTATATAATCTCAGGATGTTACAGGGGTTTGTTTATTTTTAACTCCTGGATGACTGGCAGTTTCAATCTGAATCCTGTCTGTTTATGAATGGGAGAAATTTGTCCAGACCTGGCAAGAGATCTTTGACAAAGGATTTCTGGAAATTGGGAGAGATGCATTTACTTGACTTATATTATCTTGTCAGCTGGGAGCAAAATCCAGACAGGCAATCTATGCATGGGGTAGTAAAAGCCCTGACCACTCTTTGTTTGCAATGGTAAATGATTGTGTCACTTTGTTACATTTCCTTTAGGAGTTTATATAGGAAAAAGAAAGAGGGGTAAGGTACATTCTGCATGATGCAGGAGTCTGGTGCAAAACCAGCCACCTGGTGAAGTATGTCAGATGACGAGAAGAGTTTGGGACTAGAAGCTGTCTCATAACCACATGGTCATGCCTGATCTCACTGCTGGTGGCTGCTCACTGACTTAGTATTTGTGTTCTGTTTCTTGTTGTAGACAGGGTTTGAGTGAAACCAGTCTGTGAATTTGGCACAGGATTCCTTGATGTAAACAGAGTGCTGAATTAATAGAGATCAACACGTACCAGAGATTTTAACAATGCGTCTGGATGCCCCTTTCTTCCTGTTTCACCACCAGATTCTCCAGAGGCAGTCATATTTCCCAGAAGAATCCAGCAAGGATTAAGAGGGTTTCCTCCCTGCAAGTTTAGATACAGAATGCTGTGGGTATCTCTAGGGCCTACTGAACCCTGTTAGAGCTAGGCTTCAGAGCTTGCTTTGGAATTGACCCTGTTTGCCCTGATGGGTTGCAGTACTCACTGCTGGCTGGTCAGCAGACATTGATTTCTATTTCCCATTGCTCTAAACTCTTGCCTGGCTCCCACACAGAGAGCTCAGTCTGTCTGCTATGAGCTGCTGGGGTTGTTCACTGGTGGGAAAGTCTTTAGCTTCCAAGGTCTCTCACTGTCAAAATATCTGGTAAAGCTGTCTTGCAGCCTCTTTCTACCCCTTGGTCAGGTTGCTCACACCTTCTGTTCCGTGTGTCTGTTCCCCTTCAGCCCACTCCTGTCCGTTCATCATCTCCTCTCTGTGCATCTAATGGAGGTTGGTAATCCCGTTAGGTGCTTGCAGCGGGTGCTGCCGAATTTGCTTGCAACCGCCTGTGCCAGGTCGAGTGTCATTGCCAGCAGCACTCTTGGCGGGATGAAGGTTGCATTAGCGAACAGTAATTGAAATGCAAAATAACATTTTGATCGAGCGAGCAGGCTGTTTATTTATCAGATCAATAGCCAAAATGCCCCATCTGGAGAAGTCAGCGTGATAACAAGTGATAGCATTCCAAGGGCAAAGGGAACAAGCTCAGCGGGGAGGACATGCCGTCAGGGTGGGCTGGTTTCACTTGGGTCACACCAGGCCGTCAGTTGCTGAAATTTGCTTCTTTTTGTGTCCCTACTTGGACGAGGGTGGGCTCCCTCCTAGTTGCATCAGCAAAGGTTTCCTGACCTCTGGAGAGAGAACAAGTTTAAATATGGGCTAGGACAGATTGCAGATGCATAAAACCATGTGAGGTCTTCTTCCTCCCATGCTCTGATAGACAGAGGAGGGTGCCTCAAGGTGCAGACTGCAGATGATATGGCTTACTTAGGCAGTGGGTTTTGACTGTTTGTTTTTGCTTTACTGCATTATGTTTGCTATAAAGGTCTGACCACTCACAGTGATGATCAGGAAGTATGAAGTCATCGTTTGGCTCCTATAGCAAAGCCACTGGAATGGTACCTAGATGCATGCACATAATGAGGAAAGGAGAGATGTGAGAGAAGGGAATTGTGTGTATTTGCATAATAAATTTATGCATACACAGATACCCTTCAGAATGAAGCTATGTAACATTTAAAGCTATCTCAGAAAGGTACTATATGAAAGTGTAGAAGCAGCTGTATAGCTTCTTTGCTGGTGTTTGACTGCCTGTCTGTCTGCTTTGTTATGTCTCTGTGTTAGCTTCTGCTTAACCATTAGCAGGGATACTAAAGAATGGAAGAGGAAGAGAAGCCAAGGTTAAGGAGCTTGCAAGCTTGCATTCCTTTCTTTCATATCCAGAAACAGTAACAGAGAAAAGTGAAAACTTAATGGGATGAGAAAATAATCTATTGATGATGACAAAAGGATTATTTCTGTGGGGTTTTTGTGATCACATATAGTTAAATTTTCCTACAGTGATTCCAATTTGTGAGGAAAATCTAAGCAATTAAAAGTATTTTGCTTCAGAATTTGTTTTGACCAAACTGAGATTTTAGGGGGGGTTTTGTTTGGTTGATTTTTTTTTTTAATCTATGGAAAGGAACATGCAAGTTTTGCAGAGTATTGGGGAAAATGATGCATTTTTTCTGCTATACATTTTCTGTCTAGTGAGCAGTTTGTTGATCTCATCTCTTGGCTCAGGCATGTAAGAATGTGGTGCCTCAGGTAGGATCAGACTTGAATTTTGCATTCCTTTCTTTCATACCCAGAAACAGTAACAGAAAAGT
Source organism: Emberiza elegans (assembly GCA_024865655.1). Lineage (NCBI taxonomy): Eukaryota > Metazoa > Chordata > Aves > Passeriformes > Fringillidae > Emberiza > Emberiza elegans. Next base: position 48,964,905 of record JALJVW010000139.1, on the reverse strand, counting down.
AAATTTAACTTAATGGAAAATAATCTATTGATGATGACAAAAGGATTATTTCTGTGGGGTTTTTGTGATCACATATAGTTAAATTTTCCTACAGTGATTCCAATTTGTGAGGAAAATCTAAGCAATTAAAAGTATTTTGCTTCAGAATTTGTTTTGACCAAACTGAGATTTTAGGGGGGTTTTGTTTGGTTGATTTTTTTTTTTAATCTATGGAAAGGAACATGCAAGTTTTGCAGAGTATTGGGGAAAATGATGCATTTTTTCTGCTATACATTTTCTGTCTAGTGAGCAGTTTGTTGATCTCATCTCTTGGCTCAGGCATGTAAGAATGTGGTGCCTCAGGTAGGATCAGACTTGAGTGGATGGGAAGCTGCTTTATCAGAGGAAATGGGGACAGTCTGTGAGCTGGATGAATGAAACGGATTTACAATAAGTTATGGGGGTCAGAAGCTGGAATTTGGGTCAGATACAGCTGCCTACTTAATACATGCAGTGTATGCTAAGAGATCTAAATACTTACCAAAGGTGAGAGTTTAGAGACTCAGCAAAACTGAACCATGAGGTTATTCTAAATAGGTAGCTAAGGATAATCCTGTATGTTAGAGCAGTGTAAGGTGTGCAGAAGGAAACCACTGTTTCTGTGTAACCTATTCTCCTTACACCTGTGGTGTTCATTAGCAGAAAAAGAGCCTGCTCTACAGTTACTCACAGTCACCTTGCTTTGCCACTGTATCATCTTAGAAATACTTTCTGAATAGTCAGGGTGAAAAAAATATCAGATTAAAAAGCACTAATTTCCCTTTGTTATTTCCTATGCTGTAATTTATGTGGAACTAATTCCAGTTAGTTTTTCAAGATCTGACAGGTTTTGAGCAATGTTCTAATGATGAGGCACTTAGTAATAGATTTCTCTCAGAGCTACAGGTGGAGTCTAGGCAAAGTCCATCTAATCTATCTGTATTGTCTTGGCCAGGGTGGGAGAAGGAGGTAGAATCCCACTACAACACTACAAGTGTGTTGGTTAAGCATAATAAAGAGAAACCTTCTCAACAATTATTACCAGCTCAAACCCAGAGAATTTCTAAATGCATCCAGGTTGAATAACATTTAAGTTCATATTTCGTCTTGATAAATGCAAAGTCCTCCTTTTCAGTAAGCTAGTGTTCCTAAAGAAATGTCAATTACTAAGTCTCTGTGCACATTTGTTTCTAGGGTGATATCTTTGATATGTATCTCCCATCCTAACTCCTTCCTCAAACACTTAGAAAAATTAAGCAATTCTTCTGGGTCTCTCTTTTTTCATGCCACTGTTCACCATGAATTTTAGGCAAGGCTGAAGGGGGATGTCTTCAATTAATATCTTGAAATGCAAGGAAGTGCAGGCTGACGAATTTGTCCTGGTGGCAGATTTCTCTCTGAAATGCTGAGAGGATACTGAGTCAAACGTCTTTGAGAGATGAGATGTTGGATCAGGCTGCAATGCAAAAGGAAGTGTGATATGAATGGCAGTGCTAGAAGTTCTCCTTTCCTTGCTCATCTGAGAAGGTGGAAGCAAAATTCTGGTGTATAAGTGTTTGAAATGTGCTCTACTGAGCCTCCTGTGTATGGATCTCATTCACAAGTGTCTGAAGGACACTGGAGGTGCTTAGAGAGATACAGATTATAAGTGCTCTAGATAGGCAGAGTATAAAGAAAGGCACTCAAGAAGAAATGAAGGTCTAGCTGAGCATTTCAACAGGGATTGAGTTGCAGCTTTGCTGTGTGCAGGCAAAATTGTTGAACTGCTGTGAATGTAGGAATAGTGGGGTAAGTGGAAATGTGAAGCACAGAATGATTGGGGGGGAAAGGGTGGTGGTAGAACTTGGATAAATAGTGACCAGCTAGTCATCCCTGTCCTTGTTTTGCTGTGGTATCAGCAGTAAGTATAAGCAAGAGGCATTAGCTCAAGTGCTAAAGCACTTCTGGAGGAAGTGCCATTTAGTACACCAGAGGGCATATACCTTCAAAAGGCAGTGTGTTAATAAGAGAGTGAGCTGATAATATGTGTCACACCTCCAGATTAATTGTCACTTCATCTGTGTAATACTTTTTACCATTTACTAACAAGACCGTTGTCGTAAGGGTGAAGAGAAATTACAGTAATGAGGAGAGGGATGAAGGCTAGTGGGAAATCCATAATGTCTTCTGCCCATGAGAACCTTTTTTATTTATTAAGCAGCCTCCAGACATTTTGCTGTGGCAGCTTTTTTCAGCATGAGCTAACTTGGGCTACAGAAGATCTACTGATATGTAACTGGGCTCTGGTTATGCAATGGGTCAAAGGGATAAAATATCTTCTGAGCATTAGACAAGCAAGTACTATTTGTGTAATAGCCAGAATGTGAGCACTAGCTTGTCCAAAGACAAGTATGTAGTATTAGGGGGATAGGGGGCGTATTATGGACAAATGCCTTGAAAACTGGGTGTCTGGGGTTTGCCAGAACAGAATAGGAGCATAACCCATGCAAACCAAAGGGAGCCATCACTAGGAAACATGGCAGAACTCTTAAAAATCAGATCTGTACTCCAGAGAAAAATAGTTAAATTTAACTGGGTTCTGACTCTTGTCCTTTATAGCAATGCAAAATACTGTGATTGAAACAAAAAATCTCTAAAGTGCATGCACTGGTGTATTTATGTTTATGATCATGCCCATCATGCTGGTACTACCCAAGCTCTTGCCTATGCTCAGAGAGAAATTAAGCTTGTCCTGGGAACAGAGTATGTTCCTGTGTGATAGAATAAGCCCAGAAAAGATTCCTGATATTACTGAGTTACCCACAGTTATCCACTGTACAGGAGTAAAGTGGCACATTGGCAGATCCCATTATTCTTGGATTGTTGAATGGAGAAAAGCTGTCAATATAGATAGTCTCTAAATGATGGCTCTCTCATTTCAAGCCCATATGGAGTAGAAGGGTGTGAGAAAGTAGTGTGGGCACTGATCCCTTTCCTCCCTAGGACTTTGGTGGGTGTTCTCAGTGAGGCAAGAGTGGGAGTGTGTCTGTGAGCTGTCCATGGTAATAGCAGGTTGACCAACAGGTGTGTCTGAGCTCTGTGACATTAACTCTTTGCATAAGTGGCCTAAAATTACACTGGCTATTATTGCAGCTGTCACATCTAGCCTGACACTTGGAAAACATTACTTTATTTCTGTCTTCTGTATCTAAAAAAAGACCTGACAAAATTTGGCTTGTTGAAGTTGCAGCCAGTGTTTGAGAAGCTGACCTACATTGTTTGTCACTCCACTGTGGATTGCACATCTCTCATGTGGCTCACAAAAGACACAGAATCTATGTTGCCCATGATGTGCACATCCCATTTACATGCAGTGCATTGCATTAATTGCATTGCATGTAATGCAAGTTTGTGTCATCTGAACTGACAAATACTGATAGCAAAATAGGTCTGTACCAGAGAAGAGAGTGGATGATTTATCTTTCTTATTATTGGTGTTTGTGCAGATTAAAGCTACTTTCATCTTCCATGACTGGTTTAAAAATTTCTGTGCAATCCAAAGTGTGCTTTTGTCACAGCTAGTGCCTGAACTGAGCAGCTTTATGCTGGCAGATTTCTCAGGTTTTGTCAGTTCAATAACGTTGTTTTTTAAGTATAACTTAAATCTACTGTGAGCACTTCAGGACTGAAGTACAGTTCCACCAGTACAGCCATATGGCTCCTGGAAGTCACAAGCTCTACAGGCATTTTTCCTGCAGGGTTTTCCAGTTTATGGAACTTTAGAAAATCAAGATTTCATGCTGTCTGGAATCCATATCCAGTGTGAAGCCATCCAAAAAAAGTCCATTTCTGACCTTTTATGTTTCTCATTGTGCCCAGAACAGGGAAGATTTTTCCTGAGGAGGGCCTGAGTGTTTTTTATTTCTCCCCTCCATAAGCTGATACTAGTTCTATAGCTGTATTTCAGTACCCATTTTAATTATAATTTCAGTCTTTTTGTTGAAAATCTCCAACATGCTAAGTTGGTGACTTAATAATTAATCCAGAAAATACTAGTGAAGGGGCTGGACTACATGGCAGAATGTATGCCCATTCCTTACCTTTCTTCAGGAAACTGGACTATAGAACTGATCTATCCTTGCATTTCCTGTTGAAGATGAGTTTTCAGACACTACGTAAGCTTAGAAGTGTTATCACTAAACTCTTTTTGATCCAGTTTTGGAATAGCAAGTGGTACTTGGAGAATGTAGAAGGTCAAATACTTACGTTTGCATGAGCACTTCACTGCTCAGATGGTATTAAGTTACTGAATTGTGTATACCTTTAGCTGATAAAAAGTTCCCCTGGAGGGGAGAAGTTATTACCTTCTGTTACAAAGCTGGGTGTTCTGGCTGTCCTGCTAAGCAGGTGTAAGTGGTGGACTTTTTTTTCTCACTTACACATAAAGACTACTGAATATTGTAATTTCCAAATCCATAAGTGGGGTAAAGAGCTGAATGTAGGTACAAATTACTATTTCAGAAGGATGTGCAATAAAATAGCCTTACCTGTGTCAATCCCAAACTTGTAATCCTTGATGTTTAAAAGAATGAAAATCGGGGGTACTACTGCCTTAATTTTATAACTCCAGTCTTCTGTCCCTTTCTGTTCCTCCCTGTCTAGCAATCTTTCCCTCTCTTATTGCTGTTCTCAAAAGATCATTAAACTCATAAGCCTTTAATGGCTAAATACCAACCATTGCAGAGAAATAGCAAAAGATTAAAGGCTGGAGAAGAATTGAGGAAACTTGTAATATTAACCAACATTGCTGCCCAAAGGAGAGAATGCTAATGGATAAAAACCTAAAGCACAGTCTTGACTTGGTTTAAACTTGTGTATTTACATCCAGAATCACTGAGGTCAGAGCATGCTTCTCTGAGGGCAGTTACAAGCACATAAAGCAGTGGGTTTATGAAACAGGAGTACAGCAGACAATAACCTTTCTTGATGCAATTAGATAATTAGTGGGCAAAAGGAATGCAGTGAATAGACTGACTCTGGACCATGCATGGGCTTTTGACACAAAGCTGTGCAAAATCTTGTTAGGGAAATTAGATCAAATTGGTTTTGATACAAATCCTGTGAAATGAATAATGGATTAAATGACAGAGTGTAAACAGAAGGGTTAGACATATTCTTTATCCTTCTGCAAAGATGATGTCCAAAAGGACAATGCTTTGACTGTAAATACTCATTGGTGACCTGGAAGGAACGTAAAAGTGATCACTCTTAAATGTGCAGTTGATAGAACCAAAAAATACTAAAAAAAATCAGCATAGAAAAAAATAAGAGCTAGGCTGAAAAAATGAGCATTGTGAACGGGCTTTGGTAAAACAAGCAATAATTAGCATGGTGTAGTTCAAAGATGATACTGGGTCTACTTTGGAACAAGGAGAATCTTCAAATTTCATGTTGTGCAAAGCACGGTGGCCAAAGAGACATCCCAATGAGACAGGCTATCAAATTGTGAGAGCTGATGTGCATCCTGATGTCTGGCAAAGGTACTGCTCCGTTGATCCATATGTCTTCCTGCCTGTGTGCTTTCCAGAGTGACTCTCCCCTGTAGTGCTGCAGCATTGCACTGTGCAGTTCAGGGCACCTTGCTGCAACAGAGACCCAGGGAACTTGGAACAAGTCCAGAGAAGGACCACAAAGATGCTAAAGGGATTAGAAGGAATGACCTATGATGAGGAAAGGTGAAAAGAACGAAATGTTTAGAACCTCTAAGCCTGTTACATGGGCACAGAAATAGTAACGGAGTTTCCTGTGCCAGCACGAAGGAGAGTTGGATCAAGTCTCTCTCCTTTTACATTCCTATTAAGGTAACTAGAGCCAAGCAAAATGGCTGTTCATCACTTTGAACTCTTTGCAAAAAACATTTAGCTGTTCTTCTTGAAGTTCAAGATGTTGTGTCTCATTGCCAGGGGACACTCTGACTGTTTAAAAATCAGCATGGGATCTCCATGAGACTTGCAGAAAGTCAGAAGCCAGAAAAGAAAAGCACATGCTCTGGAATGGCTGGAGTCATCTTAGCTGTAATCTTTGATCTATCTTCGTGTTAAGGGCTTTAGCTCTCAAGCATGCATTCACATCCAACCAGAACTTGCTATGTACTGCTGCCTACTAGAAGGGAACAGGAGGGTCCTCAGCTGTAAGGATGTAGGAGGCTTGTTTCTTGATTCGCCATCAAACACTCACTGTTTGCATGCCTTGGGGGAAGAAGGCTCCTTATTTCCCCAGGTTTTTCTTTTTCTTTTTCTTTTTCTTTTTCTTTTTCTTTTTCTTTTTCTTTTTCTTTTTCTTTTTCTTTTTCTTTTTCTTTTTCTTTTTCTTTTTCTTTTTCTTTTTCTTTTTCTTTTTCTTTTCTTCTTCTTCTTCTTTTTTCTTCTTCTTCTTTTTCTTCTTCTTTTATAATTTATTTTATTTTTATTTTTTGTTGTTATTTTTTGTTTTCTTTCCACTGAAGGAAAGTACCTTGGTAAGTGCTCTTGAGGTCTGCGGATGTTGGGCTATTCAAGAAGCAGAAGTTGGGATTTGGGCTCCACTGATGTAATCTGCCAGTACAGCTCATCTCCCTGTCATTCCTATTTCATAGTGTTTTCCTCTGTCTGCCTTGAAAATGACAACTCCAGCTACTCTTACTGCGGAGTTCCACAGTGCAGAGCAGTGTTTTATGGTTATTTTACTCTCCATTTTAATCTTAATCTCATGTTGCTGTGTCCAGTGATCTTCATTTCTTTACAACAGATGCACTTCTCAGGTAGGGAGAGGTTCCAGAGCCCGCACAGCAGGTTTCAGCCTTGCTGTGAGATGCTAAGATCTAGTCTCAGCTAGCAAAGTTTCATCTTCCTTCACACGGTCAGCTGTCGTTACACCAAATCTGCAATATGTCTAGGTGCCCTGTGGGAATAGAGATGGATGCACCTGCAGTGATTTCTGTAGCTGCTCCATGACCTCTAGTTCATTGTGGCCCTCTGGGCAAAGCATGGGCATTTATCAACTCATCACACTGTCTCTGAGAGGGCCCATACCCTGGATTCCTCTCAAGTAACACCAGGCAAAGCAGCTGAGGAACGTGAGATGCCTGCCCATATTCTCAAGGTCAACAGTCTTGCCAAAAAACAAACTTGGCTGATCGATCCCAGAGATAGGAGATGAGGTCAAACTTTGAGGATGAAACAGAGAAGGGAAAATTAGGAGATACTTAGGTCAAATGAGATCATAAGGATGCAGGACTGTGAATTTACTGCATATCAAACATCTATATTCCCATCATCAGACTCACAGATGTGATACATAAAAGTGTGCACTCCAGCTTTGCTGATTCACAGAATGTTTTGTCCTGTCCCCTGATGGATTTGAATCCTTGGCAGAAGGAGTTGCCGCAAATACCAGGTAAATAGGCTGAAATTGAAATAGAAATTACCCACATGACCATGGTGTGGAAACTTTAAACAAGCAGAGGTTCCAAGAAGAAAAGTCAAGCATCTCTAGTCAGTCAGAATTCTTTGCCATGTCATCAGGAAAATGCATGTTTAGTTTTTCTTAAAGCCTTTGACAAATCGTCTTGCTGAAGGGAAAATTTAACCTCTCAGGTTAATACTATTATCAATTAAAAGGTGTCAAAGACCCTACTCAGAAAAGAAAGAGAAGTCAATTTTCAGCATGATAAAGGTTAACATGCATTACCCACAAAGATCAGTATTGTGGTGTTTGATCCATGTGTTAATGATCTGGGAAGTGAGTGAACAATGAGGCTGCAGATGAAATCAAATTACCAAGGAAGAGTGAAGAACTCCAGAAGATCCTAATAAAGCTGGGTGTGTGGCTGCGCAGCATAGTAGCCCGTGAAGTACACTGTTGACTATTGCAAAACATTGCACACCAGAAGGGGTAATTTGATTTTTTTCATCCATCTTAATGGATTCTAAATTAACTGTAGCAACTCAGGAATAAGATCGAGTGTTGCATTAAGTAACTTCCTGATACTATTTGTTGAAGAAATGGTCACAATTCAGATTTTCATTTAAAGAGGGGAAAAGAGCAAACAGTACAAGGAGTTACATAATATGTAGACTGAAAATAACTTTGAAAATATTGTAACGTCACTAGGTAATGGCATGCCTTTGCCTTGACTACTGTCCAGACCTTCAGCTGGAGAAGTGATGGAGCAGTGCCAGTTCCATGCTGCTGAGGAGCTGGCTCATTGAACTCTGTTCTGGACTGAACAGAAATAGCCAGACTAGAGGAAGTTCAGAGATGGATGATGAAGCAGATAAGAGATCTGCACAATCTTCTGCATGGAGAGCAATCATATAGATAATGAAGAGCTGGATGAGGAGAACATGGCAAAACTACATTTCCTGAGAAGGAGAGTCAGGAGATGTTCAGGGATCCTGATAGGCTGTGAATATATTATAGGCACATAAAACTGGGATTTGTTCATACACTGCACAAGTAATCCCTGAAACTCATTGCTGTAAATATCATAACATTTAGCAGTCTTCTAAAAAAAAGACTGAACACTTTTAAATGGAATAAGACAATCTGTGACTAAAATAAATACAAAATGCTTGAAAAGTTCTTTCCTGAACTGAAATGGTGATGTTCTTTCCATAAATTTTAAAGTATAACCCCTCTTTAAGAAGTGGGAATTTGTGTGTCCATGCAAAAGCTCAATACTAGTAAATAGAAGAAAGATTAAGATTTAAGACTGAGCAGATGATTTTTTAAGCAGTTGATTAAGTTGATTTTCCTTCTGTTTCTAAGCTCCTCTTTTAGTGATGATAGTGCAGCAGGGCAGGGTAAAGGGTGAGATGGGGTGAGAGAAGGAGTCAAACTTAAAAATTAATCAAAGACTTCTGTATTACAAATGAAAAAATGAAAATCCAATCTGAGCAGGTCCTTTCTGCAGAGTATGCTACTGAACCTTTTGCATAAAACTAGGACAGCCCATTCTCTACCAAACACCTTTTTCACCTGGTCTGCCACAGGCAAGCTTGTTTCTTTCTGCTGTCTCAGGGTAGATGGTGCTCTGGGTAGACTGTGCTTCATCAGCACTCATGCCCCTTCCCAGCATTGCAGCCTCTGAAGAGCCTGAAATTATGATCTACACAAAGAGCTTTGTCTTTAGTGTTGACTCTAGCTGTGGGGAGCAGGTGGGCTGTTCTTAGTCAACTGTACTGATATTCCTCAAGAAGAACCTGCATGGGGTTGAACTACCTGAGCCAACTGGAGTTGGACTGAGGTGGCAAAAGGAGGGCTCTCTTTTCACTGAACCTGGAACCGGGTTTGGCCAGGTGGTTGCTGAGTGCCTTTGCTCTCTCCCTGCAGGCTGCTCGGCAGAATGGCCACGGAGGAGCGGCACCTCTCCTCCAGCTGTGGGTCCTTCATCAAGACCGAGCCCTCCAGCCCATCTTCCGGCATCGACGCCATCAGCCACCACAGCCCAAGCGGCTCCTCCGACGCCAGCGGTGGCTACGGGATGGCCATGGGGGGCCACCCCAATGGCCTGGACTCGCCACCCATGTTCAATGGCACGGGCATCGGCGGCGGGTCCTGCCGCAAGCGCTACGATGACTGCGCCAGCGCCATCATGGAGGACTCGCCCACCAAGTGCGAGTACATGCTCAATGCCATCCCCAAGCGGCTGTGCCTGGTGTGCGGGGACATTGCTTCGGGGTACCACTACGGCGTGGCTTCCTGTGAGGCGTGTAAAGCCTTCTTCAAGAGGACTATTCAAGGTATGGTGGGAAGGAATGCAAACTGAGGCATTCACTTCATAGAAATAAAGGGACATGGCCCCAGACGTTGATGAGACTGCGGTGTCATATAAAAGGGGGAAAGGGAGAATGAATTTAATGCACCTAACTCTCCATCCTTTTGTATGCTTCCTCTCTCCTCCTGCTCAGTTCTGGTCCTTCCAAATCAACACGGACATGGAGTTAGACTATGTGATGGTAGGAACCTTTGCCAAATTCCATGCCTGACTGGCTACCAGATCTGGGTATCTGGACTAGAGGATCTTCCTTCCTCTGCTAGTGGTGCTGATACTATGAGAATGTGGCTGTTAGTGGAATAAGGCCTGGAAAGGAAATGCTTTGCCTTCTAATGGTGTTTTAAGGTCCATTTGAAGAGTAGATGCTTGTGCCAAGAGATGGAATTTATGTAGATGTATCTGTACCTTGAGGTGAAAGCTCCAGCATTACAAGAATAGAGAAATTCTACTGTCCTACTAGTCCTAGTAATGAACTCTGTACAAACCTCAGCACAAATCTGGACAGAGAACTCTTGTTATAGTCAGTGTTTTTATCCTTTTCCAGTTTCACCAACCTTTTCATTAAGATGCATATTCTTTGAAGATAAAAAAAACCTAGGCACTGAAGAAGATGAAGTTTTTGTCAGCCTCACTAAGGATGAGCAATTCCTCAGGTGATTTTGAAAAGCTCGATGCACGCATGTGTAGATGAATTGCAGTGCGTTGCTCCTTCATGTACAATTCACATATGAGGAGCATGGCTGTGTCCTGACCGCCAAAAGTGTGCTTGTAGATGTGCACATGTGCAGCTACAATATAATCAAAAGCAGGAGTGCATCCAAGCAACTTCCAATATCTCTGGATGCTTGAATATACTTACATACACATGCCCCATGTGAGCAAACATGCCTGGAAATACAGATACTCCCTTTCTTTCCTCCACTAACTGGAAAAAGGACAGGATCCTTCATCTGCCAGTGGGAAGTGTATTGGGTTTGCCCAAGTATGGAATGCTGACTGAATGCAGCTCTACAGTTAGCAGGCAGCTGTGCATGTACTTGGCTGTTGGCTGGTTAGTCCACTACATCAATACTTCCTTGCCTCCTGTGAAATGAAAGAAATGCACATGTGGAGAGACCACTCACTTTGTTAATTGAATGGATCTGATTGCCCTCTGTTGCTGGGGATGTTCAACTCTTGAGCAGTACAGGGTGCAGTTTGTCCCAGGTCTCTGCAAAAGTCACTGTATCTATCTTGTTTTCATAGATTTCAGATATCTTTCCTTAATGTGGAAATCCAGCTGTGGAAATAATTACTCTGCCCCACTGATACTTCCTTCTTTATTATACCATGGCCATCTCTAGGGCATTGGCCTGTTCCCTTGAAGGGTTTCTATGATTTGTCATTGCTGAATCTCTGTGATTGAATGTGAACTTTTACTTGCATTTCTGTCTGCACTGACTCCATCCCTTCTCCAGCCCTTGGACCCTTCCTAGTGTTTCTTTTAGGCGCCTTCAGGTGCTCAAGCAATGACAGGGTAGCGCTCTGAGGCAAAGTCCTGGTGTCTCCTAATACAGGGAAAGACCAGATAATTAACCCTTCATGAAAGTGATACTGGAGGACCTCTGTGACAGAGCAGAAGAGATCTTGAGAAAGAAGAAAAAGACATAGGAACTTTCTCTCTGAAAACTCTTCAAAAGAAAACAATGCATGGTAGCAGAACATGGAGCCTGTATCAGCCAGGTGATATGCCAGCTGACTGAATCCCAAGAGGGGAGAGTGCTTCCCTCTGTCTTCCTTTCCCTAGCAGACCCATATTCTTTCTCCCTGTGGTTCCCCAACTGATTGCCTGTTAACATGTAGCAGATGAGGGAGAAAGGAGTAAGTGGAAATTTCTCTCACCCTGTCATTAGCTTGGGCTGGCAACTGAGGTACCAAAATGCTTTTATTCCTCAGAGAGTGAGACTCAAGTGTGCTGTGCCTGAGGTTGAGCAATTTCAGCTATGGAGCTGAAGGCTGAGCCCAGGGAAGTGGGCAGCAAACAGATCTGCAGAGTCTGGTAGTCAAGAAAATGCACCATTCCCAGGGCTCTGCTGCTGTGGGCATGATATCCAAGTATAGCCCTGGGTGTGCAGAGAAAAGGATTTAAGGATCAAATGAAAGAGGAGGCGAGTGGCAAGAGCATTTCCGAAAGGTGTTTATCCTGCAACTCTATTATATTCAGTAGCTGTTTTAAGCATCTAACAGACAGAGTGAAACATCTTCATCCAGCACCGATGTAGGCTTTGCAGAAAGGATGCAGATGTGTATGTTGTATAAGTGCTTTCCCAGTATCCTAGTACCAAAATTGTGCCATGATTCAGTATGTGGGAGTGGCATTGACTCAGTGGTTTGAGCACTGAGATGGAGCAATGACCCCAGGACTTCCCAGATGCTCAAGAGATGAAATAGGTACATTCATCACTTGCAAGCAGGCTTTTGTGGTCTTGGATAAGCCACTTCACTTCTCTGTGCTTGAGTATTGACAGGTGAAAAACTAATGAATACTATGACAGTACGTACTCTGCTGGCCTTACACGTGCATGCTGCCATAAAATGGGTCTAAACCCGTGCTGAGTTACTAAACTACTGCTGCCCTATCTAGATACCCCTGATCATGAAGCAGAGCTTCACATCAAGTCCCACTTCCAACTAGCCCTGCCCCTTCCCCCACTACAAATTACCCCGTGCCTATTACCTTTTTTAAGCTGCATTAACTCAGGTAAAACCTGCATATCTTGAAGCAAGAGTATCTTGCAATGGCCTTTTGACTCCCTCTGCTGCTCTAGCAGCAGCAGAAAGAAGGGACATCCAAGCTGCAGACCTTTAAGCATGATGACATTTTTGCAGCTGACTTCCACTTTGCCAGGTGAGGCCAGGTTGTCATGGACAGCACTGCTTTGTGCTGCTTTTCAAATGGTGGGGAGAAGATAGACTGAGAGCCAGCATGGACATGGCTGATTATCTCTGAAGTCACTGATATTGCTGTGTGGGAGTTTTCTGTCAGTAGGATTTTTCCAAAGAAAAGTGGAATTTTTATCAAGTCAGATTTCCTCAAGAAAAATTTTGATGATAGGGCAAAAAAAAGAAGGCAGGAAAATCCAAACCATTGATTCCCTTCTAGCTGAAATGGAGTGTTTGGTTTTCCTGAGCTAGGACAGGAAGACAGGATCACCCAACACACCCTTAAACTGTCCCACAGATTATGGGGAAGTGCCACACCTCTGTCCTTTCTTATGTTGTGTTACATTGCCCAAGGATCAAGGCCTGGAAACCTGTGTGGCATTTCCACTTTGCAGTGTTGGCAATGCTTGAGAAAGAAAAATGAAAACCTGAGGTGAGATGAGAGAACACATCCCTTAGGCTGCAGGTCTTCTCTCTGACCATGATATTTTGAACCCCAGGATTGTATTTCCCATGCTTTGTAACAGTCAGAAATCCTAAACTGATCTGAAGCATTTTCAGTCTCAGCTAGGCTGACAAAATTTTAATCCTGTTTCTCTATCATTGTCCTGTTTCATGGGATTATATTCTAGTAGCAGTTTGCATTTACCTCACCTGACTGTGAATATTGTGGAATGTGCAATCTAGTGCAGATAAGAGAGAATCTGAATTTCAGACATGTTTAAGTGTGCTGCCATTGGTGCTCAAGAGAAGTCTGATTTGAAACAAAAGATTTCATATTAGCTGAATGTAAAGGAATGGGTCTGTTACATAAAATATAGTTTGGGATGTTTATAAATAAAAGCTTTTTTAATTTCTGTTTTGTGGAAATCCTAACTAATCCTTTCATCCAAATTTAGACAAAGGCAAATACTGGATTTTTTGCAGGATAGAAATTCTCAATCAAAGTCTATTCCTTCTCTTAACAGTTTGCTCAGTAGGTAGAGCGTTATGTATCAGTCAAATAGATTGTCATTCTCTTTTGTTCATTAATTGTTACAACTAATAGGTAGTTTTGCCTACTTTGAATATTAACTAATAACAGTGCTGTGTAATCATATGAGTTCTTTATTATTTAATATACTCATGGCTATAACTACCTTGTATCTATTTGTCATCTTCAAATGGTGAAAATAAAGGCTATTTCTAAAATGACCCATTATTATAAAATAAAAACTCAAAGCTCAGCAAAACATTGGAGATTCAGAGAAAAGAGACACATTTACCATCATCTTCTGGATAGGAAAATTGTGTTAAGCAAAGTGCCTGCATCTGTGGATTTACAGCTTGAGTCTTGGAAGCTTCAAGCTGAGTGTAGCAACAGAACTGCTGTGTTGGGATTCCCTTACACCAATAAGGGGCTTAAAAGGTGGATAATGCAGCTCAGAAGACTTGTAGGGATTCATAACAGGCTTGTAATAAAGTCTTCTAGGGCTTTCTGGTTCTTGTTGTGCTGCTTGGAGTGGCTCCTAGGAAGAGGAGTGGTTGCCAGAAGTTTTCCTGAGCAGAAGAGTGTTACAATCCACCCTCACAAGGGAGGTTTTGTGTCCCTACAGTAGCAGCCACGTCAGCTGGGCACTGTCCTGCCCTTCTGTCCTTCTCAGAAGTGTGCCTGCTACTTTTCAGGTGGGAGTTCACAGCTTTCCAAAAACTTCTAAAGCTTACCCAGGGAAAGTGCAGTATTTCATGATCTAGTGCTTGACTGCTGCTTACTATTCACAGATCAATTGAATTTAAAAAAAACATCTTCAGTGCAACCTCAGGTCTATTAATCTAGTGTTTTCTGTTTGCCTCAGTACACCTGTACAGCAAGCTCTGTGCAGAAGGATCTTTTCTGTGGATGTTCTGTAAAATATTTCTGTGTCTGAAACTCTATAGACAAATTTGCTGCTGATAGGGAGCCCCAGAACCCCCATCCTGCATGCTTGTGCAAGCAGGAGGCTGATTTGAGTGAGGTTTTGTGGAATGTCCAAGCCTTCTTTTGTAAGCAGGAGGCAGCTGTGCCACCCTGAGGAGGCAAATAGTGCTGGTGTTACACCTATATGTATCCTGATTTTCTTGTAGCATCATTTGAATCACTTTTTTTGAAAGCTGAGGCTTAAAAAATAACCCTTCTTACCTCATTGGGAGATCATTGGGAGATTTTCCTCTGATTTTCACAAAGTACCTCCACTCACACCGGGACTTGAGCTGTGATGCCTCAGCTAGAAGGACTAATTAAAGTGAATAGCAATGAGGAAGAAACAAGAAAAAGCAAGACGAGCTTTTTTAGCAATCAGAAGCTGAAAATTATTTAAGGACTTTATTGGCTATTTTTATCTAGTCTTTCCTGAGTTTCCTAGCAGAAAACCTTTCTAGAGAGGTAGAATCAGTAAGCAGGGACTAGCTGGTGTCCCCAGTGCTCTATTGATTTCAAGCTCTGCTCCCCTGAGTACCCTATCCCTAATTTAAGCAGCAGATGGGTGGGATTTTTTTGTGCTCCCCAAGCTCAGGGAGGCATTCTTGTCTTCCCAGTCCATCCTGTTCCAGAGAGGTAGGGTGAATATAGGGTCTCTTGAAGTTTTGGTGTACAATTTTCAGGTGCTACTAATTATATGTGCACAAGAAAATATGTTCCAAATTGTTTAACAGTCAGAGGTCCAATTTTGCAGACAATAGGGTAGTTTTGCAGTTCTCCAGCATAAAAAAGCATGATCCATCACTTTAATAGTCCTTTGCTGTTTTGTAGCATCTCTCATCTAAGGGCTTTAAAGTACAGTTACACCTTGATGAATAGACTCGCAATCTCTCCAGAAGGTAGGTTTGGTGTTAATTTCATTTTGCAGATGAGCAACCTAGGACATGGGGAGGCTTAGAAGAAATCCAAACTCTGATCTGTTCACCTATCACTTTATCTTTGAAGCCATTTTTAAGGTAAATCTTGTGCCATGGCATTGGTGAGGTTCTACCATTTTTTTAAGATTAAATGTAAATATTTCCTGAGTAAAGGAAATCTCTCTAATAAGCAACAGCTCAAAGCAAGGCCTTGTCTATTGAATTATCCCCCTTCTGGGGCACATAATCTACAGTTCATGACACACAGAGACTTGACTCACATTTTGTAGTTGCACACAGAGTTGTCCATGTCTGTGTGCACCTTTGTGTGCTGACACTCTTCTGCAGGACTTTGCAGCATCCCCAGCTGCTGCAGTGAAGGGAAGCTCTCTCTAAGGCCCCTGTGCTGGCAGCTGGGCTGGTGATGTGACTGCCAGCCACTGGGAGGCTGTTGGAATTTCGATGAGTTAATCTCATCACTTTATCACAGGGCACTTACAGAAATTACAGGGAGCTGTGAGCAACTCACTGTGCTGGCAGCCAGCCCCAGGACCCATAAAAGAAATTGAGACACACACAAAAAAAATCTGAGAACTCTGGTAAACTTTTGGAAATGACAGGGTTTTTTTTTTCTGGTCAAGTTCTGCTTGGGTAATGTTGTTTGTGCCTTCCCTAGTGATGCCCCTGCTTTCTGCAGTAATTGCAGGCATTGCCCCAGCTGTGGCTCTCAATCTCTGCAGTGCACAGCATCTTTTGGGACCTGATATAAAACTCCTGGTGCTTAGGCTCCTCTGAGGCTCCTTTAGCAATCATGATCCCAGCACAGACGTGTCTTTGAGAGCTGCTTATTCGAACTGCACGTGGAGTGTTTATATGGTAACCAGTATCTACACACCTCTCACACTCTCCCATTTAGTTGTGGTGTAGGATTTGTAGACTCTTTCCAGTCTATGCTTGCCAAAGGATCCAGGGAATAGAGGCATGGGGAAGCCTGGGGATCTGCCTGACACTATGGAGGGACCTTGAGCTTCCAGATGAGAGCTGTCACTGTCTTCCCCTGCTGTAAAGGCTCAGTGTCCTTACTGTAGTGTCTCTGCATTAGGGGGCAAATTTTTGGCTTTTGCACCACAAAACATGAAATCTAGCATCTCTCCAGACCTCTGATCCTGTCTTTGGTGAGAAAGGTTGGCATTCAAACAGAGGCAAAACCTCCCAAAGTGAGACTGTGTCTGAGTTTCTTCCCCAGGTTTGTTCCTGCTCTGTTCCTTCCTGTGTGGGGCACAGCAAGTATCTGATCATGAGATCAAGGCCATCATACTCATGGGTCTGTAATGTGAATTGGTTTATTACCTTGAGATCTAGCTTGAATCTCAATTTCCAGCTCTCTGAGAATGTTGATACATGGCTGGCTATTGAAATTCAGATGCTGCACAATGACGAAATACAGCCTGAGTGGAAGCAACTTGTGCAGCACACTCTGCTCTTGCTGACAAACTGCATTTGGGGGCAGATGAGCAGTGGTGAGAGGAGTGAGGTGGCTGGGATGAAGCTTAGGGGGAAGTTGCAAGTCTTATGACAAAACAAGTAGCAAGAAGAAGGTAGGCTGACCACCCTTGGGCTTTGGGGGTTGTGTACTCCTGGGGTTTCACTCATCATGGGCCAAGAATAATGAGATAAATCAAATGGTGCTTTCTTTCTTTTGATTCTGTGCTCTGTTTTTCCACTCAGAAATCCAGGGGGCTTTCCAATAACTTAGTGAACCCCAAGGTCTATTTACCACCCCCAGAGATTAATATGTTTCAGATTGTTGATCTTTATTTAGAGGACGGAATGGTCTTGCACAAAACACAATAATCCATTACAAAAGTAGGAATAGAAATCAAGTCTTGTCCCAGTATTATTAAACTGTAAACTATACTTCTAATCTGATGCTATACAAAGTCCATATTGTGTGTTCCCTCAGCTCTTACCTACACTTCTCTCTACAGGTCTGATTGAACTCGCAAACCTCAGTTTCCTACTCTAAATCATTAAACCAGCTTTTCTATTGTTCCACTCATGTAGAGCTTAGGTACCTTTTTCAGTGCTGCCTGATTTACCAGTAACTTGACTGCCTTAAACGTATTGTCATTGTCAATGCATCAGTGCCAAGTTTAGATTTCCAGTCCAGCTCCACAGCAAACATTGCCCAGCTCTCTTCAGAAACATCAGCTCAAAGTGAATGGCAGGATTCTGTTTGTTGGTCTTCTAGTACTAAGTAATTGTTGCCTTACACTGTGATCCAGCATAATTCCACTTACATCCTTGTATCAGACCCTTGCATCCATGTTTTGGTTATATTTTGGCTTATAATAAAATGTGATGTGATTAGAAATAAATATGGGATGCTTCTTTCTCATTTTGTCTTATAGGCAGTGTTGAGGGGTGATCATAAATAAAAGGAAATGAGAAAAGTGGGAAGAGGTAAAGAATCCTGTGCAGAGGATGAGAGCATGTGCACAAGGACTAATAAAGTAAAAATGTGAAGATTGCACAGAGAACCCATGTTCATTTGACAGGACATGTTACCCACCTTTCTCTATGCAGACCTATTGCTTCCTTGCTACCTTAGTATGCCAGCTGGCAGGAGGAAGCAAAGGAGAAAATGCTGTCTCTGAGTTCCCTGGTTGCCCGAGCAGGACAAGAAAGGGCAGGTGACATCCATCCCACAGACACGGAGCAAGACCGGCAGCAAGGGAAATTCTAGTAATGTCTGAACTGCTCCCAGTCTCATCCCCGGACTTCAGGGAACAGGCCAGGTTTCAAGGGGTGCAGCACAAGGGATGATGACATGCCTGGAGGACTCGTGCCTGAAAGCCCAGCACTGCCATCATCCCATTGTCTGGGTCAGCAGGGTAGAGTCCCAGAGGATGTGTGTGTAAGTGAACGAGCAAACATGCAGCATTTACAGACTGATGGTGGTGGAAATATCCGGGCACTGCAGCCTGTCCCTGGATCCACGGGGAGAACACGATTCCTGGGTGACCATGTCTGTGTTTGCTTTCAGGGAATATTGAGTACAGCTGCCCGGCCACCAATGAGTGTGAGATCACGAAACGGAGGCGCAAGTCCTGTCAGGCCTGTCGCTTCATGAAATGCCTCAAAGTGGGGATGCTAAAAGAAGGTAAGACAGAATGAAAATTTTTCTCTGTCCCTACAGTGCCTGGGATTCCAGACCTTTCAGAATCTCCCAGGCTACCTACATGCTTGTCCTCTTTGTGTTTCTGAATGTATCTTTCTACAGGCTTTGTAAGAGAGTCAGGATGGGCAGTGACCAAGAGGGCAGTCCAGAGAGGACAGTGGTTCTAGCCAGTGCTCTCATGCTCTGTTATTAAATAACTGGAAACTGGTGGTGCCAGACTCTTTCCTTTCCCAAAGGAACCCTGGGCTGGAGGGTGTTTCTCTTCTTGCACTCTAGTAATTTTTTGGTGTTGAGGAGGAGAGGCTCTCATTGCTAGGTTGGCAGCTCTTCATAAGGGAAGGATGGAGTTAATGCATAGCTCTGGCACAGTGTGCAATGAAAGTCTGCCTGTATTATCACTCAGGAGACTTTCTGAAGATGGTTGGTAGCATAGGTTTGTCTGGGAGCTGTGGGTCCCCTGCCCTACATACTCAGTCTGTGTTTTGCTCAGCCTATTGATCTGCTCAGCGCTCTTTGAGCAGTGTTCAGCTTCTCTCCTGTGCTGTTTTTCCTCCCACACCCCCCTTTTCAATCCTTGTCCATTCAAGAGGAACCACAGGGAATTCAGTGGCAATTAAACACATTCTTATGGATTGACTTTAAAGGTTTGTTTCCCTTGGGTCCCTCTGGGAAAGGCAGTGAGGGGAGGAGGGGAAGGAAGAGAAGCACTGCACATAGCCCTCTGCATCACTATGCCAGCAGAGCGAGGTCCTCTCAGCTTAACCACAAGAAACAGCTGCTGGCTGTGGTTATGCACGAGTCCTGTATGCTGGAGCCAAGATGCCAGCATACAACTTTCTTCCAGGTCATAACATCACAGCAGCTGGTAATAAATTGTACAATGTCAGTTGAGTGCGTATTGCTCACTAGAGCTCTCTCATTTCTTGAGAGGCAGGTTGATGGCAGCCAGTGTTGTTAAGAATGTAGATTAGACATTAAACCCATTTTGTTCTTTGATGGTTGTGTAGTTTCTGTGGTTAAATATCTTTCTTCTAGAGCATACCAGTTACCATGCCAGGAGATGCAAGCTTCTGCAGTTCGACCCTTCCTGACCTAGGTGTAGAGGTGGTAGACTCAGAGCATCTTGATCTCCTACTGGGAGGGAGGCACCTACTTTGTAGTTAGAGACCACTGGAAACCTGCTTCTCTTCATGTGGTAGTTTAGGGAAGGGATGCATCCCACTACCCACTAAAGCCAGTATACACTGGTGACACTGGCTTTAGTGGCAGTGCAGGCTGCTAAAGCACTGTAGCCTATTCATATGAATCCCACAAACCAACCTTACATGCCTGTAGTGGCTCCAGGCATGCTGCAGGCAGCTGCACAGGTTCAGGCTTGCTGGCTGCCAGTGTCTGTGCTGTCCTGCTTCTGGGCAGCTGAGCCTCTTGGAGCTGGCAGCTGGGGGAGCAGTGCTGGTGTGCTGGCTGTGTGGTCAGGGCATCTCTGCTTCCAGTTCTGGGACTTCAGCACTGTTCAGAGCAGGGTCCTGTGAAGGGTTTTATGTCTTAGCCTCCAAGTTCTGTGAAAACAGTTAACTCCTTCCAGACCAGAGTTAGTCTGGAAAGCAGTGTAAATTCACTCACACCATGCTGTGCCTGAACTCCCAAACCCTGTGGGATACTACCCGTGGCAAACTGAAATTTGAGTCTCTGGCTGCTTTTGTGCTGAAGTATATTAAGTTATTCATATAGGGATTGATCAGGCATCATTAAAGTCACTGGGGAAGGGTGGTTTGCTATTGATGTTAGTGTATCTATGATCCTGCCCATAATATTTAGAGCTGTGGAAAGTACAGCATAAAGATTTATTGATAGCAATGGGATACAAGAGCACATGATAATATCAAGAAGGGCAGAGGAGACTACCCTAGCAATCTGCAAATAGGGGTCCTGGGTCCTAACAGAGAGTGGTCAAGTGATGTTGGGCAGGCATCTTTTTTTCTTTCTTTAGCTCAGTATCCCAAGCTGAGAAATAAGGGTCATACTGCTTTGCTTTGCAAAATAATTGTGAGGACCAATTAGTTAACTTTATGTGAAGCTTGGTGGAAGCACAAAGTATTAGTATACAGAATTCAATCAATACACATCTTTAAAAGCCAAATCCAAGAAGGGAGAAAAACGGTGTCACATGATTTGGTCTCCACAGAGCCAAGAGTTTCTAGAAAGAACAAATCCATAATTGTTTGAATTGCTCAAAATGCAGAATTGACAAGGGATTTCAGATTAGAAAAGGTTCAATGGTCTTTTCCATCTCTGATCTGTCATCCTATTAGCTCATTCATCCCTTTTCTCTGCCAAGGCGCAAGTGTTCCCAACTAGTGTGTACCATTCTAGTAGTTTAACTGTTTTTAAGAATTCCTGATGTTTTGGTTTCCCCAGAGAGCCTATTCTGCAGTCTCCAAACTCTCATTAGGACAAGATGTCTCTTGATATTTGGGTTTTGATTATTTTTCCTTTTAATAGATCTGCTTCCTACTTTGCCTTGGTGTACCTCTCTCATCATCCCTGGGTTCATGCATGGCCAAGGTTGCTAAGCCATGTTCTTTGTCCTGCTTGATTATCAAAAGTTTGGAGGAAAGCAGTCTTTTGGTTAAAGGCAAGATCTAGAAATCAGTTCTTCTCTTCAGTTTTCTCCTTGATGTCCTTGGGCAAGCCACTGGGCTTGTAACTCAGTGGGGATGTTTCTGGGTAAAGAAATTATGCTTTTGCTCAAGAAGAATATGATATTCCATTAGTAACTAGTTAAGGGCTTCATGATTTCTTCTCATTTTCCTGATTATTGTCACCATACATGATGCCATCTCCTGCCTGCTGGGCATGTGGCGTTACCTTGTTCTAGAAGCAGAAGGCAACAGTACTCAAAGATGGCAAAAACCAAATAGCCATGACTTCAAGGTCTGCTTTGCACTTGAAATGCTCAGCTTGATGCTGCAGGAGACTTGAATCATCCACTTGGGGACTGCATATAAAGGTCACCAGACATCTCTTCTCCCTGCATAGGCTGCAGCTGGGCAGAAAGCTGTGAATGTAGCCCTTTAAGATCCAGGGAGACTGGCCCTGACACAGACGTGCAGGTTATTCAGGCAATGCTGAGTGAATGAGGATCAGGGCAGGAAGAGAGCCAATGGAGCAATCAATAGGTGTCTCAGATATCCAGGCCACTTTCTTTAAGAGAGCTCTGATCAATGTATTGCAACAAGGGAACTGCACGGACACCAGAGCTTTGCTGTCTCAGGTTCTCCTGGTGTGGTGCTGCAGAGCAGGCAAGACTCACTGGGGAAAGTGGCAAGCAGAAAGCTCTGCCCACGGAGCCCAGCTGGCTCAGATGTCTGAAGTGTTGGCCTGTCTGGCTGTCTGTCTCTCACTTTCCCCTTCCATCTGGAGTGTGCCCCCAGGGAGCATTAATTAGCCCTAGCAGGCTCTATAGGAACCTGCTGAATCTCAAGTCCAGCATTCCAGCAGACTCCAGTCCCAGTGTTCATGTAGGGATGCCCTGTCCCCAGAAAATCAGTGCTCTGCTGCTCTTTGCCTTGCTGCACCACCAGCCTGCAGGCAGTGGAGATGGGCATCTTCACAGCTTTGTCCAGTAGAATTGCATATCCCTCTGCTCTGCAAAAATCAGGGAAACCAGTGATACTGCTCACCCCAAAAGGGGAAGATTATGTCTGGTGTGGGGGATGGCCAGTGCAGGAAAAGTGTGCCCTGCAACTTGCAGTGGAGAGGCATTGTTCAGAGCTGGGAATCCTGGGGTTTGTCCAGCCCATGGCCTCTCTTTGCTCCCGTCACTGTCTCTCTTGTGCCTCCAAGACTAAGTGTAGTTCTTTAACTGTGGGCCCTACAGAGTAGATCTAGGTCTTCCTGGATTTCTCAAATGATAGACAGAGAAATTTCAGCAGTTTGGCTGCTCAAAACTCTTTTAAAAACTCAGTATCCCTTGTCAGTTTTAGGAAGAATACACCCTTGCCATTCATGCTCTAGCCACCCATAACCTTTCTGTTGTGCAGCAATTTGTTTGTCTTCAAGAGGCAGATGTAATTTCAGATGGCACAATGCTTGTGTATGGGGGCTTAGAGGTTTCATTTTCAACACTGGTTGTCTGGTTAAGCATGACCTCACAACTTTGCCCTCCACACCTCTGCTGCCTCTCTGAACCTGGGGCACCCCAGGCCTTCCAGAACCTGTGGCAACTCCTCTTCTCTGACCTCGGTATCTGTAGGCCTGTTTCTTCTGTATTTTCTCATGCCTCTCTCTCAGCTGCTTTTACCCTTTCATGAATTTCTTATCAAAGAGGCACCACCAGCATTGCTGAGCTTTGGGCAGTGGTCGGTCCATTTTGGAGCTGTCTGGAGTGGACATAGGTGCAGTTTCTGATGTCTTCTCAAGAAACCACCCCTACAGTCTCCTCCTACAAAAACCTCGTCACATAAATGCAGTACTGCCCATGAAAGGGAAATGTTCTGAGATCATCAGAAGAGGGATGGGGATGACAAGTGAATTGCAGTGAAACATCAAGGCCTCTCATTACAGAACTCATCTTTGGCTGGAAATGACAGACAGGCAAGTGGAGGAGAGGCAGTATCAGACATATCAAACCATTCCACACCAAAGAGAATAGAGTGGGTGTTGTTTGGCCCTTTCTCTTGTGGAAGCTCTGCAGAACTTTTTCTTCAAAGGATTGTATTGTTTCTAAAGCTGTGTTGTTCCCTGTTCTGTGCTGGCACATCTGCAAAGATCCAAATGGAGCATAAACAGTTCTGAAAAGGAAGCAAAGCTGGGTCGTGAAATGCTTTTCATGAAGTGCATGCACATGCAATTGTGTCACATCACAGCAGAAAACCACACAGCAAAGAAAATGTCTGTAAAAAAAATCTCATCCAGGCATTGAAATGCCATTGATTATTCCCCCAGCCTTTGAGTCTTATTTTCCTTCTTAATGGAAGTAATGTATATTATGTTGCTGAAGTTGTCCTCTGCTCCCTGCCAGTGCTCTGACTTGTCTCCTCAGAGTCCTGCTCATGACTGAGTCCTAAGTGCAGCTTTCTGGGATGCATGAGTGGCTTCTGCCCAGTTTCTTGCAGACATTACTGTCTGGCTTCCAAGAAAGAGGACAAAGACTGAAAGGACCCTGGGGATGTGTCCAGTGATAAACCAGGTATACCTTATTTCAGAAAGGAGAAGATAATAGTTTGCAGGAGTACATGCACTGCACGTGCTAAAAGCAGGAGTGGGGATTCCTCAGATAGGAAACCTGTCCTGTATGAGGTGTTTTACCCCACTCTCAATGCCTTTGAAGGTAAGTTGTCCTCAGGCCTTGCCTCCTGGCTCTCAAGAATCAGCCTTGTGTGGTGAGGGTGAAGTCTACAAATAAAAAGGAAGGAAGGTAGAAAGATGTGTTATCTTGATCTGGATGCACAAAAGGGAGGCTTTTTAACAGCAAGGGAGAAGCTAGGCAATTATCCAGTAAAGACATGTGATTAATCTCATCTGCATGACTCTCTTCCCAAAACTGTTATGCTGTAGTAAGCTCAGGTACAACCATTCCTTGCCCAGGTTTTGTTCCTTTGCTCCCAATGCATTTCAATAAGAAATGCTAGAGAACATTCAAAAATTGAATTCAACAGGGAACCCAAATTCTTTGCTACAAATCTCCCAAGCTCTTGGACTCCTATCTGTCTAATATAATTTCTGATGTAAAGTTTGCTGGAATGTGTGGATACTGACACTGCAGCACCAGGCAGTAAAACAGGCAAGAGAAGTCTACAGAAGAGAGTCACAAAGTTCATTCAGCTCATCTTCCTGTTCCCTTTTCCTTCCTCTCCCTGGTGTCTTTGGGAATACCCTGCCTCCCAGAAACTTGCAATAACCTGGTAACCCTTGTGTTATCTAGTGCCTGCATCTCTGTGAATGCTGGAGGTGATCCCCACTTCCAAGATGGTGAGACTGTAATCTCCAAATTTCAGAAGTAGCTATCTCTTAAATCCATTACCTCCTCTTCAAGACCCTGGCTGATTAGGAAACCCTGTACTCAGTGGAATTGCCCTGGTGTTTATTCCTAGCTCTTCAGTTTCCCTTACCAGCTGCTGATGTCATAAATTTTTCACAAGAAATCAAATCTGTCATCCTGGACAGACTTGGCTGTGTGATGTTGTAAATTTGATGCGGTCACGTCGTATCTGAGCAAGGGATTCCAAGCACTGGCAACTTCAAACCACTTCCACTTACAACTTTGCCTTCATCTTCTACTGAAATCCAGATAACTGAACTGTGCTCCTTTTCAGCAATGTAACCAAGTGGAGGGTGTTTAATTTCTGTTTTCAAGTAAAAGAATCTCTCAATTGAGCAAAGTGCTTCCAGCAGCCTCTCCCTCCTGCCCCCATTCCCACTTCCAGACCATGTATTGTCAAAAAGATATTTGATTTCAGTGAAAGCTCAGCTGACATCCCTGCAATATGCTTGGGCTCCTGCTTTGTGCTTCCTGGGAAGGATGAGGGCTTCTCCGGGGACCCTGGGTAATTGGGTTAGTGGCCAGCTCATGTCAGGAAATTAAAAGGTAGCCCCGATCAGGTTGCTGCTGTGTGCAATTTAATGGCTTTGTATTTATAGAGTATTCTGCCTCCAGCCGCTGCCAGATATATTACTATTGGAGGTACCCAAATGAAAAAAGAGAATGAAAAAATGATTTTTCTTTCTCTAAAATATCTTTGTGTTTAAAAACAGACAGGCAACCCCTTGTCCTTTGAAACTGGATCTCTGGGAGCAGTGAGTGGCATCTTGATGACTCTATCTTCCACACCCAACTATTTTCCAAGGCATAAATTGAGCATTTGCAATGTGGCTGGAGCTGAGTTCTGACAGAGAGCATGTGCTGCCTTTGGCAGGTTGATGGTAATTCTCCAAAGAGGAGGCTTCCAGCAGATGGACTGTTCACAAATTGTACATTGGGCTGAGTGCACTTGGTGTCTGTTTTCTGGACATAAAAATGGCACATCCAGGACCATTCCTACATCTTCTCCCTTATCTAATGGATTATGAATCTGTTTAATTTGGTTCCTCTTATTAATTTTGAATTTTGTGGTTCTCACCACAGCTAACTAGATCTCCATTCTTTTAAGCATTGAAGTCCAGGTTCCATCAATATACATCTAGGTGGATTCAGAGAGGCATCACCTCTACATAGGTTTATAATAAATGCTTTGTGTATTCTGTCACCAAAACTATGCTTAGTGCTCTTATAAAATGTACAGAAAAGAGGAAGCAGATACAAACTGCAACAACCATCCTGGGATTTTTAGAACCCAGCCATTGTCCTAGAAGCTTTTAAGCAGTTTTGACAACACAGCTGGTAAAATTCTTCAGTGTAAGCAAGAATGGGATAGGACTGAATATATTCCCCCACTGCTCTACAGTAGCTTTAGGCATGTGCCTCTGATAACCTGTATGCACCAGTGAGTTGGCTCTCCTGGGATCCTCAATCCCTTCCCCTGACTCACCTTTGAAGACTGTGCCAGCTCTTGACCTGCAGGGTATCCTGAGAGGATCTTTATTCAGAACTTCCTGGCACAACTGTGCCAATTTAAGAATTCAGTAAGAAGTGGACAGTAGTTCTTAGCATTAGAAAAGCCACTGCTGAGGTGAGGACTTGAGGAGATGCTTCAAGGCTCAAGCAGAGTTGCTGTTAGAGGCTGGAAAAAGCAGAGCATGCTGTGTAGGTGGGTCTAACTCCTGTCCTCTGTGGATCTCCATCACAAGTAGACCTCTTTCCATGTAGTGGTGGGGGCTTCTCCATTGTGTCACATATAAAAAATTGTTGTTCTTGATCCATACTTATGCTCCTCTACCTGTTCTAAAATCTGCTCCACTGAAATGCATGAGACAGAAAACTGGACTAGAGGTAGAACTGGTTTCACCCCACAGGGTTTCTCTTGGTAGTCAGTGAAGAGAAGTATCTGCCATGATGCCTCCTCAGGTAAGTGTCTGGCCAGTGAGCTGGATGTGGAGCCTTTTCTCTGTTGCGGGTCAAGGCAGCCCAGATGCACAGAAGGAGCTATCAAAGTCTAAAGTAAGGTGAGTTAAATCACACCCAGGGCTGCAGGTTCCTCTAGGCAGCAAACACTGCTTTGGGGCTTTATTTCTGAGTTCTGCCTCTTGGAAAAGCAGTGGGGCTGAGGCTTTGTCATCTTTTAGGTCCTGTTGTGAAAGGCAGCCTTGGTCTTTTCCTAGCAGGCATGTGCCTGCATCTGTTGCTTTTGCGCAGTGCCCCTCAGCCCTCTGCTGTGCAGGTGTTGTGGCCATGGGTGACATCACCAATACAGCTGCTGACCTGCTTCAGACTGTTTGGAGGGCTGGGAAGGAGGCAGACACAGGAGAACATTTGCAGAGACCGTGGATACAGGGTGAACATATGGGTGTGGAGCTTATTACAGAGCTGTTGCAGAAAACAAGGTACTGAGGTATTCTTTATTCCCATTTGCCCTTGAGGCCCTTGTTAATTCCTGAGTTTCCAGAGGGAGCAAAGCGGGGGAATAAAGATGTACATTTGAGAGACAGCAGTGGCTGGTGCTGCAGACAGCCCTGCAGAGCTGGCAGCCATGCAGCTGGCACTGGCAGAGGAGAAGGACTGCTCTGAAGCTGTGTGAGTTCCACCTGACTCTGTATGCTTTGGGCCAATCATTTGGGACATGTTGCTTGTGTTTCTGTGTGTGAGGAGCTGACACCTTGTGTCACTGCTCCAAGGCATCTGGGAGCCTCTGGGACCGGAGTATCATCAGGTGTCACAGGGCTAACCTGTCTCTCTGCATCCAGGGACTCTTCAGTCAGCCTGACAGTGAAGAAACTATCCTACCTGACTAACATAACCCTGAAACCATCAAAGGTGGAAGAGGCTGCAGCATACTACTTGAACTGATCTCATTTCTCTGTGGGCTCTTGAAACACAAGAGATGGATTTTCATCTCCATTTCCCCTCATCCCCAGGATAGCTCTTCACCCTCTCTTTCCAAGTGTAATTTCCAGGTTTGGTCACCTGCACCAGGCTAGTCACTAGGTTCTTCTGGTGAGGCTGATTTGTGACCCTCAAGTGGCTTTCTTATATTTCAGATGAGTTGGGACATCAGTCACCTACCAAAAGACTCTCTAGGGACTGGCCTCTTTTTGCCACAGTGTTAGAGTCTCAGAGTTCAAGGGATCTTTTCTCATTCCCAAGCTGGAATAACAGAAGAGAGCCTAGTCAGTTTGTAGCCTATCCATTGCTGTTAGGCAGAGATGCTTTTCCCTGTAGTCTATTTCTTTCTCCATCTTGGCAAACCTGACTTTGGTCATCTCTGCTTACTGTTTCCTTGACAGGCTTTCTCCTGACTCATCCCATTACCACATGCTGTTGTCTCTCCTGAAGTTCTGACCAGAAAGGAAGAGAGAAATTTTGTAGGAGACACTTTGGATACAATGCTTCTCCCTTCCTTTCTTCTCTGCTTTTAGCCAATACTGGCTTCCTTGGCCAGTACTAACCCATGTACTGCAGCTGCCAGAGTCAGGTGCTCTGCTAGCTACAGAGCACCACCCCAGCTCAGACCCTGGGAGAGCAGTGTGGAAACTGCAGCTCAAGGATTAGGTGGGCAGTGGACATAGAACCTGGCTAGTGTATCAGGGAAGCTCAGCAAAATCTGAGCATGCCCTTTTGCTTCCTGGCCAGCACTTGCCCTGTGTTCCCTTTGGTTGTGTCCTTCTTGGTCTAGACACATATTGTACCATGCAAGCCCTGTAGCTTGGCTCCTCTGTTAGCTCTTTTGGCAAGATAGATCTTTCTGTTCCTATCAATCCATGGCCATGTGATAGGACTCGATGGAAAGTGAGGTGAGGCTGGTAATTTGACACGACAGCTGATATTGGGCCTTGACTGTATTTCCCACTGGCCAGGGCTTAGCTTCACAGAGCTTTTAAGGGTATTTTTAGTCCCCAGAAAATAAAAGAGAAACTAAACCTGACTCTGTGTGCTGTCGCCTCTGCCTACTTGGCTATTTTTGCTTCCGACAGTCTCGGCCTGGGTCCAGCTTTTAAAAAAAGATGGAATTATTTTACTTCCATTAAGAAAAAAACCCTAAGGCCTGATGTTATCAAGTCGGTAAGGGGACATCTGATCCCAAAGTTGTCGGGCAGACGTCTCTCCAAGGGGCATGTCGGAGAAGTGCAGGGAGCTGAACAATCAGCACATCAGCTCTCCCACTGCAGAGGCTTGGTGCTGGCACAGACCTCTCTGCCAGAGTGCTTGGAGCACGAGTGGCACCCACAGGACACTTAGAAAACTGACATCCCTGCCCCGGCAGGATGCTGAGCTAAGTCCTGCACAAGTCCTGGCCCTGCCCTCCTCCCTGCAAGGTCAGAGGGGCTTGGGCAGGCAGGGGAGCTGAGAACAAGCTGTGGGGGAGCTGGAACTCAGCTCCTGGGGAGTACACCAGGGTCAGCTCCATGGCTAGGTCAGATGAGGAGGACTTTTATGGAGTGTCTCTCAAAAGGTAACAAAATTGAATGAACAGCAGCAGTTTATTGCCATACAGGGGAATGGGAGAAAAGGGCATGTTTCCGGAATAGATAGCCTTAATTTGAAGGAACTGCCATCAAGATAAGTTATCAAGGGATGGTGCTTTCCAAACTTTGTCCCATACTGTTGATCTCAACTCCTTGCTGACACAAAGGGGGGGTCCAGGAGTACCTGTGGCAGTGACATTTTTGTAGGATGAGTGTCTTCTCTCCTTTGAACTGCCAGTTGTGATTGATGTGAACGTAGGGTTTCTGCAGGAACTTTATTTTGCTGCTGTCTTGTTGTGAGGCTGCACTACCAAATCCTGTGTAAGTCTTCAGTATGGACAGCTGCATCTCATGCATGGCTGCTGCACCTTGCAGTTAATGCTCAGGTGGCTGCACATGTGGTGTTTAACCTGCCCTGTGATTGCAGTGTACATGCCCCTCAGCTTTGCTCCAGCCCTCTCTCTTTCATCTTCCTTTTCCTTACATTCTCTCACTTCCATTCATATCCCAGTTTATATTCCCCTCCATTTCTTCTCTGCTTAGTGTTTTCCTTCATGCTGCTGCTCTGAGCTCACCCACCACACCTCCCCACTCCATTTTAATGTCTGTCCTTTAGTGTCCCTCTCAGAGCTGCACTGTAACCAGCCTGCCTGTCTTAAAATCAGCCACAGAGGCAATCAAGCAGAGCAGCAGGCATTGACCTGAGTACCTAGATACCACAGGTCCTGATTTTTTGCCATGCCCTTTCCTTCCATCTAGATATGACCCATTAGGCTGTCAGATCTTTAGGAAAAGGATTTTACCGTGATGCTTATGTCTGGAGTGTCGCAGTCAGGGACTTGGAGGGCTGAAATGCTTTTGTTTACTGTGGTACCTGTCACTGTAGACTAGAGAACCTGTAGTCACTACATTCAGCAGGTAGACCTGGCATGTGCTGTGTGGGGCTCAGCCTGTTCACCGGCTCTGCGGTTGGAGCAATGATGACAGGCTAGAATTGTGGCTCTGCAAGTGCTGATTGAAAATGTTTGCCTCAAGGAGTGTCACAAGGGAAGGGGAACAAGAGGAGGACAAACAGTTGTTCAAAATTAACAAGCTGAAGTCCTTGGGCAAACAGACCTCTATCTGCTCGGTGGGGGAAGGAGGGATGGAGGGTAAATCTCTCTGCGTCTTTCTTATCTTTTTTTAATGCACTTAAGTCCCTTGTGTCCTTATAATCTGATTGAGGGTCCCTAATACTGCTGCAACCTGTGCAGCCATCCCTCTGCCAAGCACTGGAGGATGGCATTCTCCTTGGGAGGAGGAAACAGGCTCCTTCCCCCATTTCCTCCTTACTCCTCCTTGTTCCCCCTCCTGCTGCTTAGCAAACTGCACAGCAAAAGCATCCTGGAGGGCTGTGTGTTGGTTTCTGTCAGCTGAAAAATGCATCTCCCTCTTTCCCTCCCCCTGACCACTGGTGTGAGGGAATGCACCCAGCTATGATCCTTATCTGGGAGGGTCCTGGGAAGATGTGATTCAGTCCTGAATCTTGGCAGCCTGTTCCTCTGTAATCTTCCAACACTGTATTCCTGATTCTTTTATTTTTCATACCTGGTTGTTTGGTTTACTGGCAGTTACAGAAGTTTGTGTCCCTCCCTTGTCTCCTGGGTTATAGGTAGCTGTCATTCATTCAGCAAAGCATGGAATAGAGTCTTATTTCTTAAGAAACCAGGCACATTTATAGAAGGAAAGAAATTGTGGATGGAAGTGAAAATTTCCTGCATCATCCAGGATTTTATTACTGCTGTTCCTTAGGGATCTCCCTAGAAAACCTCAGGTTTGGGATTCCCTGGCTGTCCTTTCTGAAATTGCTCTCTGAAGTATGTTTGGGCTCCCAGGAAGGAGTCTTGCCCACAGGCCATCTGCCACGGGAAATGGAAGTAAAAGAAACAATAGGCATCATTTTCAGAAACAATACCATGTAATGGAAGAGAAAGGTGGTACTTGGGGATGTCCGTAAATTCTCTGTCTGGAGTAAGAAATAGGAAATGGGACAGGGAAAGAAATTACTCAGTGTGACCTGAGCTCACCTACATCAGCTTCACACCTTTCTCTCCATCTTCTCCAACACCTGCTGTCCTCCCATAGCAGCCACCCACAGCAGCAGCTCCCTTGCTGTGCAGAGCCCCACACCTGCTCATTCCTGCTTCTCCTGCTCAGTGTGAGATCCTGCTGCCAGACTCAGTGTTGTTGGCCTGCTATTCTTGTTGCTTACGGGGCAATTGGTAGTCAAATTGTTTTGGTGCTCTAGCCACGAAGAGTGTTGGGATCTAGGAGTTGTTGCAAGCAGCAGTTTCAGGTGGTGCAGGTGTGGCTGGTGTGAGCATCACAGTAAAAGCTTTATCTTTTCCCTGACAGAGTAAGCAAACATGGCATTGAAAGGCAGTGTGACAGCCATGCCTCCTTCTAGGGTAGAATATTTGCCAGCTGACTTTTTTTTTTTTTTTTTCAGGTGTATTGGTTGTTCAAAAAGTGTCACTTCAAAACTGATGTGGAGTGTTTGCTTTTAGTTGTTTGTGTTTATGTAGTGGTATGATTGCAAAATATTAATGACTTAATATGATTAGTAAGTGTATCACATAATTTGTTCCCATGATCAGACTAGGTAAACTCCCGTGTGTTTCTAAGGAAATACTTGTATAGTGTAAATTTAAAATTTTATTCTAATCAAATACTCCTACATTTGCCTTGAAAGATTTTTTTTTCCAAAGCTGTTTCTCCCAGCAAGACTGAATTACCCCAATTTCACAGACTGACTATCAGAGTCCATATGGCTGCTCAGAAAAACCAGACAACAGCACAAATATCTGTAGGGTTTTTTCCACAGTTTCTTTTTAACATCGTATTTTGTACTAATGTGACAACTTAGTTGTTGTTCCTGGTCTGCTGCTGATGCTATGGTTTTTTGCATGGTGACAATCTCTGGTATTTCCCAGTCCCTGGGAGTTTTTTCACTGTACTTTGAAAGAGCGGCAACAAATTCTTCAGTGTCTCCCTACTTTGTCTTTATCATTGCTTTATTGTAGTCAAGGTTGTTTCTATTTATTTGGATTCTACTTTTATTACAGTTGCCTTACTTGATCAAAGCTGAAACATCTTTGTTGAATTCATAGTTCATTATCTGTTTGCTGTAGGTCACTTTTTTCAAATATAAACAGTGAGAGGTCACAGAACATTTAACTTCTCATTTTTAAGAACAATCTAAAAGCTTGTTTTTATAACTGCTGGCTTGATTGACATTTAAAGTCTTTACTTTTTAAAAGCAGGATCATGTAGAATGCATTGAGTTCTGAAGCTTTTCATTTTCCCATCAGATTTATAGTGATTCAAGAGTTTGAATGGGTTAATTTCTGTGTTCATTAATGTTTTGAATAAAAGTAAAGCTCAGAGCAGCATGCTTACAGCTGGAGGCAGTCTAGCTGGTATTGAGATTTATGGGTTCAGCTGATATCTCAAGTGAGATCTCTGAGATCTTCCCTCAAGGGAGAGGGAAGCTCCCTGGAGTGTGGGGAACATCTTATTTAGCAAATTTTAATATTTTCATGCCAAGGTTCTGTAAGGTACTAAGGAATCATGAGGACTTTTTGGTTTTACCTGCAGGTGTTCGTCTGGATCGAGTCCGTGGAGGCCGTCAGAAATACAAAAGGAGACTGGATTCTGAGAGCAGCACTTACCTGAGCTTACAGATCCCTCCCCCAGCTAAAAAGCCATGTATGTATTGGTCTTGAATTGTGGTCCCCTGAGCTGCCACTATATTTCTTCTCACTGGTCTCCCAAAAGTACAGTGTAGCAATTGTCACTTCCAATTCCTGTATCAGTCAACAGCACTGGAATTTTTTCTTACAATTGTATTGTAGAGGTAACTAGACAGGCCTAGGTACAGCTCAGGTACTGTATTCATTGTACCTAAGGTTAAATACCAGACCTTTCCTAGGAGATTACGTAAATCCATTTAGTGATATTCTGATCTTTTCCTTTACCCAAGCCATGTTAACAAAACCAGTCCCATGCTGATTACTCTCTTCAATACTACCCATAGCTCTTTAAACTTTTCCACATCCTACTGACTTCTTGCTTATACCTCCTTCTCCCCTCAGTGGACCTGCCTGAGACAATGACAACATTACAGCAGCTTCCTGCTTTTGTCATCCCTGCGCAGAGCTGGTTTGTCATAGGCAGATCACTACAGCTTGCGTAGCTGCAGTGTGGTTTTCTGTTGTGACCAAAACCATTACTGAGGTCCTAGGGGCTCTTAGAGTCATGTCTTATCCCAGGAGGGTGCACCTTATGTCACAAGAGATACAACAACTTCTCCTTTGAAATGTGCAGTGACTAAGATCGTCTCCCACTTGCTGGTGGCTGAGCCAGAGAAGATTTATGCCATGCCTGATCCAACCATGCCGGAGAGTGACATCAAAGCCCTGACAACGCTCTGTGACCTGGCAGACAGGGAATTGGTGGTGATCATTGGCTGGGCAAAGCACATCCCAGGTAAATGGGGAATTACAAGGGTGTAAGCATGAACAGCAAAGGGAGCTATTATTTTTCTATGTGCCTATCCATTTTGGTCTCAACAAAGACTTTTTCCTATAGTGATGGGTGGAAAATACTGCTAGTGATGGGCTCTCATTGGTAACAAACTCCAGTGCAGCCTATGATGGAGGTGCATAAATTGATCACTGTACATGTGTGTGCCCTGGGATCCTGCAGAAGGCTTTGATATGATACAATGAAGTTCTCTGTCACATTGAGAGGCCCAGTAGAAGCACTTGGGAGACAGCCTTACGGATGGAATGGTGGACTTGCATAGTTTTGCACTACATCAACGTGACCTAGGTCTGTTGTGTTCATAGCTGAATAAATATTATGGCAGTGACTGGACTTTACTGCTAATAACAAGGCAGATACACACCTTCTCAGCAGTGGGAATTCTTGTCCAGACTCAGGAAATCTTGTCCTAATGGATTTGTGACAGAACAAATCCCACTGCGATGGACAATGTGCTATTGCCAGTGAATCTCAAGGCTTCTTCGTTGACAAATGATGAGGACAACTTACTGGCAGTGTGACTGGCCTGGGAAGGCTCTCTGACTATATGCAGTGTGTGTCTGTGTGACTGAGTGACATAGCAAGTGTCCCACACCTGCAGGTAGGGTGGACCGAGGCTGAAGGAGCAGACACAGTCCTCAGTGTTGAGTTATGGGTTCTTCCCACATTTGGATTGGGAAGGGAAAATGCTCCCCTCTCTCTAGTCTCTCTCCAGCCCCACCAGAAACAGATGGGTTGGATTTGTGTGTGGAGAAGGCTAGCTAGGGAACTTAGAGGATGTCCTTGGGATTTACAAGGCTGCTTTGCAAAGATTGCTTCAGAAATTCACTATGAACAGCTCACTAAAGCTGTTTATAAACAGCTCACTTCAGCTATCTCCAGCCTTCTGTTTCCCCTTCCTTTTGTCAGGAGAATATATGAGGCTCTGGTACAGGATCACAGGATTTACTGCATGCTCACTATGTCTTCTACTGCATGGGTCTGTGTTGTTTTGCTTCGCTTCTTGGCTTTCTTATTTTCTTTTTTTTTTTTTTTGATGAAGCATCTCAACCTATGTGATCAGACAGTTTAGTTTTCCCATGTATTTTTTTTCTTTCTGTTGCTCCTCTTTTGGCTTTTTGGCAGCTGCTTCTCTTTTTCTGTGGAGTGTTTCTCCTGGGACCCAAGAGTTAATGGTTTTATGGGCTATATGGAATATGGATTGTTATGAGATGGAACTCTGAAGTCTGAAGAAACATTTTCAGGACAGTATTTCTGAGAAGAGGCTAATCTTGGGGATGCCCTTCTTACATGAGATCTGCCAAATCTGAAGGGATTATAGCCATCACTAGTGCTGGAATCCATCTGGGGCTGATTCATCACAAGTGGGGTTACAGTGGTGATTAGAGAACTCAGCCTGGATTGCTCTACTAACCCAATACCTGGCGTGTTATAGGAATGGTTTTAATGCAATGCAATTAGCTGCTGTGGCTGTCCAGTGAGGTGCTGTTGTACATCCCTCTAACCTTGGTTATATCTGTTCACACAGTGTGCCCTACTGTAGTTCCCTAC
Source organism: Emberiza elegans (assembly GCA_024865655.1). Classification (NCBI taxonomy): domain Eukaryota; kingdom Metazoa; phylum Chordata; class Aves; order Passeriformes; family Fringillidae; genus Emberiza; species Emberiza elegans. Next base: position 48,929,440 of record JALJVW010000139.1, on the reverse strand, counting down.
CTTGTGGCTGTGGGAAGAGCCGAATTCCTACAGAGTTTTCCATCCTGGCAATACTGTCCCAGAACTGGCATATAGTAGAGATTGCTCCTGCACTGTGAAAGGGGCTCTTCCTCTCCTTTCTGAAATCAGGACATACCAGCCATCATCTCAGATTTCTCTGTGTATTTTCCTCTCCTATCAAAGGCCCTACAACACAGTAACAGCCACAATAATCAGCCTGGCACAGTTCAGACCAGCAGGAGTATTTTATAACAGGACTGTGCAGAGGCAAGAGCTCAAGAATTGTTACATAAGAGAGCAGTACTGAATAAAAAAGATAATAAAAGACAGTTCATAATAATGGAACAAAAACTCTGTAGTTCTGCAACAAGTATGAAGCATACTGAGCTATGCAGCAAGGGGGCAGAGCAGGGCAGGGCCAGGAGTCTGCCAGGTGTCTAAATTATCTATGCCCTGTATTTCTGCCTTCCAAAAATTTTGAGTAAAACATGACATTGCTTCCTTTGTGCATAAACTATTCGCCAGAGAAGGATGGAGAAAGGAGAAAAAGTCACACATTCCTGCCTTGTATTCACACTGGAATTAGTAAAGAAAGATGTGACATTAAAGTCATACCAGCCCTGAAGGATCCCAGGTGTCAACACAAACTTCTATCCCACAGTATTAGCAAATAAAATCAGTGAAAATTAAACACACTTTCCTATGATAACAATAAAACATGTTTAATCGTGTTTAAATGTTATTAGCTCAATAGCCTTATTAGCCATGAGCTCAAAAGCCACACTTAGACCAACGTGGGGTTGTTCCCTTCTGTATGAGGCCCCCTCCCCACTACTCACTCTCCCCCCGTGGAAATTGTCTTGGAACAATATCCTTCTTTTCTTCTTGCTTTGATGCAGGGTGACAGGACTTCTCTTGAGGGGTGACGATGAAGGCTCTCCCAGGGTAGCTGTTGTGCTGTTCTCACCAGGAAGACATTAGTGCTAGCACAGAATGAAATATGGCTAGTGGAGTGACAGCAGCTGTGTCTGGAGTGGCCTCAGATCCTATAATTACATCTCCTTTTATTACCTCTGCTAATGGCCCTCCAGGATGACAGAAATGATAATAAATTAACAGATTATGAACTCCACTTGCCACAAATTATGTGATTTTTTTTTTTTATTCTGGGAGCTCCCCTGCCAAACCACTGAAAAAATAATAATAAAAAAAAAGAAATTAAAAAAAAAAAACCCAACCTGAATGTCATATCAGCTGTTGCAAATAAAGCAGCTTTTCTCAAGATGCACCTGGGAAGGAGGGAAACATGCATGCAGATCTGTGCTAGAGCCAGGGGCTCTCTTTTGGGGCAGTGGTGGATTAGGCACCTTTCAGGATCAGACTTGAGAAAAGCAGCATGAAACAGATCACAAAGGGCATTTTGTGGATGCTTGAGCCATCAACAGCTCAAGAATGCAAAGCAGCTGTGTTTTAGCAATTCCTGGGAGCTGTAAGATGACAGTTAATTTCACAACTAGAGGTTCTCCAGTGTTACAATCCTATAATAAATAGCAAGCCTGTGATTTTGGCCAGGTGAAATTAACATTTACTTTCCCTGATCTCAACTCTTACAGCACGAAGAGAGTTACATGATTTCCTCTTTACTTCAGTGATTCAGGGCCAGTTCTTTAGCCCTTGCACTCCACATGTGAGAACGCTGAAGGAGAAGGGTCCCAGTTCTGTCAGACATTTCAAGTCCAGGCTTGACACCATAGAGCTCCCTGTTCCCACTTGCCTGCTGGAGCTGGAGTTGTTGGCTACCTGGGAGTGCTTCTGGCCAGGGGCTTTCCCAGGTGGGTGGGGCAATTGCAGCTGGCTCTTCTGTTCTTCTTGGCAAAGGGTAAGATGTTGTATTTCCTGTTCTTACCTGCCACAACAGCCTCTGGGAAAGGGCAATTAATAGAGATGCTGTGTGTACAGGCTACTGCTAGAGTTAAATCAATTTTTCTACTTTATTCTGTAGCAGAAAAGTACAAGCCATGCCTGCCCTGGATCCTCTCACTCTGCTATGTGACTGATTCTCAATCTTAAAGAAATGTTGTTGGCAGACTGCAGTGAGGCAATGGCCTAATGCCCTTGTAATCCAGGTGGGGATGAAGATGCAGAAAGGCCTTGTGACTGATCCAGAAAATGGACTTAAGGCAGCAGCCTAAATGCTGGACTTATCTCCATGGTCAGAGCTAGGAGAGGGATGACCAAAGGAGAGATCTCAGGTTCTAAAGAGTGGAACAGTGGCTGTGCAACTTTAATCTCAGGGCTAATCTCATCAGTTACCTGTGCAGCAGACAGAGCTGTGGAGACAGGATCCCCAGCACTGGAGCTGCAGCAGCCTGCACTTGGACTGAGTCAGGAGGGCTGCATTCCAGAGCAGCACAGTTAGTGCAGGGCATGAGGGGCAGAAGGGGGAGGTAAAGGACAAGGCACCCACCTCCCAGCCCAAGCAAGAGGTGGGATTCATCAGAGCTATGTGGAGCACAGGCTGTGCTGTACAGGAATCACTCTCACAGTCATGGAGCTGGATTTGCAGCTCTTCTCCCCAGTAGCCTGGACTCCTCTTTAGCTGTTCCCTCTGGCACTCCTCCCCAATGGTTTATTGATTCTTCCCTCCCACCTACTGCTCCCCTCAGACCTTGCACACACAGCACGTGACAGCTGATTGGTATCTGTTAATTAATGTGGCCTGGGGCCTCTTTTCTATTCAGTGGCCTGATAAGGGAAATTGGATGTCCAAGGGCTGCCAGGCCATTATCACCCTTTGCTTCCCCTGGCAACACAAACACAAAACATGGCGTAGAGATAAATAAATACCACTAACGCACCCTTCTGCCTTCCCTTCACCAGCTGAGATAGTGCAGATAGAAAAAGAGATCCCACAGTCAGTCAATATAGCAATCATCAGCTCTTTTGTTAATTGCCAACTTGATAACGAGAGAAATCAAATGATCATCATGGTGGCTGTCTACATAAGCCCCGATGTGGGGCCAAGAGCTGTGAGCAGGGTGGGGTGTGGGATGAAGAAGTCCAGCTGAGCCTTGCATGCAGCCAGCGGAGCTGGGAGGCTTCTGCATAGAGGCTCATGAGTTCATAGGTCTCTTGGTGATCCCCAAGGCTTCATATGCATCTGGGGCAAAACCTCCCTGGAGAGGTTTCACCCTTCCAGCTGAGACATGCCTGGGTGTCCCATTCTTTCACAGCCCTAGGAACTGTTGGAAGCAAGGGCCTGCCAAAAAAAGTGCAATTTTTTGCACTGTCCATGGTGGGCAAAAGCTGCCTAGAGAGGACCAGCACACTGTGCTTGACATTCCTGTTTGTATTGACTGTTAGAGTGCTCATCTCCCAGGATCTTTCATGGCCTTCAAGGGTACCAGGTATGGAAGGCATAACAGACAGTTTTCCTTCCCATGCACTTTTTTCCCCACATTGAGGTGGACATTGCCTCTGGTTTTTGTCCTCTCCACTCTCTCAAGTGGATTCTGGGGCTGTCAGGGTCAGGCTGTCAGGGCTGTCAGCCTCTTCCTGTATTTGGCAAGAATATTGGGTTCCCAGGGGCTTGTTCCATTGCTACCAGGTTTGGCTGTGATTTAGGTACTTCAGTGTCCCCACAAAGGTATTTTATCTCTGGGTAGGGTTGTAGGCAGAGCTGCTGGCATGGAAATCAGAGTGGGATGAGGAATAGAGGAGGATTCTGTTCACAAAGATATTCATTTTTGAACACATTTTGGTGCTTTGTTGTGGCAGGACTTTTTCTCATCTTTGCCAAAATATAAGACTATAGTATACTTGTGATTCAGGCCTGTGTCATTCCCTCCTAGCCCATCAGAAGCCCTCTTTTCTGTCATCTGGAGCTCTGCTCTGCTCATTTTTCAGCTGGGACAGACTAAATGGGCTGCAATACAGACCTACTGAGGAAGAGAGGGAAGGCAATGTGGTACAAAAGAGTTGCTGCTATGAAAGAAGGAGTGGTCATTGAAAAGAGGTTGTCACCAACCTTGGGCTCTGCAATCAGAGCATCAGAATTCCTGTTCGAGGCTGTGGGTGAGTGTAGGAGCAAAGAGAAGGGTAAGGTCCATGTGTGCTGATTGCTACAGAGTCACTCTAGTGAGTTGTTTGGGGTATTTTTAAAGCAGCAGGTCGGTAGGGAAGAGTGCATGGTTTGGATCTCAGGGAAACTAAGGACCCTAGTCTCCTCGAGGCTTTGCTGCACACCCCTTTGACCCTGCTTGTCTTTTGCCCTGTTAGGGTTCTCCAACCTCTCCCTTGGAGACCAGATGAGCCTTCTGCAGAGTGCCTGGATGGAAATTCTCATCCTGGGCATTGTGTACCGCTCCCTGCCATACGAGGACAAGCTGGTCTATGCTGAGGACTACATAATGGATGAAGAGCACTCTCGTCTGACAGGGCTGCTGGAGCTCTACCTGGCCATCCTACAACTGGTGCGCCGCTATAAGAAGCTCAAGGTGGAAAAGGAGGAATTTGTCACACTCAAAGCTCTGGCCCTCGCCAACTCAGGTACAGCCCTGGCCCAGCCAGTCTTGCACCCAGCCAGTCAAGGCTCGTGCTGTTATTTTATGTGGGAGGAAACTAGAGCCTACTGCCTAAGAACCTCTGCCTGTGTCATGCAATATTCTCAAAGCTCCACTCTAAGCTGGAAAGCAGGGAGAAATGAGGCTTACTGCTGCTAGAGCCCCAGCTGTGCTCTGACCCTGTAGTAGGGAGTGGAACAGATAGGGATGGACTGGTTGCTGGTTTCAGGAAGTAAAAGGGTCTGTGGAGGCCTTTTCCTCTAGCAAGCTAACTCCAGTGCCATGGGCTCAGAAAAGGGAGCCACACTTGCATCCACCTCCCTAGTATTGGTGAGATACAGCAAACAGGGAAACTTTAATCCCAGTTTCAAAAAGCTGTGGGGCTGGGGCCTGGCCCTGTCCTGGAGGTGTTGAGGTACCAGAGACACTGAATCTATATCCACACTATCTCCTTTTAACTGGGAGATAGTGTGGATGTAGATTGCAGCCCTCAATCCAGCAAGGCTGCATTGTATCAAAGCCAGCCAGACACAGATTTGCTCAGGAGTCCCATCTGAACGGGAAACTGCTAAAGCTACTGCGTAACAAGGGCTCCCTCTACATCCCCTGAGTCTCATTGTTTCACATCAGATCTCTTTGCCAAATTTGCATCATGCACCTTTGCAGAATTCACCCTTGCAGCCCAGCCCCGAAACCAGTATCTGTGTTTGGCTAAAGCCACTTTACAGAAAAACACCCAGTGTGAAACTGGAAGGATTAAAAGAGGGGGAATTTTCATCTTGCTTGGCAGCTGACTCTGATAATTTAATAATTACTCATTCTCTCAGTTAAAAAAAAAAAAAGGCACCATATCTTAATGTTTCTTAATGTTTGTTTGCTTGAGTTCAGCCTCAAAAGAATGATCTTTGTTGAATTGGGTTCTATGACTCCTGGTCTTTTTATATCTGACAGCTTGACGTGATAAACTTCCTGTTCCATAGTCTTGTTCCTTGGCTATGGATATATTACTTCAAGTGTAAGGACGTTGTTCAGGATTCTGTGAGGCTGCCTCACCATTTTACATCGTTCTGTCCCTGTTTGCCATCCATCCACGCCTTAGCAATAGCAATATAAAATAAAAAAATTCTTTACAGCTCATTGATAAAAATGTTGAGTAGCAGCTGATTTTTCTACTGATCCCTGGGGATTTCCATGAGAAAACTCCTTCTTCAGGGATAATTCATCACTGATAGCTACTGTGAGATCTGTCATCTATCCAGTTACTAATCAATTGAAAGTGTTCTTTATTGATATTGCAAAGTGCTAATTTTTTAATGAGAATGTCCTGTGGTCCTAAGCCAAGTGCTTTATAAAAACCTAAGTCTATTATATCTGTGCAGTTAACTTTATCAACCAAACTTGTAATCTCATCAGAGAATGAAATCAAGTTTGTTTGACAAGACCTCTCTTCTCAAGTATCATGTTGACTGGCAGTAAAATCACAGAATCATTTATGATGGAAAAAACCTTTAAGACCACCACTTCAAACTGTTAACCCAGCACTGCCAAGTCCAACGCAAAACCATGTCCCTAAGTGCCACATTTACATGTCTTATAAATGCCATCTTATTAGTCTTAATTGAATGTCACCTTTATTTTTTCCTTTTTTTTGCCCTGGTTCACATCAAGCTAGCATAGAAATTATCAGGTAAGACCTAGGAAAATGTGTGCATCATTAGAACACTTCCAGTCATCTTGAATTTCGTAAAAATACCAAGACTTACTAATCATTAATCTGCTCTGGATGACCCCCAGCCAGTACTTTTAGAACTCTTAAAGCCAAGTCATCCAGCTCTGCTGATTTCTGTGAAGTTTGTCCTAATCGTTCTAATATCTTCTTGCATAAACAACAGATTATGAAGTCTTCATCACCTTCATATAACACAGATATCTAAAGCTTCTCTTTTCCTAGTAAGACAGAAATACTCACAGAGGACTTCTATCTACTCTGCACTGCTATTAATAGGTTAATCATCTCCAGTTGAAAAGAGCCCCCCTACAAATGATCATTTTTCTTCTATTCCTTAAATATTTATAAAACTTCTTTACTGTCCTTAGCCCTTCTAGACATTGCTTTTCCTCCTATGTCCTTCATCTCCCTTATGGTTTTTCTGCACTTCATAACTTTGTTCCCTTTTCCAATTTCTCATATAGTGCTTTTTTAGTTTTAATTGCTGCCTTCACTTTGCCAGTGAACCAGGATGGGCAGATGGCCAAGGCTAGCCTCTCTCCTCTGTGCAATGGTGGCTATGGGTGATATAATCAACTTGTTAAAGAACCTGTCTACCCGGAGGGTCACAGGACTAAACAGGGAGAAGGGCTCCTCAGAGAGGCCGAAGTGCTAAGGTAGCAGTTGTGACAGGAGAAGTGCCACACTGGGACATTTACCTGGCCCGTGCTCTGGACACCGCTGTCAAGTTCTTCACAGGGCAACAGAAGCACTCTCTGCTGTTGTTGCTCACTGTGCTTTCAGGACTAAGCCCAGAGCAAACCTTATGAGACAGTCTCCACAGGAGTGGAGTAACACTGAGCAGAGACAGAGCAGAGCAACCAACACTCATCAGAGGCTTTGGGGTTCCATTTCCAGTGCTGTAGAGAAAGAAACCAAGGTAAGAGTCAGGAGGCACAGGCCAAAGCATGTTCTCAGCTGGATGGAAAAAATCACTCGGACTTCACTGGTTTGTCCTAGTGCAGCTAGAAGTGTAGCTATGTAAAAGCATAATCTACAAAACTCCTGTTTTGTTATTTGTATTGAAACATAGGAAAGTGAAGCATGGGATTTTGTTTTTCACGTAATTAAAGCTTCTTGTGACACACAGGTAAGGAAGCTGGAATAGGGCAAGTGTATTTTTCTGTTGTAACTTTAACATTGAACCGTCACATGCCAGTTATTTTTCTTAGTGTATTTTTGACAGGGATAAACTTATAGAGCCTGCATGTGTGTGCTTGCATGCAAACAGCCAATTCCTGAAATGGGAGGAAAGCAGTTTGGGCCAGGCTTCAGCTGCCTTGGATCAGAGATAGGGCTTAAAGATGAACACCTAGATTAACACCTGTGCTGCCTAAAACGGCTTTCTGCCTTCCCTCCCACACAGATAAATTCTGGGTGTAATTGCTCACACAATCCAAGTTCTAGGAACTTAGACAGCCCTGTGTATACTTGACCCTTTGGTTCTAGGATTTAAAATAAATGAAAATAGAAGTGGGAGCTCACTCACTCTTTACTAGAGAAGAAGCTGACAGTAGGCTGATCTCTGAGTCCTTGGTGTGATACACCAACAACACATCTGCTGGGATTGGCAAAGATAATTCAAGGGATCTCTGTTTAGTAAATGCATTCTGGAGAGCTGAGGGATGAATTCTTAATTCCCAGAGCAGCAGACAAATCCCAGACAATATGATCACCCATTTTTTGACAGAGTAGAGGTGACGTAGACCTAATTTGTTACCCTTCAGATTCAGCAGTCCGTTTTTAAGCATTCCTAGGTCCTCTTTCCTTAGGAAAAAAAAATGATCAACCTATGTATTGAGGAGCCCTCTAGGTTAGCATACAGCACCCATTCATTTTAGGACATCCCAGAGTGGCCAAGATTTATTTCCCGGGTTTTTTTTTCTGCAATGCATTTTAATACTAAAATGGAGTGAGCAATGTCTGGACCTGGCAAAGGGATGCATAGCAAATTCTGTACTAATGGGTCCTGTTCCTGTCAGAAGCTGCAAGAACAGAGGTGAGGAAGCAGTGGGCCTTGTCCATTCTCACACCTGCCCTGTACCCCATGCCAGCAGTGCTGGGGAAGGGCTCCTGGTATGAAGCCCAGCTTCCAGGCCAGCTGACCCTCAGGGACATGGTCAGGCAGCCTGCCCCCACCTCAGTCCTCTGATAGCTGTAAAAATTCATAGCTATTGATTTCGTAATTAACAGTTTATCAATGCCATTGACACCAGTTCACTGATGGATTGCAAGGAAATTAATCCTGCAATGTTGTTTTATTTTTTGCAGTCAGCTGCCAATTTTGAGCTTCTCTCAGCAGTGTGGTGGGGGTGGGGCAGGCTTTGAACTTTATTTCCCCAGTTTCTCTCACTGTATACACTTATTTACTGCTGTTAAGTCTTGTCCCCTTAAGAGAAGCCAGATGGCAGAAGGGCAGTTTTGGGATTCTGTCTAGTGTACAGCAGCATCAGTACCCAAAAGCAGAGCACCCACTGTAACCTGAAGCATGGCTCATTGCATGGTAATTCTAGCACCTGCTGGGAACTGCAAACTCTGAAAGGCTGTGATTACTTCTCTCCTTTGTGCCCCTAGCCAGAAGGACATTAAACAGAAAGGACAGAAGACATTCCAGCTTTTGATACTTCCAGTCTTCAAAATGACCTCTATGACTTGGCAGGAAACAGATCACACTCACTTCTCTTGAATTGTGTATGAAATTTTTTCAGAGGTGCTACCTGGCTGGGAGAAGTTGTCAGACTGACTTGGCAACATGCTTCTTCCTCCCTGCTTTTCAGAATCCACCTCTGTGTCTAGATCAGGTCACTGTGATGACCTAGCAGCTCTCTCCTGAGCTTCTCTGCCTGGTCTCTTGGATAAAAAGTGTAAATGTATCAAGAGTTGTTCTTCAGTAGGTTTCTTGGGAATACTTCCCTTTAATACTTTCTTAATTAGTGCATTCCTTCTGAACAGCTTCTTAAACAGCTTTCTTGCTAGACATAATATTTTCCCAACTGTTGTTGTCTTTATAAATCATGCATCATAAATAGCATTTTTACCATAAATGCATTATACAAAATTCACAGTCTCTAATTTGTGTTGTGCTCTCCATAAAGATGACACATATTTCTAGAGATATTTTGGCACTTCAGTCAGCTTTCCTCCTCTTCACTGCTGTCACTCTGGGGAACCCATGTCCTCACATTTGTGTTTGTGTGTAGGCTGAGACTACACTGCGACTACTTTGCCGCAAAGCAAAGCCCAGGCTGTGATGGTAGGCGGTGCAATTACATGTGTGCGTGTGTGCTTGCCATACTGTCTCTTTGCCATTGCTTCTGGATTTGTTGCCTTGTGGCAGGAACCTTTATCAATAGGTTCAGTATTGATTAAAAGTCTCTGAACAATGAAGATGAGGCATCAGTGTCTCCAGCTCTGTCACAGTTGTAAGAAAGAAGCACATATCAGCAAGATGAAAAGGGAGAAAACCTTTGGTGATGCTGTGCCTCTCTGCTCTTTGGTGCTGCCCTCTCACACCATGACTTATCCACAAGTTTAGCAGTCTGTGTTCAGTCTGGCCCCCTGTCTCAGCCCTGGACTGGGTCCTTACCAGCTAGCTATTTTCGCCTCACAGACACACCGAGGAGCCTTGCAAACCCTGCTAGCCCCTCCAACAGCTCACAGAAATCTGACTGGCAGCCTAAGGGAAGAGGCCTTGCAGGAGGCATGGGATTCCTTTATTTCAGCAGGCAGCTCCTTGAGCAGCTGCTGGCAGTCTCTGAATGCAGGGGCATATGCACAAAGGTGGGTCTGGCAACACCCCTGGGCACACTGGTTGTGACCTACTGGGGCTTTTCTGTCTTGCTGATACCCTTAGCAGCTGCACGGCAATTAGGCAGTTTAGGCAGATGAAGCACTGTAGCAGCGTTAATTATTCTTAATGAGATTGCTCCCAAGTGGCAGCACAGCAGCTGCTGCCCCTTGCAGGGTGACTCTCCCCATAAGGAGCATGGAGGGCAAGTGAAAGTGCAAATCACAAAGGCCCCTGCCTGACCCCTGCATTGCACTGGGGTGGCTGGCAAAATGGGTAGCACAGAGGGCACGTGTGTCACCCACCTACCCCTGGCAACCCTACTGTCCCTGCACTGCTAGGGCCAACACACTGGGCTGCTGCCAAACAACATGCAGCAGCAGCACACCTGCCAGCTAGCTGGTTTTTTCTGCTTAAGAAACAAACCAAACAACACCCCTCACACCCTGCCTGGGGGTGGGGGGGAACAAATACAACCCAAAAAAGCCCTACAAGAAAAAATAAGAAGGAAAGAAAACATCATTAGCTTCAGAACCATAAAGGATTTCCTTTCTCACATCTGACGTGTCTGTTTGCTGTCTTTTCTCCCTCACCCCAGACTCCATGCACATAGAGGACATGGATGCAGTGCAGAAACTCCAGGACCTTCTCCACGAAGCCCTGCAGGACTACGAGCTGAGTCAGCGCAACGAGGAGCCCCGGCGAGCAGGGCAAGCTGCTCCTGACCTTGCCCCTCCTGCGGCAGACGGCTGCTAAAGCTGTGCAGCACTTCTACAGCATCAAACTGCAGGGCAAGGTTCCCATGCATAAACTCTTCCTAGAAATGCTGGAGGCAAAGGTCTGACAGCCCCAGCACCAGCCGACAGTGGCCGGGGAACAAACTAGAAACAAAGATGCAGACAACGGAGCAATCCAAACAGCAGCAGCAGCAGCCACCGGCTTTTATCTCCAATCATTTATTATGGAAGAATTATTTAATGTCTATCTGTCGGCGTGACTGCAGAATCTTGTGTACAGGAGGGGGGAAACTTTTAATCAGTCACCTGTTTCTCTTTTTTTCGTTGTTTTCTCTGTGGGAAATACCAGATTATGCTCTTGCACTTGTTGAGGCATCGTGGGGGCTCAGCCCCTGTGATCAGTGATGCTCTCAGCGCTGTCCAGGCTGCCTGCTCCCCAGCACCCTCTGCCAGTTCTGGAGGGGGAGTGGGGACAGAAGCAGGAAGAGAGGAAGAATAGAGTCAATATAAACTTTATCTGCTGGTGTTATGAGGGGTCAGTTAGAAAGGGAAGCAGCCACGGTCCTTCTTTTTGTCACCTTTCTTCCTCTTACCATAGAGTAGATGCTCCTTTGGAGAACAATGCTGCTGGACCTCTCCTGAACAAAAAGGCTGCCTCCCCGACTCCTCTAACACTTGTACATACAGGCCCCACTTCTTACTGGGAAAGCTGCTCCTAACTGTGTAAGATATTCTGCGACCTTGTACAGTGTGTCATTATGCCTGGCTAGTCCCTCCCATGTACAATCCCCGCAGGCCCCTGAAGAGGTAGGATGTATGTCCCTGAGAAAATGCAAGTCTTTCCCAAATGGCAAGAGAGAAGAGCCAGATGTTATACTTCAGTGCTGGGTTGACTTGATAATCTCTGCATCCTCTCCTATGTGGTGCTAACTACAGTTCTTCCACACTTTTCACCCCATAGTGTATCTCACCTGCCTCTTCAGCTCAGCTGAGTGCCATTCCCCACCTGTTCCTTGTGGCAGAGAACACAGGGCTTTGTCTGCATGGTTACTGCCCAAGTAAAAATACACTCCAAACCAGATCTTTCCTAGACTTCATTAGAGCTCTTTGGCTCCACAGAGACTTTAGGCTTATTGCCAAATTCTAGTTAGGAATCAAGGGCACTGCTTTTCAGAGGAGGCAGCTCTAGAGCCTGAGAGATTGCTTTATTGTGGCAGGCTAGGGAAATAAATTAGAGGATGGCATGAAACCCCTGATACTCCAACTACTGTCTTCCCCTGCCTCATCCCATTATCCTCAACAGCAGGAAAAGAGCTAGCATAGATTATATCTGGGGCTGGTAGGAGGTTCTCTTGCTGATCAGAAAGCAAATACCTGACCTTGAGGTGGTGGGAGAAGAACAGGGGAGTGTTTATTTACTCTTATATAACCAGGTTCATACTGTCTCCAAGACCTGGTTTAGATCTGCTGCCTAAGCCATAACTGCTGCATTCCCAGTAGCCAGAGGGGAATGTAGGTGACTGACAAAACTAACTGTTGGTGTTCTCTGAAACTTTGTTTTCTAGGTCACTTAGTTTTAAGCCATCCTGAGCTGACAAAACCTGAGTGTATTCTCTTTTTTTGTGGCCAACAGCATGGCACTACTGGTGAAAAAAAATCTCTGATCTACATTTGAGACACCACTAACTCTATTGTGTCTGTTCTCCTCAAGCTTCCACCCCTTCCTAGCTTCCCTGAGAGAAAGGTGGTGTGTAAGAGGAGTAAATTGCCCTCAGGAGGAAGTCTTCCAAACCAGGGTTGGGGTGTGTGATCAGAAACACTGGGTGCTTGTTTTCTGCTGGAGCAGAATGTGTCCCAGCAGGGCTGTCAATACTGCAGACCCCTGCCCTGGCAGGCTCAGACACAGGGGGGCTGGCATGGTGACCTCTCAGCTCTCATAGCCAGCCCACACCTTGAACTTAAGTTAGTTCCATTTCATCTCCTTTGACTTCTTCTTATGTTACACAGTCACTCATTTTGTACTCACTTGGAAAAGGAATTTTCTTACTTCAGGCATATTAGTAAACCACCAGAGACTTCAGGGGCAGAAGGCCCATTGGAATTGGGACTCCTTCTGTGCTCACAGCAGTAGCAATTTCACAGTATCCTTGTGCTTCAAGAGGATACCTGTGCTTCTCTTTCCCACTCCCTCCCAAAGGCAGCTGGGGAGAAAATGAGAGGCTTTTGGTTGCACTCATGATCCCTGTACCCATCTGTGACTGAGGGACCAAAGTGAAATGCATGCCACCATTACAGAGCCAGCTTGCCATGTGCTGCACTCTGGCAGCTCTTTCTGGCTGTGGCAGAATTGCTTTCACAGATGTGCTGGGTTGCATTATCACCTGTAAGTCTGACTCACTCGAGCACTGCTGCAGTGCTGCCAAGTGCCACCCAGCTGAGCTGCAGCACATTGTGTCCCAGCCTGCTGTGCAAAGGTAGCTGGCCCAAAATGGGCTGAAAAGATCCTAAGAAGCAATTCTTACTCCGTTGGGCCCTGCCAGAAAGGTCACTACTCACACACCAACACAACCCAATCTCTCCCTCAAAAACCCCCAAAACAACCCCAAAAGGCTCTTCTAGCTTTCTTGTATTTGAACTCAGGCCTGCTCTCCATAACAGGAAACTATCTACAAAACATGATTGTGGAGAGCTGCCGAGTTAGCTTCTAGCTCACAGAGACTGCTGGCTATTTAGATTAGGGCTATGGGATGGAGGCAACTCCTGCCTTGGCATAGCAATATGAAGATACCAAATACATTTTTTCCTGGAACTTCTTTGTCCATTAAAGCTGCATAATGTTGGAGTCCATCCAAATACTCTCCATTGCTTGAAGATAGTATGCAGGGAAATGTTTGCATTTCTTCTGAAATAGGATGGGAAGTGAAGCAGACAGTACTTAGGATATATTAAACTCTCTAACCAAGGAATGCAAACTCTTTCCCAGGAACTGGGACACAAACACCTGTCTAGATTTAACCCTTAAAAGGCTTGTACCATCCTAAATGGGAAGCAGATCACGTCTCTTGAGCCCTTCAAACAAGTGCAGGAATCACAATCATCTCGTTCCAGTTACTCTGATCTGCTGTTCATCACTAGTACTATCACACTGACACAGCTGAGGAGCATTTCCAGCTGCACAATGGGTTGGGATTGCAGAGGAGTGTAACAGTGTAGTCCCCCCAATGCACTTTGAAGTAGGAAATGAAGCTTCAGCAACTGCTTAGGTCTTTGAATGCTCACAGTCTCTTACAAAAAGGTCTGGGGATGTGGAAAGTGGGACATGAACTAGGAGATGGGTTTTAGGTCAGTAGTCTTTATGCTGCTCATTTGTAATATGGGATTTACAGAGTCAGTGTCATACCACTGTCCTTCTTCATGGGACAAAAGATGATGGAGCTTGAGCCTTGGGACACAGATGGGCTCTGTGACATAAGAAAAGAGAAGCATTAGAGGTAAGTATAGCAGTGACAGTGAATAAACCCACACCAGCAACTATGCTAAAAGCAGCTCCAGCCCCTGATTTGCCTGTGTGGATAGCAGAAACCATGTACCTGCCAGCTACTACAAGAGGCAGTTCTTCCCAAGTGACCAGATCTTCTGTTTTGGGCACATTCTTCTCTGGGAACAGCAGTGTCTGACCTGTAATGCAAAACAAATTTCATGGGGATCAATTAAAAGGTAAATTACCATTCTGAATTTAGGTTTCTAGGGAAACTTGGGCATTACACCTCGCAGCAAAACTGTGAAGCTACAAGAAACATCCCCACAACAATCAGAACCTTGCAGTATTGCTCATGCTAAGGGGGCATTATTTTTCTCTTTGTAAGCTATGTCATCTTTTTTTTTCAAACTATTATAAATATATAAAATAAAACATGCTTCACCAGAAACATGTAAGCAGCTATTAGAGGGGCAAGTAATTGAGAAAGACCCTAGAATGTAACATGTTGAGCTTTTATTACCAATCGGAGCTATAATCAATCATATGGCCAAAGGCTGCTCTGTTGTTCTTGTGGCTGGGTTACATGGAGAAGCCAGAGAGAGACAGAGGCTGTGAGAATGATGCAGGTAGTCATAGACAGTCAGTGAAATAAACAGTATCTACTTAACTATTATCTGCTCCTAAAAAAATAACAACCTGTTAAATAAATTGTATTCCTGTGGTACAGGTCATTTCAAACAAAACAAGAAATAAAACAAAGAAATGTAAAAACTAATGCAGACAGAGTAATGTTTATTGTGTTAGGAGCTGCTCTGTTCTGTCCCTCAGGATGCACATGGCTCCACAGAAAAGGCCAGTGGGGGGAAAGTGTGTTCTGTCTGTATTTGCCGTGGAAGAGCAGGAAACCCCCAGCCCTCTCACTTAGAAATGCTCATTTCATGTTTTCCTGTATAAATAAAAATCTCAGCAAGCTTCTGAGTTTTTGTGAGATGAGCTTTGCTGAGAACTTTTAAGACAGGCACTGTTTCCAGTGTCTGACACAGACCAGTTTATTTCTCCCCCTCACTCGTTTTCTTTCCATGTTCTACACTTCAGTGGTGCAAGGGATAAATAGGAGTTAGTGATGAAAAAATCTTGAAGTTGTTCCAGTGAAGAAAAACCTCTAATCATAAAATAGACCACTGGCTTAAACCCAGCAGTGACATCATGAGTGTTGCAAGCATTACAGCAGCTGTCCAGTGCTTATGAGGTGGATGCAAGTGCTAAAGTTGTGATTCATTGATCTGCTGGTCAGGCAGCACAAGAGGGAAGGCTCTGGAGAAATAGCTGCTGGAGAAAGCAGAAGGAAATGCACTCTGCTAATTGGGGCAGAGATGTGAGAAACAAGGACTCCAGGTTTTGTTCTACCTCTGATTCTATCAGGTACCAGACATCATTCAACCCTGTTTAAGCCCTTCCAACACACCTCAGCCAGCCCTGCTAATGACCTCATGATGATAAAACCAGGAAAAACCAGGCAGACCATCTCTTTGGCAGGAACATCTGGCTTGGTTCAGACCCACAGACCCATTTATCTCACCACCCCTCTCTGCTAACATGGCCAGCAGCAGATGACCAGAGAAGAATGTAAAATCATGGCAAAGAAGTGTAATTAAGTCTTCCAGCAATTTAAGGATCAAAGGTCCTTAAGTTTAAGGATCAAAGATCCTGCTCAATTTTCCTTACCATTCACAATCTTCTAGGTGTCTTGTTTTCACCTACAGTCATTTCTTCTCAGGGAGGAAGTATGGCTGCCAGCCTTACACCTTCCCTGGGTACACTCAGCACCCACTAAGTTAGGAAAATGTGACAATGAGAAAGGCAAATGGCTGCCTTCCATCACTTGATCTAGATGTTTTAAAGACAAGTACAATAATCTAATCCCTCTATATGTCTGTGGATCCTGAGATCCACAGACATATAGAGACCTCTCTTGCTGTAGCTAGCTACACACAAATGTACACGCCCATTGCATTATTTAGTTATGTTCTCATTCACAGCACTACTGGAACTCACAAATGCCTTCAAAGTAACTTAGAAACACAATCAGCCTATTTAAATCACATTTTCCTAATAATAATAACAGGTTGGAATCCTTCTTCCTTTATATGGATGCAGTCTTTTCCTCAATCTTTTTTTCATCTACCTGAAAAACAGAGAAAACTAATAAGACACCTTTTCTGATGTAATCCTTTTATTATAATACAAATGACTGTTTTAAACCCTGCATATTTTAAGGCATTCCTTGACATATTGAACAAAATATTTTTCAATGTATTTCTTCCTATTGCACAGTAAGAAATTGATTTCTGTTTAGAAGTCCCAGCTTGCTTAATTCAGAAATACCAACCTCTTACTTCTTTTAGTGCTTAAAATCAGCATGTTCATCATTCCATGAAAAGGCTCAGAAACAAGTTCATTATTTGGATGAATGAAATTATTATACATTTTTTTCTGATTTTAAGAAACTGGCATTTTATTTTCAATAAGCCTTATCATATATCCCTGACATAACTGCAATTGTTAAATTATAAAAAAGCAGGGCAGTGATCAGATAAAGAGAAGCCAGGACAGTGTAAACTCAAACCACTTTGTTTAAATTGGCATGAATCAACATAAAACAAAGCTGCATTTAATAGATCAGTTAGAACAAAGCACATAAATCATGTTTTTGAGAGGGGTTAATTTGCACCATATGCCAATTAATTCAAGTGCAATACATAAGTTATAAATAATCTCATTGGAGTGGAGACTGTTATACTAGGAATGAAAATTCTTTAGCTGAAGCCAAAATTATAATCACCTTCAATAATTGCATTTCCAGCATTGCAAATTCTTTTCTATTGCAGCACTGAAAGCAGTCAATGCTGCAAATAATTTTCTATTAATATTTACATTATTAAACTCAAACAAACACATCAACCAAACCCTTGTTTTATTTTTGTCAGTAGTTAATGCTGCTACAAATCAATGATCCTCTGGGCCAGTCTTAGGAACTATGGTTTCATCAGATATTTTTTGACTTAATGAACCCTTGTAACCAAGACTCCGGTAATCACTTATGTCCCCCATTGGTTTTGTCATTACACCACAAAAATTCAGCAGTGTCCTAAGGGAGTGATGCTTCCAGCATTGGCACAGACGTCAGCTTTGAGGGGTGCTACACCCAGCTCTTCTGCTGTCTTGAGCTCTTCTAGCTCAGGCTCTCTTTTTCTAGCTGCAGAAAACCTAAATCACTCCTTTGCAAATTTCTTCTTTTCATCACAGCTTTTAAGATTTCTTATCACAAGGTTCCTCCTGCTCTGATCCAGCCTGTTTCCCTGGCTAGCTTGGATTTTTTTGTTTGTTTGTTTGTTTTTTGTTTTTACACTACTAGACAGTCCCTTTTTCTCTTGGCTCTCTCCTCCTGTCCTGTTTCTGGCACACTGCCAAAAACGTGTGGATGAGGAGGCCTCAAGTGGCATCCCCTGTGGCAGCCAATCACACTGAACTCCAGATCTCTGGTGGGATAGACCATTCCAGCTTCCTGAAAAACAAAGTCCCTGTGTCTGGCAGCCAGATCACTGCTCTGGACACCCTCCACTTGGAAAGAGAGCCACCCCAGCTAACAGTGTTTATTGTTCCCCATTGCTGAAGCTTGTCCTGGTTTTCCAGTGTTGCAAGAAATGCAGTGTCACCTAAACAACATTCTCCAAACCAAAGGAAGTGCTACAGGAGGATATTTGTAAAATTACACCTTTGATGCCCTTTAGGTCACGTTATCCTTTCCTATCATTCTCAAACTTATGTCTACAGCCAGATTAGATCACAGCAGCTGCTGCAGCAACTCTAGTTAATTGGACAAACCATGCCAAATCAGAGAAATACCACATTCACCTCAGGCTCCACTGCACAACTCAAGAGAACCTCAAGATCCTGCCAGTATAAGCCAGTGAGGCCATGCAGCAGCACACAGCCACATGTGGTGGTGCCAGTGCTTTAACTAGAACAGTTGCATTCCCATGACGCTGTGTTTCCTTTGCAAATAGTTATTAATCCAAACTGAGATATAGCAATTATAGAAACAATATTAAATTCACACTAAATGATCACAGAAAATAAAAACCTTTTATAAATAAATCATAGACACCTTCTAAATGTGTCTAGAAATGTAAACATGAGAGAAACAACCAGTGAAAAAGAACAAAGCCTGCCTGTACATACATTAGGCTCTGTTTCTCAATTTGCTTGAATCAAGAGACCATTCCACCTTTTTTAAAGAAAAAGAAAATGCCTGGACTACTGTAGGACTGGGTACTGGCATCTGTAAATGAGTAAGGGATAAAAAAACCTCCAACGACAGGCAAATAAAATGTTTTGAGTTTACCAGAATTATAATGTTATTATCATAACTATAAAAATACTATGTAGAATTTTAATCTATAGATGACACCATTTTGCAGATCTCCTCTGAGCCCACCAGCCTGTGCTGCAAGCAGAGTAAAAGTGTGTGAGAGGAATATAGCCTGAGTGTATTCTGAACTCTGTAGAAGAGATTGCATCTGGATTACACCTCTGCCCAGCACACTAAGCCATTATAGCTCAGCACTTCCTTCTGGCATCCATTGCCTATTGCAAGCATTTTGGGCAGAGTCCTTTTCCTTCCATGGCTGCTCACTGCACACACAGCAGGCCCCCCCTCACATCTTTTTCCCCAGGGAATGGGGCTTGTAAATAAGTAAAAAGTGACTGAAAACCTAATATAGAAGATACCTGGGACCTCTCAAATTCTGGGAAACCTAATCACTGTGTTGGCTGAATTAGCTTGGACTAGGACTTGACAATTGTCTTTGGGCATTGCTTTCATGTGGAGCACATTCACCAAAGTGTGCAACAAGGACTCATTCTGGAGCTTGTGATTGCTGTGTGTCCTAGAACATGTTGCTAAGCTGCTCCTGTCAATCCTCTGGACATTTTCACAAGCTAAGGCATCTCCACAAGCAGGCTACCTACAGCTGCCTGCTGTGTGTGTTATTTGTTCCAATACAGGAATAAATAACTTAACCCCAAGTTGTCAGTGACATCCTGCTAAGTGCTGATGCTGTCACTTCCTTGGTAGCAGGTCCCATACTCTGCTGGTTACATTAATTCTCACACAGGTCATCACAGCAAATGCCCTTTTCACTGAATCTGGAACTGCGCCCTCCACGGCACAAATTGTTCATCTGTCAGACTCAAAAAAGTCAAAGAACAGAAACTTCAACAGAAACTGTCTGGGCTATGTCTATGAATAGTTGCAATTCACCTTCTAGATGCCAAGGGAGAGCAACTAATCTGCACTGGGACAATGCTTCACAAGGTGAGCAGAGCTGGCTAGATGTCCTTCACAAAAGTATCTGCATGACCTCCTACCCATGATGGAGAAATGAAATAATCATCTCTTCCATGAGCACTCATCAGGTAACCAGCTACCCAGCAAGTCAGGAACACATAGTACCTCTGAAACAAACAGGAGAGAAAAATATATAATTATAACACAAAGGGAACATTAAGCAGTACCACAGCCTCTCTGTGCTTCAGACTTTGCTGGGGAATCAATCATCCTTTGCAGATAACTTTATGCTTCACAGCTACTGCTGCTAAGCAGGTTAAATACATAAATAATCAATCCCTCTTCTGTTACTTCTCCCCTTCACAGTCCCCAATCTACACTTCCTAATGGGAGTAGGGAGACACAGGCACAATATTATTTTCTGTTGGATTAAAGAATGGTTTGAGTTGGAAGGGGACTGTGAAGATCATCTAGTTCAAACCCCTCTGCCACGTGCAGGGACACCCTCTACCAGACCAAGTTGCTTAAAGTCCCATCTAGCCTGGTCATGAACACTTCCAGGGATGTGGCAGCCACAGCTTCTCTGGGCAACCTGGTCCAGTGCTTCATCACCCTCACAGAAAAGAATTTCTTCTTAATATCTAATCTTCCAAATATCTAATCATCTCTTTGTTTAAAAAGCAGAATTTAACCTATTATCCCAATTCTGTGTTTTGATAGCCAGGAGCAAATAATCCAAAAAAGAGGGATTGAGGAGTGTTAGAAATTCTGGGACTGATTCCCAGCAGCAAAAATTGCAGCTGCTGAAATGCAGCTCAACTCATATACATTTGTGTGAGACACAGGGTGTCTCCTGCTCCCATATTCATGTGGTTCCTAGTGCTCTTTTTTGTGGAGAAGACATGGCTGTGTCTCTTCAGCACACAAGAAAGAAAAGCAGGCCTCAAAGACAAGTACTTGCCCAGACATCAAAGGATGGTGCTCCTCTGTGCCAGACTGCACTAGAGAGAGACCCACTCAAGAGACATCTCTCCTAGAATTACCTCTTCCAAGTAATGAAGATGAGACACCCTTTGAGTCAAAAGTGTCAGGAGATAAGATGTTGGAACAAGCTGCTAAATAACAGATAAATCACCAGCACAGTGTATCATGTACATCCAAGAGATCTGTAGGAATTTTGAATGGAAGTGGCTGAGTTGCTGAAGACATGAATTCTCTCATTAAAGTAATCTGTTATACTGGAGTAATGAAGGGTAGCAAATGCTGTAAGTTGTTCTAAAAAAGGCATTTGGGATGATCTGGCAAGTCACAGACCACTGAACTTTACTCTGAATCAGGTAAATTGGTTGAATTATCAAGTAAAATTAGAATCACAGGGAAGGACTATCACAAAGAATTCATTTAGTTTTGCTCCAGTGTCCTTGCCCTCTTTCCACTGTTTCTCCCTATAAAAATCCTGTTGATTCTTCTGAATTCTCCTGTTTAGGTTATTCCTCTTTACTTCTTGTGCATTTGGCTATGTCCTGCAGAAATAAAAGGCTTTTCTTCCTTCTTTCCACCCAATTCTGTCCAGGGGAAAACTGCATAAGGAAATATTTGTATTTATTCATGTCATAACTCTATTGGCATTGTGGGTACTACAGAGAGAAGTGGAGAATAGCAGAATAGCAGTATAGAATAGCAGTGTAGAATAGCAGAAATTCTACCTGATGTCCCAGTGATCCATCATCAGTATCTCACTTGTCCCACTTCTAACAGACAGGAACTATATATTCTAGGAGGACAATTGCTTAAGCCACTGCAAACTGTGCTTTACCATGTTAAGACCATGCAACCACCTGTAAGAACATTCTAGCAAAGAGTTTTCTACACAAACCCTTATATGATTCTTGATCCAGATGGAGTCCTAAGATGAAATGAAAGGCCAGATCACCTCTTCAGTTTCCTTAGTAAGATACACTGAAGAGAATGATCCAGCAGGTGTCTCAGTTCTGTGCCTGACTCAGGATTTGCTTTTGTATTGCAGCACAACACTTTTTTCTGAACAAGATGCAGTGACCTATGAAAGATGCTGGCCAAGCTATGGCCAGGCTGTTGAGAGCACAGCCAGGAGGTGACAAGTCAGGAGCAGAGCATGTGACAGATCCAGAGTGTGCTCCACTTGAGGAACTGGGAGCAGGGCAGCTTGAAGCAGAAGACAGAAACCAGCATGGGTTTCTTCTGGGACAGCCAGGCAATATGCTAGGTTCTTACCCATGGGGAAACATCAGGGGCTAGAGACAGAGTAGTAGAAGATCCTAATCAGAAAACTCAAGAGCACAGGTGTGTGTCCTGCAAAAACCTAAGCTGGAGGCACGCAGGCACCCAGCCTGCAGTTGACCTGCCCTGAAAGAGCACAGACAGGCACTATTACAGTTTTTCATTTTCTGTTTGGATCTTTGCACCATGGGTGTTTGCAAACCTACCCTATCTTGAGTAGCCATTGTTGACTTAGATTAATTTAAGCTTATATAGAGCCTAACAAACACTCATTAATTTTGCAGGTTTGCTTCTCGTACTGCAATTGCTACATAAAATCACATTTACTTAAGTAGAAATGAAAGAAGCTACCACTTTTAACAGCTGTAATTGTTCAAGCAGAGCAGATAGGATTTTCCCTAACACCTCTTCATGCAGTTCTGTGTCTGGAAATACCACCCTGAAGAACACATAAAAGAATCATGTTGATCCCATACCACTTTAGCTATTTTGCATATTAATTTTCTAATTACTTAATATTTCTAACACCTAATTCTGTAAGCCTCAAATGTCACTAAGTAGTGACATTAATGAACATGTTAGACTCTAATTCATACTAATAACCCATATTAATTGGGTCAAACTAACTTCAGTGTTTATTTGGACAGTACCATAGTTAAATTGTTATTATAATCTCATTCCACATTTTGATAAGCATTCTGACTTAACAACTTTCATAACTATCATGACTTTGGTTTTATTTCTAACTACTAAATGAGGGTTCCAGAATTTTTCTGACTAGACATTAGCTTCTGTGCATCCACATGATGGCAATGCAATTCACTTTCAAACTCCTAAGGTCTAAATTTCTCTCTTTCTCTGTTTGGACTTATGGAAAATTAGAATGCTCTCTGCAAGGTCACTGCAATGCTTCCTTTCCACTGTAGTCCAAAGTCAAAGTGGACATCAGGATTTCTAAAGATTATGACCTTTATGGCTTGGGAACTGGACCATCTCTATTCTTGCCTCTCAGTCCCCATGCACCTGATGCCTCACTAATCCCCAGGAGGTTTGATGTACCACAGCACAGAACAGCTATAATTACTCCTGGAAGCCAGCTGCCACTCAAGTGACAAAGCAGTCTGCAGAGCCATTCCCCCAGCCCACATTGCTGAGCACTTGGACCGTTTGAATACAATATTAAATAGAGCAAGACATGGGCAATATGTTATTTTTGCAAAGCTGAGCTTGTCACATTTGCAAAATTAATATGGTGTGGCAGGAGATGAAAGGGCCACCTTCACTGTGGAGCTCCCATGTCTACAGAGCCAGACAGAGTGAGCCCAATGCTGAAGTGCCTGGTTTTGCACAACCATGCAGTTTTCAGACGTGAAGTGGGGAATTAGCAGCACATGGCAAGTCATTTAAGATAAGCACAAAGATGGTAAAATAATGACAGGAATGAGTGAAAACAGGTATTTCCTACTA
Source organism: Emberiza elegans (assembly GCA_024865655.1). Taxonomy (NCBI): domain Eukaryota; kingdom Metazoa; phylum Chordata; class Aves; order Passeriformes; family Fringillidae; genus Emberiza; species Emberiza elegans. The sequence goes on along the minus strand of JALJVW010000139.1, from coordinate 48,906,029 downwards.
AAACTTACCAAAACTCTTCTGGGCCTCACTGGAACACTGTCAGCAGGCCTCTGAGTTTTGATTGAAGGTGTTAAACTCTCACAGTGCAGCAGGCAATCTGCAAGGCAAAGAGCACTGGGCCTCTAGAGCCATTCTTTCTGGGACCACTAGACAGTGGATGGAAGTGATATCTGTTTATTTAGCTTCCATAGTGATCCCTGCACCCCAGGGACAAAAGGGAGGACTGAGTGCCTGCTCCAAGGGACTCACAGACTCAACTATAGATAAGTCTCTGCTGCTGTTCAAAGGGGGTTACTTTCCAGGCAAATATCCTTCTGTTTTGAAAGAAAGGAAACACTTAGGATATAGTAAAGAAGATAAAACAACTGCCACTTTGCAAAGCAATCTGTGATACCAGCAGTGTCACCACAGTTGTTTTTTTTTTCTTTTGTCCTTCCTTCAAACAGAAGTTAAACTCATCCATTTCCTCCCTTGTACATTTTTCTCTTCAGACATGACTTAGGACATCTCCCTCCAAATCAGAATTTCACTTGGACACACCCTGCTAAAAAATCCACAGTAAAAGCTGTAATAAAGAATGGCACCTGGTGTTTCTTCAGACAATTTGCAACATGGATGTTTTTATATACATATATATGGGGGAGGGGTGTACACGTACAATATGTACATACATGCAATACATACATATAATATGAAAAATGCTTGTGGAGAACACACACATTCATTCAGTGCTCCATGGTGCAGTCAGCTCATGCATTCCCAAGACGGAGACAGTGGTGAATATGGTGGGAGCCTGCTTTGAGCCTGAAATCTGACAAGGAAAGACTGAAGGAAACTCAGGAGGCTTCAGGCTATGTACTCCACATGAGCTTGACCTTCTTGGTGAAAGTCTACCAACTGTGTGACATTGACCACACAGCCCAGAACTCTCCATAGGCCACTTCACTAGACAGGACACACAATAGGTTTTAGTGTCATGCCCTCAAACATAAGGTGGGGTCAGTGACCTTCTCCTCATCCTGCTGCAGTGACCTCTGAGAAGGAGAGGCCATTTCAAGAACGAGTAGGTACTTCCTATGCTGGTACTGGGAATCCCACAGAGTGACAGAGAGTAGCTCTACAGCAATTGCTTTGTTTAAAATGCAAAATGTGGCTGTGTTTAGAGGAGGTACCAGCATCAATCACTGTATGCAAACGCAGCCTGTGGAGAAGAGCTTCCCCTGTAAGTCACTCCTCACTGCCCTAATCGAGTTAGCACTAGTGACTGAGGGCATGTTGATCGCTGATGGGCCACTGATAGTGCTGGCCCGGGAGAAGATTAATAAAAGGCAGCAGGAGTACTTAGCCTCAGTTGGGCACAAAGGGAGGTGAGGGGGGAGGACAAGGGTTTCTTTCAGTCTAGCAGCTGTTGCCCATTACCACAGACACACAAAAAAGCAAAACTTGCAGCCTGCTCCCACAATCATTATCATACTTGTGGACGAAGGTCAGTGCAGACCACATGCACTGACTTGAACAGATGACATTGCTGACTTGTGGTTTGTAGTCCCAGGGGAACACGACTCCATGAAGGAGAGGTAAAAAACCATGCAACTCCACTGTTGTTAAGCTTATATGGACCTAAAACAGGGGTCTGCATCAAGCCTAGGGACCCACAGACTGACACAAGAAACTAGAGTTGCATAGAAACAATTATTTGTTTAGCATGTTATGAAGGTGGAGCAAAAGACATTGTACACAGAACCCAAGAGTCACTAGGGAAAAAACACCACAACTCTCATTGTACCAACTACAGGTGCACTTCAGCCCTTGTCCCATTCTGGCATACAAACTGTAAGTACTGCTACTGAAGTCATTGACATTATTTCCTCTCTTTCTCAGCAACCTGAGCAGTAGAAGGGGAGTGGGGAGGGTGCAGAAGTTCTCAATCTTCTTAGTGCTGAGAGCAGAAGAGTAATGGAGCACTGCTTCCTAGGCTGCCTTTAATCCATTCATCAATAGCAGTTTTACTGAACCCTAGGTTCCCTTATCTTACTAGTCAAGTCCTAAGACTTCTACCTTGCCACCTTCTCTCAGCTTTTCTCATCATGTCCCTGGCCACATCACCCACACCTGCTTCCTGCACCAAATTGTTGCCAATATCTTCCCTCTTCTCACAGCCTCCTGTCACAGACTTCTTCTCTGACTCTTCCTACACTATGCTAGCCCTCCTCAGAACGTGAGTTATTGTCCCATCTCTCCAATATATATGAGATACTGTCAGCATCTTGAAGAGAGAGAATCTTCTCTTTTATGTATCTGTAAAATGCTCAGAACCTTTATATTGCTCTATAAATAAGGATAGTAAGAGTCTAATGCTGGCATCTCTGGCAGATGTATAGGAAAAGGATGATGGCCTGCACATGGAATGAAATCATTCTGCTTACGGGAAGACTTTACATCAAAATGGGCTTCTGCATGAGGTCCAATACCTATCAAAATCCTTCTCCATCTAGCAAGAGCAAAGCTAGTGCTGTGTTAGGAAGCCAATTTGATGCAACAATTCCCACAAGTGCACGTCTGGCTGCCAAGCAACACAGAATTACAAAGAGTTCACATAAGAAGTAATTTCCAGGGATACCAGACAGTGAAAAGTAACTTCTGCTTTCCTAGAAAGTTTAGGCCACTCTGGTCCATGAAGAGCTTGACATCAGAGAAGATGCCACCACCCCAGCTGCAGATTTGTGATATATGCCCCTCTAAATCACAAGGAGGACACCAGACCCCATCCTCCCACACAGGAGTTCCCATCATTAACTTCACAGAGCTAGTCCTTCTGCAAGCAGTCTGGCTTGGCTCATCCCAGCCTGGCTCTGCAAGGTGGGTGAGGAATCCCATACAGGGTGTACACAACATTTCTAGAAACATAGTACAATGTTTGTAGGCTTCTAGAGATGAGACTTATCATTACTGCTGAACCAGGAGTGAGACAGGGAAGGAAGGAGAAATACATCCTTCAGCATAGTCCATGTTAACACCACGAACAGTAGTGGTGTGCTGCATACCTCTAGTCCCAAACTACATTTTTGTAGGTTTCAGGCTGTTACTATGTGAAAACATTGCCAGAGAGAATGAAGGGATGAATGGTAAGCCTCCTTCCTTCACCCTGTCATCTCCAAGTCCTATCAGATATTTCTGCTTCCTTCTGAATTATTTCAGCTTATCCACAGAAACTTAAGTACCATTGATCTGCAGTTAGAGGGCTGCCTGTGCATTTTTTGGGGGACATGCATACAAGACAGAAGATGGCAGGATGCTCTTTCAGTCACGTGTTAGCCCCACATATTCCACAGCTCTAACACATGCATGCTATAGCCCACGCAGCTTTGAGATACTTACTCAGCAGAAGGATAGGGATTTTACACACTGCCTCCCCTTCCCCATCTCTAACATTTGAATGATAATGTCCTTCCACAGGCATCACCTGTAAAAGAGTGCCCTGGATTCAGGACCAACTACCATCTTTATGGGATAAAATAAGGTTACCATCAGCTCTCCACTCCACGATTGGAGCTGCTCCTCCAAAACCCAAGAGCCAAAACCCAGTCAAACCATCCCCATTTATCACAACAGTGATTTCAGGGAACAAAAAGGATCCTGTGTCTTTTCTAGTACCCAGTGGACAGACAGTTTGTTTCTGGCATACAAGCAGTTTCTCTACCAGGGCAGGAGTGGAGGGGGAGCAGAAAACCTAACATAGAGGGAGGACGGGTGAGCAGCAGGTTCTGACTTTACAAGAGGATGATAAATGATAACAGCATTAGGAACAAAACCAAACATCTTTCATGCTGTCAGAGCAGTGAAACCAGCAAACAGCAAGACATGGGCACAGGGCAGTGTGGGCATTTTCCAGAGAAGCACACAACAATCAAGTTACTTCTGCTCTGAATCAACAGACCAATTTGTCTTCTCCAGGTTCCTGCAGAAAAGGGCAGGGGAGAAAGAGGCAATCATTTCTCTTCAGTTAGCTAAGAACTTCAGCTGCTCCATAGAGCATTGAATCCAATAGACAGGGTCAGGACAGCAGTGGATGCCAGTCCAGAAGACCTGTAAAAGGATGTGGATCACAGAGCTCTAGGTGATCATGAATTTTTCTCACGCTGCCCTAGTAATTATCAAAGGGTACTATGGGACACTGCTGTGAGACAGATTGGAAAAAGTACTACAGAAGATGAGTATCACAGTGTCCAATACCATTCAGTGCTCCCCCAGATTCAGACTCCTCACAAAGCTTTGCCTTCCTCCAGAGGAACATAAAAATCCCTTCCTAGGGCTTACCTCATCTTACTATCCTCTCACAGGAGGAGGTCACCAGGGCCATGGCAGTAACTAGTGGATGCAAGGCTTTCAAAGCAACCACCTCTGTCAGGTGTCCTGAGGACCAGGTTTGGTGAATAAGTGCTCTGCTCAGTGTAGCTGCCCTTGTTGTAGTCCAAGGCTTAGTAGTGAGGTAAAGGTTACTGGCCAGCACAGAATTAAGAATGGAATGGGGTATCATGCCCAGTTTTGCCCTTACCAGCTCCCTGTTGTCTCCTTCTATGACCCAAGTTGGCCCTGTTCCCACACTGAATCAAACAGAAAACGACACCCAGTGAACCTGTGTGCCTGAGCCAGGAAGGACTTTCAAGCACTACTGTTCTGACAGATTGTTTCTCTCAATATTAGGGGGCACTGGAAAGTAATTCCTGCTAAACGCCAGTGAAAATATATCCTGCTAAAGTCCCAATTCTCTTTAACAGAACAGCAACAATACTCAGTGATTCTTTCGCTGGCAAGCACATCTCATTTTACTCCACTAATGGCAAGAGACACAGAGAGCTGTTACTGTTCTTAGCCTGCATCTGGGGAAACTGAGACTCTGCAAGGGAAGGGAGCTTCCAAGGCCAAACACAGCAGGGATTCATATACAAGCTTTCTCAGCTCCCTATTCTCCATACTGTTTCTAATCTCCTTCTTTAGCAAATGCTCTCTCTCAAGCTGACCTAAAACTTTTAGCAGCTGTCATGATTTAACACCAGCCAGCGACCCAGCCCCAAGCAGCCACTCACTCACTCCCCCAGGTGCGATCAGGGAGATCACCAGTGTGATCAGGGACAAAATCAGATGAGTAAAAGTGAGATAACTCATGGATTGAGATAAAAACAGTTTAATAGGAAAAGCAAAAGCCACACACACAAGCAAAGCAAAACAAGGAATAGCTTCACTGTTTCCCATGGCAGGTAGGTGTTCAGCCATCTCCATGAGAGCAGGGCCCCATCACCTGTAACAGTGACTTGGGAAGACAATTGCCATCACTCTAAACATTCCCCTTTCCTCTTTCTTCCCTCAGTTTCAAATACTGAGCATGCTGCCACATGGGCTGGAATATCCCTTTGATCAGTTGGTGTCATCTGTCCCTGCTGAGTCTCTTCCCAGATTCCTCACCAGCTCAGCAGTACAAAAAGCAGAAAAGGCCTTGGATCTGTGCAAGCCCTGCCCAGCAACAACAAAAACATCTCTCTATTATCAACCCTGCACCCAGCACAAATCCAAAACTCAGCCCCTGTACCAGCCACTGTGAAGAAAATAAGCTCTACTGCAGCCCAAACCAGCACAGCCAACCACATATTTAACTGTCCACAAACTAGGCAGACACTCTCATCTCACTGCAGACAACTCTGTAAGGCCCCATCAAGCAGGAAGGCTCTGCCACACCAGCTTGGACTTGTCTTCTTTAGAATCTGAGCACTGCTGGCTACTTCCCCTCCTGCTGTGAAGGATGACCATGGACACAGACACTTAAACAGAATGCACTGCTAAAGACACCCTCTGATTAAGAGCTCAAACAAAATGGGAAAAGTGTGAGTATTCAGTGGAAAAGGCAAATTCAGTCTAGAAGAAAGCAATAGAAAGAAACATACAAATTCACATAGCAGGTAGAACTCAACTGAGCATGTGTGGGGAATCCTGAAAGCATCTACTGAACCCATTACAAGTAGTTTTGTGAGCAAGGGGATGAATGAACCCCAGCTCCTAGAGATTTGTGTCTTGTGTTGAATCTACTATGCTGAATATCAAAACAGGTAAACTGCAGTCAGAGTTTTCTCCACAACTAAGATGTTCATGCATCCCCTTTTCAGGACTTTTTGTCTCTCTAGCAAGTGGTGAAATTAGGAATCTTTCACTCAGAGCTGATACTGAAAAACTGTCATTTCCGTCCAGGGAAACAGATGGCACCGAGCACATTTAAGATCCCTGCATATCTTTCAGGCATATTTATTTGTGTGCGCTAATCCGCCGTCCCCGGGCTTGTATGTTTCCGGCTAGCTAAACCCAGAGTCCATGGAACCGCATGAACCAAGGCAAAAGACTCGAGAAGGCTTTTTCCACATGGTGCGAGTATCCTGTTTATTGGCTTGGGTCAGGACACACCTGGGATGAGACCAGGCAGGAAAGAGGCCGGGCCCTGACCTGCGGCTGGTTTTGTCCCCAAGGGACAGGGGGCGGGGGGAAGAGGATTGTGGCCAATGGGATGCACTGGGGAGGGGCCAGGTGTGGGGACACCTGAGGAACCGACCACCAAGGAAAAAGGGGGAATATGGAACATACCATCTGATAGGGAAGGGGGGACAGTCCACGTGACCTTTGCATAACTTTCCCCATCACCCAGGGTAGAAACACCAACTAAACTATCTAGGGCACCACAACATTTGTGGGTGAGGGTTCAATTCAAAACTTATTGTGAGGAATGAGTGAAATAGACAGATAAAGGCTGTCACGGACAGACAGTGTGATCTCTTAAGCCTTGTTTCCTTTGGAAGTTGGGCTTAGAGGAATTTAAATCTTCTCTGTATCCACTGGAGATAGAAATTTTACCAGAAAACTGGTGGTTCTTTAAATTATGAAATTTGAATTATAAGAGGGAGCTTAAGGAAGACAATCACACTGTAATAAAACAGCACTATTTCTTTTGCAACAAAAATTTTGAGAAGAGATTGAACTTGGAATTATTATTTTCAGATTACAATGGTGAAGCATGGAAACAGCAAGACTCACAGTAGGAAGAACTTGGGGAAAAAAAATTCTAAAGCAACAATCCCCCAGGATTTTATGTCATTTTTTTGAGACCCCTAAAGAAAATGAAAAATAGAACAGCCTTGCTACTGAGACAAAGCACAATATAGAAAAAGAATTTGCTACTCTACAGAGAGAATTTCAGCCACCAACCCACCCTCTACAAAACTGTAAAAAAAAAAAAAATTACAAATTATGAGGGCAAAATCAGGCCATTCCAAACAGAGAAGAGCTTCCTCTGGAAGCCTAGCTGGTGATGTTCAGTATGCCTGTGCATTTTAAACTGTTGAATACATGCCCATTTGTCTAAGCACTACTGGTCTTATTCCAAGTAAGATGAAGAACAATGAAGATATCCCCTCTCTTGGAGACCTGGAGCTTTGAGTTGCCTTTGTCCAGCCAAGCATGGTCCTCTTTTTCTCTCACACACCAGCTCTCTTTTCTGCATCCTTCATGGCTTAGTCTAGCTTCTGTTTTGGGGATATGATTTCTCCCCATGTTGAAGTGGATGATTCCAGCCCTGTGCCTGACATGGAAAGCCATGTAAGTGTACACCAACATAAGTTCCCAATAAGATCACACATCAAAGAGCTTAGTAAGCTCTTAAACTGAAAAACAGCAAGAAAGAGAGGAACTGGAGAGTAAAGAATACTGACTCTGTGGGAGTAGGAGGCGACCCACTGGCCCTCTTACTATGATAGTAAATAAAACAATATTTGTGATGGGAGTCAAAGTCTGGGATGAAGAGGTTTTGGCAGAAGTAAGAAAAATCATCCATCTGTGTCTGAGCAAAATCTAGGATGCACAAAAGCTGAAGCCATATGCCAAAAGTCTATGCCACAAACAAAAAAGTTGTCCTATCTCTCAATAATGACTTTGCAAAAGCATCCTGTATCAAAGCACCAGTGCTTCTCTGCAGGGAATGTATTTCCTTTTGGTCGACAGTCCACACTGCAATTTCCATGTCATTGCAGCCTAGATAGTTGTGCAATACCACACCACCTCTATGGCCAAGCATTCAAATAATCTAGTGCCTGCCTACCTCTCAGTCCAACTCCGGACCTTTCTTACCACATAAAATGGATTTTTAAAATGCATCTTTAACTTAATGGAATTTATATGCCACTGAGGAGAAATTCACACCCTCCCCCGAAATGAAAGAAGGAAGAAATATAAAATCCTGTCCTTGACATAACCTTTTACATGCACATCTCATCAAGGATGGAATTCATTCAGCAGTGGTTCATTGTAAGTTTATTTCTATATCACAAGTGACCAGTGCCTGATCCATGAGCCAGTTATAGCCTCCAGAACTGTACATCAGTATGGGATATCCTGGTGACTCTTTTGTCACTCAAATAGTTTCCAGTGGTTCCTTCTAAAGGTCCCAATGTCCAATTTGAGTTCTGTGGAGCACCACAAGGTTTGCTGTGTAGTTTTCCTGGATTGTATCTCTTTGTCCTGACATGGGGTATCTTTAATTTGTTACACTGGACCCTATCACCAATGTTTTCACTAGAAAAGTAGTGGGTTACAGTTCCAGCTATCAGCAAGGTCCACATCTGCAAGGTACACAACTGCAAGGTCTCCTTTAAGTGTTGTTCTCACAGGAGGTACTGGGTACCCCATAGGAGCATACACAGGGTTAACATTCTTGAATTTCTTTCCAGAGACAAATGGTTTGTGTTGAGGAACTGCTGCTGGGAAGGAAGAAAAAAAACCCACCCTTTTTTATTATTCCAAGGTGCATTTTAATTTGCACAAGCGACATTGTGTCTGTGATGGATTACACGAAGGGAAACATTACAGCCCAGCAAGCTTGGCAAGGAAAAAAAATAGGGAGATACGGGGAGGATTAAAAACAACCTATTGCAGTGCAGAATTTTGATAAGGGATCCATGGTGCCTTCAGAGCAGGAGCAGGTGGAGCTGAGGGTACCAAGGAAGAGAAGTGGCACAGTGTAGGATGAGGAAAGGGGAGTGGAGTGAGAGTACAGATTGAAAGAGACTCCTCGGTCATGTAGACTACTCTCTTCCATTACAGAAGACCTTTCATAAAAGATCAAGCTCTGTCTTAAAACTTATCCTGCTCCTTTTCTCTTGGAAGTCTTTTACAGAATCTCACTTCCCTTTCTGATGGCTAGAAACCTTTGTTTCATTTCCAGGCTAATTTATTCTCAGCCAGTTTATACCCATTTTTTCTTGTGCCAACGTTTCCTTAAGCTTAAATAGCTGCTCTCTCTCTTGAGGGTTTTGTAGTTTGATGTATTGATAGAAATCATATCCCCTCTTTACTCATTTTGCCTGGCTGAACTAGCAATTTTCTTATTATCCTGCAAAACACATTCTCCATATTATTGGTCATCCCAGTACCTTTCTCTGCTCAGTTCCCTTTTTACTCATCCCTCTGGGGTGGTGGTGACTGGAATTGCATGTGCTGCTTCAGGAGTGGTCATAACAGGCTTTTGGACTATTGCACAATAACTCAATTTCTCTACTGGAAGCATCTCTATGCTGAAAATGCCTCTTGACTTTGGACCTTTCCTCAGGGCCATGTCAATCATTTGTCCAAGGCCAATGGTGAGGAGAAGATCAGTTCTGAGGAAAGTTCCTTTCAGCGTAATATTTTGACTTTCAGCAGCACCTGTTCCTGTCCCCCCACTCAGTCACCCCTATGATTCCTCCACTAATCACCTTGTGCCACCTTATCTAAAGATTTTCTGAGCTCATGATAAACAAGCTCTAGCCAGTTATCTTATCAAAGCCAGCTATCTCCTTGCTTTTTATCCCATCTTCTGTTTTGCTCTTGCGCAGGTCCTTTCCCTTTAAGTGTACAAAACTACTGTGCAAGCTAAAGAAAAATCCCTATTGCCAGCTAATGGTATATGGTTTACACAAAATATTAGGCAATTCTGTCCCCTTTTTGGGGTGAGCAATGGTGATGTGCAGTGGTCTCTTTATCATAATGTTATATTTTCTTACACACTCTTGGGGGTTCAGCTGCATAACCACTCTTCATGCTTCCCAATTTTTTTTATCTAGCCTTTTCTTGTTTTGACTTAATATAAAAAAGAACTTCTCCAGAGATATTAGTGTCTGGAATTAAAGGAGATAGATTTCTAGCACTTAGGGATGAAGGCATTTAACAATAATAAAAACTCAGCTTGATAGGTAGCCTGAGAAATGCCCTCCCACAGCAGGAGAGACTTGAGAAAGCAAGCTGAATTAGGCAGGCTGTTGGTTTACAAAGCATCACATTTCTGTACTGTGAACCATGGGGAAATTTTGAAGTGACCACAAGAAACATTTATGTGTTAGTTTACAGGACACATCTTCTTATAAAAATCCAGGCATGTTCATATAAAGGAATAAAAAATCTCCACCCAGAACACCCTCATTAATAAGCACATAAATAAAAAGAGCCAGGCTACTCCAAAGTTTAGCCAAGCTCCAAATCAGAATAGCACTGAGCACCTGGAAGCACCAGCTACTTCACTAAAAGCTGCACAAGCTCTAAATCTTTCCTAATCAGAAGTTGGAAGCTTATTATCAAAAACCCTGGAGGCTTTTCCTCCAGAAGAAATAGATGAGGCCTGTAGAACCTCTAAGGTCATATAGCCATAGCTGGTCTCCGGTGCACCACATGACTGGTTTCTGTTGAAAACTTCTGGCCATCAGTGCATGCTGTAATGTATACACACAGCTATTCATCTCTCCTGTACTTCTATAAATAAATGGTGGTTAGACCCATATGGGAAGGTGTGAGTACTTGAAGCCTAATGACTTCAAAACTGATGTGCTTGTTTTCATAAAGCTATCATTACTTGTCATGAGTTAACTCAATCAAGTCTCACAAAATCATGCTGTACTCTGATTCCTTGTGCCTTGTCAGTAAGAAATGCTCTACTGCATGTGTCTGACTCTGACTAAAGCTGCAGGCACAACGCAACTGTTCCCATCTGTTCTGGGAAGTCACAGATTCAATAGGTAAGGAAGGAACAGAAACCTGCATCCTTTCCTCCTGACTTGATCAAAATGCAATATCACAAATGCTTCTTTTTGCTTCCAAAACTACAAAACTGCTAACAAGAAGGTAACACATTCAAAGACAGATTTCAGAAATGTGTTTTCCATTTTCCCTATTATCTGTGGCTGTGGTATCCCATACTCTCTGTTAATGGAGACTTGAGTGTTAACACTGCCCACAACAGAGCTAAATTCTGCTGCTCTAAGACAATAGACAGGTCAATGTTACATCTGTGGTTGTCATAAGAAATACCAGAGTCAATTTCTAGAAAATGCTAAGTGAAAAAAATTTCATGGTGTATTACTTCTGAAATCCATTTTTCTTTCTGTACCTTGCTGTCCTTCTGATTAAAGTTTTTGCAAGCAGGAATATTGCTGTATGCTTGAAGAAACTGTGTTTCTCTCCTCATAGCACACATAAACTCCATTTCTTCCTCTGGGGAGTAAAATGGGCTTCTTTAACTAAATTCATTGCAGAAAATTAATAAGTATACAGTATTATTAGGAAAATTCAATGTCAGATAATTAGAAAATGGCAGATAAGTGTTGGTGTAGGAAGAGACTGAACGCATTAGATGAGCCATTCAAACTATGCTTTAGGCAGATCAAGTTCAAGTCCTGTCCCTTTACAGTGTTACTGTCACTGAAAACCAAGAGAAATAAAAGGGGTACTTTTTCTAGGCAAGGATTCTGAAATAGAATGATTTTCCTCTATCCCAGTGTATCCCTAATCCTGTCAGCTCCTTTCTTTCCTAAGTGATGGTTAGGCAAGCAGGCAGTAAGGCCTAATTGGTTTTTCTTTGTTGTGATGGACATAAGAGGGGATCGGTTAAAGAGCTCCATGATAACCTTCCTCAGTGAGATTTGTTTTCAAGACAAAATGGATGTGGCAGGTAGTATTAGCCTGAAGATCTCTCACTATGGGAAGGGCTCAATCTCACAGTGATGATATCATAAACATTCAGTCACCTATGGAACTAATAGGAAGGTCTTCAACCCCCTCCTTGATGTATAAACACTCACCCAGCTGAGGTGGGAGGGACAAATCTCCTGTCTAGGATTTTGAGCAAAGTGTTCTCACTGGAAGGTGACTGTACTGAGAACAGAAAGCCAGGAGAAGTGTAATGGCCATTACTTCTGCCACAGTTGCTCTGCAGAGAAAGCCTCAGGCACATCTATGACCTCACATCAAATCTAGGTATCAAAAAAATTGTTCCACCTCAAATTGAATGGTGTTCTACCAGTGAAACTCTCAGATTTGTTCTTGCTCCCAACCAGCTGAGTCAGTGCATTTTGAAGTGGGGAGTGGACAGCTGGTGTCACACAAAAGGGATAGGGACCCTGGGAAAGCCCCCTATCAGATCCAAAGGAAGGTGACATGAGGTGGGAGGCAGCCCATGCAAGCCCACTGTCTCTTACTGCAGTCTTAGGTAGCTCCACCAGGTTTCAGATTATGCAACACAACTGTTGGCTTGGCCACAAACCCTGCATGTTTACTGCCTTGATACTGTGTCAGTGTTGTCCTAGAAAAACACAAGCTGTAGGAAGGAAACAGAGATTTCTAGCAGCCAAATCTTCATAAAAACAAAAAAAGAACCCTTTTAAAAGTTCTTTCCATGGCAAATTTCATAAGACCATAAAATAGTGTACCTGTCAGAGCATCTAAGACACATAAGTTTAAGAATGTTTGATTCAAGGCAAACTAAGATCACTCTCTTTTTCTTTAGGATGAGACTGCTGTGAAATAGTAAGGATTTCTGGGGAAAATTCTGAACAGTAAATTACACTCAGAGTTTTCAACAATGAGCCGAGCAAGGTAGTGGATCTGTCATGTCAGTGTTCAGTACATACCAGGTCCTTGGGAGGAGCCAGCTGAAAGATTAATCTACTATCAAACTACCTTTTAAAATTATGTTCAAAATACATAGGTAAAGTTTCAAGGATCTTTGTCAAAAAGACACAGTCAGTGACATGTGCTGGTGAGGGCCTGCTAGTGTGTCAGATGTTAATCCAGTGCCCATGTGTCTAAGTAGAATCTCACTTGCTCTACAAGTCATGAAACACCTTATGGGCTAATTCCATGTGTAATGGATGACTTTGTCAAGATTCGGTCAAATGTTTTACATTATTAAAAACAACAGTGTCAGGCTATAATTACTAAAAAAGTATCAAGTCACCAAGTCTTTAGACATTATATTGAAAACTTTTAAGTTTTCATGTCCATGGACAACTGTCCTGAAAAGATTAGTTTGAAGGACTATTGTACTGAAAAAATGAATTAAAAGACTTGCTCTCATTAACTCTTTGACTTCTAGCACCTCCTAGAGAGCTGCATAAGCTCTACTTTTGTTGAACTTTTCAAGAAATTTGACATGTTGGAAACACCTTGCACAAGTTCCATTTGTGTATCTTCTCATTCTGATTCTTTGCCAACAACTTTCTGCCACAGTTCTATCAAAATAGGATCACCATTGTCATCTTCATGCTTACACAGGGCATGCACACTAGGGTACTCCCAAGCCAGGAATAATTCAATTTACTTTAGTACAGTTTCCACTGTGATGCCAGCCCAGTATTGAACACCTGGAAATATCTTGCAGTGCATTAGGAAGAGCATTGCCAGCAGGTTGAGGCAGGTGATCCTATCCTTCTGCTCAGACCTGGTGAGGCCACAGCTGGAGTGCTTGTCCAGTTCTGGGCTCCTCAGTACCAGAGAGACGTGGACCAGATCCAGGGGAGGGCAACAAAGATGATTAAGAGAGAGAAGCATCTCTGTTACAAGGAAAGGCAGAGGTAGCTGGACCTGTTAAGGCCTCGAGAAGAAATGACTGAAAGGGGGTCTCATCAATGTCTCTAAGTATCTGAAGGGAGGGTGCCAAGAGGATGGTACTAGGCTCTTCTTGGTGGCACCAAGGAACAGGACAAGACGAAACAGACAGAAAACTGATGCACAGGAAATTCCACCTGAAAATGTGAAGAAGAATTTCTTTACTGTGTGGGTGACCATGCACTGGAACAGGTTGTCCAGAGAGATTGTGGAATCTCCCTCACTGGAGATATTAAAGAAATGTCTGGATACAGCCCTGTGCCATGTGCTCTAGGATGACCGTGCTAGAGCAGGGAGGTTGGACCAAATGACCCACTGTGGTCCCTTCCAACTTTACCCAGTCTGTGATTCTGTGATTCTTCTCTCTTCAGCAAAGACAGCTTTTTATAAAACAGTATCAACAACCTCTTTCTTCATTATGCTTTTAATGATAATAAAGTATTGTTATTAAAGACAGCTAAACAGAACACACTTCATCCTGACAAGTCTTGACCTGGAGCCAGCAACTGTCCCTGCACGTCAGAAGCATGGTGCTCTTTATGGCTCTGTTTTCATGTGCACAGTCAAAAGAATTAAGAATTACCTTGTATTGCTTTTAAAGGAAAAGGATTCCACATAGAAAGTGCACCTCTGCACACTTTTTGGGTGCACTTAAAGTACACAACATAATATTGTCTTTTGGATCGCAGGAAGATGCTGTAGGATGAAGCCAAATTTCCACCATCTCCAAGTAACTCTTTTTTTATGCATGGATTTCCCAGGCCAGAGTATACTAAACACAGAGTATCATTGGTCTTTAGGGTGATGTGGAGCAGTATTATTGATTACCGAGTTATATAGTGAATGCCAGCAGCCATTCTTTGCCTGACAGGACAGAGGGACTACATATGTATCATGAGGGATAGGAATGACTTTGAGTCATGCTTGGTTAGCTCCTCTATTTCTTTATTGAAAGATTCCTGCAAGAATCCTTGGTCAGAAAATAACACTTATGGCTTTAAAAAATGTGAAAAAAGACAAGATGAGAATAAAAGGGGGAAATAAGAACAGAGAGGATTTCCTCAACTCTTTCCCCAAAGAGAAAAAGATAAACTGTCCAATAAACATGAACTGATGTATTCCCTTTGCCATTCTTGTTTTGCTGTACAAGTCTTATGTCAAGAAGCTGCACTATAACTCCTGTTTTGTGTTACTGTTTGTGCATAAAGGCTGTGGCTCCTTAGATGGAGATGGTAATACCACTGCAGAGCGTGCCAGCTATTTTCTTGCTCATGGGTTCTGGCACCAGCCAATTCTTTTGTGTGATTTATCACTTGGTAATCCATCCTCTCCATCCATTATCCTGAACAAAAATCAGCCACTTTCTCTGCAGCAGAGCAGGTAGAGCTGTCACTTTACCTACCCTGTTCTCAGCAGGGCAAGGGAATTTTCTCCTTGCAGATTCAGTAACTCTCATGGCAATTTCATTGAATGTCTTACAGGTGGAAATAACAGCTCTGTGCACATTAGACCAGACTGATAACCTGTATAAATATTTCCGTTCAGTTGGGATGGCTCTTCCAACTTAGCAGCTGCCAGCATCTGCTACATTCATGCAAGTTAGCCCTCCTGAACAAAGGCTATTTAAATCTCAATTAATGAAGCATCCAGAAACTATTTTGCTACAATCAAACAGAACTGTTGAGTCTATCTATGCTGAACTCATAAATGTGATGTACTGTAATTTTGAACACTCTAACTGTAGCCTGGGCAAACATTCAGAAATAATTCATGTTGTGAAAAGAAAATGTATAGAAGTAAAATAATACATTATTGTATGCCAGTTCTTTGATGTCTGAAATCTTTTTCTAGGATTTTTACATATGCAATCCAAGTGCATACATATGCAGGATCTGAATAATGCACCAGACTTATGATACACTAGATTACCATTCATTACCAGCATGAAAGGATTTTATATTAGAAAGGTGTAGCTATATCAATAAATTCCACACAAGCTGCTAAAGTAGATATTTGCTAATTAGTACAACTTTAGTTTAAGTTGATTCCATGTATGGAGTCATTGAAGCCCACAAAAGTTTCTTGAGTGAGCCTTTTCTAAATGATCAGATCAATCCTCCTGCATTTGTATGACAGCTATCTAGAAGTACTCTAGTGTAAATATTAGCAGTGGTGAAGCATGGACAGAAAAATTGCACAATACAATATAAATTAAAATTCTTCTGCCTGCAGCTGTGCAGTTCACAAAATATCTCTGTTCTGCAAAAAGTTCTGTGGACTATAAAGAAAAGGGGAAAAGGAAAAAAATCTTATATTTTTCTTCAAAGATTCAACGAAAAGCAACATATCCTTTTAAGAACAAGTCTTTCACCTTTGATACAGCTGTACTGGATCTAGAATTCATCATGTGCTTAGGGAGAAGACTCACAAACCCAAAGAGAATTCAGGTTTGGGAAAATAATTAATTTCTATTCCTCTCCTTCAGCTCAGTCAACCTCATGGGGGGAGGTGCCAGAAAACATTACTGCCCTCCCTTTCTTCAAATTAAAAAAAAAAAAAAAAAAAAGTAGATGAGAAGGGAAAGGGAAAACAAAGATACAGAGGGAAATTGGGGAGGGGAGGAGTAGGGACAGGGAGCTGAGAAGCAAGAAGGAAAAAGCATTTGCAAAATTAAAAGGCAGGGGCCCATCAGATTGTGTCGGGCAGGGGAAAGCATGTCGTAGGCAGGAGTAATTGGTAATCGGAGCAGAAGTGAAGAAGGGGATGATTTATGGGAGCATGGAGACAGGGGTGGAATAATTTTTGGAGCAGAACGGGGAACTTACTGAACGCCTGAAACTCAGCTACTTATCCACTCGTTCCCGTGATAAATTAGCTCTTGTTTAAAGTAACCGGAGCTCCATTTTTCATTCTGATTACTACACTTGATATCTCTCTCTCTCCTTCTGTTTCTCTCTGACCACTGCCCCTTAGCAGGTTCTCTGAGCTGAGGCAATGGGTTTGTGGAAACTCTTCACCCCTCCATTACACTGTTTCCCCCCTCTCCCTCACAATTACTGTAGGGTTAACTCTTTAAGCTGTTGCGTGTTTCTCCAAGCTGCTTAAACTGGGTTTGACCTAGGAGCATATGGAACATGATCCTCCATTTATGCTGTGGAAGGGAGAAGGTTGGGGGCTTGGGAGTGCCCAAGGCTTGCAGGTGTACAGAATGAGCACAGCGGTATGTCGTATTTCACTGTGTGCCTGCCATGTTTGGAAGGCAGCACCAGGTCTGGCCTAGAGCACATAATTAGTGGGAATGATTTATTTTATGGTATACCAAACCACTAAAAGCCACTGCACCTCCCTCAAGCACAAGGTCTCACTGTTCAGTTTACTGCTTAAATCCATGAGAAGACTCAGCTGAAGAACAACATGCCAGACTGAAACAGGTGGCAGAAAGAAGGTGGCATACAGTGACAGACTCACCAGAAGCAAGAGTAGATTACTTTTAAGAAAAAATAATTTTAAAATATGCTTTTAATATTAAATGGTAAGACAAATACATACTAATAAATACTAAGTTCCTTACTGACATTAGAACCAGTTATTTTGCTAAAAGTATCAAAATACTGAAGTGGATCACAAGAAAATATTTGAAGACTGAAGTGGTTTTGCCAGTAATTTGAGGGAATACAAAAGAAACAGTATAAAGGACACCAAAGACAGATCAGCTAGGTTTCCCTCATGAGTAAGAAACATGAAGTGCAAATTGCTGAGGATATTGAGGAATAAATAACAGGAAAAGAAAAGCTAAGAGTTGGGTTGTTATTTCCATTAGTTTAAACTAGAGTATAAAAGGAAGAAGGGGACATTCACTGCAATGAAAAGATTACAAAGTAATATTTCCAAACACAAATAATTTGTGCAATCTTCACCTCATTTGCTATTAATGCCAGGAGCTTGGCACAATTGAAAAATGTAAGGCAGGTCCAAGGAGGGATCTAGACCTATGTTGGTGTGGAGAGCAATAGCTGAGCCCCTGCACAACTTCTACATATACAGTCTCAGTAGATGCAACCTTACAGTCCAGCAGTTCCTTAACTTTCCACCTGCCTGGAGTCCTTGCACCTTCTCAGCTGATTTTGCATCAGTCACAACAAAAGAGAAGGAGCCAGGTTAGCAAAGAATAACCTCCCATCTAGGGCAGCACAGCCATAAGGCCTTGTGGAACAAGTAGGCTGCCTGCCTAACAGCTCACACTCAGGGAAAACTCTATCACATACAACAGGACACAACACTGATTAAACTCCACATTCAGTTCTAGCTCTTGGGAAGGAACCTGTTCTGATGAGTCTTGGTCTGTCTGATTTGCTGCTGCTCTCTGCCCTGTGACATTTCCCATACTGCCAGGCCAAACACACTCTCCTAGGTAGAGATCTGTCGCTTACAGCTAAATCACACTGAGTTACATTCAAAACTGAGCTAAGTCAGTAAATTTCTCTTATATTTTGAGAGCCATCAGGTAACACAGCCATGCATCACCATATTTTTGCTAGAAAATGCTAATTTTATGGATAGGTACTTTTGGACCTCAACAAAAATATATTCATACCATTGTCTCTCAATACAAGGCTTCTTCATATGGGCTTTCAATGCCTTGATTTCCAAGTTCAAGCAGAGCCCCTTCTCCATCACCTCCTTATTCATACCAACACAGAGCTGTGTGTTAATGAACAACATGGGAGCACTGAACTCCTGCTCTTATCTATGTTAGTGTGAGAGGCATTCTTTGAATAAGAAATTACAGCTTGAGTTACGGGATGTCTAGGAGAAAAGTCTAGGTAAAGTAAAAAAAGTTAGGGAAAAGCTATAAGCCTTGTCATTACCAAAACCAGCAGGTGGGCATGTTGCTTGGAAACAGTGATGGAGCCTCTGCCTTGAGGAGTTACAGACAGCATATGAGCCCAGACCCCCTGAATACGTATTTACACGTTCACAGCCTGATGTGGTTCTCACAAAACTCACTAGAAAGGTATCTTTGGAAGATAAACAAGACCACCATGTATTACACCATTAGTATTTTACCAGTGATGTCAACACACCTACATTGCACAGACAGGACTACAGACCGAGGCCCAGAGTAAAAAGCAGCTGCAAGAGAGGCAACAGACAAGGACAAGGTGTGCAATAAAAGGTGAAGATAATGACCATGAATTTACTTTGAGGTGAGTATACTGCACATCCTCTAACCTTGGAGGATCCCAAGGGGTTTTGGAAGGGAGATGAGGGTGGTTCTCAGTTGTTAATACATTTTTATTATATATCTTATTATATTAAGTAGAGGGCAAACTGATCACTATGACCAGACAAGGACAGGGAGATTAGCCTTACTACAGTGATGGGCAGTTTCTTACTCGGACATCAGGCAGCTAATCTACCCACCATGTTTCAGACAGCACTCACTTTATCTGTACATGGGAGCCCAATCCCATCTCTCTTTCTCAAACCTTTGATAGCAAGCAGCTAGATTTTCAGAGATTTCATAAAGCCAAAGTATATGAAGCAAATTAGGGTTCTGAAAGTTTTGCTTTCATATGCAGCAATTTCAATGCATGTGTATCTAGCATAATTTCATGGATGAAGAGTTACACCTGAGAATCCAAATTGACCTGCTTAAATGTACTTAAAATTTGCCATTTTGAGGCAAATAATTAGAAATCTGTATTTCCAAAGAGAGACTCCTCACAGCTGTAGAATAGGAAATTAAGCTTATTTAAATAATTAAATTTTTTAAAGGAATTAGGATTCCTTTCAGCATTAGCCCGGAACCAAAATTTCAGATTTCATTGGAGAAGCCAAAAACCAGTAGAACAAAATGTCTGCTCCTGAAATTTCTGTATAAGTCACTATACAGGGAACAGAACTGGTGGATTGCAAAGAATGGTGTTGGCTTTCCCTTACCCTGATCAGTGCTGCTTCACAGGCATAAATGTTTCACACAATAGAGACCAGCAACTTTTCCAAGTTTTGGAATACTTCAAGTAGAACAGGATGAAGAAAGTATGTACAATTTTACTCTGGAGAGACCAGTTTGTTGCAGACACAAAAGGTAGTGATCTTGCACCCCTTACCACAGCTCATAAGAGGACAACTAGAAAAATAAGCTTTTTCTTTTTTCCCAATGCAAAAGTAATGATCTTATGCTTTCTTTAAGGAAGGGAATTTGATGGGTCCTAAATGAGCTATATGGCTCAAATCTAACCCGTTTGAAATTTGGTGTGCCTGTAGTTTAGGCTGGCATCTAGAGCAGCTTGGGTTTTGAAAAACAAACATTTTTCTCCTGAAGGACTCTTAAGTGGTAATAACTTGGCAGGTCTTGCTAAGTGACCATATAGAGGGAATGATTCCTTTGATAGACTGTTTTTTATTTTGCCTTGTGATTATTTTCTAAATGACCACTGTCATGGTGGTTTACAGCCATAGCTCCTTTCTTCTAGAACTACCTGAACAACATAATTTAAGATACTTTATGGACAAACCAGAAGCAGCTGAGTGTAAAATGGTGTACTAGTTACCTCTGGCACCTCACTGCTTTTTACTGCCTTGGCTCCAACCTAGTCAACAAACTGCAGGATCAGAACCAATCAACTGAGCAACTCACCTTCATGTGCTGGCAAACTCATCCTGTTTAGCCTGGGAGCTCAGATGAGCATGCAAGCAGGCGTTATCTTTGCAGCCATTGCCTTCCTGCACAACCAGCCACCCTCCAGGGGAACAGCCAGCGCTCAGTGGAAGGGACTACCTGAAATATTCAGATGGTGTCAAGACATCTCTTCCTTGTAAAGAATGTATGCATTTATTGGACAGAATCAAAACTCCATGCCTCTGCTTTCTGGTCCTCTCAAGAGTGAGAGAAATCACTGTTACTCAGTGGACAACAAAAATTTCTCCCTAGTTATTTCCAGTGCCAAGTTAGTGGATAAAAAGTTTAGTGTACATTTTTTTAAAGAAAATGAAAGATTCTTAGAGCTTCTTGCATTTCTGTTGGCTTTCTGGTATTCATATAACTAATCTGATTTATTTGGGGGGCTGTAAAATACCACAGGTAGAAGGGAGAGGAAAGTGGAGAAAAGAATTCTAAGATAAAATGGATATATTTATTTTTTTAGGAACTATTGTTGCTCTCTTCTATGCCCCCTCCCCTGGCAAAGGTGAACTGCATATCTTTAGTTAATAATTAACTTGTCATGAGCTCCATCAATATCCCATCATCTAAGTGACAGAGGGAAGGGAGGCGATGGGGGAGGTGATCAGCACGACGTGCCAGCTCTGCCCGCAGCCCGCGATCTCGTCTCGGCCATAATAAATAGGATGAAATGCGCTCCTGATAAATGCCCATGTCATGGAGAGATTTTACCTTCACTCAGAAACAATGTAATATCTCAGCTATTACCCAAAATAATTTATCAATGTGTAATAGCTTTGTGCAGAGCTCAGATAGGAGGGGAGCAGCACTGCCCGAGATGGATGGATCCTACCTTCTGCTTTTAATTTTTAATGCTCGTAGGCAGCTTCACATTAAAGGCCAGGTGTCATATATAGACTTAATGTAAGAATGGAGTTCATGAATTCTAATCAGGAGAGAATCTCCCTCTCTCTTCTCTTGCTTTAGTCACTTCTCTTTTTTTTATTTATCAATTTTCCTCTCTTTCTGTACTCCCATCTTCTTTGCTTCTCTCTTTCAGTCCATTTCTTCCTCCCTGTTCTTCAGCTATGTCTTACTCCCTGTCTCTGCAACATAACTATTTGGGTAGCTAT
Source organism: Emberiza elegans (assembly GCA_024865655.1). NCBI lineage: Eukaryota > Metazoa > Chordata > Aves > Passeriformes > Fringillidae > Emberiza > Emberiza elegans. The sequence continues at coordinate 48,884,285 of JALJVW010000139.1, read as the reverse complement.
TTGTTACTTTCAAAAACTGTACCACCACTTAAGGATGAACTACTTCTGCCTTGGTCCTGGTGTCATGTTTTTTACATAGAAAAACAAACTCAACACAGGTACCAGGTCAAAATGTTAGAATTTTATATCCAGGCAAAAACGCCAGGACAATAGTGATCAAGTGTGGAAAAATCACAACCAAGTTCATGCAAATTCACTGTGGAATAATGTCACTGAAAAGATCCTGTCTTAAAGGGCCAGTGGAGAAGGCTTATCCCATAAATGAGCCAAATCACATAGCCTTGCAAAGAAACATGTTTCTTCAACTGGTGAGAATACAGCACTGGGATGTGTGGACCCAAAATCTACCAAATCACAAGGTCTCATTTTCCCAGTATTTCTAGTCTCCTTATAGCCATGCCAGCCACATAAATGTTCTCTTCACATCCAACACTGCACACATAAACCCAGCTGAGACACATCTCATCTGGTGCTCTGCATCAGAGGAACCTACCCAAGGGCCTCTGTAGCAGTACGTACAGACAACAGGATCATGCCAAGAAGTGTCATTCAAAACACACCATTAGGAGTCCCGTCAAGAAATACCATTATTGTATCCATACACTACATCAAAGCATGACATACTGTCTGGGTGAGACACACCTGAAAGCACCAGCAGTGCATGACAGCACTCTCAGCTCTGCACAAAGAATGGAGCTGCAGGAAGGAAGGGGGAGCACCACTTACTGGCCAGAATGTGCAGCCAGGAACATGCTTCATACTAACAGCAGACACAAAGATCAAAGAAGTGCCACAGTTTGCAGAGGAAAAGATCAACTGTTTGGACTTTGTTTGTACTCAGAATGAAGGAAAATAAAAGCACATCAATGTGATACTGCCCACGGGAGGAGCACTGCCAGAGCTGCCAACCTGTTTACAACCACTTTGCTGACTTGCAAGCTACAAGTACGCCAGTGCTGAGAGGAGCTTGGGCTTGATTTCCTGCCTTCTATTAACAAAGGTCACGTTAACTATTCCATTTGTTGGTTGACCGTGCAGGGACCACAGACTGAATGATTCTTGGAAAGTCGGTCAAAAGATCCCTCTTGTGCCTAAAAACCAGGATGGTATAAAAAGACTTGGCTGGTGCTGCTTCCATGTCCTTTCCAGATAAACAGAGGACAACTGCCTTTAGGGGTTGCATTTGTCAGTGAAATACTTCTCTTTCCCTCTCCACTCAGAAATCTTTCTTTCTAGAACATGAAGAACTTAGCCTACCAGATCAACACAGTTTCATAAGAAACTTTCTTTTAATGTTTCTTACCTTCCACAAGGACTGCTCGGTGAACATTCCTTTATTTTCACCTTACTCCTCCCCAGCACTGCATGTCACAAAGTTCAGAGGTTCAGATCTGACCCAGCTAAAACAAGTACCATGTGCAAAACTACATTGGCTTCACATGACTTTTCAATAGCTGATCAAGGGTAAAGAAAGGATGGTGTCCCACTGTGACAAATTCTTTCTGCACAGAAATAAGCCATCTCTATAAAAGATGTTAAAATCAAGTTTTAAGAAAAAGTGATTGCATAATTGATAAAAGCTAATATTTATCTTTGTGAATGACAGAATAAGAGACTGCAAATCTTTGAACAGTGTGGCACCAGGGTACAGGGAACATGTGGTTGTTTGTGGGCAGAAGCCCTGGAAATTTCATACTGTCTATAAAGATCGCCAAGACTGCCTTATCAGGTGCATTTTGCTCCTATAAGTCTGTGTATAAATGTATTACTGCAAAGGCATGACACCAGCATCCCCTGGTGCAGAAGGCCTAGGACACCCTCTGTGATACACAATTATCTGAACTAATAAGGAAGAGAGCTGTTGTTTGAAGAGGACAGAAAGATCGGGTTACCTCCCTGAATACCACTCACTTAGTGGCTGTGGCCTGGCTCCAGGCCAGGAGGAGAGCAGCATGCCCTTGTCTGTGTTGAATGAAAGCCCATTGCCTGCTGCCAAACAGCCTCAGGCAGACAGACAGTGATTCCAAGAACTGAACTAAGAGCTCTAAACTCATTCATTCATGGTCCAAGACCTTTTCTAACTCCAGGAGAAGTGATAGAGAAAAAAGAAAGGTAAAGGTAACAGTGCCCCAGGAAACTGTCTCTTGCACCATGCAGCCAAAGTCTAATCAGGGTCTATTGCTGTCTTATTCCATTGCTAACACTCTGACTCTAACTGCCGTGTACTACAAATTAATTCATTCCTTCAGGCCTTGCTGTTCAGTAACTGGCTGTCACAGCAATCTCCCGAGGAGCTAATTGAGAGTTGTGATCCGTGCAGTATTTCCATTAGTGCTGTAATGACAGGCAGCCAGACACACACATGCATGCTCACACACAGAGCACAGGTTCCTCTGTACCCACAACGAGGAACAGATAACAAGCCAGTGCCACCTCAAGTGTTCAGCAGCAGCTGGGAAAAGGGAAAACAGGAGGAACAATATCCATGCTTCAGACTGAGGTCATCTAAACTTGCCCTGAAAGAGAGCAACTTGCTCTCAAGACAAGGTCCTAATTTACTATAGGAGAGTAAAATCCTTCACATATTCTCTTCTGTCCAGTGGCACTGTTCCCAGAGACTACAAATTCCACCAACAAGTCACCTCTATTTGAGTGCCCTCTCCATTGCATAGTGGGACCATGCAATGTAATCTCCTTAGAGATGCTTCTCGAGTAAGAGTGATTGGAGGTGTAGCTGTATGTAGTACTGTAGAAGACACTAATATAACAGTCTTACAGGTTCTGCGTAACAAACTAGAAGAGATGCTAATTTGGGAACAATGTATTTGATTGGTTATGATGTGGCTCATTCAGGAACCTGGATGGCTCAGGGGTGAAGTCTGTTTTTGAACTTAGTCTCTTTTTAATTTGTTTTTCCTTTCATTTGTAGTTGAAAGCAGATCTACAGGAAAACACTACATGCAATATCCCCTATAGTTGTGCCACCTGCTAGTAAAGACAGCCATCATAAAGGACATGTTTTTAGGTCCCCTCTGGACTACAGCCTCATGGCTCTCACCTAGAAAGCAGAGTGATTCAGACTAGTTCGGTAGGCACCTCTCACTGAGTGCTTTATTACTTCCAAAGCTGTGAGTAGTTTCTTTATAAATGAAAGGCAGTTTTAAAGTCCAGTAACAATGGGAAAGAAAATCACAGCAATTATTATCTATATATATTATTATATAATATATAATTATTATATTATTATAATTTTTTTAAATTATGTATTTGCCAATTAATTAATTCAAAGTGATCTGTGTGGTTATTGTAGTTGCCAAACAGATTGAAGTCAACAACTTTAGTCACCCTTAATCTGAGATTGTTGCAATGGTAGAAATAACTCAGCCATGGGTATGGAAGTAGCTCATGCTGGGAAGCTATCAGTAACTAGGTGAAGGTAACTTTGGTTGGGACAGGACTACCCACACAGCCCCAGATTTCCAAAATCAGTTTTTTGTAAGAAAATGAGCTGCAGATTCTTCAGTGCATTGCAAAGAGCAGACTGCTCCTCTGACGGCCAGTGCAGTCTGGCTCTAGGGGAATAGGGAAGGTACCCATTCAAGGTACACAAACAGCCTTTAGGGCTCAAATAGAGGATTAAGTTACTGAGCCTTAAGAAGTTGTGGCATATAATCCTAGCTTCATAATTGAGCATGTGCATGCTTCTGGCTTGTGATAAATGCAAGGTCATTTGACTTAACCTAGGAGAAGACAGCGTTAAGTGGAATTACTCCATGTCTGCTTCAGGCTAGTTGTGCACACAGCTGTTACCACAGCTCAGCTGATACACAGCAATTTGTTCAGTTGTGCTAAATGTTACTGCATGTACAAACCCCGATTCTGCCCTCTTGTGACAACATTACAGGAAAATTCAGTTATTTTAAAAGTCAGATGAATTTGATAATGGCAACACAAATTTTAAAAAATTTCAACAACTGCAAAGGGTCCCTGGAAACTGGGTTAACGTAGGATGTTCTGAGATATCCATGTAGACCTATACTGCAATATGTTTGGCTCTCCTATGTATAACTGTAATTACAATTTTCAATTGGACATACCTGCAATAGATATGATCCCACGGGGACAGAGCAGAAGCTAACACATCAGGTTTATCTACCTCTTCTACAGGTAATGAAGCTGAAAGCTCACATCACACCAAGAACAGGCCTTACTATCACTCATGTGAGCTTCTGAAAAAATGCAAGATAACAGTGAAGAAAGTTCCAAAAGCCCAGGGTCAGAGGAAGTCCTGGAAGAGGCCACACAGTCCACTAGGGTGTGTCATGTCCTGTGACTCCATTTTAAGGATTGATCGGGGCATGCCCAAGGGATAAAAAGTGGGCATAAAACTTATCTCTGTTTCAATGTTGAGAAAGCTGTGGTATAAATGGAAAAGGTCCTGAGTTCTGATCAATAACTTCTTAACAACAGACAACAACTTTACAATGTGCCACAGAATAGCTTTGGATTCTGTGCAAAGTGCTAAGTCATGCTTTTTCTTTCAAATGTGTTACAAAGGTGGTTTCCTGCTGTGGGGTGAGGGGAATGTGCACATACAAAGAGTGATTTTTTTCCAGACTATTTTGAACTGATTACTTGAAGTTATGGTTACTGGTTTAGAGTGAGCATGTAATGTATTTCAGCACAAACTGATCTCTTCATCAGTCTGCCATGCCAGCACACATGTAGTTACATAGCGCAACAAGATCACCCCAAACAACCTGAAGCAAATCCTGTGGCCATAATATGTTAAAGAAGCCCCTGTTCATGTTAGCATTTGACATTCCCATAGTATCCATGCACAGCATAATTTTGAGGGCTGACTTGCTACCTCCAAGTGTAAATGTCTGTGTTTCCTGAAACATAATCTTGTCGATATTTGCACAAGTTTGGGTTTGTGGTTTTTTGCCATAGCTCACCAATGCTTGAATTGATCAATTTTCTAAAAAACAGGAAGATGTCAAGCCTGACAAACTTTCAGTGCTCACTGCACTGTTCAGTTAAATCACTCAATCACATTTCCATCGCCCTCCTTTGAATGTTCTTGCAATAAGCAATGCAGTCACAAGCAGAAGAGCACTTGCACATGTGCTGTCCCACAGCTCAGTAACAGGCAGGCATGGGCTGAAGGGAAAGCACACTTGGACTCAGCGCACAGGCACATAGAGAGCACTTGTGCACACAGCATCAGGAGAGTCTGGGAAGTTCTTGCATGGTGCAGTAGAAAGTAATTTCTAAAAAGGTATTTTCAGGTAAGCACAACACAGAGAACTCTGGGATGTTCCTCCAGAGATCCTAGCATGAAACTTGGGTAAGCACTCAGCCAGCAAGTGCACAGCCACTGCACATGACTGCTTGGCCCTGCAAAACCATCAAGCTTCCTCCTGGAAAGGTTGGCATATCCTACCTGAGGGGCAGCTCTGTAATGTAACAATGTGGAAATGTACAAAAGCAAAACAATGGAATAGGTCTGTGATATAGTAACTGGTTTCATATTCACTGTTGGGTCCAGCAAGGTGAGGTCAGCCAGTCTCCATGGTTTTGTCTATCAAACCCAAGAAGAGCAGGAGAACATGTCTATTTACAGACTTGGTAATACAGCACTGCTGTGAAGCTCTTCCTAACAATTAATTTTTGATAATCCAGACAATGACTTGTGAAACTTTTTCATCCATACAAACCTAGCGATGAAGTCTTGAAATTAAGACACAAACACTTGTATACATGAAAAGGGTTTACCAGTTCAACCAAAACCACTTTTTAAACCAGTTCTCTACCTTCACCAGCCAAAACACCAGGAGCTGCTCTCACCCTCAGACAAGAATGTTGCAGTGGAACCAACACTGATTTTGCTAGCAGACATAGAGGTCATCTATCAGTTTAGTTAGTTGTCTCCAACAGGCCTTAGTCTTCCCATTAAATATTACATCTTGCAGCAGGGCTTGAGAGTGCTGCAAGTGTCATCAATTGTCCGTTAGGCTGGATGAACCATGGGTCCTTCATATTCTTCTTGATCTCCAGGAGAGAATGAGTTATTGCTCCCCACTACAGTTTGATCTTTGCAGGGTGGTTCTAAGCTTAAGGCCAAAAACTCCAGAGTGAAGTGGAAGAAAGGGCTGAGCTGTGCAAGGTTATAAGAAGCATACACTGATTTCTCTAGCAATTCCCAAGGCTGCTGATGGTTCCATCACTCTGACACACAGAATGAGAACATGGAGGCAAGGTGATGTGGAGATGCAGAAAGCCAGAATTTTCCCAGAGAAAAAACAGATACAGCACCTAAAACACCTTCACACCACACCTTCTCCAGCAAACCCATGCCAGCCCCAAGGTGCAGCACAGTCCACCTGTCTCAGCTCAAGCTGTCCTTGCAGCATTGTTTGATATAAGACAACTGGCTACCCTATGAACATATCTGCTCTTCTTGTGAGAACACGAGTCTTGAGAGAGAAGGAATCATCATGATGCAGTGACCTCATCAAGTCATTTGGAGGGAAGCTTTGGGGGACATCTAGTCCAGTCCTGAAGTGGACTAGAACTACCATCTAGAACTTGTCACCTGTGCCTAGAACTTCTACCATCACTAGAACTTGTCAGTTGTGCCTTTGTCTAGCTGAGTCTTGGAAACTTCCAAGGATTGAACTTCCATCATATCTATGGGTAATGTTTTTCACTGCAGCACAGGCTTCCTAGGAAAATTTTCCCTATGCCTGCTTTAAATGTGCCGAGACACAGGATTCACTGGTGGCCACAGCTTGCATAAGACCAAGTCCTACCCAGACTATTTTAAAGATGGTAAGCAAAACGTGAGTAAAAATAAGCAAACATTTGGAAACAGATTCACAAAGAGAGTACAAATGCATTTCTCATACTACCTGAAACTTAGCACTAACTACAGGAACTCCTTCAGGATTTCTGTTTTCAAAAGCTCTCTCAGTCAGCAGAACTGAAGAAAGATTATGGTACTCTGATACTCCCTCTGACAGAATAAAGCAGCACAAAAATAATCAAGAAGACATTAAACAATGTCAGACTGCAAGCCTAACTTTCATGGCATTCTCTGTTCAGTAGGGCATTTTACAGAGCAGGGATTTCAATCTCTGATTATGATCCCTCATTTATGCTACTCAGTTCTCTAAGGTAGTTATCAAGCACAAATAAACTCACAGGGGCACACTTGTCCCCTCTGGTTCCAATTAATGCCACTGAAACTCATCATTAGCTAGGTGTATGAGGGCAGCTCATACACATGCAACCATCCATCAAGAAAAACCCATTGTATAATACCAAATAAAGCTTGTTTTGACTTCAGGGAGCCTTTTCTTCAGGATGTTCTTCTGATTCAGTTAAAGAGAAGACTAAAAAATCAAAATTCATTACATAATTCAGCTCTTTATCCACTCCTCTGGCTAACGCAAAGAACTAGTTTTAGTCCATGTTCAAACTTAGCTCACTCCATAATTTAGTGTAGTGGTCTTATAAATCACACTTAGAATCACAAAGTTAGGATTAGAAAGGAACCCTGGACATCTTCTGATCCAAACCCGTGCTCAAAGCAGGCCCAGCTTCAGACTTAGATCAGACTGCTCAGGGCAAACTGTGAGCCTCTTCTGAAGAAGACAACCACTCCCATTATGAAGAACTTTTTCCTTAGAGCTGTTGTAACCCCCCTATTGCAGACTGTATTCATTGCCTCTCATTCTTTCTCTGGGATCTCTCTGTCTTTAACTATCCATTAGGCAGTTGAAGACTACAATTAGACCTCTTTTAGTTTTTTCTTCCTAGCTGAATAAACTCAGGTCTTCCAGTCTCTCATTTTACATCTTGTACTTCAGTCGTCTTACCACCTTTGTCATTGTTGGGCTTGCTCTGCTTTGTCAACTTCTTACCTATACCAAGAAGCCCAAAAATGAAGACAGGACTACAGGTACAGTCCTGTGACTGCCAAAAAGAGGGGAATAATCACTCCTTGAGTTGCTGGATAAAATCACATTAATGTAACCTAGTATGTGCTCAGCTTTCACTACCTCAGTCACACTGCTGATTGATCTTCAACTTGTGTACCTGGCCCCCCAGGTCCTTTACTGCAGAGCTGCTCTCTAACCACATGGAGGATTCTAACCCACACTTCTTGCAAAAATTACACACACATTTTGATATGCCTTAGCAACACCACAAAATCAACATGTGATTTGTAATTCAAGGTCAGAAAATACACTTCATGTGCAGAACAGAAAACAGATATAAGGGCAGCTGAATTTGTTTGCAACTGACAATTTAGGGCATATTTTGGAATAATATAAAAATTGTATTCCCCCACCTCCTACTTTACTTTTTTCCTAGTGCAGTATCTGACCCTGAAATGGTTGTATCAGACACCACAACTTTTGCTTTCTCTGAGGCCACATGGACCAGATGTAGCAGGACAGCCTGATCACCTGTGCCTCACTGGAAAGAGGGAACAAGGTCCAAATGTTTGTTAGCAGAGTCAAAGAAAACAAAACGGACACATCTGTGAACAACAATCTCTAGCCTGTGGGCAAAAGAAAGGTCCCTGGTTCACAGTATCTAGTTCTAAGCTAAGGCTGGGGAGTGAGGGGTGGAGGAAAGGTCAGAACTTCAGCATTCCCCTCATCTTCTCACTCTGAGTTTAAATGAACAGAGAGAGGAGAAGAAAGATGGCCTACCTTGTCAAAGCAATAGAAAACAGTCTAGCTCTCCAGAGAGGGCACCACAATTTGGAGCAGTGAGGACAAGCAAGCCTTTTCCACTTGTCTTCCCTACAGTCATACTTCTGATGGGATATTGAATTGTGTTAGCAGCACCCCTGGTACAGAAGGGTAGTTTAAGACACTGTATCTGCTCCATCTAGTGATTTCAGAACATGTCAGCTGCAAGCCTGTACAAGAGATGAAGATAGCTGCAGGCAACAATATAGGGCACTATAGACTATATACAATCTGAGGCTGCACCTTGGTGGTCATGGCAGTAGAAAAGCTGATGGGAATTTCCCATTTCTTCATAAGCTGATCAGTGGTAAGATGGATTTTATGAAATGGGATCCTTCATATTTCTTACTTCAGTTTTTACTTCCTTTCCTTCTATTTTATAAAAGCTCAATCTCTCTTAGGTAACCAACAAACAAACAGCAAATGAGAGTACATTATATCCATGGCATCACAGCAGTCTGAGACAGACACACCACCACAACCAAAAGGAGGAGGAGAGGAAGTTCATACAAAGTACTGCCTTGCCTCAGAAGGCAAATAAACAGACAGAAAGAACTCCAGCACAAGTGAAGAAAGCCTTCGGTTTGCTTGGCTCTCAAAGCAGAGGACTGGAGCAGCCTACATTTTGACTCAACTGTCACAAAACAGTGCACACGACAGCAGTCAGTATCTTCAAGGATAAGCAGTAGAAACAGATTATATTTGCTGCCATGCATGTGCATGTTGCATTTCCAGAGCCACACATGCTACATCTGACAACCAAGTTTAGGTGAAAACACTGGCCATCTGGACTACAACTTGTTGCAAAAAATGAACATCTCTGTGGTGCATTGTAGAACAAAAGCTGACACTTTCTTTACAAAACCATTTTCTGTTTCATTTCCCAAATGGAAAGCCAATTCTGAAAAGCACAGATATGTTTTCTTATCTAGCTGTAGGTTTATATGGTGTACTGCTGGTAAGGAATCTTTCCTTCCCTTGCTAACACTCTGGCATCAACTCAAAAGCCCAGTCTTCCTGACCGAGATCACTATTTATACTGGATGCCCATTAATTGCATTGCTTGAAATGATTTGCTGTGGGTTTTCTTTTTTATTCTAGCTGCATTATGTCGTGATCTGATGACTGATTGGGTCCTGTGAGCAATCATGAGCCCAAGCCTATTGCTTCTAGCTTGATAGAGTGTATATCTCTATTTCATATTCAATAATGATGAATGGTCATGGCTTACATTTATATAGGGCCTTTCATCCAGAAAGATCCCAAAGCACTTTACAAATTGATTTACTGTGCAAACTATGGGGTTTATTCTCCGCTTCATAAGCTCGTATAAATCCCATTGAGTTACTTGCACTTCATCACAGTACTTGGTATTGCCCAAACAAAGCACAAGCAATACACCCAGCAGAGAGTCAGGGAATACTTAGGAAAATATGAAAGAGTTCATAACTTCAGTTCTATCTCTTATTCAAAAGGCAGAATCTTTAGCAGGAGAGCATCCACCTAACCCTAGAAAAGTACCACTTTCTGCACTACTTCTAATAAGGCTTTTTGCAGTAAAGCATTCCTTGGAGAGGACATGACCCAGAGTTGAGTCTGACTGCTCACATGACTGCACCCTCAGACAGTAGCTGCTAAAAACCATCAGTTTCCTTCTGTTTTAAAAAACTACTATTAAACAGAAAACTACTAGCAATGAAATATCAGTAGCCATCAATATAGGTTCCTTGTGCTTCTTAAGGGCTGCAAAAAAATTAAACAAGAGGAATATTCAGGCAAACTTCCTGGCAAGAATTTTGAGCAAATACTGAGCACAATATGATGCTCTGCACTGAAGTTTTGAAGCAAATCATTCAGTTCCCTTCTCCTCTGTTTAACTTGGAGTGGGAAAGGAAATACACAGGTATGTGCCTGGGTTGATCACCTGCTGCTGTTCCCCATCAAAAGGGAATCCCAGATCTTGGACCCAGCCTTTACATTTCCAAACCTAAGAGATACAGAGTGAAGCCGGGAACTTATGACTGAGATGATAGGTAATCAACTTAAATATTTTCTCCATCCAGTCTAAAAGTTTTAAAGGAGCAACACCATCTCTACCTCCATGACTTTGACAGAGAATTGAGGTGCATTAAAAACCAAACCAAAACAAAAACAAAAAAACCCCCAGAGATTCTCTAATAAATATGGTGCCTGTGAAAGTGTGAGGCCAACGGTGGCTCTTAGCAGACATGGCTCTTGCCATGGTGTAAGCTGAGTACCTACCTTTTCTCCACCATATCACTTCTGAAATGGCTCTAATCTGACCAAAAACCAAGGCATGCCAAATTATCCTAAGTGGGTGAGAGACCCAGGTCCTCAGGGATTTTAGCCAAAATTTGTTCTCTTGAAACCCAAAAAGAAATAGCTCACAGATATTTGAATATAAAAGGTAATAACCTATCCTAGACTTACATAAAATTTCCAGGTGTTGACCATTGTCTTTTCTTTCTTGGCCTCTCAGAATTAGCTGACATATTGCAAGAATAAGTACAGTCAAAAATAAAAAGGGAAAAAATCTTTCCCTCCTTTATTACATTATGGACTGTTTGCCATATCCTTTATTAGTGCAGAGCTAAAAAAAATAAGGCACAGGTTAAGACAGGAGGAAAAGTCCTTCTAGAGAATTGACAGCATCAGTCTGAAAGGTCCCACATAACATGTATTCCTGGGGCAGGTGGAAAACATAGGGGGATTTATCCAGCAGTTTCTTGATAGGTAAAGGCCAATGCAGCTGCTGTCGCTCCCCAAGCTATGCATGTCCCATCTCTATTTTGGTCAGCCCTAGCAGCTTGCCCAATACGTTACATAATACCAAAAGATGTAAAATCTTCTGGACATCAAACAAGGTTTTAAGGAAGGTGTAGGTACAGAAGCCTTCCATCCTTAGAGGGTTTCATGGTCCAGTCTTATCTTTCCCACACACATTCCTCTGCCCATCCAGCACTTTTGCCCAAGCTCCTCCCTCCTCATTTTACTTCCTCTGTATCTTATGTTCTGCATGACAGTGGCTCCTTTTTCTTCTTCTGGTTTTGATGCCAGTATGAGAGGAAAGACTATAAGAGCAAAGCTTCCAGTTGTGGTCTGTAAGATGACAGTGGCCTTCAGATGTTTGGAAAAACAATGACATAGAAGACCAGATCAAGGCACACTGACCTAAGATAAAGCATATATTTGCATCAATAGAAGAGCATATGAGTAGTCCATAATGAGGGCTTGTTACAGACAGCACTATGAGAATTTAGCTGCCAAACATTATCAAGCAGTTATTGGTCTCATATGAGCTACAGAAAAAAAAATCTCAGTAAGTTACCTATGTTTTATAATGCAGGGATACTGAAGAAAGTATAATAATGGCCTTTTGGATTACTGTAAATCATAGAATCATGGAATGGTTTGGATTGGAAGGGATATTAAAGATCATCTAGTTTCAACTCCCTGCCTTGGGCAGGGACACCTTCCACTAGACCAGCTTGCTGAGAGCCCCATCCAACCTGACTATGAACACTTCCAGGATGGGGTATTTGCAATTTCTCTGCTCAACCTGTTTCAGTGGGTCACCACCCTCACAGCAGAGATTTGCTTTCTAATACCTTGCTTTCTAATAGGCAATCTAAACCTGCCCTCTTTCACTTTAAAGCCCTTCTCCCTTGTGCTATCAGTACATCCCCTTGTAAAAAGTCCCTCTTGAGCTTTCTTGTAGCCACCTTTAGGTAGTGGAAGGCTGCTCTAAGGTCTCCCCAAAGCTTTCTCTTCTCCAGATTGAACAACCCCAGGTCTGTCAGCCCATTTTCATAGGAGAGGTGCTCCTTCCTTTTCAACCTCTTTGTAGCCCTCCTCTGGGCTCTCTCTGACCAGTCTGCATCTTTCTTGTGCAGATGACCCCAGAGCTGGATGGAGGACTCCCAGTGGGGTTCCAGGAGAGCAGAGTAGAGGAGTACTGGGCACACTACCTTTGATGCAGCCCAGGTTACATTTGGCTTTCTGGGGTGCAAGTGCATGTTGTTAGATCATGTCAAGCTTCTCAGTTTGACATCCTTACCTCATTACCTTCACACTGCAGAGATGAAAGGGTTCCTTAGCCAATAATGAAAGTGTTACTATATGGACAAAATATTTAATGCTGGCATAGGTTCTACAACCTGGTTAAGTTTTTCTGGATGGCCCAAGAGTGACACCACCAGAGGAGGGCACCAAAAGGTAACACAAGGCCAAAACAGGAGGCTCCCCACCACAGCTGCACTAGGAGTGTTTAGAAACTGAAGACCACCACTAAAAAACTACAAATAAACAAACTACAAAAGCTACAATAACTTACCTCAGAGCCAAGGCTGTCTATAGTTTTAGGAATCCTGAAATATTGCCAAGCACTACAAAAGGACCTCCATGTTACGAGACACCATGTTCAATCTAACTGTTCAGCAAGTAGCTGTAAAGATTTTAGGGGGTTTTTTTACCCTTAGAAAACTTGTCAACAATAACAGGACCATCTCATCAACAGAGAAGAGCAAGTGACATGAAGATGACAAAATAATTGCAAATTAAGGATATCACATAAAATTAATTAAACAGGGATTTCCCAGAAAAAAAATTGAAGAAAAAATGCCTTACAAGAAATGACAGCCAAATGACAGAGATTAGATTTTATTGGCACTCAGCTATAAAGCCAAGGACCAAACACATGCTGGAGACTGAAATTCTCCTGAAGTAGGACGATCCTCACCTTCCATAGCAGATGACACATTCACAGGGGCAGGGACACTAGGGAAGCCTGCAACGCTTTCCAAAGCTTTGCTTATCCTAGGGATAAGAAGATTCTCACAGTCCTCCATGTGCACCAGTCTATTTAGGTTCAACAGCACTGAGCTCATGCGATAGCATCACAGCAAAAAATAAAGCAGACAACATTTTTGGGAACAAAAACAAATACTTCAAAAGGTCTTGTAAGAAGAAAATATGACTGGAAAGCAACCTTAAGTTATATATACACAAATAAGAATAAAGCAGTATGATACAAAGTTTTCAGTTTCTTGGCCTTTGCAGGCAGATCTGTTTGGACAGAATAGAACAGTGCCCAGCACAGCGCATACTAAATATCACAGTGTCCAGTTTCAAGAACCTGAAACATTATTGTATCTCCCTGTAGTATCTCCCATTTAGCCAACAAACTTTTCCTCCCCAGAGATAGCATGGCATCTGGATGCCCATAACAGCCAGAGATAGATGCCTGGTAAAGCCTCCTATCTGAACAGGACATGATAGCACCCAGATCATCACTAAAGCAGGAAGGGAGTTCAAAAATGCAGGAACTGAGGACTGAGAAAATGGTGTTTTACAGGAGCTTGTTGCAAAAGTAAATGGAGAGCTACAGGGCTCCTGAGGTTTTCCCTTCCCAAAGCAAGCAAGTGCCAGAAAGCAAAAGTCCTGTTTGTCTTCAGACTCCCAGTGTGGAGAAGCATGTTGAGCCACACCATGCCCCTGTAGCCCTCCCTCCCTCTCTCCCATCCACCGTAGATATACAAGGCTAAGTTGATGAGCTGTTCAGCTTAGTGTGAAATGTGTTACATTTTCCCCCCAGCTGCTTCCTGATTGCAGTATTTACTTTTAATCTCCTCTGCCTCAATGCCCGATAAAAACTTTGTCACATTAGATGGTGACAGATGGGAAAGAGAAGGGGGGGATCACTGCAAGGGAACGTCCTGGCTTCCCAATAATTTTTCACAACGCCAATTATGTCCTTCAGTGCTTCCCGGCATGTGCACCCATGTCAGCAGAGAAGGAAATAGAAAGGCATAAATAAAGACAAAACCAGGCTCTGCGTGGCTTTAATCTGCAGAATAACATTTCTCATTTGGGTGAAATATTGTTGGATTCTCTCCTGTGCTGGAAATGGAGACACACACACAAGATATACACAGAGTCACAGATGCACAGAGTTCACAGCTGCTTTTCTCATGCATGGGTACTGCCATCCTCACAAGCAACTCTCAGCATTGTGATCAGGAAAGTGCAGTGTCTCCTGCTTTCTGAAAGGTATCCATGTCAGCAAGCCAAATCTTATGCCCTCTAACCCAGCTACCATTGAGCAAGTAGGAGTAATGTGAAGATTCTCATCTTTAGGGTTTCAAAATGGTTCTTAGAAAGTTTCAGATCATTTGATGTTGTACTTGAGGCTCCTTGCAAACTCCAAGCCTAATCCTGCATGCCACCTACATTTGCCTTGCTTAGATGTTCCATCCAAGATGAGGGGCTAGAAAGGATAATCCTTGGGATCTGAGTCACTTCTTGCTTAGATTGCCCGAAGAAATGAAATGTAACAGCAACCACCTATATTTGTGGACATGTTTATAGTAGCAGATGAAAGTAGTCATGGAAGCAAAGACAGACAGCTTCAGGAGGAAGGTGAGAGACAATTTTGACTCAGGCTGGGATTTATCCAGCCATACCAGTACAAAAAAAAACCCTGTTTGTTTGCCTTTATGTACCTTCTTTGTAAACAGGAAAAAGAAAATAAAAAACAACATTTTCCCAGACATCTTTTCCTTTGAACTAAGAGAATCATGTAATTTGGATCATGGCTACTATTGTCTTGACAATTTTGGTGATCAACCAACAGAGATGATGAAGGGAGAGGAGCCTCAGCTGGAACAGAGAGAAAGGGTAACTGTCCTAACAAGTGAAACCTGTCATGATGGTGTACATAAATGTTCACAGGTAGGGCATTCATGCATCTTCCATTAGTTCACAACTTGGACTCTTGGTAAAAGCCAAGACAGTGTCCTTGTCTACATTACATATGAAATAAGATATGTAAATATGTTAAAATGCAAGTACTCCCAAAACAGGAGATTTCCAGGTAGCTACAAACTGGGCATCAGCCAAGGAGTTACTCATTCAATCTCTAGGGGAAAAAAATATGAATGAGAAGCCTCTGGGCTCAGGGCTAGAAGATTTAGTAGACATCAGACAAAGGACTGAGCCACAGAAATTATAAATGGACTCTGGTGTATTAGCATCCAGCGAACAAACAGCTGGAGCTGGAACAGAAAAGATAAGGGAGAAGACTGCCAGTAAGTTCTTCATCTGTATTCTTCAATTGCAGATTTGCTCCACAGAAAGTAGCTAACTGTAACAGAAACATTATGCTCTCAGAGCATCCTTATGGTTTTTGCATTACCAGATTTAGCAGTGATATCTATGTGTACATGCCTGTCACTTTGGATGTATTATAGGCAGGTTTACAGAACTGTTCATGTCAATGGAACTCCTCCAGAAGCTCAACTACAGCATATTATAGTGGTGGTGAAAAATGCCCTTTTCCCTACAGACAGAACCAGTGAGGTCCCTGAAGAACTTGTTGAATGAGAAAGGCACAAATTAGCAGCCCCAGGCCAGTTAGACCTCAATGGATGTAGGAACAAGAACAGCCATTTACAAGAGAAAATTAGTATGAAGCAAAAAGAAATGTCAAGACAAGGAGATTTAAGAAGGGTAAAACTCAGATATTAATAATATTTAAAACCCTGTTGCCTTTCTGAATTATGATGGTTGAAGGCTGAGAACTGTGCATGGGCCATACAAAGATCCTCTGCAAGGTATCTGTGATAGAGCTGCTAAAAACACAGCATCATGTCTGCAAGCAGATGAAGCAGACAACTACCTCGGGGTGGAACCATGTTCTAGGATGACATTTCATTTTTATAAATATATTGAGTCCAATTACTTGTGGTTCACTAACTGAGGAAAAATCTAAAAAATAAAATGTAGGTATATCCAAGTTATTTGTTTTCATCCATCCTCCAAATTAGTTACTTAGCAAGTAATATGCTCAGTTCTTCATGGCAGTATTTTTGGAAATCGAATAAAGGTATTTCTACAATGAAAGAAAAGAAGCAGCTATCTATTGTTCTAATGTAATTTGATCTAGAAATGTCTTTTTCTCAAGCAGAAGAACTGAATCACATTTTCTTTCTCTGATTCTTTTTAGAGATTGTCAACTAGTATTACTTGAATCTGTTCTCATTTGCAAATTACGTTAAAAGAGTGGGACTGTCCTAGGAATCGAAGGCAGAAGAATAATATTCCTGGTCACATTTTTATTTCCTTTTAAGTGAGAAGAATAAGAAACCCAAATGCAAAAGGCTCTTTCATCCCAAGTTTATCAACCAATACCCATCCCACAGTTTCTCCTCAGTTCAGCTGTGTTATCTTCCACACTTTAATACATGATCAAAGAATTTTTTACCCACCTATCTTAGAGCTTACCCTCAGACTGAGACTAAAGCACTGTCAGCAAGACTTAGAGAATTCTTACGTTTTTTCTGTGATGAAATATGTGCATTTATATGTCTCTCCCCCAAAAAAAAAAAAAAAAAAAACACAAACCCAAAACAATTAGACTTTCCTTCATTTAGGCACAATGAGCTTCCTACCTAATGATGGGAGGAGAACAACTGGCAGACATTCAGTGACTGTTGTTCCCCAAGGGGACTTCGCATGCTACCCCACTAACTTCAGTCTCTAGAGGACGGACAGGAACCCAGCTTCAATATGTGCTCAACTTTGCCCTGCCCCCACTTTTCTTAATATCACCAGTTGCTCAGTGGAAAACTCCAGCCCTTGAAGATAAGAGAAAATTCACTTGTTTTCCTCTAACCATATGGTCTAGCACAGTAATGTGAGGAAGAAATTTAAGCTAAACTTCCACATCAAAGATCTGTCTCTCTGTTCAACACAAAGCAGTGAAGGCTATATAGACAAAATAGTCACTATATAACCTGCCCTTCACAAGGAATCATATGCAGGTTAAAAGAGTTTGTGATACTTTACTCAGCTGGTACTTTTAAAGGCATTTAATAAAGTAAATAATAATTGCTGTCAAGGAAGAGAAGGCAACATTCTTCCTGCCCAACAAGACACTAAAATCAAATATTGGCATACCTGCATCATCCCTACCAAGTTCTCAGGCTACGCTGCAGGTACCTGGATTTCTAAAAATATTCACAAAAGAATCACAAGAGACTTCCACAGGAATCAAACCCATTGTCAGGAGGCTCAGAGGAAATATAAAGGAGCCCACAAATTCAGGACATACTGTATTGAAAGTCCAAAAGGCATCCCAAGGGGAACACAAAACTGCCACAACCTGTCTTCCTCCACAGCTTTTTCCTTGGAACCAGTCTTAACCCAAGGCTGCCAAACACTGCCTAGGGTTAGGGTTAGGGTTGCGCCTAGGCTCAGGGTTTTGAAAACCACAAAGCCCAGAGCTCCAGGCAAACTGCAGCTGAAAAAGGCATCCCAAGGGGAACACAAAACTGCCACAACGTGACTTCCTCCACAGCTTTTTCCCTTTAACCAGCCTTGAGCTAAGGCTGGTTCCAAGTAAAAAGCTGTGGAGGAGCTAAGGCTGGTTCCAAGAAAAAAGCTGTGGAGGAGCTAAGGCTGGTTCCAAGTAAAAAGCTGTGGAGGAGCTAAGGCTGGTTCCAAGAAAAAAGCTGTGGAGGAAGTCACGTTGTGGCAGTTTTGTGTTCCCCTTGGGATGCCATTTGCAGCTGCAGTGTGCCTGGAGCTCTGGGCTTTGTGGTTTTCAAAACCCTGAGCCTAGGCAGCCAATACCAATACCAATACCAAATCACAGAATGTTAAGTTATTTTAATGGACTGTAAAGATGATCAAGTCCCCACCACTCCCTGCCTGGCCAGGGACATCACTAGATCAGGTTGCTCAAGGCCTTATCCAGCCTGGTTTTGAACACTGCTATAACTGAGGTATCCACAGCCCCCAATGGAACCCTCTTCCAATGTCTCATTGCCTTATCAGTAAAGAATTTCTTCCTAAAATCTAATCTTCCCTCTTTCAATCTATACCCATGGTCTATCACTGCAGTTCCCAATGAAGAGTCCTTCTCTGGCTTTCCTGTAGGCCCCCCCTCAGATACTGGAAGTTTGCTGTGAGGTCTCCACATAACCTGCTCCTCTTCAGGATGAACTGCCCCACATTTCTCAGCCTGTCTTCCTAGGCACCAGTCCTCTCATCAACTTTATGGCCCTCGTCTGGACTTGCTCCAATAAGTCCACATCCTTCTTCATCCACATCAGAACACAGGAAAATCAGAGAGACCTCAAGCAAGATCTTGGAAGGATTTAGCTAGATGACTCCAAGCCATTCAATATGGAGTAGAAGTGTTATGGAAACATACCATAACTGTGACCAGGAAAACACAGAAAAAATGAAAAAGCTAAAATAAAGCCCAAACAAGCAAAACACACACACTACAAAAATAAACTAACTAACTAACTAAAATTATTATTGTTGTTGTTATAAGAATGGTGATAGTAGTAGTCGTAGCATACCACAGACAATCAATGCTGTTGTTAATGATTCTGATGGAATGGCCCAAACCCATATGAAGAAACAACCCCAACTGTAACCAGTGGTCCTCAGATGATATCAGCAGACAGAAGCATCAGGACTGGACACGTGCACAACTCCTCACCTCATACTGAACAGGAGGAAACAGCACAGGAAACTACTGGATAAAGTCTGTGGATTTTAGGCAACCAGTGAACCGCAGCTGAACAAGAGGGGGCTTATCTTAAAGCCTGTACCCTCCTCCCGCAGAACCAATGAGCAGCAACTCCACAGGCAGGATACAGAAGTGAGTTAACTCAGATGAGTGGAACTGCAGCATTAACATTAGGGCTTAGGACCTCCACGCCTCCAGGTAAAAAAAAAAACCCTCTTCTCTTTTAATAATTTTCAAAAATAAGTTTCAAAAATAAGTTTTGACCACACATACTTGCCCACATCTAGTTAGGGTGCAATTTTGAGCCCTGTGAAAGCAGAACAGGGACCCTCTTTGCTTCTCAGTGTTTGTGAAGGCGAGGATAGAGGGTTTCAGAAAGATTATCTCACAGTTCAAACTCGTTAATGAAAGAAATAAATTAACCAAGCTCATTTTTCAGGGAATTCTTGTGTAAACTGGAAATTTTCCAGTCTGTGAGCCCCGCGCTGCACTAACCCATAAATCACAGCAAGCAGGTTGTCTGTATAGTGAGAGCAGCACGTTTGGAGATGGAGGGGCGGGGGCTGGGGGGAGAAACCAGCATATGTTCATGGAGAAAAAAAACATAAAATCTAAATAGGAAAAAAATACCTCCCTTGCCCACCACTGGAACAAAATGAAAGGCTTGGCCTCAGGCATTGGAACATACGCTGTCTGCAAAGAGCCCCCCAAACCAGGGGAAGGCACCTGAAACAGGTCATCTTTTAATTGAATACAATATTAATTACCACGTGCACCATTAACGGTTTGTGGGATTTGACTAATTAATGTAATAGTTTCTGAGTCACGCTCATTAAATATGAAAATTACGCTGGTGAAAGGTATCGGTTTCATTATCAATCTTGTATGGACAGGAGGGGGGGTGGGGAGAGGGTGCAGTGGAAAGATTCCCACCCCATATTATTTGTTGTTAACTCTCTTCTCTTGGATTTTGTTGAGGTGAGCAGATGGAAAAGCCAAAGTGAAAAAGAAGAGACAAGGAGAAGAGGAAGCATTGCCTAATATCATGAGCTAGTGGATGCAAGTCAGAACCCAAAAGCTATCCAGCTCAGAGTGAATGTGCCCTTTCATTTAGAGGAAAGAGCTCTGTAGTCTGCATTAGGCTACAAGTTGTTGTCAATTCACATCATAATGCTTAGTTTACTTCATTCCCCTGGAACAAACATAATGAGAGAGACTGATGTCACATGGGGTACTCAATTCATTAACCCATGTAAAGCACGTGGTGGTTCCTCATTGGAAAACAACAGGGAAGGTAATTATCGCTGTTAAAACTCAGCTCCAGAGCAAATTATGCACCAAGGATATGCTGAGATATACTGCCATGGGACACATCCTTCACAGGGGGCAAAACTGTTACAAAAGGAGGATCAGAGATGTTATACCTCCTGCTCCTATCCAGCAGCCCACGTAGGGGCAACTCAGACTTACTCAAGAGAGAAGTGCCCTCAGTTCTGTATGGGAAGAATACTCACCTGCATGCAGGATGTCTGGGATGCAATAGAACAACATGCAGAGGTCATCATCTAGATAGAAATTTGAGAATAAGTACACAGTTGGGGGCGTGTATGAGTGTGTGTGATTCATGTCCTACACCAAAGAAACAAGACCTCTTCTGGACAAAAATAATGCTCCATACAGATTGTAGTTTCCAGTCCTACCTTCTTCCTGGTCACAGGGTTTCATTTAACTCCTTCCCCTTTATTTTAAAGATGAACTTTGCTCTTTTGAGTACATCAAAATAGCCAGGGCACTGTTGCCCTACAACAACCTCTATACTTGACTAAAGGTATTTTGGTTTCACTTCTGAATATATTTCAAGTATCAAAGAAGATCTAAGTTACACAGCTCTCCTTCTTGCTTTGCTGAATGTAGTTCATCACGGCAGTTAATAGAAAACTTTTGGCTCAGGAAGCCCAAATGCTAGATTTCCAAATGCTACTGTTCTTCTCAAAGTATGCAGCAGTGTAATCATCAAACAGGATACCAAGCGACATGAATTCTTGTTGAAACATTTACAGCTGCTTCATACTGCCAAAGTTCCCATGGATTTTGTCAATATGAATAGAGAGGACAAAAATGGAAAGTTTCCCAACCAACAGCAGAGTAAAGACATTCTTCTCTAGGAAGCACACTGAGCAGCCATGCTCAGTCCATTGCTTCTCATTAGCACTACAACAGCTTTTATCATCTTACATTAATTTTTACCTCCACTGACAGTATCCTCTACAGACTTATTTAATCCTTTTCAGTTCCTCTCATTCTGCAGTGGTTTTTTTCATACATCCGTGCTGATGAAACAGAGAGGACTTTCCAAACTTGAGTTTGGCCATTATTCTATGTACAAAAGTCCTGATCGGAAAAAGAAAACTCACACCCAACCCACAGCAGTTTGTGTTAGGGGAAAAGCCTTTGCTGCTAGGAAAATATCCAGGTGGCAGCTATGTAATCAATATATATTATGGTCTCCAGTATCTTCCATAACTTTACTAATGAGTTCACAGTGTTTAATTAATTTAGCACTATACTGGTGAGATATGCTGTCACTGCCTGCCTGTTATCTCTCTCCATTTAATTTTAAATGTTTCTGTAGCTCAAGTGTATCTCTGAATGAAAGTCAGTGTTCCCAAAAGAATATGGCAGGAGAAAGTAGACACTTTCAACTTCAGCTACAAGAAGACAGCAAAGTAAGAACATGAAGGATAATACTCAGTTAAGCTCTAAAGTGGGCAAGCACAGCTATGCTGAAGCTGCAGCAAATTAAGTTATTACTGAAGTGCCAGTTAGATGAGTGCAACAGCACTGCCCTTCAGATGTTCCATCAAACACCAGAAAGTGAACCTCCAAAGGTGAGGAGGAGTTGATGGTTTTGTTATGTGATTTTGGTTTTCAATGTTTTGGGGTTTTTTTAAGACATATCTTTCACCCAATCACACATCACAAGTCTAGGTGTGTCCACACCTGCTAACAAATATATTTAGGAAGCAACACCTAATTACTGTCAGTAACTAATTTAATTCTTAAAACTGCACAGACCTTAATTCTGATACCTCAACAAAGTGGCACTTATCTAAGCAAAGTTATAAGTACTTTATTATCACCTCAGTACCAGGTCTGAGTGAATAAATTCAGACTGCCTTAGATTCACTCTTAAAACATCATTTTGTGCTTCTCTGTATTAAAAGATGACACGAATTTGTCAATGTAACACACAAAGAAAAGTATAGTAAAGCTAAGGCAATAAACACCTTTTTTCCTATTGTAAGGATTTTCAGGTTTAAAACAAGTATCAAAATTATTCTGCTGAAAGTTTTATAAGGAGATTGATTTTTTATTTTCTTAAACAATAAGATATTAATAAATCAACAAAGGGATTTTTAAGTTTCTGCTTTACCTTTCATCCAAGCAGTTTATTCACAAAACATTCTTTGGGTGGTTCATCTTGCCTAAAGACTTTGGAGTGGTTTCAGAAGTATTGCTGTCCCATAAAAGTACAGGACAGAGACCAATAGTGATTTCTCCAGAACACAGGAGTTGATGGCAGAACTAAGAATACATGCCCACAGCTGTGACATTAAACTTAAAATAAATACATCATTCTAAACATGAGGATAAAAATAATATCCTACTGTTGAACAATGGTTCATAAGCAGAGATACATCATAATTACTGCTTTTGGAGACTTTACAGTGCCAGCATCTGTGCCAAAATCCCCTGAAACAGCACATTTATAGACATAACAGGATTTGAAGTGTATATGTACCAAGTTTAGCCTCCTACTTTCTTGGAGAAGCTGATTAGCAAAATTTCAATATGGAAGGGATGTATTGATCACATCAGGCATTCTGTGATTTATGAATTTATGCAAAGAACATTCTGTCCTAGCAAGAGCAGACAGCAGTGTGTAGAGCAGTGAACTCTATCTAAGCCAGGTCCCTGGAGAGGAGCCTTCTCACTGCAAAAACATGAAGTGTGAAAAGAAATTTAAGACAAGGAAGCAAGCCAAAGCCAATGGGTCTGCAGTCAGATCAGTTTGGTGTTCCATTTGAAGCCAGACAAATAACCATTCATCTTCTAACTGTAAGCAGCATAATAAAAGAAAGAGTTTATTTGTATCCAACAGCTTCCTGTGTTGTTGGGGAAACCTAAGGTAGCAGCTGTCAGCAGAGCTAATGCATGAGGAAAAAAATGGAGTTTCTTTCAAATGTTTCACTTTTCTGTAATGTTGTTTTCAATCACCCAGCTCATGTATAACCCTTTCCCTAGTAGTATTCAGTATCTGGACAGAAAATTGAGAGAGAGAACACTCCTTTCCAAGTTCAAAGTCCTTGCATAGGGTTGACTGGCAGCACTCCCTGAACTTATCATCCAGCAGGAGTAATGAGTTCTCATATTTGGGACATACATTTTCTACCAAACTGAAAAGACAGCTTTAGGGAATGACTCCAAGAATTAGGGGGTAGCCTCCCTTACCAGCCACAAGGCAGTACTTTAGTAAACAGAAGAAAAGCACAAGGCACCTGATAACCCAGTCTATTCCTACTCCTGACAGTAGCTATGTGATGATCCTGTCTCTTGAGGAGCTTTCTGTCAAGTCAGCTCTGTATCCCACAGACTCACAAATAGACTTGGCCCATATGGGACATTTTCAGAGACCAACAGAAGGGTGAGAAGACATTAAGTTCTTCTAGATCTTGTTGCCTGTTCCATAGGGTTTCTCTCTACTCAAGATAGATGGTGATGCTATCTTTATTCCTTCATACAAAAATGGGAAAAAAGCACAAAGAATGGAACTGACCTGTTCTGCAGCACTCTCACCTGCACTTTGCTTCCACAGCCACTCCTACTTCACCTCTTTCAACAACCCCATCTCCAAAGCTTCCTACAGGAAATAAGAATATGGCACATCATTACAGGTATCTGCAGGAATATATCTTCACATCCAAAATCCAAAAAGCTCTCCTGCAGATCATAGAGGGCACATAGAGGGCATATATTCACTGCTTCTACCAGCTGCGTATATTCTAGATATTTGTCCACTCTTGTTTTATATTTATGTCAAGCACCACAGGTGCTGTTACTTGTCTTGAGAAATTGTTTCTTATGCTGTTTTGGTTTGGATAGTTTCTCCTCACATCACCCCACCAGCAAGGAGTCTGGGGGTTAGAAGGAGTTAGACACAGCTAGGACAGCTGACCTCAACTGATCAAAGGGATGTCACATATCATATGGCATCATGTTCAGCAAGTAAGGGGGGGAGGGAGAAGAAGGAAGGGGGGATGTTCAGAATTATGGTACTTGTCTTCCAAAGTAATCGCTACACATGATGGAGCTCTGCTTTCCTGGAGATGGCTGAACACCTGCCTGACCATGGGAAGTGGTGAATGAATTCTTTGTTTTGCTTTCCTTGCGTGCATGGCTTTTTCTTGACCTATTAAACTGTCTTTATTGCAGCCCATGAGTTTTGTCACTTTTACTCTTCTGATTCTCATCCTTTCTCCCCTCATCCTGTTATGGGGAATAAGGGAACATATGGATGGTGTTTCACTGCCAGCTGGGGTTAAGGCATGACATTTTTTCATCTCTGGTCCAAGATTTTTCTTTAGTTCCAGTAACCCTCCAAAGACTTGGCAAAAAAGATCAGATGCTACTGGGAGCTTAAAACATTCATTCTGTTTTCAGATTGAATGCACTTTCTCTCTCCAGGCCACTAATAAGTTCTTAGACTTCTCACTTGGTTATACTGAGTTTCTTGATCTGGAGAAGGGTTATATCTACACAGAGACAAGAGGGAGAAATATTAGCAGCCATCCAGAAAAGCAGTCATGTAAGGCAAATTATTGATCTGAAAATGTTCTGAGGAATATCCCTTTTCCCTGTTCACACAACAGTATTACCATTATAGTAACATATAATAGCATTTCTGCATCCAGCCAGGTGTGCTCTGCTTGGGTTCAGCCATCTGGTCTTGCCAATGCTTAAACTATGGATGGAAACACTGCATGTCAGTACTACTCTTCTGGATAAATGCTCAAGAATACTCCTCTGCTTTGCCTCTCATTTACTGAATTACGGACTCCATGCCCAAAATGACAGCCTTTACCCATCAGGAGTCTGAGTAGCAACAAAAGGCTTTACTGACTGTGAGCTGCTATACAAAGATATGTGGATCATTAACACAAGCAAGCCTCCAGCTTCACCATTCATCACTAGCTGGCTTGACACCTGCTTTCTGGTGACAGCTTTCACTGGAGAAAGTTTGCAGCTGGCCCAGCTCTTGATGAGCTTCCTCATACCCACCAACTATCTTCACTCTCCATTTGTCAATTGTGATAATTTCTATTCAATCTGATACATATTATAAGAATATAAACAAATGCCTCTGGCTGTATCGTAGCTGCAATCACTTCCCTTTATAGCCATCATTTATTACAGGCGGACAGGTGGCCGTCCGTGGAATGCCGAAGAGGCTATCTTCTGGACAATCATGGGGAAACACAGCCACATTTACATTCCTCCCAAGCAGACACAGAGGTGTGTGATTTCTGAAAAAACTTCACTATGCTCTAAAATTTCTTCCTTTCCCAGCCATGTAAGTCACAGAAACAAATCTGAATGTTAGAAGCCTAGCCCACGAATGAACACCAGATTTCAAATTTAAACTTATTTAATACAGGATACGTGCTTTTCTTAATACTGGCCATTTGACTTCTCAAAAGTATACAAAACACTGAGATGGCAACAGCTTTGTTGCTCAATTGGCATTTGAAAAAAAGGCTTATTATGTACTATGTACATGTAGTGTTTCGTTTCAAAAAGACCTTGGAATAATTTCACTTTGCTTGAAAACACTGGCACCTGTAAACCAGATATATGTCAGGCTACTTCACAACACAGGCAGCAGAAGTCGGGACAGAAAGTGAACAGTATTGCTGTAACAGCACTTGGAGAACACAGAATATAACCAACATCCTTGTAAAAGTCTAGAACAATGACGTTTAACATGTATCAACACAAAAGGATCTCAGACTTAAACTGCTTCTGAAACACTGCAATTTCACCAACACAGCCTAGTAGGAGACCAGTATGACTTACATAATCACAGATTGAGCAAGTCGCCACAACCAGTTCTGACAGCAGGACCTATGCTACCTGATACTTATCAACTTCTTAGAGTGGAGAACTGGGCTTTTGCATAGAGTGCTGCAAGGACAGAGCAAGGAATGGTGAAGTAGAAGAGTTGCTGTAGGACTTTCTCATAGCTTTTAATGTTACTAACTATCCATCATTTTCTACAGTTTATATTGATTGTCATAGCAAAATGTACATTGTGAAGTTCATAAGAGCAGACAGACTAAAGGTCCATCACACCAAATATCCTGTCTCACCAACAGCTGGTGCCAGGTGTTTGCAAAAGTGTTTACCTACTCTTCTAGTACCCAGTCCTTTAGGGAGTTAATAAAGCCAAAGGCTGTATTAAAACCATTCCATTTATTACCCATCAATGGACTTGAATACCTAATATCATTTATATTTTTGGTCACCTACAACATCCAGTGAGAAAAAAATCTACTGCTGAATTCAACTTGATACTTCAGAGTGCTTCCTTCTCATCTTCATGCACCCAGCACCCAGTGAAACCTAGAGACTTATTCACCAGTCTGTACAACCTTCCCATCATGCACACTCCAGTGCCATCCTCCCAAGAAGTACAGATGAGAGTATGCTTATTACTACCAAGCATAGCATAGTTACTATTTAGTGATTCCCCAAGCCATCAGTAATTTAGCCAAATTCTGAGGCACAAATAAAAGCACCAGACTTCAGATGTCAATGCCTAGTGACTCTATCTGCAGTCACTGGGTAATCCTGAGCAAAAGCCTTTGCCTTCTTCTATGTTTATTCTCCTTCCCTCAAGTTAGACATAACACCTTGTTATTTTAGGACCAGAATCTGAAAATGCACTGTAAATGCCTGCAAAGCACTTTATGAATATGAATAAAGGTAACTATAATATATTGAACATAACTCCCAAATTTCCCCATTGTGTCCTATGAAAGGTTATTCTGAGAAGAGCTGTGTACAGCTGCAAGACATTCCTTTGGAAAGAGAGAATAAATACAGCAAACACCTTTACTTCTTCAGGATATGACCTAGAAATGGAATCAAGTGTCTTAAAGCAGAGCTTCACATAAGCACATGGAACATGACTTTCAGCATCACAGACAGCTTTGAAGGCATTGCAATAATATTTGTGCATTAACAACATAGTTGTTCTCAACACTTTGGGATGATCCTGGGAAACAAGCTTCTAGGATAAACATGAAGCATGTACAGGTACCATCTGTGATCATGTCACCCAGCTGAGAATCACTGCTGCCAACGTGCTCCAGCAGAGCCTACTGCACATCAATGCTCATTGCTGAAGTGGCTTCTGGAGAATAAGAGGCAAAAAGCACACAGTCTGTCCCAACATCCTGAGCCACAGAACAAAGTCCAGCCTTGGTGCATACATAGCACTGCTGAAGATATTTTTTCATGGGCTTATGCTCTTGGTGTCCATTCAGTTTCATCCAGCAGCCAACCTGGGATATGTTAAAGAAAATTACAGCACATAAATAATAATGTCAGTCAATATCACCCTGAGGAAACAATTCACTGAGTACTACACCCACCTCAGAACCAGCAGAGGTATCTACTTTCACATAAAACCCGTGTAGGCCACTGGGATCACAAGCTTTTCTGGTAATTCAGTCCACAGGTCACCTCACGTTTAGTCCTGTCACACCAGTTTTCTGTCATACACAACATTCCAAAACAAAGCAAGCTGAGCAGAGCCATGTACCATCTCTTCTAATTCCATCTTTGCAGCTCCTTTCTTCCTTCAGAACTGTAACATTCAGCAGTACCTCCCCAAGTTCTCTTTGGCACCAATTTAATTAGTCTGTTATCCACAAATTTGCTTAGTTCCTCTTTAAACATCCTTGTGCTCTCAGGTGCCACAGCCTGCAGCAGCCAAGCACAGAAGTTTATCTGCTTTAAACCAACCTCCTGTCAGAATTGTGGAGCTCTGCCTTGTTCTAGTACGGTAGAATTTAGCATGTAACTGTTCTCCATTTTCCCTATGTATTATCTTATTTCATAAAGGCACCTTTTGAAAGCACTCCTGCAGAGTTTTTTCCAGAGGCTACCAAATATTTGTCACCTTTGCTGTGAGAGGTGTCTGTCCCCGGATTGTACTTTTTACCACAGGGGCCCTAAAAATAGGATCAGTACAACCAAGAGCCTACTCCATTCCTGTAGGCTCATTTGCCAGTCTGTCAGCTGCACTCCTCAGCCCTTGCCCTGCAAGAATGAGCTGAATTCCTTTCCCCAAAGGAAAAAGCTGGGACAGTGAAGTCAAGTGACTTGACTGCACTGAAGAAGGACTTGTGTCTTTAGACAGGGACTTTCAGTTTAATGGTTAGACCAACAGATGAGACTGTCCCCTGTGCAGAGGGCTGTGTGTATGACCAAAAAACACTAGTCTAGTTTCTTACCAGAAGAATCAGGTTAGAAAGATTAGATTAATTGATTGGGACTGAAGATGTAGACATTTGCATGACAGAATAAAGGCACTGCTGATGCCACCTTTAGGGTGGTAGATTGCTAAGGCCATCTTGCTACAAAGAACTGGAATCCAGAGGCCAGTTTGCAGCAAACTGGGGAGAAATTACAGTGGGTTTGGCCCTGGCAGCCAGTTAATATATGTTTGGATACTATACCAACAATTTCAATATTAAACTGAAGGGTGGGACTCTTTTCCTGCAGACCTTCCAAATAACGAGGCTTCAGCTCTTAAGGTAGGCAGGGACCAGCGGCACTGTAGAGAGAGCAGCACATCTGATCACAGGGGTAAGTGCACTGCCTGTTGTGTACAGTGCATAGAAGGATCTCTAAACAGGGACACACTAAATCTAGATTGATTTTAAAGTGCTGGGGAAGCCTTTGGTAAAGACACCTACAACATGGCTGATGCTCCACTGGCTTTTTAACAAAGCACTGCCCCAGAGCACCTTAGTTGCAGTTTGAATTTGGACTTTGCAGGCAGGAAATCGAGCCAGGATCAGACCCTCTTTTGGGGGCAG
This sequence comes from Emberiza elegans, assembly GCA_024865655.1. Classification (NCBI taxonomy): domain Eukaryota; kingdom Metazoa; phylum Chordata; class Aves; order Passeriformes; family Fringillidae; genus Emberiza; species Emberiza elegans. The sequence goes on along the minus strand of JALJVW010000139.1, from coordinate 48,854,790 downwards.
TGACAACAGGGAATACACAACTGTAATTAACCTAACTACTGAAAGGAACCTAACAGTAATTAACCCAAACATAACACTGAACAGAAATTAGTGCTGGTAGTTGATATACAGTGAGTGGAGTTAACGGGCAGTGATGTGTAGACTCCACTGATGTCTCTGTGTCTCCCTGGGATTCCTGTCACAAGCAGCAGTGAAGCACATTCTCACCTCCCCCCTTTTTCCCACATGACAGTTTTCCAAGCAGCTGAACTGTGTGCATGACTATAGACCGACTGCCTCCATGGCTCTCCCCAGCTCACAGAATGGGAAAGAGAGGGATCCAGAAAAGGCAGGAGCACAGGCCAGAAAAGGGAGTGCCTACCAAAACAATCCAGCCCAAATGCTCATGGATCAGGCAGGCTCACAACAGCATCTTGGAAAGGTCACTGTTTTGGTTGACTGGTTCATTGTCAAATTCCCTCATTACCCATCCAAGCTGTCTTTCCCATGTACTACCTGTGATACATCTATTTCTACCACAGTAGTTTCAGTGCAGGACAAAGCAGTCTAACTCTGAGAACTGCTTTGCCAAAAGACAGCAAATGGTAAAAGTCATCCATCACCCCAATTTGTACAGCTGTTTGATTTCCCCCTCAAGGGTTTTATATCTGTCCCTTCCCAAATTTATTTTTTCCCCACTGATAAAGCACAGTAAGAATTCATGTACTATGTACTATGATAATTATTATTTTATACACTGACAAATGAAAGTTCTTGCAAACTTTCCTCCAAATTAATTACCTTTGACATAATTACAATTTTGGGGAAAGTTTCTGCTTCCTGTAGAAACTTCATACATTTTATTTGAAAAAATCTGCCACAGTGCTCTGTTGTGGTAGCCTAAGTCTTCATAAAAGTTTCTTAGCAGAGCAGTCAAGGTGCATCAAAGGAGACAGAGTCCACCAGAAAAGCCCAGCCTAATGAGAAGAACAGCAAGAAAACCACATGAGTTGTGATTTCCGGAAATGAAAATTTAGCAGTTCAAATCCACATAACTAGTTAAAATTTATTTAATTTTGTGTGAAAAATTAAACTCTTCCCTCACATTATCACTCCAGATAAACAGCTTGTTTTTTCAAACAACTTAGCCTGCTCTTTACCTAGCTCTGAAATTCTTCTGTTTCTGCAGTAGTCTGTGACAGAGATGACCAGAGCAGAACACAATACCCTTAGGCTGCCACACTACCATTTTTGTGCTACCTATAGTCTGTACATTTTTGCTTCTGTACTTAAACACTGGCTCATGGAAAGTCAGGTGCTCTGAACTTCTAGTTGAAAAACTCCAACAGTTTAAAACATAAACTAACATACAAATGCAATTCCAAGATTATTTGTTGGTTTTGTTGTTTTGGAGGCTCTTTTTATGCCTTTTTTTTTTTTGTCTGAGGTATTGTTCTTTGCAGAGCAAAAAATTTGGATGTGCAATGCCCCAGTTCATAAAACTGCAGAGCAGAATTGGGAAAATGTTTAGCTCTCCCCATAAAAAAATAAGTCTCACTTAGGATAGTATAAGAACTGAAGGTCAAAAAAGACAAGCTCTGATAATAATTTGGTACACAGTTTGACATCACATTGCAGATTCATCCACAAGTCCACAAACTCTCTCTTATTTGCAGGCATTTTTCCCACTGGGGAAAAGATATTGGATGAGAATACACATATACACCTATTGTTCACATATTTAAATGCAATGTGTTTCACTTTGAACAGACCACCTGGATTAAATTGAAGTTAATTAAAACAATCCCTCATTTTTTGGTGTTTTAAACCGAAGACTGGGTAAAGGAGGGGTAAAACAGGACTTTTTATTACTCTTAGATGGTGCTAAGAGGACCCATAAATACATCTCTTCTTCCTGTGATCCCATTCATCTTGCTGCCTTTCCTACTCCTCTTTGCCAACAATCAGATCCCAGTAAACAACCTCAAGTGAAATTTGCAACTGTCAGATAAACATTAAAAATGCTTCTCTTGTCCTTTCCCATTGATAGTCCTATTAATATTGTAATAGAACAAAAAGTTATGAAAATGAACGCATGCTGGGCTTGGAAGTGAATTATGCAGACAGCAGCTGTGAAATATATACACTTGAATATGCATAGGCACAGAGATACAGTGCACCCACAAAGAAGCATGTATACACTTACATGTAATATTTTATGATACAGTACTTGGTTCTAACCTTGTGCTACTGTACACTGTGCAGCAACTCCACTGACTTTCATGTGGTGTAAATTCAACACAAAAAAAGTCAGGACTAAACTACCACAGGGTTTTTTTAGGTGAAAAATATCCTATTTATAGAATATTTCTGTGCTCTTTTTTTCCCCAATCTTTATTTGTAGTCAGAGTCCAACAGTACAATCTGCTTTTGCCTATTTAGTACTTTTTCTCAGTATGCAAATCTCTGATTGTATGTCTACTGTAATTAAAGAAATCTCTACCTCAAACTATAATGATGGAGTGTGAAAAAAAATCCTAACCTTTAAAGTCAAGCTTTTTTTCAAACTTGCCCTTTAGACACTTATTAATTCAAATAGTATCCATTAGGAGTCTCAAAAAAGGAGTATTTCAGTCCTTCGAATACCACAACGAAAATACTGTTCCTGATGTCCTGTCCATCTGAACCTTCACTGAGATCATTGACTGTTTTGCTAAATGAAAGACTTCAAGTGTGAGTTGGTTTCCAAAATAATCTCCCAAATGTCTTAAAACATCACAAGGTACTGTTGAATGTTACATATATATATATATATACATATACACACATGTACACACACATCCATATACAAGAATTGTATTTTCCTGTCAGGCTTTTACATTTTCTGAGCCATTAATATTCTACCGTTTCAAGCTTTTCTGAAGAGATAAAAGCTTTGCAAGCTTTAATAAAGTAAGAATTCTTCAAGGGAAAGCAGGATTTCAGAGACTGGAGTTTTAGAAATACTCCCAGGTAGAGAGGAAGCTGTGATGGGTCAGTAACCACAAAGGAAGACTCCACAGAGACAAAGTCTGCCTGAGAGGCTTTCCCTGCTTGAACAAGACCTTAGCTCTCTGAACAAAAATATGCTGCCAGTTATATTGTTTTAATTCCCAATTTAGTGAAATTTTGCTGGGTCATTTCATAATGTCAGGCTGCATTCAGATGCTTCCAGTCATCTATTTCTGAAGTCCCTTAATGGTACATACCCAGCATTCTCTCTCTTCTGAACCTCGTGCTTTTGAAATACAAGTCCTACAGGCTTATATCTCTATATGCAAGCCAAAAGACACTGAACTGGGAATACCAACTGGATCTTTCAAACTCCACAGTGGTTCTCCACTGTTCAGGACACCTGCCATTTTGCACAGAAATCATTCCTTAGTTGAACTATGCTTATATTAAGCAAAGATTAAACAAAATTACAACAAATAGAATGTTAATTCTGTAGTGTTTCCTACCTTCATAGAAATAGTCAACATTTCTGAGTTGCCAACAATCTTGAAATATAGTATATTTTTACCTGTTCTGGAACACCATATGTAAAGTAAAATTGATTTTTGATGTTCTCATCAAAGTCACAAAAAAGGTCAGTCAGTCTCTAGTCTATCAGATTTCAACTTCTCTAGTGCATTTTGAATAAAAATGCGTCACATTCATCCACTCTGAAATACTGATTATGGAAAAATTCCACTTTAGATTTCCACAATTTTACCTAGAGATCACCAGAAAATAATCACCTTCTGGAATAAATACTAATTTTTTTCTGAGTGGCAGGCAGGTTAGGCATTAGCACTTCAGCTGGAGGAAATTAAAAACTCATATGAGATTGTCTATGTTGCAAATTTAAAGTAGCTGAGAGCAAGGACCGTCACACAGATGCACAATTGGATCCTCAAAAGGTACTGTGTGTCCTTCCACAGACAGCATATTCTACCAATTGAACATAAATACAATGACTACAATTGGTTTCACTGAAGGGGTATTTCCCCAAACACTTCACAGGAAATGGTCACCATGTTCCTGGTGTTTTGCCTTGTAATTTATTGCCCTATAATCTTTGGGCTGACAGAGCACTGCGCTTCAGAAAAGAACCTGGTCTTACAAACTTTACTGGCTACCTTCCACAAGTCACCTATGGGTACCACATTGCAACAGCAACATTTGCTGGAAGAGTGTATACAAAGATGTCAACTTTGTTAAAATATTTTTGGTAACAGTTGGTTCACAAAACAACTTTTTTCCTCTTATTTTTTTTTAGTCAGATTTGTGACAAATTGTACAAAGTTCTTACTTGTGTTTATTAATTTAGGGTTTGCATAACAGATTTTGTTCCTGTCTGGTTAAGTCTCTAAATTTTGTACAACTTGTTACCATTCTTACAAAAATAATACTATTGGAATGTTACTATTGTCATGGAAATGTCTTCTCTGGTAAGGAAAAAGGTTCACTGCTTGCTCTGCTGTCTTGCACAACTACGCCACACTTCACTACCAACTGACTCCAGTTCCAAAATTACTTTCTGTTCAAACATTGACTGAAGCAGGTCAGTTGAAGTGTCATGGAGCACAGGATGAAAGACCTCTCCACTGACGTGCCCTCATGCTGTTATTTGCACAATAGCAGTAGGGCTATGAAGAGCTGCGCTCCTCAAATGGGATTCTGTGCCTATATAGCGTTGGTGCAAATGGAAGTCTGCACATGCCCAGGAATAATAATCGTGAAACCCTGCCATGGAGGTCTTGGACAAGCAAAGGATTCCCCATGCCTTTGTGAAGATGGAAATGTAGCCCACAGCACCAACACAAAGTTCAGTCTGGATCTGACACTCTGCTCAGGGTTGTGTTTTCTCGAGCCTCAGGGAAACAAGTGGGACAGAGCAAAGACAGAGTATAGGGCAGAGCTGGAAACCTTCTTCCACTTACCAAAGCCTCATCAGAGAGCAAGCATCAAGGAAAATAAGCACTAAGGTGATCCATGTATTAACTTCCTGCCCTCCAGGGTCAGCATTTCTTAAATCATACAGGACATTATATTCTCTTCATAGTCTCCAGACATTTAGCAATGGATGGCAAAGAAAGCTAGAGCTCTAATGGGATGAAGTGTCAAAGAGAGCTTTTTATTTAAAGAACTAGAGAAAAGAAAAGAAAATGGATATTTTAACTTTTATCTTGGAGTTAGTTAATATTCACACTTAACTGCTGAACTGGCTAAATTCTTTTCTTTTCTTAAGGACCTTTATAAATTTCATCATTAATAAAATCAGACATTCAATTAGCAGGGAATTTCTGATTGCTAACTGAGATTTCCCCCCTAACAGTTTCTCTTTTTCACTCTTTCTAGTCTCTCTTTCTATTTTCTCTTCCTATCGAAGTCCCCCCTTCCCTGAAAAACCAGGGGAAAGTGAAAACTGACTCCATTAACCTCTGTCATTACCTAAATCCATCTCTTAATTAATATGAGTTAATATGATTAATCAAAATAATGAGACAAACCTATTAAATTAGGGTGTTTAAATTACAAATGGAAGTGGTAAAGGCAAAGGGACTGATAACGAATAGCTGCAGTCAGAGATGGGGCTAGGTCTTGAAATGATATGTGACAAACAGCAGAGAGAATCAAGAATTAGTGGAATCAGCAAGATTCATGTGAGAAAAATATTCTACATGCATACCTGTTTGAACTACAGTCCTGAAATCTGTTTAACTCCCCTGTTATAAGCCACAAATTAAAGTAAAAATAATGTCTTTGTCATAGGTCACTGTAACAACAAAAGTGATGTTCATTTTGGGAGGTGATTTTATCTGGAGTGTGAAGTCTTCCCTACAGAAATCTGTTAGCAGTTTCTGTATCAGTCAAAACCATCAGTAAAGGAAATAAATGTAGCACAGGACTGATGCAGAGAGAAAAGTGCACTACAAACTACTGCAGAAACAGTTCAACATCATCATTAATGTGAGTGTCCTGACCTTTGATTCCAAATAAATTTTGGGCCTTGTTAGTCAGGTCTCCCTCTGCATTAGGGCTTCTGCATATTACCAGACAGTAATAAGGTGCTTAGTTTCTTCATACAGATTCTGGCTGTGAAATGGTGCTAACACAGCACAGGCAAAGGCTCTGATTTTGAAGACAAAGTCTTAAAACACTCTGCACCAAAGCCTCATTAAAGGCCATTCAGACAGGCTGTTGCTGACTAGTGACTTTATGTTTCATCACACTTTATCTGAGGACCTGCAAACAATAGACACAAACATGTCTTATTTAGGAATGTGTTTGCTAAGAGGATTATTTACAGAAAATCCAGCTTCAATTTCAGTGTTAGTTTCAAACTTCTCTAAGTGTGTAGGCCCAGCTATGAATCTTGTTCACCTTTCACAGGAGAGCAAGAGGGCAGAGGGGAAATGGAAAAGGTTGAGATTTCTCACTAGAAGTACTAGCAAAATAAAAAAAGGCTGAAAACAGATGCTATGATCAATTCCCATTCCCTTTTCCTTAGAAGAACAACAACTTCAATGTCAGATTTTCAGACTTATCAAACTCTCCACTCTTTAGTGCTCAGCCTGGAGAAGAGAGAAAAGACATCTTAAAGTTCATCTTACACTTTAGAACTATACTCTCTCTGATTCCTCAACTAGCAATAGAAGACTCTACAACTGAAACATTTAACCATCATATGGATGTTAAACAAGGCACAGAAAGATCCAGGCCTGTCTTCTGTAAAACTCCTGGCTTTGCAAGCCCCCTAGGAGAGATAGCAGTTGGTCAGAAAACTCTGCAAAAGCTTGCCATGCACACTGGGGTTTGTGTTAGAGAAAACAAAACATTTTCAGAGCCACTATTACTCCTTACTTATTATGGACTTACTTATACTTGTGGACTTACTACTTCTATGAGTACAAGAGGAGCCTCTGCATCCATTTCTTTAGGATCTTTAATTGCAAGGCACTGGAGTAGATTCTAATTATCTAATGGTCTGTTCAACTCCTGACTTCTTTGCCAAGACTACTGTCAAGGGGACTGGTCAATGCCAGCCGTGACTCTGATCCAGATGTCCACTGGCAATAGACTGAGACTGTCTCATTCCAAAGGCCAAGCAGTTTTTAGAGAATGCTTACAAGCAGTAGTGGAGCTGGATGAAAACCAGTGCTGTAGAAGTGACCTTGTACTTACATGATGCAATACCAAGGGTCTGGAGAGAACACATCCTTCCAGTTACAAGCAAGCACAACAATAATTCTAGGAAGAGAAAGGTGGTGAATTAAAGACTTACTCAGTTATCTTTTGATAGCACTGATTAGTAGCCCCAGTCCAAATGGACACAAAGAAGAAGCAGCTATGAATCTGAAATAAACAGTCCTAGGAACTGCTCCAAAACAGCACTGAAAAACAGGAAAAGTAGAGCAAATGTAATGGTAGGATTTGGTTCCATGTGTGCTAAAATCCCAAAGTTCATGTCTGCACATAAAAGCACCACACATTAAAACACAGCTCCATTCCTACTGGCAAAGGAAAGGGAATATGGTATTTTGCAGGCATAGACGGCATAGAGAATGATTTAAACCTCCCAATCTTCCCTAAGATTCCAAATAAAGTTGGAATCATAAAGTTCATTTGCCACATGCTGCAGCCCAAACACAAAAGACAGTTGCAAGAACTCAAAAGAGAGACATGGGTTAAGCAGTTGCCACAAGTCTGTCCATGCTTGGGCAACCATCTAATTATATCTCTTAACATCTCCCTGTGGAGACAGAGATGTTAAGAGAGATAATTAGATAGTTGCCCAAGCATCTCATCCACAGAACTGCTTATGGGTTGTGGAGTTCTTTTCCTTGTGTCTTTGGCATAACCAGCTTTGTTGGGAGATGCTCAGTTTGTTGTATTGACATGTTTTGGCTCCCCAAATTTGCATTGGGCAGCACAGAAGCCTGCATGTAGAAGAGACCTACATCAGATATAAGGGATTTGGGCTGGAGTTCCTGGTCTACTTTTCTGGACCTGAAACTTGGCTTTAGCTCCTCCTTTAGCTAAATACTTTGAATAGTGCAATTTCTCCTTCTGAGAACAGTCTCTCCTGTTGGAACTTTTTCATTCTGTGTGAATTAGTAAGTGTTTCTTTGGCAAGGGCTCAGTCCTACAGCTGCACTAGCCTGTGGAAAAGTCCAGCTCAGATTTGCTGCAGTAAATATTTGTAGTATCCCACATAAGAATCCTGACCAGCTCAATACTGTCTATCCTACAAGCCAAATATTTTTCTCTTCCTCTGACAAAGCTTTACAGAGTGCTGATTTAACCACACATGGAACAGAAAAAATATGACTCACAAAATAAGTCATTAGATTTGAGAACATGAAACATACCTGAGAAAAAGTCTTGGTCCACAGAGACACTGGCAGGCTTTGCTCTGTGCCACAGACACATCGCTTTCCTTGCCACTTGCAAAGTTGCTCTAGGCAGGTTCATTAGCAAACAACAAGAAAAGCTGTCACTTCTTCCAGCCAAATTAAGATAAAAGAAGAGGGCCAATGGAAGTAGAATGATCTGAGAGAGGCCTAAACATTAATGCTATTAAATCAGCAGTAGTGCCATTACAGAGAATGAAGGCAAGGGGAAAGGGCACACAGCTGTTGCAAGGGTCACTAACCCTGGCCACAGCCACTGTGGGAACGCAGGGGCACTGCCAGGAACACAGCATCAGTATTTACAACAGGATCAGCTGATACCTGAACTCAGCAAACCCAACTCCACAGGAAGCACAAAACAGGAGGAGAGGACACATGCCCATGTCCATTATGAGAAAGAAACAGGATGGTGTTACAGTTCTTTCATGAGACAGACACATAAGCCTCTGGGTGATCCAAACTGCAGCTTCGGCTGCAAACAATTTCTCTTATTCTCCTGAAACTTTCTAATAAAGAAATGATTAGAAAGACCTCCTGTCAGCCTCCTCATACGGTTCTTGCTGCTTCCTCTATCTCATATCTTTGTGTTCCTGTTCCCATCTTTGCTTATTCATTTTTGTCCAAGGCCTCTGAGTATTTCCAATATTGCGCCTCCCTAGATCTGCAGACTCATAGGTGCAAAAAAAGGGGACACAACAGAGCATTTCCTTACTTGGACCTACTGAGACTTCCTTAGCACCTTTTTAGTTTTTCACAGCTCCCCACATTGATGCCTACCAGCAGAGAAGGCCAGAAATAACCTACCTGAACTCTAGGTTGAGGAGGAGGAAAATAGAGCAGTATGGACCAAACAAAGTCTTCAGAACAGTCAGGAGCTCTAGGTGTAGGTGAAGGATCCAGAAAACAAGGTTGGAACGCAGCAGGCTACCTGACTTGGCAAGATGACTGAAGGCAGCAGGTTGGAAATGCAGCCTAAGCTGTTAGCAACAGAAGGCTTTTACTCACTCGTGGCTTGGGAGCACAAGATGGAAGAACAATGGATTTTTGCAAGTTATATACAGATATACAGTGTGTGTATATGTATACAGAATACATCACCCGGTCATGTGGTTTGTTCTTTTTGAATATGGGCACAGTGAAACACTGCAGTGCTGCCTATGACCTCATTTGATGCAAAGACAAAGACGATGCTTAGCCAACAGGAAACTTTAGCACTGGATTCATACTTAAGGGAGTGAAGTCCATGTGGATGCCCTCCTGTACATTTCAGACCACAAAATTACACTTTGATCTGAATGAGTTAAAATGACTCTTTCGTTAAGGCACTGGAGAGATGCTAAGGATACGCAAAACAAAAAGCATCCTTTTAATTCTTTCCAATATTTGTCCATTCTTCTATTGAAAGAAATGTACCTTATTTTAATATAAATTTTTCTAGTAATTTTAATAGAAACTGTTCTAGGTTCCAGATGTTGGTTCTGTTGTCCTGAAAGGGTCCTCTAATCATGGGGGGGGGGGTAAAAGTGCACCTGGCATTTTTTCTCCATTAAGGCATTTCTGCACTACCATTCTCAATGTTTTTGAAACTAGCTGAGATCTATTTTCTCATTCCAAATCATCTTGGTTCCTCTGCTTTGATCTCTTAAGTTTTTTTACTTTCCTTTAAAAACTACAAACTCAAGTGCATGCAACATTCTACTAGCAGTCTGTCAGTGCCATTTACGGAGGTTACAGAGCACTCCCACTTCCTGATCCTGTGGTCAACTCAAAGGAATGCAATAACTTTTTTTTAATATAAAGCTACAGAATGGAGGACTGAAAGATACTTGTTCCCAAGTATTACTTTGAACACGACTGCTAATCCACATTTTGGTAGAATTAACTTTCCTTGTGATGCTAGTCACTTTATATTATAGTTTTTCTCATTATTTATCACCCTATCTTGTGACATTGCAAAACTTAACACTCAGCTAGGGTTGATAGTTACTTGCAAATCATAGAAAACCTGTTGAATAGCACTGAACTTGATATCAGTTCTTGCCAAATCCCCTGGACACTCTCTCATTCAGTGATACTTCCCACAAATGATGCCTTTGAGCTCTCTCCACTAACCAGTTCCTAATCCATTTAACAGGCACTTCACTGATATTGTGTAATACTAAAATTTTAGCCAGAATATCACACAGTACTAAGCCAAATGCTTTATGAAAGTATAAGTACCTCACATCTATACAATTGCCTTTAACAATCCATTCTTTTAGATTACATTATTGAGATCAAGTTTGTTTGACAAGACCTAGTTTCCATAAAACTATGTCGACTGGCATTAATTATATCCCTATTCTTTAGCAACTGACTTCCATATCAGATTTCCCATTACTCCCTTGTTCTTTTTTGACTTCTGGCATACAAAGGCAGGGCATGATGCAGTCACAGCATGGCTGGGAAAGGGAGAAGTGCAAGAGAAGAGATATGTGGTGATACTGTCTTTCCCAAAGGCACCAGCAAACAGTACTAATAGGAAATTGCAGCCTCCCTAGCTGTCTTCCATTCCATATCCACGGCGAATCTTCTCCAGGTGATCTTACAGTCCTTGAAACAGTAAAGAAATACCCAAATGGAACAAAAGCTAGTATCAGTAACTCAGAGATTTCCTAAGACCCACGACTTGCTTATTTAAAACGATTTTCTCATTTTGACTGTTGTTTAACACTCACTTGTGGTAACTAATGGACCAGAAGAGCTAATGGATCCTCACATGGTTGACAAACACACTGTTCTTTTCAGACATAGGACAAAACTATTTTCTGCACATGTCAGGTTCTGCAGAGGTTAAATAAATACACAGAACTCAGCAGGATTTTTGTCTAGCATGTACAGCTTTGGAAGCCTCCTCCCACCATGAGTTAGATTATGTGATCTTCTACAAACAAAAAAGGCTGCCCATAGGAGATTTAATAGGTTTACATTAAAAAAAAATAAAGGCAAAAATCACAGAGACAGAGAATTGAAAGGGGATTTAAGCTCTGAAGCTTTATAAAACCTTTAAAGTTTTAAGCCAGCAAATGGGAGCTAATAAACTAGTATGACCTTGCAACAATCCTGTAACCTAGTTCTATGCCTTGGGGCCCCCATCAGTCAGTCAGGCCTTTAAACTCTGGACCAACTAATAGGACAGTGGAGCATTTAAAAACATAGCTAAGTACTTTGGGGTGCTCTGAGAAAGATACTACAGGATTGCAGGATATCAGGGTTCATGCACCAGACAGCAAAAGAGTTTTCTGCAAGATTTATCCCCTGAATAGAAACCTATACTCTGGAATTCAATCTCTCAGCATGTTTCTCAGTTTCCTGGAGGGCCTCAAAACTATATAGACTATATGTCATCAGGTAGCTCCTGTAGGAAGCTTGAAGCCCCAGACTGCCCTTCCCACTCCTCACTGCTGTAGCCTCTGCAGCTTTTGGCATTTACATCAAGAGTTGAAGGAATTCTACTACTCTGCTGCATCAGAACAGTCAGCATTTCCATGACCATCTGTTACTAAATGGCTATACAGAAAGGATTTGGGAACAAAACCTTCCATTGAGACAGAAAGCAAGACAGACAGAGGGCAGTGGTGCTTGGACAAGTTACAGGAAGCCACTCACAACCTTGCTTGAGCTATCAACTGCTATGCAAGCAAGTATGAGTACACGCTTTTCAACACCACAACTGCTAAGCTGCTTTCTCATTAACATGCCATCTATTTTTTACACTCTCCACTGGTGCCCAGGGATGTGTTTGTTCCCAGGTGCTCCCACACTCCCTCACAATCCACAGAGCAACTTGGGTCTGAGAAGCCGAAGAATACACTGGGCTAAAGCCGGCTCTGAGCTCAGCCTGTTTGCCAGCACCAGCAGGAACATCGATGTTCTGAGCTGCACCATCTGGGCAATGTCACTGGAGACAGAGCTTGTGGGCTTGTGACTTGTGGAGCTTGAGCACCAACACTTTTCATGCAATAGAAAGACCTTTTATCAACACATTTTATGTTAGCTTGTCTTCTGTTCAACCTCCCTCAATTGCAAAGGTCTGATCAGTTGTCTACCACAGTTACACACAGGACCAAACTATAACCAAAGATTCCCTTCCCTTGCCACCTTGCCCTACATAACCATCCACCAGCATCTCCTTGTGCCTCACCACCAAGCTAGCTGCTGTACACTAAACTGATGGCAACAGGCCCACTAGAGCTTCCCTACATCTCTGTTTAGCAAAACAGTGCCATTTAATGGAGGGAAACCATAAAACAGTGATTTTCAAAGATGTCCACTGTACTTTCCAGTGTGCACTGGTCCCCAAAGTAGCCAACATTCATATGCTCTATCTATTCAGACATCGTGCAGAATCAGGCTCCCCAGCTGTCTTCCCATAGAGCTACAGGAGTAACCTGGGCCAGACTCATACCACGCATATTTCTATGAGTCTGTACCATAATCAACATGGAATGGTTGCACTGTTGTTTCACACCCTTGGGATCCTGGACTGGTCTTCTCTAAGCATCTGCCAATCTCAGATGAAAAGGAAGATTGTTTAAAGACATTACTTTGAAAAGCTTTTCCAGATTTCTGAGTAACTTTTAAATGTGGCATCGAAACATGATGCAGAAGAGATTGGCAGGAGGTACCCTGAGAGATGGTGGTGGCTGAAGGCAGCACCTGAGTACTGTGTGGGATGACGTGACAAGGGAAGACACGCTAACCTATTCAGCTTTTCTCTGCCCGGCCGCCGGGTAACAAATGCAGGGCTGCAGACGGAGCTCCAGCATTCCCTTACCCCGGGCTGGACGGCTGCGACGCCGCAGGGAGCAGAGCAGAGAGCAGGGAGGGAGCAGAGCAGGGAGCAGAGCAGGGAGCAGAGCAGGGCAGCCGCGGAACCGCCGCGCCAGGGAGCGGCGATAAAGCCCAGCGGCCGGGCCACCAGCGGCTCCCTGATTGTGTCCCCTCCTCCAGCGCTGCCCTCAGGCCGCCCCTCGGCGGGGAGAGCGGGGCTCCACCGAACGCACAGGGAACCCCGGCTCTCCACTGAGGGGGGCACCGAGGGAACCCCGGCTCTGCCCTCAGGCCGCCCCTCGGCGGGGAGAGCGGGGCTCCACTGAGGCACAGGGAACCCCGGCTCTGCCCTCAGGCCGCCCCTCGGCGGGGAGAGCGGGGCTCCACTGAGGGCACAGGGAACCCCGGCTCTGCCCTCAGGCCGCCCCTCGGCGGGGAGAGCGGGGCTCCACTGAGGGCAACCCCGCTCTGCCTCAGGCCGCCCCTCGGCAGGGAGGGAACCCGCACAGGGAACCCCGGCTCTGCCCTCAGGCCGCCCCTCGGCGGGGAGAGCGGGGCTCCACTGAGGGCACAGGGAACCCCGGCTCTGCCCTCAGGCCGCCCCTCGGCGGGGAGAGCGGGGCTCCACCGAACGCACAGGGAACCCCGGCTCTGCCCGCGGCTCTCCGGGGGCTGCGCGGCCCCGCCGTGCCAAGCGCGGTGCTCTGGCGCCGCCCCGTGGGCAGAGGCCGAGCGGCAGCCCCGGCGCGGCCCGCGGGAGCTCCGCACCCTCGCTCCGAGGAGCCCTGGAGCGGGGCTCAGCTCCTTCCCGCTTCTCCTCGGCTCTAACTTTGCCCTGCTTCTAAGCAGCAGTGAAAAACGCAGTAAAGAGTTTTTGTTGGTTAGGATAAAAAGGCTTCAACAACTCCAGTATGAAGGATGCTGTTTTCGACCTCTCCAAAGAGCCCTCCCGCAGGAAACATAGCAAAGGATGCAGGCTTTTTTCTGGCAGTAGGGAGAGAGGGCAGGGAACACGTTTGTTTTCTTGTTGCTATTGTTTTTTGTGAATGAGAGACATTTATTCATCATAAAAGAGCAAGAGTCGCCATAATGATTTCCTTCAAACCACACTTTAAACACACCTACGGGAAAAACTTAAGGGAAAGCAGTACGTAGTTGTAAATTTTGCTGACTGAGCAGCTGACTGAAAAGAGCTCCAGGCATTAAATGAGAGAATTCAAAGGGAGCTGGGGGGAAAAAAACCAAACCAAACCAATGTTACATACTCACCAGGGGTACTCAGCCTGAAAGCAGGAAGGCTCCCTGGACAAACGTGGAACCCAGAAGGAAGGAAGAGGGGGTTCAGGTACCCCATGTACAGGAGTTCAGACATTCCAGTGTGAAACAGAGGGACAGCCATTCATTTCCTGGGATTACTCCACAATACTCACGGCTGGGTCCTGCTGTCAACTGTTAGGCAGAAGAAAGTTATAAAGAGAGAGAAAATGAAATTAAATTCAGCTAGCAGTATTACAACAATGCAAGAGGATGGCCTTACAGGTGACAAAAAGCAAAGAATAATGCAGGCTGCATTTTAAGAAAACCTGAACATGGCCTCTTTTTGAATGAACACGATTCATCTTAGAATAGCTGAAGAGACACTGGAATGGTCAGTCTAGGGCTGGTTCTACAAGTCAGGATTTGTACCGTTTAGTACCTAAATACCTTCACCCTAATTCTAATCTAATTTTTGGCCAAACCAAGACTTTCCGTGTGTAATGGGCTTCTTAATCTATTCTCATGCCCCACAATGAAGAGGGGAAAAAAAAAAGCCCCTAGAATTAGCTTAGAAGAAAGCACACCCACCTGTAGGCAGAAATAATATAATGAAATTATGAACACCTATCTTCCAGCAGTTGTGGGAGGGAGATTGGATTTTTACTGTTTTCAGTATAATAGGTATGCATGTAACCTACTCAGTACCTGCTCCTTTATCAGCCACTGCTGCTGTCACTGGACGTGCAGGAAACATTACAAATATAGGTAATTTAAACTTCTGTTGGACTATAAACCAAAGCAGCTGAAGTGCAGAAGCATATTCCCTTTGGGGTTTTTCTTAAATAACCTGTTTAAAAATCAACTTGAAAATAGCAAGTAGTACAGGTTCTCAGTTGGCACTTTAAACCAAACCACTAAATCCACATAACCCACTGTCCAAACTTCGAGATTCATGGCTTGTTAAAAGATAGGAATCTTATTTTGACAATTTTTTTCTTAGTACAGGGAAATGTTTTGGTTTATTCAACTAGTTCAGTTCAAAGACTTGTTCACTGAAAGCTTAAAAATCAGCTGGGAGCTGAAAAGCCAGGAAAGTTTCTTTTTCTTTTACAAAATATTAAGAAAAATAACATGTGAGAGTGAAAATTAAGCTAGTTTAAAATACCAAAAGAAATGAACAAACAGAAACAACCTGTTTAATTCCCTAAGTATCGACAGAGTTTTAATACTCAATTTTCAGTAAAAAATATTTTCTAAAGCTTTAAGTAAAACTACTACCAACAGTCTAGATAGGTAACAAAAATAAAACACTTGAAACTATTTGTGCATTGTAATTGAATTCCAATTTGAATTCAATTAGATCTTGACACAAATTAATCTTCTGAGAAAAAATGAACCCATTATTTTTTTAGTATAATAAAATGCAAAAATTAGGATCCTAAATGGGTGCACATTAAATTGCAGTATTGCTTGACTCAGACTGGTATAGGTATAATCTATCCTCTTGGTCAGGGGAACTATTATACAGAGTATACCAGCATGGATGGTCAATGGTGAACACCCAAATAAAATCAGTATTTCCACAGAAATTCAAAATGTAAAATTGCACAAGATTAAAAGAGATTTAAGATCTTATTTCCTGTTCCTCAGTTTAAGTCTTCAATCTTATTGAATGCCGAATCCATATAACCTTGCAAACCCCTGGAGTGGACATAAAATTGGACTAAGAAATTAGATTTTAGCTAAATTTGTTAATCCAAAGAACAAAAGAATGGATCTGATAGATTACATTAATCTTCCTGGAATTACATCTTGCTCAACAGTGAGAAAACCCTTGATTTGCAATGGATTTTTAAATATCTACACAGGAAAACAGAATCAATTAAGAACAAATGCAGAGGCCATTTCCTTTCTTTACTCCAGACAACTGAGAAGTCTTGCTAGGTTCTAACATTCTTCCTGATCCCTAGCACACAGGAAAAACAAGAAAAAAGGGTTTTGCCTATGCATGTAAACACATTGGAAATTAAACTTTTGCTACCTGACAGGCTGATCTCCCAGATTGCTACAGCTAAAAAGGAGTCATTGAAATCACTTAGATGTGTCTTTCAGATAGCTGGCAGTTAAAATGAAATCACATTATCACCAAACATTAAATATACCATCACATAACTCAAAAATACATGAATTTTATCAAGCACAGAAAAAAATGAAGAACTGCATTTTTCAAACAGTACTGAAAAATCACAAATTATACACATCTAAGACTAGAACAGTCTATAGAGAGAAAATTCCAGCTTCCAGAAATGTCTTGATTTTGTATCTTAAACTGTCAAGCTTTCAACAGTCAACAGGTTGAATGATTTAGTATTTTAGATCAAAAATAAATGTTCTAATGAAAGGTTTGGTACCTCATTAACAGCCAGATGGAAATGGTTATTTTTGTGTCCAAACTGTTATCTGTTAGAATAAATCATTTTCATTCCTCCATAGACTCCAGGAACAGTGAAAACGCTTCCCAGCAAACATCCACCCAAACAATGGCAGGGGACTCTGAGAATCAATTCAAGCAGTGAGTATCTAAGCACTGAAAGTTGAATTTTCTCTGGAGACATCAATCTTACCAGTTTGCTTTTCTTCGCTGGTGTCTCCCTTGGCCTTATGGTGTCTCCAGCAGGGCGTGGTCCACCCTGGGTTTCATCCCAGCTGAAGCAAGGGGTGTGCGTCAGCTAAGAAAATCAGGCAGCTCCTTCAGAGTTTAGCAGATTCAGGAGCTAACTCCAAGGGCCCGGGCTTTGTGGAGCATGCTCTTTTTCTTTTTTCTTTTTTTAATTTTTTTTTTTTAATTGATAGGGATGGCAGATGAAAACAGTTTGAAGATGATTGCTCTGTAAAAACAGACAGAATCCCTCACTGGAGCCATTCACTTTTACTGCACAGCCCAGATTCTTCACCTAGATATCCCATTGTCCATATTATCTATGTGCAAGCACTACCTGATGCTCAAATAAAACCTAAATATATTTGTCTGTGCTACTTTATTAGCAGTTACATTGATTGTTGGGAACTCTTTCCTGTCTTTTGTGTAGACTGATCTCACATTGTTAGTCTTTAAGAAGTCTTTGTCTCTTTGATGCTTTGTCCATGTGACTTGAAAAAAATGTAGTGATACCCTCAAATAATATAATCCTTCTAATCTGCTGAAGAATCTACTGTTCCCTTCCCTTGTACCTTCCTTACAGTATAAGTAGGTATACTTCCCTCCCACTCTTTACCTCAATTCTATTTGCTCACAAGCCTCATCTTTTCACTACATGTTTCAGAATCTGTTTCTTCATTTTTGGTTTAAAATGTGTGTGAGCAAATTTCTGTTGGACATTTTATGTTCGTTTGTACTCTCCTCTCTCAGGTTCACTGATCCATCCAGTCCTAATTTGACAGGTCTGTAGGATTCTGTTGACTCATTTACAGATAACTTGGTACTTCTCACTGTCAGCACTACATTTTTTTCAGTCCACATATTTTTGTTTCTGTAACCATGTTCCAATGAACTGATGACAGAAACAGGATCAGTCGATGAAATGAGCCACAGACAGTTTAGGAACAGTAGCATTTATCCCGTTGCACAAGCTGGAAGAGGTGCATCTACCCAAGGTGAATTTGTTGGTTATGATGAGTTGGGAGCTCAAGAACTGATTTTGCATGACATAGTTATATTTGTATCAAGGCCAGAAAGCTTCATCTGTGGTCAGGTCTACTAACATTTTATGGCCTGCCTTTTGTGTGTGCTTTTCTGATTGATGTGCATTTTCTGTTTCCCAGAAAGGGCAGATACTCTCTTGGGGTAGTGGTTCTGGTTATAATCCATTTTGGACACCTGCCAGCTGCTGTATTGGAGGAAATTTCTTTCTGAGGGTTCAAGCAAGTGAACAGAACATGCATGAGAACAATAAATCTTTTTTTGTTCTTTATAGCAATGCAGGAATCACTGAAGATAGGGCAGTAATTGTGAACAGCCAGACAGATTCTGGCAATAATCTTGGGCTATCATGGTCTTCCCTTAGGTTCTGGGAGGAGAATAGAAAGTACAGCCAACCTGTCATTTCACTGCCCATACATTCCCCTCTGAAACCAAATCAATAATTACAGATTGATTAAATGAACTTGCAAACTCCCTATTTCAGAATTCAGCTTGGGACATGACAATATTCTCAGATGGCAACATCCCATGGAGAAAAATAAAAATCAATGGATATGACCCTTCTGGCCTCTATTAAGGATACTGTCTCACTGCATTCTGCATTTTAAATTTCATTTTGCAACAAATTTAATTTTTTAATGGCTTTCCTTCTGAAACTATGGGAAATTATGGAACTGCTTTGCTTTTGCTCCCTTAACTACCACAGTATAAATAATTTCTCACAATCAGACCCTAGTAATCACCCAAGGTTTTGCACAACTGGGCATTATAGTCTCCATTGATAATTTCATATATCTTACAAAGCTGGAAGAATCTTCAAGTATTTCAAATACTTTGAACAAATCATTTTCTCCTAAGAATCAACTCAGTTACATATAAACTATAACAGCTTTAGGGTAAGGGTCAATCTGTTTTGTGCTTCTGTAGTGACTGGACCCATGTGGTCATGGCTCATCCCTACCTCCTCTGCATGAGTAAGTAAATCAAAAGAATAACTAATACACACACACACACACATTTCCACCTCACTGAATGTGTACAACCCAACTAGCTTACTGTTCTAAAAACAAGCAGGAGGCACAGCTTTAATGATTGTTTAAAACACAGGTTGATAGGAATGGCAGCAAAACAAAAGCTCCACAGATCTATTTCAAAACTCCAAGATAACCTGCTATCCTCCATATCCTGCCATGAAAGACTCACCACTGAGCTCCCTGTCTGCCTCCTGCCTGCTCAACGCCAACCCTCCTTGGAAGGCAAAGTGCTACAGCATAAAGGGGCTTCCCACACATCCTGCACTTCTAGCCTAAAAAGGCACAGATTCTACTGAGCCTTGGGAATGGGCTCCCCCAAGGCAGCAGCTGGTGAGAAGTGAAGTGCCACATCACAGCTGTACAACAGCCATCCACAGCCATGTTAAGCAAAGCCATAGCTGTAGCAGCACTGCTGGAGAAGTAAATTAGGTCTCTTCTCAGTGAGGAGAAAACTGCCTGAAACACCCATCACATACTTCAGAGGCAGAAGCATACCGTGATGATAATTTCTACATTTCCTTGCCCAGATTTTTCTTTTTATTTTCAAAGAGGAAACAGAAAAGCATGGAAAGTACATCCCTTTCTGTTGTGTTCCCTTACATATCGATAGGTACATAACAGTGTATTCCCCACTGCCTTCCTTACTGAGAGAATATTAGCTGGTTCCTGCTTTACAAGGTTGCTAGTTTACAAGGATCCACAAGAGCATGACCTACACATCAGAGAGCAGGTACCAATTTCTCTGGGTTCTTTGCCTTGGGAAGGAGGATGTCCAGCAGCTCACTTCCTGTGGAAGCTGGCTTGGAAGATGAAACAGCATAGAGCATTATGGCAGAGACAGATTTCCTTTTTTAGATAGTCAGCGCCAGCTTCATCAAAAGCATATGCTTAGATTCCAGGTACTTCTCAACAAACACTGGGAGTCATACTCTACATGAAGTGAATAGGCAAATTTTAGCACAGAAGCAGGAAGGAAGGCAGAGGAAGTCCAAACATACAGGGCAGTTAGCAGACTTTGTCAAAAAGCCCCACCCCTCCATTGCTACAGATGGTATTTCTTCCACACAGGGCATGAATAAAATGTCTGTGTGGTGTGGGCATGCATGGGGTTATCATTATCTGTTCCTGTAGCACGTACATTAATAGTAGCTTAGGTGTCTTTTAAAGCTGCATGCCCGTGTCCTCCACCTGTGTGTCATTTCATAGGGGAAATGCCACATTCTGAACAATGAACGATACCTTAAATAATAACAGTTTTCAACTCTAAAACAGTGTAAGTCTCCCCTCTGTTTGGGATTCAGTATAATTTCCATTGCCCTGTCTATAGAGGTCACCTCCTTGTTATCAGTTCTGGCTAATTAAAAGATTAGGAGATCAGAAAAGTCACCCTGAGGAATCAGTTATTACTAGAACTAACAACAGCTGGCAAAATAGTAGAGACATGTGACTAAATGTGCTAAACCCTTTCCCCTTACACAGCTTTCAAGTTTATCAGAAACTTCCAGGAACTGGGACCAATACTTAGCATGATTGGCTTTCATTCTGTGGCCTGTGGAAATAATTTCTGTTATCCTGGTGATTTCGCTGCTAATGATGTTTCATCAAGAACTCCTTTCCAGATGACTGGTGTATGCCAGACCATATTCCCAGCAGCAACCTGTGTTGCAAGCTCATGTTTCCAGTAGTGCACTAAAAAATGTATAATCTCGGTTCAATCATCAGATGCACACACACGTGTGCATGATGAAGGCCACTTCTAGCTAAGTGCGAGGTCACTGTAGCACGTTTTTTCTTTGCTACTTCAAGGGAGCACTAGCTACTTTACCTTTCAGCTTCATGGCTTCAGTGCCATGACGGCAATGCAGTCTGTTGTTCTTAGGGCCATAAGGGTCTTCACAGGCCTCTGACTGTTGCATCCTTTAGGTTGAAGAGGTCCTGGTGTGCTGATGCTGTTGTTCCCTGCTATTGAACTGTGTCTCCCCAATCTAGCCTTGCAACTGTTTCATTGATGGTTCACAGTAGGGAGCAATAGCCAGAGTTTAGACATTAATTAAGTGCTAGAACTCCTGGAGCAAAATCAGTTTATTTGGAGCAAATGAATACCATGTGCAGTGCAGCTTATTTAAACATATGAGGAGTTGAGCCTCATCTTTTTCCCAGCCAACTTTCCTCTCTGCATTTCTCAGTCAGCTTGCCCTGTTCAATATTCTGTGATTCTGTGAGTTTATTCCATGCAAAACAGCAGCCCCTGTGTTAAAGGCTTCTCACAGCATTAACCTTTCTTGAAAGTGCTTTGAAAGCCATAGATAATAAGTACTATGAATTGCAAAATACATTAAGTGTCTTGAAATCATTTCCACATGACTTAGTTCATAGTGGGCCTTCTCTCAGGCACCCACTGTAAAACACTCCTAGTCACAGCCTATCTCAAACTCATTTCTAACATGAAACATCCTGTAATGTTTCATGTTTCCCCCACCCTCACTCACAATTACAAAAACATTATAGCAGTGATATATATCACAAAACAAAGCAGTTTTCCCAGCTACATTATGAGTGGTAAATTCTAATGCTCTCAGGAGCTGTGAAGAGATTTCTGAAAACCACTTTTCACACTCCAGACAATGACTACCTCATACCAAGGAAGCTGCTTGAGGCTGAAGTTTGTCAACCTGACATGGGAGAAGTTCCGAGTGCTCCAAATGGAACTATTTATAACAGAGCAGAGCTTAGCCTGCCCAGCCATCTTCTGAGGGACCTGAAACAGGGCAGTGTCTTAAAACCTCCTGGCAAATTCTTGAAATCAGCATCCTCCTGGGAGACCTGGAATACAATTTGAAGACCTACACAAAGCAATTTTGACAGTTTGCATACAGGATGCATTCTGAACAAAAAAAAGTATGGTTTTTTTGAAGAAGATCAAGGAAGTGCTGAAGAATCCTAACTTGTAATCCAGCAACATCCAAGATCAGATATGACATTGCATGGTTATTTGAAGTATGGACATTATAGGAAATGGAATTTTACTGCTCAGCCAAGATCCTCTGTAGGCTAAATGCACAGCAATGGGGAGAAGATTAAAAAGGATGCAAAAAGTAATGCAGGCACAGCAGAAATTGCCGGTGACATAATGCAGGGAGTCTACCTTGAAACAATAGCAATAACAAAGGAGCAAGAAAATTGTGAGAGGCCCCAAAATGCTTCCTTCTGCCTGCTCAACACCAGCAGAGAAAAGAGGATGTTTTCACAGCAATAGAAAAATAATGAACAGTCAGGAGCAGGTAAGTATGCTCTATAGTCTAATAAAGTGAAGACAGATAGGCTTCCACTGGAATTTTAACAATAATAATAATAATTAGAGTTTATAAATCCAAAGATAAGTAAATCCTCTCCCTCCATTTTGCTACAAACAATCAGAAACATAAATAGCTTAGCCCAATTATTTCTGTCACTATCCATGGTTGATTTTATTGTTCTCAATTTAGAGGTCTTTGAAACATCCAGATGTAAAGATGGCCAGATTGCTCATCTTCCACAAACCAAGAGAACTGGCTGAGAGATGTCTTGGTAAGAAGACTGACAGTCTTCTATAATAAAGTCTTTATGTCTGGATCCCTAAATTAATGGCTGCAGCCACTGGATCAAAAGAATTTTATTCTAGTAAAAACTGTCAAGCTGATAACTCTGGAGACTGAGGGGTCTCATTTATTCATAGAGCAATTAAATTATAGAAGGCACCGGGCAGATTCTTCACAACTACACCTTTCCGTTGTTACTCAAATAAAATCTCTGTTCTGAGGCATCTCTGCTGAGGTGAGGGTGGCATTTAGCACAAATCCCGGACTGCATATGTGCAGTGGGAAACATCTGTCTCAGAAGGAAAGAGTGACATCCAGACACTTTGCAAAAGCCAAAGAACAAGCAACAGATGGCAGCAATTTTCATTCACTAGTGACTGGCTTGGACTCCTTTCTGGTTAACAAGTGTGAATGGCTTAATTATCTGTCCAGTTCTCTCAGACCTCTGTGTCTATCTAAAGCTGAGAAAACTGCGCACTTGGTGACAGTTGTTTTTTAAATTACCTAATAAAAACAAAGCTAGTAACAACACTCAATTCCCAGGTGCTTAGCTGCTCACAGGCTCTGCCTCTTGTCCAGGGGCCAGAATGGTGACATACATGCTCAGTTAAAAGGCCCAGGTTTTTCAGTGGGGTCCTGACTTTCTGCCATGAGCCTGACAGAGGTACAAAGAGACCAACCAGACGATTCAGCCCTTACCAAAAATGCAGAAAATTCTTTATTCCTCATTTTCTGCACCTGTAATTAGCACATCCTATGCTTGGAAACATAGAAAAAAGACACATAAACATACGAGCACTCTCTCTATGAATTGCTAAAACTGTCCCAAATCCACAGAGCAAGACAAAGAAACATTTAGGATTCCTGGCAACTGCTCATCTCCCAGCACATGCTAAACAAAACCCTGCTATCTAACAGGGGGAGAGGATGAATTAACATAACCACTTCTCCATACAGCAATTAGCAAATGAAATCAAAACAAAGGAAGTGTCCTCCATTAATCTTTCCCTGCCAAAGAGCAACTGACTGCCATATAATCCACAGCAATTAGCCCAATAATGGGAGCGCAAGAGATTTATCTTGAAGCAGGAATTAGGGAGGGCACGATTAATGTGCTGTACATCAGGAGTGCAGGCAAAGGCTGGTGATCCCTCAGTGCACGGTTGTTTGAGGAAACTGAAAACCTCAGCAGCCTGGAACCAGGCTGCAGCACATACACCCCGATATTCCCCTCTAACACACCCTGAGAAAGTCTGGCTGGCAGTCACTGCATGTGGGAGGGTGAGAGCCCATACCCAAATGCACACAAGCAAACTTTCAAGGCAGAGAACACCGAAGCTTACATATGGCTGTTCCTGAGTAGCAGGGGGGTTTGTATGTTCACTGCATGAGAAGATTCCAGGATGCCAAGGAGTTTAGGTGACATGGCCCATGAGGATGCAAGGATCCAAAGGAGTACTGAGAGATCTGCCACCATTTATCACCATGTCCCCCCAGGTCTACACTCTGTGGGAGATGAAGCCAGGGAAGCTCCAGAATAGCCACTGTTTGTAGGAACAAAACTTGATAACACAGTGAAATCTCTCACATTCTATTTTCTTTCCTGCTATTTAGATTTTTGAAATCACAATTCTCTGCTGCTTTTCACTTTTAGCTCTCAATTGCTGTTTTTTCTGCCTGTTTAACTTGATATTTTAGTGGGGATCTAGCTCAAGCAAACCTGCAAAGCAACTGAAAATTAAAGAAGATTGAGTAGTACAAAGCTAGAAAAAATGCAGCATCCTCTGCTGCAGGACAGGTGGGAGATCGGGTGAGAGAAGTCTTAACACACAAAATACAATTCATGCCTTTAGGTGAATATTCCTTAAATTAGAAGATGCATTTTCTTTCTTCATTTTCCCTTCTCCAGATTAACATGAAAAATGAATAGCAAACATGGAACAGCTTACAGGGACACTACAAAGCTCTTGGTTACATATGCATCAGAAATAGAAGAAAGAAAATTAAGAGGAAAAATTAATTATCTGAAGACAATCTTTGTTCTAAGCACCATTATTAGGCATCAGAAGCTTAAAGGACTATGCTTATTTTAATATAGCACAGGAAAAGGCATTTAAGGAGATTTACAAAGATTAGGACCTCTGCCATAAATATCTGTGCCAAAATTTTACTATGAGACAGTAAACAATTTATAGTCCTGTCACATTAAGTGTAATAGGACACAAGATAGTAACTGGATTCAACAAAATTCTTGTTTCAAGGATATTTGCAACACTTCAGAAAAGGACATTTTAAACAAGTGCAATAGGAAAAGTACAGACTCTGCATACTACTAAAATCAGTGCTGAAGTAGTGTGCAAATACCTTCTTGTCAACTGAAATATGGACTCACTAGACAAACCAACAGAGAATTTGTGTTGGGCAACTGGTCCCAGAGCTGTTGCATCTCTGGGGCTTTTAGGTATTCAGTCAACTCAAGAGGAATTCTGAGAGTTCTGTAATGAGATGTGTTTTGAAATCATCAGATTTAGCCATAGACACTCTACAGGAAGCTTGGTAACAGATTTAGCCCTTCTCCACTTAGAATAAATGGCTTTAGAGTTTCTATCCACTGCTGTACCACTGTACCCTGTCTGTGCTCCAGAACTGAGTCTGATGTTTTTTCACACAGCAAATAGAAGAGAAATAAATACAGAAATTGAGACAGGTTGAACCCACAAGTCATTTCTGAAAAATCTTGGATGGACTCACATTTCTAATCCTATAATTTTGCAGTTGATTTGTTTCAATAGACCAGAGAATTTGCTTCCGAAATCCAAAGTTTGACCCTTAGTCCCCATGTGTCATACTCCTAATTAGAAAATATCATGTACCTTTCTGCCGAAGAATACTGCTTGTAAGTGAGAAAAGGATTTATAAGTGTTCATCTAGAGGAGTTACTAAAATATCAGACAAGGGTTAAGAGCAATTTGAAAGACTACTCAGTAACAATGATTCAGTTTAACTGTCTTACCAGTTCCTCTTTAGATTTTATTTCTTCTCTTTCTCCTTCCTACACCCTCCCTCTCGTCCTGCTCAGAAAATCTGCAAATCTTTTCTCTGTTATCATGTCCTTTAAGCTTCACAAGGAGGACATGTTCACTCCTGGAATATAATGTATAGATTTCCTGCATGTGCTTAGCATACTCAAAATGGGGGAATGAGGTGGCAAAAGTAAAAAAGTAAGGAACCAGCTCCAGTGAGACAGTCACAGTTATACACGAACATGAAGCTTCAGCTCTCTTGAAGTTCTCAGAGGTTTAATCCTTCTCACTTCCCTGAATCTTCATCAACTTACCCAGCAAGGTCACTTTGCCCTGGCTGTGGTGGTCTCCCACAGAATTGGTTGAGCTGTTTCTCTAGCTCACGTAACACTATGTTTAGCATTGCTATCATGGGTCTCTTTTTTTTTTTTTTTTTTTTTAAGTGTTAATTTACCATGCTTCATCAATGTTTTTACGAAGAACAAAACAGAGGATACCATTTCTGAGGTCCTCCTTCCAGCATACAGCAGTTGCTTCCCAGGAACTGCAGAGTAATGCATCTGGCACTGTTTGCTATTCTCCAAAAGCATCAGCATATCTTGCCATCTCACACTGATAATCTAGACCTAAATATGCATGAGAAGACAACAGCAGCTGGCCCTTAGTGCTGCCTTCTGGGGAATGCTTAATAGCAGCAACACCAACAGATTGTGCCAGAGAATTCAGTTCTTAGGCAGACAATTCCACCTTCTCCCACAGTCTGTCTCCTGCCCATTACAGCTGACACATTCCCATGACACAGAGACCAGCACAGACCTGCCAACATAGCCCAGCACAAGCTGCAGCTGCATCTCCATCTATCCACTTACAGCAGTCTTTCTGACAGTATTTCTGTCAAGGGTGAGAAAAGGGTGGCATTCAGCCAGTTTGCCTGCCCCACTGCCGTACAAAATGGAAATGGAGGGGAGAACATCAGAGGTGAGCTCATGGCTGCATGGCTAGTCTCCTAGTGGTTTTCCTTTGGCGGACAGCTTGCAAAAAAATTATTATTTGTCGCCAAGTTTTAGTCACTGGGGTACTAGCAGCCTTCACTCTTGATGCATTCATAATTCATATTTTTAATATCTTTTCACCTGCACATGGAGAAATGCTGGAAGCCATAAGAGCATGGCCTGGCAGAATTCAGTCTGGTCTAGACTGAACAAAGCTATAGCCACATGGGGCATTCTCAATCATCCGTACTCTTCCTCTAAGCAGGGACACTGTTGTACCTTAATTTGACAGCAAGAAAATAAAGAGTGGTTTAAAATGAAAGCTGTTAGTCAAGGATTTCATCATAACAGACAGATTTGGAAAGAACAAAGTTCTCATTATACTGACTGTTGAGATTCTCCTTTGTGAAACTGTGACAAATCTAATAGTGCATGGGGGGATATTTTTTAATAGAGTCAACAGGCAGATGGATGAGATTTTAGACAGGCAGAGACAGAAGTGTATAAACTTCAGCCAAACACAAAGAAAGAGAAACTGCCTGGGAAAATGTAACTGAGAGTAGCTCAGCATGGCTTGGTGTTGGGAGCTGAACTTGCAGCTTTGACAAGGCTGACTTTAAGGCGACCTTCAGTGAAGCTCTTTAACAGTGTATGCTGGGCAATCGCTGGTAAATCTTTATTAATTTTAATTGGCGGCACCCATTTATAAGAACCATTAAAAAGGATAAATTGAGCCCATCCGGCGTAATGTCTTTTGTTAATTAGTTTGTCAGCACTGTTTTAATATCCCCTAATGACTTCATATTTCAGGCCTGACATTAAAGGAGACACTGTGAGAAAGGAAATGGTCTTATCACCGTGTACATTTTTTTCTTTTTTTGAACAAAAAGTGTCCTTCCAGGCCTGACCAAGGTTAGGTGTCATTTAACTCAGATAGACAGGTACCACAAGACTTGGAAGGACCCTATCACCCTATCCAAACCTTACCTTGCTACTGAACAACATGCTCTGCTAAGATTTTCTCTTTTTACAGACCCGCACAACAGCAGAAGGAATTAAAAGTCATTAGTCACCAAATTCCCATCCTCCATAGCTCATCATGGACCTATCTTTAGTGTCAAAACACAGTCATGTGGGAAAAATACAGGAAAAACCTGGTACACAATTGCAGCCATGCCTCCCTTAAGCAAAACAGGTTAAACCCCACAGAGCTGAAGGTCTTTTTAGTCACAAGGACATGCACAACACTGATATTCTGATCTGTCTTGGGGACCACAAACGTACAAATGAGATGTTAATAGAGGAAGAGCATCAACAAAGAATGCTTTGTACATGGATTTAATTTGTAAAAGAAGACCAGAGAGAAATTATTTCTCTGGAGATGATGCTTGGTCTGGAACAAAGGTGAGTGAGCAAATCTGTGATTTTGGTGTCAACAGTTTTCTTCTTGTGCTCGTCCTGTATTTCTCATACTAGCATACTCAAAGTTTTATCCTGGAAGATTAAGAACTTTAATTCAATTATGAATGTTGGAAAAGCACTTCTTATGAGTACAATATTTTAGACCTTTACATCTCAAATAGGTTATGAAGATTTTAAATTAGCTAATAAAATCAATCTAGAACATTTTGCCCCTTTTCTTTACTATATATGCACTTGATAATTTTTATACAAAGAGGAAGTGTATTCAAGGAAGGGCCAGGAGAAGGATCAGCTGTAGTCATCACAGAAGATAACACAGCCCATGGTTGTGTGAGAACTCCCTTTATGAGGTGAACCTTGTGTACTTAGACACCTTGTTTGTCTCCTCACACATCTGTCATACAAGTCTTTGAGCTCATGCACACCAAAATTATTCATCCAGGAAAGCATTTCCTCACTATGAGGTCTGCAGCAAGTTTTGTTTCCACTCAGTTTCCTACAGTGACTTGTTCAATCAAGGGGAAGATCCTGAATTAACACTGACTTTTTGTCAGTGAAGGGTTGTCTCATGAGCTGGATTCTATTAGGTTTTTTCATTTAAGATTACAGTAGTTGAGCAATATGAGGCAAATAACATCCCCCAGTAGTTAATATTACATTTGATGCTTTGGTGCCTAATGTTGGATTAATTCACATGACGGTGAAGTGAATAAGTGAATAATAATAGAAAAATTAGCTTTTTTTCTGTCTTACACAGCTTTGCAAATCATGAATGTTTTCAGTAATTGTAAGGTGCTTATATTTATGTTGTAATAGTAAAAGGAAAATGAAGTCTTTAGCTAATAAAATAATGTATTCTTTCTTTCAAATTTTAAATTTACCCATACATGGCTCTTCATAGGCATCATACTGAGAATTGCAGAGAGACATGTTCCGCTTTGTTAGATCACCTTTCAGCAAAACACAACAAGTAATTACTGTAGCAACTGAATCAGTTAACAGTTTTATTACTGAGCAAAATCCTTGCCTCAAAGTCATTTGAAATCTCACTGTAAGGGCCTGAAGAACTAACAGGTTTTGCTTTTTCCATTAAAATTTAAGGTTAATGATTTTATGAGATTTTTTTTATGGATATACAGTCACAGCATTTGAATATTAAAAGCTGCTCTTTGATCTCCTGAAAGCCATCCTACCATCATTGCAAGCTTGTACCATTTTTCATGCAGATTTAAAATTTTCAGAGGACTGCTAAAACCATACCCTATTGTGAAGCACACAGTAAAAGCATGCCTAGGGTGAAATAGATATTCCCAGCAGTCTGAACACCTCTTTGAATGAACTGCCTTTGCAGGGAATAAAAGTCTTGAGTTTTTTCCTCCAACCAGCCTGTCTCTTGTGCACTGGTGTGCTCTACAGAACTCAGCCTTTCATAATCAAAGGTCTGCGTAACACTGGCAGCAGAGCTGGTACTTAGTCTCCATTTTGCAGCTCTGACAAATATGAATTTACATAATAGTCTTTCATTTCTATAAACCATAGTTATTCGTGACAAGCATATTTCCAGTCTTCACCACAGAACAAAACCTTGTGTTTTCATTGTTCCAGTACTCCCAGCTCTCGTTGCACAAAAAAATTATGCCTTAATAAGTTTTGCTATTGCTAGCTGGAAAGTGAAAAAAGACAATTTTCATCAGATGCATTAACTCAATGACAGTTGAAATTCACCTGGGAATTGAAAAAGAAAGAAACTAATATTCCTGTTTCCAGTCACATCTAAGAGCCAGAGAGAAGAAAGTGGCATCTACCAGTACCAAAATATGGCAAAGTAAGTCCTAGCCCTTCCAGTCTATTCCCCTATATATTCTAACACTATTTTCATCTGTTGACGTCCTTCCTTCTTTCATATAAAATTTTCTGTCCTCCAGCATGTCACTGTTAATTCTGTTCTTCAAGGTTTAGTTATCTAATAAGGAAATGTCCAAATAGTAATAAAATGTCTATAAATAAAATTTAATTAAATAAAAATTAAATTTAAAAATTAAATAAATTAAAATAAAAATTTTAATAATTTTTAAGTTAGTGAATGTGCCTAACATATTCCACACACTTTAATAAAATTTTAATGCTTTATTGCCAACTTCTAATAAATTGTAGTTTTTATCCAAAATGCAGCCTGACAAATTAAAACAAAACAAAACAAAAACAACACCAAAAAAACCAAAAAACAACAAAAAAAAAAAACCACCCCAAAAAACAAAACAAAAAAAAAAACACAGAAAAAACCCCACCAACCAACCCACATCTTAGTACCTAAGAAATGTGGCAACCAGAAAAATAACCTGACCAGTCTATATAAGTCTGTATAATTTATTTTACAAATGTGAACAGCATTACAGGAAGGCGCCATCCATGACATACAGACCCTGTATGTGTCAGCTGAAGTACCCTGAGTGGTCCTCCAGGCTTGCTCTGATCCCATTACCTGCCAGAAATCATCAAGGAACTTAGGCAAATGTATCTGTGTGCCTGGATTACTCACTGCATATGTTGAAAATATCAAGTTGAAGCAAGAAAAACATCACAACCCATATTTACACGAACACTCTTTTTTTCAATAAAGCTGTTGTTAATAATAAAATTGAGCTGTTAATTTCAATAACAGACAACTACATGCAATATATTCCTTTCAGAAAGCCCACAACAAAATATTAACTAGTAGTTCCCAGACTGGAGTAACAGCTGGGAGGCCAACATCAGCCGTTCCATCAGAAACAGAAAACTGTACTGATACAACAAGGGCTGGCAGGGCTTCAGACAGTGTTTCAAGTGGACCCTTATCTCAGCTGGTATTGAACCTGAAGTCGCTTTCTGCAGAGAGCAGCCAGCACTGCCTCCGTCACCATGTGAGTTTGGCATCCCACTGTGATCCTGATGTTTGCTGGAGGCCTGGTGGCCTTCAACAAATTTGTCTGCCTCACATGCTAATATATGCATGTGTATGGATGCAACAGCATTACTGACTCCAGAGCTGATCAGGTTCTGGGAGACTTTCAGACATGACCTCATAGCATGCTCTTTTGCCCTCTCCGACTCACTCTCTTCTGGTGTCCCTTCCTACCCCCATACACAAACACCTATGGAATCCATTCACACCCACACAGAAGAGGCCTTTCCAGCATTCACACAGGAGATCTGACACTTCTGGGAAACAGCAGAGCTGTTAGGTGGTACCATGTGAACTGTACTCCTATGTGCAGTGGCTCAAGAAGTGATGTCAACAGGCCTGTGACAGTCAGAGTGAAAGCTACAAATTTACTTGTTTACACTGAATATAATTTTTCTTTAAAAAACTACTAAGAACTATAAAGGTAAAACAAATGTGAAGTTATTCAAGTGGGTTTTTTTATTTAGCATATTTTTAAATAATAGATTAAAACCAAGTTCAAAATCACCTGCTTTGATCAATCATCAAGAGATCATAGTCTATTTTTTCATCAGAATCATAGTCTATATAATTTTTCATATAAAGGTAAAACAAATGTGAAGTTATTCAAGAATCATAGATTAAAACCAAGTTCAAAATCACCTGCTTTGATCAATCATCAAGAGATCATAGTCTATTTTTTCATCAGAATCAGCTTTGTAGCTTATTGTAGCAGCACTGGAAAAAACAATTGCCTGATTTTCTCTCATGGGAAAGAAATATAAAACGAAACAGAAAAAAAATCACATAAATTTATGCAAAATCAGAAATGTGACTGTTTGTGTCATATGTTCCCATGTCCCAGGACCATTTAGCCAGCAGCTTGTTAGTCCTGCACCATGGTAAGCATCCGGCATCAAAGGACAGTGGTGCTGTGTTAGCCTGCACTTACTGTACAGATCTCAAACCACTGCTCAATACCCTTATCCTCATTTTGCAAAGAAGAAACTGATACATAAAGAAAAATTGTTTGATATTGATGGCAGAATCAGGATACGTCTGCTAATGCTTTTTTTATGGAAAAATACTTTTCTTTTTTCTTTAGTATGGAGGACTAGAAAGTTGAGGCTGCATATTTCTCAGCTCTTCTTTGACAAGAAACCTATTAATCTTCCCAAATTCCCTTATTTTCTTCAGTATTGCCCTCTCTGTAACTTCTCACAAACCAATTCCAGGTCACAAGTGGTCAGAAGTGATAGAAACCTTCAGTACCAGTAGTTTAAATGAACAATTCCCTCTTTGGCTTCAGACCTGTCACCTATAATCTCACCATTTTCTCTTAATCCATTGCTTCCTATAATGAAAACAGTCACAACTGTAATGAAAATAGTTTTGAAAATAAAATGGTTTTATAATGTAGTTCAGAAAGGAATAAAAACCTGCAGAAGTCAATTAATAGGAGTCCCATCAACCCTATTCACAAGACTACACTAAACTTTTTTTACAGAAGAGAAAATAACCAAAATCAAGCAAACATTAAGATAGTTCACTAAGGTGGAATTTGTCTCCAAACATTTGCTAGCTCACCCCTGTCCTTTGTTACCCAGTTTTATTCAAAGAAAACAATCCACTGAAAAATCCATCTGAATAGCCTTGATCTGGAACCTATGTACAATGACTTCCTTACCTGTGTTTTGTAACACATACAATGTTGCTTCCATTCTCCAGCCAAAAATAATGCAGTTTTGGAATAAATTTCTTGCCAAGAAGCTCCCTTTTTGCTTTGTGGGACCATTCCACATTAAACTCATTATTTCTAATGAGATCTTTCAATCAACCTGTTCACAACCACACAGTTTCACAGAATCATAGAATGGTTTGGGTTGGAAGGGACCTTAAAGTCATCTAGTCCACCTCCTTGCCATGGGCAGAGAATCTTCTAGTAGAAAGTGGTTTCAAAACCAAGAAAAGTACACTGAAAAGGCAAGTGAAGTGCTATTGTCCCTTAGGGACGCAGGGTTTTGAGGATGAAGAGGAGACGAGAATCTTGACTCCATAATTAGAAGACTTGATTTATTATATTATATATATATTACATTATAACTATACTAAAAGAGATAGAAGGAAGAAGTTTTCAGAAGGCTAGATAAGAATAGAATAGAATAGAAAGAATGAAAACAAAGCAGCTATCCTGGGCTCTGTCTGGGACAGCTGAAGTCCTTGATTGGCCACCAACTATAAACATCAGAGATGGGCCAATCACAGATGCACCTGTTGCATTCCACAGCAGCAGATAACCATTGTTTACATCTTGTCTCTGAGGCCTCTCGGTTTCTCAGGAGGGAAAAATCCTAAAGGAAGGATTTTTCACAAAAGATGTCTGCAACAAAGTGCACTTTAGTATTTATATTAGTAATCCAGAGCTACTCTCAGTATTTGCCTGCCTTTATGGAGGGGTGAGGCAATCACAAGAATAGATCAGCATCCACTCAAGCACTTCCAATAACGTTTTCATTGTCTTCTCCATTCATACCAAGCATTGTGTACATCGGCAGGCCCTCCATATCCATAGAGAAAACTGAGACATGGTAAAAGGGAAGCTGGTTAGAGGTGCTTAATCCAGGGGGTACTAGAGGTGGTCAGGTCAGAGCCTACTGAAGGGTTACCAGGCTGAGTTCTGCCTGGGGGAAACACAGAATTATCCCTGGCAGCAATTGTCCTGACTCACAAGACATGCGGAGCCTGGTCGAAGCGCAAGCCTAGCCGTGAGTACTGCAAGCACCAGTCTAACTGCTGGCTCCTCTGCCCAGCCTGGGTGACAGGAAGAGAGGCTACCTGCAGAGCAGCACCTGGTGGCAGCTGGAACAGCAGCACTGCTTCTGGATCCTCCTGCCTGCGCACCTCAGCCTGTTGGCAGAGCTCACAATGCAGCTGCTCACGGCAGGCTTTCACAGAACAGGTCCACTAAGTTCTCACTGTATCTGACAGCAACTAATGCCTGAAATCACATTGGTCTTAAAAACAAAGACTGTCCAGAGTTGCAATATTCAAGCACAGTCCTTTTCCAAAACCAGAATCTCTTAGCATAAGGCTTATCTCAGAGCCAACTGCATTGCATCAGCCTCCTGCAAGAAGTACTGTGAAAGGTTTTGACCTTTTTTTTCCATTTGGGGACAAAAGTGTTTCAATCATACCATCCAACACCTAAACAGGAACAGATTCTCACTCCCAAGTTTGAAAATCAGAAGTAACACTTTAAAATAGCAAGCAGCAATCTTCGTGACAGTGAAAAATTCACTTGGAAAGCATCAAAGTGTGTGGAGACCTCACACAGTTTGAAGGAGCTGGTTTTTTGAGATCTAGCTGTGGCTCACTTAGATGGGTCCTAGAAACAGCTCTTGATTCCCCCCACACAAAAGATTGGGATATCAAACAAGTGCTCTCAGAAAGGGCACTAATTCTCTTTCTGCTATTATTCTGTACAGAGATCTCATGCAAAATTCTGCCCTCCAGGTGATACAGTAATATGAGTTTATTCACATCAGCTCACTCATGATCTGACCTGAAAAAAAGGACAATTGTTGAAAATAAAACTATTTTTAAAGTTGAGGGAAATCCTCACAGTTGATTTGATTAATATTTTTCACACAGCTTTCTACATGCAATACATATAACTAAATAATTTATATAACCAAATTCACACTTTCACTGAATCATCTATGCAGCAAATAGTGATCAATTCACTCTTTGCAACAAAATTAACCTGACACTGCTCTCAGCCATGAAAAAATAACAAAGCAGGAGTTGTGAATTTCTCTGTTACCTGAAAATCAAACAAATTCAGCAGAAACATTTTGCTACTGTCTATCCAATAAAAATGTTATATATCTTAGAAGAACAGATTCAATTCCCTATTCATACTTGGCAATTGTTAGCTAACCCTGTGAAATTCTTCAGAAGGTGATGAAGCATGGGCTGGATAAATGGGTTGTGAGGTGGAGTGAAAACCTGCTGAACTGTCAGGGGGTTCAAAGGGTTGTGATCCATGGCTGGAGGCCAGTCACTAATAGTGTACATCAGGGCTTGATTCTGGGGCCAGTAGTATTTTACATCTTCATTGGTGGCCTAGCTAATGGGACAGGGTGCAGCCTCTGCAATTTTGCAGATGGTACAAAACTGGGAGGAGTGGTTGACACACCAGAGATTAGTGCTGCCATCAGAAGGACCCTGGTCAATAGGTCATGAAAATTAACAGAGCAAAATGCCAAATCCTGTATCATGAGTGAAATAACCCCACACACCAGTGCAAGATGGGGCTGACTAGCTGGAAAGACGCTCTGAAGAAAGGGATCTGGGGATACTGAACATGAGCCAGCAATGTGCCCTTGTGGCAAAGAAGGCAAATAGCCTCCAGCACTGGATAAGCATTGCCAGCAGATTGAGGAAGCTGTTCCTTCCATTCTGCTTAGCTCTGCTGAGATCCTACCTGGAGTGCTGGGTCCAGGACTGAGCTTCCCAGAACAGGAGACATGAACATAGTGTAGGAAGCCCAGCACAAGAGCCACAAAGATGATTTAGGGTCTGAAACCCCTATCATATGAGGAGAGGTTGAGAAAGGTGAAATTGTTTAACCTGGAGAAAAGAAGATGCAAGAATCTTACAAATGTGCAAAAATGCCTATTCAGAAAGAGGAAAGAAGACAGAACCAGATTCTTCTCAGTGGCACCCAGTGACAGGATGTGGGAATCCATAAAAATCAGAGGGTTTTAGGAAGGTGGTAAAAAGACAGGCCCCAGATACGGCAGAATTGTGAAGTGCTAAAACAGCAGAAAAGATATCTAAGCAGTAGCGAAGACATGGGAAATAGAACAATGGAGCTGTGTAGTTTGGCTTTCTAAGTTGCAAAAAGTTTATTTTAGTAAATATTTAGAAGGTTAAGTTTGAACAGTGCTCTGTGCTTTGTCTCTTATAAACAAGCCATTGTATGCAAGAATAGGCTACCATTGTTTTAACCAAAGCTACGTGTGCTTAAGGTGATTGGATAGAACTACTGTCAATATGCTTTTGCTCTCTGTAATTGGCTAAGATGGCTTTATGGTATGTTGTAACATTAAGTTTCTTTGGCCTGCTGACTGAACAGCGAGCTGTTAGCATTGCTCCATTGCCATACCCATGTAATGAGACTGATGCTGAAAAATAAATAGCTCACGACGCTTTTCACAGTGGTCCCGTCCCATCCGTGTCTGTATATAAATTGCTGGCACACAACAGGACAGGAGGCAATGAGCACACAGTGAAACACAGGAAGCTCCATTTAAACATAAGAAAAAGTGTGATAGTGGGCAAACACTCAAACACACTATTTCAACATAACTTTAATCAGTGGCTGTGGATTCCATGCATTTGTGTGCTCTGACACCTCCCCATATATTTTTACATGTATATAACCATTCTGCAGTGTTCCAGATTCAACTTTTTAAGCCATCACAACCTTGTACTCCCAGAGCGTCAGAATATGAAACATCCAAATAACATTGACATCTAGCTAAGTTTATGTCAGTTCTGAACTCACTGCACTCTTGAAGGTTATGCAGAAACAGAAGAAGTAGATACAATAATAAAGGAATTTTTATACCAGACTGTAGTTTGTAAATTGGCTAGAAATATCTCTTCAGCTACTTTGGCATTATTTTACTCCTCTAAATCTAAAAGAAAACAACACAGTTAGTTTTCACTACCTGATCTTTAAATTTTTCTTCATCTTCACTTTTCACATTTCCAGCAAACACAGCACTATACTAAGCAAAAATGCAGAAAACTCAAACCACCTACAAGTTAAGTGTCTCCTTGGGCTGATATCACAGGTCTTTTTGCTAATCACTTATTCAAGTACACATATCCTCAGTGCCTGTCTTTGTGAGATAATTTTTTATTATCAGTGGACTCAATTCAGTATTTGTTTAATTTTCAGTCCATGGAATGTAAAAACTCCAGCAATACAACGGGGGAGGTGAAAAAAAACAGACAGTAAAACTTTAGTTGTCACAGATACAATCTACCTCTGGGCAAACTTTTCCTACCTGGAAAAGTCAGATGCAAAGACTATGGCCACATCAATGAAAATAAAGAAGCAAAATGTCTGGTGACTACAAAGAAAATGTTTATTGAGATGGGTCTTGAAATGAAATATTTGTCTTCTTTGGCTATACCTTTGGCTAGCCTTCAGCTGACCTACAAGGTATTTGGCAAAGTTCACCCAACAGAGATAGAAGACACAAGAACTGTTCTAGGTCAGACCAAAGGCCAGTCTAGCCTGATACCGTATCTCCTACACTACCTCACAGTCACTGAATGTGCAATCCCAGAGCAGAATCAACTCTGGAACAGTCATCCTGAATAGAGGCATGTAAAGAATTCATCTTGCTGTCCGTGCTACTGTGAACAGAGACCAAAGATGGATACCAAGGGAAAGGCATAAGAATAAAGCAGTCCTACAGCCTGTGCATATGAGAGGAGCCTGCTCTAAAACTTTCAAAGTAACCAGCTGTGGCTTGTGGAAGAAGATATTCCAGTGAGGCTGTATTACACTGTGATTTTTAAGGCATTAACTTCAAAGACAAGCATTGATGTATTTAAAACAAATCAAAAAAACAGCACCAATACCCTCTCCCATTCCAGATCCCATTATGATCATAAGCCAAGTAGAACATCATGATAAATATGCTGTGCCCATACACCTGTGAAGAGTCCCCAGCCTGCAGTGGAAACTGGAAATCTGTCAAAAAGAAGACAAGTGAGCCCCAGTGGCCTTCTGTGATGAAGGGACATTAGTGGACAAGGGAAGAGCTACGGTTGTTATCTGGACATTTGTAAGGCCTTTGACGCAGTCCCTCACAACACCCTTCTCTCTAAATTGGAGAGATATGGATTTGATGGATGGACTGTTTGGCAGATGAGAAATTGGCTGAAGTGGACAATGGCTCAATGTCCAGACAAAGATCAGTGACAAGTGGTGTCCAGATGACTGGGATGAGAACAGTTTTTTATCTTCATCAATGACATAGACAGTGGCATTGGGTGCACCTTCAGCAAGTTGGAGTGCAAGAACCACATTGAGTGGTACAGGTGACATGCCAGGGAGACAGACTGCCATCCAGAGGGACCTGGACAAACTCAAGAAGTAGGTCCATGGGAACCTCATGAAACCAAGTGCAAGGGGCTACACCTGGTATTTAACACAGACTGGGGGATGAAGGAATTGAGAATGGCTGAGAGAGAAAAGGAATTGAGGGTGCTGGTGGCTGAGAAGATGCACATGAACTGACAACACTCCCTTGCAGTCCAGAGAGCCAAACATATCCCAGGCAGCATCAAAGGCAGTGTGGCCAGCAGGCTGAAGGGGTTTCTACTGTGCACAAGGTACCAACACCCAGCAACACAACTGTGTCACAGGAAAAGCAAAAGTTGAATGACGACTGCAAGTGCAGAGCTTCTGGCAGGAGAATTGCACAGCAGAGGGAGCAATTGCCCTTCATCACAGACGCAACTGAGTCCTTTTATTCCTTACAGCATTAGCATTGCTGTAGCTGCAAATTATTCTAAGATGATTTGTTCACCAACATAGTAGCTCTTATTAGATGAAACATGAGAACTGAAAAAAACCAAAAACAACCCTGCAAGATCAAAAATCCTCTGAGTACAGCTAAGTACAAGAACTCTGCATTGACTTTGATAGGCATTGGTAAAGCATCCAAGAGAAAAAGCAGCTGGTCTCTCTCTGTTCAGGAAAAGAGAGAGATAATTGCTAGTGTGAAATAGTGAGAGTCTGTGAGAAGGGAAATTATCATTCATTATAATAACTATGCTGAGTCTACAGTTGATAGTGACAGTTTTATATTCTAAGATATAGAAGGTGTTTTGAGAACAAAAGACATGAGTTCAGGGGTAAACCAACTGTGTATGTGTTTATTCTTGCTAGTTTTCTGTGAGAGTTTATTCTGGTATGTAGTCATTTCTTAGCTTAACCTACAAAGCTTCCAGGACACCACTTGGTGCAAAGGCTGAACAAGGTTACATTCTTGGCAGGGAGAATGTAGCAGCTAGAGACATGGGAGATGGACTCTGGGGTGTATTATTCCTATTAACAAACAGGAAGACACTCCAATTCAGAATGCATCTGGGAAATGTGCTGCAGGTTGCACAGCACTGTGTTTACAGAACCTCACAGAGAAGATGTGTCTCATGCCTTACACAATTAGGGTCACTGCAATGCAAGGAATTTTAGCTCACACTGTTCACACATGATTATGGCAAAATCAGTGATAAGATGAGAGCAGGTGGACACATTCAGTGATTTGTATTAATACCTAAAAGCAATACTTGCTCTCATTCCATTCTTTAAACCTTTACTTTTCTAAAAGAGAAAAAATACAGCAAATTTCCATTTGCAGTCTTCTGTCTACCAGACTAGTCACAGTTATACCAAGTGTTAGTCTTAGCTATCTTTTCATTTGCACCCTTTGATGCCCACTAATATAATAAAATTTAACATTTTGGCCTTCCCTTTGCTATCCAGTCAAATCAGTTACAGGATCTAAAACTGAGAAATCGGACCTTTCCTCTGCAAGGGTTCCCAAGAAGAGCAACTTAGTCATCAATTAAAGAAATAACTCATCAATTTATTAAAATTAATTGATTAAAAAAATATTTGGGTTATTTTCAATAAACCAAGACATCTTAATATAAAATAAACTGCCAGAAGTCAAGAATGATAACATATAATAACCAGTTTTATCATAACCACACCACTGGAGGGTAACTTCCACCCTTTCCAGGGACCAGTGAACTGATAGATGCTGCCTGCAGCACCAACTTCCTCCAAAGGTCCACTTCCCAGGACAGAGGGCATCAATGTCCTGGATGAAATCAGTGCAAGTGCCTCCGAGCCTGGCACGTGTATCTGCCCTGCAGCTGACTACATTCTCACTGTGGATATCCCATCACATACAGCAAGGGTACTAACCACCAAGAAGTAGAAGTTACTTTACTTGTCCAGCCCTGAGACCAGCAGGAATCACCACAAAAAGTACAAATGGGTACAAAAAGTACAAAAGCACCGTAACCCAAACGACCAGAAACTCCACAAGCAACTAGTGAGGATCTGGCCCTTTGTAACAGTTGGTTTCAGGCCAAGAAAAAGCTGAACATCCATAGGGATGGCTGTGAATTGGCCACGGCTCCACCTACAAACAGAGAAAGCTGCTGCCATTCATCTCACAAGTGTTCTTGGAATTTGCTTGCTACAGCTTTAAAAAAGGTCAGATAGAAGGTGCTCAAAAAAGAGTTATGCTGTGATCACTCCGGCTGTTTTAACTGGGCAGCCAGCTCTGCCTTGTGACAGACAGCTGGGAAATGCAGCTACCGAGAGACTGAATTGTAGCCACATTTAAGCACTCGTGTTTCATCAAGCACATAAAATGTACAGCAGGAATTTGGGGGATAGAGCAGCTGCATTATGAGGAGAGATTTCTCTCCCTAATTTGAAGATGTGCTGGCTGAGAACTGCAAAATCATGAAGGTAGTTGAGAGAGTGAGAGCAGATTGTTAGTTACCAAACCTTGTAATATTACAAGTATGGGCACTCACTCAAACTGCATGCAAGATAGATTTCAGACAAACAAAAAAAATTTATTTTGCAAACACAACTGTAGTGAAATTTTGATCATGTGGGACTAGGAGACTACAGGCTACAAAAAGAGAATTTTTTATGGACAGCCATTCCAAAATAGGTAAGGGAATGGCCAGAGGTGTACCTCCCAGAGATTTTAATCCAGTGACTGTGGATGCTGAGGGAGAATGAGGGGAATGCACAAATTAATGGCCAGGATCATGTCCTAGCTCCATGTAGTATTGCCTGCTGTTACTGTCCAAGGCAAAGATACCTGTCTAGGTGGGCCTTAGGTTTGACAACATAAGGTATTTCTTACACTTTTATGCATGAAACCATGACTGGAGAAAGTCATTGCCACTTTAGGCCTAAGAGCCCAGACTCACTGCAGGAGAGGCAGCTGGCGTGGCTTCACCTGAAATCTCTGTCAGACCACATGTACTTTAGAAACCTGTGCAGAAGTTATAATGCATACACATTGAAGAAACTGCTTCTGCCCCAAAGAGTATTGAAGCTAAATTCAGAATTGTTTCTGTTATACCCTGGTAGCTATAGCTACGGAACTTCCGCAAAAATTCCCTTGCTGTTTTTCCTTACATGCAGCTCCTGTCCATAATACTCCCTGCTCCAGAGAAACTCAGTGATGGCACCAGGCTTTGTCTCTGTTACAGTATGAATTTCTCCCCAAAACTTGCAACGAAACAAGTAAGCTCGATTTACAGCTTCATAAAGGTGGTATCTAATAATGGCATGCTTGTCCCACTCTCACAATATGAGAGCAGAGACTTGTAAAGAAAAAATCTGTCATTTGCTGGCACTCAAACACATGCTGGCTTCCTCTGAGCACAACAGATTTCACCTGCTTCCTTCCTTTTCCTTTCAGCTAACACAGCTGTGACGGATATGTTTCTAACACACACAGCACATGTGCCACATGTCCTTTATCTTCCTCTCTCCATTTCTA
Organism: Emberiza elegans; assembly: GCA_024865655.1. Lineage (NCBI taxonomy): Eukaryota > Metazoa > Chordata > Aves > Passeriformes > Fringillidae > Emberiza > Emberiza elegans. The sequence goes on along the minus strand of JALJVW010000139.1, from coordinate 48,813,001 downwards.
CGCCCCTGAAGTACTGAGAGGAAATTGAGCTGGCCAGAGTTATGTGGATGCATGCAAGGCCCAATTAAAGAGTCAGGACACCAGATGGATTGACAATAGCTGCTGCTCCTCCTATGTATTAAATGCCACCTCTTTTCCCAGAATTTTCCATAACATATGCAGTGGGCACCAGTCTAAACTTGACTAAACAACTTATCCAGTTTCATACTATAGTGGATGGGTGGGTGGATTTCTGAATATGCTTGTGACTTCTCAGGAAGCCATAAGAAAGATAGATATAATTTTAGTGGAGCCCACTCCTTTCTCAAGTTTGAGGAAAAATCTGTTTCCATTTTCTCTGAAGCTGCAAGGCAAGTAGGAAGGCACAACATTTTCATCACTGAAATCTAAAAACTATGACCATACACTAGCTCATTTCTCAGCATTCCAAATATAACTGGAAAGCATAGTGTTGTATAACACAAGAAGACAAGCACTGCCCTACAGTGATAGAGATTTTATCTAGCTCCCATTTCAATGGCAACTGGCCAGCTAGAATTTGTTCAGAAGTATTTATTTTATAGCAAGATGAGTTACACTGGTCTAGTTGCCCAGAGAAGAAATCATTGGAAATTACAAGAGGAAATAAACTATTAAAGCCATACATTTCCTCCACCAGGCATCATAAAGGTATAATCCACTCTGTACCATTAGACAGAACTGATTTGACAAGGTTGTCTGAGATAGCAGAGAACTGGACTAGAATCCTTCCCAGTGGAAGTGAACAGAGGACAGTGTCAACTCTTCTAAAACTGGGAGTAACAAATAAGACAATTGGGTTCTCGGCAGTACAAAACAGCAGATCTTTACCAAGACCAGCTTCTCACAACTGCACTATTAATGAGATCACCTCTCTCCAATGGCCTAAAAAATTTAATAATCAGAAAACTGTATGATCCTGAAGTCATTCTGGTTGTGGCAAAGGAGAGTCATGTAAAAATATTCCTAAAACCAAACAAGCAATGAAATGGGAAAGAGACATGAGAAGACACTAGAATGGGTTGAATGTAACCAGGCCCTGGCACCAGACATCAAAGCCATTCCTTGGCATCAGACATCATGCAGGAAAATTACTGCTGACAGAGGCAGACAGAAGAAGTTGCATTTATTGGAAATATTCTCTAAATTTCAGGTTTTCTAGATTCTAAGTTAATCCCAGCCCATTTTTAGGAATTGCCTTTATTTTTCATTGTCCTGCAGGAAAAACACTTGATGCTACACATTTTCATTCTTAACCACTAGATGTCACTCAACCCATTTCTCTCCCATGCCTACCACTTCGGAAATTCACTCCCAAGGGAAATAAAACGTAAAAAAAAAAAAAAAAAGTTAAAGAATCGCTTCGGAGAAAACCAGAACATGCCCCATAGCGCACAAAGTTTTCCCAAACACTGTTTCTTTGTAAGCCTGAAGTAGCTTTCAAATACACATAGGTCAAGACGTTTTGAAGCTGAGACAGATTCAGCACCACTTTCAGGTGGAGAGGGTAAAAAGATCAACTCCACAGGTACGGGCACAGACTTATTAACTCAAGTTCAATTTATTTCCAATTCAAACAGCAACAAAGTGAACAACTTGGGTGGAAAGAATCACCTCTTAAGCTTCTGCGAAGTTCACTGTATTCCCAAAGTGTGAGCCTTGACCCCTGCAGTATATTGCTAATCATAGAACCTTAAAATGGTTTGAGCAGGAACAGACATTAGAGATCGTCCAGTTCCAGCCTCCTGCCATGGGCAGGGACACCTTCCACTAGAACAGGCTGCTCAGAGCCCCTTCCAGCCTGGCTTTCTTTAAACATTTTGGGAAGGGGGCAACCACAACTCATAATAAAGAATTTCTTCCTAGTGAAGCAGAGTAGAAATACTATCTAAACCTACCTGCTGTCTCTCTCCACATACCTTATAAGATATTCCCTTGGAAAAGGTATCCTTTTAGTTTACAGCCAGTTTAAAAAATGAATTCTGCTCTTTGTATTATACCTTAACTTTCATGAAATCCCAGCCCTACCTGCAAAACCTGCAACGATAAATTCTCTCCCCTGTATAAACAGACATTGCTGTGGGCATTAAGAACATTTCATATGATGCCTAAAAAAATGTAATGCAAAATTGAATGTGAAAGTGTAATTATTAGATTAGCAAGTTTTGGCAAACCAGGGAACATATGAGAAGACTGTGAAACAGGAAGAGGGAAGGAGGGAAAATCAAAAACCGGGAGATTAACACTGATAAAAACAATGTGCCATTTGTTGATAGTGCCAGACCCTTTTTTTCATGAAACTTTTTATTCATACTCTTCTAATACATTCCTCAATGTATTAAAATATTAACAAATTGCTATTTTCTTTTCAGTTTATGACATAACAGAGCAGATCAGTATAGTTCTACTGATCTATGCATTTCTACTCTAACATCAATAAAGCATTTCCAACAGTGAAAATAAACTATTTCTTTAGCATAGCTAATCCTTTTGTAATCAGTCCTCTCCAGTCCCCCAAACCTACCGTGCTATAGGAATTAACCTATTTTCAAAAAAATATTGAAGTCTTTCCACATGAACAGAATTTTCATTCACTTACAATTTATGTAGCCTAGAAACCAAAATAAAGAAGGCTGGCTTGCTGCTTAGGAGAAAACTCACATTATGTCCCTGGTCTGCCTCTGTGGTCCTGCAGGATCATGGACAAGTCATTCAGGACATGTTTAGAGTTCACAGAGAACTGTAAACAGAGAACAATGCAGAGTGCTCTGAGCTGCACATTCCCAAGCCAGGAAGCACACGGCACAGCGCTGCTGAACCTGTATGAACCAGTCAGTACTGGTACATTAAGGTGTCATTGCATGGAGGTGGTATCTGGCTCATGATATCAGTGATCACACATCACGCGCAGGTGTCTTTTCACCAACAATAAAAGCACTTGCTGGTTCTTTATCTCTTTTCTCCATTTGAAGAGTGAGAAGAGTAGCCCTTTCACGTTTTGCAAATATGCTGCAGGCATACAAACAAGAAAACTAGGGAAGTGCAGACAGAACTGAGTACCAGAGAGGAGGGAATGCATGCAGAACTCTAAAACCCATGCAGCACTTGAAAGTTGCTTTCCTGCAATGATTTTATCTTAGGCATTGGGGAAAAAAAACTAAAAAATCTATTGCTACTAAATGATAAATTTAGAACTGGAGACCATAAGGATCAAGCTGTGAAGAGAAAACTGATCAGGATCAATTTGACTTGGAGAATGATAAAAAATGTCAGCACCAACTCTAGAATGTACTGACAATCTGCAGCATTAATGATCAGACAGAAGTTCAAACTGCATGCACGAGACTTGGCATGGGGAATTAAACCTATGGCTCCACATAAGTTCCTGACCTGGCTAGTACAGAAGTGGTGTCTTTTGCATGTGCAACTGAATGGTCACTGTAACCCCTGTAGGACAGGCCCACATGATAGACCAAGCTCAGCACACTAGTTTGGAGCTGAGGAACATTACATTTAGATTTCTATTTCACACAAAGCATTGTTGGCATTTGAAAGTTCTTTCAAAAATAAAAAAATAAATACCCTGTCTGTTGGTGTATTCGTTATTCTGTTTCCAGTTATATCTTTCAGAAGCGTCTGTTCTCTACCAGTGTAGAACAGGAAAAATGTGTTATGGGATAGGAGCTCGTTTCCTCTACATCTCTAGAAAATAATACCAGATAGACAAAAAGGAAATTAGGAATTTTATTATAAAATTCTACCTTTATTCAAAAGCTCACTTGAGAAGTTAATTAACTTTAAAACAGGTACAATTTTTTGCAATTTGTGTTCCACAGTCCCTTCAGAACAAAAGCCCTTTTCCTTCCCAGCTAAGTACAGTACTTTATACCCGTTATATTTATAGCCATATTCCTTTCAGTAAAGTTTGATGTGAAAGCCTATCAGTCTGTGGTCTTTCCTGTAGACCCACTTTCAGTACTCAAAGCTGGGGTGGCTACAAGAGATCTGGAGAAGACTTTTTTACAAGTGCAAGTAGTGACAGGATACAGGGAATGGTTTCAAACTGATAGGGGGTAGGTTTAGATCAGATATTGGGAAAAAATTCTTTACTGAGTGAGAGTGGTGAGGCACTGAAACAGATAACCCAGAGAAGTTATGGACGCCCCATCTGTGTTCAAGACCAGGCTGGATGGGTCTCTGAACAACCCGATCTAGTGGAAGGTGTCCCTGTCCATGGCAGGGGAGTTGAACTAAATGATCTTTATGGTCCCTTCCAACCCAAACCATTCTATGATTCTATGACAAACACAGAACTCTCATAAATATTTGCTGGCATTTTAAAGCTTGATTGGATCTAAGTCTCCTCTTAGGTGTGATCTACGCATGAAAAGAAATCAGAATGACTGCACCTGAAGAGAAAAATGTGCGGAATCACTACATCAGTCTCTATTGAAGTCATTCCTAGCTGCCAACAAAACAGGGCTATTCTGGCACTGCTATGCCAGTTGATCTACCAGACAGACTAAATATTACATGTGCTGTAATCAAATAACAAAAGCTTTGCTGTTATCTGCATAGGTAGTCCTGATTAGAGCCAAGGCAAGAACAACTTTAGGGGCAAAGGTAGAATTCCTGTTCAGGGCAAAGATCTACTGCAGCACATGCAAACAGCTCAGCAGCACAGTGATCTCAGCAGGAGTTTCTGCACAGCAGAGAATTTCACTGCTTGTAAAGACATTTGTGTGAATAGGCTAAAGGGAGTACTGTGAGTTGGAGAAAACTCAACACAGGGGAAGAAAACACACCAATAAGCACCATTTAGACAATGACTTTCAACCCTCTATCTTCAACTGAAAATTTTAAAAAAAGGGGAAGGAAGGGGAAGGACGGGGAAGGACGGGGAAGGAAATAGTCTCAAAACTAAGTACTCTGAGAAATAAATTCAGAAATAAGCTGATTTGTCACATGAGGTTTTTCACAGAGCTCTTTCAGGAATATAGAAAAGGGAACCCAGTCCAAAACAGTTACAGAAAAAGGTAGTTTGTGCCACAGAGAACCTTAGGTCACAAAAAGTTAGGCCAAGTTGGATAAAGACAGCACAGCCCCTACTTATGCTCTAAGCAACATTCAGTGTTACATAGAATCATGTACTTTGGAAAAAACCCTTAAGATCATTGCGATGTTCCAGTTCACACTAAGAAAATGTAACTAAACAGTGGCCTAAAATTGCCATTAAGAAGAAATCTCTGCTAAGTGTTTAATTTGTCTTATGCAAAATCACAAAGACACTGTATTTGAAGACCAAAAAAACAAAACCCAAAATCAAAACGACACCATAAGAACAAATGATTGTCAGAAGTGAAAAGAATTCAATATTAACAAAAATCTAGAAGACATTATAGAACAAAGAGAACGCTATCATTTCCTGTCCATATAGTCCATGTTCCCAGAAACTAATTTGAGATCCTCTCTAATAGAGGCAAAACTTCCACCTCACAGAAGAACAGAGGAAAGAATTTATTTCTCAAATGGTCTGTATGCCACTTGCATACTTTTATCAAATATTTTATATCTTAAAAATTAACTTATATAGTCCAATAATTTCTGCCTTTATTTCAATCCTTTATCAATGTTTGTTATTTTTTCACTGACAGCAAAACTTAACTCTGGTTTAAATGAGTGAAACTTTGTTAAGACATTCTCAGAGCATTTGCACAGTCTTCCTCTACAGAGCACAGGTAAATGAACAATTTATGTTGTTACTAAACAGAAATTGCATTGCCTTCTGGTCCCTCATCACCCTAGCCAGAGTGCTGCCAGAAGTGGAAGGCAGTGTTTAATGCACATTACACACCCTGCACTGCAGGCAGCAGCAACCCATAGCACAGAAGCACAAGCTGTGCAGAAAGGGAAGTGAAGCCTCTGTCCTCCGCTGTCACCTCAGCTGTGTCCAGTTCCCACTGCAGGGACTGGCTCTCTTGGCATGGCTCTGCTCTATCCTTTTTCATCTAGGCAAAGCTTAGTGCCATGGTACTACCTTAAAATACAGATCTCCTGCTACAGACCAATTATTTTAGTGATGGTCAGAATGGAGGGATGCTGTCTAATAATTATCCACTACAAACTGAAACAAAAATCCCTTGATAAGCTTATTGAGATCTGCTGATACTTATTTGCTACATTTCCTCCAGCTGAGATTTGAGAATCTATTTTAAGACATGAAATATACAAGAATTTTATTTCACTTCTACTACGACTATTTTTATTTTTAAGAAAGAATAGTTGTTAATGTGCCAAAAATGCCAACTAATCTTTACAAAATCTCTGGCTGCAAGTCAGGGTTATTAGCATTTCCCTCTAACAGGTAGAAAAGCTGAAGTACAGAAGGCCATATGAACTACCAGCCCTGAATTAGTGCTGGAGCTCAGAATCAAAACAAGCATCCTTGCCTCTATGGAGAGCTGTGCCTAATTTCAGCCAGGGGAGGCAATACAGCTCTAAAAGAAGCATTTAAACCCCTTGCTCCCTGTCTTTTCTGCTGTGCTGTTACTGGAAATACACCTGCCCCTCAAGCAAAATGCAGATTATGCCCCCAATGGGCCTCTGCCATTGCCTGACTGGCACACTCCCAACCCCGTATCTCTAGAAGGACTGAGGACATGGGAGGTTATGAATTGTTCTTGCAAAAAGTGTCCATTCAGGGGCTGTAGAGTGATTCCTGTCACAGGCTTTGCTGCCTCTTTAAATATAAGGGGTCAATTTCAACCAACCATCAACGGCTCACAAGTAAAAGGCAAAGGCAATAAAAACAATAAAAACTTTACAGAGGTGATAAGTATGCAGTGCTTAAGGTCCCCATTCAAAAGAAATCCTTGTTCAGTGACTTATATGTTTAAGTATTACAGAAGTTAATGTAGGCTTTATGAAGTGATGCTGGTGATTTGTTTGGAAGGCAGAAGCAGGGATACACATTTAGCCTAACAGCCTACAGAGCACTACAGAAGTGGAATTTTTCTCTGAAATCCTCTACCCAGCTCTGTAAATGCTATAGCCTGTTCTCAGGGCACATCAAATTCCATGGCAACCGGCATGTATTTCCCCACACTGATGCTGAACCACAGCCTTTTGTTTGGAGTGCTAAATGCAAGTATTTTGAGACGCCCTTCAGAGGGTTCCTCAGCAGGTGATCCGGTAATTTGTAGACATTTCTTGTACTTGGTGCTTAAGTTAAAGAATGATTTTATGTTAGAGCTTTCAACGTGGATTAATACCACAGGGTGGGGAGAAAACGCAGCCAGTGTTAGAGACGTAGCCTGGCTCTTATAGATGAGAACACAACCATTGCAGCAGGTACACACTGGAGAACATGCTCAAAAATCTCCTGCAGCATGTGGAGAACCTCCCATGAGAGTTCACACTTCTCAGCACTACAAGAGAGCTGAAACAAAACCAGATGATGAAGCAGAGCAAAACACTCGGTCTTCCATTTGTGGTGGATCTCAAGACCTTCGGTACGGTGTATTTTGCCTCTTCCCAGGCAGAAGAGCCCTGGTGGGCCCCTCCCTTGAGGGGGACTGGCTGTGTGTAGCACGCTCCTAGATAAGCGGCACGGTTCCACAAGAGCCCATCCTTCACCACTGCTTTGTGCTACAGGAGCACCAGAATACGCTCTCCACCCCGCACTGCTCCCTCCCGGGAAAGCTCATCCCAGCTCCTCCGTTCCTCAAAGCTATGTCAACACGGACACCTGCCCCTGGCTCCCAGCAGTGTTTCATGGCCTGCGGGGCAGCCCGGCCCGGCCCGGCCCAGCCCAGCCCGGCCCGGCCCGTCCCTCACGCCCCCGCAGCCCGAGCGCAGACCCCGGCGTGGCCGCCGCTGCCGCTCACGGCGACCCCTCAGCAGCCGCTTCACGGGCTCGCCCCAGCCACCCCCGGGCCCACCCCCGGGCCCGCTCCCGCCCTCCGCCCCGCCCCCTTATCGCCCGGCCGCAGCCGCCTCCCTTATCGCCCCCATCTGCCTTATCGCCCCGGGCAGCGACACCGCCGCTCGCCCGGCCGCGCCCCGCCAGCGGCAGCCCGGCTGCGCTACGGCGGTGGGCGCACGCTGAGAGCCGGCCCAGGGCGGAGCAGGGCGGAGGGGAGCGGCGCCCGGCCCCGCCTGGCCCGGCCCAGCCCCGCCCCGCCCCGCCCTGCGCGGGGCTTTGTTCCCCGCATGCAGCCCCCCCGCCCGGGAGGCGGCCGTGCCCGCCTGCCCCGCGGAGCGCCCGGGAGGCGGCGCGGCGGGGCGCCCCGGCGGCAGGCCCGCCCCGCGCGGTGCCCGCCGTCACTGCCGCGGGCGCTCGGGCCGCCGGCGCCTCCCCCGCCGCGGCGGCGGCCTGATGCGGCACCCGGCACCGCCCCGCCCGGCTTTTTCTCCCCTTCTCGCGGCGAACCCTCCGCTCTGATATCTCCGGGGCGAGGCGGGGCGGTGACGCCCCGTGCCCGGAGCGCCGGCCATGCGGGGCGCGGCCCCCGGCGGCCCGGCGGCGGGCGGCAGGCGCTGAGTGCGGCCGCGGCGATGCCGATGCCGGGGGGCGACGGGGCCGCGGCGGCCAAGCAGCCCCCGTCCGGCGAGGCGGCGGCACCGCGGGACGAGGAGCAGCAGGAGGAGGAGGGCGAGGAGGATCTTCGCGACGGCGGCGTCCCCTTCTTCGTCAACCGCGGCGGGCTGCCCGTGGATGAGCCCACCTGGGAGCGGATGTGGCGGCATGTGGGCAGGATCCACCCCGAGGGGGAGCGGGTGGCGCAGAGGATCCGGGGCGCCGCCGACCTGCCCAAGGTGAGACCCCCACCCCTCACCGCACCCCGGGGCTGGTGCGGCGCGGGGTCCCAGCGGAAGCGGCCGGAGCGGAGCGGAGCGGAGCCCGCCGGGCGGACGAAGGGAAGGGGGAAACGGCGGCATCCCTCTGGGAGGAGGCGCCCGCCTGTGCCCTTAGGAGGCCGATCTCCCGGGCTCGGGAGCGATCCCTGGGAAAAACGGGACTCTTGCTGGAAGCAAAGCCATACTTTAACTTGGAGTACGAGAGGGTATCTGCGGGGCTCTGCCCTGTCTGTTGCGCCAGCAGCACCCTCTTCTTCTGCGGCCTTGCTGGACTTAAGGTAGCTAATGTGTGAGCAGCCTGGAAGGCCAAAGGGGGGGGAATGGGCAGTGGCTAAAGAGAAAGACTAGATAAATGATGAAAAGATGAGGAGAGTTAAATTTAGTAGAGCACAAATACTGGAGGTGGGGGATTGAGACAGACGGAGGTGAGACTTTGCACCTGACGAAATTTGGTTTGGGTACAGTTTCCCACACCAAAAGGCGTTCTGGAGCAGAACTGTGTCTGTCAGAAAAGACTTTTGATGCCAAGCGTTTTAAGAGGAGTTAGCAAACGCTTGCAGAGCTTATTGCTGGTGTGGGGTCAGTTGTGATTTCCAAACATGTTCCTGGCCTTGTTGCAGAGAACTCTACGAAAAGAGGAACCACTGACCATTTCACTGAGCCTTGTACCATACTGAAACATTTCGGTGTGAATTCTCGTGATTGTTGCTATCTGTATTGCATCTCAGCTGGAGAAAAATCTCTCCTTTTTATTGGCATACTGTGAACAAAAGGCACTGCAAACATTTGGTGTGTCACTCCATTGACGGGTTATAAGAGTATTCCCATCACTCTAATAGGGGAAATTCAGATACAAAAAGATTATGCTTTTTCATCTCTGGGCTTTTTTAGCAAGGACTTACCTCCTTGGGAAGGTAATTTGAAGTATGGAAGATCATGCTATTATATACTACACAGACAATCCATACTGCTTTCCATGAGGAATTCTGGAGAAGCATGTGATGCAACATCCTTTGTGCAGTAAAGAGTTGGAGGCATCAGTGGCAGCAGCTGGAACAAATCCTGAGCCCTGATTACAGTTCCTATTCTAACTCCATTAGACTTTTCCTTCCTTTTTAGATTTCCTTCCTTTCCTGTGACTTTGTCCTGAGCCTAGGTGAAGGCTGAAAACATGTTTCAGATCAGTCAGAACACACACTACCTAATTTCCTAACCATAAAGAGTGATTTGGTCAAAAATGGTGAAGGAAATGGAAGAAAGAAGGTGACAAACAAGACTCCAGTGAATGATAGGTGGGGAAATACAGTGTTCAATCCCTTGTTTTGGTCTTATGTGAAGAAGTTCCCCTGTTCTCACTTTAGAGTCTTCATCCAAGAGGGTTACAGTTAGGGGACACCAGTGGTCTGAGGTCTTGTGGTAAGAGGCAAATTTGGGCTGTTTTGTTTTGAGGGTTGTTGGGTTTTGGGTTGTTGAGGGTTTTTTTTGCATCTGCTAGCACCCCTGGGAAATAGATCTGTAAACTGTACTCAGCACTTGGCCATCTGAGATGCCATTCCCAAGCTCACTCGGCATATATAGCTGGGAAGATACTGGAATTCAGGAAACCACAAGGATGGATGAGCTCTGTTTCCTTAGCTCCTTCTCCCCTGTAGGGATGTATTTTTTTTCTTTGAGGGGTGCTTATCGCTACTTGTCTCCGTGCCATCAAGTTTCTTTGAAAGGCTGGTGCAACAGATGAGAATCAGGGCAGTAAGTGTACTCTGCAAGGCTAGCTCCTTTGAAAAGCGAGGTTCTCTCCATGTGCTGGAGGGTGAATAGTCCTTTTTAGGTGTTGGCAATGGCACAGTGACTTACCTACTCCAAAATTTTGGCCATGGATTGTAGCCAGCATTGGTTGTTGGGGGAAACAGCTCTCAAAAAAGCTGTCAATAAACTAAAATACTATAAAATGATGACTGTAGGAGGCTGTGATTAGACACATGTTTACAGATCAGTTTCAGGGGCTGTGTCTCTCACTGGAGTCTGAGAGCTCAGAGAGCTTCTCTAGTCTCTATTTCCTTCCAGTAGACTTGGGGTGAATGCCACTTTCCTGGAGGTTGTGTTCTTTCCAGCAACGGGGTGGGGTACTGCCTTGCTTCAGGCTGCTGGAACCATCAAATGGGTCCAAGCTGGAAGTACAAAGTGATGTGTGCTTGGCTCATAAAGAAATAATGGATTTTAAATGAGTTGGTTATGATGGCAAAGACAGGAAGAGTTGCATCTAATGGATTCAGAACAAGAGAGCCAGAAAAAATAATGGTTTTTTCAGTCAGGCTCTCCTGTGTTATTTGCAGAAGGAAGAGTAGGGGGGAGCTTGGATACACATGAGTACCATAAAAGAAACTGTTGCTAAACTAAGCTGGCCAGAAGAGCACCTCTGTGGTACCGATAAGGGTGGAGCTTTGCCTGTGCCTCGCTCCCATCTGCCTTTGCTCACATACAGCCTGGCACAATTGTATGTGAAAATCTTGGTTGTTCTTAGGATCCCCTTTCAAAAAGCAGAGTGCCCATCCCATGCATATAGACAGCCTGCCAGGGTGCATGAATCTAGGAGTGGGGTGATGCAGCTACTCCACACAAGTGATGAGGGATCAAGGGTGTGTTCATTTGGTCTGCTAAGCCTGGCAGAGGTTATATAGTTTGGGAAATTTGGGCTCTGTTCAGCTTTCATAATAGCTAAAGGGAAGTCAAAATAGATCTGATTGCCTATTTTTTCTGTTATAAATAAATTCTCTCTGCTTTCTGAAGGACTGTGAAAACTAACTAATATTTATAGCTCTTTGGAGATATGCCCTGGATGATGCTGGGGAAGAAAAAAGTATAAGGATCTCTTTTCCTGTCAGTGTGGAATTGAGGGATGGAGAACTTATTCCTCTACTTTTGCTTCTATTGTCCTATTAAAATGCTATAGACCTGATGCAAAAAGAAACTGTAGCCCAGTCTGGGCTGCAGGCCCAGATCGGAGAGAGAGTGCAGTGTACTTTCATCAGTTTAATTACTTGAGGTGCAGGAGGCTCTTCCACATTAACTAGTCCCCTGCTGAACTGATTGCCATTATGCTGTCTCAATGTTGCACAGTCCTTTGAGAAAAAAGAGATCGGGGGGTCTGTACTAGTAAAGGGAGGAGGAACTACCCAGAATCATTAGTCTCTGCTGTCAACATGCACTTCATGTCTGTCTCCACTGAGAAGCATTAAAGTCTCCATGCTGAAGAAAAAAACCAAAATTAAATAGTCAGCCTGCCCTGATTGTTACCTCTTTCGTTGTTTCTGCCTGGAAATTATTTCCTATGACTCAGTGTGTCAGCTCACAGCATCCAAACTGACTCAGCTCATGCACTAGCAGAGATGGCTCCATTCCTGTGCCACTCTCTGGAGCCTTCCCTGCTCCTGCTGCAGCTGAACAAACCCAGTTTCACATCTGCTCCCACCGTACCTGTGCTGCTCCCTGCGAGCGAGGCAGCCCGTGCCTCTGGGTGATGTGAGAGGCAGCACCTCAAGGTTAAGAGGTCTCTGGTCCTTGTACCATGGGGGAGCACAAGCAGAGTGCAACCGTGTGGCCAGCCAGGAAAGGGAACTGATCTGGCTGAAAACTACCCATGCTTGCTGGCTCAGCTTTCAGCTGCTCCAGGTGCCTGACCTGGTTCATCAGTCACTTGTACCAACACAGAGGAGAGAAGAAGGTGGTGTATGGAAATGAGTGGCAACAGAAATACATGTGAAGGGTGCACTAAGCAGTACCACTGGCTATGAAACCATGTCCAGCAGAGGCAGTTGTGCACAGCAGAGTGGAAGGCTCAAAGGAAGAACTAGCTCTGACTCACTCTTTCATAGCTGTGGATAGGCCAGCTCTGGGGGAAGTCTGAGGAGGAACTGAAATGTTAAAAGCCAAACTGAGAAAAGATGCAGTCTGATATTAGCAAGGTGCATACAAGGCATGAGCTATCTTTCAGAGAGAAAATATTGGGCTGTTTCTCCAAGCCTATCAGTCATCCCAAACTTGTGTCTTTTTTTTTTTTGTCCTGTGGAACAGGTCCCTTCTCTTTCTTTAGAAAGGCTGTGTTCTGGGAATGAGATTTTCTCAGCTGCTGACAAGACTATGGTTATCCCGTGCAGAGCAAATGGTGAAAATGGTGAGGAAAAATCTGACTGGACCCATAAGGCTGAGGCCTCAGAATGGGACAGCAGTCTGAAAGGTGAACATCCAGAAGTCATTCTCTGACCATGTAATTCAAAACACCAGACACTGCAGGGCAGGGAGTCATGCTGTCAAGCCTGTGTCCTAGTCAGTGCCAACTCATCTGAAATGTCAGGAAGCAGTGAAGGGCCTTTCTACCCTTGCTTGCAGGACTGATCCACCCTCTGGTGATATTGGAAAACTCGTTTTATTTTTGTTTTGTGCCTTTCAGTTTCAATACTCAAATGAGGCCATCTCCCTCAGATGATTGCTTTCCTGTCTTGTATCTTGCCTTGTCAGTTAATTCTATCTATTTTGTCCAATGTAACGTTGCATAAATGCAAGACCTTTTCACATAGTTTCTCTTGCAGCTCTGTGGTGATGCCTCATTCTGAATCCCTTCCCAATTTCCATTGTGAAAATAGAGGAATGTTTCTTGTGTGGTCACTTTGGGCAGTAAAAAGGGTCTGGTTTCAGAGGAACATGCTCCCTATAGCTGTGTGCCACTGAGTTCAGCAAGAAGCTGGAGAGGTTTGGAAGAAGGAGATTTATGTTCTGCTCCTCATTTCAGATTCCCATACCAAGTGTGCCTGTGTTCCAGCCGTCCACCCCCATCCCTGAGCGCCTGGAAGCTGTGCAGCGCTACATCAGGGAGCTTCAGTATCCTTTGCTGTTACCTTACTCACTGGTGTGATAACCCAGGAAGAAAGAGCAAGAGGACTTTCCCTGTGACAAACAGAAAAGCTCCTCCTGTTGTAGCTGGAGGAGAACTGAAACTTGTTCCCTGGAAACAGGAAACTGGACTTGGGATAATGTTTTGTTTTGCTGCTCCATTTCTTTTCTTTTTTTGCCCAAGTTACCTTCTGGTTCTGTTTGCTGCATGTAACAAATGAGCATGTTGTCAAAGGCCTTTCCTTTGGCACTCTTCTAGGTCAGTGGCTTTACGGTGGTATTTCATTAAAAACACACATATCTGAGATCCTGACAGCCAAGTGTCAGAGGTACTGCAGACTGCATCACCTCATTGATAAGGTGTGGGTGACTTGTGGTGATGGGCAAACCTCAGGTCGTCCTACTCAATCACTCTTTTCTGTCTAAACAACACTCAGCCACCCTGCTTTTGTGCATCTGTGACATGCTGCCCCTTTATATGCAGAGCTGCCTGTGTGGCTGTGTTCTGGGAATGAGATTTCTCCATTCCTGTTGTGCTGGAGAGCAGGTATATGCCATGCAAACACAGTCTAATTTCACTGATGAGATGCAGATCTATCTCTGGCTTCAGCCCTAATTCAAGGTAAGAAGGCTGACCTTTAGGCATCTTTCACCCATCGAGGGTGGTTGGGCTCTGGATCCCAGTCAATCTTAGAATAAGGTACCAGGAATGTTTCATTGCTCCGTGTATTATGTGCAGATTGGAGCAGGAAGAGATTTATCAAACTGTTCTGCCCTGGTAACTGGAAAGCTGAGCAGAGGATGTGCTGTCAGCATAAACCTTTGGGAATTGGAGTGGAAACCCTTCTGTGTGTATGAGGAAGAGAACAATTGACAAGGAAATACAGTGGAAATAAGGAGGATGTGTAAGTGGGAGAAACGCAGGAAAGAGAGGTAGGGATTTTCTTGTGTTGCTGCTACATTTGTGGGATCATGACTCTGCTGTGAGAATAGTAAATAACCTGAATGTCTTTCAGACAAGTTTTCTTCAAACTCTACTTTCCGAGCTGCCAAGCCCTTAACTTCTTGTTTCCAGGTACAATCACACTGGGACACAATTCTTTGAGATTAAGAAGAGCAGACCTCTGACTGGGTAAGTGCTGGCAGCCTCTACAGCATTTAGTCCTTTCTTTGTTGTTGGAGCCCTGCTATACACCCTGCTTTTTCCCCATCCCCTGCCCAAGGTCTAGTGGCACTTAGGGCTTTCATTACTGCAGCTGCATCCTGCTTAGGATAACTTTATTGTCTGTTGCCTGGGGCATAGCTGTGTCTGATCTTTCCCATGAGTAGAGTTTTTTGGTCATGAATCAGTAAATAGAGCAGACCACAGATAATGTATTGCAAAAATGTGCATATTCTGCCTGCTTCTAATTGGAATGTAACTATATGAACTTCTGGGGGATTCTGAAATTAGGTCCTGCTCTACAAAAGCTTTGTTAAAGCCAAGTATCTTTACAGGTCTGATTTCATAGCTCCTGTGAGTGCTTTTGCAGAATCTAGGCTCACTAAGCTTTTTGTGACTCATACTTGGAATGAGAAAGGGTATTCTCATTGCAGATTTTGGGAACTGCTGTGCCCCAGAAGTTCCTGGCAATAAGCACCTGATATTCATTGACTCTCTTGAAGAGCATATGGAGAATCTCCCAAGACTGACTTCTTACTATTGGTCTAGTCCATAGATTTATGTGGGTCTAAAGGCCTTGTTTTGTAATCAGTCCAATGTCTCCTCCATGGTACTCACTGAATAGAGGCTAGGGTTAATGCCAGAGAAGAAGGCCTTATTGTCCTTGAGCCTTGTGTGGCAAACACTGCTAGCTCTAGGTCCTTTGAGGGTTTTACTGGTGGACACATTGGTGCTGTGGTCTCCCTGAGAACCCAGGTTGGCCAGTAAGCAGTTTTGCTGCAACTCACTGAAGTGAATTCCTTGGAAGTAACAGCAGCATGTGGCAGAGACCTGGTTTGGATTTAATATCTTCTTAAAGAAGATACTTTGTTCTGTTCCCTATCCTCTGTGGACCACCATCTCTCCTGGAAACCTACCTATAGTACAAAAGGGCTGAACTGGCCACAGTGCATAGCACAAGCCCTCTAACTGTCCTCATCTTTCCCTTGTCCCACTCTGCAGGCTGATGGACCTGGCCAAAGAAATGACCAAAGAGGCCCTGCCAATAAAATGCCTGGAAGCTGTGATCCTGGGAATGTATCCTTTCCTCTTGGAGTTGTGCATGTCTGCCCATCCTCGTGTTTTTGCCTCTGCTCTCTTGCTTGTGATGCTTTGAGGGTGGTGATAATATTGTCACCAAGCCCTGCATTCCTCTTTTTTTTCCTCCCCAGTTCTCCCACAAAGCCCACCAATGAAATCCAAATCCAAGCAATTCTCTAAAGTATCAGAACAACTTTGGAGTTGCTCCTCCTTCACCAAGAAGGGTGGTTCTGCTCTGGTCAGCCATATAAGATTGTAAAAGACAAAGGAGCATCTAAAGAGGAGCAAGAACACTAGCTAGAGTTAGGTCAGGAAATCCTTTGTGGATAGCATCATTCCCTTACTGCCTTTATGTGTTCTGCATTAAAATAACTTACGGATCCTCCCCAACTTCTAATTATAGTGTATGTCACTTACTAGCTTAGGCAATACCTTTATTAGTTCGAGATGTGTGTTATCTTTAAGTACGCATCTTTCCTAGCTGTCTTCCAGATTTAGTCTGTGGTACCTGGGCTGTAGGTTCTTCATGCACCAGGAGGGGCAGAGATGGTGAGAGAATGGTTCAAAAGTGGAGGTTGCTGAGTTTTTATCCTGAAGGTGTATGAAACAGTAGCTAGTGAAGCAGATTAAAACACACTGAGGAATAATGCTGCAGTGTTAACAGTTTGGGAGCTATGGAATATAGTACACTTAAGGTGCTAGCATTGCAACCTCTGCATCACAGAACTGCATCAAAATTAATTTTTCTTTGTTGACTGTCTCCTTGAAGAGGCCTAGTCTGTTTTCTCCATAACCCAGATGAAAGTAGAGCAGCTTGCAATGAGCTGGGCTCTTGACCTGGAGAACAAATCCTGTCTATGTGATGCCTGAATCAATGGGGAACCTGCTAACAGGCTGGGAGGGTCTGGATCAGGTAGGACGTGTCTTGTCAGGGAACTGTTACCACCAGTTATTTCCTGAATAATGGCTGCTGTCAGTTACCTCACCAACAACATGACCACACTGGACCGTTTCCCCATCAGCTTCAAAAGCCACTTCTCAGGGAACTACTTCCGACACATTGTGCTGGGGGTGAACTTTGGCGGCCGCTATGGGGCACTGGGCATCAGCCGCCGCGAGGAGCTGATGTACAAAGCACCTGTCTTCCGCACACTGAGCGAACTCATCTTTGACTTTGAGGAGGCCTATCGCCGCTGCTGGCACACTCTGAAAAAGGTGAAGCTGGGCCACTGCGTGTCCCATGACCCACACAGTGTGGAGCAGATTGAGTGGAAGCGCTCCATCCTGGATCTAGACAAGCTAACACGGGAAGACTTTCGCAAAGAGCTTGAGAGACATGCCCGTGATATGAGGCTGAAGGTAAGCAGCAAGGATGAAGTAACTCCTTGCCTGGGTGCTGGTGTACTGGGGGAATGAAGTGACAGAAAACTTTCTACTTCTAGATGTGTGGAGTGGAAAGTGAATTGGAGGCTGGGGCCTCTTTCTTACTGAATACCACCCACTTTATACAGGCTGGTCCCCTAATGGATGCTTGTGCAGTGCTGCAGTTGTGATTAGGTTGGACTGTATACAGTCCTTGGAGCCATAGCTGTTGCTGTAACTTGTTTTTTCTGGCTTTTGTATTTTTGATGCACTCGCCTTGCCTTTTTGTAGGTTTTTTTTTCCCCATATAATAAATCATTGTTAGTTTTTGTGGGTTTTGTTATTACTCACATTGGCTTTCTGCTCATGCAGCTCTTAATTTTATTTTTCTGGCAGATTGGGAAAGGAACTGGACCACCATCTCCCACCAAGGACAGAAAGAAAGATGTCTCCTCCCCACAAAGAGGTCAGGCCAGCCCCCATCGGCGAAACAGCCGTGGGGACCGACGGTGAGTGAGGCTGCTGGGCAGGAGACCTATCTAGACCATCTGTTTTACTCAGACTCCACCTTGCTGTTTGGTTTTGGATCCTTCTGATGTCCTATTGGGTTTCTTTAGAACAGAGGATATTTCTTTGACCTGCAGTAGCATTCTTCCCTAGTCAGTACCATTGTGAGTTTATCATTGCTTAGGGATTTGAGAGGACAGCTGGGTTTTTTTGTTTGCTTGTTTTGGCAGGGAGGAGGAGGCAGCTCAAACAGGTAGCTGACTTTTAACCTTATGCACGGGTCTGAGCACTAGTGTCTCACAGACCTGTGCCTCAAAGAGATTGCAAAAATTATTCTGCTGTCAACAACATTGTTTTCCTGTTAATAACCTGGGGTTCCAGAGTCGACCTCCTACTTCCTAACTTTCATTCTGTTCTGTTGAGATCATTGGGAGAATTACTGGAGGCTGCAGAATAATCCTGTCCTCAGTAGTGCAGGATCAGAATGAAGCTCTGTGTACCTTTTCCTATGATGCCATCTCTATGTGCAGCATCACCTGACAGAAAACAGTTTCTGAAGAGCTGTTACCTTCTTTGCTCACAGGCCATCTGGTGAGAAGAAGCCTGCCGATTCCAAAGCCATGCCAGACCTCAATGGGTACCAGATCCGGGTATGAAGAGAGCTGTGCCTTGTGTGCCTGGCTCCACGGACTTCTTGCTGGCCACAGTTGGGACCTGGATCCACCTGCAGTGATTCTGACAAATGTTACAGGGGAGTGGGAGCAAAAGAGAGTGCTGATTTTCCCAGGTGCTTACTAGTGGGCCAGTCCCAGAGCTGGATCCCATGGGTCCCAGAGGATTCGCCTGCCTGTTTCTGGGAGAGGTGACCATCTTAATTCACTTGAAGTATTTTTAAAAAAAAAAGGAAAAAAAGAAAAAAATATGTACATTAGTGGGAGTTCACTTCAGGAAGAATATCAAGTGGGTGGGGTCAGTGGACTTGATATCTTTGCCTTGACAGCAAGTAGATGGAGCATCTTGTCAACAGTACTTCTTCCCTGTGTGCACAGAAGTTTTCAACCCTCTGCAAGGCCTGCAGGGCTGAGGGAGAAGTGATGCTGGAATGAGATGGCCCCTGAATCTTGTACAAAAACTCCTGGTTTTGTCATTATGAACACTTTGTTTATCATTGCTCTTGTGAGAGTAGGTCTGAATTTGCTCAGCCTGATTTATTGACCATACAAAGTCTTCTCATCCAGAAAAAACACATTTTGTATGTTTAGTCCTGCCTATTTCAAAGTATTTCATTGTCTCTTAGGGGGTAGACAGTGGAATGCTGGTGAACTGTTGCTGTAGGCCCTTTGGTGGTTGAGTGGATCAGGATATGCCTATACCACTGCTACATGAAAACAGGCATAGAGAGCTCAGTTGTTCCAGCAATGGAGATGGGGCAGGTGGGGGCTGGTGCAGAACCTGGACATCACATCATCTGTTCATCAGCCTTCTCTCTACTAACTTCTAGTGGCTGCTACTCAGATAGCTTGTGGCAGGCACTTCAGTTACTGAGGTACAAGTTTTAAGAGTAAAAAGTTAAAGAAGGATGTAATAATGTGAACAGGTTTTACAAGCATTTTTTTCCTTTCCACAAGGCTCTTGCTCCTTCCTCCGTGTTGTGTTAGTGCCAGAGTTGCACACACCTGTTTGTGAGAAGCTCTGCTCAAGGAAATTGCAGCTGCTTTCCTGACAGGTCACCTTGGAGCCTCCTGAAAGCAGTTTCCCACCCCAGTGCAAGATCTGTGCTTGTGTTCTGGCTCTTTGGATAGCTGCAGTATGTAATAGCACCACTTATATTAACCTTTCCCAAAGGGCTGGGCTGGGCCTTTCTGCCACTTGTGGCCTTTACTTCCTATGCTTCTTTTGGGGGAGTGTTGTACTACTGATTCAGCAGTGTAATGCTTGTCAGAAATCTGGAGTGTTGTCAGGATCTCTCTGTCCGAGACCTAGGCCATGGGAAGAGTGGGATTTCCAGAAGTCAGAACAGCATGGTCTTAAAGTGATTTGGATGCATGGATCTGGGGGATGCATAAACTGAGCTTGGGAGTGGGAGTATCCTGGAGAGAAACAGTCTTGTTTTATCACAGCACTGACAAGGAGCTACACTTTCTGAAATACCACATATTTAATTTTGTTAGAACTGAGCTTATTCTTTCCTTTCTTTCTTTGTTAGAAACATGATGAAGCTTAGCTCTACTAGTTTTTTTTGTTACAGTATTCCTGTGCCACATCCTCATAATAAGTAGAGCTATTTTGGTGGCAGAGAATGAGTTCTTAACCCCAAACAAATCAGCTCTTCTGCCTAGTTAAAGCAGTTAATCCTCGAAGCACCACCCACAAGCGATTTAACTCAGACATTACAGGTTCCTAATTGTCCATCCTTATCTGTGATGTAACTTGCAAGACATATCAACACCACTGCAGTCAGTCCTTCCAATCTCCCTTTGTAGTCCGTACTTTTCTGCTGTGATGTACAACCAAGAGGAAAATCTGTAAGAAGGTGGCAGAACTTGCTGCTGAGCTAAGAGAAGGTTAATCCAGAAGAGGATGCCAGTTTCCACAGTACACGTGTCCACTCCTTTATATTCCAGCTACATGCAACAACTGAAGTTAACAGCAGCAGTGAGCCAAGCACCCATTTGAATGTGTCCTCTTGTCATTTTTGTGTGGCTGTAAATTAACATTTAGTGTCTGGATGCTAACAATGATGTTAGCTGTAAAGGCACCACAGCTACCTGTAAATAATATGGGCCACTTGGAAGCCACAAACTGCCTTTGCATAATGTTTACTATGCAGCAGACTGAAAGTTCAGATGCCACTGTGAATCATATGATAAATACAAGCAGCAGTCAGCAAGGGGAAACTGACTGTCAGGTTTTATTATAAAGTGGATGAAATCCAAAATTTAAAGAAAATTATCAAAGATGTCTAGAATGCATCTTCACTATGACTTTGTTTATTCAACTGGTTAGTTAATTCAGAGTAACTGGAGAGCTCTTGAGAGTAATTAGTAGTTTAATACAGAGAATATTGAATAACTGGACAGACCTGAGCTTTTTTAGATGGAAAGGGGAAATGTGGGGGTGGGAGGAAGACTTTACAACAGATGAGACAAGTGAGGGGTCAGCTGCAAGTTAATGATGCTTTCTTGAGAGCAGGACAACAGGGGTGTTCAGCAGTGTTAGATCACCAGGGCAGAATGGCTTAAAACAAAATGCTTTGTTTGACTTTGTAATTAAGAGCCTTCCTGCAGGATGTAACTGAGGCCAATAGCTTAGAAAAAGCAAAGGAAATGGATGTTTTAAGATATGAATGACAGGTAGAGTTCAACGTCTCTTAATCCTCAGCTGCAGCTAGACAAGAACATCCTCTTTCAAGATCTAGTTGCACAATTATATATGTTAGAAAGTATTTAATTCTTTGCTTGTATCTAATGTTGATTAACTTCTCAAGATGGATACAGGAGCAGACAGGGTTACCATTTCAAGCCTTCTACTGTGTTTCTGTGTAGAATTCATGCTCCTTACTGTTTCTGTATCTCCACTTCAGGAGATGGTACAAGAACCTGGAAGAGGACCGTAGAGTTCTCCCCTTCTTGCTCTTGCTTTCCCCATCTTTGTAACAGGATGAATCAGTTCAATACAAAGCTTTGCTTCCTTCCTAACAAACAAAACCACATCCTTCCATGACAGAGAGTATTAATGCAATCTAGCTTTATGCTGTAAGAAAGCTGAGGGTACAGTGCAAGACAAAGTTTAGCACTTTGACTTCTTTCCTCCCCCACATACTTGGTCTGGTTTCTGGTCTGCCTGCCTTTAACCATAAGGAAAAAAGGCTGGTGATGAGAGTCTTTTTCACTTCTGCAGGCTTTAGAGCTACACAGAAGGAATGATAATGTAAGTCATACTCCTTTAGTGCCTGCAGAACAAGGAAGATGGATCTCAAGGAGTCCTATTAATTTTTTATGTTAAATATTAATAGGGTCGCTCATGTAGCTCTGTGATTTAAATTTCACTGTTCAGTAGGTCTCACATGATATCTGTTTTGCAGTACAAGTCCTGTGAACTCTGTGGAAATGAACTGTGTTTGTACACTAGGAATGGACAGACACTGCCTGCATTGTATGTGAAGCTGAGGTGAGCTTTGAAAGACTTCAACAAATGCTGACCTATTACTGGCAAAACTATTCTAAACGCAATGCAAACCTTGAAATAAGAGCCCCTCTTTATAGTTTTATGTAGACAAGTCCCTTGATACGTGGCCAACTGCAATTTTTTTAATGGACAGATTCATTAATTGAGCAAAACTTTCTGCTGCAGCATCACTCTGATACAAACTTTGTATATTAAAGAGCAGGGTTGGGTGTTCATCAGTCTCTGATATACTAACCTTTTTTTTTTTACTGGTAGAAGCTAAAGGAGTCTTTAGGAAATTGGTATGTGTTAGCAAGTGTTTTAGGTGGGAGTGGAGTGGTTTTTTTCAGTTACTATTTTACTGGTGGGCCAGGGTACAGGTGAGTACCGTTTCCTTGGATCTATCAGAATAAATGAATCCAGAACTGTAGCTGAAACATAGTTTCTGTTCACATAGTAGTTGTGTTGCTGTTTTCAAATCTGCTTAACAGGATTAATTTTTTTTAAGTATTTCAGGTGAAAGCCTTAATCAGGTGCCTGCCCCCTAAGGCAGACTCATGTGTGGTGTGGTGTAGACTGGAATATGACTGTCCTTAAACTTTCAGAGTTTTTGAGAAACCATAATCAACAGAAGAAAGCTCCTGTTAGCCAAAGGGCAAGAGTCTGGATTAGACTGGCTTGACCTTGCTCCAGTGGTTCTGGCTAGTCACTTCAGGTGGTTGCTTTAGCTACCTGCTTCTTCTGAGTGAAGGATTTCATGTGGTCCTGATGATCAAACTGTAGGTATAGGCAGGGGGTGTCCCAGGTGTATTGTGTGTGCAAGTCTGGCTGAAATAACACCACACATCCCAGTGGCCTTGCACTGTTGTCCTGACAACATTTAGACCTGCATTGTGGATTTATAACTTTACTTAACAAAGCAAGTGCTATTCTGGCCTGATGTTTGCTCTCCCAGAGAAAGGTGGAGATGGCCCCTCTACAGCCAAGCTGAACTCCTTAGGGAATTTAATACTTTTATGTGTCTTCTGAGCAGGTGTTTACTTGTATCACAGCCACTCTCCTTCAGTGGTGCCCTGGCCCTTTCTGCTCCAGAGCAACTCAGTTTTAGGCTCAGAAGGCTCCTGAATCCCCCATAATCTCTGCAGAGCAGAGTTTCCCTCCAGGTCAGGGTTGAGATGGTGCTAGTGGGACCAGAGCAGTCCCCTTCCATGCACACCAGTATTCTACTCCAGCACTGACAGGGTGCTGCAAAACCATTTACATCTTTATCACTGGTACAGCTCAGAACTAAGAAATTGAAAGTTTCTTTAAGAACAGTATCATGTGTGTCTTTTTGTAATTAATCAGTGTAGTTCTGTGTTCTTATGTAGCCAACACAGAATTTTTATTTAGATTTAGGTTTTTACTGCACTTCCCATGGCCTTCATGTTGATACTTCTTCCAGCTTCCTTTGACACTTAGACAATAAAATTCCCTCTGTACTGCTCTCAGCTTGTGCAGAGAAAACAAGTTGTCTGTACTGTCCTTCTTTTTGCTTTAAACCTTCCCATTACATGTCCCATTACATGTCAGCAGGAAGTCAAAGGGACAGCCTTGAGTGATGGTATCAGGCAAATTATGTAAAGATGCCCTTTACTTGCTACACTAGTGGACACGGAAGAACCCTCATCCTCCTTTAATCATCTGAATAGGTGAGTATGTCTGCGCACACAGAGGCAGTTGCCAGAGTAAGTACGCATGTAGCTGTTTAGCAAAGGAATTCAAGTTTTCCCTCTTGAACTGCCATCAGTCAGGCTGGATGGGAAAAAAAATCAGCGCAGGCAGCATCAAAAATTTCACTCTTACAATACTGTACCAAACAATACTGTAAGAGTTAATACAAACCTCTTCTTGCACTGCTCAACTTGTCAATGTACAATTCAGTCTCCCTTCCTGGCCTGGAAAGCAATTCTCCTCAAAGTCTGCTTAGTGACCTTCCAGACTAATGACCTCACCAGGACTTCTCAAGACAAATGCTGGGTTAATAAAGGACAGTCAGCTGCAAGATTCAGTGCAAGGATCCCCAGCAAGGGGATCCAACTTTATTCAGGCTATCATCTTTCAGGCATAACATACCCCTTCTCTCTAGGGAAATGAGTAATAGCTGGGACCAGGGCCAGGATGTAGGCAAGCCTACAGCGTGTATAGGAAAGGAATAAACATTCTCTGACCTGTTATTCCAAAGAGAAAGGCACATGCAATAGTCCATCTTAGTCAAGTTAATTATATGAACTGCTTCTGCCCTGAGGGAAAGCAATTGCACAGTTCTAAGCATCTACTTCAGATGCTTGCTTGAAAACACCCTCTGCTCCATGCCTTACCGATTTTGCTTTAAATCTGGTAACTCCTGTTTCCCCTATGGATGTATAGATCAGGGTGGAGTGAGAACAGCAAAACAGTGAAGCAGCCACAGACTTTCTGCTCCCTCTTACATCAGGCTTTTCCCCTGTGACTTCTTGTTCCTGCAGTTTTAGTCTTTAAGTCGGTTAGAGATTATGCTGCTTGGGCCTTTTTTGTGGGAAGGATAAACAATATGTTGAAGCAGAAAATAAATTATAAACCCCAAGAAAGAAAAAAAACCACACCCTGTCAGTTTTTACACTGAGAGGCCCAAGACTTAAGGTTCTCATATGTCAAAAGCACATAGAAATTCATTCATGAGAGAGTGAGACTGAGCCTTAAGAGCACCATTCATGCAGCAACTGAAGGACTATGGCAGGCAAAGGCATATGACATGCTGTGGATAGCAGGCCACTACAGAATTAAGTTAACTCAACCAGGTTTGTTTTCCTGGATTATATTTTTATTTTGGCAAAGAGTGAGTGCTATCTTATCTCTAATCTCATTTTAAGGGAGGAAAGGAGGACTGAAATAACTATAGAATAACTACTGCATTAATCTACTCCAAATTCAAGAGCAGCTCCAGGCACTGGCCAATAACTAAATATATAGAATAAATATAAGGCTTTGCATCCAGAAAGAAAATAACAAAAAACTGAATAAAATCGCTAAGCTTTGAATCCAAGGGTTTTTTGGGGTTTTGTTTTTTGGTGGTTATTTGGTCTTTGGTTTGGTGGGGTTTTTTGTTTGTTTGTTTGTTGGGGTTTTTTTTGTTCTTTTTCTGGTGTATAGACATTAAAGACTGGATGGAACAAATACATCTTTTGTTGCAGCATAAGCCAGTGTCTAGCTTAGTCCTCCCATCTGCCAGACTTGGACCTTGAAAGCTGCTGTGTTTGTCTTATCAAAGTTATAAAAAATTTTCCAGCTATTATACAAGAGCACAGAATGTACAGTCTAAATCTGAAAGAAAATAAACAAAATTTTAAACAAATAAAAATAAAAATAGCTTCAAGACTAGAATGACATTTCCAGTGGAAGCAGGAGGACAACTTGCCTTGACAGGATAAGCCAAACATTTACAGCTGACAAAAGGAGTTAGAGGCATGCCAGTTGTTTAATCTGTCATCCTGGTTATCATTGTAACCGGTGAGTTCCCTTCAGAAACTCAGTATCATAGTTAGAAATACGATGCAGAATATTCAATTCAGCTTGTGCATTTCAACATGACAGTGCCATGGGAAGCACTACAGGCCAGGCAGCTACAGTCTGGTAAGAAGCAGGTCACGGCCAGCAATTCAATTAGTCTGCACAACAGGAAGCCTGAAAGGAGAGCGTATCCCACTAAGGCTTGTGTGCTCCCCCTTGAGGTAAGCAACAAAAGGGTTCATTTGGATGACTCATGGATGTGTCTGCAAGTATCTAAACAGTACATGCAATAAATGTTCAATACTGAGGTGGTGGCGTTGGGAGCAGTTACTGGACTGCAGCAACACCCTGCTTTGCAGATTGTTTGCCAACACCATCATCAACACATCGTTAAGAGCAGGACTCAAACCTTGATCCGCTGAGATGCTGAACTTTTTATGACCTCTTGGAGGCTCCTCGGAGAAGACAAACTAAGGTGAAGTATATTTCAGAGTTCTGCCTTCACAAAGCAGGTGGTGTACAGAGCACTAACAATAAATCTGAAACTCCTGTTTTTTTGTTTTATATAACAAGTGTTACTCCCATCTAAGTGTTCGTTCCAGAGCTCCCACTCCTCCCACTTAATTTTTCAGGGGTGAGGAAACCCACTCTCTTACATCTTGACACCATTTATATGTTGCATTTTTAATAGCACTTAGGCCTAGAGAATTGCACCCATAACTTTTAGCTGAAGAAATACAGCTGCAGAAAAAATAAACATCAGTAACTCAAAAAGATAACTGGATAGAGTAGTCATGGGAAAACAGCTGCTGGAGAGATAGCTCATAAGAAAAAGGCATGGAGAAAGAAGACCTCAAACAGCAGCCAAGTTTCATTTATTATGAACAGGAAAGAAGCTAGAGCAATTATATTGTTTACCACTCCTCTCATTCCATGCAATTGGGAATACTGATTATGAAGGGCAGCCTCCTGAAGCAATGAACTTAAAACTGAGAAAATTAAGGAAGTCCAACTTCTATCTAAATAGAATAACTAAATAAAGCCTAGCAGCTGTGGTGCAAATTAAACTGTTTTTTAGCAAAGATGCTTAGTCAAATACTTGATTGTCTCAACAGCTGCATGCTCCTGCAGCTTAGGAGGCTGCTAAGAGGGAATGTACACACACTGCCAGCAGTCTCTGGCATCACTTCCCCTAAGCATCAGTCTCCCTGAACTCTGCATGGCTACTAAGGTCATGTAGCTGGTAATTACCTCTGTGACACCTTCCCTTTCTGAGCATTGCATATATTGCTGTTCTACTCTCATAACCATTTACAGATCCCCCTGTAATTCATCAGAAAGCTGTGTTAATTGAAAACTCATCATGCATTTAGATCCAGAAACAGTTTTAAGAGCTACATCTGGAATCTCAGTTCTGCATCCCATTACAATGCTCATCACCACAGGCTCTGATTGTATGTGTGGATGCTATCCTTAAAGCATCACAAAACACATTCTTTTTCTCCCAGCAACTATATGCTGGTTGCAATTTTACAGTTAGGAACTTTCTACCAACCCCACCTCCAAAACTCTCCTATAATCCCACACAGTCAAGAGGTACTCACAGGTCTCCAGATCCATTTGATATTAACTCCAAATTGCTCTAGAACACAGGGTTTTTATTTTCCTGAAACAGACCACCTCCATAAGAGTCTATACCAGAGCTCCTGTGACAGTGGTCAAAATAAACAGAGAGATCAAGTTTTCAACTCTGCTTTTGTGTCTCTATGTAGTCACTAGCCATGGTCCTGCACTTCTGCCACACTTTCAGCTATGAGTGCCCAGCAAAGCATGAGTAAGCCAGGGCTTTGAGAGCTGCAAGTCACCTTGGGAACACTATAACCTCTGGAAAGAAGAATAAGAGGACTTGCAGGCATTGTCCTGGGGCTTCTCTGCACATGACTCAATATCCAATGTTCAAAAACTTAACAATTCCAAGTGCATACCACATTATTTCATGCATGGAAAGGGAAAGCATTAGTTTGACCTGTGCAACATTAGATTTTCCAGCAAAATATAGCTGGAACCTTAAAAGCTCCCTGAGATGCTTCCATGCAATCTGCCCACAAGTCAAGGTTTTGGTTATATAAAATGGAAAGAGCACTTGTGATACTGGAACACAGGTCCTCCACCTGAGTTGCATCATAGGACTGGCAGGGTGTTTCAGGCAGTGCAGGGGCAACCAGTTCATCTGCTGGTGTATTGTGCACACCTTATGGATCTCAAGAGAGCTGGAGCTGAGTCTGGCTCTCTTATGGGCAGTTTTCATACACATACACACACCCCTCCTCACCAGCTGACCTCAGACTCAGGATAGCTAAAATTCTAAATGCCAACACTATGTGTCACAAATTTTTTGTGGTGCTTTTGGTTGGTTGCTGTTAAACCTTTAGTGTCTTCTAAGGTTCCTATTACAATGTTAACAGCAGGAGGGAGTCATGTGCAACCAGGCTGCCTTCTGGCAACTTTTTTGAGCCAGATAGACAACAAAGCTCTCAGTTCACCCTTTCCTTCCCTCCCTTTATAAATACAACTGCTTACAAAATCAGAGTAAGAGTACTTGCAGAAATCATTCAAACAGTGAGATAAACATAGTCATATAAATGCACACCTCTGCATCCATCCCTCCCCATGTACCAGTGCCATGCCAGATCTATTACCTAAGGGCAAAATTATTCACACCCCCCAAGACTGCTGTTCACTTACAGAAGCTCACAAATGGTAGCAAAAGCCATCCACACATCACCAGACAAATACCACACCATCTGGCAGGGCAAGAGGGGAATATGCAGTCCCTACATGCTCACAAGGGCACAGAACATAACTCTCCAGCCCCACACACATCTTGTTTTTGTAGTTTACAGAAGTGAGCTGTAAAAGATCAGCAGTATTCCTTTCTTAGAGAGGAGGACAAGGGTTCCTGAATGCAAATCTTTCGGCGGGGGCGGGGGGGGAGGTAGGGGATGGAGGGAGCAAGACGAGCCCAGTTCCAAAGAAGCCACCTCTGGGATTTAGGGATGTCTCGGGACATTGAATTAGGCTCACTTCTTCCCTCTCTTCAACCCTCATTACTTTGTGTAGCCAATTTGCCCTCTTTCACCTTGCAGCCAGCAAAACCTTGTCGAGCAAGTCTTCAGAGGTTCAGCAGCCAGAAATACAAGGTGCCACAGTTACTTTGTGGTATTTTCTTAGATTAGCAGTATTTTATTTTCAATAAAGAAAGTAACATTTAAAATATCAAAGTCCCTCAATATAGAGCATGAAGAACAAACAATGTTTCAAGTCTCTTGTACCTTCCTGCAAAAACCTGAGGTGGGACTGGATTTCCTGCCTTGTTTATGAACAGAAGATTCATAATGTTTCTCCCAATATAGGTTTCTGCCAAGACTGGTTTCATCTCTTAGGGAAAAACTGAGCACCAAACGTCAGGTTGAACTGGGGAACTTACTCTAGGAACAGGTACAGCTCGACTGCTTTTGTACTGGACAAAAAGCAGGACACCAAAGGTACACTGGGATCCAAGTGACCGCAGTCTGGCTCCAAGTTACACAGCCCTCCCCATCCTCCCAACGCATGTCAAGAGTCAGGAGTTGCTCCTAAGGGTTCTATCTACACCTAAACATGGCTGGGTGCAGAAGGAGGCAGCATGGAATTCAGTCTGGCGCAGGAGATGGATACTACAGGTTGGCTATTGACCCCTGGCAGGCTGAATGCAATAGGGAGTGCACAAAGAACAGGGCAAGTGACAAGACCAGCTCTTCCACCTGATGGCTCTGCTAACTCTCACATGCCTTCCATCTTCATCTCTCTTTTGGGACAACCAGAGTTATAGCCTTCTGGGGTTATCATGCCTTACAGGGTAATTTTTTCCACAGGATATTCACTGTGAGGCCCTAAATATTTTTGCTAAAAATGACATATTAGGTACCATTCTGAGACTGCTAGAAAGGAAGCAAGCCTTCCCCAAGGCTTCTAGGCTTTTGCTGCAGTTCTAGAGCTGCTGTGAGTGGCTCTGCAGAAAAGCCTGTCCCATTCCTGGCAATCCCATTCCCTGGTCCATTAGTCACAGCAAGCAGTTTCTTGTAGAAACTGTTACACCACACAAACCCTTCTGTCAGCAAGTCAGCCCTTACAGATTATTAAGTAAAAGACATTTCTAAGCAGTTAGCAGATCCAATCTAAAAGGCAACGCAACAACTAGCCCTGAAAGTACTGAGCTATTACTGAGAAATTAAAAGAACTAAAATAACTTGTTTTGATGTGAAAGAGTATTGGCATATACATCCCATGCTCCTTGGTAGCAATTAAACTAACCAAAAGCAGATAGCATTGCCCCTCTCTTTTCCAGCTCCTTGAAAATCTTACACAGGGACAAATAACCACGGGTGTTAGTTGGTTCCTGCAGCACAAAAATACCTGCTAACCAAGGCAGTGGAACAAGGATCTCTTAAAGCGATGCTAATGCCTGAATACACCTGGCAGCCCACTGGGAACACAGCTCAGGTTTGCAGAGATGCAGAAAATACTAATGCAAAAAGTGCTCCAACTCTCCCATCCCTGCATTTAGTGAGGGTGTGAGGGGAGAAAAGGACTTTTAGGGCATGACAAGGAAAAGGCTTTTCTTGCAAGCAGGTTGTGCAATCCAGAGTCTCAACTTCTGTATTCAGAACAACTTTTCTTTAGGGAAAGGGAACCAACACTAACTGTCCCTGAGGCTGGAGATCTCCAAGCCAAAGCTAGCCAGCAGGCAGAGATGATCAGATGAACAAAAAGGATTTGGTAAGCCATTTGCCATCAAGAGCACATCTTCAGAGAGAAGAGAAAGACGGCCAAGCAGCTTCAGGGCTCCATCCTTGTACAGCCTGCGACCTGACAAAGAAAATGGGAAGAAACATCAACCAGAGACTGGCACCACACATTAACTCCACACACTCACAGAGGGATGCTTCTCAATCCTTTCCTATTCTTTCCCTGATAAATGAAGACTGCCTGCACAAACACTACATGCACCTTTGAGCCTAGATGTGAAAGCAGGGAGCACCCTACAATACTGCTGTTCATGGTTTCATATACTTGCAGGCATAGGAAACAAGAATACACTAAATTCACCAGGTAGTTGCTTACATGAGAAGTTCCTTTCTTGAACTGTGGCCTAGCAGTAGCTTCACATTCTCCCATGAGGAGGAATTAATCTCTTCATTCCTAACTGGTTCCCCAAACTTGATTCTGACATGACCCAAATCAGTTCCAAGAGAGGTCCTGGATGCATTTACATCCAGTTGTTCATCCACAGAACTCCTATTTCAGGCAGCAGAGAGAAGGTGCCACTGTAAAAGAACTGGAGTCACCTCCTTCCAAGAACAGCATGTTGTCTCAGACTCACCAGAAGCCTTGAACTCAGGACCCAGCACTGCCTGTTATCAGGAGCACAAGATATTTATACAGAAGAAAAGAATCTATTCTGTCCTAACTTCCTCAAAAGTCTACATGAACTTAAGCAGCCTCATTTTTTTCACAGCAAAGATAAACAGGGTCTTATGGTACATGAGCAAGTGTTGCTTCCACCTTGTGTATTATTTCAAAGACAGATCCTGTAGATCCACCAGCTAATGAAATGCACTGCCCATCTGGCCTGTCTCACAGTCCTCTTCCAATGTCACAGGGATAAGCCCTGCACTGCCACACTCACCTGCCTTGTTCTCCACAGGCTCTGCTGAGTAGAAAATGTAATCAACAGTGGCTCCAAGCCCCATGGGCATTGTTGTGACCTCTGGGCGTCCCCTCTGTGGCAAGAAGTGGCTGTAGACAGAGGTCAGGTTGAGGCCATGCTGGATAACACCTGAACACCTGCACACAAACAGTCACCAAGAAAGGAAAGAGAATTATGCCTTTTCAGTACTTCAGTCACAGCTGATGTTCCTTTGCTGATGCAACTGTCTAAACTACTCCTACTTTATGAGCACATAAAATATTTCAGAACTATTCGCTCCACTTACACCAAAGCAAGACAGACTCTGAATTTCCTTTGTCTTCAAAACCCAGTCCTGTATATGCCTATGCCCTTCATTCTCAATCTCACCAACATAATGCTGACAGAACAGCATGCTGCTGCTGGACAATTCTGGGTGGACCTAGCTCTTCCAGATAGCCCTCCTTACTCTCTTTCACATTTACTTCAGTCTTTCCTTCAGCCAGATTTTCAGGAAAACAAGGCTGAATTTGAAGACTGGTCATTGAAGGTGCACCAAGTTACCTTGGGACGAATGGCAGAGGATCAGGGTCTTTCACCATGGCAGCAGGCTTGGGCCAGTGTGCAGGGCGGTCTGCAAAGGAGCAAAGAGATTCCAGCCAGACCTACACAGATCCCAGAACAGGCTGCTCATCCCAAGTCTGAGAAGCTTCTCCTGAGACCAAATGAATCTTTTTGCTCAAGAAGAGCGATAGCTTCCAGTTGTGAATATTGTAAAGGAAAATATCCAAAGGAAACACAAGTTATAAGACTAACAGGAACATCACTAGAGCAGACCAGTGCAAACAACTGAGAACTCGTATTATGTCCTGCTGAGGACATGTCCTTAAAGTATTCAATATTACCAAAGTCCAGGGTATTTCAACCTTTGCTCTCAAAAGAAAGTTTGCTTGCCTTAGCCTATAGCTTACTCAAAGGGTGTCTAGAAAGGCAGAACAGAAATGGAGAAAGCAGAACCAGCCATGCCATAGGCCCAGAGGTGCAGGAATGTCTACTGGGTACCAGCTTCCAGAGACATCCACATTGGGACCTTCATGTATCATTACAGTCTTCAGGTTGTTCTCCACCACCAAAGTCTTGAAGCAGAAAAAATAAATATACATATCTGTTTCAGCTTAAAAGAAGTTTAGAAGAAGGAGCTTCAAGAAGCTGAGTATCAGTGCATCTCAAGGAACACAGTCAGTGTGTATGAGGGAGGAAAGTGTACTTCTCTGAGCTCTCATGGAATCTAATCACAGCCACAGAAGGCACCATTCTGCCTTTCCCTTTCCTCACCAGGCATTACCTCCACCTCATGTTTTCCTTGAAATCATAGACTCATACAGTTATAGAATGGCCTGGGTTGGAAGAGGCCTTAAAGATCATCTAGTTCCATCCCTCCATCCCATGGGCAAGGATGTCACCCACTATATCAGGCTGCCCAGGGCCCCATACAACCTGGCGTTGAACTTTTCCAGGGACATGGCATCCACAACTTCTCACGGCAACCTGGCCCAATGCCTTACCACCCTCTACGTAAAGAATTTTAGGAAGTTTAAAACCATTCCCCTTGTCCCATCACTATATGCCTGTGTAAATAGTCACTCTCCTTCATTTTTTTATAAGCCCACTTTAAGTACTGGAAGGCCACAATGAGGCCTAGGTGGAGCCTTCTCTTCTCCGGTCCAAACTCTCTCAGTCTGTCCTCAGAAGAGAGGCTCCAATGAGCTAGGAGAGTGACAAGTTGCAAAGTCTCCTGTTAATACCTGGTTTAGCATCTGTCACACCTTCCAGGAGGACCAGCTGCAGTGGTCGTTCACAGGCAGCATCACAAAAGCGGAACTGCAGCAGGAAGTCCCGGTTGTATTCACGTCTCCCTGCAGAGAAAAGCACAAATTAAAAGAAGAAAGTAACTGCAGCAAAGTCACACCTCCAGGGAACCCCCACCTATATTTTAGACCTTTGGGCCTCTTAGAGCTCTTTAGTTTGAGAGAGGCTTTTGGGCCCAAGCACTCTGATACCATGAGAATAGAAATCACCTGATAACCTACATGTAGAACAGATGTGTAAAAGAACAGAGCACAGCTATTGCTATCTCTCAAATGCAACAGTCATTGTCACCACAAAGTAAGAATGTCCTCTCTGAGACATCAAAAGTTCAAGGGACTTTCAAGCAGATAAGTTAGTGCACAACTTCAGGAAATGTCTGCTGAGAAAAACATTTCTGGAGATCAGGCTGAATACAAGTTCTACATTCAAGACTTTAACAAAAGCTATTTTGTGTGGGTTCCATTTTTTTATCCTCTCTATGGATGCAGAGAACAGACATGATTGTAACTGGATCTTAGGAATGATTTCTTTACAGTCGTTTGTATAAATACTATCCAAAACCACACCCCAAACACCCGGAGATTAAAGCAATGCCTGTTGAACATAGTTTACAACTGCACAGAAGCGTAAGTCTGGGAATATGAAAGAGACACATAGAGCAAGTGTTACTGGTAGAGGAACATTCTGCTCCTGACTAGAGAAAGAAAATGGCAGAAATCCAATAGGTTCTGGAAAAAAATGTATTTGACTCATATACAAAGTAGAAGGAAAGAATCTTTGTCAAGTTCCTCATGCAGCACATGCCCAAGCTACTCAGAGAGACAGCAAGGCCCACAAACTGCCCATCCTCAGCAAATTCATATTGTCAGTGAACACTGAACTGAGCTCACCAGGTTTCTTTGGCTGGCACAGGGTGACATACTGGCACTTGTCTGTTACACCCAGTGAGCTTGGCCATAGTGGGGCCAGCAGCTTTCGTGAATATAATTGCTGGGAAAAGTCTTCCTGACCAGACACCTGCAAGAAGGCCAGGAAAGGAGAGCAACCATCAGTGACAGAGAGCAGATGTGCAAGCTATAGACAATGTACATATATACACTTGCCAGGAGCAAGACAGTAGAATGCCCTCTTAGAAAGGCATGAGCTAAGCTATTCAGAGTATGGTAAAGATATAGTAAAACTTCAGCTGTAGGGGACAGATACAATTAGCTAAAAGTCACCTGACAAGATACTTTACAGGTATCTTATTGAACTGATGATTTAGCTTGAATGACAACCATATATTTGATCACAGACAGACATTAAGACAACCACAGGAGACCCACTTCAAACTTTTTTTAGAACAAACGTCCACAAAAAATTTCAGTAAGTCTTGGTGGAGTTGCATTTCCCTACACTTCCAGTCATACAGGCACAAAAATTCCATAGGAAAGGAAAAAAAAAGACTTTATATTAAGTGACCTATTATCACAAGTGTGCCTCAAGAGAAACCAGAAGAGCAGTGATGGAAACAACACACACGCACTTGTCCGCTTCTTTCCCCTGCAGTGCTGGAGACATTGGGGAAGACTGCTGAATAACTTAATTCAGTATTAAGACTATTTCCTCACAAGAGGAAGAATGGAGCCATGCATTTCTCTAGCAGCAGACAATAAAGAGCTATCCAATCCCAGTTCTGGCTGGCAACTACCTTCCAGGCTGGCATCCCATGGTAGGAAAGTTCACCATTCCGGATGAATTTGTAGAGTGGAGAATCAGGTACAGAGTTCAGGTCTCCACACAAGATGACAGGATAGTAGCTGCCTTCAGTAGTTCTTGCAATTTTGTCAATCTCTGCTAGCAGCAAGGCCACCTGGGCCAGTTTGATATCTCCTCGACGGGGATTGAACAACACATGAGTGGTGGCCACACACAAAGGACTGACTGCTTTCAGACCTAGACCTTCTGGGAGCACAGGCTGCAGCAGCAGCACCAAGCCCACATTATCCCGGTTGAGGATGTCCAGGCCAGGCCGGAAGTATTCTATGGGGCTGAGACTGATCAGCTGGAACCTGCTGCGCTTATAACACACTGCACATCCATCTGTCTTCGTCCCAGTCCTCCGTTTATAGAAGCAAGCAAAGCCTGAAAAGAAACCATCACCTATTAAAAGGTTTATCCAGTCACTACCTCATGCCCAGCAAGTCTGCATAGAAAAGGTTCCTACTACATTTGAGTACAGCAATATACCCAATTATTTTCCGATAACCACCCTTTATTATTAATTATTGGGGTATTTTCTCTCCTTGTCCTTCTAGGGCCCTCTGTTTTGTTACTCTTTCAACTCAGAGACATCAATTGCAAAAGAAAGGATAGAGGTCTAGGCAGATAGTTCAGAAGTAGGGCCAGCAGCCACCTGGCAAACAGGAAGAGGTCTCTTGAAACTGAGTGCTTTGAAGATGTTAAGCAGGAAGCACTGCTTGGCCAGTCCCATGAGCTGGATGTACAG
This sequence comes from Emberiza elegans, assembly GCA_024865655.1. NCBI lineage: Eukaryota > Metazoa > Chordata > Aves > Passeriformes > Fringillidae > Emberiza > Emberiza elegans. The sequence continues at coordinate 48,777,346 of JALJVW010000139.1, read as the reverse complement.
ACCCACAAAAGCAGGACATACCCATCTCCTTGAATGTTGGTTCCAGTTGCTCCCAGTAATGGTTCTCTTGCACCTCTTGGAGACACAGAACCTAGAAAGAAGGCAGAGACCTCACTTGCTCCACAAGTATTTGCTAGTTACCTTGCTTTGGGGAAGGAAAAAAGTGGAAAAGTGCATTCACACACCAACCCTCCAAACAGAAATGTCATCACCACAACTCTGTCCAGATGAAAAGCACTAACTTTCTGGGTCACAGTAGCATATCATTCAGTTTTCCAGTGATGAGATAAAAGATCCTTCATCCCACACAGAGGACTCAAAGAATAAGAAATTAATGGAGTCCTCTTCTATGCAGGCCTCCCCTCCTGTGCTGCCTTAGAAGACTGTCCTTCTTCCTCTACTTCTGCTGTTTATGAAAGTAAAGCCCTGCTATCGAAGTATGACTAATTTCTACAATCAAAGCAAGACAGACACCAAAAACATGGTCTGTGAAAGTCCCCAAACACTCTGAGACCGATCAGTGTCCAGTTATCAAGCAGGCAGTATCTTCCTAGGACTTGCCCCTATCTTTTTCTTTTCTTAATACTGTTAGATCAAACAAGGAATTCAAATTCTGGTGACAATGATGTAGAGAGGGCTTAGTCATACTTACATCAGGATCCCAATGCTGGATCTCCTGCAAAAGGTTTGGAAGGCGGTAGTTCCAGTTCAGGATGTCTGGATGACAGTGTACATAGAGATCAAGGCCCTGCTCCACGAGGTCCTGGGCAAGGATGTTGTAAGACATGACTCGAAATTCAAAGAGGGGAGTGGTTTTTGAGACCTGCTCTAAGACACAGGGCTGGACAGAAAGATCCTCCCAGTCTCTCCATAAGATCTCTATACACAAGAGACAAAAAGCAAAGTTACAGCCACACTGGGTACCTTGCTGATACTTTGGTTCCCGTGGGACCCAGAGAACAACCATTCTCATTCCCTAAGCTAGGGCACTCTAGCCTCTGAGCAAACCCACACCCACTCTGGTTTTCAGGTGCTCTTTCTGGATATCTTTGGATAGTTGTCTGTACGGATGGCATAACACATGACCAGAGTCAAGCATACTGAAACACCAGACCCACTTTTCAGTGCTTCCTGGAGTAAAAAGCCAGCATTTGAGAACAATAAGGAACATATATTGATATTCAGACCAGACAGTCTCACAGCACAGAAACCATCAGCTGTGACCAGCCCCTCCTCAGCAAAAACTCACTTTACAGTTTTCACTAGCAGATCCTGTCAACTCTGCAGGGGCAATCAATGTCTTGCTGACAGCAAGCCCAAACACAATAACCTGACCACATTCACTACAAATGCCAATCCCAAACTAAACATTAGATTTGGAGCCATCACTGACCATGGTAGGGCACCTCTGTTGAGACAGGATAAAATGGCACTGCTTCCTGAATGGGCTGGGCTGGGAGCACTGGTGGCACTGCCTCTGCATCACATGCTAAACTCCAGGCCAGCACAGCTGGGTCATCATTCAGCACCTCCACGTTGATACCAGCACAGCCAGCTGTCTCGTGATCTGTCTGCAGCACCACAGCTGCCCAAGGGGCACTACCTGCTACAGTCACTGTTTCCTCTGATGGTACTCTGGCCAGTTCAGCCACGGCATGATCTTGCAGTTCTGAAGAAGCCAAGGCATTTAGCTCCAAGTGCTGCTGATCAGCACACTGGGTGGGTTCTGGAGGCGTATTCAGGTCACTGAGGCTGGTCATCAATAGCTCTGAACCTTCTAACCAGTCACTAGTGAGTGTAACTGATACTTTCCTCACTGTTGGAACACTCTCACTGGCTGGCAAATTCCCTGCTCCTTCCTCCAGCCACTGCTGGAGAAGGGCTTCTTGCTCTCCTGGAACTGATCTTCCTCTGGTTGCAGCAAAGACACCTTCTATCTGGGTGGACGGGCTCTTCGCCAGAAGCACATTCTTTCGATAGGTAAAGAAAGCATCTGTCATTTAAAAAGAAAATCAAAATCAAACAGCCAGAAATGCTTTCTTACTCATTATTTCCTTATTCCAAAGCATTGCTGTAACTCAGCAATACAACCATTCAGTCTAGTAACCCAAACAAATTACTTCTCTGAGGGAAAACAGTTACAGTCTACATAACTTCCCCTGCCTCCTCCAGAATGCTAAGCCACAGTCCAAATCCAGTCATATTAGTCCAAGTCACTGAAACTGCACACAATTTGATAAAGCAATGGCTTTATCAAATCAAGAGAATGCAATTCTAACTCATACAGCAGTACAGAGTCAGCCAAGCTGATAGGCCTTGTGGAAACTATCAGCTCTCAGCAACATAAGTAAAGGCAGTCTCTAAAAGTTAATCAGGTGCATGGGCCAAGAAGGCAAGGTCTTGTAGATCATCTTTTGGAGCAAGTTTTTTTTCCAGGGACTGAGCAAGAAATAGCAGTCAGCTAAGAGAGTAAAATACATCACAAGAATGCATTGTAGAAGAAAAACCATTCTGTTACTAAGAGATGAAAAATGAAGACACATAGGGACCAACATATGCCTCATTAGAAAGAGTATATGCACAGAAGAAATCCTGATAAGAATTACAGATCACCTGATGACTGACATGTGGCAAAAAAAAAAAACCACTTTAAACTGTTTTTAATGTAACATTGAATACACCAATATTTGTGCAGTAAAGTAGAAAAAGAGAGATTCTTATCACTTGCATCTATACAAGAGATGGCACTTATGCTTTGCTCTGAATTTTGCACAGACACTTGTCCCTACTGTTAACTAGCAATTACTGTTGATTACAAATCACTTTCTCTGCATCCCTGTCAGTCAGCCAGAGCAGTAACATAGAGGAGTCAGCAACATTCATGTATAGTTTTACTATATCTTTTGTGTCAAAGTTTTCTGTATGTGTCAGAAATGGAGCTTTAAGAACCATACTCCTCTCTGTCGGCTTGTAATTAAGTTCATTAATGTAAGAAACACCAACACACCAAGGTAATGTTTCCACACACCCCTGACCAGGCACGATGAGTGCCTGCAAGAGCCTGTTAATACACAATAGGAGGTGAATTTGAGAGGAGTCAGCTCGCTGCTCAATATGAAAAAAGACAGTGTGCCAGTGCAGTAGTTGCTACAGGCCCAGGGACAGGTTCAGGCTGGAAGGAGGCTTTACATGAGCTCAGTAATCAGGGACTGTGAAGGAGCAGCAGGATCTAGGGAAACTAAGTGAAATAGCGATGCACACAAAACATGTCCATTCACGAAGTCACCCGCAGGTCCTTGGGGGATCACAGATCTCTGAGCTGCCCATCTCCAAGTATCTCCCCAAGCCTGGAGAGCAGGTTGGCGGCAGGAGGTATAGCCCCTGCGCAAAGTGCACTCTGCCTCTGCAGCACAACAGCCGGCAGCTGTTCCTTCCAAACATGCAGCTCCCCGCGCTGCCCGGGGCCGGCAGCCCCGGCCCGGCCCGGCAGCCCCACGTCCCATCGGCCTAGGGCCAGGGCCTTGGGAGTTCCGGGGCAGCTGCGCCGACCCCAGCCGCCGGGCCGCACCCCCCTCAGGCAGAGGCGGGGGACGGCGAGGGACATCCCCGCCCCTCCGAGCCACCCCCGGCAGCTCCTCCTGCCCCCACCGCCGCCCGCCCGGGGCCGGGTTACCTCGGAGGGCCTGGAGGAGCCGCGTCGCCGGCAGCAGCACGTAGCAGAGCACGGTGCCGATCATGCCGCCCGGCCCGGCCTCCACCGCCCCCAGCCCGGCCCCGCCGCCGCGCCGGCCCCGCCTCAGCTACGGCCTCACGGCGCGGGCTCGCCGGCGCCCGGCGTGCCCAGGCACTCACCGCGTCGGGGCCCCGGGGCTCAGAGCCGGCTCGGGCCTTGCCCTCGCCGGGCGCCGCTCCAGGGCCGCCAGCTCCCGGGAGGCCGCGGCCCATAGTGGGACGGCCCCGGCCGGGGTGGGGCCCTGCCTGCCCCGTTGTAGGGCAGGAGCGCAGCCTGCGGAGGGGCCCGGCGGCCGTGCTGTGCCTGAGGGCCGAGGCTGAGTGAAGGTTGCTTTATGGCTCCGCCACCCTGAAACTTGTGGTTTCAAACAATACAAACAGGAAAATTTCCATGATTTTTTTGTCCCCTGGGAAGCCCTTTGCTCCAGATGTTGCACAGGCTTTTCGAACACCACTGATAATTGCTAAGGTTTTGCAAAGCACAACCTCTATGCGGCAGTGGCGATGGGGTGGGGGAGACAGCAGAGCAGGAGTGTGCCCTCACTCGGTGCTGCTGAGAGGTCATCAGAGGTTGGCAAAATCAGTCCTCACCTGGCTATGAGTACTCTGGCATTTGCAAGTTGAGATCCATCACATGCTGAAGCCAGGCAGGTTGTATATGAAAAGTGAAGTCCTGGTTGAAGTCCAGAATTTCAATGCTTGTTTCACTCCACAATCACATGTTTTCAACATCTGAAGGCAAACAGAATGAGCTGAGCACACTACAGCTTTTTTACACAAAATACACATTTCTAACTTGTAGTCTCAGTAGCCTTCTTCCAAACTGAGTACCTGCAATGAAGTCAAGATTCATATTATCCCTTCCTTTTGCACTGATGAGTGCTGCCAAACTGTCCCCTTCATGGTGGCCAGCTGCCATCTCATGGGTCATATTAAATGAAACATTTGCTGATGTGTAGAAAATCCCACTGTGAAAAGCCAGTGTCCACAAAAGAGACAGAGGAATCTTGCAACTTTTTTTGAGTAAAGGGATAGAGTCCACTAGGCCATACTCCCGTAGGGTCTCTCTCAAATTTTTGGAGGACACAGCCTCCTTCTCTCCTAAACTCCTGGCTGCAGGCTGCCCTCTTCCTTTCCCCATTAGCTGAGGCACTAGGAACGTACAGACTTCCCGAACCACCTACTACACATTGCCCTAAACTTTAGAAGCTCAAATTACTGGATTCTTAAAAAAATGCAACTTGATATTCCTGAAGACACTAAAGCCCATTTCTAAGACATTAACACCCATTTCTCGTAAAATCCCCACAGCCATTTTTCCAGAACTTGATTGGTTCTATCAGCTGGAGTTGTTTGTGAAGACATTAATACCCATTTCTCCCATTAGTAATTAGCACAATGAGTGTCCACAGCTAGGATCTGAAATGATGTAATGTATATAAATAATAATCCTACCACTCTTTTTCAAATCTCCGTTTACAGAACACCACAGACCATCGAAGCAGGGACTTGTGTCAAATCCCACAGATGTCTCTGGCAAAGCACTGGACTGTGGTCTCCCATCTCCTGTTGCAGTTACCAATCCATCATTGGTTTCTAGTCAGAGAATGGAGGGTGTTTTCCAGAGGAAGGATCTGCAACATTAGGAGCTCATGACTGGGTCATTTAAAACCAGCCTGTTCCTTGAAAGGAAAGATCTAAGAAAAGATCTTCAGACCCAACCCACATCAGAATACTCAGACTGAAATCAGAGAAGAATGTTAGCTGGTGCTACAAACAAGCAAGCAGCTGTGGCCAAATAACCACAGTTGTTTGGCCTACACTAGAAAAATATTTACAAATTTTGGCAATAAAGTCAAAGCTGACAATGGTCACCTGCTTCAGGGTCAAGCCTTCCACTGGATTTTGTGGTATTTTGGTTTTTATCCAAATGTAACCCTTCCACAGTCTCTAATGACTGGACGATTTGAGAGGTCTATGTAGAACCCAAGGGAATAATGCCACAAAAATTATCCTATTCTTGGGGAAATAAAAATATTTCTAAGTGTATGAATTATTTCTGTTCAGCCTTTATCAGAAAGCCTCTTCTGTTACAGTTTTGGTTTTAGCACCTTAGGAAAAGTCACAAAGATGTAAAATAATAAGCACTGAACCACTTTTGGCACCAAGAGTAGTTGGTGGAATGAGTGAGTACTTGATTCAAGGCCCCATTAACTGCTAACATGTTTACAAGCCACACTTTATTACTGAACATACTGGGAATTTGGCAGTAGGGAAGTCTGAATCTGTTCCAGACTAAAAAGGTGAATACATTCCTATCCTCATTTCATTTAACACTATAACTGCCACAGTCTGACTTTATCATGAAATTGTACAAACTGGAACATGAACTTAAAGGAGACAAGAACACTTAGCAATGGCCTTGTGTGACTTTTTGATACCTCTGGGGGGAAAGGGGGAAGGTCCACAGCCAAAACCATAGCTCTTCTCAGTTATTGTGAGCTGACTGGATCCCAGAACAATGGGGTTTCTGGCACTGAATGTCTGACCCTTAGGAGTCAGAAGGTGCAGGTGAGGTCGCATAAGGGTGATGTGGCAGCACAGGGTAACCACAGGCTCTGCAGGGCTTTCTTACAACACCGGGACAGCCCCGGCAAACAATACATAGGATTCTCCTGTTTATAAGCAGCATAAATCAAGAACCCAAGTCTTACATGCGGCACCATTCCTCCTGGAGATGTTTTCACACCAAGCAGCTGTACTTTTACTGTGTAGGTGTGAGAAACATACAGGCTCAAGGAGGTGGCTGTGAACCCTTCATTTACAGAAGAGAAAAAGCAAATAAACCTGTGACTCACTGGTGGCTACACAGAGAATGAGTCTGAGAAGGATGCAGGTGCAGGGTTTACTTACTAGAAAACTCACTCCAGAAATTGACAGAAATGGCCAAAGAAAAATCAGCAGCAGCTAAGAGGGACTGTGGTTGCACCAGGCTGATCACCAGTTGGGAAGGCTTCTCTCCTGAGGCCAGGCAGCAATGAGAAGAAGGGTGGCAAACAAGAATCCAGAGTACCAGTGGCCAGAAGTGGGAGCTGCCATCTGGGAGCACTTGGAAAAAGCAAAATTAATCATTAGAGGACTTGGCAGTACCAGTTTCCAGGACACTCCACTGAGCAGCCCTTACTGCCTCTAAGAGATGTCAGAGCTCAGCATCTTTTGGGACCAGATCTTGTTTGAGCTCTTCATTGCCCAGAAGGACAGGCAGGGCATGGGGGCAGCAGGGTTTTCTGAACCTGCTGCTCTCAGGCTCTGCTTGTGCACAGCAGAGTCAGGTGCCAGGGCTGCCTACAGCTCTTTGGCCTGACTTCCTAGCTTAGCATAACAGTTCCCCTCAAAGTTCTAAACCTCCTTTGGCATGTCATTAAGTCATTACATGTTAATTTCTTATTTTTCTTTATTGTTATGTATGCAATTGTTACTAATGCAATTACTGTAAGGCATGGGGGACAACTCTTCTAGGCTTGTTTTTTCTATATTTAAATAGCACATAATGCAATTTATGAAGTGCCAAAATGATTTCTGAATCTACCTCAGAAGGCTCAAGCCACACACTGTGGGACTGACTAATGTACTGGGCACATGACTTGTCTCATGACTCTTTTACATGGGATTTAAGCCTATTTTTACCCTTCCTTTTGTCTTTCTCACATTAGAGTAATGCAAGTAAAACCATCATTTGACAAATAAAATCTGGCAGAAGGAAAGGGTCTTAATAAAGGAGATACAGCTGCAGAGCTGGTTGAAGTGAGGTGATATGGGTGCCAGCTGGCCAGTCTTTTCCCCATATAGATCTGAATGACTAGTTAAACTGCTCCACATTCCACACCAGTGCTAGGTGACACCCAGGAAGGGTACAAAATTATAGGTTAATAGCCTGGAGCTCTAAAGGGGGGAAAAGGTAGTAAAAGCAGTGACAGTGATTGAAAAGGAAGATTCATGGTAGAAAAAAAAATTATGTATTAAGCTATTAGCCAGAAATTATTTTGGCAAAATAGCACTTCATAATTTTTTCATACATTTAGTCCCCTTAAAAGGGAATTTTCCAAGTTCTCTTTCTCTATAACTATAAAATAAACTATGAATTGTGGACAAGAGAAGCTGTATCACTTCCAGTGAGTCTGCTTACACTCAGTCCCAGTATACAGTGGCATTCAAATGCTTTTTCTTCTGCCATGCAGGATGAGTATACTGCAAAGCATTCCCAGAGTCTGATCACAGAGTCAGCCCCTGTGCCTGGGGAATTGTCAGTCAGTTAAGAGAGGTAGGAGCAGCTGGTATGATTTTGGCTTGCATGTTTGTGAGGAAATGGGATGAAGATAAAAAATTGCTTTGCCTGGTGGGCTCAGAAATTGAGAAAGGGGAGAAAGGTAGCTTGTGAGGGAACAAGAACCTAATGTGGGAGAACTGTGAGTTCCCTGCACATGGCCTGAAGAACTTGAGGAAAGCTTAGCCCCAGAGTTAGCTCTTCCCCACACTGGGGCCAGCACCACATGCATGTAGTGCACAGGGAGTGCTGGGCACAAAGCAGGGTTGCACGAGTACATCCTCAGCATGTTGAAGAGGGGCTTCAGTAAGACGAATGGAAGATCTGTCACATCCAGGGAGTCATCTCTGCTAGGCTTGCATTGACAAACTGAATCTGCTTCATGGCAGACCAGAATGAAATGTCCAAAATGAGTGAGCCTCAGGAGTCTGTCTTGCTGGCTGGTGCCTCAGCAGAGAAGGCAACACAAGCTCCTGACACTGACCTAGGGGTTGAAACTGAATGGTTTCTGACCATCTGCACTCACTAGCCTTTCCATACTGTCAGAGCTGTACCTACCAACGGGTGTGTATCCAAAAAGGGGACCAAGGACATGATCCTGCCAGAATTCTAACAGCCACATGTAATCTGGCTATTGATAAAGGCAGGGGGGAGAGGGGGCAAATGGGAATTTCCGTTTAAGAGCTTTCCCTTTGACATCAAACATCTTTCTTCAATTGCTTTCTACACACCAGGGCTATTTCTTTGTTCCCTCTTGTCTCCTCTACTTGTTAATGGAGCAGCAGGAGGAGCTAGCTGAAACCAGGAATGGGACTGCATCCCTGTTTGTGCACTCCTGATGAAACACTATAGCACTTGTGGTCTGCACACCATGGGTTTGCCACAACCCTTCTAGTCCTTTCTTCTCCTCTTATTTTCTGCCTTGTGAAGTCAGTCATCTGACAAAGCAAATCTTGCAATCATTTTTGTAACAGTAGGATTTATCCATGATTTAGGAAGAGAACTTTCTAACTTGTTGTAAATGGAAGGAAAGTCAAAAAACATAATAACACAAGAACAAAGACTATCTTGCTGAAGGCTACAGACTGAACTGGAAAATGACTTTGTTGAGAGGGGAATTTGTCTTGAGGTTAGACTGCTGAATGCATATAACAGCATGGAGAAATATGATCTCCAAGTATGGGGTTTGATGAAGGAATTCCAAATGACAGGTTTTTGTGGAAATACAGCCTCCAGCTACACTGATATGTCTCACTGCAGCTGTGTCAACAACACCAAGATGAAAATGCTGGCATTCTTTCTGCTGGTTGTAAGCCAGAATGTTCTGAGCTGCCCTACCTCTGCTGGCAATATCAGCTGCACGCTTAAATTGAGGGGAAAAAAGAGTTTTTACCTGATGTCAAAAGTTCTCAATTACACACAAAAAAAAAAAATCAGTCCCATTGCAGACTGGTGAGAAGCTGCAGCAAGTCACTGGATGACAAGTGGATAAGCAAGGAGGATACATTTACTCCTGAAAGTCTGGGATAAAGGCATGGGGAGAACCAGGGGATGATAATGCATATGGAGTAAACCTGTGCTGTTGTTGCATAGTGTTACTTAATTTTATTAAGTAGTTTAATTTAATTAATAGAGATGGGGGACACAATGCACCACTCATCAATATACTTTTTCTCTGTAGATGCTGAGAAGGCCTTTGCTGACATTATGGGCACAGAGCCCATATACTTGGAAGCACACAGGCTGATGGAAGTGGTGCCTGTCTCACACTTGATTCAAAATTTGGCTAAGCCTTACATAAATCTCAACCACTATGGTCTAGGACCTAAAGGTGTCAAAGACATTGTTAGTGCTATGGTGGTGAGTAGCCAGTAATGGTGAGACCAATGTTCTCAAGAACAATAGGAATTTTAGGCTTCTCTGAGGCCTGGAAATCATCAGTGAGTACACAGTGTGGGAGTAAAAAAACATAGGAATCTTGGGCATCCCTAATATTTCTCATCCTCTGCACATGAAAGTTTTGTGTGGCAACTGATGTCCTTTAATGGAGTTACCTCCAAAAGCAACTGATGCTCTTCCCTGGGACACAAGCCCTCAGTGCTTCTAACCCCTACAGGGCCACAGATAGGGCTGGAGGAATTCCTGTATGTCTTTGTTTATCTTTCTGTCTTCCCAGTCCAACACAACCATTACACAATTAGAGTTTGAAGACAGCTGCATTTTGGTAGAAGGAGCTATATGCATAGGAGAGATGTTGTGAGAGAATTCACCCCTTCAAGAACTGGTACCTGATCTGACATAGTTTGTAGTCACGATTATTGCTCATCAAGTTCAATCTTCATAAAGAAAACAAATTTTAATCAAACAACTGTTGTTCCCAGGCAAAAACATTTCACATTCTGAAAGTCATGATATTTCTGCTGCAATGCTTTTATAATGTACAAGCTTCTGAAAAGCAGAAGTGTGCATGTAGTGGCAGTCTGGTGAGTCTGGAACTGTTATCTTCATTAGCAGATGTGACAGTAATTACCATAACTAAGTCATTTCAGCTTATGCTTGGCCAACAGAAAACATGTTTTAGTCAGAAAATTTCATTCTCCAATATGACACAGAGAAACTTTTCTAAATAGATTAGGGAATAATGCTAAATGTTCAGATATGAACTGGTGGAAATATTCCTTCAGTTTGAAACTGGGATATACAAAATGCATTTTGTTAGGCCATGGGATCTGTGTTACACTGAAAGAAAAGATTCTTGGCAAAATGCCTCTTGGGTCACTGAAGACAAAGATCTATGTGAAACTGATAGGCTTTATTTTGTTAGGAAGGATACAGGGTTAAATACACCTATAACCTACACATTAATTACTGTCTGGCTAACATTTCTTATGTTGCTCATCTTATATTATTCCCTTGGTATCCTGGGCACTAAGAAGAGAGTAAAACCAATACAGTCTTTGGACCCATCCTTCTTATACTCCCTTCTTTTCTTCCAGAACATCTCTAATAAGCACCTAGACACATCAGGAGCTAAAGCCATTGCCAGTTTGCTTTTGGTTAATTTGTCCTACCTCAATGTTTTTCAGTTCTTGGGGGTTATGTGCCCACAAACACTGATGGAGAGAAGTGAAGTAACATGTGTTTCATTCCAGTCTCTCACCCTGAAAATATTACTCGAACTATGGGCAAAATCAATCTCTCAGCTATGTCTCTGATGGGAACCCAGATTAACAGTGGAAAGAGACTTAACTGATTAAATATTTGACCTGCTCAATTTCCAGCATCTCTGAAAACCAGTCTCTCAAGAGGAACTTAGTTAATTTCTGGAGCATCTCCCACGTCTTTGGGTAATTCCACTCCACAGAGCAAAGTAGTAAAGTGACGAAATTCCCTATTGGGTTTGGCTGAGGTTTACCTAATTATCCCCATTGCAGCCCTCATAGTTCTGTGATTTGTATTGGTAGCTAGAAAGGTGTTGATAAACACAGGAAAGGTTTTGCTCCCAAAGCATCAATCAGTGTCTCTCCAACATCCCCCCTCTTCACCACTTGGCTGGTGGTGAGCAAGATCTTAGGAGGGAACACAGCTAGGACAGCTGATCCAATCTTACCAAAGGGATATTCCATACCAAATGACATCTCCTCAGCAATAAAAGCTAAGAGAAAGGCAGGGGGTAAAGGGAAGGGAGGATGGGAATCTACAGCACATTTGTTATTATAATGTTTGTCTTCTGAACCACTATGTGTATGCACCACTATATAACACCATGTGTACTAAAGCCTGACTTTCTGGGAAGTGATGGGAAATAGAGAATAAATATTTTATTTTCCTTTGCTTTAGTGTGTGACCTTTTCTTTTGCCTAATTAAACTGTCTTTGTCTTCATTCAAACTGGCTTTTTCTATTTTATTTTCTCCCCTGTTCTCCAGAGGAAGGGAGTGACAGCCTTGGTGAGCACCTGATGTACAGCCAAGGTCAACCCATCACAACTTCTTACAGCCAGATAAGGACTGTGATGGAATGGAGGTTTTACCTAAAAGCACATATTTCTGCAGACCCCAGCACAGCACCAAAGGAGAGATCAGTGCATTGTTAACATACTTTTCTTCCCCAATAAACAACTTTGGAGAGGAGACTGCACCATACTTTGCTGAGGCATGAATAGTGAGTTACCTGAAATCCAAGGTCATTTGCAGCCCTCACTTGGCATGATTTCACTTGGCAATGCCCACATGATTTCCTGGCATAATTCTGCTAAGTGCTTCGTTCAGAAATATGAGAGGCTGAGAGGACACAGTGCTGGATAAACTGCATCAACATTTTTCCAGAACAGCTGAAAAACAAACCTTCAGAACCTTCAGTTGTGTTAGAGAACACAACTTCATAAAGTTGTGTTCATAAAGACTTAGTGGGTAGTACAAAAAACAGGGCATCCAGATCCAGAGCTTTCTGGCTGGCTCACAGGCTCACCCTCATCTCCACAGGTGACTCTAGCAACTATGAGTCATGTGTGGGAACACACATGCAGCATGAGAAACCACAGTAACAGAGCAGTCTGTCAGAGAGGAAGGAGCTGAAAGAGAAGTCCCTCAGGGCATATAAAGCAGAAAATTACTAAAATCCCAGAGGATTTGAGCCATTGTTTGTTTTGATTGCCAAGTTCAGGAACTACTTCAGTTTCTCATAAGTAGCCCAAACATAATGAATTTAGCCATTGCACAGTAAGCAGCAAGAGACACAGACTAGAAAGGAATAAAATAAAGCTGCCTAATCTGTCTGTTCAGACAAAGTGAGAACCTGAGTGTGCTAGCAGTCCTTCAGAGGAAAAGCAAACAAAACAATTAGTATTTCAGTAATCTCAGGTGCTGTTACTACACTGTGAAAGACTTGCATGAATATCTGAATGCCCTTCTTCCCTCAGTATGTTCCACACACCTGCTACCATGATGGCCACAAGCATGTGGTGTGAGCATCCAGTGTTCCTTGAGCATCTCAATAATGCAATGCCTTCTGTTTCATGAACACTTTCCTTCTCCTGGTTCAGTATTTCCACTGATATGTTCTCTCTTTCTAATAAAAGTCCATATATTTAAAATATGGTACAATTACAACTGAAGCAAGGGCAAGGCAATGTGCTCCTGCCTTGAAAAAACCTGTAGGCAACACAGAGATCAGTACTAAAATTTTGACCTTCCTAGTCCAGAAAAATGCCTCTCCAAAATTCAAGGTTTTACATCTCTTCTCTCCTTCAGCTCACTTGAAGCAGGAGCAGCAGAGATTACTGCAGAATCTGTTTCTTTCTGTTTTGTTTCTAGAAGGAATATTTTTAAGTCAGCTAAATTCACCATCTGCCTCCATCCAACCTTCCATACATGGAAAATTTGGATGAGAAATTCTCCCTGAGAATGCAAAGCAAGTGTTGGCAGCAAGTCCTATCCCTCCCAGTGTCACAGCAGACACAAATGAATTCACACATACCCTGCTCTAAGTAGAACTTACACCTTGAGGTGTGTGATGCATGTGAATTGGCATTGGCACTCGTACAGCTGGGCACAGCTATCATGTGAAGCTGAATTCCTCTCCTCTGCTAATCAAACATAAGTAGAGTGAGTCTTGATATTTTAGATGTGGCAAGGAGAATCTGGACATTTTTCACAAAAACCAGGCAGTGTCTATTAATAGAAGAAATCCTCCCTCTCTCTACCTTTCTCCTTCACAATGTAAATGATTTGCTAAGAATTTATTCAAGCACAGGATAAACTGTCTTTGCCACAGCAGGGCAATGCCACAGCACTACCTAAAATAGAGGAGTATTACCAAGCCCTTGCAAAAGAAAGCCAAAACTGTCTTCTAGTAAGACAGGGGTCAATAATCCCTGAAAAGGCAAAACTGAATAACCAGCTAAGATTCCTCCAGAGGTGAGAATTGAAAGCTAACACACCTTCTTAATCCAAGATCAGACTCTAGGAATTCAGCTCAGAAAAGCCAGCTTGCTTACAGAATGCTTATAAGCTGCATTCTCAGCTAGATCTAGCATCACCATCCTGAGAGCCCGCAAATGACCCTATGGTGGTTGAGAGGCATCTTTAAAGCTGTTCATGTAGGCCTGTCTCTGGACACCCTGTCTTTGTAAATCACTGCAAGCACCCCAGTCTTTGGGCCTGCTGTTTCAGATTATGTAAATAAACGTGTGTCTGTGTGCCTTGCTCTTAACCTGGCTTGAGGTAAAGTCACTAGCTCACCCAGAGGCATTCCTCTCTCTCTCTGTAGCCATTCAGATTGTCTTAAGAGCTGATAGCACAAAGGACTTATAAAAGAATGTGTCTTCTGCTGGCTAACATTAACAAAGAATTTTTTCTTTCTAACTGTTGGAATGGGGACTGCACATGAGGTCCAAGGTGGGGGAGAGATGATGTTCATGCACTCAGAGAGGCACACGGCAGTGCCAACCAACCCTGTAATGCCAGATCCTTGTCCTTGTAGCAGGCAGACAAGTAGCCTGAGCTCTGATCTGCTGTGATGCCTCAAGGAGCCAAGCAAATGGGAAATGTCCCAAGGGACACAATCCCATCCAGAGGGGCCCTACTGGCAATACATGTTCAAAGGCAGCCCATTGCCTCAGCCTCCCCCATCATGTGATTGAATATGATGCACATCACATCCTTCTGCATGACAGATGGCTATATGGACCTGATATATGGAATTTCACACTAGGAGACAGAGAGAAACTAAGAAGGTAACTCCCCTTGAGCTGGAAGCTTGCAGACTTTTGTGGGACAGAGACAAATACGATGAGACAACAGACAAACCCATTCAAAGGGACTACAGTCTTTTCACGTGCCTGCTGAAGAACAGGAAGAAAGGGTCATCCTTGAGGTTATAGCATGCCTTCTGCTAGACATGACATCCTCCTTCTCACCATGTCTAGATCTATGTCTCTTCTTTTACAGATGGCCAGTAATATCCTGACCACAGAAGATGCCACTGCACTAGTCACAGCCATCAGAAAGAATGTCCCTCTAAATTCAAGACTCCAGGACCATACAATATGCATTTTTAGGAAGTGGGTGGATAACAAAACTGCCCCTTTCCGAGACTGTTTTGCCACTTGCTGTATCTTTCATTTATGCATAGTCATTAATAAAAAAAAGGCTAGTATTTGACAACTCTTCCAGAAGCCATGCAGAATATGGCTTTGGTCTAGCTCTGGAGAGGTGCTTGTAGTTTTACCACATTTCACTCACTTCCATTTTCTAACAGCAGAACTAGAACAAGGAGTGAATTACCACTGGAAGATGACTTCTGTTCATCCCCTGAGCTGTCTTTCTCCAGGGCAGCCTAAGATGCTAGATACTGTGAAGTACTTTGATATTCCATCACTGTGTCTGGGGAATAGAAGATGGATGTTTCAAGGCATTGAAAGCAAAGCAGTCCTATTTTTAAAAATGCAAATAAAGCATTAAAAGGCTAGTAGGAAGGAAAAAGAAACCAAAGAGACCAAATTTTAGTATACTCTGTAGCAAGGTGGTAGCATGACACATGTTGTTGTAACTTCATGTGCTGCCTCTATTGTTTCAAAAATAGGAGACTGAGAAATGCTCTTAAGTTCCTGAGTGAGAGCAGAGGTTATATTGCAGACCAGCACGGGGTGGACACCTGGGTATACATTAGTCCAGTCCTGGCTTTCCCATCCATCTACTGGCTCTTCATGGCAGTAGTTACAGAAGGTGTCAGGGGCCTCAGGGCCCTCTATCCACCTTTGGGAGCACTGTGATTAAAGGAAAGAGAGTTTTCACAAAAATTAGATTTGGGACTTGGAACATAAATATGTTCACACTTGAAACAAGCTAAAAATAACACTGATGGGCAGTTTTGGACACTCGGGTAGGTAGTAGGTTGTACCTAAGTTACATTTGCATGTGTTTCTTTGTTACTTTGTAATGAAAGAAACTAAAAATAAGCACAATAAATAATATTCATCCATTGTCTTTCCTGAGAGTATCAAGTGCTTTCAGCAGAGATAATCTGAAGAACAGGCATTCCTCTAGGGTAAAGATTTTTTTTTTTGCATAAATTAAGATCTGCATAAATTAAGATCAAAGAGAATTATTTCCCAAGTCTTCAAGAAATCAGGCCTCATTCTGCAAAGGAAAACTAAAACAGGCTGCATGGGTGTAAAGGACTGCATTACAATAGACATGCTCCTGCTAGTTTTATTGCTAATAATCTAAACAATTAATAAAATTGGAAAGAAAACTTTAGCTAAATTCTGAGAAATTAAAAGAGATTATTGAAATGCATTTATTTAAAAGGAAACACTTCAGAAACTTTGAGGCAAGGAATTAATCTTCAACCTAAATCTCATTATTAATCTGCTTTTTAGGGTTAACAGTTGTCCTCTTCACCTCACCCTTGCAAATATCTAAATTACCTGGCATTTCACAAGAGAAATAGTCAATGGCATACATTTACAATGACATTTCAGTATCCCAATCAAATGCTTGTAGGTAAACATCTAATCTGTCTGACAGATTTCATTCCACCTGTGATGGAGGGAGTCTTGCATTTCAATTCTGAGTAATTGTAAATATATAGTGCCAAAGACCTTGCATTGTCTTAAATCTTTGAGAAATTAGTAAAGGTGTTATTCCTTTACAGGAAATTTAAGGGAAGGCATAAATAAAAGCCTTTTCTGCCCCTTTTCTCAGTGATGCATGCTTATCTTGACTTCTAAAGAATGAATAATTAGTGTGTCTATAAGAGGAATTTGGAATAAGGACATCTAGAAACCTTTGCATGAATTTGACAGTGCAGCAATAGAAAGACACATTTTTAACAACAGTTAAATCCTTCTGACAAGATTTCTAAGCATGACTGTTCCCTACATTCTTTCTACAATCTACCCTTTATAGGGTTCCAACTTGCAGATACTGACAATCAAATGTTTTCAGGAATCATTAATCAAAGTAGCCAGCACATGCTCATCTTCAGCACCAGAGTACACTAGAAACTACTGGTGCCTTTCAGCTGCCTGCATGTTGTTTTTCTGGACTGGATCGACTGTGTCAAACATGCAGAAATGCCCAAGCTGGCTCCCTCCAGGCGCTGCCTGATTCCAGCACTGTTTGTTAGGCCAGACATGGTGTTTTGGCTATGCTGCTCCTGAGGCTGCACTGGCAGTTCACCAGCTTTGGCATGGGCTTAAGCCAGGCCAAATGGCTTCAAAATGGGTTGTCACTGCCCAGAGAGAGCCAGCAGCCTTAAAAGCAGCTCGAGCTTTCCTGCACTGCATTCCCAGGAGTAGGTCACTCTGCTGCTCTCCATAGTGCAAGGATGTCTGAATGGCTTCATCAGAGAGCCACTCCACATCCATCAAACCCTTGGTGCTGAATGAAAGTTAATAAACCCAGCTGCACCCTGACTGGTTCAAGACTGGGCTTGAGTAGTAACAGTCAAGAGCTTATTGCACAGTAGTTGAATAGCTTGTAGATGGATCTGCAGAACAGTGGGTCTTAAGTTTCCAAAAAGAAGCTGTAAGAATGCACTGGCAAACTATAAAGAAACTTTAGGGAAAAATACAGTGCTTTAACCTTTCACAATGACAGAAACCAAAGCTTTCATAAATTTCCTAAGCTGCCTTGAAACTTTCAACAATTAAGTATATAACTAACATAACACATGAACAATTCCCCTGTCATCATGGGTATGAACAAAATCATAGTCATGTCTTTAAGAGCTCAATCAATGCAAAGTAAAATTTAGAGGAATAATTTACAGTGGGATCAATAATATTTGCATTGACAGGTTACTTTCTAACATTCCAAACCCCTGAATCAGGACACTGTGCTTCTGTCCATTCAGTATATGTTAAAACATTAAACTTACAACATGAGCTCTGAAATGCTGAGCTGTCACTACCATGTTTGAAATTCTTAGGAAAAAACAAACATCAGGCCTTCTTTGCTGACTGGAACTTCTTAGGATTACACAATGAAGCAGAACTTTCTCAAAAGTTCTGTTCATCTGGAGAAACCCGGCCCTTCCCAGAGAGGATCATCTTTCTTGTGGGCTATAAAGCTCCATTGCTGGAGATACTAATCCTTTAAGGTCTTGGGTGATTCTGATTTTTATTTTTCAGAACTCTATAGCACATTGTGGCCATTAACTGTTCAACTTGTGGTCTGTGTCTTAATAGAATGAAGAGGAGACCCGTCCAGGACTGTCTCAGGGATGAACATGAATCACTTGAATGGCCAAAAATAAAGACATTTACTAATGAACACCTACCTTGCACTAAGCTAATTTCTACACAAATTAGTAGATCTTTTTCTGTCTCAAACATGGAAAAAGAAAGATGAAAACTTATTTACAGTTGGATCTCCATGGGTTTCCTGAAAGTAAAGAGCAGAGATAGCAGAAGGCACCATCCATGGGAGAGAATGGCTAATGTATTTATGAACACAAGATAGGCTTTGTTGTTCTCTGAGTGTCCACACTGACTGCACTTCCCTTGCCCTATGTAGCACAATGAGTTGATGAATGAAACTTTCATCAAGTTGCAGGATTTGATGTGTCAAATGCATCCTGAACTAAATGTCATCTACAGTAAGGTCAAAGGCTGTATCACCAAGATCCCCAACAGCATCCAAATCCCATGGAAGGGATTCAGGCAAGCTACTGAATTGTGTTCTCAGTTTCCTGTACACAGTACATATGCTGTGGACACTTGGAGAGATGGAGGTTCAAAGGGGTAAGTTTTCTTTCAAGTGAGAAATTAAACCAAATTTCTTCAGAAAAGTAAATGCACAACGAGAATCATAATGTTCACACATCTCAGTACACACAGGCTGACTAAGCAAAGCCTTTGATCTTCTGGAGAATGTATTTCCTCGGGATCTTAGAGCACTGAGGGGGAAAAAAAGGGACGTGAATAGATACTTGCTTGCTGTGTAAAACAAATGGATTGATTTCAGGCATGATCCAAGTGAGTGTCCATCCTCATCACAAGCCCATCCCAGCAGCTGAATTTCAGAAAACACTTCTCTGACAGTTTTGCTTTAGCATCAAAGTTAATGTGCTTCATAAAAGTAGGATATGGCATTACAAGAACAAGGTATTTTCCATCTGAAACAGACATTGCTCAGCTTTTCAAGGTCTGCAGTTTCCATGGAGAGCAGGAGATGGTGCTGTCCTCCTTTCTGGAAGCCAAAGCAAGCAATTGAGGCTTGCTGAGCTAAATAACACTTTTGCACTACCAGCTTCACTGTGTTTCTTAACTGCTGTGCAGATTTTCAGCTAATTGGGTGAGAATTAGCTGTGGATAAGGCTTCAGATGAACTCAAGCAAAGGCTTGGGCTGTTAGCTCACTTCAAACAATGCTGCTGTGCTTCACAGCTAGTAACACTTGCACTACCATGCTTTGCAGTTTTTAATAGCCATTCAGGTATTCAGGTACCCTCATTCAAACGGAAGCAGAATTCAGAGAAGAGTAACTAAAGTGATCAAAGATCTGGGGGACAGAACTGTCTTGATTAGACAGCCTAGCCAAGCAGTGGCTGCTGGGATGAGCACCAAATAAACATATGCAATTATAAGGAAAAAAAGCCAGGTTTACTACTGAGTCTTGTTTCAGGGTAGGGGGAGAAGGAGATATAACTGAGAAGAATGGAATTAACCTGAACAAAAGGTCTTTGTTCTGACAAAAGTCTGACTGCACAAGAAGTTGAGAACTCATATCTCTCAGTGATGGGCTGAATAAAAGCAGGGTGATGGAAGAATAAGAGGAGAGCTGGAGGCAGGTATCAGTGGCTGTTTCATGGTCATGCCCGCGTTTTATCTCTGCTCCCAATAGAACTCTTTGAAAGAGCACAACCTACAACTCTGAGAACTTCTTTGGGAATATTGATAAGGATGGAAACATAAAGATTCCTGTGGCAGCCTTCTGGAAAGCCATGATGCAAGTGTGCCTCTGAAGGCATGGCCAGAATGCTCTTCTGGTAGGGTACTGCTCTAGGGAAACCTCTCTGCTGCAGCACAGCCACCAGCCAACTTTGCTGGTGACATCATGACGCTTCTGGTCCCTTCCAACTCGGACTACTCTGTGATTGTTAAGGCTAAAAGGCAAAATTCACTCATAGCAAATGCTGAGCCTAGAATAAAACCAACAGAAATGCCATGACACCCAATAAATACTGTAGATAGCATCAATGATAATGGACCAACTTTAGAATATCACAGACAGCCACTGTTTGTATAGGATATACAGGAGATTGATAGATTCTTACGTCTTACTGCTACAGGCAAGTGAAAAATAGGCATCTAAACCCTTGGCTGTACAATGGAGTAGACAGTTGTCTTCCTGCCCAAACCACTGTGGTGCTTGCAATGGTCAGCCAGACATTATCTTCTTTTGCAAAAACAACAACAACAATAATAATAATAATAATAATTTTTTAAAATAGGCTTAAATTGCCTCCCTGCCACCATTCTGCATTTCTTCTGTCTCTCTTCCTCCATGCACCAGGCTATCTGCTCGCCTATTAGAAGACAGCCAGGCCCCACTCTGATATGGAGAATTATTCTGTTTAAAATTAGCCAGGTTTCCTAGCACTTCCCCTCTTACCAACAAAGCATCCCACTGAACTGAGTCCAAATTGGTGAACTAGTGCGCAATCCAGACTGGAATCAGACAACAGCTGTGGATTACAGGTGAATGACTCCTGGTCTGTCTTTCTTTCTTTAATTCAGCTTGACACCAAATAAACATAACCTTATTCATCTTAGGATGTGAAGGGACATATGTTTTTGGCCAGTCCACTACTTATGCAAATAAAAGGTAAATGAATAAACAACTTGTATGCTTAGAAATTCTGTTGAATCAAACTACAAGTCTTATTTTCCAATTTGATGAACTTGCCATGAAAATCTTGCAGGAATCTCAGGGCTGAATGGCATTTTCATTCATCCTAAACCCATGATGAGAAGCATCAGCTCAACACTATCCCCCCTGCAGCCAAAGTAAGATTTGCAAAGACAGCATATCTGTGCTGTCAGAACTTTTCTTCCATCCTCAGGGACTCTTGGGTTTTTTTTCCTTCTCTCTGATTTCTCTTTTTAGGAGACCTACTTTTCCCTGGAAATCCACCTTCAAACTACAGAACTTCTCATTCTCTTGAAAGTGCCTCTTCCTTAGTGCCTGTAGCAATCATGTCCAAGTTCTGAGAGCTGAGCATTCAGCAGCAAACTCCTAAGAGGTTGTCAGTTGCTGCAGGCTAAACCGCTTGTCATTGGACCCAAAAGTCCCCCTAGATTTTCAGTCAGTTCTGACACGTGACTCATCAGCTGAAAGCCCTGTTAGTCATGCCCAAATATTCCCATCCCTCAACACATACTAATGAGTTTAAATATATGCTGTAGTCTAGTTTTAAAGCTAGAAGCAATGGGTCAGTTTTTGCTCTTAGCCTCCTAATGTTTTCAAAGAGAAGCAAATTAATTTGTTTGGTCCAGTCTTTATTCCTTCACAAACAGCAGTACCATACTAAAAGCATCCATACTCAGACGCTAGATGTGCTTTAGCCTGGTTAATCTTCAGTCAGAGGTTACATAGGATTCCCAACACTTCAGGAACTGTGGTTAAGCAGATAAAACTGCTGAAAGCCACTGGCACGAAAAGACCTCATCTGGTGTCCTTAACATGGCAGAGTTGATATAAGGGGGAAAATAGATATGGATATATATACCCCTTACATAGCTTCTTGATGCATTTTAGCACTGTAGCATGTGTGAAATTGTAATATTCACCTGGCAGACAAGAGTCAGAAGAGTTGTGATCTTTGCTGTCCTTACTGTTCCTACCTCAGGCTGTTTCCTCAAGATCCTCTCAGCAGCTGAAGATATCTGACAGAGAAGGTTCCCTTTACTAAAATAATACTCATTCACTTCTTTTCAATCAGTCACTTAAAAGACCAGGAGACAGCACAGAAGCCTGTGGAAGGGGAAATAGAGGAAGAAAGGGAAGAGACATAAAAATGAAGCAAGGAAGCAGACAATGCAAGATTGTATGAGAACCACTGAAAGAAAGCTCAGAGTGGCTCTGGGCTTGGGGAGGCCCAACACTGGGGATCTGTGATAGTTATTGAATGTAAAAATGAAGCTGATGTTCCATTACACAGCAGGTTCCTATACAGTTTGGTCTTTTTCCATTAAGGAAGGACTGGTCCTTTGAACCTGGTTACCAAATGTCTTGCTCTTTATGCTGACAGTGATGAACTTAATTACAAAGATGAAGGAAAAAGTGGGAATTGGGAAATGAAAACATATATCTCCTTTTGAGGTAAAGCACATGGACAAACACTGAGGTAAGGACCGTCAGTCATCCCCTGCCACGTTAGCAGACCTCACACAGGGACCTTTGCAAGAGAAAAAATAAATTCATGAGAAACTACAGCTCATGTTGCTTAAAAAGTTATGGGAGATAGAAATTTTCTTTAATGACTCCCTGGGAAAAAATATGTTAGAAAGATGGGAGACATAACAGATTGGCTTAGATACCATACTTTTTTTAAACCAATAATAAAAAAATACATTTTACAGTTCTTAAGAAGGAATTAAAGCCTTGCATATATTAATATTTATTTTAAAATAGAATCTAGAAAATGTTAATTTGTACATGAAACTATTTTGCCATGTGACCAACTGCCAACATAGACTTTACAACAAAAATCTTGACAAACTGGGAAATGTTAGCCACTTTGGGAAGATCAGCTTTCAGTGGAAAGACAAGAAACTAGTTGCAATCTGATAAGTCTCTCTTTCCCAATGGAATTCCCATGTAGAAAAAACCCCTTTGAAATATCTTGAAACCTTTGTTAGTGTTTAGGTGGCTCCAGTGCCTAATCAGAGGTCAAGATGATGGCTGGCGTGGTGGCATTGGTGGTATCTGCTTACTAGTCACCTTCAAAAGCCTTTAGCTCATTACCCCAGCAGGTCTGTGTCCTCTGATGCTTCTTCCTCCTCTGGTGACTCTTCCAGAATTGCCTTGCAATTGCAGTCAGTGCCACCTTCACCTATGGAATATGTGGGGATTTGAAATTAAGAATCAGAGCAGCATTTGAAATGCTGGCCAGTTTGCACATGCAGGGGTATAAGATTGGGGAGTTTTCTGTTCTTTTCCTAATCATTCCTGAAAAGTCATTACTGTTTCTTGATTACTGCTAAACACTGAGGTACATTTTCATAGAAGCTGTTGTGGTTAGGGTTGGCATGGACCCCAGCCAGCAATCAAGCCCCAAGCAGCAATTTGCTCACTCCCCCACTAGTGCAGTCAGGGAGAGAACTGGAAGGGTAAAAAAGCTAGAAATCTGGGGGGTTGAAATAAAGACAGTTTAATAGGAAAAGCAAAAGCCACACATGTACGCAAAGCAAAACAAGGAATAGATCCACTGCTTCCCATGGCAGGCAGGTGTTCAGCCATCTCCAGGACAGCAGGGCCCCATCACACGGAACAGTGACTTGGGAAGACCATCACTCCCAACATCCCTCCCCTCCTTCAGCTTCCCCCACTCTCTATACTGAGCATGATGCCACATGGTCTGGAGTATCCCTTTGATCAGTTGGTGTCAACTGTCCCCGCTGAGTCTCCTCCCAGCTTCCTCACCAGCTCAGCAGTACGGAAAGCAGAAAAGGCCTTGTGGCTCTGTGCAAGCCCTGCCCAGCAATAACAAAAACATCTCTCTATTATCAACCCTGCACTCAGCACAAATCCAAAACTCAGCCCCTTGGAAGAAAATTAACTCTATCCCACGGAACACAGGAGCGTACACCAACCCAGGACGCTGCACTGGGGCTGGGGGAGGGCGGGAGCGGCCGGTGCCCGTCCCGGGGCCGTTCGAGCCCTCAGCCGCCAGCAGGCCCCGGCACGCCGCGCTCGGGCCCCGGGCTGTGCAGGGCCCGCGCCGGCCGCCAGGTGTCAGCACAGCCCCGGCCGTGCCGCCGGCGGGCCCGGCACAGCGCGGCACGGAGGCCTCGCCCGGAGCCCGTTCTCGGGGAATCATGGAACGGCCTGAGTGGGAAACGAGCTGAAACATCATCTACTTCCAATCCCCCGTCGCTGACAGGCACATCTTCCACTAGATCACGTTGCTTAGAGTTGCATTCAACCTGGCCTTAAACACTTCCATGGATGGGGCATGCACAACTGCTCTGGGCAACCCATTCCAGCGTCTCACCACCCTCACAGCAAATAATTTTTTACCAATTTCTAATCTGAACCTATTCTCTCTCCATTCGCCATCATTTCCCCTTGTCCCGTGACTACATAATCTTACAAAATGTCTCCCTACAGTATGTTCCCTTCAGGTAATGGAAGGCCACAACTGGGTCACCTTAATGACCTCCCTTTTCCAAGCTGAGTAGTCCTAATTCTTTTAGCCTTTTCTCAAAGAAAAGGTGCTCCATCCCACTAATTAACTTGGTGGCCTTCGTTTGGACTCACTCCAACAGGTCCATGTCCTTCCCGTGCTGTGGAGTCCAGACGTGGATGCCGGAGGGGTCTCACCAGAGCTGTTCTTCCCAAGTACCGCAGTGCTGCTGTGCTGTGAAGAGCTGCCAGCGGGAGTATCCACTGTGGCTGTTGTACCATGTTCCTCCAGCGCCCTGCTCCACAGGCTGGTGGGTCAGCAGTGGCTGTGGCACGTTTTGTGCTGGACTCAGTGGGGCTGTGGTTGAGGGACTGGAGATACCTGACAGCTGGTCCATATAGGTGTGGCAACTTTGCCATTGCTTGCTGGCCCACATGTGTGATGTGTCACTGCTGCAGGACAGTCTTAATATCTCTTGGACTCACTGAAGTTACTGCAGCTGATTCACAGACCTGAGTGTAGATACTCTGTCTTTCTGGGGCTATTGTTTAAAACAGGTTATGTCCAAGGATGTTGTTCTTCAGCGGCTCCAAGTCTGTTGACCAACTGTTCACCATTCCCTGGCTATGCCAGTAAAAATATCTGTGCCTCTCTCTCCCCTCAGTCCCAAGAAATCCTTTTTTTATTTGATCTTATTTTTTCAGCCTAAGAGGCATAAAATGAAATACTGACATATGCAGACTCAGAATTAAGGTCAGAGAGTGCCTTTTTTTTTTTTTTTGGTGCAAATATAAAATCATTAGATTTTATATTTGCACCAAAAAAAAGTGTGGGGTTTTGGGGTTTTTTTTGGGTTTTGTTGTTGTTGTTGTTGTTGTTGGGGTTTTTTTTTTTGCATGACACACAATTATTGTTACATAACAGAAAACAAGAATTGCAGCATCCCAGATTTTCCTTTGAAATGAGCCTCCTGGCTTATTAGCAGGCAGATGAACTAAGGTTAGTTAAGCTGGATCAGGAGTGAGAAGTTTCTCACGTGCTTCCAGAGTGGAAAACAAGGAAGAGAGAACAATGGGATCTCGGGGTACCTGCTGTCAGAGAGTGAAGGTCCTGCTTCACTGTCCTTACAGCACTGTTTGTTGCATAGGAAAAGAGTGGACTTTGAAGTAGAGGAGTAGCACATACATCCTCTGTTCAATATCTTTGGTGTTTTCTTCCCACAGTGTCTTGGGCTTGCATATGTTACACATGGATCTTTATCTTATGCAAAGTGCTGTTGTGTATTAGTCACGCATTACTATTCCGCTTAGGTTTGCACAGAATCAGATGCCCAACTAAACTGATTTGTTCAATTATCACACTTAAGTTTCTAGATTAGCTACAGCCATCAAAAATCTTCTGTAAGAAAACAACATAATCAAATAGAGATGGGAACTGGCCAGCGGCAGGTGTCACTTTTATTTATCTGAGTGTCCACTTAAACTCCAGAGCAACAACAATGTGGCTAGATTGTACCTTTATACCGGGAAAAACCTGCAGGGAGATTGGATGGTTTCTTTCAGCTGGAGAATTGGAGACCACATTTTCATTCCACAAGGGCTTGATAAATAAAAATTATTTATTTTGCCAAACACAAAATCAAAAGAGATTGAACCTCTGGGAAGGAACTAGATGCAACCTTCTGTCCTACTATGTGGCCTGATGCAGCTAAAATGAGAGTGAAGATTTAGGTCACATGCAAGCAGTGTGGTAGAGGGATGTAGTTGCAGTTTGTATTGTGCAGATCTCTGAGCATTCTCAGATCAATAAAGCTTTTTTAAGCTTGGTGGCAGCATTTGTCCCCTTGCTGGGAATTCAGGGATAAATTCTGGTAAGACACTGAGCAGGGGCAGTCAGGGAATGAAACATGAATTGCTCTGCTGATCCTGCACCTGTGAAATGGCGCAGAAGGAAATGGTTTGGCTAGCATAAATTAAGGCAGCTCTGAGACTCATCTAACATACTTCAGGAATTCAGCCTGCCAGCACAAAATTAGACAGTGTAAAAAGCTGGCTAAACTCTACATATCTTCCATAGTGTCTGAGACTGACACAGCCAAGTGACATTGTCAGAGCTCTTCAATATTAGAAAGAAAATAACACTCTTAAAGTAATATGTTTTGAAAACACAACATGCACAGCAGGGTATTTAATGTGTTAGCTAGTTTAGATGAACCTTTGGATATCTTGCAAGGAAAACAATCCTTTTGTAATGAATCCCATCCAGCAGAAAGAGATCCAATTCAGACTAATTTCCTAGGCACCATCACAATGCTTAGGACAACATCACTAATTAGAATATTTGGAAATCTCAGAGCAAGTATAAAGACTAATCTTTTATGACAAACTATCTCAGCTTGTTCACAGTGAAGACCTTTGATCTGTCTAGCTGAACCAGCCTAAGGGTTTTGGCTTTTAGTTGCAGAGGAGAAAGCTCACAGGCTGCCCAAGCCGGTACACTGATCCCAGTCTTCCTCTTTTAAACTTAGATCAATAGTTCTTTGTTCCAGTAGCCTCCCATCCACATAGGGAGTGTTCAGTGTGTATCAGTGGACATGTGCCCTGTTCAAAAGGGTGTCTTGCAGCCATGCACAAAATCAAGCATCGTAGGACTGGGAGCATTCCATGTACAAGGTACTGGTCAGTGCAACTAGGGGGCTTCAGGCCCCTCACCTGTTACAGCAAAGTCACAGAATCTGAAGAGATGATGGAGTGAAAATTTGCAAGGACAAAATCTAATTTTTTCAGCATGAAGCAGTAGATTCAAGTTAATTGACTGGTGCTAATGGTTTTTACAAGACACTGGTAAAGGTCAAGATCATAATAGACGTTTCAGCTCCTGAAGATTTATGTTATAGTTGTTCTTCTTAAGAGGGTGAGTCCTTATCTATCAACAATACTGATGTTCTTCCGTAGTTTCTTGATTCAGAAAGCCCAACCAAAAAGATTTCATTCTGAATTTGGCACAACAGAAAATTCAATCAAGCCATAGTTCATGCCTTGCCACCCTCTTTCTTGTAGGCTGCTGTGATGGCAGTCAGACACATGCTACAGACCTGACAGATTGTTCTGGTAGCCCTCTCTCTTCCAGACGTTTCATGAAGACCTTAGTTATTACCTCACTGACATGCAATTAACTGTGCAATTCTCAAGGGACAAATATGCCAGCTTTCACAGCCTTATGGGAAAGGGATACCTGATCACCTTACAGGACGACAAGAAAATAATGTTCTGCCATGTAGCCTTATTCACAGAATCCCCCTTTTAGGAAACAGAGCATGTGCATTCCATGGTGGTCTGTGTTTCCATCTGGGGACACAGGATAATGCGGTCATGTAACGGAGAAGGTCTTCAGGATACGATCCTCTATAAGGGGCTGAGACTACATCTAACCATGATCTTCCCCTACAAGGAAGATCCCAACCGTCCTCTTTGCCAGTGGTTTCTCTCCACCCCATCTTTTTGCGGCTCTGCAGTGGGAGCCAGCTACACGGGCTACGGTCGCTGAGGACTCAAGCAGCGAGCGCCGTTCGAGTCCAGGGCGTTGCAGAGCGCTGAGCGCCGCCACCGGCCGGCCCTCCCTCGAGTCACCGCGGGGGCACGGACGTGTCCCCGCACAGGCTCCTGCGGGCAAGCGGCTGCGCCTTGGCAGCAGCAGGAAACTTGCATCTCCGCCCTGCAGCTGCACCTTTGCCTGCTTTCCCCCCTCCCCAGCGAGCAGAGGGCGCTCCGCCCTCAGAAGCGGGACCTCGCCACATTCCTGGGATGTAGCTAAACCACACGCACACACGCACACCCTAGGAGACAAAAACCCCGAGCTCGAAACTGCGAGCTGGGAAAGGGTGGTTGAAAGCCTCGGGAAGGCAGGCGGGCAGGCGGGCAGGCAGGCAGCAGCAGCCGGCGAGGCGGGCAGGGCGCGGGAGGTGCGGGCGCTGCGCCGCCGAGGGCAGCCCGTGCCCGGTGCCCGCACCGCCCAGCGGGAGACACCCGCTCCCACCGCATTGTGCGGCGCAGCGCAGCTGCCACAACGCGAGCTGCCCTCTGGGGGGATGGGGGTGGGAGGTGGGGGTGGAGACAGACACAGGCGGAGTCAGGGCTCAAATTCTTGAACCTTTCACATCCTTTCTGTAATTTGAAACATACTTGTTCCCATGCCAGAACATTTTTTTCTTTCTTTTTTATTTCTTTTCCTTTTTCTTTTTAAAATTCCTTCCTTGAGGCTGTGGAAATACATTCAGAGAAAAAAAAAAAAAAAGAAAAAGAGAAAGGAAAGTAAGAAAAGAAACGAAGGGAAAAAGCAAGCCCACTACTTATCCGAGGCTCCAAAACAAAACAGAGAAACGTGAGAGCCCGGCCCTCCCCAGGCACAACTGCTCGCGGGCTCAGATTTCCTTTCGGAGGGGTCATGGCTGCTGCAGTCACGGGTTTGGAACGCAGCTGGTCCTGCCTGCAATGAGGAGAAAAAAAATGCCTGCTCTTCTGCAAACGGCATTTGTCTCCTTTCGCTTCACCAGCTCATTGTGCTCCGACGAAAGGAAGCCATTTGCAAAACGCTTGGGGCACTGGATCCCCGTCATCTTCAGTGTGTCATTCCCCCTCACCACTCCCAGCCCTTCCATCCACCCTCCCAGCTGGCCTGAGAGGGAAGGGACATATGCATGTCCCTCTCGTGTGCACTTCAAGTCATACACCTATGAGCACTTCAGTTTATCTCAGACAGTCCCCGTGTTTAGTGTGGGTATACACATATGACAGACAAAAACTGGCTAAGGTACTGTCTGAAACATTTTGCATGTCCCTAACTACCCAAAAGGCACAAAGCAGCATGGAGTAGCACAGAGCACTCTCTTGCATCAGCTGGGCCGTACTGCCCACCCCTTTCCACCTGGGTAAACCACAGCAGGTGATTGTGCTGGTGCAGCAGGTATTTTTGTTTGCTTTGTGTAAGGAAGTAACAATTACCAGTGACAATAAATGCCTCCTCGAGTCAGAAGCGACCTGAAGCTCTGGAGTTGTGTACAAGCAGTTGCAGTGCAGCTGCCTTGCCACTGCTGGAGCAGGGCCGCTAAACTGACAGAAGCACCTACCCCTCCTTCCTCCACTCAGGGAGTCACACCCTGATCCTTCAAACCAGAAAAACAAGGATGAGGAAAG
This sequence comes from Emberiza elegans, assembly GCA_024865655.1. Classification (NCBI taxonomy): domain Eukaryota; kingdom Metazoa; phylum Chordata; class Aves; order Passeriformes; family Fringillidae; genus Emberiza; species Emberiza elegans. Next base: position 48,747,741 of record JALJVW010000139.1, on the reverse strand, counting down.
AAGCTTTCATGTTTCACTGCCATTATCATAGGTCATAACTGTGTTAATGTGCTATCGTGCTGTTTACATGTGTATGTATAGTGTATATATATGGATGGGTGTGAACAACCCTTAGGAAGGCATGTGATTTTCCAGGGGAGACTCAGGTGGGCACGCGGACATCACCTGAAGCAGCTGGATGAGTGCCTCACCAGGAGTCACCTCTGTACATGGGGGAGAAGCCATCCAGAGGGAAGGGCAGTCCATGTCCACAGGATACAGTCCTTATGCTGTACTACTCTGTCACAGCCCCTGGTCTGCAGAGCTGAGGCCAGTTGGGGAACTTGGAGAGTATTTATGTGTTCCTCAGGTGTATAGCCAGAGAAGAAGGTATAGTACTCTCAAGAAGACAGAGAAGGGGCAGATACATTTATTTTATTGGAAGGGACAGTGTGACATTTCAGGGTTTCCCCATAGCCTTTTCAGCCATGTGCCCCAGGTAGGACAGCAATTAGGTTATGCCCACTGGGGAACTCCTCTCCTTAATCCAGCTCCTGGCACTACAAGACACCACACTGATACTTTGCAGATTGGCAGGAATCACCATGAAGCCCATGTGTGCTTAAATACTTCACATTACACAGCAAATGCTGTTCTGGCTGCTTGAAACACTGCAGCATTTGGGCTCTCTCTCCCTTTGAGAAGATAAAGCATTCTCATAGCTTAGCTGTGTTTATCCTGAAACCCTCAAGACAGTCTTTGTCTCTGAGCTGGTCATTTGGAGCTCACAGCTTCTTCTGAATGTTGCCCTCACATGGAAGCCATTGTGCTCAGGGTATCCCTCCCACCACTCTGTGTCCATCCTTTGCTCCCAGCCCAGATTCCAGCTTTTTAGCATAATACAACTATAGCTGAGTGTCTTGGCAATCACATTTCTATCGCTTTGCAAATAAGCCTTAGCTGCAAACACAAATGCTCTGCTGATTTTTTCTTAGGCATCATGGATACTAAAGGGTTATTAGTGCTCTATTCAAGCCTATGTTGGCAGTCCCCACCCTTCTCTAGATTGTTATGCAAGCCCAGTTGGAGTTGCTATTAAACATGAGACAAGACCTCAGTTAAATATGTATTAAGTTACAGATTTCTAGGGTGTTACCAACTTTCTAGAGATACCACATGTGACTCACTGAACTAGATGACAGACTATGAAATAAGTTATTTCATCTGGTCATATTTATCAGAGCAGGTTTGTCCTGCCTTTTTAAACAGGGATCACTATCTCATAGGTAGCAAGCAGGCGAAATGAAATCTGTTTTTACAGGTATTGCTTTCTGCAGTTCATTTTTACTGTATTCCAGTCACACATACCTAAGTAGCTGACATGGAACAATTTCAGTCCCCTCTGATGCAAAGATTTTGGAGGAAGACACCTAGATTTCTTTTGGTCATTGTTCAATGGACAAATTCTGTAGATAGGACTCCTATCCTAATCCAAATGGTGTGTTAAATTATGGAGAAAAAAACAGCACTTGTCATTTTTCTTGAAAATAAAATGTCCTGACGCATGCTCTTCCTCCCTGGTTGCTTCCCTGTACCCATCACAAGTCCCAGGCACCATCTGTGAACCTCTGCCAGAGCTCCTGCCCTCAAACACACAGCATGCCAAAGGTAAGTGGGCCACAGCCTTAGTCTGCAGCTTGTCACTGTTGGGGTGTTGGGCAAAAAGGTAGCTGAAAACTCTCCTTACCTGGGGAAGTCTCTGTCAGATGCTAGCCAAGAGAGGCATCCTACCCATCTGGCTGTACTGCAGAAACAGGTGGCATTTAGGCCACAAGCCAAGAGCTCCTTAGCTGTTCAAACTGTGGACCTTTGTATCCTCAAGACTGAAGGCAGGTAAGAGAAGCTCTTATCTTTCTTTGTCCCTGTATCAGATCCTAGTCTTAGGGCATGTGTCTGGGATAGACATGCCAATAGCTGCAGGCAGAAGAAACCTTCTGTTTTATAAATACCAGCTTCCACCCAGTTGCCTTTTACATACTAGGTTGGTTTTTCATTGGTGAAGTGAGTTTGAAGAAGGGAATAGGACAATAAAAAGTGCAGCCCACAGTCAGAGCAGTGAAGTAAAGACTAACATGACCTCAAAGAAAAAAGCTGAGACTCTGCTGACAGAACTTTGCAGGGGTTGAGAGGGGACAGGGTATAACAGGCTGGCTGGAGTCACAGAAGCGCTGTGAGATGGAGGGGTGCAAACTTGGGAGCATATGCTCTTCAATTACTTCAGTCTGTGCAAAGGAGTGTGCACAGCTTCATGAAGGGTTAATGCAGGGGACTGCTGTAGTAGACTTGTCTTCTCTGCTAACCTCTAGAAACTGGTTCCTTTAGAAGAGATAAGAACACATAGGCAGACTTGAAACAAGGACAAGAATCCTGAACTCAGCATGACTTCTAATTGCTTGTTCCAGACACAGCCTGTGACTCCATTCCAGGCTCTAGGAAGACCAAAGGACAATTTAGCCACACAGGAGGGATCCTCCTGCATCCTTGCATAACATAGAAGCAAGGTCCCTGGGTGATAGCATGGCTCAGGGTGGCAGGGATTCTTGACCCTTTAACACTGATTTGCGGTGAAACATTTTGGCTCATAAGTCTGTTTCTCCCTCTGATTTTATCTTGTCTTTTAGAAAATGATGCAAATAAAAGCTAAACTGCCTCATAGCTTGTGGATATCTGTACTATACTAAACAGCCCCCAAGGAGAGGGGTAAAAAAGGGTAAAGGACTAATATGAGTCTTTGCAAAGACCTGTGTTCGTGCCAGGAAAAAGTATGATCCACAGTCCTGCTCCAGATCAATTCTCCAGCCTGTTCCAGTCAACTGTGACTTTTGGTAATGCCTGTCCTGGGGCTAGAAGAAGGCAAGGCCAACAGTTCAGTTTGCTTTGACAGGACTGAGCCCTGCTTGAAAACACTAGGAAACCTGAGTCAGCAGCTCACTTGCTCCTACTCTTGGAATAGCTGAGATTCCCGGACACAGTAACTTGACTCTACTTCTGGCTCAGGGCAGCCACAAGCTGAAAGGCAAAAAAAAATCCCCTCCTGGCCCATTAACGAGGCCTATTCTGGGTTCAGGAGAAACCAGTCTGACTGATGAACTCCTCTGGCTCAGGGGCTCTGGCTGGGGCTGGAGAGTTATTCTTTCCTTATTCAGCAGACAGGAGGATGTTAATGGAGAGCATATGGGAGGGGAGGGAGTATGTGGATATTGCTGGAAGACAGCCAGACTGCATCAAAGCCCCAAGAAGCCTATTCTCCATCCGGGCAATGCTAAAACAGGCCATGGAGAGATGAGAAATCCAGCTGTGATATGGGGGGGTTAGGAAAAAAGCTCTCTGCCTTCCCCAGCTTTTTTACTCCCACTCCTGATGGGACAATGGGGCAGTATTGTTCCATAGTCCTGTAGGCATGGTATTCATAGTGGAAGCCTTTCTGGGGAAGAGCACACTTCAGCCAGGCACCCTGTCCTGAGAGTCATGCCACTTTAGGGAAGCAAGAACTGCCTCTGTGCTTGCAAAATGCCATATAATTTATGGGGCTATAGAAATGATGAATTACAACAGTCCTTGCAGTACAGAGATGGAAAAGCCCTGTTAACTCCTCTAGCCCATCTCCCAGAGCTGATGCAGTACTGTTTGTTGCCTCTCACGTATTTCCTGTGTTTGTCTGGACATGTTTAGAACAAGCAAGCAACTGAGGTTCATTTATTTTTCACTTCTTAATTCTACTTTAAAAATAACCCCCAATGTGATTCAGGTAGTGTGGATTACCCAGCCACTTGGACATGTCAAGAAGGATGGAACAGGGTGCATCAAAGGTAGCCCACATCTGCCTTACCTTACAGATAAAATGGAGGACTGGCTATTGAAGACTTGATCACAGTGTGAACCAAGAAACTTGCCATTGAGTAGGAGGGCAGCTAGAACCAACTCTGGTAAAAATTGGGTGTGTCCTTTTTGGCTCCTGACAATCTTAATGTAGCCCTGACCGAGGCAGATTTTGGGCATCCATGATGCTTAGGCCTTGCATCATTCACCAGATCTTAATTAACTAAGGAGCCTGGCTTGTTTAGCCTAGTCAGGGGGTATATAATTGCAATCTATAAATAAATACTTCAGGGGATGAACACATGGGGAGGAGAAAAAAGCTATTTAAAGATAAAGGACAATGCTAGCACAAGAACAAATGGGCATGAATTAGCCATTTAGGCTGGGGATTGTCAGGTTTCTAATGCTGAACACATTGATGTTCTGTGAAGGCCAATTAAAGGGTTTAGTAAGGCCAAAAGTTAAGCTGGTTTTAAGAAGCAGCTAAACACATTTCGTCAGCTGATTGTACAAAGTGGCTGGCTATGCAAGGAAAGGAGCTGGACTTGGGAAACCCAGAGGGAACGTCCTGAGGCATTTTGGGCTGCAGTAAGTACAGGATGAGTTCTGGCTAACCAGCTGCAGGGCCCAGTTATGAGCAAGGTGGGAAAAAACAGAAGACTAATAAAACCTGAGAAATTTCATACTGCTTTCCAGTACCTGAAAGGGCCTCCAAGAGAAATGGAGGGGGACTTTTTACAAAGTAATGTAGTGACAGGACAAGCGGCAACAGTTTTAAAGTGCAAGAGGGTAGGTTTAGATGGCCTATAAGGAAGAAACTTTTTACAAAGAGAGTAGTGAGGCAAGGGAACAGGGTGCCCAGAGAAGATGTGGATGCCCAACCCCTGGCAGTGCTCAAGGACAGGTTGGAACAACCTAGTCCAGTGGAAGACGTCACTGCCCATAGCAGTGAAAGGCAAAATAAATTAATAAATTTATTAGTTAATAAAAGGAGATTGAAATTAGATGATTTTTAAGGTGCCTTCCAACCCAAACCAATTCTGTGATTCCACGATGATTCTATAAAGCAGGCAGATTATAAATCCAGGTAACACTGAAAACTGAAACTAATCCCTCTCCAATGAGTAGGCTGGCTGGCTTGGTTTAGAGATGTTTATGGAGACAGGAGGAGATTACGAACAACAGGCAGGAAAAAGTATCTGTGATTTGTTTGTGTGAAAACCTAGGCAAGAGAAAAGAAGAAAAATAATAACGATTGTTTTTTCTGTGAGCAGTTGAGGTAGGGAAGCCCTTAAATTTTGTTTTACCACCCTCAGAGGCAAAAAGATCTCCTGAGTCAGAAAACCTTAAGCCATGAGAACATCTTGTCATGTTCTCCAGTGAAGTAACAGCTCAGCCTGACCTCAGGCTGAGACCAATACATGGTCTGCATGCAGTAATCCTTTTCTGTGAAGTCATTTGCCAAACAGACAGTAGGTGTCTTTCCCCATTGCTTTCCTGCAAAACAGAATATGAGAGACCTTGACCCTTGACTAATGCATGCTGGAGGGGCAGATGTCCAAATCTTAGCTGTCTTATCCAACTGGAAGCTATAACAATAAATCACATACTCCAGTTTACACCACCAGTGCAAACAAGATAATGAACCTTATACCCAAGAAAGATTTGTTGTAGTATAGCATTTTGTTTCATCCTGCTCCTGCTGAGAGCAGACGGACAGGCAGTGGAGAAGACACAGCTATACACCTGGCACAGACCTCTCGTACTGAGGGAGTTTTCCTGTGGGAATCTCCTGCCTGTTTGAGTTCTCTCTATGCTCTATAACCAGTGCAAAGCAAATTTAGCAGAGAGCAGAGAATCCATCTTAAAATGCCTTAGGGGGGACAGAGAATACGGTATAAATGGAACTGCTGCGATGTCTCTTCTAATTCTTGTAATCTGTCACCTAGCTGTGGCAGTGATAGGTACTTTAGAAACCCACAGACAGTCTGAGTATGATTTGATCACATTAGTGGTGGCCTATGCATCAAGAGATTCAGAGGTTTTATTCAGAAAGGCATTAAAATAAAGATGGTTGTGCTTTCAAATCTCTTTTGTCTGGAAAGAGGTTATCTCCTAAGGCTGGCTTTACTCCTGACATTTCTCATTCTTTGCTTTTCTTTACAGATCAGAAATAGAACATGAAATGCCTTGTCTTGCTATTTTCATCATTCTGCAGTCAGTCTCAGCATGAATCTGAGGCTATGAGGGTGGGAGGTGATGAGCTGAGTCAAGTCTGAAATATGGTTCCTTGCACTAGAAGGATATAGATATGGTTTCTGTGTAAGTCACCAGTTCAGGTCTTCTTGGTACTGAAAGGTGATGACTGTTATGCTCTGTGAGAGCTGTTATGCTCTCTTGAATTGAGGTAGAGGGTTTCCATCCAATTACCAGCTAACTTTATGCAGTAGTCTAGGAAGCTGAGAACTGTGTGAATGAAAGCACCAACATGTTCACTGGGGAAGAGCACACAGGGGAAGTTTGTCCTGTCGCTACTTGCATTTTCATGGCTGAATGAAGCTTTGATATTTTTCATCCCCCATATTTAAAGTTCTTGGCCTGGTAACCCTCATCAAGCTGAATCAACTATAAAGATAGGAGAGAAATGAAAAATTATTTTCCTTTGAGGGAGGGCTTTTATTTTAGATGCAAACCAACAGACGTTTTTTCCTTTGACCTCCAAAAACCAATGAGAATTTATTGGTCATTTTCACATTTTAAACTGACATTTTAATTTTCTTCACAAAAACATTTCAAACATTGAGGACCTCAGTAAATCTCCAAAGCACGTGGTGAAAAGTGTTCACGCAGACCATAAAATTGTAACTCTGGATTTGTACAATTCGTTCTTATGGTCAGTCATTGCCAGCTTTAAAGAATCTACCACTTCAGCCATCACAAAAAGGCAGTAAATCTGGATTATGCATTGAAAGTGCTTAGGGAGTCTGGGTATTTATACCAATGAAATGCCAAAATATTTTACTGACACGCTCAATTTTTTACATTCTTTTACTAGCAGTTAAATTTTTTTATGTGTACATATATATTTTAATGCTGACAGTTAAATTTTGGCTATTATTAGTTTGCAACTGGTTAGGCCTTCTCTCATCAAAACAGGAGTCTGAACAATTTCACATACATGGCACCTTGGGCAGAAGATAGTGGAAACCTTATAGATATGTGCATGACCTGGGCTGAATATAGTTAGAGTTATCTCTTTGGAAGCTCTCCAGATCTCATACACAGGATTCCTGGCTGTTTCCATAGCAGTGATTCACTGGGGTGCTGGTGCTAAAGAACCTCTGTCAGCCCCTGGTGTCTTCACAAGGGACCAGAGCTGTGAAAACATGAAGGAGAAAGGGGTGACTCAGTAGGGAATCTTTCTTCTGCATCAGAAGCACTTTAAACCACCAGAGAGATGCAGGCATCTAGAAATAGAAACTGCAGTGTCTGTGGGGTGTCCATCATATGGTGCCATTACGAGAGGTCCAAGTCAACCCTAGTACCCAAAGCAATGCAGTCATGTTAACGCAGCCCAGCTGGGCTCCTTAGCCTCTATTTTAAATGTATGCACTGCACACAGATACATTTATTTCCTGACCCAAATTAGGTTTCTTACTAATTTTGAGCACCTCTGTATGATACTGCTTGGTGCTACACAGGCGCTTTCTGCTTTCCAGTAGAAAATGTGCCAGGAGCACATTTTATTTACAATAGGAAATCACTAAGAAGAGGCCCTATTCATTTTGGATTGACAATGAAGTCACACAAAACTGGTGCATAAAAGATTTAATTATACATAACTAACTCAGACCAAGCTCACTGAGGCTAAAGGAAGAGTGGAAACATGCTCATGGAGTCCAGATCCATCCTCAGCCACTTGGTGACCCCACACTAGACAAATGGTATGGAATTTCTGATGCTGTTTTTAAACAGTTCACAGTCTTTCAATCCTGAGTGCCAGGGCTCCAATACCCTCACTTGGGTCTCCCCTCACCCTGCCCACAGCCCAGGACCCCATTTCAGGCCCTGACCAGCAACATCACAGGACACTGGTCTCCAGCTTCCATGGGGGAGCTAACATGGCAGCCCAGCCTAGGCCTGCCCCCATTCCCAGGGAGGTGCCCAATGCCCAGGGCTGGGACTGCCTTGGTGCCCTTGGCTGGGGTAGTGGGGTGAGCCTGGTCTGGCAGGCTCTGCCCTGCTGCCCTGTGGCTTTCCCTGAAGCTCCCTGCTGTCCCCTGGTGCTGATTCCTCTGTGCTCAGTGGCTGCTGCCAGGCTCTTTCCTACCGGTTAGGATGTTAAGAAGAAAGGTCAGACTCCAAAGATATTCAGTTGATGCTGCAAAGCAGAACCAAACTAATGATCATAACCATGGCCCAGACTACATACTTAGAGGCATAATTGAATATAAAATATATACTTTCATTCCTGGCAGAAAGAGAAACTGCTTTTGGATTTGAAAGCCCAACTGCCCTCTTGCCCCATGAGGAAGGTTTGGTTTTACTGTATTGTCTATTCTCTCCTCTAAACAGCTCTCATTTCCCACTTTGAGTCCTTCTGGCAAGTATTGATATGCTTCTTTCTTGCTATGAAAAGGATACCATGAACCTGTCATCCTTCAAATTGTTTTTCAGCTCACTTCTGCTGTGGTGTGTCTGTGAGTTAGGTATGAACTCTAATAATTTAAAGAGAGTTAATCCACTATGGTTTGTTGAACTTCGTAAATATTTACAAATATTTGGCAGAGCAAGTGAGAAAAACTCAAACAAATTACATTCCTAGCTTTGCATCCCTCTCCAAGTATGATCTGGTAGTTATGGATGACTTTACTACAAACTCCAGGGAACAGTCTAGGTATCAAGCAGTTTTAGAAAAAAACCCCAGAAATTCAGAGATTTGAAAACATTAGAAAAGTCAAGTTCTGCCAGATTATGGCACTAGAGGCCATGCAGTGAACCCTTCCTTGCTCTTTGTCCTTGACTGCTCCCTCAAGTCCAAAATGCTGAAATAAATCAGCAGATCAAATGGCAGATCATGACTGAGGCCCTTTTTCCAAGCAGAGGAGGGCCAGGCAAAGCTGGCCAGGTTTAAAGGGAGGCTTCAGATTTGCCCTGAAGATCTTTCAGTACAATGTTGGGCCTTGCCATTCAAAAGCCAGAGGGACATTATGTTTACTTAATGTTATATTTTAAAGCAGATGCAGATGGAAGACAACTGTGTTCAAGACCTGCAGTATTACACAAACGTTTGAATCATGTGCTGCTGACCCTGATGACAAGAAGTCTGCTCTGGCAACAAGAAAGTCACTAATTCTTCGGTGCTGTAGTAACATCAACATCAACAGGCTCATGCTGTGGGAAGACAGCCTTGTGTCGTATCTCAGGGCACTCATGGGACATTAAAAAAATCCATACTGTAGCAATGGTATGGAACAGAAGGGTGCTTGTAAAGGATCTTTATTTTTTTTCAGGCCATAGCCATACAATTTGAGCCAATACAGATGGCACATATAGCCATGTGGAAGATTTCATTCTTTCCAGCTGGTCCTCATTACCATTTGCTTTCAGTGATTTCAAGGAATACTGTAGCTGCCATTTCCAAGTCTCTGTCAGACTTTCTTCCAGAGAGAGGGATTCAGGCAGTTTTCGTTTTTCCATTTATTTTTTTTCACAAAGAAATCAGACTTCTTCTCCTACAGTGTACTGTGTCCCCAGGAGGGACTAATTCTCATTTCCTGACTCAACACTGGGGGTAGGTAACTTACAGAATAATTCTGCAATCTGTGACTACTGTTGCACTCTGGATCTGGCACTCTTAGGAGAAGGTTTGGAAATGAATTGACTGTTTACCAAGGAAGCCCAGTGTAGTCAGGACTGGCTTGTTCTCTAAAGAGTACAGAAGGACTCCCATAGCACTACTAAAATAATAGGAAGAGTAACAGAGATTGCTACAGGAATGAGCCATAAGGCGTGCAGAAAACCCAAAGGAGGCACTGATTTTGTCAGATGCACAGAGGTAGCTGTCACCTCCTCCCAATGGCCACTCAGGGAGCGGATGACGAGCAATGCATAGACAGCCATCTTGTTTCTAGTCAGACTCAAAAATCCTTGTTTGCAAAGTAAGAAGGAACAAAGATGTGTTGAGCAAAAGATTTAATTTCTCAGTGTCTATGGGGAAATCAACAGACAATGGGAAGCAACATAAAAAGCACATACATGAAAGACTGTTATTTAAAACAAGTTGACATAGTCATTTTCAGTGGAATCTGGCTGGCTGTAGCCAGTATTTAATTCAAAAATTCTTCAGGAATGAAGGTCTTTTGCAGGCCAGCTTTATTTGGCTGGGGTTGGGTTTTGCTCTTTCCCACATCCCGCCTGCTGAAGTTAGAGGTTGATGGCAGGGAGCCCGATTCCTCTGCCTCTTCCTGTGCCGGACACAGCCAGCTAGCATCACCTCTTTGTTAAATTGTCTGCTAGAACTGCTGTATTCAAGAAAGGCTGGTGTGAGGCAGGGAAGGAACAGGATCACCTGATCTCCTTCCTGAGAACAGAGCAAAAAATTATCTGAAGGATAATCCATAAGGAGTTGAAGAAGTTAAAGAAACCACATACAGTGGGCTATGTATGGTCCCATGGCAGTAATGGCATTCCTTTTGATAACCCAAAAGAGGCTTTCTTGCACAGCAGACAACAGCAGCAAAACACTTGCTTCTAGAAGTAGACATGGAAAGTGAAAATAATGACAATTCTAAAGAATCTTTTTGAAGCGCTGACCCAAAAAAATTACATAATAATTTTCTATCCCATAAGAAAAGTACAGTTGAACTAAGGGCACTTAGAAACTCTGCCTTTACAAATGAGGGACACAAAAATTAGTCCTGCTCAAATGTTCAGCAACCCATAGCAGGTAGAAAATACACAGCAGGCTGGTGTGGTTGAGCTACACCCATGCAAAGCCCCTAACATGAAAACAGTGAGGTAACCAACCCAAAGCCATCCTTAAATCAATAATACACTCCACTACACTCCTCTGTCTTGTACACCTCACTTGCTTTTATTCTGTCTCCTGGGATGTTCAGCCCAGGTCTGCTAAAACGGAGGTATTGTCTCTTGTTGACTCTGGCAGGCAGGGGGGCAGGGAGCAGCTGATATGGCAACTCCAGATGTGCTTTTTCTATTCTTTGAAACTGTTCATCAGAAAAACAAAAAGCTCTCGGTTGCCATGGAGACAGTATCTCTGGCACTGATGTCGCAGTGGGCGGCAGCAGCTTCCCGGCTGTACAGACGCCCAAGACCTGGTGCTTTAGCAAGCCACTCACTGCTGAGCATGCTCTGGAGCAGAGGGTTCAAGCCTGGATGGCAGGTAGGACTTACCTGAGGTGGCCAAGAAAATGAGAAAGTGGAGGATCTAAGAATTTGTGGATTTTGCATCTGAAAAAAAAGTCAAAGTGATGTTAAAGTGAATTTGGAGTCAAGGAAATGCTGTACAAATCCCTGAGAAGCAGTACACCGAGAAAGCTGGTAGCCTCTTTTGAGATGAAAACATTTCCAGAGACTTGAATTATTGTGTTTATAGAGATAATACTACGAACAGCGGAGAAAATAAGCAAGATCTTTTTGCAGGTAGAGATTTTTTTTTCCAGGAAAGCAGTGAAAACTCTATCTTTTGAATCACCCAGAACTTGTATCTGTGCACAGTAAAGGAAATGATCCTCTGTTGGTTCCCAGGAGACACATGAAATGAGACCAATTAGGATTTCTCCAGCTCTAAATACAAGGACTGTGCAAAGACATACTTTACCCTTATTATGTTTGAAAGTGAAAATGAATAGTGTGTTCCCCAGCTGAATTAAAATCAGGGCTTGCATTATGTAAAAAACCAGAGAAGATGATCTGTTCTGTCCTTAAAATCTCTGAAAACATTACCAAAACTGATCAATTGGGAATACCTGTTATGGAGGCCAGTCTTAACAGTGTCCAGTTGATGATATCTCAGAGGACAGTGAGAAGAGCAGATAATCCATCTGGTCATGAGTACATTGCATTCTACAGGGAAAGAAATTTCACTGAACCAGGGATGTAATCTCAAAAACATGGAACTTCTACCTCTTGTGTATACTGTATTTACCATATCTGATTACCACTCTTTTCCCAGGCAGATGCTGCTAGTGATCAGAGATTATCCAGACTATTTTACAGCCCAGATCTTATAAATGGGCCACTTTCATTTCTGGTGTAAAATGGTACATCCTAACTGAACTCCAAGAAATTACTTGAATTATAACATTACTCTGTTTGGCTCTGAAGTAGGCAGTAGGACAAGGATCCACAAAATGTATAGAGTAACCTCACTAATAAAGATTAGGCCATGGGATTGCTGGAAGAATTGAGTTCTGAGTTGTCCCATGACACAGAAATAGATGTGACCTGCTGGATGTGCTCACAAGAAAACTGGAAAAGGTCTGGAGTTCTGCCCACTCTCATCTACATTTTTCTTCCCAAACCAGTTTTGCTTCATTACTGTTCAAGAAACTGAGAAGGGCTGCTGATAGGAAGAAGCCCTATTAGCAGAGACACCCTCCTGGAGGTGGTAAGGAATAGACATTAGGCTGCTGTCTAAATCATGCAGCAGTCCAGCTGGCCAGGGCTTATTCCTCCTGACATCTGCTTTCTGAGGTACTGCCATCCATATTAGATTCTGTCAAAAACCATTTTGCCACCAAGCTGAGGAGCTTCCTGGGACGTGTGTCGCTGCAGGGGGCCCACCATGTCCCATCCTTTGTCCTGGAGAGATGACATCCTCCCTAGCAGCAGGGCCTGGTGGGGGTTATAATGCCTTTGTCCAGAAGCATTGGAGATCATTCCCCCAAGGAGATACTCTGCATTTGGGTGGCTAAAATGGAACAAATCAATAATTTGCCAGAGTTAGAGTTAGAAATGCAGACACTCAGGATGTTTGCTCTGAAGCAATCTAACTCAGGAGGGTGTTCCCATCAGGGCTCAGACACAGAATGTCTGAGTGGATGATACCTTTTTAGACCAGTCCAAGGGAAATATATGCTACAAAATGGAGCATGGAGAGTTCAGGAGGTGGTAAGGAGTGATCCCACAAACCAGTGCTATCTTGGGCACATGATATAGCCAGAAGACTCATCTGGTTTTCAAAACTGAAATTCCTTTTCTGGACCTAAAATAATGCATGGCTCTATTGAAGAACCATGTGTTAATTGATATTTCAATTTGACAATTTAATTTCGTTTCCTAAATTTTCCATATCATAGATGGTTGGATGTAGCATCCTGTTACTTCAAATGTTGCACAGCATTGCTATGCTCTGTTAAATAACTTCCTTCTTCCTTGCCAGAAATAGCTACGTTTCGATGGTAAGTAAAGAGATCTTAACATTTATAGTTTCTAGCGCTTCTAGTTGGGATTGCTGAAATGTATAAACATAAACCTTTTTTGATTTTGCTTTCTGGAGAAGCTGCTGTTAATAGGGAGGAGCATCCAGTATGGTCAGTTTAGCCAGTCCACCAGAACCTGTCAGATAAAGGACATTTCTGCCCAGCTCCTCTCTCCTCTATGCTTTCTGCTGACCTCTGTGTTTAGATGACCTGGAAGACACTGCTCTGGAGCCTGGGGAAGACAGGATACTTCACTAGTGCTGTTGTAAACTGTGTTTTAGGCTCTGTGACAGAATATTGAGTTGGTTTAGACTTTGAGCAAGTCAATGGTGTTCTCCTTTCTTAGGAGTCAGCCCACTCAATAACAATGGAGGCTGAGGGAGCAGTCAGTCTCTGGCAGGGTGACCAGGAGGGTATTGCTGCTGGCAGGAGTGTCTGAAGCAGTGAATGTGCCCAGCATGCCAGTGAGCTGTGTTCACTCATCCAAGGGCTGATTTAGCTCAGAGGTGGTTCATGAGACCTTGGCCCCTCTCCAGCTCTAGCCTTTCCCCTTCTCTCAGGAATAATAGCATGGGTTAAAAGCAGAAGGAGTGAAGAAAGCACAGCCTTACTTAACCACACACAGAAATAAAGAAATGTCTACAGCAATATGGGGAATTAAGGGAGAGGAGATAAAAGGAAGTAAGGAGATAGAAGAGGGAGGGAAGGAGGGGATGGCAGGGGATCTTTTCCAGCCCTGCTTACAAGGTGCGGGATAATTCATGGCCCTTGTTTACACTGCTCCAGACCACATCACAGACATTCCTGGCTAATGGCTTCCATCTGGAGCAGCCATGTGGTGCCCAGCCTCCCCCTCACCATGCTGCCAGCAGAGGAGTGTCTCCCTCCAGACCTTCCAACCCAACTACCTCTCACAGACTGCCGTCACTGAGGGGATTGGTGCATTCATGGTCTGCCCCTGAGACATTACTGTCACGTTTCCATGACCCAAGATAAGGGGGCTGGCATACACCTCAGACAGCTGAAAGATCCGTTAACGTGGGGCCCACAGGATGTGCAGGAAATGCAATGCAGGGACACCCAGCCATTCTGCACAAGCTCAGCCTAAGTCCAGCAGGGATTATTAGCTCTGGCTCAGCATCAACCCTGCTGGACCTGGGCTGCTTCCCAGCAGGACCGCTCAAGTGTCTCCACGTTGCACCTCCCAGCACTCTGGATTTGGGAGGGTTTATTAGCTCGGGCACAGTGCCAGACATGAGCTGCCTTTCTGCATCTCCATAGTGCTTGAAGTAAGTGAGTTTCACTGTGCTCAGAGCAGAGTGGAAAGACACCTGCTTGGCTCTAAGGAAGTCCAGCTCTGGTCGGGTGGGTACTAAGCCAGCCTTGGTGAATCCAGCAGGATTTGTGTGAATTCTCTCATGTGTCTTCGCACCATGATTCCCAGCCTGCACAGCCCCAGCAGCAGGGGGCTGAAACAACCCCACTGGTTCTACCTGGGCCAGGTTTATCAGGTTGGGATCTACATTTGGCAGAAGTGGCAAAGCTGCTCAGAGATCTGAACCAGATCTGGAAGCAGCAAGGCCACAGTCACACACTGCAGCACAAAGCCTCCCTTTCTGAGTCCTTCCAGACCTGGTTTGGCTCAACTTTCTCTGCATCTGCAGCAAAGGCTGAAGTGCAGAGGCAGAGCTGTGTGTGGGCTCCACAACCAGAACAGAGAGGATGGTGGAAGTCAAAGGTGCACAGTGGAACTGGAGTGGCCAAAGGAGACAGTAGCAGAATCTGCTGCAGATCTGAGTGAGCTGCATCCAGAGGATCCAGCCTTCAGCTGACCCACAAGACAGCAAATGCAGCCTGCAAAACGAATTTAGTCTATCATGACATGCAGAATATTCAGTGAAGTTGGAATCAAACCCAGGCTACCATAGCAGTTAAAAGTTAATTTATTTATTGAGTGTCCTACAAGGTCTTGGAGGTGTGATCATGGGTTAAAGGGAGAGACATGGGAAGAACAGTTTCTCACTCTGCTCTCTTTGTTTGTGTCATGCTCCCTCTCAAACTCATTCTCTCAGCTAAGCAATACATTCCCAGCATCTGTCGAGTTTGATCTGCTCTAAGCTCCAATGAGAGGCAAAAGAGGAGCTGAGATGGGAATGAAACAGAATCCCAGTCTGTGACGAGGCACTGAGACTCCTCACTGCGCCCCATGCGGGTTGCCCTGTCATAAATCATCATTTGTCAAATTCAATAAGCATCCTTAATACAAAAATGATGCTATCTCCTGGGAGCCTCAAGTGCCTGAAATTTTGCACAGATGTGGAGATACAAAAATATAAGGGAAGAGGGGAGGACAGGGGGGAGGAGGAAGGAGGGCAGATTTTGCATGGCAGAAACGGTGTTCTCTACCCTCTGCTTCATTCCCTTGTTGCCCTCCACCCCACTGCCACACATGCAGCCATGTATGCTGTGTTCTTGGGAATGCTGCAGACCCAGCTCCTGCATACACATCTTTTGCATACTCTAAAAGGAGAAAGCAGGCTGTGTATGCAATATGGAAAATCCATCTACTTTGGGGGTCACGAGCCCACCACAAAAAGCTTCCCTGCTAGCCCAGAAACATGGATGGCAGGAGGCCCCGGGGGGACAGCATCCTGCTTTGGGCAGAAGAGGTCATGGGGCGCTTTCATTAGAAATCATGCTGCTGCCATTTCCACTCCCTGCCAGCAACATGAGAGCTGTAGCTTCGGTTAGACATCCCATCCCTTATTGTGCAACAACAGGAGGCTGGAGAATAGGGCCACCTCGGGGGGTTCAGCTGTGAAATCTCACTCCTCATGGAGTGTGCTGTACTCTGGTCAGAGCCAGGGACCAGCCCTGTCGTAAGGAAAGGCTCAGTGCAGGCTGCTGTGACCACTGAAGCTTGAAAGCAGGCTCCATTTATGCACATACAGGTTGCATTGCACCGTACATTATCTATGCTTAAAATGCCACATATAAAAAGGAATATATGCAAGCACCCACAACAGCCATTCTGTCTCCCCCTCAGAACTATAGTGCCTGTCTCCAAAACACAAAGAGAGACTCTCTGAAGTTGCTTGAGCTGAAGTAGCAGACAGAGGTGACAGATCAGCATTCTCTGCAGATCAGGCAACCATGGGACACAGATCATGACATACTGTCATGACCAGCTGAAGCTTAGTCCAGCTGCTCAAAATGCATCCCAGACAGGATCCTGCTTATGTGACACCCACACTCATGAGTGACATCTGGGCCAGGGAGGATAAAGCAGGCTCGAACAGCCACACTCTGGGGCTTCTGCAAATGAAATTTGGGCACAGGCAGACAGTGCAGTGCTCCTTGGTCAATGGCATGCTCACAGGCAGGCCAAGCTGCACAGCTTTCTTTGCACATGCTCACACACCCTTGTTGTCAATTAATCATTCAGGTCACTGCAGACAAATCTCTAACCACCTATCACCATTTATCCTTCTAAGATACGTGTGCTACAGAGCAGCCATTTTAGAAAGTGTTAAGTTTTCTGAAAGCTTTTCCAGAGGGTATTTTGAATGCCTCTAGTTGCTGAACCACACCAGATACTCTGGTACCACAAACAAATTGCTGAAGTAGCAGAGGGAAAATATAAAACCACATTAAAATTCCAAATAAATATGAAAAATACCTTCAGTAGATAAATATGCCTTGACTTTGAAGGTCAGAGTATTGATCCATCTGAAGGCTAGAAGCAAGTACTTTGTGCTGCAATTGTGATCCTCCAGTTGCAGTTATTATTATTATTGGCATTATTGTTGCAGTAGCAGCACCTCAAGGACCTATTCAGGATCCAGATGCAATTACAAAAGGGACACTGAATTCAAATTAAGAGATTTGTGATGAACAGTCTGATTCAAAACAAACCAAACTCTACATGACAAAGCAAACACAGCAAATCTTTGTGAATCAAGCTCAGTGCCACTGCAACCAGACTGCTCCCAGCACCCAAGCCAGGATGCTAGAAGAGCTGTAGTCTCTGTACTGTTCCACAGTCCCTTCTGGGACTGGAGTGTTGATACACCCAGGGATTAAGCCCATAGAGTAAGCAGCACATAAATCACAGATCTGTGCACTTGCACTACCTTTGGGGATGCTCCTCTTTTCCATCAAAAAGTTCTGCACGATGAAAAAGAGAGGAACAAGGATATTTGGAACAAGGACCAGCCTCCTGATGGCACCACAGCTCTGACAATACTCCTGATGCCAGGTGGTCCCCAGCAAACAGCCACTTCAGCCACAGGCAGGTGGAAGGTCCATGCCTGTGCACTCAGTGCAGGCGTGCACAGATGGAGGGCTGTGCCCTGAGCCATCGCTGCACCAGGCACAATGAGAGGCCCCGGGCAGCCCCTGCAGGCGCGGAAGGTGCAGCGTGCCTGGCTGGGTGCTGCCCCTGCCATCGGTGTGCTCAACACACTCACCCTGCACGGACCTGCCCTCTGCCCTGGCAGCTGCAGAACGGGACCTGAAGCCAAAGGCAAACACATTTCTGCCCAGAAATGCAAGAGGACTCATTTTAACTAGTGCACATAGAGGAGGAGGAAAGGGGAAGCACAGAGAGATGGGTTGCAGCAGAAGCAGCAGGAATTCCTGGGAATGGGGTATTTGTTGAGGCTGATCACATATCTCCAACAGCAGTGAGTTAACCTGAGTTACCCCAAGGAAAGCTAGCTTGGGTGTGCCTCTGTGTTCTGCAAATACACTCCACAAATCAGTTAGAAGGGTATGCCCAGAGAAACCTCCTAAAAGACAGACTATGCTATTATATAGGTCAGTCATTTCAGACATGGAAATTATTAGCCAAAACTGGGGGAAACTAATCTTAAAGAATAAATCTAATAAACTCTTTTCCCCACCATAATTCCTTGAAAATAGCTTTCCAACAAGATAAAGCTATCTTTTCTTTTTTTTTTTACACCTGCAGGGAGATACCAAACTCAGTGACTGCTGGTGTTACAAGTCTGAATCTTGCCTAACTTAAGTCTTAAGCCAAGTAAATTCTGTGTGGTGAAAGAAGTAAATATTTTTCTTAGACTATCTTTCAAGGAAAGAAAGCCTGTGTGAGGGTGCTGCCTACACACCTCTCTCCTTGTTACCCTTTTAACACTGTGATTAGTTGCAGTCCAATTCACAGAACCCTCAGGCAATTAAATCCCAGGAAAAACCTCATGCAATAAGTTTCAAGAAACGAATGGCTGGATCAAGTACTGCAACCTAAATTTGTGTCTCCACAGAGTTCTGGAAGGGGGGCAAAATCTAACTGCAGCACACTGTTAGCTGCCAGCTGACCAGTGAGCCTGTACTGGTGCCCAGTCAGAACACAGGCTACTTGTGTATATGCAGTCTCCTGCCCAAGTGGGGTGTTGTAAAGATGTCGAGATTACATGGGCTACTGTACAAACTAGGGAGTTGTAGGCAGTGAGTCAACAGGAGATGAAGCATCATTCATTTACAGAAGATTGCATCAGCAGCACCCATTCAAAGCTGTCTGAAGGTCTGCACTGCCAAAGCAGTCTAATAAAGACTAATTGATAAATTACAGAGTGTCTGTAACTCTGGTATCAATGCAGGAGGGGAAAAGAAAAGATGTATGTAAATATTTTTCACACATGGTTCCACAATTAATGAACACGATAGTCACACCATACATATACCCATATATCTGTGTTCATATCCTTCATTTCTCCTAAGCCCCTAGGGTACCCACAGCAAAAGTTCACAAACACAAAGCAAAGGTCATCATGCTGACAAGATATCTTTATTGCTAGACAACTCCCCAACCCACCCATGATAAATTAAGGCCCTTATTCCTGCTTAACCCATAACCTTTGTAGTAGACCCTGAAGGTCACCCATAGCAAGTTTTCCAACCTGGGGATGGGGGCAGATATGAGATCCACACTCAGAGGTCCCTTCTCTTCCTATGCAATGTGCAAATCAGTTCACAGAGCCTCAGCTGTATATCCATACCCCCACACACAACACAGACACACAGGATACTTGCACAAATGCACTGCAGTGGAGATAAAGCTAATAGTTTACATGCAAACACACACCCAGACATGTGCTCCTTCCTGGAGATGCCCCCTCCCCCTCACGCTTTACAGATTATATAAGAATTTTATTCTGTAGTATGCTCTGAGGAAGGCGGCATTTTGCCAGATTTCAAAATGGCCTCATTTATCACCTAAATCCCCTACGAAAGCTAGGGAATAGGGTTTGTAAAACAGCCCAGATTAATGAGGCTGCATCTACATCTTAATAGCTTTTGTGTGTGCGCAGGATTTCAAGCTGCGCTTGTGAGCAGTGTGTATTTCTGTGGTTTATGGACTTTCTTTCTTCATCTTACCAGGTATGTCTCTGTGTGCTGCTGCTCCTGACTAATGCTGTGTGCCTGCACTGCCTGTGCCCAGCATATAAAACCTCCTTCCCTGGCTGTAGCTGGTTATGCTGCATGCAGGTGGAATTCTCCCTGTGAGCACCTCCCAATTTGCAAATGTGATCTGTGTAGGGAACCTATTTATGCCAGGGCTTTGATATCCATCAGTATACTTTTGTGCATTTTAAAGTCACCACTTCAGTGCTGGCTCCTTAGGCAACCGAGGCCTACATTTCTTCTCTGTGTTAGGGGAATTTCATTTTGATGCTATATATAAGAATTCTGGTGAAGTAATTAACAGAAGCCTCCAGAGGATTCGTTATGAAAACAAGGCACCACGTGCCAGATTCAGAGGAACCTTGTACTCCTTGCAAACTCCTCCAGGCAAGGAAGATATTGCAGCTTCAAAGGAAACATAACCCAGGGCAGAGAACAGCAAGCACCAATGAGGTCTGTTTCTCAGTCCTTGAAAACAGCTTTAGCAGAAAGCTAGAAAATGCAGCAAATTGAAAAAGGACGTTCCAGATGGGATCACAAAAGAAAAGGGCATCAGTTCCATTGACAGTGAAGATTAATTTTTAAATTACATACCAAAAAACTCTTCCAAGAGCATTTGACCTGTGTCAATCTAGGGTCTCAAATCATCCCTTATGTAGGACAGAGGGAACACTTGGAAATTCCCCTTACAGAGTTTATCCTACGGCTCCTTCTTAGCTCCTTCTCCCTGGATTTTTTTTTCATCCTTTCCTTACCCATTTCTTCTTCCATGTCTGATGAGAAACTGCTGCTGTTCCCTCCCTCCCCCTCCCTCCCCCTGTCTGCTGTCAGCCATTTCACTTGGCTTTTTCTGTTCTTGCATTCACCAGAGCTGAATTCAGTGACAGCCTCTTGGCAATTTCCCTTTGCTGGTGACTCAGGTAATTGGATCTGGTGCCTTGGGGAGCTGCCAAGCATGATGTCACAGCTCTGCAGAAAAAAATACCCTATGTAATTGCTTGATACACTAGCTAATGTCTCATCCCGGTGGAGGGAAGAACTCTGAGTTTGGGAGTTGCCAAGATTTCAGAGACTTGTGACTCTGGTTGAAGTGAATAAAGAATTACCAGTATTTTTTTGTTTACACACATTCTTGCTTGTTTATTATGTGCTTATTAAGTCTCCCCTGACCAGGGAATCTCAATGTTCATAATAAATACTGCAGTCCCTTTACAAAAAAGGAAGGACTGCAAACCTTTCATTAAACAAAAGAAAATGGGAATGAAACATCAATACAGTACAAGAACGAACAGCTTTTTGCACAATGGTGTAAGCCTGCATCAGGGTTTATTATTATTAAAGGGTCCTTTAATAACATTTGCATACCAGCACTTAAATGCACCTTGGATCCTTTGATTTCTTCTGCAGGAAGACACCTGTCTTTTCCTAGCTGCAAGGAATGGATTTGGAAGACAGGTTAGGGATCAGAAGGGATCAGTGTGTGTCTCAGGGCAGATATGAGAATGTATCTGAAATCCATTAAGTGAAGCAGCAAGATCAGAATGAGCTAATGGGTGATTCTTGCTAACACACTAATAAAATGGAACTGAAAGTTTCTGGCTCTTCCCTAAACTGCCCCATCTTGTTTGGAAAAGAAACCTTTGGGAATTTAGTATTCAGAAGAAGCTGACTGTTCCAAGTTCTGCTTTTCAGATGTTTTATGTTGATCTTCCTTCTTTTGTAGACTTAAGGAATCCAGCCAGCAAGGATCTGGCATAGTGAGATTTTTGGACCTCGGCTCTCTTCCCACAGTTCATCTGCAAGGCTGAATCCATTGCTAGAGGTATTGATTGCTGTGCCAAGAGGAGGGAATGGGAGTATGAGAACTCAGAAAGGAAATCTTTGATTCTCTTCACTGCATGAAACATTCTTCCCAAGTAAAACAGAACCTGGCTTTGCTTGTAAATGCCCCAAAAGACCTCACAAGAAAATTGAAGCCTTGTGTAAGATATTATCTGCTCTAGATCTCCAGTATGCACAGAGGTTAACTGCAAGAGTGTTTTTGTCCTCTCCCCTACTGCAACTGGAGGGATGTTGAATAACCTGGAAGACTTGGCAAGTCCTGAGAAACAATCAATCATTTTTTGATAGGTCCCATTTTCCAACTAGAAAAGATCTGTCCTGACTTTCCATCATGCTCTGGCCATTTCAGCAGATGATAATTACTATTCCACTGAGCTGGTTCTCACACAAGCAAAATATCATATTCCTCAGCTCTCTGTCATATTTGTTCAGGCAGGTCACCAAATTTGAGTTAAGTCTCCTGCCGTGTTCTCTAACACCCTTGTATTTCTAATCCTGCCAGTCTAGGCCTTCCCTGGGCTTCTGTGGCTTTGATGAAGGGATGAAGTTTCCAAACTTTGCTGCATTAGTCCAGCCCTCCTGGAGTGACTCACGAGTTTAGTGTCCTCTGTAGGTGTGAGACCTGTGCAGTATTGCAGCTGTTCTGGGTGGCTTGGAAATTATTTGGAGAGAGTCTGGAATAAAGGCAAGAGGGTTTCAGTTCCCATTTTTCAGACTCTTGCCTCCTCCCACTCTGCCTTCCGATGGCACGCTGTTATATAGGGATCTAAACAGTACCACAGCTGCAGAAACCTGCCATGCAGATGGTACCACTCTACTTCTGGAAAAGGTGTTGGAGGTCTTGCTGGGGAGAAGAGGCCACACCTATCTAGCCTCTCTTTAGGGCCTCACGTATCTACAATATATTTATCTGGCTTGTCCCAGTGACACCACTCAGACTTTGCCAGCACAGCTGATATCAGCAGGATATAGTTCAGATACCTAGAAGGATTGTCAAATGGAAACCTCTTCAAATGGCAAGGAACTAGCAATGGCCTTAGAATGACTTTTTAGAAAGGGGGGGTGGAAATACAAATTTTCATCACTTCTTTTTTCAGGGCAATTTAAGTACTAAGTGGAGAAGCAATATGCTATAGAGAAGCCATTTGCTGAGAAGTTTCCCCTGTCCCTCAAGGGACAAGCCTCCCTCACAGCTGCACAGGGATTTAATTTCCTGAACTACATGTGCAACTGGTAGTGTATCCCCTCAAAAATAAAAAAATGCACAAGCATGTATGATTTGTGACATGAAACACAAATCCATACCGTTTTAGCCTCTCAGATTTCCTCCTTGGATCAGCTGAGATGTTCAGTCTAGTCATTCAGATATTTATTGCTTCTGATTTCTCCACTTGAAATTCCCAGCCAACCAACAGAAGTTGTGTATGGATATAAGGACCTGGAAATAACAAGTGACCTGTGAATAGCATTCATTGGTGCAAAAAAAACCACTGCTGTATCATGGCAAGACATCAGCACAACAGGGAAATATGAATACCTTATTTGGGATCTCGTGTGAACACAAAAAGATAACACTAGCAGTAGAGCATACAAGGGAAAACAAGCTATTCTCAGTGAAAGGAGTGGATCCAAAGGCAGCCTGGCTAACTGCCCTCAAAACCACTTTGGGAGACTCCAGTCTGCCAGTCTGAAGACAGGGTGAACATAAGAATGGGGCACCAAGATCAAATCAACAGATATAGCCAAAAAGAGCAAGCTGACTACATACTCAGCCCTAGGGTAGAACACAATTACAGCAGCTGACTGCCTCGGCAAGCCCAGAGATCAAAGCATTATTAAATACTGCCATTATAATCATTAGCATAGTGCCCAGTAGTTCTGGTCAAGGACCAGTACCTCACTGTGTTAGCCAGTGTGCAAATAGAGAAGAAAAGAATGGGTCCTGCCCAAGGAATGCTGAGTTTCAATATTAAATGTGAGACAACTACAAAAGGAATGAAGGGGACAAAGAAGTAATAGTGTTAGAAGATTGTGACAGAAGACAGAGGAAAGGTGCTTGGAATCCAGACCAACAACTTGGCTACCAGAAGGGCAGCCTCTCAATTACCTGGAAACAAAGCAGGTAGCTTAAAGGTCTTTACAATGCACTCTGGTTCTTTTAATTCACTGAGATGGTTTATAGAGATGCCAGATACCCATGGTTTGTCTCTTGAAACAGCAGCTGAAGGCATGTTTTGGTTAGTCAGAGTAGACAGGAGAATGAATCACCTGGAAAAAGGCTGATTGGACACTGCAGGTGCTCTGCAATGTCTCTCCACGCTTTCCTGCACATGCTGCTTGTTCCAATGCTGCTCACGAGACAGAGACCACGAGTAATGGCCCCCTGCAAACAGGGAAATTGCACTACCTGTTCTCAGAGTAGTTCACATGGTTCTCACCTTCCAAAAGCCACATCACACCTGGCACTTCTTCCTCTCAAAGGAGGAAGGCTGAAAAAGCTATTCATCCTTGGGTGGTCCAGGACTGGTCTGAGGCACAGCTGGACCTGATAACTGATTCTTAAGAAAGAGGATACCAGATACTACTCACCAACACTGCAGGGATCAGACGAGTGATATGCCCCTGCACTGGAAAAACTGTCCCTGTGTCACTTCTCTGTCTTTCATCACTGACAACATCCATTCTAGTTTTAAAATAACAGCAGTTCATGATCTTCCAAATGTTTCTAGTCAATGTTGTGACTAACAAATCGTGGTATTTTTTATCTTCTTCTAGTGCACCCCCATGAAGAGTTTACAATGTTTCAGACATCAGTGAGTGTAATCTCCCCATCTGTAATCTCTCATCTCCCTGTCATGGTCCATTACCCCTGGGTCACCAGTGGAGAAGATGGTGCCTCATACACAGAATGACCTACTCAGAGCCACACAACCAGCCAATGATGACTTTGGAATTTGAAAGGAGAAAAGACATGTCTGTCCACACTGGGTCTTCCAGCTCTAGGCAGAATTCTCCCACTCCCATGTGATTCCTGTATAACCACATCTGTGAAAATGTCCTGCTTAAAGCTTCCTTTTAATCTTTCTTCTGATGTTTCCACATTCTTATTTTGTAATGGTCATGCTCACATTTTGCTCATTTTCCCAGTGCTCTCATAACCTCCTCAGATGGATTTTTTTCCCCTTTAAAAAGAGATTCTAGCCACTTCTTGGAACCCTCTGTATTTTATATATCTCTAAATCAGACTGTTAAACAGAGCCTATTCCTCAGTATCTGAGTATCTCATAATCTTATATTCATAATGGCAATATCCCATGAAGGAGACAGATACTACTTTCCACATTTTAAAGGAAGCAGAGGCACAGAGCACAGAGCAACTAACTAACCACTAGCCAGTGCTAAGCATTCACTGCAACAAAAGTCAAGGACTAGAACAAGACAATTTCAAACTCTAATATCACTGTTCATTTTCTAAGACTGCTTTCTGAAATTGTTAAAGCTTAACAAGTTAATTGTTAAATTCTTCCATCCTTTATCTGCTGTCATGAGGTTGTGTCCATGTAACAAAGCTTGAAAGCATAGAGTCTCATTACTCCAGGAACAACAGCCTAAAGAACAACTGCACAAAACAACACTGTCCCTGTGCTTCCAAAATTTCCAAAATGAGGTATCCTAACAGCAAGTAGGACAGCCTTAGTATTATTCCCCCCCCACCAAATCTCAAATCTCAAATCTGGCCCACAAGGAACCAGATTTGGTTATAAGGGCGATAATGATTTGTGTAATATCTCTTTTGATCAAATACTCATGCTTTCGCCAAATACAGTCTCCAGCTGGTGCTGCTGGAATCACAAAACTCACCAAGGTGAATCAATAATCTGACCCAGCAAGACATTTCTTACACTGATACAAAGATCTGGAAAAGAAATCAGCTTACAAAAAAAATATTAATCAGAAAATTCTCATTTCAGTCAAACAGTCAAGTAAATAGAAAGTAAAGACATGTAGAACCATAAGGGGTCTCAAAGATTGCTCTTGTTCTATGGCAGTCTATCCTAAGTATTCACTGAACTCTGTCTAATCTATGACACAAAAAAAAGGATACTTTTACTGAACCAGGTTTTGGCCATTTTTTCATTTACCGTAAACTTACAAATTCTGATCTTTGAGTAGGGCCAGCACAGACCTGGAGGCTTCTTTTTAAATCCTAGCCACCCCTTTGATAGCAAACAGCTTACTGAGAACTTCTCCTTCAAAGTGTATTGCCACAAATTGTGCTTCTATTTAATGATGATTTAGTTTACCTCACATTTCTGCCATATCCTAAGAAGGTTAGATGAGACATTGAAATCCTTACTGAAATCCAGATATAAATACCTATTATTTTGCCATTCACTGTTAGGCAGTTACTCTGTCAAAAAGGGATTTTGATTGTTTCGACATTATTTGTTCTTAACAGCCAGGTTGTTCTAGATTACCTGGATATCCTTTAGGTGCTTATGAATTGATTATTTGATAACTTATTCCAGTGTTCTTTCAGATATTGAAGCTAGCTGACTCGCTTACAATGGCAAAGTCTGCTTTTACCCTTTTTCAGATGGCTGCTTCCTGGCCCTCTATTAAGTCTCTTTGACCTTTCCATACAAGTATTAATGCTGAGAAAATTATTAAGTACTCTGCTTAACGGTGATGTGACCAACCAGCATCTCATGACCCACATTAATACTTTGAACCCCATATTAATACTTTCCCTGTTACTTGAACCCTGTGAGTTACTCCAGAACAATACTTAAGGATTTCAAATTTTTCCGTACATGTAATGCAATATGGTCTGTAAAACTAGAATTTGCTAATGCTAAAATCTACCAGGGCACTTTGCAGTTGAACCCCTTCTGGGAAATGGGGATGCACCCTGATTTTGCAAGTGGACTACTTTAAATATGGAAGAGAGAAAGAAGTTTTAGGTGGACTGTAATATAGAATAGCAGAAACAGAAAGAGATGGTTCTACCATAGATGGAATAAAACCTGCTAGTATTTTATACAAAGAAAATCTAGGGAAGTATTTGTCTGTTGGTAAGGCTGAAGTGCTACAAACAGCACTATCAGGCTTGCTCTGTGTCAGAAGAAAGCTGGAGAACAGAATGTAACAGCGACTGAGATATCATTAAAGATTTGCACTATAAAATGATAGTAGATATGTGTGTTTTATTTAGATTTTTATGTTTTAATTGTAATTGATGTGTTTTAGTATCACAAACCAATTAATGATTAACTACACTTTTATAAACCTTTATGACACTGACACCAAAGCATGACACTTGCATGAATTACAGTCCTATTTCAATCCTATTGAGTCTCTTGGACTAAAGTTTTGTGGGCCTTCAAAAGCATGCACAAGGGAGTGGGGATTTCTCTCTCCATGACAGACTCCTTACACTGACATTGAGATAATCTCACAGTGGTCTTGAGATTGCTCAGTATCTGTAGATATTTGAGTTGTTTAGTGTTGGTGACCTTCAGATGAGTGTATTACTACAGTAATTTTAAAGCTTCAGGATAGAAATATCAGAAAAGATAAAACTTACATGCCATAAAAAGATTATGATTTGGGGTGAAATGCCACATGGATCCCTGCTGCCACCAAGTCAAATGCTCTCATGGATGACATTAGAAAACAGCTGCAAAGCCCTTGGCATAGGACTTTGTTTTGCTAATGTACTGCACAGAGCTAGACTGGACTAAGCTGTATAAGCAGACACATCACCTATATAGGCATCTCTCTTTGTACTGCATGGAATTCCTTTCTCCATATGCTCATAAACTCTCTCTCTAGAGTATCTAAGAGCAGAACAATGCCTGGCATCCTACTGGGCTGATTTTCTTTCCCATGTCTCAGGAAAGGTAAAACCTTTTTCTTCATTGTAACTGATTTAATTGTATTTTCAAGCTGCTTCTTTCCTCATTCCTCTCTCTCTCACTGTTTTAGCTCTTTTCAGTCATGCTTTCTTTTCATCTCTTTTTTCTTTCACCTTCTTTTCTTTTCTCTGCTGTTTTCAGATCTGTCTTCAGTAAAGCCAGAGAAAGGAGATTTGTATCTTCAAGCAGAGTGATCTGTAAAGCCATGACCCTGCTTACAGAATGCCTCGTCTTTCATTATCCTAAGGTTCAGAAGAACAGTGCTATCAACATGCAAAGAAAGAGGCTTTTCTAATATATTCTTGGACAGTTTCACAGGCGGCCTTGAAAATAAACATAAAGACATAGAATTGATGTAGAAAGTAGTGGGGGAAGGCTGAAGCCTTCTGGGGCTCTTCACATGACTTCTTTGAAGGCAGAAGAAGCAGCTATCCTTGTCCATATCATACTAACAAACAATCTTATAAACAGAAAGGATCCATTTCAGAGGCTCTGTAATTATCACTAGGGTCTGGAGAAAGAAAGTTTTGCAGAGGCTGGCTGGAGCTAGAAGCTATCACTGCAGGCTAGCCCAGGAGAATGAATACAGAGCTGCCAGCACCCTCTATACGACAACCAAACCCGAACCTCTGTTGAGGCCTGTCCTAGATTTCAGTGACAGATAAGTGCACAGGAGCATTTCTTCATGGGCCACTTTACTATCTTGTTTGAAGGTGAGAGGCTCAACACCAATCAGTAGCTTGGAAGATCTGATTGCTCCAGAGATGGTATTGAGAGGACTGGCTGAACAACAGTATGACTCAGAATGGAGTGGAGCTGGACCTCTTTTTCAAAGCCAGTGTTAAGATTTCCTGTCATCTGCAGCTTAAGCTGCTTCTGGGCATCCCTTGCCATCCATCCCAGCCACTGCAGACATGTGTCTCAAATACAAGTGGTGGCTGACTCTTTACAACAGATCTAAGGGTTCTTATGATATCAAAATGCCCTAAATTGGAGAATGGGAGATGTTGTGTAGCATCTTAGGTCAGAGTGTACTCTCTCACTGTGTTGTTGGTGGTGAGCTTCTGCAAGGAATGCCCAAGAGACTTCCCTGTACTCTGAAGTGCTAGTCCCTCTAGGGGCATAAAACCACTCTTGGGTAACAAAAAGAGTGATTCAGATGTTGTAACTGCAGAATTTTTCAAGCACAGCATGTCTGTAACTGCATGGAGTGGAAAGATGAGCTTCATCATACATGTTTTTCACCACCCATGCAGACATACTGTCAGGCCACAAGCCAAAAGCAGCTTCTGAGTCTGCATATGCAAGTAATTAGAAACTTTGTGTGTGTGTGTGTGTGTGTGTGTGTGTGTGTGTGTGTGTGAGTAGTGCTTTTTTCCCCCTCTGCTTTCTACAATACCTAAATCACTGCATAAATTAAAGCTAGAAAAATTGTATCCAATCCTATTTAAACTGTTCCTTTATAGTCAACATTGAGTGGCTTCTTCCAGTCCTTAAGCACTTTTTTCCTAGCAGTTTTGTTGTGTGCCTCAGGCTTTTCTTGCATTTGGTGTGATGGAGATTGCCCACATCCACTTTGAGCAATTTAGACTTTAATTGTTTTGTATTGGTATGCATATGATTTCTTATCATCTTTCTCAAAACACCTAATAGGTAAGTTTACCCATGTCTGCATTTGGCTACACCTTACATTTGTCTCCATAAACAAATTTCATATGCTGAGGGACCACCTCGGTGTTGTTTGGCCAGAGGTAGATTCAAATGTGCTACTGACCTTATGCAATAGTTAAAGCTCCTTCTTGGAAGTAGTCACAGGTGCCTATCTTCTCCTGCAAAAAGGAGCTATGGAGCTGAAAACTGTCTTTTTAAGGATCTCAGAAAATCTCTCCTTCCTGACTTGAAACTGCCCTAAAATTCAGTTGGTTTATTTGTTTGTGAAAAACACCTCCTGCCATGCTGGCCAAAACCAATTAATTTCCTGCCAGTCCTCCCCTATCTCTGCCCACTGTTGGTCTCTTGTTTTATTATTAGACTATGAACACTTTGGGGCAGAGAGCAATTTTTTTTTTTTTTTAGTATCGTGGTATATAGTGATCTTGGACCATGGCTAGGACTCCAAGATGCTACTGGAAAAAAAAGTGACCACAAAGCTCAAGTGCTCTGCATCCTCATTTGGCAATTTGTAATTCTGAGTTTGGCATCTCAACAAACACTCAACAGAGAAGGAAGGAGACTGGGCTCTAGAATCATTAGTTTTACTATTAAATGTTAGTATGATTAGTTATTCCTTTGAAATCAGTGATGTGTCTAATGTCAGAGAGAGAAGACAGGTCCTATACCCTTAGGTTTTAACAATCTAAATGTGATTATACAGCGTGAGATTTGAAAGCCTGAGTACATGTAGTTTGTTGAGTGTCAAATGTGGATCAGAAAACAAGGGTAACTGCAGCATCTGAGGGAGGCAAGTACCTCAGGCAGATAAAAGACAGGAGAAAAAAATTACTATATTAAATTAGGAGAAGGAAAATGCAGGATGCTCATGAACAAGCATTCCCTTCCTGTGCAGTGTGTGAAACTGCAGAATACTCTGAAACTTTACAGGGCTTAATAAGAAATATCACCAGCTTCAGTTGTGGGCCCTAGGACTGGAAAGTGCTCACTTTACTTGCCTGCTTACTGAACATATTTATTTACTGCATGACAAGAATGACCGAAGAGTGACCCTGCAAGGAATGCACTGCACAGATTTTAAGCATGTCCCTACCACTAAATGCGGGGGCGGGGGGAATACGTACAAGTACAAACAGAAAGAAAACTTTGTACAGAATTACTGCCTGGACTGTTTGACTTTTGAAATGCCTTCATGAATGGGAGCCAGACGGAGCTTCCAGGGAACGAGGCAGCTCTGTGCCTGCAGAAGGAGCCCCGAGCAGCAGCGCAGCGGCTCCCGCGGAGCACGAAGTCCCGCACAGCCCCCGAGCCTGGCCGCGCACGGCCAGCAGGCTGTGTGCTCGCCCCAGCTGCCGCTCCTTGCTCCTTTGACGTGTGTGTGTGTGTGTTACATGACTATAGAAGGAGCAATCAGTCAGCTCCCAGGAATCTTAGCAACAGCCGCGTCCCCAGAAAAGGCTTGTAGCAGCTGGAGCGGTGATGACTCAGCAGCATGGTCTCTCTGGCCTCTTGCTGATCCCTGGCAAGGACTGCAGCCCAAGTTCTGGCTCCCTTGTTTGGGTCAGTGCTTTCTTGCTGGCACCAGTAGATGAATTCCTGGATCCTGCTGGCCTTGGCATTCGAAAGCAACCAAAAATTAGCTGATAACTGCAGCCAAGAAAGTTTTTTGTTCTCTTTTTTCTTTAATGACAAATTAAAAAAAAAAAAAAAAACAAACCAACTAATCAAAAGAGACGAAAACTGAACAAAACCCGCAGAATCCTGTTAGTACACTGTAACAGGAGACAAATGTCAGAGTTCATCTGTGGCAGATGTGTAGGGGAAGATTGTCACATGCCAGGAGACCCACGTCCCTTTGGTCCCTTGTGGAATGAAACAGATGGGTGGGTTGGGGCTGGGCTGGAGACTATACAAAACATCACTAGAAGGTTTGTTTATTTTCTGTACCGAGAGTTTGAGGCTGTGGTGTTGAGTAATTCTGTCGACATTTCACCTAGTTCAAGTCACTAGTGACAATGAATCCATTTGGCCTCTAGTTGCTTTCTACTCCGAGGATGTTAATGTCACAGCCTCCGTCCACCCTCCTGCAGTAATTCCATAGACGACCGAGAAGAAAAATTGGGATTAAGGAGTCAGGGGTCAGGACTGCAGCATGTTTGCACAGCGGGAGGAACCCTATGCTTGGGCAGTGAAGGGACTCAGTGTGGGTGAGCAAGGGGTCTGCAGGGTCCCTGGGCAGTGCTGCCCCCGAGAAAGGGGCCCCTGAGGAGCCGAGGGGAAGAGAGCGGACAAAAAGGGGCCACAGGAGCCGGGGCGGGGGGCTGGACGTCTGGATTCTTTTGGCAGAGGGCTGCCGGGAAGCTTGCTGGTCCTGTGCCAGGCTCCAGCGAGCTCCGCTTAGTCCCTCCCTTTCGCGAGCACTAAAAATTCATCCTGAAACAAAAACATCCATGTGCGTGTGTGTGTGTGTGTGTGTGTGTGTTTAACAATCTGCATTCTCAGCAGCACCACCGCCACCCCGGCATCGCTGGCCTCATTACTGGGAGCAGGAAATGAGTAAAACACAAATGGCTGGGGAGGAGGCAGGAGGGGCTGCCCCGCTCCCGGCCATGGGGGCTGCTGGGAGCTGCCGCGCCTTGGTGCAGATGTCGCAGACCTCAAATGTCTGCCGGAAATTACAGCTCATGTCGGGCGGGGAGACGTGCGCTTCCCCGGCTGGGGAGGCCAGCGGGAGCCCCCCTGCCCCGGGCCGCCCTCCCCGCGCTGGGGCCGGCAACTCCGGCCCTCGCCAAACCCAGCTCGTAAATTAGCTCGACTGGAGAAAAATGCACGTAGGAAAATGTCTCGGAGCAGGAAAAGGGGGAAAAAATGAAGGGGGAAAAAAAAAAAAAACAAAACCAAAAAACCAAGCAACCTTCGCCTGGAGAGGGTCGTGGCGGGGCCGGGGCCTGCTGGGCGGGCAGCCCGGCGGGGAGGCTGCGGCTGCGCTGCGGCCATTGCGAGGAGGAGCGAGGCGGTGCCCCCAGCCCCGCGCAGGCCGGCAAAGCTAGCGGGAGAGGCCGCCCCCCTTCGCTCAGCAGCCCGGAGCGTTTCCCAGATAAACCCCGCAGTGAGGGCCCTGCGTTGTGAGGGCGGCGGGGACCGTCCTGCTGCACACCCGCGGCAGGGGGGAGGCCGGTGTGCCGCGCTCGGATCCCCAGTCCTCATAGCGGCGGCCGCCGGCAAAAGGCTGGGAACGTGGGAAAGTGAGCGGGTGTGCGCAGCGAAACAGGTTACAGGAGGGTGTGTTAAGTGTAGCACAGCGTAAGTGCATTCGGATGCCATGGGGAATTGTCTGCCAGAACAGCAAGAGCAACACCTCAACTGCCTCGAACAGCAAAGAGCAGGGTGCCTCATGGTGTGGTTCCAGCATTACTCACCCCAAGGATCAGGCGCTTCCCCACCCAGTTACATATGACCAGGAAATTACAGGCTGCGCTGCTCCCCGCCTGCCTGAGCGGCTGCCATATCATATGATACACACCAGAGCGGCGTGTCTGATGAAACAGCACAGCAGCGTGTGCTTAGTGAAACGCCAGTGTTTTGTGGAAAATACAGGCTGGGCTGGGTCAGACTGTCATTTGGTATCCTGAATGCATGCTCCCTCTCACACATCCTGCCATTAATTGAAAATACTGGATAAAAATTAAATCCTAATCTTTCTTGCTGTTTCTACTCACTGATTTTCTTCTGGTAGACTCCACAGCCAGCCCTGTGTGGCTTAAGTGTTTTAATTCCTCTCTCTCTCTTACTTCACCCATCCAATTTGTGGACAAACTAATTTTTCTTCATACCCAGCGGTCACAAGATCTTTGTTCCTAGAGCCTTTGTATCAAGGGCCCTGCATCTCTCATCTTTATTACAATAGCATTCATATCCCAGATCAGACAGGCACCTCTCCTCTCTGCAGTACACAGCAAATGGAGCTAGAAAGGTCATCTCTGCAGCATGCTGTCATGTCCCTGGCTTGAATTTATCTACTACTTCCTACTTAACTGAGTTTAAGGAACTTGTTACAATGAAAGTCACCTGTGCAAGACTGCGCATTCATCTTTTCCAGTATGCTTCTCCCTGTCTCCTTCACTAATAATGTGAGCTTTTGCTAGCCCTGTCAGTCTCCTCACTCCCTTTCATGCCGTTCTGGAATACCTCTCTGCTCCACCTTTTGCAGCAGCATCTCTACTCAGGTCAGTTTTCTGCAGCTAAGGTAGTCTGATCTCCTACAGTTTTGTGTTCTATTGATTCCAAACACCAGTTAAAAGCTCTTTCTTCCATGTGTTTTTAAGAGCTTCAGCCTGTGTGAATTTTCTGAAGTCTGAGAAAATACAAAGTCTTGTTGCAACCTACTTCCAAGCTGAGGAGAAGGCTCTTCTCTTGGTTTTTTGTTTTAATGAAATTAAGTGCATCTGAACCAGTTTCTAACCCATCCAATTTGCTCTTAGTTGAAGCTGAACCAGCTTCTCACCCATCCAATTTGCTTTTAGTTGACCAGTGTATCAAAAATCATACATGCATCTGGACAGACCTATGATGTCATACACTCTCCCCTCGCCAAAGATCTTGTGATCACACAAGCCTTTCTTTGCAAAACCAGACATAAATTGTGACTGCAAAACTCTGTGCTGCTTCTAATTACACCCCTTCTATATTAATTGTTTTCCATTCACTATTGGTCTGTGCTTGCCTTTTTAGATCTTCTGCTCCTGAGGGCAGGGTCTGGGTTCTTTTCTGTTCCTGTAGAGTGTTAAGTGCCTTACAGGCACAACAATTTCATTAGTTAACAACTACTAACAATTTGCATTAGTACCATAGTCCTGCCATGTCACATCAGACCACTGCTCCAGCCAGTCAAACATGTACCTCTATCTCATGGTGCTCTGAATCAATTGTCCCCTAGTGAGGTGGGGCCCTCTCACAGGGTAGTGGTTGGACACCCAATCCCAGTCTCATTTTGCAGAGTCTGTCCAAGACTTGCTCATTCTCAATGAAACCATGGCCCAGCCAATCGTGGATCTGAGCTCCTGCATAAAAGGACACACTCTAGGCTAGTTGAACTTGGTAGTGTATCTGACAGAGTGACATTAGCCAAACTGTTCAGAGGCTCTGATGATGGCTCTGTAAATACTCCCAGCATGGCAGTAATCTAGGGTAGGCAAAACACAAGGATTAAGCAGGACTTCTCACTGAGCCCAATCCTTCTGTGCCTCTCAGCACTAGGGGTTAGAACTTCTTTTCACCCAATTTCCAATGCCTTTCTGTTTCTTAGCAATGTCTCTCTTTTCTTTGAAATACAGTATTTGCTTCCCTAATATTGTGCAGTAGCAATTTCCATACTTTATCCTATAATGCTTTGCTTCAAGGAGAGATAATATGTTCTTCATAACATCAAGTGTTTTTTTACATCCCATATCAATCATACTGAATTATGAGGAAAACTGGGAGTCTCCTGGGAGGGTTTGATGGCTTTACAGTGGAAAGAATCAGGAATGTGAGACTTGGGTGAAGAATTTCAATTAAAAGGAAGCCAGGAAGACTTTTGAGACAGGGTGGACACCTGTATTATATTCTAAGAAATATTTTTTTGTTTGTATATCTTATATTTCATATCCTGCACAAAGCCTTTTTCAGCAGAGAATCCTATACTGAGAATCAGCAGATGGATGATTCAGCACAAAAAATAACACATTCAGGAGATGGGAAATGAGCTACTCCTTGAACATTGTTCATTTATCTACTGATTTTTGGTCTTTGCAGTATGACTGTCATCCTGCCTAGGAATGGGAAGGCAGTTTCAGGCAATGAAAGCAGTATGAGAAAAGAGATGGGACAAGACTGCATTGCCACTTGGGAAGATTGCAAGGATGATTGAAAGTGCTGTTGAACTGGGAAGAGCCGGAAACTGAACTGCTCATTGTATGCAGCTGGAAGCCACGGTGAACATTCTGCAAAGGCCTTCTACTGGGAGATGACTCTGGTCACTGTTCCTTCCAGAGCAGCTGGTCCCTGTAAGACACTGTACCCTCAACACCCCTTACAAATGTGGCTGAAGACCTGAAAGAAATGCTGGTGCACCTGATGATTATGACATACTGTCCCAGGAGTCTTGTGAGATTAACAGCTTGTAAATGATGGCACACCTGGAATAAGTTCTATGTTGGCACTCTTGGGCAATATATAAGAGGAAAATGTGCCTCTTAGTACAGGCACACTTCAACCATATGAAGGAGACCTGTATTTTTGGAATGACAGGTCCTCCTCCATGTCTGGAGCATGACCTAGTTGGTGACTGAGATATCTGTTCTTTATAGGCAATGATTCCTCAGAAACAAATCAACTAAATGAACAAACTGGGTGATAAAGTAGAACCGAGAACTGCATTGTCCTCCTCAGAGTCATAAAAATTCATCCCTTTTACAACTGCTGAGTGCTTTGCCAATATCATGCCAAGGTGAGAGCAGTGGGGGGAAGGGAAGGATATTGAAAAGGAAAATAAATAGGCCAGGTAAACAGTGCTGCTGCTGCTGCAGCAGCCGTGGTTGCCACGGCAACTGGGGTGAAGAGGAGGAGGAGGAGGAGGGGGAAGGTGGATTGATCGATAGTCCTGTGCTGGCTCATCTGGCTTCCATCCACGTGCTACTACAGAGGGAGAGAAAATCAAAGAGCCACACGCAGGATGGCCAGGTCTCCAATTCAATACATGGCAGCAGCTTGATCAATAACTTGTTGGAAGGTGGGTAATTGACTCCCCTTCTACCCAGGAGAAAGCGGTGCAGTGACAGAGATGTGTTCGTTAGCTACTGATTCTCAGCTCTACTTTATTACCCAGCTTGTTCATTTAGGTGATTTGTTTGTTTGCTTGCTTGAGATCCCTCTTCAGTCTGATTTCTCCCTGTACCTGTCAAAGATGAGCACCAGCTGCTGGAGCAGAGCCAGAACTGCCCCCAAGTTTCTGAGTTGCTTTCCCTCTCTTCTCCTTTATCATTTCTTTGCTCATAGTGGGGTTTTCATCTCACACTGGCAAAGGTTTTGACAGGGAAAGCTGGAAACAGGGACAACCTTTTCTTCTGACATTTCTTGAGCTTCCTTTCCTGGGGTCTGGAGTAACATGATTATGGCTCATCTAAACACAGAGGAGCACAGTAGCCCCTCAAATAATTAAATAATTAGGTATATTTTTGCACCTCACAAATCAAGTGAATTATAGGGAGAGATTTACAACTATTATTTTTGTATGTCTGCCCTTCTCCAGTGGAATTACCTGCAGAGGGTGACTAGATGATGCTATCAGAAAAGACAAAAAACAAAGAGAGGTATCAAAGGAAAGGACAGGAAATCAGGGCATGCTGAGGAAAAAAAAAAAAAAAGGGAAAATGCAGAAAAAGAGGTATTTCTGAGGAAAGCACATACTCATGAAATGCAGACACAGTGTAGACTAATTCTCCATTGCTACCTAGAGCAGGGCAGGGAGCCTTGGCACAAGGTACCCATTTGGCCTCGAGGCAGGTAATGCTGCATTTTGTAAACAAGCCTGTATGATACGACTTAGCTCACCCTCATGCTGAATAAACTTTTGCAGGTGTTTTCCAACCAAACGTAGTGGAATTTGAGTGGCAAAACCAGGACTTAATGTTTCATCTTTTCTGTCGAAGCAAGAAGCTCAAACTTCCCTATCACCTTCTTGGAGCGCTAGGAATGTAAGTGACTTCAACAGGAAAAAAAAAAGTCCCTTTTTGTGGTGCAACACCCATGAGCAAACTGAGCATAAAATGGTAAATCTAGATTCTGAGATGCTCTGGACAGCAAGGGTCATCTCTTGTTTTCTATATTTGTCTATTTTCCAGCTTGCTGGACTTCTGTACAATGAAACACATAGGCATATAGTAATAATATAAGCAGTAGTCCATTGCTGGGTAACTGATACTGCTTTGTAGATCAACCAGCCCCTTAGGGTATAGCTAAGAAGAGGCAAACACACAAGAAATATCACTCCCTTCATTTCCCTGGATTTTTCTTGGAGCTAGCCCATCTAAATGCACTGATGTTCAATTTTATTTAGCTTCTGAATTAAAAATGAAAACTCGCTTGGAATTCTGCTTCCCTTGAGTTAGTTGGCTGCAGTCCAGGTCTCAAGGCTTGTGCTTTTAGAGCTTGATCCAATCCCAGAGAAGTCACAGAAAATTGCTCCACTGATTTTAATGAGTCAAACCACTGCATGAGGAATAAGCTATAAGTATAATCTCTCAAGGCTTTTTTTTTATTATTTCTTCTATATGCTTTGAAGCACCAGCTGGTGTATCTCGCAGACACTGGATGTAAATCACAGTGGGAAGAGGGGGCTGGATGAGCACAACTGCTCCCTGTTGCATAACCTAGAAGATGCAGGTTAATTCAGGCGATGCTTACAAGGTAGGGACTACAGCTCTTTTCATTCCCCAGTATATCTGCCTCTGGAAATATTTACAAACCACACAAAGATGCCTCTGTGCCCTGCAGAATATTTTCCTTTGGTTCCTTTGTGAGTGGTAAAATAAGAGCATCCTAACCTCTGGGCATAATTTATAGCAGAAATAAATAGCAGAATGATAGAACAGCTCTAAAGTAAATTACTGAAAATATTCACCTGCCAGCTCTCCAGAGAAAAGCAGGCAGGTGGGTGAGCCAGGATCAAGTCAGACTAAAAGCCTTAGAGGAATAGAGTAGTTTCTTCTAGTCATAAAGGAACAGAAAGTGTTTGCAGCACCTGCAGGCTGTTTCCTCACTTGAAGGAAGCTGGGAGACTGAACAAAATATTATAGTGACAATGGAACAGTCTGTAGTTAAATTTGCACTAGGGCAAGATAAATAAAAGGACATACAATATTCAACAATTGCAAATGCCTGCACTACCTGCCAACAAGAAGCATATGTATTTGCTGAGTCATTATGCTTGACACAGAAAAAAGGAGTGGGGTACATGGAAAGGCCTTGAAATAAGGATCATGCAGCAAACCCAGGAGTGTCTAGCACAGAGCTGTCTGACTGGTGATCTGTGTGCTGTGGTCAGGCCATGACATTTTCCTTTCAATACCATCTTGGCAACACAAGAGATAGGAAAAACTGATTAAGGAATCCCTTGAAGGCCATTTTTAGTTCATTCCTGCAAACTCAAGCCACAGGCTCTTCAATTGCTTTTGTGTCCAGCTGGGAGGGGGAGGATAGTCTGGAAAGCTGCTTCTCACTGTACCTGCAGATCATCACAGCATCCACAAGGCATCTGAGAGAAGACAGTGCTGACTTTGGGTCTTTGAGCACTGGAAAAACTGGATGCCTTGGTAGGAACCTGACAAACTGTTCTAGGGAAAACACAGAGAACAAAGAGTGCATAAGATGATCATCTGCTTTTAGAAGAGCAGCCAGTGGACATGAGAGACTGAGGCTCTGGTCTTTTTAAGGACCTGCTTAAACTGATATAGGCTGGGACAATTCTTGGGAGGGTCATTGCAGCTCTCAGATCTCCTTCAAATCCACAGAGTGTGACAGTGGCTTCATTCTCTTTCCCTCAGCCCCAAGAGTGACTTGTGACCTGCAGCACTCAGCATGCTCAGCTGAAAGTCTGTTCTTGTGCCTGAGCAAGAGGCTGTCTACATCCTGGGTGTCCTACATTACACCCAAAATGTGAACGGAGCCTGAAGTCTCTGACTTGACCTCAGAGCACCCTCAACCTGAGAAGCCAGGCCAATGCTCATCAGTACTGTAACTTGAATTCTAAGCTCTTGTGCTGCCGAGATGCATTGTTGTATGATTAATGGATGCCATTAAACTAGAGAGACTCTTCAGCCAGCAGTGAAAACTCAAGAGAAATACCAGACAGCCACAGTCAGGGGAGCTGAACTGAAAAAAAGCTTGTGGTTTAAGAAAACTGACTTTCAGTCTCTTCAGGATTGCTCCATTCTAAATTGTTAATACACACTGATCCACTTTAAGAAAGTTGCTAGGGCCACCTCGTGCCCATGAAGCTCCCAAGGCACGAGGAATGGTGTGAGTGCCAGTAAGCACAGGCCATGACAGAGGAGTCAGTCAACACTGGCGCTACCCTGACTCCTGTTCCCAGTGGGAAGGAAAAGCCTGGACATTTTGCTGATGCTGCCTCAGGTTTATTTGAGATGTAACTGGTTACACAGAGAGGTTGATATGAAGAAGAGGAAGGTAGCATGCAGCTGGTAATAACTTCAGCTATGTCAGTGCACTTTCTCCACTGGTGATGGAATCCTACAAATGCAAGTATTTGCACTAAGTGGGCCAAGCAAAGTTAGCTTCTATTTGTAGTCAAAATGCACTTCAGATAGCTCATCTGAAGCAAATGTTGGTGATAATTTGGGGGTTTGTATTACTGATAACCTTATCACTGGTCACAGATGCTTGAGTAAGGCTGTACTTGAATACAGACAGGAAGTACCACATATGCTTTTTTGGCACAGCACAGAACAGAGTGAAAATTGTGTGTATTAAGCAATTAAAATTCCAGTTATTTGTGAATTTGGACCGTCTCTTATGGGTTAGAATTTGATGATTTCTCATGCGACACAAGAGGCCAGCTGTTTACACCAGTGAAAATCCTGAACCAGGGAGAATGTGACAGACAGAGCCAAAGGAGTGGACAGAATTGCAGCTCAAAGTCCTGGGAACCTGGAGAAAAGCAGGCAGCAGGTAACAGAAGTGTGTGGGGAGGGTGCCCCCCTAAGCAGGCAGGATTGCAGGTGCCTCCATCCCTGCACTGCCACATGGATGGTTTTAAAGCAGAGCCAGTTACCATAGCAACAGCACCTATCAGAGCTGCCAGCCAGCAGGATGCAGCTCCCAAGGAAGGTAAAGAACCAGGCTGACCTACCTCCATGCTAACCCTACCCGCAGCACAAAACCCTGTCCCAGGCCAGCTGTGCAGCTCCCAGACCAGAGTTTTCCCTATAGGGAGCAAGGCCAAGAGCTCTTCACTTAAGCTCCCAGTGAAAGCTGGATCAGCTGAACAGCAGCCCCTGATTTGCAGCCATGTTCAACCGATTTTTGGATTCCCAGGAAACTGAAAGATACTGAGCTAAATCTTGTGGTGTTGAGGGACAGGTCAGAGGACATGAGAACATGCAAAAGAATCCTCAACAGAAAAGAACAGAGGGATCCTCCTTTTCTGACATACTTCCAGACAAGTGCTTTTCACTCCCCTCGCATCTGCCTTTCTGTCTTGCTTTTAACTACTACTGCCTCTCTGCTGTTGGCTTTTGTTCATACCCTCCCTTCCAGTGCTCCAGCAAAATCTTCTGCTTTGTAGGCATGATGCCAATGAAAACTGATGTTTACCAGCTCTAGTAGGGTTCATTTTCTTGCTTGCATAGTTCACACTTTCTCCCAGAGAGAAAGAAGTCATGAAGGAGGGAGGCTGCCATTAGCAGGATTAAGTGTCAGATACCTGAGAAAGCTGACACTGAAGAATTGATGGAGGCAGTTCTTCATTAACAGGTGGCTACCTCGTAAAAGCTCTTACACCTGATAGTGTCAGCCCCAGGCTGGCAGCCTTGGTAGAAGGGCCAGTGGCCAAATGGGTCAGAGACCTTTCATTCCAGGCAGGCTTCTTCTAGGTCTGGACTGGACTGTACTGCAATGACTGAGTCTATGCTCTCACCAATGCCTGTTTCTGCTCCTTCTCTGTTGTCTTACCTGGGCTGTGAATCTCACATCTTTCAGCAGTATAGAATTAATCTTAGACTGAACACCAGGGATAAAAAATATAGGGAAATTGTTAGGCTCTGGTAAACAAACATTTTCAGGAACAATTTCATCTTACTGACTGTGGAAATTTGTGACAGTTCTGAGCTCAGGCAAATCAAGCAAACTGTTCATTCTGATACTGTGAGAGAAAGCAGCACCAGCCAGAGAAATGGAAAGATCGACAGTTAATTGGAAATGTTACATCTGCTGTTTATGCAAAAGGCATAAATATTTATATCCTGAAGGCTGACTTTTGGGTTTGCTCCTCAGCAGGAAGATATTTACATTTTGAATAAAGACTTTTTTCTTTCTCCTTCTCAGTAAACGTGAGCAGTTTATTATCCCTTTAGACAGAAATCCATAGCAAAGTCCTCCAGTCCTGTTGGTTACATGCATGCAGATTCTCTTAGCTTCAATGGAAATTACAGGTGTGTGCAGATTGTGGCACCCATCTCCCTCTTTATTATGACAGAAAGAGATAGTGGGACTGAAATGAAGGGGCAGGAACTGAGATCACAAAATGAAAAGGCAGAAAGGCAGAAAACAATTCAAAGGCACCTGAGATAATAAACTGCTTTTGGTAGGAAAATAATCAAAGTTTGCACCTTGAAAGATTTTATAACATTAGCTGTATAGAGCAAGGAAAGAAATACTTGAAAAATTCAAGTACAACACTACATTGAGCTGTCTTCACCACTGTGTGATGAGCGAACCAGCTAACAGAAGTATTTACATATGAAGTGATTCTAGAAAAACCAAGGAAATATGCTGAACTACAGCAATATTAAGAAAACCAACCAAAAGTCTGTTACCCTGCAAACCATTTTGTGCCCTACCTGGCTTCCACATCTCCTGTTTCTCTTTGCTTTTCCTTGCTCCTATAGTACTGAGCCATCCCTGTCCTGTCCCATGCTGTTGTGCCAACTGCATTGCCTTCAGCTTGCTCACCCTCCTATCCTGTTGTCTCCCATCCTGCTCCACTCTGTATCCTCATCTCTGCCTGCTTCCATCCTTGTTCTCTCTCTCAAACTTCACCTGCTGTCCTACTCACCTGTCATTGCATTTTATTTTACCACATGTGGCTCCAGCCTCCTCTTATCTGTATCATTTCCTAATTTGAGGCTCTTCTCCCTCACCTTTCCCTATTACTCAATCTACTCTTGTCATCTTCTCTCTCCATCTGCTCTATTGTCTTTGCCCAGTCCCAGTGTCAGCCCTTGTGTCTGCCCCCAGTGCATTCTCAGAAGACCTCAAACCCACACATCTCTGTGTGGATGCTGAAGCTGTTTGCCTCAGTCTCTTCTACAGCATCATTTGTTTCTCATTTTAATCATTCCCTCTGATTAGCTGTAACATTAAAGCTAAAAAAGAGTTACAGACAATAACAAAACACTTTGATGAGATGTAGGATGTTGTGGATTATTCTCTTTAGTACTTATCAAACACACTGGTCCACCCTCAAGGCCAGAGCACACATTGCAGTGCTGCCAGCCATCCAGCCATTGCTTGAGGATCCCAGACTTAGGCCTTGGACATCTCAAGGGGGTGTCTTGCCCCATATTTAATGATAAAAACCATGCTTCTTTCAGGGACTAGGGATTCTGCACAGATATGATGTCATTATTTAGAAGCACTTGTATGAAACATGGTTAGGTTTATAGAAGGAGAGTCTGCTGTGAACAAGACAGATACCTGACAGGAGTACTGATTTGTGCCTCGGTAGCACAGAGCTACCAAAAAAAAAATGCAGAGCATTCAGATTCCCAAAGGATCAGCAGACCAGGCCAAAGGTATGGTGGAATTTACTTTCAGCTCCTTTCTAGCAATCACTGGATCATTTTCAATGACTTCTCCCTCGCCTCTCACCAAAAAAAGAAAAAAAAAGAAAAGAAAAAAAGGGGGTGCTTCAAGATCATGAGAGGATGTTGGCATTCCCCTCTGGTTTGCCCCTTGTTTCTGAGATCCTAGAATCTCACATCAAGATTTTATTTTCGTTTAAGGGAATTTTTCTGTGTGTTTTAAAATGCTTTGTCCTCTGGGACTACTTTTTCTGGCTCACATCGTTTCTGTTTCCATGGCAACTACAGCTGGCTCAGATGTGCAGTTGCTATGGCAACTGTCTGGTCCTCCATTCAAACGATGCATTGAAACAGGAATGATATTTGCATCCCCAATGCTGTATGGAACAAATCTCTTTCACCACACATGGGAAAGACATAAGACAACTGTATAAAATCAGCACAAAATCCAATTTAAATCCTCTCACAGAGGGTTTCAGACAGCTGGCAATATGAGAGAATTGCAAAGAAATTGGGCTTTTCCATTGAAGGGCTTAGGGGGAGGCTGGCACTTGACTGCCATTTTCAAAGTCTGTTCTAGGCAAAGCAGTATGCTTGGAAATACCCACATGGGAAGAACACAAGATATTCCAGGAATAGCTAATTCATGTAAAAGCTATCACATCTTACTTTCTGTAAGGTATCAAGATAAATTACTATGTGTTAATAAATACATGATAAAATATATCTTACTATTTCATTCTAAAGAACAGATCAAAGCTTGCATTACTCATGATTGTATCTTAGATATGACTACTGTTAGGATGCCTGTGACCCTCTTAGGTATGTTACAGATTTGCAGAATAATAACACAAATCCAACTCATGTCCCCCTCTCTGCATGTGTAGCCCCCAGGACATCAGGTGGGAAGTGCCCTGTAGATGCATGGCAACACCACAAAGCACCATAGCTCTGCCTGCTCATCACAAGACATAGTACCAGAGATGTATTTCTCTTGTGTTCTTGTCTCTGTGACATTAGGCAAAAGGGTGACAATGATAGGATTTATTGTGTGGCAGTGTAAGGGCTTTGTCTTTAACTTCCTAGTGTCATCTACATGTGCCTGCATTCATTTTGTTATTTGTCTTCTTTGTTTTTCTTTTTTTTTTATCTTGTTGCTCCTGTTAGGACAAATTGTGAAGAAAGGCATAGGCAGGTCTCTCTGCAAGGCTCTGCTGGTTCTGTCCTCTTCACTTGTCTTCTGTAGCTTCCCTAAGGATTTTGATGTTAGGAACAGGTTAACAAAAGACAACAGCTGTGCAATGGAGTACTGTGGGGAAAATGAGTGCATTTCCTTGGGGAAGCAAGGAGTTGGCACCTTTCTTTTACACCATCAGCAGCTGTCCCTGTGCTGTCTTGGGCTTTGTCATGCTGCTGGGCTGAACATGATTCTCCTTGGAGGGGTGCAGTTGAATCTGAATGTTTTGCTTTCCAGATGGGCACTGTCCTGGCTGCCTCGCTTGCAATAGTCACAGTCCAAAAGACTGAATTCCTGAATTAGTGCATGGCTTTGAGGTGAGGTAACTTTGGTATCTTTCTCATCAACCAAAGCAATTTAAAAACAGTGCTGTTAGTAGAAAGGAGTGGAAAAGAGCAGGAATAATTAAAGAGCAAAAATTACTATAGGGTCCAGGCAGCTGCTGCTAATTATTTATCTGCAGTGTACAGGCCTAGCTTCTCTTAGGTCACAGGGCTTATACAGTACACCTTATTTTTAAACATTTTTGCCCTATAATGTTTCATCAACTCCTACTGTTGTCTCCACAACTTACTTGGTCCTGTTAACCAATAGAACATTGTGGACAGTCATGAACAAATTGATTCTACTATCTAATGTCAGAGGAAGATCATTGGCCTTACTGGATAAACAAGACACATAAGAGCCAAGAAACTTGTCTAAATCAGGTGGTCTACAAGAGCACAGGGACTGGAACTCAGG
This sequence comes from Emberiza elegans, assembly GCA_024865655.1. Lineage (NCBI taxonomy): Eukaryota > Metazoa > Chordata > Aves > Passeriformes > Fringillidae > Emberiza > Emberiza elegans. The sequence continues at coordinate 48,703,028 of JALJVW010000139.1, read as the reverse complement.
AGGCCCTCTACTTAGACATTACATCCTTTCAGTGAAAACATGGTTCCTTTTCACTTCATTTGTACCCAGAGCTTTTAAGTAGTAACACCTCTGCCATCTGAGTACAGTAAAAGCCTTCATGTGAAAATAACAGGTCAAAATAAATTTCTGAATAAGGTGCTAAATTTTGCATGGCTTTCCTTCCTCATTTGGGGGATTTTCAGCAAAACTCACCTTTCACTCAAGTGTGATTGAATCAATATGTTTTTCCATCATTTATGTTGGAAGGAGCACCATAATACAACACTCTTTCAATTACAGAAGGTGGAATCAATACATTTCACCTCCATTTATGTGGTTAAGGTCTAAGTCAGCATAGCCCACCCTGTATTTATGGGGGTGGCCTTAATACAGCTCACTTCCATTTAATGGGGAGGAACTAATACGTCTTGCTTTCACTTCCAGGGGGTGGGAAGAAAAGAATCAATAAATCCACCATCATTTATTGGGAGGGATCTATAGATCTCACCTTGATTTACCAGGGAGATCAATATCTCAACCTTCATTAAAGAGGGTGCTATGTTGGACTAAATAAGGTTCAGGACAGAATATGTCTCTCCATGTATGAGGAGATAATTCAGTATGGCCTTCATATATATATATATATAAAGGCTTGGACACCATATGGTTCACCACCTAACAGAGGGATACATGCATTTCAGCTCAACAATAGGACTGGGAAGACAAGGGCCCATTCAATACAGTGGGAGTGTGGACTCTGTACAATAGAGCTTCTGACTTAGAAATCTGTTTATGCTTTCCCATTTATGAAAGGCAAAGATTCGATTTGTACTAGAGTGTGTGGAAGCCTCTGGATTCAGTGTAATATGTCTTTCTCTAAAGAAGACACTCTAAAGGCAGTTCTTCATTTATGCAGAGGTAGATTTCGTGGGCACCCTAATTTATAAAAGCTGGATTCACTGTTCCTTATCATGCTTAACAGGGAGCTAATATGAACTGTACATTATTTGTAGAAGCAGAGAAAGGGGTATGATGAATTCCAGGATGACAACATTGTGGCTTGCTATCTGAATGTCTGAGAAGGAAGTGCTTCTTTACAGCTCCTCAGAGCACAGTGAAGCAAGCTTAGTGGGTATATGGCCATGAAGAAAAGGGAAGATGCACAAGAATCGAACCTACTTTTACATCAGACATCTTACTGGCATGATTTTTCTCTGCTGCATCACACAGTCAGCAGAAAAAGCTGATCTCACTGCATATTAGAGCTCCTACTTCAGGCTGCTTCAGGTTTCTTGCCTTTGTCTCCAAAAAACACTAATCACCACCCTTCGTATCATCCTCCCTCAAAACGCCTCAAAGCACAGCTGAAAAGAGTGTGACTTGTCCTTTAATCACCTATTAAGCATCTAACACCACAGTACTCTTGTGGACACCACAGCAGGGAGCCTTTCAAATTCAGGCTACTGATTTGATAGAAGCTCAGATTACCAGTGAGTGACCAGAAATAAATGCTAGTTGATGCAGCCAGGGGGCTTGCATGATATGAGTTAGGGGGCATCAGTACAATTCCCAGAGGAGATATGTCAGAACAACTTAGTAAAAAATATCAACCCAAGTGCCCACCTTGTTGGATTTCTCAGCGGGAAGCCTGTGGACTGAAAGGACCCCAGAGATTGAACTGCCCTGTCACTTTTCATTATGTGCAATAGCTGCACAGCATATAAGCACCTGCAGCTCCCATTTCAAGGTGAAAAGATAAAAAGCAAATAGACAGCACTGTAATATTACCATAAAAATACAGAGTATTGAAAACATGGCAATCCCTGCTGACCTCTACTTTTTACCAGGCAAAAAGAGAAAATGGGCAAGCATGAGGTGAGGAACCAAAAGCAGACTGGATTTGACTCAAGCTAGCTGCTTCTTTTGGCTGGTGAAAGGGTACAGCAGATTTCCAGGAGACAGATGGGATGTGTCTTTTCTATCCCTGAAGTAGCAGGAATGCTTATTTTCATCACTGCATTGCATCAGCATCACTGCTTCTCCACCCCAGCTGCTTGTAGTGCCATACTCATAACTGTGTGTGTCTCTGTGCAAAAGGACTTCTCACAGTCTGCCTTTTTATAAAATGATACTGGGTTAACTAGGTAGACAGACAGAATGTGAGAATGCCTATTTGCACATAGTATTTCTATTACAAACAGGATAAAATCCACAGTGTGTCCTCCACTTCCAAGGCTCTCATGCTACCTTATTCTCTTGTCCTCAAAGACACTACCATTTCTCTTTTTTTGTTTCTTTTAAATCCAAAATATAACACCAGTGTTTCTGAATCTCCCTTACCTTATGCCCTGATGCCCTGCCTTTGCCCCCTGCCTTCCTTCTGTTTCTCTCTGGGGTCTTTCTTTAAGATGCCCTTCCTTAGACCTCCAGGTAAGCTTCTTAATATTGCCAAAAAATATAAACATCCTCCAGTCACTTCTAGAAACCTATGCAATGTTATATCTCTTCCTAGTCTAATACAATGATAAATTAGAGAGAGAAAGAGACAGTGAGTTTTTCAGTATGCCACCCTTTTTTCTTAAAGCTTTCTGAGAAATCTTCAGCAGCTATGGATGGATGTGTGAGTTCTGATGCTACTAAATTCTTAAGGCACACAATACAGGCAGAGTCTCCTATGACTACTCAGATGAACTCCTGGAATGTGATTTGGAAAAGGACCAGCCATGTGGATGGGATCCAACAGGCTACCTCAGAAATTATTGCAAATTCCATCCAGAACTGGAATAAAGCAAGGGAAGGAATAAGAATATCCTCCCTAGGGCAGAAGTGTGCCTTAATTACAGAATATAAGAGACCACACGGTATGATGATGGGCTTGTTAGAAGAATCTGAATTAATATCCAGCTCTTACATGCTGCTTTTTGTTAGAAGAATTCAAAGTGCTTCACCAGTGGCACAAAAATTATGATATTTCGCCAAAAGCAGCCAGTGGCAGGACCACAAATGGAAACCAGCTGTCCCAAGCATCCTGGGAGAGTGTGCTACTTCCTAACCATACTTTCTCCCATAAAAGGAATAAGAAATGAGTTCAGTTTCTTGCATGTACCAACTGTAAATAAGCAGAAGGACACATGTGAATTCCTTCAGGTGTCACCTTCATAAAAATACCTGTTTTCTGTGGTTCTACAAACCCTTCTCCCAAGAGTGCATGGTAAAGACTGCATGACAGAGGTACTTAGCATATGGTCTCCCCCATGTTTCTGCCTTTTCTACCATAGCAGCCAGTGCAGCTTGGGCATAACTTAGAGCAAGCCTAACCTGCAGGGAAGTCATTGCAGTTCTAACTGAAAGCAGCACCAACTTCTCTTTGTCTTGATATGAGAAGATAAGCAAATTCAGAGCAGTTATTGAGAAGTGATATTTTGTGGCCCACAATGTATTTTAACACTTTTCATCATGAGATGACCATGCAGGCTTTTTGAACTCTTTCTGTATCTATTTGATTGTGCTTTCCCTGTAGCTGTAAACAGGGACACAGTAACAGTCTTCTGTCTGCACAGAGTCTTGTTCTGCATTATTCATACATTGCCTTCCTATTTCACACACTTATGTCAGTCCTCACTCAAGCAAAATTCATGCTAAATGATTCACACTCTTTCTCTGTGTGCCTTTCTCTTTTTCTCTTTGAAATGGGAATGAGAAAAAAATGTAAAAAACTGGTAATCTGAGCTTCTATCTCTCCCTTTTTCCTTCTTCCCTCCTCAGATACACCCCAATTCCCAGTGACATCCATATCTGGTCTCTTGATTTAGTGTGGCTGATGCAAAGAAAACGGAGCAGAGGAGCCACCATTGTTAAAAAGTCTCATCAGTATTGTGCTGTTATGCACTGATTAATTCTAATTTCTGAGATTAAAGAAAGAACCCCCCCATCTACAGATCCTTATCATCGTTGCTGATGCCAGAGATTGATCTTCTCTTTCTCCTTTCTCTGCCCTGCCCTCAGGAAATTTGCCCTGAGAAGCTTCCACACCTATTCTAGCAGCATACTAGTTGCTTCAGGGCACTTGCTGGGTGTTACGCAGTTCTGTTTTGCTACTTTCATTACTTGAAATTCATATGGGATTAATAAAGGGCCAGCAAGAAGGCACACGTTGTGTCATTCTGTATACAGGGATGAATCCCAGCTTTGTGGTTAGTCTTTTTCTACTTGCATAGATGATGCAGCTCAATGACTTAACCTGCAGTTGCCTGACTGCAAGTCTCCAACACTACATCAGGAGATGACTGAGGTGCTGACGATGGGTTGAAGGAAGCAACCAAGAATACTGGAGCCAGTTTTTACAGTTCACCCCACAGGGAAGGTATCAAAGCCAGAATGATTTTAGATTACCATACATGCCAGTGTCCAAGACCGCATTTTTCTATCTTAATATGGCTAAAGGGTTGCAGTCATTCCCCTCAGAGCAGAAATCCCTACTGTCATCTGTGATTTACGTCATGCTCAATGCACTCTAAAGCACTGCATCAGGGATGTACTCTCAGTGCACTAAGAAACTGAAACTGCTGTTGAATGCAGATGACTGCCAGCTGAATAGACTTTCACACTGGGAATTACCAGTGCTTGCCAAGCTGCAGTGGGTGGCCATTGCTTTTCTTGGGGAATGTGAAAGGTTCCTTTGGTTCCTTAGAGCCCCCAGTAAGACCAGTGTAACTGAGAGATACCTACCTCCCACCGAGATCCTGCAGTGTCATAGTCAGCAGAGACACTTCTGCTGATGCCCTGCCTGTAGTGACAAACAGGCTGAGTGTTTCTGACAGGCCAAACTGCATAAAAAAGTCTTAGTTTAGGGTTTTTTTCCTCCTTATGGTCCTGAAATATATTTGTATTTTACATCTCATCTGTTGCATTTTAGTGTCTGCTACAAAAGCCACCTACTTTACTAGACCTGTGGAGCATTAACTTTCCTTCTGGAATCAACCAGTTAAGTCCAGTTATACTGTTACCTTTCTCTGAAACTGGCCCGTGTCAGAGGATTATGGGGAAGGTGAAGACAGACCATTGATGACGGATGGTTTGAGTACAATGATTATTGCAGTAATACAGTATTTTTCAATTACAGAATCATGCTATATGGAGACTTTGTAATGTTGCTGAGAAATTATCCTTTGTAAGGATTTATATTTCTTATCTGGAAATGAAGCAGGTGTGGCTTTTTGCATTAAGAAAATTAGGGAATAAAGCAAGCAAGAAGGACTTACTTGAATTGGTTTTTTTCTGATATTGATAGTAAATGCTGTTTCATCTTCCTTATATTCTTCCCGGTTAAAGGCTTTTGAAACAAGGTGAACATTTTTGTGGTCTTTACAGTTTAGAGGCCTGTAAGCACATCACAGTGCTTTTCCACATTAGCAGATTTTTCTAACAACATCAGCCAAAGGAAGCTGTCTGCTGCCAAGGAAGCTCTGCAATTGCGAAACTGTGAAGAAAGACACACCAAGAGGAATGGGAATTGTTTTATCCCTTCACACACCAAGACAAAGGAAAATTGTTTTATCCCTTCCAAAACCTGCCCCATTCTGTGCAACCTCATTTTCAGAGAAATTATTATCCTGACATCTGGGTATGCTCTTGCTGGACTATATCAATCAGACCTAGCCTCTGTTGCTAGTGATGCAATTTCTGAGTGGCTTTTTGGCTCAGTTCACGGGTGGGATCCTCTTATTTTGGGTTAGGACCAGCTTCATCCTGGCCTCCAACAATGGGTGGAACAGTTTCCTTGCCCTGCCTTTCTCTGCAATCCCTTCATCTGACTGATTCTTTGGGGTGAAGAGGGAATGCTGACATTTTTGATGCTTTGTTTCCCACCCCGCCTTTTTTTTGCATCCAGAAGTCCTCCAGAGACTCAAATCCATCTTCCACCAAGCGAAGCAATGCTGGGGAAGAGGAAGGGAGGGACTGCAGACTGATATCCAGGGGACTGCACTGCTCAGCAGAGGGACTGTATCCAGGCAACCTGCTTCCCCTGCCTGAGACAAGGACACACAGCTGGGACTTTGGAAAGCTAAGAAGCTACTGTAAAGAGTGGGCTACATGGGGGCAGCAGGGGAAATGGTGCAGGGGGGAGCCATGTTATTTTGAGCAGGTTATTTCTGCCCTGGCATCTTCATGACACTGGACCCAGCTGCAGTAGCCAGCTGAGCCACCCAGCTGCTCCTTTCCAGGTCCCCACCAAGAGACGGGAAAGGGAGCAGATTTTTCATTCTCAAACCTGAGTGCTTGCCTGGAGAAAGGGCTTGCCCTGCCTTTTGCAGGAGCCATTCCCCAGCTTTTGAGCAAAGAGTATAGTACACTATAATCCTGCCTTCTGGGGCACAGTGAGAAAAAGCCCTATATTGCTTGGAAAGCTCAAAACCTGCACCATGATGGATGGACAGACAAAACAACACAGAAACAAAACAAACAGACAAAACAATGCAGGCAGAAGATGCTGTGAGACATCAGAGTGGCCCATGCTGAGGTCCTCCACAGAAAAGCACCTCAGGATTAAAACCTCCTTTATTGCATTGCTTTCTACCTCACCTGGTGCAGGTGTCTTAGATCCTGCATGCCTGCTTTGACCAAAGTTCCTAGGATTTGGGCCCAACTTCAGACCTCATCTGTTGCTTTTCCAGCCAGGAGCAAGGGTGGGCTGCCAACAGCTCTGCAAAGCACAGGGAAAGCTTCTCCACAGTGACTGTCTCATTCTCCCCCTAAAGGCAAAGACCTGACTTCCTCCAGGACCCAGTACCTTCTTGCTTGTCAGCTGTTCATCGTTCACGGGCAAGTCCCATCTAATGGCAAGGTAAAAGGTGTGTCCTTCAGGTGGAGCTGCCTACATGTCTTCTCCTCATGCCTCTGGAGGTCTGGCTTTTAGGGATATTTAGGGACTCTGCAGGGAATGAGGAAGCCCATGGCCCTTTGGCTAGAGATCCTCCAAGCTTCCAAACTGAGAGAAGTAAAATTGCTCTTCGTTCCTCCTTCATGCTCAAACAGTGCTATTGTCCTCCACGTCAATTAGTCCCCTTTGTTTACAACAACTCTATTGCACCTTCCTATTTCTCTTCCTACCCTCCTTCATATGGTTCTTCAGATCTGAGCCCCATCACCCTGCCTGCCTGGGCTGGCAAGACTGCTTATTAAGCAGAGCTAGGCTAGGAGGGGCTCCTACCCACGGCCCAGGCATTTCCTGACCTTTCAAGTGCCTCTCTCGGAGGAGTACCTTCGTTGCCTGCCCTTTGACTTTTTTCAGTGCTTTTTAACCTGTGACTGAGTAGCTCACAAAGTGCCGTTTGCCAAGAGAGAAATGAACTGGGGGGAGGAAGGGGAGGGGCAGGGGGCTTGGAAAGAACATTAAGGAGCTAAAAATAACCATGGGTCAACACTGAATGAGCCCGAGGCACTTCTCCTCCTCCTGCCCCCAGCTGATGCTGCAGTCAAAGAGAGGACAAGCAGCCATGAAGTATTCTGTCTTCAGAAGCGGCTCCTCTCCCTTCCCTCAGGGCGTGCCTACTGCCAGGACGGTGATTGCTACACTGCTATAGAAAGAGGAAAACAAAATAAATTAAAAGTGTTGTGCCCCAAAATAACCCCTCTGCCTCTTGGCACCACGTCAGCCACAGAAAATTTCGTGAACCACAGATGTTAGGCAGGAAAATACCGATTAGTTCCCATTGACTCTCCAACCAGGAGGTGGGAGAAGGAGAAGTTAGTGTCAGATTATCCCCTCCAGTCAAGTATATCAGACAAGAAATTCTCTTCAGAGACAACAAAGACACAGCTCTCCACAGCCTCCACTTTGAACATGGTGACTCTCCTTCAGGTACCCATGCAGGTCTGATTCAGAATGGCTTCATAGGGATGAAGCAAAGAAGATTATAAAACCCCATGACATAACATCTGGTGTTTGGTAAGATCTAACTAAGAACTAAAAAGTTTTGATTGTCCTAACCCATGACTTGCATGAGGAAGTTTCACTAGCTTGCATGAGAATTAAGGAGTAAGAAACACAAAGCAGAGGCAAGTGTTTCTGATGTCTCTGGAGAAAGTAGTACTACTAATTTAAACACACTACACATTGTATTTTTAAAAACTACATACAAGTGTAGAGATAGCAGAGGTAAGAAATGCACGTGCAGCAATCCAATCTTAAACTCTCATTTCCCTTCTTTCAGATCTCTGCCTATTCAGTATACCAGACATCTTAAAATTATTTAGCAAATGAAGACATCATCAGCCTTCCTTCCAGTCCAGTGAATTGAACCAAACTCAGATTTCAATGTTTGGTTTCCTTCTCCAGTCTTCTTACAGCCTGAGCTTATGCACAAGAGATTTAGGACTACTAGAAGGCTTGATGTTTTTTCAAATGCCTGTCCTACTAAAGAAAGAGATGCACACCTTCCCAGCAGATTTCACAGCTGCAAGCTGACAGATCAGAAATATCAGTATATAATGAATTGTGAAGCAGATTGCATAGGAGAGTGCTTTATGATTGTTTATGCTTTTCCTAGCTTTTCTTCAGTGTTCCTGTGACCTTTCTGCTGTTACTCATATGCTTCCCCATTCTTTCTATCTTCTACACCATCTTCTTGTCTGTCCCTGCCACCCAGCTTTTGCTCCTCTCATGTTTTGAAATTTGAGAGAGAGCTAAAGACAGGAACCAAATGCTACTAGCCAGGTATGGATGCTGCAGACAATAGTGATGAGAAGCATGACCACACAGATTTGTCATGTACAGTGCTACACCCTGGGATTAACTTCAAGGTCTGTGGACCTTTGCTTCTCTAACTATTTACAGTATAAAACAAAAATAAATGAGCAGCTCTGCAGTGGAGAGAGGAAGTGGGCAAGATCCTCACAAATTTTGTGGATTTCCCTCCCTTTGACAATAAAATGAGAAAGAATAAAATTGGCTCCAGAACGGGCTACTTCCCATTTGTCGTCAGCCTGCAAAGCACTGTACAGTCCAAGGAAAACATGAAGTTCAGCCAGGCTGAGACTTCCCAGCTCTCAGACTGAGGACATTCCCACTGTGTTCCCTGAACTCTTCTGGAAGGGCCCTGCTGACACCTGTGCACATTCACTGATATAATATAAAGGTGAGGGAAACTGAACTAAATACATCCAGGAACTTGCAAACACATAACCCAGCTAGTTACCTCTTCAAGCAGGACTAGCTCATGCAGAGCACAAAAAAGGAATAAAACAGCCCATGAGTCACGGTGAGGGAGATGGTAAACTCTCACAGTGTACAGGCCTGAAGGACCTAAGAGGCTCTTGGCACAAAGCCCCAGGAACAATCCATCTAACATTTGCCATGAATACTATCCTGTGGGGAATAAGGGGGTGAATGGAATTATCTAATCCTACCTTCTAATCCTGTGACCAACCTAAGTAATCTCAGACATTGGTTTAAAAGGTAGTCTGCAGGATGCTCTTACAAGATGCTTCCTGAAATCATTTTCTCTTGTGTTGTGAAAGTAGCCTTCTAGCTTTAAGAAGGTACTGCTTGACATGGCTAGGGAAGTGCAGAGCTGAAGCTGAGTCTGTGAGAAAACCCCTGCTCTGCAGCACCTTTAAATTCCCAGCACCTGACACTGGAAGGCTGCCATTCTCCTCTAATCCCAGAAAACAAACCAGACCAGCCTTTTCCCACTGCAAGCTGCCTTAAGATACCATCATTGCCTTTTTTCAGAAAGGCAACCTGGACTGTATCAATGAGCGGTCTGGTGTCCAGCAGAGAAGTGTGACTCATTCTTTCTTTGTCACAGTCACAAAAGCCACAATAGAACATGTTGCCCCTGATGGCAGGGGACAGGAGAGGATGACCCAGAAGGTCATCATTGAAAACCCTTTCTTCCAGTCCTGCGTTGCTTGCCCAGCGAAACTGAGAGAGAAACAATGCTTTCAATGTTGAGAGAGAGGATCAAGAGACTTCAATTTGTCCCTGCCTTGCCACTTACTGTGAAGGGTTTAATGTATGCCTTCTGTTACTTTACCTGTAAAACACAGGCACTAAAACACACTAAACACAAGAAAAGTGTAGAATTCAATTAATGGATAATTGTGTATCTTGGGAACAAAGTATGCATTTCCAATTAACTGAAAATATTCTCTATTGCCACCAGCCTTTGTAAAGCATCTTCACTGCTCAGGAAGAAACATGTAATACACAGTGCACATTATTAAATTTGTCATTCACCCTACAATTCTATATACCAGCATATTTATAATGTGCCAGTTGGTTTGGTTTCTAGGTGAAGAATGCACAATATTGAACTCAAATTAATGAAATCAAATACTTCGCATATTTCTGATTAGAAATGCTACAGATGATTTCCAAAGTTATGTTGTTAACAGAACAACATATGCCTTGCCATGTCCAGGAGGATTTTATGGCTGCAGTCGGTGATATAGTTTGGGATCCCCAAGACAAAAGATGTTACATAAATACCAATGCAAAAGTATTTCAACAGTTTCTCACCAACAAAACCCCAATGGCTTTCTGCATACTTTGCATAGTTGCTTATTACTATTTTTATTATAACTTTTTTTTTTAAGCCAAGTAATATAATATATTAATTATGGTTGCAACTATTATTCTCTGATAGGTTCTCTGATGTATTTCCTTTCAGAAGGGACCAGAATCCCAGTGATTCCCCAATGCCTGTGTTCCAGTTTGGGCAGTTCTATCTTCTCCCAGTTCTATTCAGTTTCAGCTGGATATAATCTGATTCCTTCCATAAGAGATTATGAAAGTGCTATTCTGTACTGTTAAATAATTGTCATGTTCAGCCCTAAGAATGACTGCATTTCAACAATGGTATAAGCAATTTTTGTATTTTATCTGTAAACACTTGGCATATTTCAAATTTAAATGCTTACCTAAAGAGTTAATTTCAAATATTTGTGCTTAGTGATCTTTATCCCTTCTCTTTTAATTTCTTTCTAGTCCAGATTCCCTGGTCTAAGTGGGAGGGAGGATTACAGAACTCAAAGTGTCTTTAAGCTACTTAAATACTTCTACAGTATTTCTGGGGCTAGTGGCAGGTCAGTTTAGTTCCTAGGGATCATGCCAATGGCATCACCTTCTCAAACAACACAGACCTAGAAGATGGCACCTGCAGATCTGAGCATTCATGGGCCACATGAAGAGAAATCATACACCTAACTAAGATGAGGAAGCACAGCTGCAGGATGAAAGGGCAGCAGCTGTAAGAACTGAAGATTTCCAGAGGGAGATTTTAACCAGTGGTTTGAGAATCAGCAGTGATTTCAACAGCCACATCTACCCAACTGGACTGAACCACCTCCAGCACAGAAAAAGCCTCAGGGAGAAGATGAAAGTTTAATTAATTAATGCTTGTAAAATGCTTTGAGACCCTCAGATGGAACACACTAGAGAAGTAGAAAGACTTAATTATTTTTACCACCGATATTATGGGGGGCATTGATAATATCTTATTTAGATGCTATAATCCTTTCATTCTTTTTAGGCTGGATCTGATCTGCATGTGGCATCTGAGACCTAAGAACAGGTAGCGGAAATGGTGAAATGATATTCTTAAGCATTTGGTTTGTAAAAATCAAATATCCCTTTCCAGGGATATATGCTCAACATTTTGTCAGACCTGCTGCTAAAAAGCAATCAGGCTACAGCATGAGCACACCTTAAACCAGCCACTGAATGAGGCCTTTGTCTCCTGCCACAGCAGTTCTTTTTCCCTTATTTCCCTTTACATGATTTTGCAACAGGAAATGTAGCTATTAGCTAAATGGGAGCAAAATATTCATACTGCCATTATCAAAGTTAACCTGCTGAATAAGCACAAGGAGACACTGGCTAGTTTAGCAGGACAGGAAAACAGACTCCAGATCCTTTCACCTCCATGTCACCAGGTCCAGCCCAGTCTAGATTGATAATTGCAAAAATGCCATTTGACACCTTTTTGGCACGCTGGACAAAATGAACTGGGCAAGGGAAGGATGGAAAAATCTCAGCCCAAGTCCCACTGGGACAAGTGTCAACACTACAAATGGCACTGCTTGCCAGGTCAGAAGGAGGCCATTGCATTCCTCAGGCACATTACTTCTAGGAGGGCAGGAGGAATAATGTCAAGACCATGTTAAAGAAATGTGCCCTGTACCTTTTAGACTCCAAAATTTACTGAGTGCCTTCCATCATAAAAAAATACCCACTTTAAAGAGCAGAGGTGAGAAAGTGGGCATCAGTCAGACAGGGAGTGTTATTTGCTGGCACTTTCCCAAAAGTAGCTGTTTTAGGAATGTGCTTCAGGAAAGAAATGGGAATCTGGGAATTATTCTTAGCAACAAGCTGTTGTAGCTGTTGTAATATGTTTCTAAAATACACCTGCACTCCTGCACTGTATGCATCCCTGGTTTGTTTGCTCAGGAAGCATACTCATTTGGAATGAAATTCAGTGGAATGAGTGGCTGACTCTCAAAGTTACAACTCCTTAGACACCCTTGAGTCTTTGCTATAATATGTGGGCACTACCTTGTCAGTAACATATTTTTCATTATGATACCCTGATGCCCATTCAGATGTTCTTGTAAATGCTGCAGTCAGCATGGATATTACTGCAGTTGCACATGCACCTCACATGAACAAGTCTGGATTTTTTAAGCAACTGTGTTTGGCATATCACAGAATTATAGAAAGTTAAATGACGTAAATTATGGAACTAAAACTGAGGGCCTGAATTTGCAGCAAAGCTACCCTGAACTTTCTCTCTTGTGATAAAGAGATAAACCACTTTCTGACACTCACAAGGAAGGTTAACAGGGAGACCATTCAGCTGATCTTTGTCCATGGTTCCTTATGAGATGCATATATGATAATGTGTGTTACATGGAATAGATAGCTGTGGGTTTTTCTATATGGTGCAAGATTTATGGAATTTCTTGGTACTGCAGAAGTCCAAAGACAAGCAATGAGGACTCACTATTTTCATGCATCTGTAGTGGTTTGAATTCTGGATAAAAGGGGTTTACTCCTCGTAACTCCCTGTCCTGGCTGACAGGATGAGAAAATTCATAGGTTAAAGTTTTGAAGCTCAGGCACAGCAGCATAACTGAAGTGCTGTGTAACCACTGCCATGACAGGATGAGCAGAAGGAAGGCCCCAGCTCCGTTCCTTGAGAGGAGAACAGGAGTACCCAGATGGCCACAGCTCCTCCACAGCCACATTCATGTGTAGATGTACCACCCTGACCCAAGCTCAAACTACAGTTAGACCTTTTTAAGGGATGAAGAATCGAAGCATGAGGGAGGGACTCCCAGATTCAAAAGCTATTTAGACACCTAATAATACAGATAGATGCCAGGTAGTATTTTCAGAAAGCACTGTTCAGCAGTTAAGAGATCAGTAAAAATCAGCCCCAAATCAGCCTACAGCCAAGCAGAAAATCACAGGGGTCAAAGACAGAGAGGTCACCATAGGAACAGCAAGCTGCTGGGTGTCAGCTGCTCTGCAGGACACACCTTGGTGCACACTCCTCTCCTTTGGTAAAGGTGAAGTGGTGTGAGACTACTGTGGCTTCTGTTGTCTGTCAACAGAAGGAATGAACTGTCTCAGGTTTAGTGTGGCATAAAGGTATGTAAATGGATATGGTGCTGAGAGTCTCTTGATACAGAGGCCACTTACAGAGGCAGAGCATTACAGTTCCTAGAAAGAAATCCAACAAACTCAGAAAATAAAATTCTGACCTACTTTCACCTCCGCTAACCTAGTCCTTCCTTAAAAGCTTATGTAGATACATTCACTTGTTGCTAGGCTCTCAGCAGCAGGATTTGAAGTCCAGGGATTCCACTTATGCTTAGCAAAGGAGCACGCAGTGGTGCCCGGGTGCCCGGAATACATTGTCTCTCACCCCCATTCTCACATATAGGAGGAATGATAGCTTGAATGCTTTTGCAGCTCTCAGTTGAGCTCAGCTTTTGTGAAAGCCTGTAAGCAGAGAGATGGGTCTCAGAGCACCCAGAACAAAGCCCACTAAACCTTCACGGGTCACAGCAAGGACTTTCACAGCTGGAGTCTCTGCTGAACTTTGGCTAAATCACTCTGACCAGCTTATCATAAATGAGGATGATAACATGGTAGGGTCTGACTTACCAGGGACATGGACATGCAGTGGGTGAAGGTGAGGCTAAAAAACCAGATGTACTTGACCCTTCATCTTGGGTCCTCTGAGGACTTGCAACTCACACCCTGTCTGAGAGCACTGGTGACCTGGCCTCAGAGATGGAAAGACAAGAGGAGATGCAGAGGATTTTAACAACGAAGTGTGTTTGTAGTTCCACTAGAGCTGAATCCAGGAAATTTCATTGTTCACAGCATGGGCCATGACCGCTGCAGCCTGCTTTGGAGGCAGTGACCTCTGCCAAATGGTGACAGAACTCAGCTCCTATGTTCAGCTTAATCCTGACCTGCAGCTCCACCTTTTAGCCCCTGGCTTCCCAAATCGCTTTGACAAGACACTGAACTCCTGACCTATAGAATCCTCTTTTAGTCCAGTCCTTATCCCCCTCTGTCTCTATCATTCCATCACCCTGAGCTCTGCCAAAGCCTCTCACTCTGGATCTGTGACACCTTTCTTACTCCCATACTGAATATACTGGCAATGCTGTTCTCAACAGTAAACTCTTCTGCCCGACCCTTGCCAACACTCCTTGACCCTAACAGTACCGGTTTTGTTAGCCACACTGATGGGTTAAACTGAACTGCTCCCAATTTGTAGTGCCTCTGCTAGTACAATTCAGGGCTCACCCTTCCTCCAGCTGTGTTGATGCACCTCCCTCTTAAGAGGCTCTCAGCATACTTTATTCTTAATGGCTACAGCCTGCAAAGATGTTGAAACAGGAAGCCAAATGAATGCTGTGCAACCTTGGGAACCCAAATTCCATGTGTTTGTGAAGTCAAGGCAAGCCATTTCCTTCCCCAGTCCCTCCTCCCTTCACAGGCGTGCAAGCCACAGCTAATAGGAAAACACACAGGCACACACAAAGCTTTGTCCATGCTAATTGCCAGGAGCTGAGGCCCAGTCATCCTGTTGACTAATTTGTCAGCCGCTGCTGACTCAGCAATCTGGGGGGGCAGTTTCTCTCAAGCGCTTAAGTGCATTGGGAAGTAAATGGCTCTTATTGTTCTTTCCTTCCCTTCACTCTGGTGTCTGTATTTGTGGACAATTCTTGCCCCGGGCTTGACCTTGGCTGCAGCAGTGACTGGAGGGCTGGGATTGCCACAGCTAGTGGGCCTCTCATTAAAGCCTAATGGAAAGAACAGGCTCGAGAGTGGTAGGACAAGGGAAGGGGGGAATGTGTGACCTCATCTGGAAATAGCATGTACTCCAGCAGGGCAGGACAGAGAGGAGAGTGAGGAGGAAAGAGCTGACCTGAATTCTGTGCCTTGCATGAGTTAAAAACAAGTGAGATCAACAAACTGGGCCATCTGGAATAAACATGCCTAAAACAGCCTGAAACATGCGAGACTTCCTCACTGAGTGTTTCCTCTGCCCTTTGCTTGAACAACAGATCTGGGCATAAGCCCAGGAAAAAGTCCTCAGGCCAAAGGGTGAAACTGCTGCTGGTGAACTGCAGATGACACAGGAAGAGACAGAGGCATCCTTGGGCTGATGCTGCAGGCAGGACAGACACCTGCAGCCACTCCATGCAGCAGTGTGCAGTTCTGAACAGCCGTGCACAAGGGCCATCCCATATCCTGGCTGTGTAAGGAACTGTTTGCAGAAAAGTTCACTGGAAAGTGAGAGACAAATTAGAGGAGGAGACAGAAAACAAAGTCCTACAGAATTCCCTTTACCCCAGACTGTTCATGGAGACCAGCGCCCCAAAGGGCACAGGTAGGACAGCCCATAGGCACATCTACCCCAGTGCACAGTGGCCATGAACATGTATTTGTCCCATAGCTTTTAAAGCACAAAAACCTGTGTGGAGGGAGAAACACTACCATGTGCTAAACAGGTGTCTTGTATGCACCTTGCATTTGTATGTGAGGCTCCTGTTTGGGCATAGCCCTGGTGTACCCTGTCCTGAGCGTACCCACAAGCCCAGCTCTGCCCATAGGTCGGACTGTCCATCCAGTAGTAGTAGTAGTTCTGTCAGTACTGTGAAACTTTGACTCAGCTGATAGCAGCAGAGTCAAATCCTCTCCTGGAGACTGGCATTTCTGCAGTCACCATGGAGGGAGTGCTGTGAATGCATAAGACTTGTTGGCAGAACAGTACAGACAGGGATTCTGTTGGAGTTTTGTCTGGAGGTGATTAAATAATTCATTATCAATAATACTGGGAATTTTGGCAATATTTTCACTGAACAAATATTCACAAATATGTTTCCATTATTTAGCTAGCTTTGGCTCTGTCACATTCCATTTAATATGCAGCTCTACCAGACTTTGTTTTCAGGTAGGCAATAAGCGGGAGCCTGTAAGATGTGTGGATCCCAGTAAATTTCAGCTAGTTTTGCAATCAGCAGGTGGCATTTATCTAATTGTCTCTTTGTGAGAAAGGGCTTTGCCATGCAAGATTTTCTTTAGCTGTCTGGGAATCCCAAAACTGTTTATTAAGAGACTTAGGCACTTATAGTATGTGCAACTTCTGTCTGCATTTTCTTTAAATTCTTTTTTTTGTGAATTCTCAGAAATACCAGGTTTGCTGTTTTTCACTTTGACCTGTATGCCGTGTTTATTGTACTTTAAAGAAATTGTTCTTCTTTTGGAGACTATTCTGCATGTCAGTAAGATGAGTAGGTCCTCTGAGGGTAACAGGCATGTTTTTTTCAGGGTCACTGTTTTGAGAAAGCCTTAGAAAACAAACCGTCTTATATTTTTCTCTGGCTGCCAAACAAGATATGAAACAAATCTTTACAGGTTAGTCCTGTGGGTTTTTTCCTAAACATCCTCAGTATAGCCTGCTCTATTCCTGAGTTGCAGGAGTCTAGATCATTGTTAGGCTGTTAAAGAATTTGCTTTTATTCCAGGCTTTCTGAATTTTACTTTTCCCATCACTTTCTGTCCATCTCAGTTTAGTTACAAATCTCTCTCCTCCTGGGAATTTCTCTGCTCTGCTAGTGAGTCTGCATCCTTTTATATGGCTCATAAAGAGCTCATGGACTCCTGGGAGGTTCAGAAGACGATAATGAATAACTCAAAAAAATAATCATTCCACAATGTAGAAATACTGAGAGGCTTTAATTTCTATTGAGGACAAATCTTACAAATGTGGCCCTTCTAAGCCAAACCGATTTTAAAATAGAATATTCCAACAATCACTGGGAGACTTTTCAGAGATAAAAAACTTCTCACTGTCCAGACATCACCTTTATTAAATGCCTCATCTAATTCACTGGAATCTCTCCATATTAGGCATAATACCAAACACTAAAATATATCAAGTAGAGAGAAAGATGAGAGTGATGAGAGTGATGAAGTTGGGACCTGAATTGTCACAGAAAATTACTTCATAATGTTAAATGGTACTCATGGCCATAGTCCCATAAAAGTGGGTATTTATCACAGAAAGAGACAGATCCTTATTCTTGGCTGTACTCTATGTATGTATTAAGTTCAAGGACAGAGGTGATCTTAAACCATCCTTGGTGTCACCAGTCATAATGTGCTGGGTTCTCTGATGTAAATTAGAGCAAGTAAATGAGTCTTACTAAAGGGGCTTGATTTTTTTTTTTTTTTTTTTTTTTTTTTTTTTAGATATTGCAAATCAGTCACAGGCACAAAAACCCTTTACCGTGGATGGGTTCACAAAGCCTGGCAGTAAAATGTGCCACAGCACTTCTCTCTGTCTGGAAAAGTGAGACCCTCCAGCAGTCTAGGGCCCCATTTATTCACCAGCACCACACTGCAACCTGCACCACCACACTGCAACCTGCACCTCTTGACCAGCTTCACAGTGTGAAAGCAAAAAGCTCTTTGGACTTCTTTGTAAATCAAGAGTTAGAGTGGACTAGACCTGTACTATCTTTTATTCTTACTGCAAAGTGTTTTCCAAAGAAATGTTAGCTTTCCTTTCCTGAGAATGAGGATGTTTCTCCAGTGTATGAAGAACTCATGGAAAAGGAAAATCCTACGCTTTTTATTTTAATGGGGGTACTTTTATTTTATCTATGAGAGAAAATAGTTTCTTCACCCATCAGCTTCTCAAGTGAAAATTATGATTTCTATTTTAAAAAATGTGAAGCCAAATAGAAAGAGATGAAAACATAATCCTGAAATGCTACAGTCTGTTTCTGTTTCCCCTTTTCCCTTTTTCTTCCTTTTTTTCCTTTTTCCTCTGCCCACTAGCCCACCACTCTCTACCTTGTCTGAAGCAGGAATGAATGATTTCAGTAACACAAGCTTTAGCACTGAAGACATCTGTAAAAGCTGGGTAGTTTGGAGCCAGGGCTCTATACCTCGCCCTGTGCTTCTATTTTAGTTACTGCTGACATATCCTTCAATCACAGCATGGGATTAAGCACACAGGTTACCAGACAATTTTGTCCCCTCAGTATAAAACTGCTTCACTGAGTTCCCACCCTTTTTCTTCCACTTCAGTGAGCTGCAGCTTTTCTCTCCTCCTATTTCCACTTGTGATAGCTTATGCCAAGAACATTAAGTAGTGCATTGCCCCCTCCCTATCCCCATCCCCATCCTCCCAGCCCCAACCCCCACCCTTGAGGAATGAAAATGCTGAATTGTATTCATAGGTCCCATTCTACTCTGACTGTATAAATTAAAGGTTTACAAAATCCAGTTCTGCTGCTGTTGCCGTGGTATCTAGGAAAGTCTTGAGAAGCACAGGCAATAGCAAACCAGGCCTACCTTTGCATAAGAGACTTCTCTGAGGGAAGGAAGAGGAGCTAGTGCAACCCCTGTGGATTTAGGAAACAAGTAAGCAGCTTCTCATGAAAGGAAACAAGCACTTTCCCTGGAAATTGCAAGGGCACTGGTCACCTTTCCCTTGGCTTGAATAGAGAATCCCTCAGTCTCTCCTGCCACATCCCAATGGGGCCTTGATGAATTACAAAAAAGCAACAGCATATTTCTCCTTTGGGTGATCATGCTTGGGTAGTGCAATGCTGGGGAACACTGAAGGGACAGCAGGGAGCTCCCATGTGTCTCTACTTCTGGGTGACAGTACTGAAGCAGGACAGCCAGGCTAAATGGCAGAACTGACTCACTTGTTCCACACCACCAACTATCAGCATTTTGGAGGGACTTGTCTAGCAACATTAGTAACATAAAAACATGGGCTAAATTGGTCCCTAAGCCCCTTCCCCCATCCGTATTTTCTGAGGGATGGAATTTTTATCCTAATTTTATCTTCCTGTCTTGCTGCCCTCCCTGTGTTCCCGTCTGGCCTGATCTCTGTGGGAGCTTGGACAGCTCTCTCTGCCTCCAGTTTGTCATCTGGGATAAGCAACACCAACCTCTATTCCAGAGAGATAGGCTTGTGGGGGTGATGTTTGGTGAATTCATGTCTACAAGCACTTTGAGGTCTCTTACAGTCTCACTATAGAAAATGACTAGTTTTGATTGCTGCTGTCTCTCCCACAGGCCACTTCTTGGGCTCAGATCAGCATGATGCCCTGCCTAAAGCTCTCATGCCCTTTATACAGGGACATGACAGTTCCTGAGCAGAGCCTCCTTCACACAGGTTATTTCTGTATCAGAGTTGCTGCACACTAGGCTGCCTAAATCCGGTGCAATCCAGGAAGAGGTGATTCCTCCTCTGCCTGCCCTGCTCACAGCATTGTCACCTACTCTGTGAACCAGGCCAGATGCTCTGCTGCAGCTTTGCTTTTACTTGGGGGAATTACATGCTAAGATGGTTCCTCCTTCCCATCCCCCATATCTCCAGTCACAAAAACAAGCAAATGCTTGTGAGCTAATCCTGTGCAGAGACTTTATTAAATAAACACAACTGGTACTGGTGACTTGTTTGTTTGGGGTTGCTTTTTTTTTTGTTTTGCATTTGCTATCTTTGGAAAGCTAATCCTCTGGAGTCCACCCAGCGATTTCAGTCACCTCCAAATAACACTTACTAATAATCTTAATAAATCCATCTCCTAAGCAGCAGTCACTACTGCCTGCCACTGAATTACACAGAACACCTCAGAAGCTCTGCTTCAGCTGACGCCTGTGTTTATCTTGATCATAAGTGAAATGGAGCACTTGCTCCATACATTCTCAAACCTCCTCAAATGGCTCTTTTGGGGAGTGTGACTGCACACATCAATGAAGAGGAAGGCAGTCAGGAAGATGTGACTTGCAGGCTTCCTCTTTTCCTCCACCCTGCTCCAAACCAGCTCCTGAGCACTTCTCACAAGGTTGCTTATATCTGGCTTAAGAGAGACACATAAAATGTATGTGTAGCCATAAACAGAGAAACTGTTTGATTTCTAGGGAAAAATTAAAGCTCATGAACAAAATAATGGTCTTAATCAAAGCAGGGAAACTTCAGGACATATTCTTCATACTTTTGGTGGCTGGTCTAAGTACTCATGGCAAGAGATGGGGTGTCAGGACATAGACATTCTATTCTCATCTATTTACTTAGTTTTGTGAAGTTAAGACAAGTAATAAAAGCAGAGGTCCATCAGGTACCATGGCTGGATCATAAGCACTGCATGTGTCTCCGTTCAAACTGCAAACCTAACTCTTCCTAGGTTCCACAGCCTAATTTAGGGTCCCTGAAAACTGCAGAGCTCCTGTTTTTAACACTGTCTTTCCCCTGGTACTTGTAGACCTTAATGATTTCTATGATGATCTCATGCTGAACATGCTTCCTCCACTTTGCTTCTGAAGAACTTCAGACTGGCACGCAAATTCACACAAAGACTCCTTCAGTAAGTCTCCATTTCCTTCAAAACAACTCTATAAGAGGCACTGCTCTGCTTAAGTATTATTAACTCCTGGTAGTACTGATGGGAAAATTAAAGATCCATCTGAAATGACTAGCTTATAGCAGTGGCAAACCAGGTACCAAGGCAGAAAGAAGACTGGAGATTTCTTGGATTCAGATCCTCAGTCTACACAGCCAGATCCTTTTGAAGTTTTTAGTTTAATGATTTAATCACAGCTTATTATATGCTCTGAAATATCTGGATGACAGTCATTATGCATATTACCAATTTAACTTGTCTGTATGTCTCCTTTAGAGTGGCTGACACTACAGGCAGCTTCCTTGTACCACCGGTGAAATCCAATGCTTGCTACAGTCTGGCTCCACTTTTTCTGACTGGTTTTCAGAATTCTCTGTTTCACAGTGAGAAGAAAGCCCTTGGGAAAGATGCCAGGGTCTTGGCTTTGATTACACTAATTGAGAAGTGAGGCAGTTCCAAACTTCTACCAGCAGAAACTGATAGAGAATTTTGTAGCACTGATGCCCTGTGATACTGGAACTGGCACAGGCAAGGCCGGGCAGAAAGAGAGAATCCTATTTCTAATACAAGCTCATCCTTACTTACCACCATCTCTTCAGTGTCAAGGCAAAGTTAAGCCAAACACTAAGAGAATTAAGGGGTTTGCAGTTTTTATCCTACATTAACCATTTGGCCTCACCCCTCCAACCACCCTCTAAGGATTTTATCAGCTAAACCTTCTTCCAATACCTCTTTGAGCCATTGGGGAACTACAGATTTTTGAGAGTTTATTTTTGTTCTGCTTCCTTGTGTTGTGCTGTCTGAGATTCTGAGTGCCATAAGCAGAGGCCATATGAAGGGGAGAGATACCAAACCAAACTGCATACAGGAATTTGCTTTGTTAAGGACTGCTATGAGCTGTTTAAAAAAAAAAAAAGATTACTGTACAAGAAACAGGCTATGAAAAAGGGGCTGACTGTACAGGCAGGATAGATAACATTTAAAACATTTGTTATGGGAACAGGAGTTTGCAGTGTAATGGGGAAAAGGGAGAGAAAAGAAAATACATGACTGGGAAGACAAGACAGAAGACTGCAGATGAAAGAGAAAGAAAGGAAAAGAAATAGTCTCATTTTCTTTTTCATTCATATTTCTCAATTGTGAAGCATTTTCTTGACAAAGATATAAACAAAATACAAGCTCTCCCTACATTTCTTTTCCTGTTAGTGTATAGTACAGGAAAACTCATCTGTGCACAGAAAATAAATGCAACTCCGACACTTAAAAGGAAAAAGACTGAGCAATGCAGACACAGAATGACAGATAAATATGGAGATCCACAGATATATATGGGCATAGAGCCACAGATACACAGCACCCACAGACATGAGAAAGAAACAACATGATACCATGTGCATGCAACAGACCCCACATGCACACACATCCTGAATAAAAGCAATAAAATGCTTGTAATTACTAGAAATTTGCACTACCAGAATGGCTTCACTATTAAGCAAACAAAAAGCTCTCCTTGTCAGAGCTGCACTCTGTGTGTCTGCCAGCCCGGCATGGCAGCATGCAAATCCTGCCTCATGCTCTCCCTCTTCCACCAGCCTGGAGTGTAGACACCCAGCTCAGCCAAGGTCTCTCTCTGCTGTCAGAACTTTTTATGTGGTACTAAAAAACTCCGCAAGTTTCAGATGGCTAAAACGCTGAAATCACTGCCTCTGACTAATCTTCATTTTCTCTTTAAGCTGCCCTTCCCCCGCCCCACCTCTTTCTGACTGCGTGCTGATTACATGCAGCATTTCAGGCACAAAAGCGAACTGTGTTTTAGCTATGTGTACATGACTGTGCAATCTCCCAACCGGACCAGCATGTGCTTTTCTCGATGACAACGTTGAGACAGATCCCGAGTGTCGGGTGGCAAAAGCTGCAGCCAGTTTCCCATAAGTCTATTTCTGGTGCAATGCAAGTGCAGGAGCACGGGGCTGGATGTATATTTAACTCCACATGCTTTAATCCAAAGAGGTCAGGAAATAGGAGCATGAATGCTCTTGTTGTGGCAGATGGGAATGTGTTGGATTGCCCACATTGTCAGGCAAGGGGCCCTGGGCCTGGAGGTAGTGCTGACATCATTGTCTCTCTCTGGGTTTTGCCTGGAGCTCCAGACACAGAGAGCTGTGCAGACAGTAACCCTTTCCTGCCCGAGCGCCCAGCTAGCAGCCCTGCCACAATCTCCTCTTTGTCACTGTATCCGCAGTCGCAGCCAAGGCAGCCTTCAAAGAAAATTGCTTTGGGCCTGCTACAGCTCTGATAATTCCCTTCCAAAAGAAATAAATTGTATCAACTCTTGGGGGAGAAGGTTAAATTTAATGGGAATGTGTCACCTCGGCTGTGGAAAAACACAAGGCCCCAAAGAAAGCCTTGGCATTTATCATCATTCAAGTACACAGATAGGAGTGCACAAGGACACAAACCTTCTGCTGTAAACACCCGAACCTAAGTAAATTTAGGAACTACATAAAAACTTGACATTTAAATACCCTTGACTTCAGGCAATCATATAAAATCAGGAAAAGAAACAAGCTCCAGCCTCTGCTTCTTCAGTGCTTCCAGTGGTTTTCAGACCTTTAGGAGATGGCTCAGGCTCAGCTAGTCCGGTTATCACTTTGCTGTGCCCCACAGACACTCCTGTTTCTGATCTCATGCTGCCATTTCTCCACCCACACAACCTGTCCCTGACGCCTCAGCAGGTACCCCACAATGTCAACAGCTCTCAGGGGACCCAGCACAACAGGGGATCAAGTGTTAGGTCTGCAGAGAGGCTCTGGCAATGCCAAAGGAGTATGCAAATAAATCCTATAAATCAAAAAAGAGCACACACATATCTATCGCTGTGCTTCCACGCATTGCTCCATAGCTTTTAAGCTCTCTTACAGTTTATCTCCACCATCCAGACTGATGTAACAGCAATTTGGAGAATGTGAAACAGCAACACCCAATCAGTAGCTCTTGGGAATCTTTAAAAGTACCTTTCCTTGTATATAATTTTCTTCACCATTCTTCTCCGTGGTGGCATGGAAACAAGCCATGAAAAAAAGAATTTTGCAGGGAAACAATTTCATTCTGTGTTTGCACTTTTCCACAAACAGCAATCCCCTTATGATTTGGGGTCATTTTCTCTTGCCTGTTCTTTTTTATTCTAGCAACATAAAAAAACTCTTAAAAAATACTCACTCACTGTTCAAATAACAGAGAAGGACTAACTCCCCTTGCCCCAGTAATGCCACAGAATCCCACAAAGCACACTGACCTCTCCTTCGCTCCCCCCTGCTCTGCCCAGGGATTACAGCAGTCTCAATACAGGCTTGTCCATGCATGGGCTGTGATTCCCAACCACTGCATGATCTTTTATGAATGTAATTTCAGCCTTATCCACATTTCCTGACTTCTTTGTATTCCCATCAGACTTTTGATGTAAAAGTAACCAACATTGTTAGCACTTCAGAGCAGGAATTTTGCATTTTTACCTATATGTAAATGACCCTGCAGCAATATTGTGTCATAAAAAACCCCCGATTTGGTGGTGTATATCTGTGCATGCATTGAACTGCAGAGGGGAGTATGAGAAAAAAGACAGCAGTGATTTGGAACAAAACATATTTAGGCTCTTGTATCGGGGTTTGTAAAACTGAAAAATGAGACAAGTCTTCAGTCTCACCTGCAGCTTCTCTGCAGTATAAATTAACCCCTGCTTGAACACAGGGCTATGAAATTACTTTTCACACACACACATAATCCTCAGCTTCATGTGGGGAAAAAAGGCAAAGGCAGAGCATATGCTGCTACCTGCTCTCTGGACAGCATTGTTGTTGCGGCTGTGGCAAAAAAAACCCTGTTCAGACATAGTACCTAACTTCAGCTCCTCTTCTGCTGGAATCCACATTAGTCCACAGGTAGGTCAGAATTAGAGGAGGAAAAAAGTGAGGCCCACTTTCTGCCCCTGTTTTCCTAAACTGCAGATAACTATTGATTGTCCACATTCAGTGCCCCAGTCAATGGAGTAGAAGACCATGAGGAGATGTTTAAAGTGCCTGGACTGCAAAGAAGTGTGAGGCAGAAAGGAAGTGTTAAACTTCCCCTCATCGTCTGACTTGATAAGTCTCCATTAGATGGCAATGACAAAACCTTGTAAACCTTAGGGATTCCCTGCTAGCTACCAAAACACCCCACAAAGTTCTGTGGTGATTGTGAGCTCAAAGTCTTCCTTTCTAAGCTCCTGTCTTAAATACGTTGACAAGTACCACTCCACAAACCTTGGATTTGGACTGCCAGCCTTATTCAGTTGCCTTTCAGTTCCTCCACGTGGTGCCAGTTTAAGCCGTCCCGCGGGCTCCCGGCCGAGGCTGCGCCCGCACAGCCCCGGTGAGTCAGCAGTCCCGGAGCACCCTGCCAGGCCTGCCCGGCTCTGCCTACGAGAAGAGAGGAGAAGAGAAGAAACCCGCCATTCCCGCACAGTGCATGTGCACATGCTTGGGGCCGCGCTGGGCAGGTAATTTGCCTCAATGTACATGGTGCGGGTTTATTGTGTGGGAATTTACACACGTGAGAAAGGAGTTTCGGCTGGGATCACCAGAGGGATATTTTTTTTTTTTCTGCTAGGAAAGGGTTAACCGGAGTGCCCTTGCTGAGCTCCGAGTCTCCTTGCATTCCAGGGTAAATGGTGTTTTGCAGAGCCCGGTTACCTATGGCAACAGCGGAGAGGAATACTGCAGGCGATCTTCTGAATCACAGGATTTACAGCCCGTATGTTTATTCTGCAGAGAAACACTTCCAGCCCTGCTTCTGATGTGAGCTGGGAACCGCGAGAGGGCTTTACAGAGCCATTTAAAAGGCAATGTGAGCTGGAAGCGAGGCATTTTTAATCAAAGGCCAGGTTCAAAAAAGAAAAACATAGCCGAATCAGAGGAGTCTCCAGAATGAGCTCCGGTACCTGCAGCCACACGCGCCGCCATTAATAACCTCTTCACAACTTCATGGCTGCTCTCCGAATTTCTCGCCTCTGCCTCAGCTCTTGCACAGCCACCCTGGGCCTATGGGCAGCACGCAGCCGGCAGGGCCGGGGCACGGCCCCTCGGCCGGAGCCGGAGCGGCCTCTCCGGGGCCGTGCTCCCACTGCAGCAGTACCTGGGCTGGGCACGGTCCCGGCGGCAGCAAGAGCGCCCGAAAGCATCTGCTTTCATTCTGTGCACGTACTACTGACTTACTGACCACTGCATGGGCGGTTTTCCTTATGGCATGATAACATTTGAACAGGATTTTAAAAAATCATCACAACTGGAGAGAGTATTTTGAGCCTGTTAAGAATTAAGCATATTTAAGACAACATTTGAAAAACAAGACTACAAATACATACTTTTACATATAATTTGGAAATGCCACTGGCTTTGCTGAACTAACTGCATTTCACCTCATCTCTTCTGAGAAAATAAGCAGTTCCAGGCTTGGCTAAGCTGTGGTGGGAAGTCATCTGGGAATTCAGGAAGCTAACGGCACAAGCCAAGGCACTGTGGTTGAATGCTTGAGCAAAGATTCATTCCACCTAACTCTAACCTTCAGAAAGTCTGGAATCTGGTTTCGGCTATCTCTGTAGTAAGCAGAGATAAATTCAGTTGCTCAAAGACAACTCATTACACCTAGAAGAAATACCTGTGTGGCTGAGTATGTGCTTGCAGGTGCATCTTGCAATACTGGAGACAGTAATGCAATCTTGGTACAATCAGGGCAGGTCACTGTAAACACAGATAGACAGACACATCAGACTGAACCCATATGGAAATGTCCAATTTATACTCTTCTTTCTGGAACTTGAATGCTCCCATATGTTACTACTTTTTTCCTAAGAAATTTGCCATATATGCTACATATTAATCAAGCTATCTCAAAGCTTGAGAGGAAAACATTATCCTAGCTGAATGAGGAGATAGATGTTTTGCAGGAATCTGCTGCTCATTTCTGAAAGCGTAGAGACAGGTCATTCCAAACTGTACTTGCTGTAACCTAGGAGGAATTTGCCTTGCTGATAAATATTTAACAATCACAAAGGACTTATCTGCTAGTCCTTGTATGGACACTCTTTCAGTGGGTTCAAAGCAGTACACACAATTTCTCAGGGTTGCAGTTTCAAGTACACTTTTTTTTTCAGGAATGGAAAGGAAAATCAAAAGTAAGATACAAAACAGTTGAATCGTAGGGCTTCTCTGTGAGCCCTAAGAATTCAGAAATAGGCATATGTGTTTAATTCAGATTTTTAGCTAAAAAGTTCCATTTAGCTAAAAAGAAAACATTTACTTTGTCTTACTATTTTTCTTTCCCTCAGTTTAGAAGGGAAAACAGAATCTGAATTTATTGATCCATTGAAATTTATTTGGGAAATTGCTTTGCAAGCTGGACTAAGATAAACAGTAATTCATAATATATGTAGCACATGATAATGCAAATCACAGAAAAAGAGAGAGTAGAGGAGAGTGGGAGGAAGAATTTATCCCTTAGATGGAAAATGAAGGGGTCTTTAAAATAGGAGAACTGGCAGGTAATCTGCTGCCTAACTGTACATTGCTTTCTCAATGTACCCATCTATTGTATACAAACATTAAATACACAATTAAATCTTGAGTTCAGTTTGCCTATTCATCATACCCAGGTTCATCTTTTTTGTTTGTTTGTGGCTTGTATTTAAGCTTTCTTTACAGAAGGGAGATCTAAAGGGCTGCAGGCTTTGTATTGTGCAGTGAAATCACTCAAACTTCAGATGATTTTGGTCAGATGGAGGGAGGGGTCTTTCTTTTTCCCTACAAATCAGCCCTGGAATTTGCTTTGCATCTGGCTGAGGTTTTAGAAAAAGAACTGGCAATTCTGCTAGCAGGAGGAATTTTGCGTGGTTAAAGAATGGAGTTAAAGCAATCTTTCCTGCAAAAGCATGTGTGCACACTTGTGTTAGCTTCTCATTCTCCACCATTTCCTGAAAACAGGGCTTGGGGAAAAGAGCACATAGACACATAACATTTTTCCATTAGCAGAGCAAGCGGGGGGAGGTAATGGTCTGGGGGGAGGGGGTGGTAATCAGAGATCTGCTTAGTCTTCATAGAAAGAAAAATGCCTGGGCGCCTGCTTTGCCATAAATTGCATCTGGTGGTTGGAGCTACAGCAAGTTATTAAAGTGACTGCATTAAAGTCATAATTCAGCAGGTCAGCAGCACGGTCTGCAACCCCTCCTCCATCACTCCTCCCAGACCCATTTGCTGAAGGGACCAAACACCCGTTGCCTGAATCAGCTCATGCTGCTGCACTTCGTGGCTTTTTCCCTGGGAGGGGAAGCAGAGGGAAGAAAAAAAAGGCGAGCTCATGCTACTGAGTTACTCTGCTTTGCAGGGCCAAGTGGAGATGGTGCTGCACACCCAGGCCTCGGCAATACAGGAAAAATCTCACTTCCCAAATGTAGCCTTCCCCCCACAGCAGCAGGGTGACTCCCTGGCTCCAGGCCTGCTGGTTCTCAGTAAATTGGTCTCCCAGCTTACTCGCTGGGCTGCGAGAGGTGGAGGAGGGGATGAAATCAAGATGTCAGCATACCTCAGGGTCAGGGTTGAAGGCAGAGGAATATATGTTGCTTGTGCCCGATCAGATGGAGAGATGGGAACAAAAACAACATCCCACAAACCTCAAGATGGATGCCGGAGCAGGGGCTGTAAACAGCCAGCTTAGCGGAAGGCGCTCACTGTCGAGGTCAGATGCTGGCTCGGAGGAGGCAACATTTGTCTCACATTTTGTCTTATTATACTTGAGCTGCTCCCTGCCTCGCTGCTACGATGAAAGCTGCCTTCAGATAATAGCTTCCATTTTGTTTTCTTCAGTGAAAAATCAGGCACATACTACATTAGAACAAAAAGGTTCAGCTGTCCCCAGCAGCTTTTCTGGCAACACAGTGCACATATGACTAAAAAGAGACTTGTAGGGGGAAACCCCAGTGAACCCCAAACTAAACGGAAAGCAGATTTTCATCTCAGCCTCCCAATCTAAAACCCATGATTTATTACAAAACAAGATTTTTTTTTTTAAGTGAATCACCTTGCAAAGACCCTATTAAACGTCCTCAAATGCAGAAGGTCATCATGACTAGGGCTGGGTCACTTTTTGTAGATGTGATCCATTTCTCCTGTTTCCAAGGGAACAGAAGTGCCCTGGAGCCACCCTTGCACCCTCAGAAAGTGCTCTGGGGCTCTGTTTTTATTGGCCTGGCTGTAGGGAGCACAGCAGGCCACAGGGTGCTTCCTTTCTTCTGATGCTAAATATTTTCTTAATGAATCTAAGGAAGAACAGTGAAGCTGAAACTGCTGAGATGACAAATAGGTGTATGAGGTCATCCAGCAGTGCCAACTCGAGAAAAATGCCAGGTTTTCAGTACATGTTCATGGAACATGGAAAACAGCACACAAGAGGGAAAAAAAGCATGCACCCTGCTATTCTCTTAGCAGCAAAAATCACTTGCTTAAAATCAACATGCAAATGTGTATTTTTCTGCAGATTTCATGTGTTAGAGACACTCGCATTTTTCCTTCTGTTTTTCACTAGCAGTATAAATATATACCTCACAGTGATTCCAGCAGAACACTGGGGGATGGGTTTCTTCTGATACACAGGCTCCACAAAATTGTCACACAGCTCCCTTGATCCACAGCCACACTTACACCCACGACTATGGAGGACAAGTAGAACATGCCACTGTCTTCTGGGTCAGGGTTTTTTGTTCCCATTGAGATTTTATTATAGGCTTGAGATCCTCTGAGAATTAAATCCACTGCTTGTCTACAGAATAGATAATGGCAGGGCAACCTTCCCACATCACTGCCTCCCACCAATGTGGCTCAGCCCTGACCTGGCTACCATTCATGCCTGGACAGAGTAGAGTTCGTTCTCTGTATTCCATTCATAGCCACTGGTCTTTGCAAACAGGGAGCAATTTAGAATCAAATTTGATTTTTTTTTTTTCAGAAGAGAAATCAACCAGCAAACCAAGCAGGAACTGAGCTGCAAGCCACAAAAATTATTTCAAATAAATTTCATGAATGCAATGTGAATGACAACAATGTCAGAGCGCTAGTGATCTAAGGAAAGTAAAGAATTAATAATACAAAATTAAAATACAGAATCTCTCATGGCCATAGAGACCTGCTTCAAGCCTTGTGTGTGTTGCATTCAGCAGGGCTGCTTCGAAACCACTCAGTCACTTTAGTCTCAGTCTGTATTATTTACTAAAGCAGTAGTCACGATGCCCTAAGCACATCAGAAAAGTAAGCGTGTGGGAAGAGCAAGCATGATGGGAAAGCTTGTATGGCTGAAAGCTCATCTGTATTTTGGAAGACTAAGAAATTGAAGAGATACATTGCCTCTGCCTACAATCCTCTCTTGAGCTTGCCCCTCAGTCGTGTTTGTGCTTCCGAGCATGCGGCAGTTCAGAGAAGCGCTAGGCGCTATAGCTGCGATTGCCGTATTTGTTATTCCGGATGCCACAGCAATGAGACACACATTCCTATGTGAGGTCTGCGATTTTCCCCCAAATGTGAGGATATTAGTCAAGCTCCCATCACAACGCGAAAACAGTGCGCGTATTTCCAGTGTCATTTCCAGCAACAAGAGGGCAGCAGGGAGCCTCCAGCAGAGCTCGGGATCCAGCAAGAGCAGACGGGTGTCTGCTCCTTATTTTCAGTCTCCTTCGGGCAGCGATCATGGATTCATAGAATCGTTTAGGTTGGAAAATGGAGGAAAGCCCACTTCTTGCAGAATATAATACAGCCAAACCCCAAGCGAACACACGGAGTCTTACCGTGTTTCTCAAAGAGATAGACTTCAGGGTATCCTGCCCAGGCTCTTTGGGCTATCTCATACTTGTTTCTAAAAAATCTGATCGTACAAATAAATTTTCTTCATCAAGCGTTTATGCTGTTTCACTGAACTTGTAAGGGACAAGCTGGGCTTCTCAAAATTTAGATTTTCAAGAAGTCAGTTGCTGACGTTTCATAAATGTAATTTAACTTGGTAAATGTACTGGATCTCACAATTAAAGAGGGTTTTGAGGTTGAAACCACCATTTCAAACCTGCAGGTGCATCTTCACCAGTGGGACAGAAGGACCATGAGTGTAATTTCATTTGCTACAGGATTCACCACGGGGAGTATCCCTAGCAGATTCTCACCCCTCTGGCTGGCTATCCACCTCCCTCACAGCCAGATGTGCAGAAATCCACCCATGGCCATGTCTCCCCATTCTCTCCTGAAATGCCCTATACAGAAACTACCTGTGAAATGTCCCTAATATTTTGGAAGCATTTAGTGTGCACAGCTGCAAAATAACTACTTGCAGAGGCATTATAGACATGTTTGGGAAAATCACAAGTCAAAGGCAGAATGTGATTATTCCTACTGTTCAGACAAAAATGTAGAGTAATATTTTTGAAGAAATCTGAGAACAGCTTCACCAAGCAAACTACAGCTTAGCCAGACCCAGAGCTGCTGTCATTCCCTGCGACAGGGCTTCTCAGAAAATCACAGCAGCTGTCCCTCTAGTGCCAGCAGTAGCCGGGAACACAAGGAACCATTTCTTCTCTTTCCAGTGCAGAAGCAACACAGGAAAGTCACAGAGCAGCACTGAGTCAGGGCTCTGCGGCACAGTAAATTTCTGAGGCTGCCTGGTATTCTAGGCACATCCTTACGGCAATAAACTCCTCAGCATCATATCCCAGCCTGGAGAGAATCTGGAGCAGCTAAAAATACAGCCTCTGCATCTCAGATGCTTGCACACAGCAAACTACTGCCTGTGACCTCCACACCTTCCTCTCCCAGCACACACACCCGAGGCAGGTGGGGATTGGCCCCAGTTCACAAGGCAAGGACAAGAGACAGCACTCACTCTACATTGTGATGGGCATTACACACAAATTTAGGAATAAACTGGGCATCTTGAAGGAAGAAAAATTTCTTCTTTCTTGGTACATGAGAAAATCAGGTAGGGTGTGCATTGCCTTGGTCTTTGAGGCATTTTGCTTAGCACAGTGAAACATCCCAAAGATTCTGGCATTAGCAGGCACTATAAATCTCGAGGACACCACATGTGTGACCAGATTATATATAGCTCTGCTTTCACATTACCAACTCCAAAACACCACACAAAGAAAATAATGAAATATCCACCTCTCCAGCCGTCACTGTCTAATCTGAAACGGCATTTCCAGGAGCCATTTTCACTCAACCACGGAGTCTAGGAACAAACACGTTCTCACCCTCCCACGCACTGTCAGACAGCCCCACAACTGGCACACACGTACACAATCACACACATATTCATTCTCTACGTTTCTTACCAAGAGATACAAAAAGTCTCATGTATTTGCAGTTTATCGCATGCAAACATACACATCTCTCCCCTTTCAGTCATGCAAATACACAATCAAAAATGCATTCTGGGTTAAATTCTATTTTCACTTATGCTATGCAAATATAAAAGCTGAATACTTCCATTAAGATAACAGATTTACGACTGTGTAACTGAGATCAGAATATGGTGCTGACTCTCTCATACATAAATTTCCATAGTTGCTCCTGAATTTGTCTTTTTCCTCAGCCGCCTCTCTGTGCATTAATCATTCAACATTTAAATCAGCCATCCACTTGCTTCTTTTTGCTTTGTCAATGAAAATTGTTCAGCATTAATTATAAAACTCATTCTCTGCTGAGGTTTTCTTGGCTTTTTTTCATTAGTGGGTGGAAGTGTCAATTTACAGTCATCTTGTTCTGTCTTCAAAAATACCCTGTGTACCAGCGATACTGCAGAACACATTCTCTGTGTGAGAGTGCCTGTAAATGTGTGTCTGAGCTAGTGAATGTGCGAGCTTGTAAATGTATATGCAAGACTGGGAATGCATGTGCATACATGTGTATATGTAGAAAAGATATGGAGATGGTATGTGAATTAGCAAGGCTAAATGTTTCTCAGGCTTTATTTTCCAGTTTGAATTTTAACCATTTTCTGAATTTGAAGATTTTAATCATAGTGGTACAGATGATTTCAGCTTACAAAGCAGAGTTTATGGCAACTGTAAATGTGTTTGAAACCAAATATCTTTGGCGACAACAATACAGATCTAATTTTTGTAGCAGTAAGACCTCTCCAGGTTTGCTTTCATATTTTGTAATCAAAAGGATTGGACATTCTTGGTCCAGCATCCTATGCAATTTTGCAGTACAAAACTAATGCAAGTGCCACAATGCACATGGCCAGACAATAAATCAGTATGCTGTAGCCAACAGCACGCCTCAAGGTAATAAAACACAAGGGCGAGAGAATTTGGTTTAAATGGGAAACATTTTAGTGTATGAATGAAATACAGTAAAGATTGAGGCTGACTAAACTTGTCTTTTCAGGTCTTTTCATGATATTCACAACTGTGAATGTCTTACTCTGTTACTACAAAGCAGAAAATACTTCAGTGTGTAAATGTTTTCCAATCTTTTTATTATACTGGAATGCTGCAACCTATATTTAACCCAAGGGGAGGGATGTTCTCTAAAAACAATTCACTCCTTGGCAATAATTTCTGCTACCAGTTACATAAAATGTTAGACCACTTCAGCTGCCAAGCAGGGATTACAAAAAAAGAGGGCGAAAAGGCAACCAGGAAAAAGCTGTATCTCTTTGAAAAAAATTTATTATGAAGCAACATAAGATCTGAGTCAAGAAACTACAGTAATCTCCCAGGCAACAACAAGGTGAACAGTGCAAGTGCAAATGTTCTTCTCCTTCTGGGATTCTGGTATGAGTTTGTCTTGTCCTAGTGCATTTACAGTGTCATGCCCTTCACTGGGGCCTTGTTTTGAGAAAAAAAGATGGTTCAGGCAACCAGGTATGTTATGTGCTGACTTCTTCCCTTCCCTTCCCTTCCCTTCCCTTCCCTTCCCTTCCCTTCCCTTCCCTTCCCTTCCCTTCCCTTCCCTTCCCTTCCCTTCCCTTCCCTTCCCTTCCCTTCCCTTCCCTTCCCTTCCCTTCCCTTCCCTTCCCTTCCCTTCCCTTCCCTCCCCTCCCCTCCCCTCCCCTCCCCTCCCCTGGCTGGTGGCCATTGCAATGTGGTGCCTGTTCTGTATGCTCTGTGCTGCTTTGACAGAGTTGCAGTTCCAGCTCAGTTTCACAGGACTGATGCCCACCCCAAAATCCTGCATTGCAACAGGCAGCAATTGCCTCAATTGCAGAAAGCACACAAAGTGAGACTCAGAATAGAGATCAAGAATGGAATCAGTCCTGAACACTAAACTGAGGAGGAACAAGAAGCTGTTGAGTGAAGGAAGCTAATACTACCTAATGTATATCTATTCTGTGAAAAAACAAGAAACCTTCAATTTCCAAGGCTATCAGGCAGTGCTTTACACTCATACTGAAAAATTGGAAAATAGAAAGTGTCTTTTTACTCTATGATGAAATGATAATAAGAAGAAATAACAGTCTTTAGTCAAACAACAGAGCACATCTCCAACAGAAGTTCTGCTTTAGCTAAACACTCAGAGTGTGAACTGGTAATATAGCCCAGGGTTCGGGTTTATTTTTTTGTACAGATCTCTGCATGTTTGTATGATAACTGATGAGGTTATCATACAAACAGAGGTAAAACAACTAGTCAAGCAGTGTTTTCTCACCCACTGATAGAACAGGAGGAAAAAGGTGAGTTTGATTCTCATTTAAATCAAAACTATTTTGTATGCCCAGGAGCATACAAAGTCAAGTCTGCATTAAGGAGCACTTTTCTGGGGTAGGTGACCTGTGAAAGCACCAGAAATATGCTTCTACAGGTGAGCCCATGCTTCTGTGCATGGAACAGGCTCACTAGGTGAGGAGACTAAAAGAGCTGTGGTCCCAGCTCTCACATGGCTTCCCACCCAGAACACAAGCTTCCAGACACACCATGAAATGTGCTTGGCAACCCTCCTTACCTTCCCTTCATGCTTGCTGCTGTGTATTCCTACAGAAAGTAAGATGTACTCCATCTTGTCTCCTTCTCTCAAGTAAAATAACCTCTTCCAAGAAAGATATGTCTTTGCCATTCTAAACACATTGACACTAGAAATTCTTATTAGCAGAGCTACACTGGTCAGAAATGATCTGAACCATACTCATGTCAGCAGGGCTAGGATAGACCAGTGCTTAGGAGGACAGAAAAGAATTTTGTGCCAAATTCTAATCTACACCCATAATTTTTTAGAGTTCTTGCCAGCATGAAGGAGCATTGGAAGAAGCATATATCGTACCTGGTTTGACCCTGCTTGCACTTCTTACTAGTGTGAATGAGAATTTGGAACTGTGAGTCCATTATGTGCCTTTAAATTGTTTCCAATTTTTTTACATGCTTATTTTAGCAGTAGCTGTCACCCATGTGTATGCAAATTGAGCTTGCAGAGGAGCTCTGAGTAATAGGGAGAAAACAGCCTACCACTGTATTAGACTACAGCTGATGCCACAGTAAAAAATGCTGTTGGTAATTTTAGTTCCCCTCCTCAGGGACACTTCCTGCTCTTCCACATCATTATGAAAACTGCTGGTGACAATGCATCCGATCCCAGTACTGGGAGCTCCTCAGAAAAACTCATAACAAAACAGGCTCTTGAACCTTGAGGGGTTTTTTTCTGCAAATCTTCCAAGTCTGGATCTTCTTTATCTTCCAGATCAGAGGTGAAATGCATGGCATGGCAGAACAAATGAGGCTTTTCTATCCTTTGCCCATGGACCTCCTTCTCCTAAAGTCACAGACCTTCATTCACAAGAACTGTCAGTTTAGTTCCTTTCATAGCCATGATACTACCTGAAACTTAGGTTAGTATTGTATTTTCACACTTTTCATCTTAGGTTTAATTGTCTGATAAATCATCTAAGACTTTGAAAGCCACATTTTCTTTTGAGTGATTCTGTCTTCTTCCACCTGGCAAGTGTCACATTTTTCTGTGATTTTCTTATAGCATTTAAAGCAACAGGAACATTTTTATTTACTTCTCTCACTGGGCGTCCACATAATTATTCGTTTCTCTAGAGAAATTTACAACTCCAGGGTTACTGCACCTGCAAAATCATCCAAAGAAGGCCATCTACTTCATCTGACCTCCAAAGCTGGTGGCAAACTTTGGTTTTTTATTTAAGTGAAAATTCGGAGTTATTCAGATACATAGATTCAAGTTTTCAGCCACTTTACATATTAGGCATATACTAAATTTGAATTAAATCATTTGCACATGTGCAACCTACATTTATGCATGCAAATCAGGCAATTAGGTACAAAATTACCTGATTTGCATACATAATGCTAGAACTGAGCAAGTAATATGCAACAAAAAAAATATTCTATTAATATTATTTTCTTCTCTTCTGAAATCAGCTGCAACTGGATTAGAAAATACTGAAGATTTTCATCACTCAAAATAATTATTTGATGAACATTTTTAGGTCTACTGATATGCTGGCTAATTACACATCTCAAATGATACCGATTTTGTATCATGTTTGGTAATCTAGCATGAAGTTTATAACAAAATGTGGAATACTACCTTTTTCATGTTTAGAATTCAACTTAAAATTCATTTGTATGAATGTATCTTGAGTGCATGAATATTAAAGCATAGCAACACAAGTCCACTAAAATTTGCTTTTGAATTCAAATTGGAATTTTTGCTGTTTGTGCAATGCAGCTGCTTTTCCACGCGCACAAATATGGAGCTGCTGTAAAAGCATCTGAATATGTAGAAAAAGAAGTCAGTGAAAATCATTTGTGGAGTCTGGAGGGTATTTCCTACAGTACTGCAGTTGTAAGCAGACAGGTCACATCTCATAGATGAAACAAGAAGCTTTTCCTCACCACAGCAACACTGGAGGGGCCTGCCTTACTGGAGGGTAAGTGCATACCTTGGGAGGGCTCTGGTGATACCTTCGACCCTGACCTCTCCTCTCTGGTGGCTCTTTCTGCCTCCTACTGCCCCTCCTGCTCTGCACATGTACCAACACACTTCTTTTAGTTTGCTTCCTTTTGCTGTGCTCTGTCTTGCTCAGAAGGCAAACTCCTCAGGCACAGACCTGTCCTATTTGTCTGCAAAGTCTTATGCATACTAAGGGGCTTTAGCTGTAGAATATACAAACAATAACTGCACTTCTGCTGTAGTGCAGAGACATTTTTGCATGTCTCTAACTGTTCTCATGGGCTTATCTCCAAAGCCCTTTAAGCGGTTCATTATCATTTTTAGGATGGGGTCACCAATACTCTTTCAGGTAAGGGCAGATCTTCGTTCCTGTCATGGCAGTATGAAGCTCCACATAGCATCCAGCATTTCATTCCTCATGCATCCTGGCATTCACTTTCTGATCAGATGCCCATTTTACAGACAGCTTCCAATAAGTTATCCAGTGACAATCAGACCTTCCCCACAAACACGGGGTACCTTTAATAAAACCAGGCAATGCACTTAGGAAAATTATTTCCTCACAGCATGCATGGCTGCATATGCCATAAACATAACCTGCTACTGCCTGGATCATTCACCTATCAGCAGTGTGCCAAGTCCTACTGGTTTGATTCTTTTATGCTCAAATAGCATTTTCAAACATTTTAACATCCCCTCTTGGTTATTTTCCTTTAGTATTTAAATAATAAGTATTTCTAAGACAACCATGTCTTTGTCTTCTAAAAACTATGTGGCACATCTTTGGCTAACACAAGAATATAACAATAATGACCACCAAAGTATTTGACAAAATCCACATTTAAGAACCATCATCTTGTGACAACCTTGTTTCTCATTATCTATTGCTTCTCATTTCAGAAACTTCTTTGTTTCTTATTAATTGACAAATTCGTAATGTGGGACTCTTCACCTCACAACCTATTGGTCAACTATAATTAATTTAATTTCCAGTGCCTCTGCTGCTCTGCAAAGTTTTGCTGCTCATAACTCTGCAATCATTTGGCTTTTATTTGTCTATCATACAGCTTCAGAGCATCTCTCAAGCATTTAAATCCAGAAAACTCTGCATGTCTCTCTTTCCTTTTCATCCCCACCTGCAGAAGGATAGAGTTTGTATAATTTTCCTTTCTTGCCTTTGCCACTGGCACTTGTTCTTACTTCATCCTCTATTTCAGGTTAAGGGTCTCCAGATCTCCTTTGACACATGCTTCAAAAGAGGTACATTTCCATTTCTTGCTCTTTCCTGACAGCAACCTTCCCTTTCAACACTCAGAAATATCATTTCTAGAAGGAAATATCTACAAAGGCAATTCAGCACCACCTCTGTTAGCTCAGGAATTTGTAAGAGTCACTGGAAAGTCCTGCAGGCCAAGAATGGCGGTGTATCTGTAAGTGATAGTTCAGTTGGTTAGATTATAGTGCTAATAACACAGAGGTTGTGGGATTGATCCCTGTATGGGCCATTCACTTAAGAGCTGGACTGGATGATCCTTGTCAGTCCCTTCCAATCCAGAGTATTTTCTGAACTCTGTGATACATATTTCAAGCTCTGAAGGTAAAAAACAACAGTAGTTCTTCTGCCCCAAGTAAGGTGCATTTCATTCTAATCCTGACATCTATCACACTTTTAAGTCAACAATGACTCATGGCCTTTCATCATTCATATTTGTCACACAAATCCAATTTAACCTCATAAATTCCCAAAGAGAAAAAAAATGTTTTGTAGGAGTTGCTATGCTTATACCACAAATAACACTGCTACAAACAAATTGCTAAATGTAACCTGCCTCTCCTAAGGACCCGTGATCCTGAAGCAAACCAATTATGTAAAATCATCAAACCCAGCAGAGAAGGAGCTAGAGGAAATACAGAAAGGACTTAATAGTGGGAGCAAATTAAATGGATGAATTTGTGTGGTTTACCTTGCTGCAGCAAGCAGATATGCACAAAGAAGAAGAAACTGCTGAGTGAATGGACTTGGGACCCTGAGACAGAAAAATCCCTGGGGAAAGTAAACCAGAAGTTTGTGCACTGTGAAGCACATTGACGGACAAATGGACTGTGTTACTAAGAGAAAAACAGAGCAACTCCATAAAAGATATTGGCAAAACCAATAGGTAGATATATCTCAATGGACTCTTGTGCTGTGAGGGGGAAAGACAGCAATGTCATTTATCTGCTGGTGAAAAACCAATAGCAGGCCAGGCACTCCTCCGGCAGAGTCAACAAAATCAACAGGAATTGCAGCTTGCACTTCAGCCGGAGAGCCTGTTGCAATGTACACTGACATGGGGCCTGGGGAGTACTGCAGGACTGGCAGAAGGTGGTTTGGGCCGACTTAGCTCAGGGCTGATGGAGTTCAAATACACATGGCACACCTGTATCACTGGATGCCTAATGCTGCTGCTGCAGAGGGTTAAAACTGAGTAGCTACAGAAAACCTCCCCTCAACAAAGGAAGGCCACACAGCATAGGAAGTGTTGAGCTATTTGGCTCCTGTTCTGGCCAGCTGGAGACTGGCTCCAGAAGCATACTCTCATGGCATCTGGGGTGCATTATATTAATGGGGAATGTGCTCATTTACACCCAGGGAACATCACTACCTTCGTGTCCAGAGATGAAAATGGCCTTGGAATTACTTCCACAGGGTGTGTTGCTAGAGCTTAAATGGATTGCCACTCTGAGAATTCCTCTGTCAGTAACATGATGGAGGAAGTGGTGAGGAGGAAATGAATTCATGTTAGACTATAGCATTTTGCTACAAGATGTAAAGAAGAATTATGAGTCCTACACCAGCTTACAGAAGGTTCTTCTGAGAGCAGGGATACTCCAATGATACACAGCTGACATGCAAACTTGCACAAGGGAGGGATTGTTCACTGGAGAATATACAGGCATGTGCCCATCATATACAGATAAGTGTGCCATTTGAGACATGGACCTGTTCAACACAGCAGTTAGAGAAACTCCTGTGTGGTGAGTGCTATAACATTGAATTGAGACCAAATGGTCTTAAATTGTGTGGGAACTCCACTGTGAACCAAATGAAAAACCAAGAGAAGTCTGGTAACTACATTGCCAGGATTCCTTATGGAACAACAGCCAAAAAGGCTTAAGAAGATTAGTAAAAGAGCTATGCAGACCCAGACATTTTAGGCATCAAAGAAAGTTGGTGTATCAGTACACAGACATTACAGCCCTGAAATAGAACATCATTGGGAAGTCTGCGTGGTAATGGGATGGGTCCCCATCAAACTGTACAACTTAGTTTGGACAAGACCCTGAGAGTAAGGATATGTGTGCTGCCAAGGACTGATGCCTTAAATGCCTGCAGCAAGTAATATAAATATGATGACTCTCAGTGCTGGGAAGGAATCAGGCGATTCTACAAAGCTCATCTGAGGAGGAAATGGTTTGGAGCAGGGGACAGCCTACAGCTCCCACAGACTCAGACCAAGATAAGAGCATGAAGGGCCTGCTTCCAGCAGGGAAATAACCTTGCTCTAATCTGAACCCTTGCTTCCAAGGTTTGAAGAATTTTACTGGCTTTAAGCATCTTCCATCTTTTCTGAGCTGGAGGACATATCTGACAGCTACACATGTGCTGGTCAAGTGAGGAAGAATACAACTGTATTTACATGTTCTATGATGGAAGGATTATTTTCTTTCAAATATTAGAAAATAAATATTTTATTTTACCTCAGTCCTCATTTACAACAACAGAAGGGAATTCTGGGAGGTTTTAAAGTGACTTTAACCTGATATTGTTTTCAATAGAGGAGCTATTAAGAACTTTCATTGTTACATAGTTCGCGTTGTAAATGATTTCCATAGCAACCCAATCATGTCATATATTCCGGGCTATAACTCAGAGGGAGAGGGGATGGGAAAAGCCCAGAATAGAGACTACAGAGCAAAACCTGTCCCGATTATTACCTGAATCTTGAATGTTCTTTTTAGTCCAATTTGTTTAAGCAGTGTTTATTTGCAGGCAATGTTGAGGATCCAGCCAGGCTGCACCTGCCTTCCCAGGCATGCTCAAACACAGCCTAGGATTGCACATCTTCAAGGGAGAGCAGGGTGGGGTTCCTTCAAATGACAGAACCTTCTGCAAGGAGGAAGCTTCAAGCTGTAACTTGCAAAATATGTACTGTAAAAATCCAGCCATCAGAACACAGAAGATCTATGCAGAGACCTGCAACTAATCACGCAAAAACCTGAAAGGAGCTGCTCTTTGTATTAAGCATGTGCAGTGCAGTTCTCAAGAAATGCTGTCATCAGTTCTAGCATGAGGAAAGACAGGTACAAAAGAGCATGAGAATTTCTGCATTGCTTCCTGGTATTTAACTGTCACACAAGCCACTAGACATTCTATCAAGGCTTCTGAGTAATTGTTGGCAGAATGTGACTAGATATCCACAGATCACACAACTGATACTGTCCTTGATGCCCGCACCTCTTGCTGCCTCCCATTCAGCAGAAATGGTGCAGTGAGCACAGCTGAATGAATTCAGTTGGATTAACAGAAAAGTTGACTGCTGGATGGGAGGGTGAAGAACTGGGCGTTGGAGTCAGACAACCACTCAAAACCACAGCAAATGTTTGCCAAAAATGAGTATATACACTTAGCAAGGTACAGCTCTTAAAAGGCTGCATCTTTTTGATAAGATACACAGTATAATCTTTAATTGCAGGAGATGGGATACAATAAATGTGCCAACTGGCCCTTCTTATCAATGCAGTCTGAATTCTCCAGGGAGGAAATATCTTTACATGTAACAGGGAGTCAAGAACATCAACAATACTTGAGCAAGTAATAAAAAATACTCCAAAATTTACTGCTGCAGGAAGACAAGAGCTCTTTCAGTTGTTTTGATCTCAGATGGTTTTATACCTTGTCTTTTTATTTTACAGAAATCAGTTGTAGACATTGAGTGAGTTCTAAGAGAAAATGTCTAGCGTATAAAGCTAGATCAAATAAACTTTCAACATCTACAAGTCAGTGGCCCATATTTTCCAGTAGCAGACCAGATATTCAGGCTTCCCACTCCCTTCCTAAATTTGCCCCTAGCTGTTACATACACCAAACCTACAAAAGTGTACAGTCCTTACTCCAACAGTGTGCCAGTCTGGACACGTTTGAATGAAAACCTGAGCTCCACTATGATCTTGTCTCTTGTTGCCACGATGTGTGCAGTGAAGAGGAAGATTGCCTCAGATAATCCGGAATATACCAATTCAAAGCAACCCCGTCCTGTCTTTGATTTGGATGTGGTGTGCTTTCCATCATAGCCAAAGGGGAGCTCCTACCTCTGACACACAGGTATGCACTCTTCTTCACCCCAGCCCTCTGGATGTTGCATCAGCAAGAACAGCAACAGCCCCCAGCCTTGGAGCTATCAGAGCGAAGGGCGCACGCACGCTGCAGGCAACTGGCCTGGCACTGAAAGCTGTTGTTCCCAAACACCTGTGTCACACAAGCGCTTTTCAGTTCAGCCGCGCAGTTGTTGTAACAACATGCTTTTATTCCAGAGGAAGGGAGACTGGCATTTGGAGCACTAAGCAATGGCTATGGTCTCCCTTGTTCTGACAAGAGTTTGCTGTGTGACCCTGGCTCAAACACTTGAGATTACCCATCTGCAAAATGGATAAACTAATGTGTTAACTCGAGGAGTAGCTTCACCCTTTCCCAGGCACAGTTCTCAAATATGGTTAGCAAAGTCCCAGGCAGCTTTGTATAAAAAACACTTGCTTAAGGAAAGGTAAAACGCTGTTTTGGCTTCAACCCTACTCAGGGCTGTCCCCCCTGGAGAAGCCCCCTACGCCTCGCCAGCTTGGCAGCCCAGAAGCAGAAGCAGGCTGCTAAATCAGTGGTTTGCCTGAGGAGCGAGCGGAGGCTTGCAGCAGCATGGCTGCTTTCTCTGCACATTCCTCTGGTGACGCTGCTTATTACCCAGCATGCAGATAACCCTGAGTCAAGGCTTTGGTATGAGCGGCGCTGCCAGGAGCTGCGTGCTTGGAATAGAGGGTTACAGTTTAAACCGAGGTGAAGCGCCGTCCCCAGCCAGCTGCACCCTGCCTGCCTCTCCTACTCGGCTGGAGCCAGCCACCCCTTCACCTATTTGCAGAAAAGGAGCTTTCCAGTCCCTCCCCTCCACCCTATCGCCCAGGGATCATTCCCATTGAGAAGCTCTCAGTCTAATAGTAATCCCGACGAATTTAGCTGCCGCTAATAAATCCCACCCTCTGCCCCTCCCAACCTGCCTCCATGCAAATCCATTTGTAGGTTACTTGAACAATAGCGGAGCTGTAATCAGCCCTCCTCTCTGGCAGCCTGCAGGGAGGGAGGGGAGGAGGATGATG
The DNA here is from genome assembly GCA_024865655.1 of Emberiza elegans. Classification (NCBI taxonomy): domain Eukaryota; kingdom Metazoa; phylum Chordata; class Aves; order Passeriformes; family Fringillidae; genus Emberiza; species Emberiza elegans. The sequence goes on along the minus strand of JALJVW010000139.1, from coordinate 48,659,688 downwards.
ACAGTGGGGAATTCTGCTCGGCTCCTTGAAGCTGCACAGACATGTTTCATGTCCCCGTTCCCATCCCCTGCGCAGAGGCGGGCAGGCAGGAGGGCAAGCAGGCAATCACATGGCTGTCTAGGTCGGCCCAGCCCAGCGGCAGCTGCATGCCCTGGCGACCCTCCCCAGCCCAGCCCGGTTTGATTCAGTTCGGTTCAGTCCCTGCCTAAGCTGCCATGCCGCAGCAGTGCCAAGCCGCTCCGCGCTGCGGTGGAGTTGCCAGGCTCAGCCTCCACTCCCTAAACAAAGTAAAGGGCCTTTGCGCTGGCCAAAAAAGAAATTGAAAGATACCCCAGTGAAGCGGACTTGAGCGAACGGGTGGCCTGGCACACCCAGTACTGCCGGGAGAACAGGGCCAGCCAGAGAGAAAGGCACAGCTCTCCATTGTAGGGTCTTCGGGAACAACAGAAAACCAGTCTTCCCACTGTTAACGATGATCGTGTAGGAAAGGGGAAAGGAAAATTCCCTGAAAATAATTTGCAATTTGCAGCAGTTCACATCTTAAAGGTTTCTTTGCAAAGGGTCATAAAAGCAGCAGCGAGTACATAAGGCCGAGCAGGGCTACGGGGAGGGGGGGGGTGGGGCGGGGAGGGCTGCGAGCGGATGCCAAATCAGCTGAAACCTAAGAAGCTTGACCTTCCTCACCTCCACCCCTGCTCCCAGCGCCTCCAAAAAACCTTGCAAGGGCGCTTCGGGAAGGCAAAGCACACAGCAGCGAGGAGAATGCAGGCTCAACACGGCAACAGGCAGGCTGTGCCTCTGTGTCAGTGGAGGGGGAGAGAGACACTTCAGGGTAGCTGCGTCCCCTCTCAGCAATGCAGACTTATACCAGCATGGTTCATTGCATCCAGCCAAACAGTCAGACCTTGGAATCTTGAACCTACCTAGCCCAAGTAGCTCAGCCAGTCCAACCAGTCGCAGACTGTTCTGGCCAGACAGACTTTTGGTGAGCATCCTCCCCCTCCCATTCACATGTCTAACTGCTCCCTTCTGCTGCTCACCCTACGGTTCCCCAAATGGCTGAAAGAGAGTGGGTTTGCTGTCAAAAACTTGAAATGACATGTACTCTCCCGTGCTTCTTCTCATGGAGTTAGGCAAGTCAATTCCCAGGGAGAACTGGATTCCTGCAGAGCCTCCCAGTCAGGGGTGGCAGCGTGGGGCTGGGCTGCCCTGTGGCAAACACGTGGAGACAGAGATGTTTGTCTGGCTCATCAGAGGAGCCCTGTGGTAGCCTCAGTCAGTGCACACATGCCTAATTCTTTTAAGACATCCATCTGGGAAAAGACCTTATATGCCGTTCTTTTCACATCACCCATCAGCAGAGGCATTTCCCTTACCAAACTGCAGTAGAGATTTTAAGGCAGGGGCTGAAACAACAAAAGCTTGGTTATATGGTTTTCAGACACCTTGAAGATAAACCTAGCAGTGCATGTTTCTATACAGGAAGGTATAACCATGCCCTCTGTGTCTTCTAGGGGATGGTTGTAAAGACAATTCTGTAGGTACAGATATGTTTTGGGTAGAAAATGCGTGCTGTAATGGATTCTGATGGCTGAACGCCAAGGGGGAAGCTGTTCTGCTTCAAGAATAGCCTTACAAGAGTCAGCACTACAGTGACAGTTCAGTACTCTGCTGCAGATCTACAGGATGTGTCACTTTGGCAGAGAAAGAAGTTGCTAATGCACAACACAATCCATCCTACAATGAATGAAGAATGACTGCATACCAAAAAAAAAAAAAAAAAAAAAAAGAAAAAATAAGAAAAAAATAAAATGGCAAGACTTGGGAAAAAGGGAAGCTGCAAGGCAACTACTGCATAGTAAGCTGGGAACCTGAGAGCTCTGAAGACAAAGCCCTTTCCCTTGAGGGGAAGAAAATCTCAGCTCACAAGACACATACAGAAGCAGACAACCCTTTTTCCAGTGACTGCTGCAACCCTGCAAAGCTGTGCTGGCAGCCAGCCTATTTGAAGAGATTGCAGTTTCAAAACAATGTTAGTCCTGACTAGTTCAGGGAGGTGAGCATGCTCATATGCACAACATTGCTAAGCAAATAAAAAAGATAACAAGGTTTGTATAAAATTACACCAGTTACCATTGGTAAACTCAAGTTCCTGTTGGAACTGTGTAGTATTTACCCCAAATGGACATAGCAGCTCTTCACTGCATAAACACATCTATCTCCAACTCACACACAGTTCCAATGCCTAAAAAACAAACATCCAGTGACACACATGTTCTAACCCATTTCTAAGAAAATAGGCTACAAGGCTATTAAAAGAAATGTCAAGAATAATCTAACTGGGAAAAAAAAAAAACAACCAAAAAAGCAAATCGCAACAACCCTCCCTGGGAAAATAAACCGTTTAAATACTTCCCCATTACAAGAAGGAATGAAAGCACAATAAATGACCATCTGGACAAATAAATTAACTTACACCATTTATTCAAGCAAACATTGGGCTGTACTTAAATAACTGGCAAGCATGGGGGATGGGAGCATTACTGTAAAATACAGAAATAAGCTGAATCTCTGTACATGAGACTCACTCGACAGCTCCCCTTTCCTCCTTGAAAAAAGGTTACAACTTGTTTGTCAGCTGTGGACATCTTCAAAAAGATAAAAACCTATGGAATGGGTTCAAAGAAATGCTGGCTAATATGCCCAGACTGGCTGCTTAATGAGCCAGAGTAAAAGAAAAGGTCACATGGTTACAAAAAACCTCCATACAACAAACACCCCGTAGCTATGGTTAACTTTAATTAACTGCAGTATTACAGTTCACTTCAAGCTTATTTTCCACCAATGTTTACTGCACCTTACCTTTCCTTTGCCTGCTAAAAATCAAACCCATTAGTCTCATAAGTGGGCTTATGTTTCAAAAAATAAGAGTTTTTCAAAAATGATCTGAAATTTTAAAAATCCACCAAATGGGTCTCTTTCTAGCTATAACTACTGATGAATGATTTCAAGATTACAGGAGTAGTTCTGTTTATATAAATCAGGGTATTCACACTTCTGTGATACAATTAAATGTTGAATAGCCAGTAGTAGTTCTCTTTTAATAGCAGTTGCAATTCACATATGAATATTACTTCTTAAGTTTAAACTTGAATTTCAACCATGTGTACAATTTTTTTCTCTGCCAGTCATGAGCTTACAATGTTAGTCTTCCTATCTCATAATTTAAAAATAAACTGCTATGTGAGAATTGCATGCTTAGAAATAACTGAAAATAGGACCAGTACAAATCTATACTCTTAAAAACATTTAAGTTTTATCCAGCAATTAACTCAAAACATTCTTTTTCTGCATTACTTCTTTGATCCATTACATAAGAACAATATGTTTGGAGATTTTTAAGCACTGATATATCACTTGGCAGGAAAAAAATAAAATATATATACACACACAAAGTCATTGTATGAAATCACAGATAGAGTGATGCCAAATACTAAATCTCAGAGCACAACAAACCCCACCCCCTCCCCACACACATGAAACAGCCAGTGTATCTATACAACACTGCAAAGATCTGTAGGCACACTAAGAATATAGTCTCAAGGCTTCTGCCATCCTTCCCACCAGGAATACAAACCAAGTATGTATTAAGACCAAGCAGATACCAAATGCCATCCAGACTTTCCCTTATACAACTGTGGGGTTTTGGCAGGTGGGGATCCTTACTATTAAATAAAACTAAGAGCTCATAACCTATGATACTGTTGTATTTGGAACAGCTCTATATTCTGCTGGTCAAACTGCAAAAGATTTCTGCACTGCTGCTGGGTTTTTTCAGGTTTCCCCCTCTTTCCTCTATTTGCCTCACTGGAAAGGACAAAGTTCACATTAGGTTTGTTTGCATTTTCTAGCTAGCATGAGGCCTGTGTATTTACTTTGCCTGTTGATCACTTAGCAGGTATTACATTGCTCCCCTATCTCCAGAAAATGCCAGTGTCACACAGAATTGTTAATTATACAAAGAATCACATATAATCATTGCCAAAAAGAAAGCATTCACTTCAGTGCTTAAAGGAAGCTTCCTTGCCTGAAAACACAGTAAAGCCCATGAACTGCTCAATTCAAGTTATGAAAAGCCAATGCCTAAATGGGGTAGCAACCCACCAGCTGCAACACCAACTGTAGAAGATGTTATTTCATGCTACCCTTTCTGTACTCTGTTCCACTACAGTCCTGCCTTACCATGAGTTTGTGGCTAATGTCAAACTGTGACAACTGCTCTTAAAATCAACTAAAATTATTAACTATGGGATGCTGGTTTTTTGGTTTGTTTGGTTTTTTTTTTTGTGTGTGTGTGAAAATAAGGCTTCATTTTAAATCTCAAGCTTTACTAAATTGCACAGGCAATGTACGCATCCTGTACTGCAAACAGCTTGCAGCTGGAGAGCTAGTGGGGGGGAGGAGAAGGGAGGAGGAAATGAGATGCAGGAACAGTAAATAGAAAATGCTTAGTCAGCAACCGTTACTGCAACATTAAAGGTGAAATGTAAATAGGCACAGTGCCAAGATTTAAGTAAGTTTGATAACACCATCAACATCAACATCTTACTACATATAAGTGAAAATGTGCATACAAGTGCCACAATTATCACAACGAACTGCAGACTCTTGGTATAATGGAGACCTTTAAAAAGCCAATACGGCTTGCACATACTGCCTAAGCTTAGAGAAAAATAAAACTTGCTACTCAAGAAGTATTAATATCAATTGAATTTATTACAATTTACTAAGCTCCAAGGCACATTACAGTGTTCTGTTAACTACAGAAATGTATAAAGGACAAACAGAGCATGTTTCTCATGTACAGCATTTTGCTCTACTGTTCAAAAGCATCCGTGCATCAATAAAAGCAAAAACAGAAAACACATGAAGATTAAAAAACGTTCAGATCAATAGAAACAAACTGAAACATTTTCCTTACAAACTTGCAACAAAAAAACACCCTCCCCCCACAGCCACCCCACCGTTTTGCAACAAAAAAAAACAAAAACCAAAAAAAAAGGTGAAAGACTAACACTCAGGGCTTGTAAAACATAAGCTGTCACCATTTTTGTAGCAATTTTTTAGGCATCAACACTGGCCTTGGCAAAAAAAATTTTTTTTGTCTTTTGTGTTTTTCTTCTTCTTTCAGAGAAGTGCATACATTTACAAAAATACACACCAGCAGCAGGTAATCGCTAAGGGCTATTAACTTTGAACCTAGCCAACACACTGCCAAAGAAATGAGAACAGGTATTATGTAGTAACCAAACAATATTATATTCTGTTTAACAAAAACCAGCTCTATCCTTCAAATGAAGAAGAGTACATACCTTTGTTTCAAAATATAGAAACATACGACGAAAATAATGTCTATACATAAGACTAACTTTTGCAGTTTGTTATATTCACAATTCTACATCTTCAGAGCCTGAAGGGATTGGATTTCTTACTCAAGGGTCTCTCTCCTTTTTCACTTTAACGTCCCCAGCTAAAATGGTCGCGATCTCACCCTGCATAAATGCCCAAGGCACATTGGAACCGACTAGGGGGCATTTCTCTCCACTGGGGCAGTAGACTTCACCAGTCGCCCCTTGGGCCTTGATGCTCTCTCTGGAGCAAGGGAAGCAGAACTTGTGGCTGGGCACAGAGGGGCACTGAACAAAGTGGGTGTCCTCCAAGCGTTCGTGGCAAATGGTGCAGCACAGGGGCCCACTGTTGGCCATGGGGGAGTCCGGAATGTTTTGGGGGTGCACTTGGTCCATGGCGGGGTGGGTGCTGGGGGGAGGAGGGGCCACTTGCAGGTTCATGTCCCCGTTGCGGGAGGCCAGACGGCGCTGGCCCGGCACCGAGGCCGGCGACACGGGGCTGCTGCTGTTCCTGCGGGTGGACGTGGTGGAGTGCACCGAGCTGCCGTCCTTGGGCGAGTGGGCATTGCCCAGCGTGTCGGCCACCGACATGAGCGCGGCCATGGGGGACTGTCCGTTCTGGGGGGCGGACTCGGGTGGCGTGGTCCGGTTGGAGTGAGGCCCGAGGGGCGGCGGCGGCGGGGGGCCCCCGCCGTGCACCGCCCCGAAGCCCCCGGCTGACATGGTGAGCTTGAGCGCTTCGCTCTGGCTGGCCATCCACTGCTGCCGCTGCTGCTCGTCGCTGAGCTTCAGAGCCCCCTCGGCCGAGTCCGAGGGTTCGGGAGAAGCTTTCCTCTTGCGCATCGCCCCGCCGCCGCCACCGCCGCCGCCACCGCCAGGTCCCCTAGAGGCGGCGGCCGTGCCCTGCGCCCCGCCGGCCCCGGCCCCCGGCCGCGGGAGACTCACCAGCGCCGTGGGCAGCATGGGGCAGCTGGCGTCCAGGTAGGGCTGCGGCAGCATGTCGGCGCCCACCAGCTCCTTGAAGAAGCGCACAGACTCGGGCAGCAGGTCTCCCAGGAGCCGCCAGTCGCCAGAGCCGTGCTTCTTCTCGTATTCCAGGTATTTGAAGCCAGAGGAGAGGCCGCGACCGAAGTCCTTCATACAGTCCTGGTACATCTGCTTGGCCACGCCGGAGGCGCTGGAGAAGACGGTGCCGGAGCCGCTAGGGTACTCGATGAAGAGCTTCAGCTCATAGTCCATGCCCGGCTTGGAGACGGCGTCGAAGGCAAAGACGCGGCCCAGAAGGGCGTGATCCTTCTTGAAGCGCACCTCGTAGGGGGTGCAGCCGGCCAGAGTGAGCAGAGTGTCCCTCACGATCTTGGGCTTGCTGGCCCACTCCTCGGCCCGATTCCGCAAACTCTCGCTGAGCTCAGCCAGCGCCTCCGCGTTGCGCTGCTTCTCCTTCAGTTCCCGCTCTTGGTCACTGCTGGAAACCGAGCCCGGCCGCTTGCCGCAGGCCTCGGAGGACGAGCCGCCGCCTCCCCCGGCACCACCGCCGCAGGTGCCCCCTTGGGAAGAGGCGGAGGGAGCGGGGGGACCCCCGCCGCCGCGGCCGCTCAGGCCCCCGTGCGGCGGAGGCAGCGCCACGCCGGAGGCAGCGGGGCCGTTCAGCAGCGTCTGCGGCAGCAGGTTGGGGGGCACATTCATCTGGGCGCCAGCGGCCCCCGGGGGAAGGCCAGACACGAGCCCCCCGTGCGCCCCGCGACGGGAGGAGGAAGAGGAGGAGGAGGAGTTGGGGCTTTGCCGGTTCAACTCCGGTGGCCCGTCCTCAGGCTGCTTGGGGAAGCCATTGGGCCCCCCCAGTCCGTTGGGCAGGCGGGCGCCATGGCTGCTGCCCAGGCTGCCCGGCGGCGGCGGGTACTCGAAGCGGCTGCGCTGCTCCGCCGCGGCGGCGCTGAGCCCGTAGCGGTCCAGGCTGGACTGGGTCAGCCCCGCTGAGGCCGCCTTGGAGGTGGCATCCACATGGTTGAGCTGCTGCTGGGCCGCCGCCGCCGCCGCTTCTTTGGCGGAGAGCGTCACTGCCTTTACGCCGACCGGCGGCGGGGGGCCCGGGGAGCGACCGTCCTGGAAGCAGCCGTGCGCCCGCTTCAACTGCCGGGCCGTCTCGATCACGAACTCGATGCGGTCGGCGCCCTCATAATTAACGCAGCCCCGGCAGACGGGCTCCGTGAAGTCCCAGATCATGGCCCAGGGCATGCGGGGCAGATCGCATAGATAGCATGACTGCCTCCGCGACGAGGACACCTGCGCGGCGGACATGGTGCTGCTGGCTGGGGAGCTGCTGCTGCCGCTGCCACCGGGGTAGGGGATGTCTCAGTCTTTCCCCCCCGGGCTGCAGGGGGGTGAGGGTGGGTGGCTCTCCGTACCTGATCCTGTTGCCCGTTTCAGCAAGGGGGATCGTCTGCTTTTAGTTCGCTCCTGCTGCCGGAGATGGCTTCTTCAACCTGGTCCTGCCGCTGCTGCCCCGGTGGGCTGGGAAACGATTCCACTGCTCCTCCGGGGGGCTGGCTGGGTGGGGGTCGCTTTCTAGCCGCTTCTGTTTCCCTGCGCTCTCTAGTTCTCCGCTTGCTGCTGCTCCTCCTCCGGGAGGAGGCGGAGGTGCACGGAGGAAGATGGGGGGGGGTCACCTTCCAACCGCCACGGCTGCCTCGTGAGCTTGCAGTTCGGTACGTGCTGATCCACCGCCGTGAGCAAGACAGGGGCACCCGCACGGAGCTGTTCGGTCCCGGCAGCGGCGGCTTCCCTGAGCGCTGGCGGAGCTGTGGCAGTCCGGGATCTGCAGCGGCGGCGGCAGCAGCGTGGCGAGCGGCGCCGCCTGCTCCTCACTCACATCCTCGCCGCTACTCGCAGTCCGAGCGCGGGGTGCTGCGCGCCGCCGCGTGTGGCTGCGCGCCCCCTCCGCCGCGCCGCGCTCCCCCCGCGCCGCGACGCCCCTCCCCTTCTCCGCGCCGTGCTCCCGGCTCGGCTGCACCCGGGCGGGGCCCCGCGTCACCGCCGAGCGCCCGCGCCCCGCTCCCCTCCCCCCGGCCGCCGGCGCGGAGCCCACTTGTTGCGCGGGGCGCGCATGCCCGGCGCGCTGCCCGCGCCCTCCCCGGCGCGGCCGCAGCTGGAGCGCGGCGGGGCGCGGGCAGCCTGCGCTGCCGGCTATGTTTGGAAACTTGAACGCCAGATCGCGCCCTCACCCTCCTCCCGGCCGCGCTGCCGGCCCCCCGCCGCGGCACCGCGGCCAGGGCGCGCATGCACAGTCGCGGTCGTCGTGGTCGTCGTGGTAGTGGGTGGTGGTTGTTTTTTTTTTGGGGTTTTTTTTTGGGTTTTTTTTGTTTGCTTGGTTGCTTTTTTTTTTTTCCCTGACTGCGCTTTCTAAGTTCAGATGTCTCGCTTTCGGGATTTTGTAAACCCGCGGTTCGCCCCGCTTTGCTTTCGTGACGGCTGCGCGGCTTTCTGCCACCGCGACTGTCGGTGGGATTCCCGTGCGCTCCGGCTGCTGAGGCAAATGGGGGATCCCGCCTTAATATCCGATTTCGTGTTTCTCTTTCAGTGATCCCAGCGACAGAATGACACAGTTTTTGTAAGCCTGTGACTGCATCAGAAGCTCTCCCACTTTTGATTTGTTTAAACCAGCCATGTTTGCCAAGTGTTTAAGGTTGGGCTGGGAAAGATAGTGCAGTGCATTGCTCAAGGGTGTAGGAGAGGCCAGGCAGGTGAGTAATCGCGGTGATCTCATCTCGCTAATGCAAAAGGACATAGGATTTCCCCCGTGTTGTGAGAACACACGGCTTTTTTTTCTTCTTCTTCTTCTATTTCCCCCTTTAAATAGCTAGCTAACATTTGCATAACACTGTTAACAGGCAAACTACTTAAAACAACCTCGGTTCATGCAAATAAGCCAAGAATTCATTTCGCTGGGAGGAAAACAAAATAAACCCCCCCGAAGCTTTCCTTCTCCCGCCCGCGATCCCCGAAGTTGCCCGCTCCCTGCCCGGCCCCGCGGCCACGCCGGTGCCCGTGCTGGCCAGGAGGGGCTCTGCAGAACCCGCTTTTGCTCTCGTTGCAGTCGGCCGCTGTTTTTTGCAAACATCGACATCGCTGCCTGCGTCCAAAGAATAATAAACTGTCACTGCGGGGACGCGGTTCGGCCGGGACCCGGCGCGGGCGGCCACCGGCATCGCGTCACTGGCGCGCAGCCGGGCGCACGGTGCCCGCGGAGACAGCGCGCAGCGGGGGAGGGCGGGGGGGGGCGGGAAGCGGTCGCACGCTCGGCGAACGCGGAACCTCTCCCAGCTGGGCTGTGTTGGGTGGATTTCTTTCTTTCAGTACCTCTTCCTGATTCCTTTGTTGCTACAAACGCCGAAATCCCCGTCCATTGCAGGTTTCCATCTGTGTTTTAAAAGAACTTAGTGTTTCTATGGCCTATGGCGGGGTGCCACGGCTCCCTTACACCGGCACTCTCAGCAGCCATGCAGCACCGACGGGGAAAGATACCTTCTATTCGAATAACAACGTTTTGGAACTCACATGACAAAAACCCGTTCCTTTAAATATTTCATTTCATATCACCAATATGTGTCATTTTCATTTTTAGTTATCTAAAGCATTTTATATGTGTCCGGTCCTAGTCTATAAAGCTGGCAAATGAATTTGATTATATGTGTGTGGAATTATTTTATAGGGAAGGCTTAATGAAATACACACATTGAAGTTACAGAAATGGTGGGACCAGATAAAATACAGTTAGAAAATCAATTGTGACAAAGTGACTTTTTCAGGGGAAGCTTGTAGAAGTAGTAAGTAGAGATAGAAAAGTCTTTGAATTATGTGAGCCTCCTTTATGCAAATTGGCTGAAGATGCGCTAAAGGGGAGTAGATTTCACACTTAAAAATTTCACACCTAAACTGTGGACATTACGAAAGCTTCACAGAAGTATGGCAGATGAAAGCTGGTCAAAGTAAAAGTCTTTGCTTCCAGCCACAGTGATTTAGTGATGGCTGCAGAATTTCTACATTAATATGTCTTTACTTCACTAAATAAGCATATGTTCTCTCTGATTCATACTGGAATGTCAGTTCCTTTCCTATCCTTTTACTGTCTCACGTTGATCTTATGAGGAGCAGAACTGGGCTGTGATAAAAGGTCAGCCTCTGCTTTAAAAACTCGGGTTGAGAGACCTGAAGCTTTCCCTTCATCCCGCATGTCGAAGAATGCAGAACTGCAACATATCCTGGCTGTATTTCAGTCCCCGCGTTACACAAATCCAACCATGACAAGGCACTCCATGTGCTTGAACTACTCCTCACCCTAGATCCTCGATCCACTGAATCCTCCTACAAGAAAGCCCTTTTTTGGTAAACTCACCTCACAGGAACAGACTTCTTGGCTCACAACAGCAGTCTTTATAGTGGGTGTAAATAATAATCACCCTAGATATGATCTAGCCTTAGAAAACCATTTACAGGTGCTGTCAACTCCCTTTATAGTTTGTGAATAGAAAAAGAGAGAGATTAGCATCTGTGACCCGACCAAACTGCCTTTACTCTTACTTGCAGGATACACAGTTGCAGAAATATGTTTGTCTTTCCATAATGATTAAACTTTGATTTAAACTTTGGTCATGGGCACGTACTGTACCATTATGCAAGCAGCACTTAAGGATGAAGTGTCAGCACAGCAACAATATGGCCAGCAGCAGCAGTGATCTCTGCAAAGCTGATTGATGAAGAGAACTGCAATGTAAATGCAAATAAATGCCACGCTGTGGCACCTTCACAGGGAAAGACTTGTCAGTATCAATCTAATCTGGGTAGGGAAAAATAGATTGAACGGTAGCAATGTAACAAGCTTCCCATCCATGGCAGCACTGTCCTTGCGAGGGTAGCAGCAAGCTTTCCTCCTCACCTCCTGCCTTTTCTCTTTGCCATGCGAATGACGTGACAGGAGCAATCCAGATTGGCCTTGCTGGATTTATACTAAACATGCCTGGTGTTTATTTAACTCTGAAATAATCCAGGAATTAATATTACTTTTGGAGGAAGCAAAGAGGAAGCCCAAACAATTAATCCATTCAGGTGTCTAATCTGGCTAACTGAAAGAAAGAAGTGCAAACAAAAAATAGCGTAAGAACCCCCCAAGCAGTAGATTGTTTAGGGAGATGAAGGGGAGTGCAAGGAGGAATGGACCTGTGGCTGAGAACAATTGCTACCCAGCTACTGTTTTCTGTGCAGGAACACAAGTCAGCACTGTGGATGTAGCATTAGGGATTCCACAGAGATTGCCCAAAGTTTATGACCTGCCAGTAGTCCCAAGGGACAAGGACTATAATTTTCACAATCAGAAGTGAAATCTACTAATTCCTTCCTTTCAGTCCTAGGATAAATACTGCCATCTGACAATCCCTTCTGCTTTATTCCTATTACCTTCTTTATTTGAAAGTACACACATGCATATATGGGTCTGTGTAACAATAAAACAGCACATGAAGCATCGATTTAAATGAAGGAATCAAAATGATCATACAAAATACAGTGGGCAAGAGCTGGCCACTACCTTTCCTAGAGCCACCAGCAGGTATGGAAAGCAGAGGGTGCAACACACCATGAAGGACTAAGTGACAAAACCCAGGTGGCCTGGCTGCACCCCAGGCACTGCTCCGTGCCACTCCCAGACATGAGCTCCCAAAACACGGCAGTTACTGTGGATCTGGATGAGAGAGGAGTACTGTGGATTATCGATCAGCTGTGCACTGTTAATTATGCAGAATATAGGACAGCCCCAAAGTTTGCAAGCGATAATAATTAGGAGCCCATGATCTCAGCAGCTTGGGAATGAACAGTCTGGTCTGGCTCTAAATGCTCTCAGCCTGGAAATATGTTTAACTCTTTCCTGTTCGCTTTACAAAGTTTTGGCACTGATCACTGCAGCCATCAGAGCAGCTGGCTCTTCTGCAGGCACTCACAGAAATGGCTCTTTCTTTACTGATCCAAACAGCAGCTACAGCTGGAAAAAAATACAAGAACAAGAAGGGTAGTGCACTCCAGAAAGTGTAATTTACATGGATTTACCTCAGAATAGCAAATAAAATCCGTCACAATCAAATGACTGGCTTCAAAACAATGCAGAGATTAGCAGTGAACAGAGCACTTGGTGGTAAAGAGAGTGTTCAGCAAATCAAAACACAAACACTTCAGGAAGAAGTTGCATAATTTTGTCAAATTAAAAGTTAAACAACACTGTCTTCTTCTAGAAGCTGCCAGGAAGTGTCAAAACACTAAGTTACAAAGAATAGGAGTAGTTACATGTTTCTGTTTATCATTTCAGTTCTCATCTCATTATAATTCTGGTATTTTCCTACCATTTTTCAGGTAGTGAGCCTTGCTGACATACGGAGTTTATTGCATTCCCACCTAGGAACTCTTAAGACACATTTCTTAACGGACGTTGCCTCTCGTTTCCTCTGCTTTTCCCGGTGCCATTTCCACTTCAGTGCTGGAGCAGGGAGCCAGGGAGCCGAGGGCACAGCGGGGCCGCCGCCCCCCGTGCAGCCCCAGTGCCCCGACACAGCCTCTCGCTTCTGCCCCGGGAAGCACTGGGGGAGGCGGGGGGTCCCCTCTGAGACCCACCCAACGCCGCTTTTCCTACAGCTGTCTTTAAGGTTTAAAAACCTGCCTGGGAGTCTAGATTTCCACACATTAACCTTTGCCAAATCTTACAGTGCAAAATAAGACACCTATAATAAATTCCGCTCACTGTGCAAGGGACTAGCGGCTGGGCAGTGTGTTTTTAGGCTGGGATATGCAGAGCTGGGGCCTCCGCTGTTGTTATTTTTACTTTTTCCTGCACTGTTTTCATCTTACATCCTGTGGACGTAGTAAACAATCAACAACAATGAATCAACTGAATCGGTACATTTTTAAGGCTATTCCCACTGAGAGCCACTTGCACTTTCGTGACAGTTAAGAATCTGCCAAACATTAACTTAGTTACCAGCAAGACAGGCTCCTCCCTCCCTTCACCCCATACACAGATTGTTTATCAAAACGTGCTGCCAAGAAAAATATCCCTGCTTTTGGCCTCCACCAGTGATTAATAACACTTGAGAACTGAACAGAACTTTACTGTGTTTTCCAAAAAATGAGGGAGGTGGGAAAGGGGGGAAGAAAAGAAAAAGAAAAGAAAAAAGAAAAGAAAAAAGAAAAGAAAAAAGAAAAGAAAAAGAAAAGAAAAGAAAGAAAGAAAGAAAGAAAGAAAGAAAGAAAGAAAGAAAGAAAGAAAGAAAGAAAGAAAGAAAGAAAGAAAGAAAGAAAGAAAGAAAGAAAGAAAGAAAGAAAGAAAGAAAGAAAGAAAGAAAGAAAGAAAGAAAGAAAGAAAGAAAAGAAAGAAAGAAAGACTCTGACACTATTTTAAGTTATTTCACTTGGCATAACCTCCTTTTCCTCTCTAACTAGGCCATCTGAAAAGACCAAACACATTTTTTCTCCAAGACCATGTTACAAATGCTGATTAATATTGTTATTGAAAGAAGGATGATATGGACAGAGGATAATGGTGAGAAGAGAAGGGGGGTTGGGGGCAGTTTCTCTTATTAGCTCATATCAAGATGAGCCATGGGGAGAAACCAAGAGGAAAAAAAAGATCATTTACTTTCTTTACAAAGACTGTTGGTAAAATTCCTAAGGGAGACGAAGTGCCAAAATTAACTGTCTTGGTGTATTACTTTTAGACACTACTGCCTGGGTGAATTAAGTCAAATCTTCAAGCAGCAGCCAAAGATAGCTGCAAGGTGAAAAAGAGGCTCTGCATTTCCTTGGTTTTTTTGGTGAAACTCACAAATTTGTGGAGATTGTCTTTGCTCCAGGGTTTTTCATCTCTCTCTCTCTCTCTTTTTTTTGCCTTCTGGGCTATTTTTACTATTTTATATTTGGCATTATAAATGTGTTTTGTAATGGGAAGGCAAGGTAAGAAACAAGCAATTGTTTAGAAAAAGAGAAAAGTAAAATAAAAAAAAAGAGAGAGAATACAGCCTCACATACCATATCTATTTATGTGTATACATACATGTGAGAGTACACATGTGTATATAAGTAATATGTATGTAAGTAATATCAGGTATTTTTCATTACTCTGTTCTCCAAAAAACATTATTTAGTAAAAGATAATAAACAGCTCTTGAACAGTGGGATATAGACTAGTGAAAACAGTTTACTGAAATTAATGATGCTGGATTGAACCAAACCTGCCTCCCTTTGGAATTAGTGCCAGACATAGTTTTCCTGAACCCTGTCCAACTGCCTGAGCGACAGACAATTTTCATTCTATTTGTGCTAAAGGCTTATGACTAGTGCTGGAAAATGAAGCCCTTGCCCTTGATCTCAGTGCAGATTAAAAAAAAAAAAAAAAAAAAAAAAGAACTGTGCCAATTTGTTTCCTCTGCCAGTAGAAGCCCTTGTGCTTTGGGTAATGCAAAACAATAAAAAGTTCACATGAAAACTCTCCACTGAAAGGAAACCCACCAAGAGCCATGTATCTCTGCTACACTCATCAGCCAATTTCCGAGATTCTCACAATGTCATCAAAATGCAGAGGGTAAGGGCAAAAAATAGTTACCAGCCACCAAGAGTGTCTTATTTTACTGTTTCACATCTCACTGCTATGCATTTGATAATGACTGCTAAAAACCACTCCACTGTAAATAACCATCCTCTCCCTTCTGCTAACACCAATCTTCCCATATTCAGGTAGTGCATGTAGATTTAGGGCTGTGCAGCCCCTGTTGTCTGAGCTCATTCTATTTCTAAGGGAAGAAATACACATTTGACATACACCCCCCGAGTTATAAACAGTGGCTATACCATAGTGCTGTCAGCCAGTTAATCTCTGATTGCTTTTTCCTAGATTATTAATAAAATTAGAATCCCAAGAAGAAGGCGTTTGCTTTCATTGTACAGTCTGCACTTGTGACATGGTACATGTGGAAAATTTTGAGTGCACTGCAGTGAATGGTCTGGGGGTTAGTTTTTAGCTTCCGCTAAGTACCTGGCAGGCTGCCATGCTGAAGGATTCTGGGAACTGAAAGGCTCCCAAGTACAAACTGCCAGCATTAAGCAGTCCTGACAGCTCTGCTCCTTCCACACTTGGCAGCAGTTCAAAGTGCTCTTTCATTTGAAAGGCTGGAAGGCTGCCATGTGCAATGCAGATTTGCTGTGCCTGCTCTCATAAGGAACTGATAAATGCCGTTGCTGTTGCCATGGGGACAGGAGGCTATCAGAATGGCCTTGTGATCTGCAGCCTCTCAGCTCTGCAGGTTTGGGTATGGGGGTTTTTTGGGTTTTGGGTTTTTTTCTGTTGGGTTGGATTTTTTCGTGTGTGTGTTTTTTTTTTTTTTTTTCCTTCTCTCTGAGATCGTGAAATAAATGTTCTAGAGAAGGTTAACTCTTGAAGGACAGGAAGCGCTGATTTGAAAGGACAGGGTGAGCCTCTGTGCGTGGCTCCTCCGAAGTGCCGGAAACAAGATTAACACATACCTGCCAACTGTCCCTATTCGGGAAGGACTGGCCCCAGGGTTTTTTGAGGTTGTTTTTTTTTTTTTTTTTTTTTTTTTTTGGTTTTTCTTGAAGGCCAGGAGGGTGGGAGGGAGGGAGGGAGGAACTGAGAAGGAAAGACCTCCTTCTCCCCATTCAGACCCTTTAGATTTCTCTTCTAGCTCAGGATCTCCCAACATAATTAAAAGGCCATCCTTTTTCTTCTCCTCACTATCCCCACACAGAGTTTTCAGATGCTGTGTAAAAGAATTAATTTGCCACTGGATGTTGTAGCATGCCCGATGTCTTTAGCTCTCATTAACATCAGTGGACAGCTAGCAGGATTAGACCCATTATGTGCACTCCACGTGTGGTTAGTGTGAATAAAAAGAATGAACAATGTGATATAAGACTGCATGTTTAAGAGCAATCTTAGTGATGATGCAAGTCCTGAGAGCGAATCTCAGCTTGTCCTAGTTCCCAAGATTAAAATAAACACACCTTTGAGCTATGCACAGTTTGAGTGTGTGTATAGATGAGTGTGCATATCTACTTCTGTAAGGTGTAGAGAAAAATATAGGCAGCAAATATTTTAGTCAGAATTTATACTCATTCCCCTATGTTGTCTTTTTTTGTTGTTGTTTTTCACATTGTTTCTTTCCATCTCTACTACAGCAATAGATCTGTCTTCCCTAAAGACATTTTGCTGCAGAGCAGTAAACTGAATTCTGTTTAACCAAGGCGAAGTCTGAGCATGACATCATAGCAGGGAACAATGGAGTGCATCACTGCTCCCCCTGACCACGCAGCAAACTTCAGGCCAGCATTTAAAAAGATCAATATGGGCACGCATCTATGTTTACAGGCACATGTAAAATGCAATGTACATTCAGACAGTGGCACAAAGCATTAGGAAAGAAAAAGCACTGGGAATTTTGTTTGTATACTAAAGTGTTAACAGTCTGAGAGCTTTGTTCAAACCTGGGGAAAAAAGTCAACCACCCCCCATGTGAACAAATCCTCCCTTCTGTCTCTAAACATGCATCTCTGCCTTTCAGAACTGCATACTTCTATCTTTCCAATATATGTGAACAGTGTTACATGAAATGAAATATTAAAACAGAATGCCAAGCCATATATAACAGATAACCTGGTTAACTACCTCTGGTTAACCTGTAGAATTTTTAAACAAACACCACCACTCTTACTTATTTGACTTTCACTCCACTTTGGTTTTACTTATTTTTTTACCGTATTCAGTTTTAAAGCTTTTTGGTTGTGTGTTAATCAAAGATTTGAATGAAGAAAGTAGTAATTTGAAAAACATACAAGAGAGAATTTTTAAGGAGTAACAGAGAAATACTATATGTACATACACATACCCACATACCCCCTCTACCTTTTCTGAATTCTCTTTTAGCTTATATTTTCAAGCAAATAAAAGCATATGTAATTTTGAGTTTTGTATCTGACATTAGATTCTGATGGTTAAAACAATCAGCATATTCAAATCAAGATTAAAGTTACGTGTATACATTTACAAAGCAATTTCAAAATTACAAATAAGGCTGTATTTCACAAGCCTTTGCACCACAATGAGCTAGGCCAAAGGAAATATTTCTTCCTGATTTCTTGGGATTATTATTTAAAAAAATCAATAAATGTGAAGTTAATTGTAATTCTACTGTAATATCTTTACCTGATTCTCTCTGGGTTCTTGCCTATGGTTGTCATGGTAATTTGATAATTCTGGCTTGTTCTCTACACATTCTGTTTGTCTCACTGGATTTCCTGATTATTCAGAAAACTCTTTTAAAAAATCCCCCTGTCTCTCTCCCTCTGCCCCCATTCTGACTCAATCCTGCTTTTTTTTCATTCATTTAGCATACAGGAATGTGTACTATTTTGCTACTAATCTGCTAGGGTGAAGTTGTTTGCTGCACTTACCCGAAAATGGAAATAATGAGCATACATACTACAGCTCTTCTTGAATTATCTTCCATAGTCTATGATAGAGGATAGAGAGGAAATGTGGAAAGATCACTGCATATAGATTTCTTGTAGAGTACTTGGATCTCAATCCTATAGATATTATTTAGGGTTTAACTGCTGCATTTCTGACAGCAGAAACATGTATTTAACTGTTGCCTTTTCAAATGTGACAGACACACTTGTACCTAGAGCGAGAGTCAGAATATATTCTCTCTATATGACAGAGTAGAAGCAATATTTTTATTCAGGGGTTCAGGTGACAATTTATGCCAAAAGAAACAAACTGATCATGTTTGAATGCACCAGTGAAACTCAAAGAAATATGCACACTGCTAAGTAATATTTAGCTCAGGTGTGCACTTACAAAAGGTTCATGTCATTGATATGTGCATATTTTAAAAGCACTTGGCATTAAATGATGTATACAAAATATATATGTATATATTATAGATGTATACATAATATATATGTATGAAGGTACATAAAATTGTTTTTTTGGGGGCTGGCATTCTCCCCCAGGCAGTACAGGATTTTGTGATAAAAGCATGGACTACCATTTGTACCTATGGTTACTTTGAATAATTTGCTTGAACCTTATATCTCATGTTATTACCTTTCATAGCCCTTGTACATTTAACCCCTACACTCTTCAAGAAAGAGTATGTATTTTATTTTGCTGGTCAGTACCTTATACAACTACAACCTGAAATCCTAAGAATCTCAAAGAATTATTTCAAGGCAAGTAATTCACCATCATTATTAGTCACTATTGAATCTATGGCCCAATTTATTACAATTCTGACACAGTCATTTCCACTTTACACTGTTTTTACAATGTATCAGTGGAATTTGCAGTCCCTCTGAATTAAAAGTATCTAGTATCAACTAGAAGTACCTGTATCAATGAAAACTACAAATTCTTCTGTGTGGCCGCCTTTGCTTACTTCTTCTCTTTCTTGTACTGTAAAGCACACTTGGAATTTAAATCCTTTTGATGGCAACATGCTGCGGAATCTGCTAAACTCAGTAAGCAGTCCAGCTGTGACAGCCCCGTTATCCCAATCTATTGCCATAATCTATGACATCAGTGACATCATCTCACAGTCTGTGACATCAGTCTGTGAATCACAAGACTAGTAAAGGTTGCTGTTGGTGTCACAGGTGGTATTTGTCATGTGAGTGCAATGTTCACACTTGATTTTAACTGTGAAAATGCTGTTCAAATAACCCCTTGTACCTATAAATTAATTTGGAATTTTTTCAACTGTAAAAATCCTATCTTCTTCTTACTTTGATTTTCAAAGTTTTATTGTCAGTAAAATAAAAATTACCTATTTTATCCAACTCCTATGTAATGCAATAAAGCAGCAATGAAGACATTTTCTTTTACATGCTAAAAACTGCATATCTCTGCTACTGAGCAGAAAATGTTTCAGTAAATCACATGGAGAGCATCTAATATTAAAATGTTCTTAAATTCTCTTTAAATTCCTATTTATTCATGTATTCCCACAATGCAGACACTGCAGAAACTCAATAGACCATACACTTCATACTTACCACAAAAATTGTGCCTCTTCATTTCTAAAAAGAAGACTGAGCAGGGCAATGGTCTATTTTACATTCTGCTAACACCTAATTATTTCTTTGAAACATACCCAGTAGCATTTATTATTTGAGCAATCACAAATACTTACAAAGAAAATATAGTCTTGAAAGGAACCTACATGATGATGCCTTTTTTCTTTTCCTAGAATGCTGTTTGTTTTCATACCTGCTAATTGTTAAAATTCAGTAATCTGTAGTTATCTTACTTTTATTTGTGTAAATAAAGAATACTATTTTTGTAGTCTTGCTGCACAAATTATGAAGGCTTTGCCATGCAAGTGTACTAGGCTAAACTATTTCATTTAAAAGTCAGTGTGCTCCAGTCCAATTTTTATTACTGTTATCTTTAGTTCTGTGAAGCCTTGGAACATTTCCCAGTCTGGATCTACAGAAAGTTTCCCAGGAAAATGTATAAAGAGCCTGTGTTCTGCTTTACTCTGCAGTGCCTATGTGCTTTTGGTGATCTAGGTCTTTGAAAACCCAGCCCATGCATGGAGTCCAGTCAGGCTGAAAAATTTAGCAATTGAGATATTTTACAACCCAAAATCTCTTTTAAACAAAGGTGTGGTTTAACAGGACTGGCTGCTTCTGACCTCTTTCAGCCTCTTATTATTGCAGCTGCTATGATGTAAGGCTGAGTATGGTAAAGCTAAAGTAGCTGAGGCTCATGGAGAAATGCTGAGAACAGCTGGTTTACTATAAACATTAACAAGGGTTTGACTTCATTTGCAAGCTGGGAGCATTCACAGTTTCTGCACAAATAATACTTCAGGAATTTGTTCTAGATGTTCACAGCACACACAAAAAAATTATCCCTTCTACACATTACTGCAGCTTTGAAAGAAGCAAATTCTCTACAGAGAAATGCATTCCATTAAAATCAACAGGGAATTTTTCACATTAATACACAGCTTCACACAGACAATACAGACATACACACAGGGAAAGAAGCAATATTTATCTGCTTTAGCTATTTCTAAAGCTCCTATCACATTAGTATCTAAGTGCCAATTAGGTACCAAAAATACTCAGTTGTAGCAGACACTGATGTCTGCTGATTATTACAGAATTACAAACAGAATTCTATCCAAGAGGGCAGAGAGGGATTTGAATGCTTTCGCCCTAGCTTGGTGCTGCAATTCATGGATGTTAGGAAACAAATTTCAGACCTAATTTCCTTCATTACATTCTCGGGGCTGCTTTATTCTGAAGCAAATGAAAAGTCTCAGACAAAGTGACCTTTGCAGGGAGCAGGGGACATTATGCACATGCATCTACATATGCACACACAGGCATACGCAGGGCCAGCTCCTCCAGACACTGAAAGCTGTTTTTGCCACATTATCACTGCAATGGAGTCTGAGAGGCAGCTCAGCCAGCTGCTTGCACATCAGCCAGTGCAGATATGACAAAGCCTCAGCTGGTTTGCAGCCACTGCAGAGACTGCAATGGCTCTCCCTTCCCTGAGTCCCTTGAAAGGCATACAGTTTAGAAATGGCTGGGCCAAGCCTATTTCTCATGGATTCCCAGTTACCAGAGTAGTTTATTTGGTATAGTGGTAGCTCCTGCAAAATTCAGTAGCTCTGCTGGTGTTACAGTTTACACAAGGGACCACACTGGCAGGGAGACAGCCCTGGGATGATGTAAGGATGGCTTAAAGCTGCATTTTCACCATCCTCTCTGAAGCCTGCCAAGAACTGCTTGGCCAAAGCTTGAGCCTGGGCAACAGTCCCTACTTACAGACTCCTTCTAGAAACTCCCCATATTAAATATAAAGCTGTATAAATCTTCACTATCTTCCTCATTTGCTACTATTATGGTTCCCAGCTAGTCAGCATAAACTCTGCTGAGCCCTTTGATAAAGACCGAGGCAAACTTGGAATCCAGAAAGGCTTGTTAAAATTCATCACTTCATCGTAAAGTTGTACCCATGCTGTTGGACATGGAACCCTTCAAATGAGAAATAAAATTACCAATTGGACATGTGGTCTTTTTAATGTTCCCAGGACATTTCCCACAAATCTGGAAGTATTGAATTTAGTATATCTCTAAAATTCAAAGCTAGTTGACTATATTATATTCTTAGAGTGTTTGTGTTTAAGCAGGATAAGGGGAGGTTTTTGGTGTCTGTCCTGTTTTATAGAGGTAATGTATTGTGCAATGAAACAGCTATTGTCTCCTCCTCCAGAGTGGCTGTGTTGCTTCAGATCATTATTTATTTTTATATTTTGGGATGAAACAACACAAAACTCTGTCTACCTGGTACAGCTGCAAAAAGTGCTTCTCTTGCCTCCCTGTACATAGTGGAAAATAAAAATATTCTGGGTGCCATTTCTTCGTGACCCCAGGTATCTTTAAATCTCCAATTAGAGTTTCACCATCCATGTATGACAATGAAGGCTTTGAAATGCACCTGGAAAGATATCTCTCTTTTTTTCTTCCTTCCGTCCTTCTCTCTGACAGGATTTCAGACCTCTGGAACCACATCTGTTGTGAGTTACCTTTCCCTAGTCATACTTTTTATTGTGCAAATGTTCAAAAAAATACTCAGTTGTTTGCCTAGATCTTGTAACCAAAACAAGGCCCCAGCCTGTCTTCCTCCACTGCCCATTCCTATAATTTCTTCTCAAGCTGAATGCTGAATGGGGATAAAGCCAGCATACTATTATGTTTGGAACCAGGTTCAACCCAGGAAAATGATACAAACGAACCTGGGAAATGTGCTGCAGCTTGAGAAAGTAATAAAGCATGTTAGAGCGCTCATATGTAACTGGAGATGGAGGAGTTGCTTCCAGAACAGGGACTGGAAAGGACATACTGGCACCTGTGTAATTTGTGAACCACTGAAGTCAAATTCTTTCCTCTGCGTTTTGGCAAGCCCAGTGATCAGATGAGATGCCGTGGCCTGGCCAAAAGAGAGAATGCTCTGGCACTACAGAAAACTTTTCTACAGCCAATTTTTCCTGTGCTACTAGCTCTTTTCACCACCTTAAAAATGCTTCCTGAAGCACCAGCCCAAGTTCACTTTCTGCAACTCAATGAAACATCTGTCACCACCATTAGAAACATTCAAACAAAGTGTGATGAGGCACCTCACAGTGCTGGCCAGCAAAGAATAACCCTGCTCAAGGCTGGCAGCACACATTCAGGCTGCTTTATCAAGGCATGGGGATTCTGAAGGGCATTGAATGCTCTTTGCCAAAGCTTCCTGAGAAAACCAGGTTCAAAAGTTTTTGTGTTATATTGAAATTCCTATTAAACATCCCTGTAAGTTGTAAAGTTTGGTCTTGTTGTCTGTTGCCATTTACTAATCTCACCTAGAACCCTTCTGGCCTACAAACATGCCAGACACACACGTCTGTCCACCAGAAAACAGATGAAACCAACAAACTGGGTAACTCACAAAACTAGCCCACACTGTTTTTTCACTGTTAAAAACAGGACTGTTAAGGTATTTAGAGACCTGAGAGAGGTTGACCTCTACATGTACAATTCAATGCTATTGACTCACAATACTAATTATAAATAATTTTTAAAAAATTCACCCATTCCTTGATTAATCAGAAATAAAACCTCACTTCTTAAGTGTATTTGAAAATCAGCCTGCCACTTCTTGTCCTAACTGCTGTCCTGCAAGTCATATGTCACCACCATAGCCCATTTCAAATGTTCTTCATGTCAGTGAGATGCCTCTGGTCATGAAGAACTGCACATATATCTCTTCCTAGTGCTCCCTTTCAGAATGCCAAACCAGTCAGGTTTAAGGAAATCACTGCAAAATTGTAGAAGTTTAGGTCAGAAACTGAACCCCCAAAAAGCCAATCATATTGCTCACATTGCTTACATGAATGTTCTAGTTTAAAAAAGGGGGGTGGGGAATGGGTGGAGCAGGGAAAGATTCCTGTGATTTTCCTCAGACATTTTGGAAAGTCAGTTTTTCTCCAAATATAATCCAAAACTTCAGCTGTAAGGGTGTGTATTTATTCCAATTCAGGCAGTGTTTGGGGGAAATGCATAAAACCAAACTGTATCACAAACGTTTTTGATTAGAAAAACAACTCCAATCTTGCTTGTTATCTGAAAACAGGCATAGTCAAGCTTCTGTAATGGGAAAAATGCTGCATTCTGTAACAGGTCAAAACAAAAATGTACCCTAGTCAAAGATAAACTCTGACCTGATTTTTGATGCTTTTCATTTTAAAGCTATCTAGAAGAGCCAAAGGAATAATGGAGCACTTGTAAGAAGGGATACAAAAGAACCGTCAGTGCCAAATACACTGGGAAGGAAAATATCATGAAGACTGTGAATTTCTGAAGCAGACTTCTGAGGTGATACCCCAGGACCAAGTCCAATATGGGAATTAGTTACACAGAACTTCAACCCCACAGTGCCAAAGATAAAGGTACTGGGTTCCCAGAGAGGAGTTCAGAACCTCTTCTTCCGTGTCTAGATTTCCTATATAGAGCATGGGAAAAATTAGGCACCTCTGAGTACGGTATTCAAAACATCTGTTTCTGCATTTTAGCCAGTGACTATTTATATGAAATATTTAAGAAGCAGGCCAGGAAGAGAATCTAAGGCTTTATCTGTCAGACGGGTGCCTAAACCAGAACAGTCATGCTTTCTCTTATGCTTTCTCTACTCCCTGTGACCCCCCTTCTCTTTCTCTGGACCAATGAACTTAAATTATTTTCTGCAGCATGGCACAGTTTCAATAGGAAGGGTGGAGATTGCCTGCCTCCAAAACAGCCTGCAATCTGGTGGTCAGGCTGCTCTCCTGGGACATGTGAGCTGGAGTCTCCTCACGCACAGAACATTCCTGTGCTCAGAGACAGGAAACAGTGAGGGTGCACTTGAGAACTCACCTTTTTTTTTTTTTTTTTCTTTTTTGGTAAGCTGTAGCTGCTATGATACAGATAATAAAAGGAAATATTTAACAATAACCATGAGCATTAACAACACTTATAGACATATTTAATCTTTGAGATTCCAAAACAAACAATGGACTATGCTGAACTTTGCCCTTTGGACTTAGCAGAAGCATCCAAGAATGCAGAAACAGGCTTTGCTGTACTTCTTAAAATGTTGTAATGCATGGTTTTTTTGTGAGCTAGATCAACTCTGTAGGCTGAGTCAGAAGAAAATTCTGCTTGCACAGTATCCTTTTCTATCCATTCTGTGAAGACTTGCTAATATAATTTCAGCTTTTACCTTCTTCAGCTCATTCTGCTCTTCTTGAGCAAAACTACAGCATTTGTATTTTAGCACTGTGCAAAATCTCAGAGGGGTCTTACCCACAGGTATGTACATTTGAATCACATGGCTTCCTATGAATTGGTCATCTCCTGGGGCATCATGCAAGCAACAGTACTCAAGACATAAAGAAAGCTACTTCAATTTGTTACTGAAAGTTCAGGAAAGAGCTTAAAGGAAGTGGAAAATAAAGCATGTTGGATTTTGTCCCAGACAGTAAGAATTAATAACCTGACTTCCATCAGCACACCGTGGGATCTACTGTAGCTACAGCTATGGCCAGTTGACTGCCAGGTTGTTGGTTTCACATGTATTTGACTTTTTGCAGTTTGATCCACTTTGAATCTACTTTAATTCCTACTCCATTTAAACAAAAGAAAAAAAGGAGGAACTTAGTCTGCACAGCACAGCTCCTGCTGGCAAAACTCCACAGAGCTCATAGAACAGTAGGAAAGGAACTTTCCAGAAAATGGATAGCTCTTTTTCCAGCCAAAGCAACACTTGCTGTTCAGATAATGACAGCCAGTCAGTCCCAGGCTGTCTCTGTGCTGCAACCAGCCAGGAGTCTTAGCAGTGCAGGTCCTATTTCCAGGGCTACTCTATCATCACTCCAGCTCCTGCACTTCCATGAGATGCAGCTATGATGGCCCCTTGCGGTGCCTTCATTTGAGTCAGCATTTCTGTGCCAATTGCTGTGCATTAGCAGACTTTGTATACTGAAGAACATGAGCCAAACCTATCTCAGTTTCTAGTTTTTTTGACTCAGGAAGTTTATGTAATGCAGGAAGTTTTGGTTTTCCAAGTCCTTTCCATAAATAGTATCTTTGGTGATCATTTTGCTCCTCTATGACTCAATCGAATCACGGGCAGTTAGACTGCCTGTAAATAACTTCATGTCTGTATTTAAATGTTTTGCTGAATATGGGCCTAAGTAAGATGTATCCAAAGATGAAAAGATTAATAAAATTACGGATTGGGAAACTTTGTGCATATCTTAAAAAAATAAGAACTAGTGATATTTTTCTAATAACTTCAACAACATTCTACACCAATTCCTTCTTTTTCCTATTTAGAGTATTTAAGACTTGTGAAAAATGTGCTTTTACTTTAGAGTTTGCTGTAATTTTTGCTTTTGTTTTTTTTTTTGCCTTACAAACATATGTGGTTTCCAATGTTTTGCATTCAGAATGATCAGCTTTGGCTATGATAAAGGAGGACTTCCTTTAAAAGACCTGCCTTTACAGACAGAAAATCTGCACACGACAGGGGAGAAAAATGAATGTCACCTATTCTGTATATTCAGCCAAGATAACATCCTAAAACCTTTGCATGTATTCGTTTTTCCCAATTCACACAAATTCCTACTGCTGTATCTTATTATGGCTTTAAATATTTTGAATAATGTAGACCTTGAATACCACACAGTTTGTCTCTCACAAGCAAACACACAGAGACACATATACACAGTAATATATTCTCACAATTTGCAATTATGAGCCTTTATCATAACAATGGCTACACTGGGAAACACATATTCTCATTGCACCTTTGTTAGACGTGTCATTTTATATACCTGGGCATGTGACATGGGCTGCACACATTATTCCAATCTGAGGCCCTTTTGAGAAGGCAAGACGTGCCCACACTTTCTGAGCATACACTGAATAAGCAGATAAGAGCAACAGCACAAGAGCTGTGCTCTGGCTCTGCCTCCCAGTAGCACCAGTCCCTGCAGCATGTGCTCCACTCTCACTCATTTGTGTCACACCTGTGTGTATGCAAACAGGACTTCAGCCAACACTGTCCCTCATCTTCTGCTTTGCAACTTTGATACATACACATGGTGGTGCCTCTTGCTGCATCTTCTGCTCCTGCTGCTATTGGTTTGGATGGGATCAGACTTTGAGGAACTAACTTGGACACAGTAGGATGGGACACAAGGGCTCTCAATGACTAGAATTTGGGGCTGCAGGACTCTCCCTCACCCTAGACAAAGAGGAACTGTTCTGTTCAGAACAGAACATCTCTGCTACTTATCATCTAGCTTACTCCTGTAGCAGAACCTATCAAATACACGTTTCCAGCAAATGGAGGATGGGAGAAGGTAAGCATGCAGTGGAGGACTGCTTCAGATTCTACAGAGAGAGGATGGACAGTGACTCCACCACTTTAGATAAGGAGTGCAAACAATTGGATCCTGCCCAGCATGATGAAGGGCTTCATCCTCATCTCCATAAGCACAGAGATCTGTTCACAAAGCCTGGACATTCCTGACTCCTGCAACCAGCTTTGCAGCGGCAGAAAAATTGCCAGCTGGTCAGCTCAAATGTGCTCAGGTCCACCATACCCAAATGGTGTTGCCCTGAGATCTGTTGTGGTTTGACACTGGCCAAACACCAGGCACCCATGAAAGCTGCTCACTCACCCTCCCCCGTTACAGCTGGACAGAGAAGAATTTAACAAAAGGTTCATGAGTGGAGATAAGGACCGGGACAAAACACTCCAAGGACAAAACCAGGCTTAACCTAGAGATACAAAGTGAGTTTATTACTAACAAAACCAGAGGAGGAAAATGAGAAGTAAAACAAGTCCTTAAAAACACCTTTTCTTCCTGCAACTCCTCCCTGCTTCCCACCAACAGTGGAGGGACATAGGGGGTGGGGGTCTTGGTCACTTTGTCACCCAAGGTTTGCTTCCACTGCTCAGGAGAGTAGTCCTTCTCCTGTGAGACCCTGGGGTCCCTCCCATGGGAGACAGTTCTCTGTGAATTTTTCAGACATGGGCCCAATCTCATGAGCAGCTGTTCTCCCAAAACTGCTGCAACCTGAGTCCCTCCCATGCCAGACAGTCCTCCCAAAACTGCTGTGGCATTGGTTACTCTTCCATGGGGTGCAGTCTTCCAAGGCTGCTCCAGCCTGGACGCAAGGACCCCTCTCTCCCCTGGGTCTCCCACTGGATCACAGCCTCCAGGCATCCACCTGCTCCAGCCTGGGCACCTCCCCCATGGGCTGTGGGTAGATCTCTGCATCCTCCGTGGATCCATGGGCTGCAGGGGCACAGCTGCTTCACCATGGTCTGCACCACAGCCTGCAGGGGAATCTTGGCTCCTGAGCCTGGAGCACCTGCTCCCCCACCTTTACTGACCTTGGTGTCTCCACACTGTTTCCCTCACATATTCTCACCTCCACCTCTTGTCTGAATGGAATTAAAACTGCACCACTACTTTTGTTTTGATTTCTTCTTAAATATATAATCACAAAGGCATTACCATCATCTCTAAGTCACACCCAGCCTTGGCCAGCGGTATGTCCATCAGGGATTGGCTCTACCAGACAAGGTGGAAGCTTCTAGCAGCTTCTCACAGAAGCCACCTCTGTGGCCCACCCCCTGCTACCAAAAAACAGGCCATGCAAAACCAACACAAGACCATAAGACAGTTACCCAGAAAGTATGCTCAGAGGGAAAGGGGCCAAGGCATTAGCTAATTATAACTGGTGCAGAGGGCCTTCAACAAAGTTATTCAGAAAAGACTTCACTTCCTGACCTATAGAACCTTGCTGAGTACAAGAAAGAATACAAGGACATTGTGACACAATGTAAGCACTGAACATGAGATTCCTGTATTTTCTGCATTAAGATATTGATTACAGTTTGATCAGTGCTATCTATCTTGTGCTCTC
Source organism: Emberiza elegans (assembly GCA_024865655.1). Lineage (NCBI taxonomy): Eukaryota > Metazoa > Chordata > Aves > Passeriformes > Fringillidae > Emberiza > Emberiza elegans. The sequence goes on along the minus strand of JALJVW010000139.1, from coordinate 48,631,195 downwards.
CTGGTCATGCTGTCCTACCAGACAGGGAGGCAAACATGAGTATTTCATCAAGCACTAAACTCCTGATAGGTAGAGAATAAATGAGCTTTCGATCAACTCATCAAGGTTACCATGTCCTCCAAAACTTCTACACTGGGGCCCATGAGAGCCTTTCCATTCTGAATGAATGCTGCAAATAGAGTCCTACATAGCAACATCTTAAAGCACCAGGGCAGGCAGTGAGTCTAGCTTCCTAATGGGAAGACAAGTCAGAATTAACTTTGCAACAGAACTCATAGCATGCTCAGAAAGTGCAAATGTGTGAATAAATGGCCACCACCAGTGGTCATTTCTCTTCCCCATTTCTTGTAGTCACTATTTTCACTCCTTGATTTCCCTCATGACCCAGCCCTCAGCCTCTCATGAGTGGTGTCTTATTCGCCAGGAATGTCCATGGGCTCCAGCCCCTAAAAGGAAGTCAAAAGCCAATTAGTGTGATTTTCCAGTCACTGGGGTTATAGCCATTTGGTGGGAGCTCCTTCCTACTATGCTAGAAAATCTTTTCTCCTGTCAATGCAGTGTCCCTCTGGGCACTGTAGGGAGTTTCTCCCTCTACACAAGATGCCTATTTTGGCACAAACACATAGCCCAGGAAGATAAGGGGAACATAACACAAAGAAAGTGCCAGCACCTAAAAATTCTGTAAAACAGAAGAGGTCACATTACGGTAGGGCAGTATTCATTTTACAATTATCTCATAACTCTGCAAAAAAGCCTAAAGAGAGCAATCTATTTATCCTCAGCAAACAAATAATTGAGGATTTGGGCACTAATAAGAATATAGCAGAAGATTTGGGAGGAAGTAATGTAGAGACTTAATAACATGATGAAAAGGGACAGAAATACCTTCACATTTTGCCATCTCTCTCCCATCAATTCCTGCTTCTCACTGCCCACCAGCAAGACACCAAGTTTTGCAAAGAATCATCTGGACTTGCAAGGCCAGGATGTTTGTCAGGAATCTCTGGGGACCTGAAACTTGATAATAGCTAGCACAGGTTGAAACTTTACTGTTTGCCTATAAATCAAAGCAAGTTTTTCCTGCCCCAAGATTTATAAGCTTCCCCTTTAGTAGAAAACCTTGGCATAAATTAAGCTTGTATTTTGTAAAGATGGGTGAGGGATGAGGAGATCAGCATGAAACAGGGGTTGATGGTATACAGATACACACAAAATAGAATAGGGTATCTCTAACTTTAGCATAGTCTCATAAATTACATTCTTGCCTGGGTCAGGTAAACTATAATGTCCCAGGTTAAGCCTAGTACTTCTCAAAAATACCATTAAATGTCCAGATCTTCCTTTTCAAACAACTATCACATTAACTGGCAGATCATCCATTTCTGATGTAGTAGTCCAGTGTTGACATACTTCTAATTAGTGGGGATATATGGTAACTGTATTAAATTAGAACTTCTGATCTAAGACAGAACACAAGTTAGTATTTTGTTCAAAGTTTAGAACTTTTGAAAATCTCACCTAATATGGGTAATAATACTGCATACTGCAACAGAGATTCCAATTAGCTTTTTATATAAAAAAGAAGCTGCCACTATATCTATTTTTAAAATTCAGTTATTTTAATGCCTCTGAATAAATTGACAATAAAACACTTAATGATCAACAGCACTACATAAATGCTAGTGAACTACAGAAGACAGAAACTGATAGAAATAGCAAGATAAAATTATTCCATTTTACACTTGCCATATGTGGGTTTGTTTCCAGCCAACTACCAAAATAAGTAAATTGTTTTGTTATGAGACTATGCTTCATACAAAGGTCTTCAGAAATGTCACAGTTTATAGTGACTAAAAAGGCTGAAAGGAGATGATCAAGATAAATTTTTCTATTTTGAACTCCCTTCCTAACAAATTCTATTATACTGAATCCAAAACCCTGTTAAAATATTATTTTGCAACAATTAGTCTGCTTAGTTTGTTTATTGATTTCCCTAAATACTGGCAGTGAAACAAAGCTGATCTCTGTCGGGGTTGTTTTTAATCAGTTGTGCTTTCTGAGTCCCATGTATTGATATATTTGCATTCTCCCTATTACAGTCTCACATCTTACTAGGAAAGTTTTGCATTTGTGAAGATCTGGTTAAACAGAGTGTTACTTACCTAACACTTAATGTTATAAGGCCTTGGTTTAGTTGCTTGTAACTGCAAACTAGTCATTTGAACTTAAATTTTCTGTGTCATTGCACCTCAGGCAGATACATTTTACAAAGTCAGCATAGATATCTCTGTCTTTTCTGATTAGTAACTTACAGACAATGATATTGTTTTGTCAATGCTAAAAAAATCTTACACTTATTTGCAGAAGGTTCAGTACCCTGACCCTTCAGAACTGCACACAAAGTTTGACTCCATAATTTCTTTGATGTTGTTTTCATCTTACTATTGAACAGACTAGCTGTTCAGATTATCACAGTAAATTTTCCAAAATCAAAACCTGGGTTCTTCTTCTGATAAAATAGGCACTCTTTGAGATAACCCACTGTCTTCCAACAACAAAAAAAAAGTACATATTGAAACAACTCATTTTATTTGCCTGACTCTCAAGGATTAGGTACCTTAGCTTTCTGTACTGTGCCAGCAAAAAATTAAATGCCCCAATCAGAATCTCAAAAAGAATTAGTGGTGAGCTGCACAACAATGCATAATGGGAGTGAAATGTGAAATGGTCTTGAACCCAGGGCTTGCATCTTAAAGGTGAGAACTCAGAGTACCGGGTTAGTGAGTCCTGCCCCTTCTTGTCTGCCATTTCCCTGGAACCATAAATCTTGTGATCCTTTCAGCACAAAGGCTTAGAGCCAACAGGAAGAAAAGCACTGTCCCTACCTCAACCAGTTAGTTAACTGTTAGGGTAGGTTCTCAGGGAGGAAGAAGATGGCATAATTGAACTTTCTTAAGCAAACCACTGGCTTAGAGGGTAAGACAAGAGCTCTAGCACAAGGTAAGGCAACTACCATAAAAAAGGTGGTTACACCGTACAATTTCATTTGAAGAAGAAATCAGTTATGATGCCTTTTGTAGTTTTCAGTCCTGAAACTATTGTATAGTATAAAAATCCATTGTTAAACAGCAGCAATATTCCTATCCAGAAGTGGCAGTATTTTAGCCATGAATAAGCAGCCACCTGGGATATATGTAACTGGAAAAAGGGGAGAGGATCTGATTATTTATGAAATATTTTTCTATCCCCAGGATGAATGACAACAGCCAAAGGTAGTATTTTTTTTCCATAGTTTCCTATGCTGCCTAAAAAAACCCAGGTAAATCGTAATAATACCTTTCCATAACTTCCTTGTTCTTTCCCCTATGAGCAAATGCAGACATTTACAATGGGCTTAGCTTTGCTATCTTGATAGGAAGCCATCTCCCCAGCAAGAAAACACAAAAATTATCAACAGAATGGATTTTTACTTGGTGCTACAATGCTTTTCATATTAAAGTCATAAGCTCTCCCTTAGAAAGGTCCATAATAAACTCAACAGGTAATTTTTATTTGAAGTTTGGCTTCTTCCTTTGTGACCATCTTTAACAGACACTTGTTTTTAAATTAAGCAGAGGAATGACTGGCAGCTAATACAGAACCAAATACATTCTCTTACTCTATATTACCAGATACTTTATACCATTTTTTAATATCTGAAAATGCAGTGATTTTTTTCTTTCATTTTTTTTCCATTTCACTTGCATTCTCTTTTCTATGAGCCATAATAATCAGAGGAGTGGATTGAGAGCTGTCGCATAGAGACAGCCTCCCTCAGTACCTGCCCTGCATACTAATGAAGTGCTTCCAGTCTGCAGGCTGGGACATGGATTCAGTCTTACAAGTCAGCCCAAGGCTGAAAATGAAAATGAAAAGCTATAAACCTCACTCAGCAGAATGGGAAGCATAAGGTTGCTGGGATGTTGTATTGTGCAAGTTACATTCATGAATACAGTGAAAAGGACTAAAAGAATCTGCTGTGATAAAAAATGCAATGGATCAGGGAGGTTTCTTAGGAGAGCTGGATATGAATTCCAGATACTGATATGCTTTCATTTCATCCGCAGTATCTGCCATCTCATTGTTCACTCCCCCTTTTATAAGTAACTGTTCAATATATTACATGCAATAGGAGTAGTTAGTATCGTACCTTGTGGCTCCCCACTATTAACCTTTTGTCATGTGGAAAATCTAACAGTTCTGCATTTTAATCTGCACCTAATTCATAAAAGTATTACTTCATATCTGTGATTTTAATAGCCTTAATAACTTAGTCTGAAGCTTTGCCTGTGAGATTCATGATTAGTGAAGGCATAACTCCTTTGCTCTATAGTATCCGTTCCTACTCTAAACCAGCAGACATCCAATGGGAAGACTGAAAACATCAGGCAGCCAGGAGTTTCCTGTGCAATTTCTGTGCAAAGAAGTTCAGACTAAACAAAGTTAAAGCTGATTATTGAGGTGAGTGGAGAATGCAACCAGGGAGAGGTAAGGCACTGTTGTCAAATCCTGGTTCTTCTCATAGCTTGGCTATGGAAGACTGAGTTTGCTTCCTTGTTCAGAATCTTAGAAGGAGTGAGAGATTTTGGTTATTTACGTTTTGTTTCAGTTGTGTCTGACTCTTGAACCTGGAAAATAAGCTCTAGCTTCTCTATTTTGCAAGCAGAAGCAGCTTGGGGTTCAAGTATTCTCTTGAAGTAAAAGAAGATGACATTTTTTCCTTCCAGCAATAAATGTGGAAGAGCTCTGTTAATGTGCATGTTTACTACACATCCAGAAGACACAAATCTCATTTGATGAGCTGTTGGCAAACCAGAGCTATGATAGAAATGTCCTCCCACCTTTGCAGTGGAAAGATGCTGTGGAAGTCACAATTTCTAGGGGCTCTTCTGGGCACAAATCTGGTACGTGAACTGCCCTGGAATGAGAGATACCATCTGGATAAGCCTATTCTGATGATGTTTGACGCCTAAATCCCAGGATTGGATGTCCTCAATTTTTTTTTTCTTTAAAGAGAAAAACTCTGTGAGAATGAACCCGTTTTACCATGAAACTGATGCTGTACGATCTTCCTGGTGCACAAAGGAGCACTGTAGCCTGGCTGACAGAAATGGGAGCTGGTTAATGTAAATGGTAGGCCATAGAGTGCTGATTGCAAAGTTTTCTCTACGCTGGCATTTTTCTCCTGAGAAACATGGAAGTTCAAAAACAGTTCATTACCCTTTAAAGTAGGGGAAGTAGGGAGAGCAATACCCCCCTTGGCTTATCTGAGATCTTCTCGGTCTGCTCAAAACCAAAAGAGAAGCATATCAAGAGATGGAAAACACCTATTGAGAACTAAATAAGCATTTCCAGCGTGTGCAGAGGTGCTGTTAGAAAAGCAAAACCTTAGTTCAAATTGAAATTGCCTAGAAATGTCAAAAACCACAAGACACTGTTCTTCAGGTATGTAAACAACAAGCAGAAACAGATGGAAGATATTGGCCCATTGTTAAATAGGAGAGGTGAATCTGTCACCAACAACTGAAAAGGAAGAGGTTCTCAATGCTTTATTCACATCTGTCTTTACTAGCAACATTGGGGTGCATGGCTTGGGAACAAAAATCCAGGTTGATGCAAACACAAACCTACCATCAATAAAGAAAGAGTCAGTATGTCAGCTATTACAGGTGCTTGATCCCCACAAATTGATAGACCCTGCCAATAATCACTCCAGGGTAAGAGAGCTGTCTGATATCATTGAAAGGCTGTTCTCCAAATCTTTGAGAAGTCATGGAGACCATGGGACATCCCAGAAGACTGGAAGAAGGCTAATGTCACCCTCGTCTACAGGAAGGGCTTAAAGGAGGATCCAGGAAGTTATAGGCCCATCAGTCTTACTTCAGTCCCTGGGAAAGTTATGAAAGGAATTATCATGAGGGATATCACAAGTCAGATGAAACCTGTGATTGGGAAAAGCCAGCACGGATTCACCAAGGGCAAGTCATACTTGACAACCCTGATCACCTTCAATGACAATGTAACCTGTTTGGCTGTTGTGGGGTGAGCAGTGGACACTGCCTACCTGGATTTTTCCAAGGCTTTTGAAATGGTTTCCCACAGCCTCCTCCTAGAGAAACTGGTGCGATCTGTGTGGTGGGTGGGGAACTGGCCAAAGGCGACACCCAGAGGCTGGTGGTGATTAGCGGCCTTTCAAACCAACAACTTGGCACAAGGGGGTTCCCCTGGGATTGATATTAGGCCAAACACTATTTAATATCTCCATAAGGCATCTGAAAGATGGGATCAAGAGTACTCTGCCAAAGTTTGCCAATGATACCAAACTGATCAGGGAAATGGACTCTTCAGAATGGAGAGCAAACCCTTCAGGAAGATCTGGATGGGCTGGAAAAGTGGGTTAACAAGAACCTTAGAAAGTTCAGCAAGGACAAGTGCAAGGTCTTGCACTTGGAAAACATAATCCAGGAGTGCAGCACAGGCTGGTATCCACTGGGCTGGGGAACAGCTCTGTCAAAGGGAGTCCTGGTGGACAAGAAGCTCAGTCTGAAAGAGTGTGCTGCTACAGCAAAGAAAGCCAAGAGGATGCTGGGTTGCATCAAAAAGGGCATCAGCAGCAGAGATAAAGTCATTCATTATCTCACTCCACTCAGTGTTTGTCAGGACACACCTGGAACACTGTGTTTAGTTTTGGCCCCTGTTATACAAAATAAAGATGTGGACAGGCTGGAGAGGGTCCAGAGAAGGGCAACAAAGATGATCAAAGGGCTGGGAAGCCTTCTGTGTGAGGAAACTCTAAAAGAGCTGGGTTTGTTCAGCACGAGAAAGGAAGGCTGAGACGAGACTTTATCATCATGTGCCAGTATTTACAGGGCAAAGAAGATGGAGACTCCTTTTTTTTCAAGGGGTTCCATGGAAAAGATGAGGGTTAATGGGTACAAGTTAATCCTGGGGAGATCTCTGTAAGATACAAGAGGGAAGTTTTCACAATTGAACAATCAACCATTGGAATAGTCTCCCCAGGGAAGTTGTGGATTTGCCAGTATTGGACAGTTTAAGATTTAGCTAAACAGAGTGCTGGCCATTTTGTCTAGACCATCCTTTTGCCAAAAGGGTTGGGCCAGATGATCCTCAAGGTGCTCTTCCAACTTGGTGTTCTATGATTCTATTATTTAAGAGTTGCTCAGGTTTTTTTGATTGGAAACCAATCATGACTTTTGGAACAGGCTAAAATAAGAACACATTCATCAAAGTATATTTGGTCAGTACTGGATCCAGTCTTTGATGTGTTGATGGAAAATGCATCAAGTCCAAACTTCAAATGCTTATTTTGTACTTCAAACTCTCTTTCTCTCAAATAGATCATATCCAAAGTGCATATGATTCTTCAGTATAAAATTAACAAAATAATGTAACCTGTGTATTCTGTTGTGGACATAGCTTGATCTTCTGTCCACAGTAAATTTTAGAAGCTGTCTAAGTACATGTAAACTAGAGCCCTTTTGAGACTCCAAGTGGCCTCAGTCAAAGAAAGAATCTGAAAGGGGGCAAAAGAAAGTCTTTTTTTGACAGAGATTGTGAAAGTAATGTTTCCCAGAAGGTATTTAATGATAGTCTTCTAATGGACTAACATTTCTACCTGCAGACATTAACAACAAAGATAAAACCACTGCCAAGCATTTAATGATAGTCTAAGGACTAATGAAGATCTGAAGGACTGCAACTCAAAAGGCAATGGCCACAGCCCACTGAGAACATGTTGCACTTTGTCATCTTACTGAGAAATAAGTGGAGATGATTCAGCAGCCTAGAGACCCAAATTCATCCTCAATATTGAAAGGATGCATTACTGTTCTCTAGTAAAGCATGCTGAATTTCCCTTTACTGAGATATTTGTCCTAATTGCAGAAATTTAAATCCAGTATACATATATATATATATATATATCTGTACACACATATATATAGATATAGTGTGTGTTGCATTTAGGAAAAGAATACAGGAATTATTGAAACTCTTTCTCCTGGCAAAGTCTTCTATGATTGACATTTTCACAATGGTCATGTATAACTCTTCATGGTTTTTTTTCACAGATAAAGGCAGTTCATCACAGAATATTCTGAATTGGAAAGAACAAGGATAATTGAACCCAACTCTTACACGAAAGGCCCGTACAGGGATCAAACCCACAACCCTGGCATTATTAGTACCATGTTCTAATTAACTGAGCTAATCTCAAGGGTTTCATGAAAAAGATACCAGAAGCAGAACGGGACAAGACTTTGGTTCTGTTTCTAGTCAGAACCCTTACTCTTTTGAACCTTTCAAAACAAATTACTTTTAAAAAAGGCAAGAAAAAGAATCATCAGGAGAGAAATAAAACCATCTCCTCTCTGGCTTAGATCTCTCACTCATAATCATAAATACAAATATATCTAAATTCAACTTTGTCTTCAACTTCGGATATCAGGAGCAATTTTGGTTTATTTTAGAAGGGGCAGGAAGAGAGAGAATAGCAAGAGGGGTTTGCATTTTGCATTCTCTCTTGATTTGGTCTGACAGATTCTTGCTGTCTTTGAAAGTAGCCAGTTTCTAAAAGAGGACTGCTAACTGCTGTTAATCCCAGAACTGGAAAGATTCCCTGCAACAGCCAAGTCTCACTCAAGCCCTGAAAACAGGCTGTGAACTCAACGGCTTTCAGCTCTTCCTAAAAGTTGCCTGCCTTGGGCTGAAGAGATCTCAGTGAATCCAGTTCCTCACATGAACAGAAAAGGAATTCTCATTTCTCTATTTAAGTTCTTACACTAGCCCAGTCTCTGAGATATGAGTCAGAAATGTCTTCTGAGAGAAACTATCATGTCTAAAGGCCATCAGCAGCACAAAATATCAAAAAAGCATTGAGGAAATGTTTGGACACTTCCCTAGATTTCATTGAAAAATTCCAGATACTTCTGAACCTGAGAGCCAGCCATGAACCACAGTGAGTCTGTCTGGCCATAACTACTCAATAATTGGCAGCTACAAGTATGAGAGAGCCAAAGAATAAACCTTTCCTCCAAACATGTTCAATTGTTTGGACACTGTCTCTAGGGGCTGATGACACTTCACTCAGTTTTAGACTTGCAATCTTGCAGCCAAAACCACAACAAGACAGGATAGGATGCAGGAAATAAATCAGATGCCACCCTTCTCTGGAAATTATTTTTCTGCAGCTATTTGGCAACATTTTTAGGTTTGTGGACTGGAAGGTTGTTAGACTGAACAACTCAGGAGACAGGAAAAGGAACAAATTTCATCATTGGAATTGCTATGCATTCCTGCCCATCTTCTCCCACACAGTTTAATATCTATTATCTTTCCTTCAAGGCTTTTAAAATTTGTCTTTGAAAAAGCTACACAAATGGTCGAGTGAAGAGACAGTACTGGATATCTGTGCCACCACATTTAGATGAATCTTTAATGAACAAGATCTTTAATGATTCTTTGTTTAGAATATGAACTAAGATTCCTGTTAACATTTTCTTCCCCAAAGTAGTGATGTGCCTTGTTCTCTCACAAATTCTTTTCTGGTCTTTCCTATGTTCCTTAAGTTTTGCTTTCTGTCTAAATAAGGTTTGATGCCCGCAGCCACAACAATCCTCAATTTGCACAATGCTCTGTGAACCAGTGACCAGAAAGTGGTGTCTTAAACAAATTAGAACTAGGAAAAGTCTGTCTAAGAAGAATGCTGAACCTGCCATTTCCCAAAAATTACTCTGTGTGCTGTGACACAAATGAAAGTCACACTCACCCTCTATGCTATTTTTTTCCCATGGATCCTCATTTTTTTAATTGATAAAGTAAACCAATGAACAAACCAACACAAGGCATCTGGTGCCAGCATATCAATTCCACCTATCTAATTCTTTCTACTTGTCCACTTTTTTGTTTTCTACAAGGCAAACTTAATACCACCTTTTAAAGCTTTAAACGGAAGGTTTAAACTTAACAGTACACACCTGGTGGACAAAATAAAGACTTTGCTTTGGTCCTTTTTTTCCCCATGTCAAAACTCTTTCCCCCATTTTCTGTATCTAAGGAAAAATTAAAAGGTTTTAATTGATCACTTGCTGTGAAGTATACCTGACTAATAAATATACTTGCAAGGCATCTCACAAGCCAGTCTGAAAATCATCTATAGAAGCATTCCCCTGAAAGAAGATAATGCCTGAATTTCTGTGCACTGACAGGTATGCACTGACAAGGTTTCCTGCCAGAGGAATGGGTGATAGATGAGTAGAATCTTAGCATCAGTAGCCCATGCTACAGAATGCCTGGAAGAAAATTGAAGTCAGAAGGTGAACTCCAGAGATACCTGAATGATCCATAACAGCTTCAAAGGTTTTCTCTTGCTTAAACATGATTTTTATTAAGTGGAGTTTCAAAAGCTAGGCCCTCAACTCTGAGGGGTTTATGACAGCAAGATGGGATCTATCCATTTCAGAAACTTGGTGACCTAAAGTTGTCTTTGAACTCTGACTTCCCTTACACAAAGCAGTAATTTTCCTGGACTCTCATTTAGTCCAAAGAAAATGCTTCCTAGAGATGATAAGGCAGCAGTAACTGATTATTTGCTATTTCCTTCATAAGTACCTCAAAAGACACCAGCTGATGGTATCTTGGCCAGGCCAGGTTAAGTGGCACATTGCTTTAGATAAATGATCCAGTCAGTCTAGATGCAAGAAGCTTTTGTCCCTCAGGTAGGTTCCAAGGTTGTTGACTAAACAGATCAACAGATCCAGTAGACTGTTGGAGCACCTTCTCTTCCTTTCTTTGATCCTATTACAGGAGTTACTTTCCTTCATTTCTTCTGACAAAATCAAAACTTCCGCCACTGGAAACCCCTTAACAGTTCAGTGTCAGGGATAACACACATAAACTCCTTCCTGATTCACTTTGCATTAAAATTCCCCCACTGTGTGAGAACAGGAAAGTAGTTCCTTCATTCTGCTTGAACTAACAGCTGTGACTTGTTAGACTACTAGAAAGAAGAGCTCTTTCTCTTCTTAGTAGGGAAGGCTATAAAATAGCAAATTCAGGGGTAGAGGGCAGAAGGAGTACATTCCTCTCAGGGAAGGGAGCAAGAAACTAAAAATGAAACCTATAAGCCAAGGAGGTGGTCATGGCCTCCCTATGGCTTATTCTAGTCTTACTTTATAAGAGAATTCCTCCTTTGAAAGATTCCATGAAAACCACTGTATTGGACACACCTACGTCCTATCTTTTTTAGAATCCTATCTTTTTAGGTTTAAATGGAGAGGCTTGAAAGACAGAGTTCTTAAGCTAAGAACTGTGTCCCAGAATACAACATATTCTGGATCACTTAGGGAAAGGTTTTCAATGCCATATTCCATTAACAGATTTTAATGGCATGAAGGCAGTATCTGTGTCCTGGAACGACAAACACCGGGAATGCATCTGGCACACTGAGAAAGGTCAAAATGGCACAAACCTACCCTCAAGAATTTTTTTAAAATAACTTTTAATTTCACAAATTTCTTTCTTTCCATAAGAAAGGTTTCTTCTGAATACCAGTGTCTAATGTGGCTATCTGAAAAGAAAGTCTCTGATAAATAAATTAGTTTAACTGCATCTAGATTGTAAATTCTGTATCCTTCTCAGCAGCATTTATAAATAGGTACAATATTTACCTCTATGCAAATGTTTGGAATATTGTGGTAACTTATTTCAGATTTTTAAAAATAGACTGAATATTTTACTAGTGGCTCAGTTACTTCAAGAACTCTGTAAAAGCTAGAAAGTGGTATAAAGTAATATTTTTGTCCCATTAGAATTGCTTATCTATCCTTTAAATTCTTCCTTACACCTGGTATTTAGGCTGCATTTTTCTTTTCTGGAGATAAAAATACTCATCTGTCTTAAATTACCATGTGAACTACTTCACTTAATGTTTTCCTTTACCATTTGTCTGGTTTGGAGTTTAATCATCACAACCCTTCTAAGGCAGGATATGTTTTTATACTTGATATCATATTTAATAGTAAAGTCATAATAATTTAATAAAATCTAAGATGATAAATGTTAATGTCTCAGAACAATGTGTCTTAGAAACTGCTCTCTGCAAGACAGCATGATAAGGATTATAAATTTATCTGTCCCACAATTTAAATACATCCAAACTCTCAAATGCAGAACAGCAGTTCGGGGAGTGATGAACTATATCATGCCTAGTTCAAACTTTAGAGGGAATGCAGTCAGTCAGCTGGTAACTCATCAAAAAGCTGTTGTTAGAAATTCAATTCTTGAGAAAGATGCTACCAAACTGTAATAAAATCAAACAAGAACTTGGTTTTATACTTCATCAATAAAACAGTATTTCTGAATCATATCAATATCATGTGTCAGTTCAATCCTGGAAAGTTGAATGGAGAAGTACACTACAGGGACAAGAACATGCACAGTTTCCATCTTCCAGAAGTCACTTCTGAGGCCCCTGTAATGACAGGAGTTTTGTTAGGTTGAACTCAAATGACACCAAAGTGAAACACTCTTCATACAAGGAAAGGCACCCTCCACCCCATTCTGCTCCCTCAAGAAGATCCTTGCCAGCTTGACCACTAAAACAATTTTCATTCTGACTTCAAATCAGTGCAGCAAAACTAGAATCCCATCAAAGCTCATCTCATGGCCAATCTCTCATCAGAGAAAGTTGGAAGAATGAAAAATATTTCAAAAATGAAATTATACTACCAGAAAGGAGTGAAGAAAACAATAGATTTTTCTCCTCTTCTTCAGGCAATGATTGGAAACTCAGAAGCATGTGATACATTAATTAAATACAACAATTAAATACAATTACTACTGAAAGCTCATGATCCAGCAAGAGATAAAGAACCTTATCTAATAAGTAGGGTATGGGTGGGGTCAATCCTCTGTCCTTGCACATATGAGCCATAGAAGCCCTTGGAGCCCATACTGAAACCTGGGCTTGAACAGACAGTTGCTTTTCTTTCCTGGATGTGCCTGATACCCACAGGACAGAAACCATGCCAGTACTTAGCTTTTCCTTTTGCCTCTGCCTTTGTATCTCATTGCCAGCTTTTCTGGCTTTATTCTCTTTTACTTAATAACTTTACAGCAAAACTTGTGGCACTAAACAATTCCTGACACAGCTGTACATGGAGAGCAAACCTTCCTTTACTGCTCTCACAAGAATGACAGAAAATCAAATGCACAAAGCCTCATTTCATAAGCTTTGCTTTTGAACTTCATGACCATCTCTAGCCTGGTCTAAATTTACAAATCTTCATCTTGTAAGCCATTAAGAGTTCTTGCACCCATTACTGTGCAAGTTCCAGAAGTTCATTTTTTTGATGGCTTGAGAACTTCTTTCAACTTCCTGTCTAAATGCATTATTGATTAATTCATATCCATCTGATCTCATATTTTAACTTTAATTGTTCTTCTCCCTATTTGCTATTTACCCCCAAATGTATTTCTAGAAAGTAATCATATCCTCTCTGAATCTTCCTCTTGGTCAGCCAAACTGAGCCATGTTCTTGTAATCTCCCCTCAACAGACTTTTTTACCATTCCATTAAAGGTCCTTGGAGACCCCTCCTGGGTTTGTTCCAGTTAAAATTCACTTTTTTTCCAGTACAGAAAATCAGTCTGATACCAGTAATCTAAATGAGATGTAACAGTATTTTGCCTTAATTGTATCACTATTTTCCAATATCCAAGGAGAAATCTAGGTTAGACATTTACAAGGCCTTCTTCACGGCTGAAGAATACCACCAGCATTTATCTTATTAAACACAGAGGTTTAACTTCTTGCATGCCTGCTGACCAGTGAGCCTCCAGCTCACAGCAGAAGGTCCAAATGCATGACTTTGCAGTCATTTTTTTTTTTCTTGTGATGATTTCTGCTGTCATGTCATTTTTCCTATCTCACAGGTGGATTCTCCTCAATATTACTAATACCTCCTAACTTTCCATTATCTGCAAATTTCATGAACACAAACTGGGTTTTGAATTAGGATCATTAATGTGAAATGAGTAAAGAGAATCAGCCACAAGATGAATTTTGAAAAATACAATCAATCAATCCTCTGTGTTTTTGCAACCTCTCTTTCAAAAAACTTCACTGCAAGTCTTCAGATAGCTTTTTATTCCAAATCATGTCCTCTTCTGCTTAAATAAAGATTTCCATTAACACAGTTTCAAATGTTCTGCTTAAAGCCAAATATATTGGGTCCACTACACTGCAATTTTTGAAGAAAACCCTTATCCTATCAGAGAAAGATGAGGCTTGTCTGACATGATCTACTTTTGCTAAAATCACCTCGTATTTTATCCCATTTTCTATTTACCTCTACTTCCATTATCTTGATTGCTCTTTCCTTTCAAACATTTTCTAAGACCTTGCACACCATGAAGGTTAAAACAACAATCCTGTAGCTTTTTCCTCTCTTTTTAAAAACAACCAAATTTTGATATATGCCAATCCCATTGTACCACCCTAGAATTGAAAGATTAACTAAAAATCCTTGCTAGTGGAGTTGCAATTTCAAGTGCCAGTTCTTTCTGGTACATAATACGGGTTTCCTGTTTTCTCAGGTAAGAACTCTAAATTTTCTATATTCTTATACACTGGCAATAATTCTATTACCCTATCATTATTCCCATAGAATATACTATCCTTGTCCTCTGACTGTAATTACCTTTGTTCTCCATTTAATTCTCAAATCATGAAGACCACAATTGTGCCTTATAAAACCTCTTTTCTTATTTAAATACAGTAGATCACCAAAACAACAGAAGTACATGTTTTCTATTAGCACTATTGTTAATGTGATATAAGAAATAGTCAATATAGTATAAAAGAACATAAAGGAAACTCCATGAACCTGATTTGGCTCAGTGATATTAGAAGAGTATCACTGAAATCAGGAAAACATTCACAAGAAGATATAATTCCCACCACTGCTTCCTATTAGAGGCACCAAGATTTTGCAAATTTTTTTATGTAGAGTGAATAAAAAGTTATTACATTGGTTCCATTTTTTATTTCATGAAAGGAAGATGAGGAGAAAGATGTTGCAAAGGGAAATGAACATCTAAGTTTTATGCCATGAAATTTTATCAGACAAAAAATGTATACCACATATAAAATGCAAGTTTACAGTCTATAAACAGAAGATCACATGGATTCACTGGTTTGTTACATTTGCTTCTTATTTTGTATCACTTTTTTACTATTACTATTCCATGAGAAAAACCTAAGTTCTTCCTGAGGCAGAGTATGTGAGAAAAAAGCCATCCCTATGCCATCATATGCATCTAAGAACAGGGAAGAAATCACTAAAATTAAGTTCTTATTCTCTTTTTATTCAGAGAGTTATGACATTTCTTCTATCTGCATTTTCAGTGTACAAAAATAAAATGCAGAAATGTAGAATTCTCACAGCTCTTTCAGTCATAGTTTTCCATCATCCTTGACACTGGAGAACCATGTACAAAATTCAGAGAAATGGCATCTCTTTTCTTTCATCCCAGCATCTCCAGACTCCTATCAAGCTCTGCTCAGCCAACTTAGGATGCTTAGACAAACAAGGTAATGATCAATCTGACAATTAGTTAAACATAATACCCTTTAAGATTTCTTCCAAGTTAATCTAAAACAGAGCAACGGAAAAGAGAAACTGGGTCTAAATAATTCTTTTGAATGCAGAAACGGACCCTAAAAGTGGGATTTTTCTTTCACAGTATTTTTAAAGCACTCTATAGCCATCTCAGAGAGACCTGCCTTCAGGATACTTTCTTCCTATTTAGCTGCCTTGGCCTCTTTCTTATTCCCTTCGATCTCACTGTTCCCATTAAACTGTCACAGATATTACAGATACAAGCTTGTAAATAACAGCAGTAGTTTTGTTCATGTACATTCCTTAGAATAAGTTTATAATTGCATGACCACATAGTATTTCTATGGTAGTATTCCACTGCTCTATCCAGGCAGTGCCTTTTTACGCATTATCTGTTTTCCACGTGACTTTGAACATCTAAGAACATGTAACTGGACTATTTCATAACAGTTTGGAGAAAATTTGTTCAGGAAGTCTACATTCTGTTTTGCCTCCTCTGAATGCATGACTTAGAACTTTAAAATTCTTTTGACATATTTTTGTTAGAAATATGCTTTTTTTCTCCAAAGTTATAGTTCAGAAAAGATTTTTAAAATCCTTTAGTGAGATCTCTAGCATATCACAGTCTATTAAATATTATCTCATACTAAGGCTACTTACTTATTTTTTCACAAATGCAAGAAAAATAACCCCCAGTACTGTTTTGGTCTGAAGGTTATTCATATTTTTTTAGAGAAACTTTCAAGTCTTCATCTTAGGGGTTGAAGAATCTCCATCTTCCTCTGTAGTTCAGTCCATCTGAAAATGGACTGAAAAAAATTTTGAGTTTTCGTCCTAATGTGGATTTATTTGGATCCAGGTCCAAAACCAAAGGGTTCTACTGTACTATGCCTTTCTTCCCTAAAATCAATAGCTCTTTAAAATGTCAGATTTTCTATACAGGAAAGTATTTATACATTGTAATCAAATCACTTCTGAACAATTTCTCTCTCCCTTCTCTTAAAAAAAAAAAATAGGCAGACCGGGCTCTTCAGTTTTCAAACTACAAAGTAATTCTCCACAATTATTTCTGTAGCTGTCTATCCACTCAAAATGCTCACCATTCTCTTCAAAATGCAAGTCTCATATTTACTCAGGATTCCAGCACCAATTTCATATGCAAAATTTAAATGACTTCTCAAGTGGTTCATTTCCAATTCAATTTACCTATTTTTGCCAAATTGTTACAGTACGAACCAATGTTGACTCATTTGTCCACTGTAACCTTGAAATCTTTTTCAGAATCTCTTTTCTAGGAAACAACTCCTCTTCCTATAGATGAACAAACAGCATGTTTTCTGCTCATAAAGATATGATCTTGCTTTTGTCAGTGTTACAATGTAACTTCCTTTGAATGGCCATAACTTACTCAACCAGTCCAAGTGGTCCCGTAAGACTTCCCTGGCATCATTCACTATTCACTATTTCTCCTATTTTTATATTACCAGCAAATGTTACCAAATGCCCTTAATAACATTTATTTGTCAAAGTAATGGGGAAAATAGGGATTATCGTTAGCCTACTAATAATACACGTCAATCCTTGTGCAAGGTAAACTCTGTTCATTATTAACAACTCTCAATTAACATTAACAACTCTCAATTAACAACTGCTTTTTTGTCTTCCAAGTCCTTCAACCAGAGCAGCATGTACCTTGTTAACACTGTATAAGGTTCATTCTTGAATTAGGTTGTTTTTGTTAGTCACAGATCAGCTGCCTTATAAGAATCTATATATATTTTCTCTACAAATTAGTAAACATATAAATGTCAAACAGACTGACTAGACTGATTTTCTGTACATCAGCTTTGACTGGCATTCATTATATTTCCATTCTTTAATTCTTTTTTTAAAAACCAAATTCTTAATAACTTTTGATTGTATTGGCATTGATTGATGCCAGGGTAACAGATCTATAATTACTTGGGACAGTCTGCTTACCTCTCGAATGCAAGCATAACCTTATTGCTCTGCCAGTGTCATGGAATAAATAATTAATTAGGGGTGAATGCAAATTCCATCATGTGGACCTATGTTGATATTCTGTAATAACAGGGTTCTAATCTTTAAATTCTTAGTACATGCTGCTGTCAGAGTCAGACTGCACTAATAAAATCCCCAGTATAAGTGCAATATAGGTCAGAGCTTAGAAGCGAGTAAGACACATTTTGCCAGTAGATATCTGATATATTTTATGATAGCAAAAGAACACCAGGACTCAGGTTTAATTACATGTTCTGCTAATTAAAGAACTTCCTTCCCTCCTCTTCTGTTTACCAAGGCCAGCTGGTGCTGTGCTTCTTATGTCCTGACAAATATTGTACCTCTACCTGACCCATGGCTGTGTTTTCTACCTCATTCTGTTTTAAGTCAGGCGGCTTGTCTTATCTTCTCTATTCCCACTCTTAGCAAGAGGAAGCAGCTTTAAGATGCAAGGAAAAAGCTTTTACCTGTTTTCCCTCTGGTACCCCAGAATAACAGTGTATGGAAAAGCCATGGTCCATGTTAATCTGTTCAGAGAGTTTTTGGAAATGGACCATTTCTTCTCCCTTCACAAAGGGGATTCAGCAGGAGGAAGGAAGATGAGTAGAGACAGAGAATGCTCAGGGTATTTGGCAGCTGGATTTTGACAAGCCATTCCAGAATACTGAAAAACTGTTTTTCAGAGATTAACTGTTCAACCAAATAAATCTGAATCACCAGACTCATACTGAGCTTGCTGAACAGAACTGTATATATTTTGCAAAACTGACATCTGTCAGATTATGAGTATCTATTCACTGTGATTCATCTCCCAAATTTCAGTCTTTTGACATAAATTGTGGCATCACTTCTTCCCATACATGTCATGTACAAACTCTGTTAGTCTTAAAAGAAGGAAGAAAAGTAGGCTTAGAGTCTACATTCCACATTTCTGTAACTTTTTCCTAATTTAGACAAAAAACCAGGCAACCATATGAACAATCAATGATGCTAAATAATATTTCTAATAACAAAAAATCTAGAAATAATCAAAGAATATTTTTTTCTCCCTGTGTGGCTCTAGCTGTTAATTAGATGTGCCATTTTTTCCCCTGTGGCCATAGTTGTAGACTTGCATGCCCATAGAATTTCTATCTGCCAAAACCACATTGTAATAGCTTTTGTAAATGCAACATGTCTGTAAAAAAAACCCACAACAGTAAAGTCTGTTGTGTTTTGACCACACTTTGGGCTCAACACAAATTTGAAAGCCTGTTTTATTTCTTATCAAAGTATAGAGAGCTTTTAGATCTGATGTCCTTTGACCAAAAATTACATAGTAATGCTTGGATGCTGCAAAATGGACTTAGAGGTGTTTTTAGGTCACTCTGTGCTATACAAGTCATCTTTCTGTAAATTAAAATCAGGTCCAAAATTTTGCACAGAGTTCCTCTGAATGTTGTTGAGAAGGTGCAGCATCAATCCTCTTTTTTTAATCAAACAAATATGAGATAGATGATTGCAGGAAAATCTTTGAACTCCCAAAATATGCCATATGATGGTGTGAAATACTCCATTATTTCACAACTGTACTATCAATGTATACTGAACGCCTACCATAGAAATGTTTAAAGTGATTTTAAATGTAAATAGCTTTTTCTCCTGATTTCTGTCATTAGAACAGATGAAAAAATCCCTCCTCTGGTCTTCTTTTGAACTAGTAGGCAACATCTATACCAACCTGGACACAACATTCTTTGCTTTTCTTTTCAGACACAAAATCAATAGCATTAAGTAGGAACCCCTTTTTCTCTATGGATACTTGTGTCCATTATTGGATCATTTCTCATGTGCAATGAACCATCTGCCTTAATGTCAAAGTTGATTCTTTTAGTTGTACCTTTAATTTTTCTCCTCTGTCTCTTCACTTGTAGTATCTAATATGAAACCACAAATTTCAATCTGCCTGAATGAGAGTATTCAGGGCAAAGTGCTTCAATCACTTTCAAATTGCTCATTTTGTGCTACACTGAAGATGATGTTTTTAGAAGAAAAGAAGATTGCAACTTTCTAACAAGTTCAAGACTTTGACTTAATTTCTTTCTTTTCTTCCTTTTTTTTTAAGGCGCAGTCACCAATTGATCTGTCATATTGTGGTTTTCAAAGATGAACTGAGAATGCTCTGAAAAGAATTTGCAGTTGAAGAGCTGCAGGAAAACCTAGGGTAGGGAATTACATTTTCATTGTGGCTAACTTTCAATGACACTGAAGATGTCTCACTTGGAAGATCATCAAACCCATGTTTTCTCTTCTACTTCAACAGACAACGCTTCATTCATTTGATGTAGAAACTCTGAAGAAACTAATTTTCATTTTGAAATAAGTGTGAATTCTTTTTATCTTGATATTTAACAACTCTTGACAATGCTTACATTTTACCTCAAAAAAAAAAGCTGTTTTCAGAACTTCAGTCTTTCCAATCAGTTTTTCCCACCAAGTCTTTTAGTATTCCCTTTCTCAAACCAGGTTAAAATAAATGGAATTTTAGTTATAACTACTTGTAATAACTATTTGTTGTATTAATAAAAAAACTGCCCCATTTACTAAAAATAACATAAAATAAAAATAACCACTTATTGGAGATAACACTCTAAAGAATGGAAACAAGATTTGCTAATCATGATCTTCAATGATTTATCTCCCACTCATTTCTAGCAGATCAAATCCATCCTTGATTACCTGATACTCTTGCCACTTTTCTCCTTCACTGTATCTAACATTTAGCTCCATCTCTGCTCTCCTGTGGCTAAGAATATAATAAATTCCACCCATAAGGGTGGAAAAACATTGGAAATGGAAAAATGAAGATGGCTTACAGTTGGTGGGTGACTTTTCACTGAAAATGTGTAAGCTATTTTTGGTTTAAATATCAACTGCATATAAGCCTAATAGTTTCTGGTCCCAACTTTAAATGGATACAGAGAAGCTCTTTCTGACAGTTGTATTACAAAAATCAGAATACCTCTTTCCTTTTCACAAAATGTTATTGTAGTGAATGCTGAAAGTAAATGCTGAAAAGTGTTTGGTTGCCATCATCATTGTCTAAAAAGTATTTGACACAGACACAAGATTGAGTCAGCAGAAGTTGGAGAACAGCAAATTTTTGACATAAGATGCTACTGGAAAGTACCTTGAAAGCTCATCTCATCTATTTACTGTCCTGATGCAGGGCAAAAGTATCAGGAACATTTCTGAGCACAGGTAATGTGAACATAACAAACCACAGTAACAGAAATTTGACATCATCTCTTCACAAAACATGCCTGTGCTTCATTATTTCTACTTATTCCTCCCAATATCTAACCTGAATTTCTCTGGCTGCATTTTAAAACTCTTATTTCTTGTCCTGTCTATGCTGAACATGGAGAAAAATTATTCTCCTTTCTGGGGTAGCTTAGAAGCCTTATCTAAAGACATGTTTCATCTCAGACTTTTCTCATAGACTAAACACCATCAGTTCTTCAAATTTCCTCATAAATCAAGCTTTCCTGCTTTGCTCAGGAAAATGTGGCATATATATGCTATGTAAAGATGGTCAGAAAACCTGCTGGGGTCAAGATACAAAACATTTATTACTGCCCTTCTGTTCACAGATCTATTGGCCCAAAGCACGAGGAAAACAGATCGGTTTGATGAGGGCTGTTCTCAACAGATCCATTCTGTATGTCAACCATTCCTTTGCTGTCTTCCACATGTTTACATATAATTCATTTTATTACTTGTCCATTTTATTTGTTCTAGCATTTTTTTAGGAATTGCAGTCAAAGTGGCTGATGAAAAACTCTATGGCTTCTTTTTCATCCTTTAAGCATTACATTTTTCCTTTTTCAATCTCTTTGAGCTTTAGCAAGTATCTCCTATGTTATCAGAGATGCCTGTTGACAGCTTTAAATAGTTCTGGCCAATGCTCTTAATAACAGAGTCAATTTTATTAGTCTGTAAGATCATGGTCCTTAGTTTTTCATAATAACTATATTAGCCACACGATTACAGCAGACTTCTGTAGTGAATACTGAAACAAAAAGCATTTAATTAATCTGAGATGTTACTAGTTTTCTCTCTCAGTTTAGTATGGAAT
This sequence comes from Emberiza elegans, assembly GCA_024865655.1. Taxonomy (NCBI): domain Eukaryota; kingdom Metazoa; phylum Chordata; class Aves; order Passeriformes; family Fringillidae; genus Emberiza; species Emberiza elegans. Next base: position 48,609,377 of record JALJVW010000139.1, on the reverse strand, counting down.
GGTTTCTCTGTCTTTCTCTTATTCCTTACAGGATTCAAGTAGAAACTCCATAGTCATAAACTGTGATGTCCTTTATAAAAACAGATTTTTTTCACTTGGTCACCTATAAAAGGTTTCTTGCTCTTCCTAATTATAACTTCTTCTGTGCCTTTTTCTTTTTGATTTATGGCCCCACATACTTATGGATTCCTTTATATTAATCCTAGTAATCTCACATAATTTTCATTTCCTGTATGACTCACATGTTTGAGGTCAATGTATATGATTTAACCAGATGACTTCTTGCTATATACTTGCTATTCTTTCCTTGCATTTGGATCATTAAATTCCAAAGAGTATGCTTTCTGTCAGGAAGTGCTTAATTCCTATATTCCTTTAAATTTCTCCTCCATGACATGTGATCTCCCAGTATCCTGAGTTTGCTGAAGTCTGCTTTCTTGAAATCCTTTTTCTTCTACTCTGCTGTTTCTCCCTCCTTTCCTTCAAAAGGATCATGGATACTTTCATTTCATGTTCACACAAGTTCTCTTTCACTCTCATGTTCTCATCCACATCCTGTTTAGCACAAAGCTGCTATTCTAACATCTCCAGTTGCTTCCTCTACTTCTCTGCTTTCTGTATCAAGGCTGACACTACATATAAATATGTATTTATTTATTTATTTACTTGCTCTCTCACTGTAAGCTGTTATATTCCTTTCCAGTTGAAGTCTATATACACTTTTCCCCCCTGTTTTTATGAAGTTTCACGCCCTACAGCATTTGGCTAGTTTCTCAAAGAAAGAAGAAAACACCCCAAAAAAGTGCTACCCCACAAAATCCAAAACTGAATTCAAGCCTTATACAACAGGTATTTCTAGCATGGGATGGCAATGGAAATCTCCCTGTTTTTCCCACAGGTGTTTGTTTCCTCTTTCTGGACAAGCCACCATGTGTGCCCTCGTATTTCCATCAAAAGAGCCATTTTAACAATCCATTACTATGTTAGTTGAGTAGGAGTTTCATATTAAGAATCCCAGCTTTTCTATTTTACTATTTTCTGTTCCCAATTTCTACGTGTGAAGAAACATTTCTAGATTTGAAAGGCGAGCAGATCACTCAGGTTTCAGATTGACTGCGTAGACAGTCATCAAAGGAAAAACACCCATTCTCGTGGAACTGTTTATATTAGATTTTTCAATGAAAACCCCAAACTTTTCCCAATGCTCATTCACCATTGGGTTTTTTTCTCCTGACTCTCAGTCTGACATGTGGAGTTTGTTTCTATACGCTATAAGAGAAAGAGAATGGCACCTATACTCCAGATGTAGGAGCATTTATATACAGAAGAAAAATAGGAAGACTATTTGGTCTTAAAACTGGAAAATAGATTAGAAATCTCAAGTTATTTTCTCAGTCTCCTACTTATGCAGATATTGTGTTTATTAAGAAGAACATGTACTTTAAATAAAGTTATTCACTATTCTAGTGAAGACAAGAGAGCTATAGCATGAATCCACATTAATTGCTTGAAGTAAACTCTAAGATTAAAAACTTTTTCTGACGGTGACAGCGTCCTGGTGTGTGAACTTTGGCAACTCATTTATCTGTCCTTTAATTTTTGGTTCCCCATGTGCAAAATGACTTTGTCAAGAGTTAACAAATTCATACAGTGTTTGTCTTAGAGTATATTTATAAGCCAAAAAAGGTCCCTACATGATAAATGCTACAGAAAGCAAAGGATTTTTATTAATGATGCCCACTCAGAATGACACTTGCATCTTAGTGATACCTTCATCCCTAAAATCGCTAAAAGAAGATTTAAAAGCTTACAGAAAATGTTGAAATGAGGCAAATTTTTTCTCATCTCTGTAGAGCAGCAGCACTGAGAGCTCCAGCACACATCTGTCATCTGGAGGCCAAGTAGGCATTCCACAATTCCAGGAAATCAATTCCAAAGACTGTAGATTGTCAGTTGCTTGTACACTGGAGGCCATCCAGGCAGCAGATTAAATTGTATGAGAAAATTGTAGCAGGCTCTAGACTCCTTGTAATGGAGACCCTCAATGACCTTTCTGAGGACTTGGGAAATATGCTTTGAAATTGCCAGTGGGCCCTTCTGTAGCACCAAAACTGCATACTGAATTTCTCTTACTTATCACACAGGGTCATTTACAACTGAGCTGTTTCTGAAGAGGAAAAACAAATGCAAACCAGAAAAAACAGAAAATGTAATCACCATCTTTTCTTCTTTCAGAAAATGTACAAGGTTACCAGAGATGCATTATCTGTATAATCACAAAAAGAAAAAAAATTGGTATTTGTGAAAGCTACAGTATTTACCAGCATTTAATGGGGCTACTGCTCCTGGATCTTTCACCCCTGAGAGATATTGGCAGAATACACAAAACATTGGCCAGAATGATTGCTGATTGTAGAAGGTTGATTTAGACCAGTAACATCTCAGTTTTGTTGTTTTATTCAGACTGTTAACCACCCCCTGGTTTTTAGATTTTGTTTTTTCTAGAGTAGACCTCAACTATTCAAGCTGCAAATGCGACCCTTTCAGTGCTGCTGACCTGGGGGTTCAGGCTACAGTATGCAACTCTCCTTGTCACGAACAGAAAAGCTGCACATACACAAAGAATGTAAACCCCTTAAAAAAATCGATGAGCCACATGAAATCCTGTTTCTTACTTCTGACCAGCCTGTAGTTTCAAAAACTGGGGAGTTAACACCCCTGACTTCTACTTTCCCATTTATGAGTGACAAGGTGGGCTGGACATTTTATCTCACTCCTTAATAGTAGTTCTACTCTTTAGAAAAACTGCAAGGTTTAACATATATTTGTATTTTTAAAATCTATTAAAATAGATTTTCAGGGCATTTTAAGCAGATGGAATAAGTAGATGTATTGGTGTGGAGCGCAGTTGTGCTTCTCGGAATAGCTCCTTTCCATTCACTATGACATATAAACATGTCCTTTTGCTTTGCTAAAAGATCATATGGAATCATATCCCAAGCTGCCCATAACTTAAGAGTTTTGTGTTTAGCTTCAAAGCAGCTTTTAGGGCATCAGACTAAGCAAGTTTTTGGTCTGACAGCAAGGCTCTACAATCTCTGTGAGGCACATGATCAGAGAGGGAAGTGGTGAACAGGAACTGCCCTTACTACTCTCATGTTTTGTTGACTCTGCCACAGATTTCCTATACAACCTTGACCAAGTTTTTAAAACTATTTCCTAATTCCCTGTACAGTATTCTGGGGTAATAATTGTCCATGTCAGAAGTATCTGAATATAAATTTTTTGCTAAATGTCTTCCATGCTAAGATTTCTAAGTAATATACTCTTTCAAAGAAAATTACCTTTCTGCTAAAGAAGCAGTTGCTCTACTGATTATAAACAAACATTGTTTATATTTTTAACCTTGCTTTATCAGAGATATTGCTCTGATATATCTGTATGTTGTACCCTATGCTTTCACCTACACATCAGTACTTTTCTGCCCCTTATATTAGATATTTTTACAAACATTTTGATCAGCTATGGCACATTTGGTGCTAGCTACTGTAGAATTAGACCTCCTATGTTCTGGGAAGAAAAGATGGGGAGAAAGGAAGGGAGCAGCAATCCTTGTACACACACAAAAAGGAAATCTATGGGCTAAATAGCAGAAGAATGGAATGAAAGGCATATGAATATAAAGAGCAGATTTTCAAAGACTGTTTTAGCCACAGGCCTTTTCATGTCAAATATCTGGTGTATCCAGGCTGTAAAAAGCAAAGCAGGAATTTCTAGGATTGATTTTCATCCCTTTGACTCATCCCTTTCCTTTGCCCATTTGCTCTCGTAAGACAGGTCCAGAGCGTGCAACAGGAAACCAAGCAAAAACAATACAAGAAAAACGCGTTTTAATTTTAGCCACACAGCTGCTTCTGGGTTCTTTAAATACACTCCTCTCTAAGTGCTTCCATACACCAAGATATCCAAGCACTCTAGACAGGCTGAGTCTCAACTGCAAACTCATTCCACAACTAATCTCTGTCTGGCATTGTTACAGCAATCAAACCGAGTTGGTCAAATGCCCAGTTGGGGTAAACTGGGTGCTTATCCAAGGGCTCTCTGCTATGTGACTTGAAACGATGAGCTACAGACTCCAAGTTCTTTGGGCACAGACAAGTTTGTGGACAGGAATTAAACACAACCTCTTTTTTTCCTTATCCTCTCCCTCTGCAGATTTATATACAGCATAAGAAACCAAAAATATCTTTTGAAGGAATGCCTGTGAGTGACACTGTGCCCTAGTATAATGTGACAGGTGACCTATTCTCCTTGTTCCAGGCTGCATGTAGCCATGCTGTCTGGAAAACTACCTGGGGAATTTAAGGCCTACCAAGAGAAAAGTGGCAAATCTAAAAGCTCAGTCACATACTCAGTTCTTCATCTTGGGTTGTTTTTTTCCCTATGGTTTTTGAAGGTGAAACAAGCCACCTCTGAATTCCAGAGGTTTTTACTGCCATCATGTGGAGAATTTCCTTTAAAAAAGAGAAAAACTGTCTTCCCTGACAAGATATGATTTTTCCTGCCCTTGGCAAAACTGAAAGAATCTAATTCAGTCTTACATCTCCACAGAGCTAGTCCTGGAGTCTCAAATGCCGTAACATCTGGTAAATATTCAACTGTCCTTAGTACATTTTGCTTTTGCTCTATTGAAACAGTTTATTTGTTGGCAGAGCAGAGCTGGACAAGATTGTGACAGCCTGAGTATGCCTGTCATTTCTGATATTCCATTACAGGTTTCTTTCTCTGGTTTGCAGGAACATACAAGCACTTAATATCAATGCTGTGTCTCTTCATGCAGCAATGCTACAAAGAAAAACAATATTACAGCAGGGTATCACAGATCCAATTACATAAATTATCTTGGGATCAGAAATACACATTTTTCAGGCATTCCTATTCCCACTATGCAATCCTCCATTTTATCTAACCAGTATAACAATCACACTTGAGAAATCTGATAAACATGAAACTGTTCCAGGAGGTTGGAAATTTAGAGGGCTATATTAATTTTAATAAAAGAAGAGTATTTCTACATTCCAGGAAAGTCCAAGATTTCAAAAGTTTTCAACAAAAACCAATGACTGTATTTCAATTAGGAATGTCACCACATTTTATAACTATTTTGTTACTTTTTAATTCTGTACTGTACTGATTAATATTGTATTCACAAGGAAACGATGTAATTTTTCAGTGAGCTTTTCAGAGATATTGACAGATATTCCTTAAAGGTTCTCCCTGTATTAAGTCAATACAATCTGAAAGACATTACTGTCAGAACACTTCACACAAAGTCTGTTATTTTCCCAAAGACATACAAAAAGTGGTCCAATTTTCAAGACTGGTGACCCCCCCCAGTAGCTCCTCATAATTTCAGCACAACAGAAATCAGCCTTGCACATAGATTAGAAATCAAATTTATATCTTCTGTCCATTCTGCTATATCATTTCAAATAAAAACTGGGTTTTAGTTTCTCCCTGACCATAAGTTGCAAACAGTAATTAGGGACCTCAGCAGGGTCCATAAATGACTCCAGAACAAAAGCACATTTTAATTGATACTGACATTCCCCTAACAAGACTTCTTCATAAGATTTTCCACACCCACCAAGTGTAAAAAGTTAAAAGACCTTTTTAAAAGTTCTGAAGATCTGTGAAGTACTACCACCATGGCATCGCCTTTTTCCCGTGTCATAAAAATCTGTTCAGATTTGGCTACATTATAACAGTCACTGTAGAAATCAGCACTTAGCAGATTTTTCTTGATCTGCTCCCATAAGCTCTCACAATTCCTGTGGCACTGGACACAAACTGTTCAGAGTTTTGCTGTCAGTGCAGTGCAGGTTTCTAAGTTAAAGGTAAAATATATCCCACTACTGTTCCCTATAACAGGGGAACATACTTTGCCCTGCAAACCAAGAGACAGTTCTATATTTGGCTTTCAGATGGTTCTAGTAATTCGGAATGTTTCACAATCATACTGTCAGGCAAAGCTTCAACCACTACTAAGAGAACCCCCACACACCAGATTAGCCCAGGCATTTAACATAACAAGCCCACAGGGAAAGCAACTGAGTCACAGTGGCATCTGAGCTCCTCAGAAAGCCTCTATCCAGTCTATATGCCGGGCTCATGTGTCCATAGTGTGAGGCACAGCACAGGGCTGGATCAGTGTTACCACATCATATGATCTCCTACTGACTGGGCTGTAGGAAATGTAATCCTTCTATGTGCAACTAATATGCTTGGTCTTTAATCCTCTGCAGCACAGGTCTGTACCAAAGGTTCAACATTCAAGTTTTCTTCTGCATGAAGTCCATTTTTTATCCTTGTATATAAAGTTACAAATTCGTGCCTTTGCATTTGCTTGCAAAAATGATGAAAATAACAGGCCAAAATCTTTACCAAAACCATAATCTCAAACACAGCCATGTCAAATATAGTTCCCAAAAATTAGGAAAATACCGATTTGAGACCACCAATTCATCCTTGGTTCTGCTATGTTATACATTTATGATACCAGGATTTCTTTAATTACCTACTGACATTTTAGTGATTTTCTGCAAACAAAGTGTTATTCAGTTGAATGACTAAATGGTAATGGGAATAAAACATGTAGAGAATTAGGCTGTTGTTTGTAGTATTCCTATCTCGTATTAGTTGCCCTTGGTACATAAATAAAGAATCACAGACTCACACAATATTTTGAGTTGGAAGGAGACTACAAGGATCATCAAAGTCCAGCTACTGTCCCTGCACAGGACAGCCCCAAGAATCACACCTTTACCTAAACAAATTACATTATCCTAAAGTAAGATTTGGGACTCCTTATTGTAATCCTATGTAAATTAGACAAAGGCCTTTTCACCCCGAAAAAAAAAAAGTCCATGGGCAGTCCTTGATTGGACTAAATTTGTCCTTCTCGATGTCCTGTAATCCAAAGAGACTCATGACACCCAGTGGTTATTACAAGAAACGCAGGCATACAGAAGCCATGAAGAAGTTGAAGATGCTTATCTCAGTGCTGAGGTTCACAAAATTAAGATGCAACTAGAAGACACTGGACAAGTTACAATCCATACTAAAGAGTCTGTAGAGATGGTCTCTACAAACCAGAGAACTCAACACTTACCAAAAAAAAAACTCCCAAAGCCACCATCAACATCTGAAATATAAACCCAAAAATTTTTTGAACACTAGGAAAACATGACATCTAGCCTGCTTTGGAGCAAATAGTAGCTCTTCCATGGCAACAGTTTAAATCCTGTAGATCCTTCCCCCAGAAAAAAAACCTACTATAATGAGGAGATCTCCCTGAGAGCACTCCCCTGATTAAGCAAAGGTATCCTTCTACACCCTGTAGCTTTCCACAAACTGTATTGAAGAACAGACAGAGAGGATGACTGTGCTGGGGAGGTGAGGGAACACAGAAGGCCTTGCTGCTCTCCAGAGCACTCTGGACTGCTGCAATGCTCTGATGCTGCAAGGGTTAAAAGCAGTCACTGGGGCTGCTCTTTTGCACTGCTTCCCCAAATCCTCAGTTGGCCCAAAGTCTAGAAGTTGTAAAGGGAATATTAAATCCACCTTTGTTCTCCTCCAACATAAAACAGCGTAGAAGAGTGTAAGAGCATCAAAAGTGCTTTATTCTTGATATGCCAACTTTGTTAATCATTTGTTATTTTTAAATTACCTTCATTCTGCCTTGTTTTTAATTGGATATATTTATGGTAAAGATGAAGTTGCAGATGGATATAACAACATGAAAGATTTGTACTTTGAAAAGAATACATACCTAAAGTTGAAATTTAGAAGAAAAGGAGCCATTAATAAAGTACTTTCATTAGAGAAAAATCTTGTTAAGTCAACTTCTGGGTGAAATTCTATGATCTGTGACAGACTGCAGGTGAGAGCACATGTTCACACAATGTTTCCTGCCTTGATATTTATTAAAATATATTAATTATTAACAAAATACATACGTGGAATGTTCTTTCAAAAATATTTTGAGCTTTAATATTGTTTTAATGTCAAACAACACACTTTGGATGAATTAATTATTTTGTTGAGACCATGAAAACTTATGAGGCATCATTTAAACAATATTCTTCTATTTATGTATTAAAATTACAGAAGGAACAAAGATACATGTATTAAAATATCACAAAAATTAGACTGGTTCAATGAAGTGAGATGAATAAAGCTATTTATTTGCAAACTAACCTAATACAATATAGCACTTGTTAAATTGTATTTTGTCTGTGATAGCAAAACAAAGCAGAGAGTATATGAAGAAAAAAGATTGTTTTCAGACCTAACCTTTCCAGTTCAGACAGTGTAATATGAAACTACATTCTTCTGACCTGGCTATGCTTTACTTCCAAAGTTTGCCAAACATTTCTTTCTACCGCTGTCTTAGGACAAAATATTCTTTGTCCCACAAGCATTTATGAAGTCTATGCAACAACACCTTTATTAATTGTTCAGTAAGCACACATTATTTAACCACCTAATTACATAAAAACTTGCCTTTGTCACTCTTAAGCCATGAAAGATGATTTCTGCATCTTCTCCTGAAAGAAGATATTCAACACCTTTTTTTAATAAGTGTTGAAACACCTACACTGAATAAACATCCAGTCATACTTCACGCACATTCTTTTCACTCTTTTCCTGTTGTATGACCAGAATAAACAGGGAAGTGAACAAAAAGTTAATTCTTATTTGTCAAAACACTCACCTTTAGCATAAACAAATCAACCACTGTATAACATAAGGAAAAAGGAAAACATCCTGTTGCCACTAACTGTAATCACTGAATTCACACAGTAAATGAGACCTTGGATCAATGAAGAATCAAATAAAATGAAAAGGGAGAGAAGGGGCAATGACAGAAATATTATTTAAACTACAAAACCAGCATATTTGGAGGAGGAAGAATTTAGATGATGTTCAATATAAACCAAAGGTTTAAGTCAACTTAATTCAGGGAGAATTAGGGTGATAAGATTTCATTTGTTTAGAACAGAGGTTTACCTCGACTATCCAAGAAAACTTTTCTATTAAACAGTAATAACAGTGTTTCAGTTATCCTACCTGCTGCCCCTTGGAGGAAGGCGTGGTATCACATATTCCAGATCTGTTTTGAATCACCTGAACTGAACAGCAGGCTCTCTGTCCCAAACACAGGCCACTTGCTCTCTGGTGAGCTGTTTTCACTGAGCACCCACCCATACTCCATATCCTGAGAAATCCAGCCTCTGGGGAGGACAGTAAGGGTTGTTTCTGGGTACAAGGCAACCCAGGACCATGCCTGTACAAATAAGATGATACAACAGCATTCTTAGCATGCTTTTCCTCAGAACTCAAAACTCCTGAACAGTCAGGGATCCAAATCCAGAGTCTAGAGATCACACATCTCATACTACAGCTTAGATGTAATCAGAGCCAACTCTGGCATTTAAGTGCTCAAAAATACATCCTAAGAGTCCCTACTGTTCACTCACAGCATTTCAGATTGGTAGGACTGGAACACAACAGTGCCATATTTTTTAAAATGACGGTGTCATTTCATGCAACATCAGACATTTTTGTGCTGCATTTGGCAAGTTGTTTATGAAACTATGCCGAGATTAAAGGTCCTTCTCTTTTTCATTCAGGAATTTCTTAGATCTTGTTGACCTCTTCAATCAGCACATTTCAGGTTCTTTAACAAGACCATCATAACAATGAAAGTGTTTCTTTCCATTTCTATTTAAGGAATTAATTTTGTATTTGCTCAGGTTTTCCACACAGCCTTTTCAGTTTTCTCTAATGAAATGGCTTTCATGTCCAAATGCAAAATACTCTGACAGATTTCTGGGTGCTGGTAGCATTTATGGAGTTCTCAGAACAAGAATAGCTTCTCTAGTTTTTTTACTGAACCAGGGACTCACTTCCTCCTCTTTATTTGCCCTTGGTTTATATGCAGTCCATGTAAACCAAATTCACGTATTTTACACTTCCCAGCCATGTAAAAGTTGGGGGTTTTTTTGTTTTCACTCATGACAGGAAAAGTGATTCTTCTCCTGTGCTTGGCACTAGTGAAACCATACCTTGAATTCTGCATCCAATTCTGTGTCCCTCCCTTCAGGAAAGGACACTGAGGTGCTAGAGTCAGGAGAAGGGTGATGAAGGTGGTGAAGGATGTAGGGCACAAGTTCTGTGAGGAGCAGAAGGGGGTGTTCCAGCCCAGACAAAAGGAGACTCAGGGGTGACGCTATCACTCCCACAAGGAGGCTCGCAGGAGGCTGTAGCCACACGGGGTTTGGCCTCCTCACCCAGCAACCAGAGACAGGACAAGAGGACAGTCTCAAGCTGTGCCAGAGGAGGTTCAGGTTGGAGATGAGAAGGAATTCCTTCACAAAAAGGATTATTAGACATTGGAACAGGATGCCCAAGGAGGTGATGGAATCACGGTACCTGAAAGTTATCTAAGATTGGATGTAGCACTTGGTCTAGTTGACATGGTGGTGTTATGTCATAGCTTGGACTCGATGACCCAAGGCCTTTTCCAACCGAATTGATTCTGTGATTCCTTTTTTACCCTGTTTTCCCTCACTGAGACAAGTCCGAGACCTCTTTGATGCTGTTTTCTTCATATTTCCTCTCTCATTCATGGACTGAGAGAGGCTGCACAAACACCTAACCTTCTGTGTGGGGAAGAATTGTACTTTTTTGTACAGCATTCGGGAGGCGCAGCACCATCCCGAACTCCGGGCTGCGCTCACCCTGCCCGGCTCCGCCTCACGGAGCGGCCTCACGGCACAAACACGCCTCACGGCCCGCACTCCGGCCGGCCACCTCTGCGCATGCGCGCTCGGGGCGCGGTGGCCGCGCTCCCTCTCGGTGGCCGTGAGGGCGGGGCGTGCCCGGGGCGGGTGCGGCGCATGCGCGGCGCGGCTGAGCTGTGGGGGCCCCGCGCCCAGGTGAGGGGCGGCCCGGCCCGGCCCGGCTCGGCTCGGCTCGGCGGGAGGCGGCGGCCGTGGCCGTGAGCGAGCGGTGGCGGCCCTGGGGCACGGGACTGTGCTGTACCCGGTGCGCCTCGCCGTGTGGCGGGGCGGTGGCTCGGGAGCGGCAGCCGAGTGGCTCGGCCCGCCTGCGCGGGATCTCCTCGTGCCGCAGGAGTCTGGCGTGCGGGCCCGGGAGGCGGTTGGGTGGGATCAGCGGCACGGACGGCCCCGGATGACGGTGTGGGCGCCCGGTTCCAAAGGCGGTGCGCGGCGGAGGTCCTGCCCGCCGGGCCCGGGGGGCTGCTGTGGCCCGGGGATGAGCAGGAGGTTTCTCACGCCCATGCCTCGGGGGAGTGGCACTTCTGGTTTGTTTATATTCGCTTGTGGTTGTAGTGTTCTGCCTTTTTCTGTGAGAGAAGATGATGTGTCAGCCCTTCCCAAAGCTTCACTTGATGCAAAGCTGGCAGATGAGGTGTTCTTACTTTATTTCTAGCCCTCTTTCTTGTTTTGGTTTGAGGTGATCTTGGTTTTTTGGGGTTTTATTTTAGATTAGCATTTTTGCTTCTCACTTTCTTAAAAAAATATATTTGTTTTGAAAGGGGTTAAGTGATGAAAGCGTGGATCAGGACTTAAACCACTTCTTCCATTGCAAGGATAGCATCTAGGTTGCGCTTGTGTAACCATGTTTGTTCCATACCTGTTAGCAGGCAGGCAGGTGTGACTGAAGATGGAAAGTAACAGTGATGCAAGTAGCTACTTGAGGAATTTTTTTTCTGCTGACCATAATTTAATCATTCTTGTAATAGACGGTCATATTCCCATTTCAGAACTCAGTACTGGTGCTAAGATTCAGTATTTTGGAGCACGCTTCTAACAAAGTTGGCAGGGCCTGAAGAAGAAACTTGCATTTTGGTGTACATTATTTCAGAATGTCTGTTGCAATGTCATTTGAAGCAGCTTGTACTGCATACTGCTGCTCATGGACTGCTGGCCTGACTATGATGCAGATTCCTGTGTTCCTGTTTTTGTAATTTAAATATAAAACTTAACATTGAGACATAACTTCAGTGGGTTACTTTATAGGAAAATAATTTCTACAAATAATAGTAGAAATGATTTCTGCTCTTAATTCTGTCAGTTTTCTGTTAGCCAGTTTCTCAATTACCTTCTTTAAGGGAAGCAGAAACTTAGTCTTACCGGATGCTGCCTACCTTCAGAAAGCAGCTGAAGGTTGTGAGAAGTATGTAGTGTGGGAGGCCATAATGTTACTCCATTTTTCTGATTTTCATAGCTTTTAGTTTCAGCCTTTCAGTGTTTTCATTCTGGGTGTGGGCATTTCTAAGGCTCTGTCTCCCCTAGGAGTGTATTGCAGTGTGTGTTGCTCTTTTAGCAGCAGATTTCTTTAGCCCCCAGTGTGTTCACTGGTCACTCATTCTTTTCTCTGATGACTTACTCTACTCTTGAGAATGAAACAAACTGTGTTAGCAAAACCACAGCTTTGCAGGTTCAGCTGTATTTATTGTAAGAGCTTCACCCAGCACGACTGTCTTGTTTTGCAATTCAGCCCTTGGGATAACAAAGCTTTCGTAAGATAAATAATGCCATGAGTAATTCCAGTTCTTGAAACCAATGTTGCTTATGAATTTTTAGTTTGTTTTACCTTTTTGTGGTGGAAAGACATGTCCAGTACATTAGCTTTTGATCTGAATTTCATTCTTTCAGCATTTTGAGATATTTCTTAAAGTCTGCAGTTAGATTACTGGCAGTATAAAGGGAGATCTGCAGCTATCATCCATTGTTTTCTTATAGTGATGGAACTTTCTTTAGATTCAGATAAAGTCCTTTTTTTGTTCTTAACTGGTTTTTGCAGTTCCTCAATGGAAAAGGTGTTAAAAACTGCCCAGGGCACCATGGAAACACTCAGACAAAAGAGTCATCTACTGACACTGGTGAGGAATTGTTGGGCAGAGTGAGGGAAATGAAGAGCTTCAACCATCGCTCCAGTATGGCAGCAGCAGAATCTGACAAAGACTCTGGATATTCAGGTTGAGAAGAACACTGTGTTACCTTTTTTGTGTGTTACTGTGCTGAGGCTGTGCTTTAATTGGTGATGTTTAACAAATCTGAGTAACCCCTTCCAATTTGTGTCTCATTACCTTGGAGGGCCTTGCTATGCAAGATAAGTTTCACCTGCAATCATCTTACCACCAAAGTTTTTTGAAATGGAACATTACCAAATTACAAAGTTCATCCTGTGAATTTGAATGGCATGGGAATTTAGAATTAATAGAATAATCTTAGACTTTAGAGTCTAGAAGTGGAGATGTCAAAATTACTTTTTCTTTGCAGTGATGAATGAATTGTTGGATTTAGCTGCCCAGTGTCTCTTATGATCTGACCATATTGTCAGTAGAGCCTGATAAACCAGAGGGTAATGGTTACAACATCTATAAAATAATAGACATGTTGTGCCATTTTAGTACTCAACAAAACTGTGCAAAAATGACCTTTAAATAAGAAAAAAAAGTACTTCTATGAAAGATACCTGCTTCACTGGGTTTTAGATAAAATTTCAAGACAAAAATGCCTGCATTGCAAACTGTGGATGTGGCAATGCTGGAGCATGTAGTGCTTCCCTGTATCAGTTTTTAGACTAATGCAGCCTTCATGATACTATGCAGTCCCTTGGAGACTAAGTACAAAAGAGCAGAAAGTAATAGATTTTTGGGGTAGAAAATGTCTGTGTAAGAACTGACCTGAAATACAAAGCCTTTTATTAGCGGCTGTCTGACAGCTGTCATAGCAGCTTTAATTTTGTTGATATTACAGAACTAAACTTTATTGTTCTTTATTGCTACTTGGTTGAAGGAGGCATGTAAGCATGTTGCATGTGGAACAACTAACAGCTGAATTCTGCATCTGGCAGATGGAAGTTCAGAATGCCCAAGTGCTATGGAGCAGACGGACTCGGAGGATGTGCTGAATGCGCTGTGTTGGAATGCAGAGGATGGGCCTTGGCAATGCCCGAGGACCGCAAGCAGCTCCTTTCCTGCCCTATCTCCTATGGTTGTTATGAAAAATGTGTTGGTTAAGCAGGTAGGGGAGACATAATATCTTGAAAAATATTGCATGCTCTTAATTTTTTTAAAAAACTTTTTTCCTTTCAAAAAAGATTTTGTAATGTTGCTGCAGTCCAGAAAGAAACCTGGTAATTTAAGAATTTCTAGTATGATTCTCTGTTCTTTTGAGAGCTGGAATCACTAAGATGAAATGTGAAATAGAAAAACTCTGCTCCATCTCCAAAACCTCTTTGTTTCAAAGGAATCCCCCAAAACACATTTTCAAGAATGTTATGTGAATAGCACCAAAGATTAAACAGAAAAGGGTGATTTGCTTTTGAAAGCTGCTGTTCTTTTATTATTCAAAAAAGATGGTGAAGTAGAATCATAGGTTTGTTTCCTTATTCTTAGGTTCTAGAAGTGCTTCAGTGGGAAACACCAATCAAGAATGTTATAAATGAAAAAGTTAAATCCTTAGCTGAAGTTTGCTGTGGTACTTCTACTTTAAGAGTTGTTTCACTTGATTGCATATTATGGCTCACATTGCACCAATTACAGCCCCTATTTATGTTCTTCAGTATTCTTGTGATGTTTAGTTCCTCCAGCACATCTGCAAGACCCCCTGTGTAACTTTAACATTTAACAGAAAGTATGAGAAGTCCGAAGTACAGTCATATTATTAGACCTCGTGCTCTGTACTCACTCATTTGTGGAGCAGAGCAAAAGTTCTTCAATGCTTTTTACTAGAATACTTCTGAGAATACAGTGAGAAGGGGAAAAAAGAATATAAATCCTGATTATTTTTCTACTGAACCTGTTATGACAACAAGCAAGGCCTAATATTCCCTGTTGGTATTTAGCAGATTATGCAGTTGTGGGGGAGGTGGTTCTACTTCCTGAGCATTGTGCTTTATCTTGACAAGAAACAATTTTATTTTATAGTCACATTACTAGATGTGTGGACCTATTACTGTGTAAATAAATGCTGAAGTTTTTGTATGTATAGTCAGGAATAGCCAAGCTTCACCAAAGGCTGATAGCCTTTGGCCCAGAGTACAAAAATTAAGACATTACCTGCACTGATTCCAGAGTTAAACTCCAAGTTGTGTTGCAAATAAGAAAAAGCAGCAACTAATAATAAGTAGCTTAAATAGAGAGAGATATAAAAAAATCCATCCATATATATAAAAAAACCCTGGTAGTATAGGAAAAAGGAAGTTTGGCACGGAAGAGTTGGAGATGGATAAAATGTCCACACTTGGTTCTCTTGAGCAGTGCATCGTGATATCTAACTACATATGATTAAAGACAGTAATGTCAAATTGAAAAATCGTTAACTACAAGAAAGGAAAGCAACAAGTCTAGGTCAGACTAATAATGAAATGTCTTTCTGCCTTTCTTCATTATGCCTAGTTAGTTCAGATGGTCATCTTTTTAAAATTATCTTTTCAACAAAGCGCTCAGTTGGGCTTGCTGGACCAAAAACAAAAATAGCAGCATCCAGTTACTGCTGTTTATTTCTTCCAGTTTCAGTTTCCATCAGCATCGTCCTTCTGTCTTGGAGCCACTGTGATCCTCTACAGTGGTGGTTACCTGCTGGCCCAATTTCACAATGTAAACAGCTAACAGTAATGATGCAAAAAAAAAATCAGATGGTGATTAATGCCAGTGCTGATTGTGGTAAGGTTTGTGTAAGTGTTGTAAAAGTCTTTAATAAGTGGGAATGCTTTTTAGGCAAGCAACAGCGATACATCAATAAGTTAGCTTTCATTAAAAAATGCAAGAAAACACACAATTTGCAGAGTTAGTTAAATCAAAGTGGCCTTCTCTACTGAAAATGAGATTTTGAGTAGGGGAACTAGAGCAGAGTGCTATGTGAGAAGGAAAAGACGAAAGAACAGCGATAGGAAGAAACCCAAGAGTAAGATAAACAGTTACCACAGCTCTTTTGGCCTCAATGATTCTGGGGCTCTGTTGTTCTAGGTGCTGTTCAGCTGTGCAGTTAACGGCAACTTCTGGCTCCAAACCCTTGCTTTTTAAGGCTACATGTTCTGTCCCATGTTTGTGTAGCTACAGTATTTATATGCTTCCTCACTCCTTACATCTCCAGATATTTTTCTTTTGAATGTTCTTTCTTCTGTGTTAAGGTAGTAATATTTATTTTTACAGGTAGCTGTTCTGTACCCCTATTCCATAAGCATCTTGCCCACTGAACCAAAGAAACATTGTGTCAGAGTAGGTAATTGAATCTTATCTCCAAGTCTCAGTGTCCTAATCAGTGGGTAATACCTGCTTTTGGTAAGTTCCAAGTCCTTTACTGGGGGAATGGACTTTAGTAAAGCATGTTAGCGTTTGCCAGTTTAAAACTTATCAGACTGGTGGAAAGGATAGGATTTCAGATGACTTAATATAGACTAAAAATAATAATATATATTTGTGGTAGCTAAAAACTGTGCCTTCAGAGCAGGCCTGCCAGTTGTGTTCCAAGTTGTAAGGAATTGAAAAAGCAGCTGACAATATATTAGTGTAACTGTAGCAGTGATGGCTTAAAAAGATTAAGAAGTGAGATTTTGCTTTAGACAGAAATAGTGTCTCTTACTGGACCATTTGATATCTTTGGAGAAAAGCAGTCATGTTTTTGGCCAGAAGATCTCATGAAGATCTGTAGTAAGGTGTTGGAGGAAAAAGAGGTAATGTCTTCTAAAAATGGATGTTTTCCCCTATGTTCCAGAGTATGGCTCGTGGGAGGGAATAAAGCCTTGGGTGTTGTTCTTGAGATAAAATGCATTTGAGATTTATCAGTGCACACTGTTTCCCCAGAGGTACGAAGTTAAACTCCTCTGGGCTTACCACAGGCTTTTCTCCTTGCATTGATTGTTATTCAGCCTTTTTTTTTTCTGTTTTATAGTTTTAAATTTGCTGAAACTGTGTATTGTACTTCAAATTAAAAGGCTTCCTGAACAGCTGTTGTGTATCTTAAATAACCATTTCAAAATCTTGCTATAAGAATAGATTTGAGAAGATTTGAGTTGCTACCTTTCAAGAAAGAGGGAGCCTGATTTGTTCCTAAAATGTCTGTACAATCTTTCCTTGACTCTTAAGATATTTCATAAAGAAAGTTTAATTATTTTTCAGCTTTTTTGTGCAGTTGTACTTTGACCCCAAGTCTGGGTCGAACTTTTTAATGAACATTTTACAATATAAGCTTGCACTGTAATCCTCACTTAGGAAAGCATATATAAATTCAGATTGAATTGTTTTTAAATACATCTGCTGTTGCATAGTAAAATGATTATGGATTACAGCTGTATTTCCAGCGTTACACTCCACTGTTAGAAAAAGAGAAGGATGAGTTTGATAGAAAACTCTTCACACATTAATTGGACAGTATATATCAAATGTAGAAAAATA
The DNA here is from genome assembly GCA_024865655.1 of Emberiza elegans. Lineage (NCBI taxonomy): Eukaryota > Metazoa > Chordata > Aves > Passeriformes > Fringillidae > Emberiza > Emberiza elegans. The sequence continues at coordinate 48,591,880 of JALJVW010000139.1, read as the reverse complement.
GCACAGTCCACCTGTTTTGTTTAAATTTGATTTTATCGTCTTCTACAACACTTCTGTAAGACTTGTGGTTTTTCCCTGTTTGTGCTTCTCAGGGGAGTTCATCACAGCTCCAGTCTTGGACTGTGCAGCCATCCTTTGAAGTGATTCCAGCTCAGCCACAGCTAGTGTTTCTTCGTCCATCAATCCCACCTCCCATTAATCCTCACCCTGTTGGGAAAAAGAGAAATGACTCCACTAATTACCTGCCCATCCTGAATTCTTATCCCAAAATAGCACCACAGCCCTGCAAAAGAGATCACTCCTTTGATCTAGAAGAATGTCAGGAAACCACTTGCCATAAACGACTCTGCACAGAAGCACCCAAGATGGAGACTTCTCCTGGACTGATGAGCACAGGCTTGCCTACTAGTTCTTTTTCTCACCTACCAGTTAGCTTTAAGACCCCTCAGGATTCTAGCCAGCAAAGTTCTGCAGCACTGGTGACAAGTGGAAAACTGTCAACACTTCCTGGTTTTCATCGTGTTTCCAGCGATGCTCAGAAAGTGCCAGGTTTGACTCCCCTTTTGCCTTTTGGAACTCTGCAGGAAGCAAAGTGCACCCTTCATGAGAGCGAGAGTGCGTCACAGGCTGCAGTGCCTTCTGCAGTGTGGAGCCCTCCGTTGATACCAGAAGAGATTTGCAGCACCCCTGAGCTGCTCCTGCAGCAGCAAAGCAAGTGCAGGCGCTTTCAGAACACGCTCGTTGTGCTGCGCAGGTCGGGACTGCTGGAGATCACCTTAAAAACCAAGGAGCTCATTCATCAGAACCAGGTGACGCAGGCTGAGCTGGACCAGCTGAAGCACCAAACACAGCTTTTCATTGAGGCAATAAAGAACAATGCTCCACAGTCATGGGCAGAGCTAGAAGCATCTCTAACAGGATCTGATAAAGCTGATAGCAGCCTCGAAGACCCCACTTATCCCAACATGTAGTAAAAACGTGCGTAGCTGTTGGTCAAGTTATTTCTGTGCCTCTTTTTTCCTGTCTCAGACTTCTATTTGAACATTTTTTGAGTCCAAGATTTGTAAAGTTGCATTGCCATTAACAATTTGTCTTCAGAGCCAGCTGGGGGACTGCAATAGCATGGTGGGTTCCAGGCAGAATGGGTACTTAGTACTACAGTGTGACCTTGAATTTCATGCTGACTGTGTAATTCATTGGTCTGAAGAAGTTTGTATGTTCCCTGCATATTCTTGAAGTGGAGACAGTCATTTGCTGTGTTCTGGAAGCATCTTATTCCCATCTTCAGATAGTTGTTTCTGAGAGAGCAGCAGCAAAACAGGCCCCACTGTTGGGCCATCATCAGTTCCAAATAGGTGAAGGGAGTTGGTGTGAGGTGAAATAAGTCCTTCTCCCATCCCCTTCTTTATTTTTTTTATTTAGAGAAATTGAATAGAGAGGAGAATTTGAAGTTCAGAATATGTATTTTTAGGAAGCGGTTGCCCTAGAAAACCAGATGATGGGCTCAGGGTATGTAGAGATGAAAGGGAGGCAGAAAAAATGAAGTCCAGTCGTAGCTGTTTGAGACAAGGAAAAATGAGTCTACCAATGACCTTCTCCATTCTATTTCCACTGCTCTAATAGAGTATAAAGGAATGAAAAATTTGCTTTGCAGGGCAGTACCCTCTGACTTAGGGAGACTTAGCTGGTGGAAATCTTTCGTAGTCCTTATAGTACCACATGGACTTTTTCTCTGACAGTATGGAGGGTGGGCTGAAGTGGGTGTGCTTACAGCTAATGGGCCTTTCTGCTGGTGTAATTTGTATAAATATATGTTCAATAAATCTGTGAATAAAGTTCAGCAGCTGGTTAGAAATCTCCTACTGGGCATCAGTCCAGACTTAAATAGTATTTACTGAACTAGAAGAATCCACTCTGGAACTTATACTTAAATCTGGGGCTCCTTAGGAAGCATATCCCTGGATAATGGGAAACCTTAACTCAACATCTAAAAATAAATAAGGATGTTGAAGGTCTGGTGATAAATGTGTCATCAGGTACCATTCTGTTCCGTTTTCTTAGCTGCCTTTATTCCTGGGAGCCCTGATAAAGCTTTAAAACAATAAGGGCTTTCCTTTCTTGGCTGCAATGTAACAAAATAGGTTAGCTTGGAAATGCATTTGGAAAATTAGTTGACCTACATCAGGGCCAGGATAAATCCAGATTGTGGGCAGGATCTGAAAGTGGTCTAGTAAATTTGAACAGAAGTGTTAGCCTCTGAATGGAAACTGTAAGCAATGAACTCACAGTTTCTTTTGATCCTCAAAGCAGCAAGGTTTGGTATTAAGAAGTTAGCTGAAGACAGTCTTGGTCCAATCAGTCAGATGGATGGCCTGCTGCAGCTTCAGCTGTTGCTGACAACTTACAAGTGGGGTAGCTTGATGTGTCAGACAGACTGGTTTTTGTATTAAGTTTTAATAAATGTTGGTATTTTTGATTACTTTTACTATGTCTTTTTGAAATTCTACTGTTCTAGTTGGAATGTAGGTATTTTCTGTACTTTCAAAGGCCGTTGCTAGCTCTGAATACAGTAGCCTAAGACCTCTGTTATAGAACATGACCTTTTTGCTAAAACTTTACAGAAATTGACTGTGAAATATGAATGAAATAAAGTATGTACTTGAAAAGTTTGTGGATTATTTAGTGCTGTTGAACTGCAAAGTCCCTGGTTCCAAAGCATGCTTTAAATACAGCTCCCCAGCAGCATGTTGCCCATGTGGGAAAGTGCAGCTACAAAAGTGATACTATGATGTATCTCTCTGAAGAGAGTCATGTGAACAGAACAGTATCTATGAATTAAAGGGTCCTTGGGAGGAGCATCCATAGAAATGGGCTGTACAGAACTCTAAAAATACATTGTCGTGGGTGACCACTGCCATAGATCTGTCATGAACAACCTGGAAGGTTTTTTCCATCTCTGAGCTGTTGTCTCCATGATGACTGTACATTATGCTCACCGTCTGTGCAGGGTGAACTCCTACGCTGTGTCTTAATCCTGTCAGCTGGGTATGCAGAAGTTTGAAATTGTGAAGTAAGAATCTTAGCTACCGAAAGAATTACTGGAGTAAAAAATGTTACACTCTTCTCTTGAAGAAAATTCTCCAACCAAATCTGTATACCAGCTTTTCACCAAAACACATTTCTTCAAAATGTGGCCGTCTATACATGGTCTTTCTTTTGTTCAAACATGACTTGCAGGGAGAACTAGATAGTCATGTTCAAAACATGCAGCAGCCTCATGGCATGTGATCTTTTCCTAAGATAAAAGAAATTCTGTTTAAAGCTCTTACTTGACAGCAGACAGGACAACTTGAATCTCATTGCCTTACATCTAAAAAGGAGTGCCATCAATCAGGATAATTTTATTTCCTGAGACTAGAAACTCAGTTTTTGCAAATTTTATGTTCACAAAAGTATGGATACAATTCAAGCAGGAAATTCTCAGGTTTCTGTCTCTTCTGACTACCTTTTCCTTTACATGATTGAGTTTATCCGCAGTGTGTCACGCATCTTCACCTTTATTTCACCAAGACCAAAAAGGTGAATTCTTTCAGGTGCATTGCATCTGTCTTATTTTTCTTTCTCATGATAAAAACAGTCTGAAAGAAACAGTATACCCCTGTAGGCTTGGGCTGAGCAATCTCCTGGCATGCAAAATTTCTGGCATCCACTAAATTGAACATAGCATGCTGTTCCTGCTTTCATTTTCATAATTTCTAGTACAAAAATGTAGGGTCCCTTCCTACCTACACAATTTTACACCCTTGCTGTACCTAGGTGATGCTTCTTTCAGGTTGAGGTGTAATGCAGCCATATAATCCCAACTGTATTGCAGGGTCCTGTGTGTCCAAAATGCTCATGCCCACTTCTCTTCCCTTTGTAAATCTACCTCCTTTGAGGTATTTCCATGAGAAAAAATTAACAGTTCCAGTGTAATCTGATTCAGAAGGCAGAAGGAAACACCATGTGTTCAGTCTGCTCTCTTGCTGAGCAGATTCCAAGACTTCCTCAAATTCTTTGAACTAAAGCTGTTCTTAGAAGAAGTATCTTGCATTGATTTCAAAGCTCCTACAATTAAGAATCCACCGAGATTGTTTAAAGTATAATTACTTACTATTAAACACATGCCTCTTACATTGAGCCTGAATTTGTCATCTTTCCATATCCAGCTGTCAGATCTTTTGTCTTTTGTGTGCTAAACTGAAGTGCATGGTGTGACATTGCTGTTCTCACTGTAGGCATTTTCAAACTGAACAAGTCACTCTTCAGCTTTCTTTTTAAAAATAAGTAAATAGACTCAAGTCTTCTGGATCCTCTGTTCATAGCACTCTCCTTTGGATCCTTTACAATAATTTAAATGCATTTTTAATTGGAACACTAATATCAAAACAGGACTGCTAAAAGAATTGTATAGTAACAACTCTCCCTACTGCTCCTCTACCTCATTTTTATGAGTCATGGTTGCAACATCAGATTTGAAATATAAATAATCCCTGTACCTGTTGCTTCTGTGGTTGGTGAACCTCTATATGTTTCTACATTCCTTTGAATGCAGTTTGCAGCCAGAAAACAAAGCAAGCTGGTTGTAGGCAGTAGCCAGTTGTATTCATTAGTTTTCTCTGCTTCTCTCTTTTGAAACTTTTTCATCTTTAGATGAGATTTGAAAGGTAATTTTATCTTATATTTCAATTATTGAAAATAATATTAAATAATGCTATAGTAAAGAACCAATTTTTAAAATAAGAACAGACAGTTGTGCTTAATGGATGTCTGTATACAATTCAGAAACCATAATTGCAATATATTTCATACCAGACAGTTAATTCTGTATAAATCTGGCTTCAGTCTGTCATGTGGCACACTTTTAAATGCCCATCAGTAATACAAATACTACATGTGTGTTGGCTTTGTCTTCAACCAATTTTGAATTCTAGCTGATCAATATAAGGAGTCAGTTCTATCTGACCAGTTCTATTTCTTGTAAGCTTTATTAATTTCAATTAGTTTTACTTTCTATGTCCTGGAATGATCAAAAATTATGGGTTATTCCATTATTTTCTTTCCGTTTCCTGCTATGTCAATGTAAATCAGTCTACCTACTTACTGAAAAGCTGATGATGTATTAGTTCTTTCCTCACCTCAGCCCTCTGAAATCTTTCCTAGAAGTGGGAAATTCATTTAAATAGTATTGGTGATCCAGAGAGCTTCTTGATTAGCTCTGTCAAATTTTCAGTCACAACTTATTCAAACTTGCTTAATTTAAAATGCGTAATAACTGTTGTTTGAAATGTTCTGAATTACTTTTTGAAGTAAAAATCAAGCTACTCTTATGATCTGAGGGGAATAATACATCTTTTTTCTAATTGCTCAACAGGAATTTTTGTGAAATGCTTTTGTCATTGTGCACTGCAGCATTATAATTTTTATCTTGAACTGAAATCCTGCCAGCAAAGATTTCTTCAGCATCTCATACATATTAAGAAATGGAGGAAATGGACTTTCCAGGGCCAAAAGGGGAGTTTCATCAAATTCTTTATTGTTTTCTTCATGTTCTTATTGTGATTAAATTAATTTAGTTAATGGGAACTGAAATACTTCTTTACCATGCTCACTTAACACAATCTTACTTCTTTTCCGTAGCACTAGTATGGATTTTTTTAGGCCACGTACTTAGGCCAAAACTAAGAAATCCAGTAACAGACAGAAAACCAATCCTTAGTGGTTTTTAACAAATAGGACTGCTTAAAAAATCTGTATGTTTTCAGTGAAAAACTTGGGTGGTTTTTCTTGAAAATCAAAAAGTCTTTTGGCTGAAAGCTTAAGTGTTTTTCAGTGTTAGTCATAGCATTAATTTTTCTGAATCTCAAGCACTATGGAAATAGTCTGGACTGTGGGAAAGGGGGAAGATGTTATTTCTCTAAAGAAATTGGGTAAACCTTCATTTTCCTTCATCTGCATTGTTTTGGGTTGTTCAAGAAACAGGACCCCAACTTTGATGAGTGGTTCCACCACCTCATGCTGATGATGCAGAAGCCCACGTAGCCAATCAAAACGGCTCAGTTGTGTGCAGTGGCAGAAGAGACTAATAGATCCCAAGTAAGTGAGGATGAAACAGCATCTCCTGCGAAAATTGCTGGCTTAGTGAGTACGAATACCATTTGTTCACCTTAAAAATTCTAGCTTAAAAAGAAAATCAGTGGTTTTGTTTGGCATAGGACATTATGGTTCTGGATAGGTCCTGTTCTATATTTGGCAGAGGCAGAGCTCAGTGCAGTGAAGTGAGCAGCGTTTAGTGTGCAAAGTGTGAAATACCACTGGACAGTGGCAAAGCTGTTTTACCCAGGGTCAATGTTAGCAGTGCCTATTGTTTTGTGTTCTTGAAAAATATTGTCTCCCATGCAAATGATAATGTTACACCTATGCAAACATGCTCCAAAGGCAGAATAGGATAGTCTGTATCAAAGTGAACATAGTTTTCACTGTTCAACATCCTATCACTAACCATGCTTGCAGAGCACTTACACATTAATGCTTTTTTAGAACATTCTGAAAGGGGGTTGCTGAGATTAAATGTGTGATAAAGGGCCAGAAAGCATTCCAAAACATTTGATTGCAAACTGATCCTTATTGTGCAAGGATGAAAGTCTGAGCTTGATGGTAATCATCTAAATAGTGAAACGCCTCCAGATGCATAATGGGAGCTGCAGCCAACCCAAACTGGGACAGAGCAAAGCAAGTAACTGCACTGAGGTCTGTTGCTCTAGTGCTCCTGGTCCTATGCAGTAGCAGCGTTTGGATAGAGAATGTTTAGAGACTGTAGTTAAGACACATGTTGACATTGAGAATGAGATGTTGGTGCACAGATAAATCAACGGCCCTGACTACCTTCTAGCAGTTCAGAAACAAGCTGGGCAGTCTGAACATACACCTCATGGCCAAAGCCTCTATTTCTTTGAAAGACTGGGATGCAAAGGTCAAATTTGCCTGCATGTTAAAATTGTTACCCTGTTCAATTTTTTCCTCAGCCAAACTTAAAGCAGTGGTGTTAGGAGAAGCAGAGTGATGCACTGCCTCTGCCTGATCCTGGAGCCACTGAAGTTATGAGAAGGATAACTGCAGTTTCTAAGGCTTGTTGTTTTTCAAATTCCACTGCTTCTTCAGCATCTAAACACCTACCAGCCTGAGGCACTAGAGCCATCTGATGTGAAATGTGTATCAGTGAGTTTTGTTGGCTAAGTGGAAGATGGATGCCTTCCATTCCAGGGGGCAAGGGATGCCTTGATACCACTTTTCCTGTTTCCACATTATGATATCTGTTCATCTGCAGATGGATACCTCAGAGGAGTGCCACCTTCTTGCTTCATCTCACTGCTCTGGCAGTCAGCTCAGTAACAACCAAGTGCTCAGTAGCCACGCAGACATTCAGTATTTCATAAAATATAATGACAATAACAATAACAAGTCACTGCCTACCTCTCATATTAGTATGGAGAAGGGAGGAAAACACTCCATTGTCCTCCACAGCTTAGATTATCTTTGGGCATGCTTTTGTAATTTCTTTATTACACCCGGTTCTGATGTAAGATCAGTCCTTAACACATCATTTTTCAGTAAATGGGCTATTGCATCCATTGTAGACCCCTTCAAAATATAAATATAATTAAAAATAAGCCTCAATTTGCCTGAGATTGTTTTCTGTTTGGGATGAGAATAAGTATAGTAGCGCTCAGTTCTTCTTGGACCTTCATACATTTCCATGGTACCCAAGGTCCAGGTGAGAACTTCTCTAACTTAAGCAAACATAACAGCATGAAATTGATAATGGCGATTGTGTTCACACTTAATGCCCTACAAGTGCCAAGAGCACTGACTGTCTAACATATGCTTTTGAACTTCTTCCTTATTTTGAGATTTGCCCCAGTCTCTTTCTAGTTAACTCAAAAAAGATCTTGACAAAAATGCAATATTTACAATGTGTAGCATCAGCTCTCAGTCTTGCTTTAGAGATTACTATTAATGTTCCATATTTCCTTGGCATGAGAAAGTATTTGTTTTAAATCACACACTGTTGTCAATGCACTGTAATTTTCCATTGCTTTTCTACAGTCTAAATTCTCACATCAGGTAGAAGATAAAATGAGAGAACTTTGAGTGAGGGACTGGTTGCCATATGGCTGATACCTAAAATCTCGGCAATTTGGCAAGAAGAAAGTGGAAAAAGATGAAGTAAATTTCACAAAATTAATGCCATAAGTAGGTGGCAGCTGTAGTAAAGGAGAAAGAACAAAGGCAAGGGAAAGGAAAAGAATACTGAACACCAATGCTACCAAAGATTTTTCTCACAGATGTGTGAAAATAGATTTCAATGTAACTGTCCACACAGGAGACCAGTTTTCCAGGTTTCCTTTTAAAAATCTATTTTTAAGCACAAAGATTTTTTTGCCCATTTGATTTAGATATATAAGCTGAAATGTGTCTTGGTGGTGAAGAGGAACTAACTTGCTGCTTTCACTGAGTGCTCCTTCCTCTCTTCCAGCCAAAAAATATGCTGTAGTCTTAAATTTGTCGCTTTAATCTCACAAATCACACCCACCTCAAAAGCACTTGGCACTGGCATTGGTACTGCTGCATTAAATAATTCAAACAATAACATATGGCTGGAATTGACATGGCCCCAGGCTCAGTTTCTTGTTTCCCCTTGTAGAAAGCACTTTTATCTTCTCAGCTGTAAAATGAGAAAAGCAAAACTTATTCCCTATTCGAAAGTGCTTCAAGCTCCTTGTGTAAGAAATGGAACAACAAGTCATGGCTGTGGGCTACATGGTTCTGGTGCTAGATGTTCTAGAGGCTGAGCATTTGTATAGTTATACTAACCTACATTTTGTTTCATGTTAATAGATTAAACTACATACTCACTGGGTTAGTTTCCCTAATGTAATTCCACAAGTGAATGTAGAGACTGTTTTCTTTTAGTTTGGAAAACTGAAAGGAAAAAATATAGCTGACTAAAATCTCTACTTCTATGCCTATGCAGGGAAACTTTTATAAATATCTCAAGGTTGATAAGGCTGGAGGAAGGGATAGAGTGATAGCTGGCTGTGTGTGACACTAACAAAACCTTTTGTGGTGTAAACGGACATCTCTTGTGCCCCTACATCATGTATTGATTTATGCCAATGCATGTGAGTTTCCTTTCCAGCATGTAAACCTCTTCATGTAACTGTAATAATACAATATATGAAACTGGGGTCAAAAGTCTGGAGACGTATCAGATGTCGCATTATTCTATCTAAAAAGATACAATATTTGAAGTCAGAAAAATGCCCTCAATGCAGTCCTGGAAGTCATTGATTACTGCAGTCTAACCAGCATACCTGGAAAACACATGAGTAAAATGAAGGATGTGAGTAGTGCAGCTTCAGTTATGGGATTATGTCTATGCTAGAAGCTAAGAATATGCTCAAATATTTTCTCCTGGACCGGGATACACTTCTCTGCTACCTGTAGGACTGAGTGTTTTCATTATTGTCTTCATCTATGAAGCTTCTGCCCTGCTTGCTTTCATGTGTTTACATAGTTTGCACAATTTTATTGGAGAGATGTTGGGATTTGTCAGAGCCTAAGGTAAAAATGATCGGGACTTCTAAGTACTGACTTTTGAGACAGTATAAATTTCTAAAATAATCTCAGATGGCTTCTAATCTATCACAGTTCATTAATGAGTGGAATTTTTGTATGCCTTGAAGAATCTTTAGGGGCACAGTCTTGCCTCTATCGCCCCTGCCTTGCCTCTTGTGAAGTAAACTGATCAACATACTCCATTTATTTTTAATTGACAGCAGCTCTGGAACAATTATTAAGGTGACTGGCAACATGTTAAACGAGGCACTGTGCAAACAGTGTATGACAGTGTATATTCAGTCTGCAAGACCAGGTTTTGGTAGTGGAGAGGCTACAGAGTGGCTTCTGTGAGACACTGCCAGAAGCTTCCTCCATGTCCAGCAGAGTCAATACCAGGTGGCTCCAAGGTGTAAGTGCTGCTGACTAAGGCTGAGCCAATCAGGAATTATAGTAACATCTCTGGGATAACATATTCGAGAAGAAAAAAAAGTTGTTGAGCAGATGTAATTGCAGTCAGAGAAGTGTGGGGTGAAAATACATAACAGGAATGACTCTGCAGGACACCAAGTGGAGCAGAGGGAGGAAGTGTTCCAGGTGCCAGAGCCAAGACTGCCCTGTAGCCCATGGTGAAGACCATGGTGAGGCAGCTGTCACCCTGCAGCCCACAGAGGGCCACAGGGCTAGAGGGACCCACCTACAGCCTGTGGCAAAGACCCACAGCAGAGCAGGTGGATGCCTGAGAGGAGGCTGTGAACCTGTGGGAGGTCTGTGCTGGACAGGCTCCTGGCAGGGACCTGCAGACACATGGAGAGAGGAGCCCACACTGGAGCGAGCTTCCTGGTAGGACTTGAGACCTCGTGGGGACCCACGCTGTAGCAGGCTGTGCCTAAAGGACTGTATCCCATGGAAGAGTGACCCCAGTTCATGGAAAACTGTTGCCATGGGATGGACTTATGTTGGAGAAGTTTGTGGGGGATTGTCTCCCATGAGAGGGACCCCACATTGCAGCAGGGAAGGGACTCCTGTCCCTGGCTGGCAGCAGAAATAACAAGTGATGAACTGACCATAACCCCCATTCCCCATCTCCCTGCACTGCTCTGGGGAAGAGGAGGTGGATCTCAAAAAGAAGGGGAAAGAGGGGTGGGGAGAAGATGTTTTAAAAATTTATTTTGCTTCTTATCATCTCTCTCTGATTTTGTTAGTCATACATTCAATTAATATCCCCAATTTGAATCTCTTTTACCCAAGACAGTATTTGGTGAATGATCTCTCCAAGTCCTTATCTCAACCCACAAACCCTTCCTTAGTTATATTTTCTCTCCTCTGTCCAGATGCAGAGGGAAGTAATAGAGGGGCTTTGGTGGGTGCCTGGTGTCCAGCCAGAATCAACCCACTACATACTTGAGAACTTAAAATTTTTATTTGTAAACATCTGTGGAGACTAGAAAAATCTGGCTCCAAAAAACTTAAGAGACATGGGACTGGCATGCTGGAGCTCTGACATCACTTGCCAGTTAGATTCAGCAGGACCACCAGTGCTAAAATCTCTTTGGTGTAATGAAGACAAGGCTGCTGCCAGGATGGCTCCATAAGAGGACTGAAGCACTCTCTGGTCCATGTTTGCTGACTTTTGGTGTAATCTCCAAGGATTCTTTATTCCCCTGGCTTTCCAGAAAAGAGCTGGAAAATCAAAAAACCCACATCTGGACATGTCATTATTAAAGACCATCTCACTGTTTGTTGTCTAACATGTTTCCATAGGTTTAAGTATCATGCAGGACACAGAGACTCCACATAGGTTTAAATTTTCTTCTCTCTTCATTTGTATTGCACAAGTAGGTCATTGCTTTACTCCAACTATGATAGCTCTGTCTTATCTTTAAATAACTCAAAGAGAACTATATGGGCTCTGCTGTTGCTGCTTATGGTTTCTATCCATGCATGTCCTCCTTGTAACACAATTTGCTGTTCAAGAAAGAAAAAAACCCCTTTGGCTTTGCTGGGGCTTTGAGGTTTTTTGAGCAGAAAGTGATTAGCAATGAGTTTTCTTAACTTTCTTTGTGTCCATTCAGCCAACAATCAATGAAGTTAACTTGAAATTGTTGTCATACCTCATACTGCCTGATGGTTCTCATCATCCCTATGCACATCAAATCACTTCTGCTCTCACTGGGGCCACTTTCTCTGATTGCTTTCGACCTCAGCTTTTCTTTCAGTCCAGGACTGCTTGTCCTCCTCCAGCTATGCCCTTACAGTTAATGAGTCTTCTCATTCATTCAGTCTGTCTCCTTGAATGTATTTTTAGACTGTGATCATCTCCCTTGAGCTGGCTATTTCTTAAGATAAATGCTATTTCACGTCATCTTTTCTCCCATGTTCCCTGTGCCTTATTACTTTTACATTTTAACTCTACATCCTCTGAGGATGTCTAATGGAGACCTTGTGGCATGCAGGCCTTCAGGGCCACCCAGCAGTGCAGCATGGAGAGGAGCACCATGCACTACTTAACTTTTTATTACATTCTTACTGTACATAAGAACTGATTTCTGGTTTACTTCAGAGTTGCATCCCCTCATTTCCTCTATACTGCCTTTGCAAAGACTTCTGAGACCTTAGAGGTGACACCATTTTTTCAGATAATCCCACTTAAAATAGACAAGCCACTAAGCAAATGTCTGTGGTTTCTGTGCGAGGTCTTTAGCAACAGGGAGCTTTTACTTCAGCCACTAGCATTAGCAGAGAAGAAATCTGGTGGTCATCTGATTTTCCAAAGCCAGAGAAGTCTAAGTACTTTATTTTTAAAACCTTTGCAAGTATTTAGACATTGTCACAAGAAATCATGTTCCAAAATATATTTGCTATTGCAGCTGCTATGTTATGAAATGCAAATAGTAAGTAATGACTCTTTAAGTACAGAAGATGAGAAGCTTTTATTATTTATCCTTAGAAAACTTTCGAGTCATTGAACAGATTTAGAATTTGTGACATTGCCATTGAGCTCAGATTTCATTTAATAAATCATGGCTAAGAGCAAAGGTTCTATTCACAGTTTTGAGCCCTGTTACATTTTCTTGCCAAAGATTTCTGTAGGTATAGAGAGATATGACAAGGAAGGGATGTCAGGGCAGCTGACTAATTAAAAAAAATACTCTTAACTGTTCCTGCAGGACCACTACCCCAAACAGGACAGTTTGCACACTTTGGAATAAGCAGAGAAATAAGCCAATATACAGGGTCGGTCTCTGGCACTTCTTGCCAAAGACTTCTTGCATTTTATAGCTCTTTCCATCCCAGAGGATCTTAACTGTAAGGGCTGTGGCCATCTGAAAGTCCCACCACAACTGCTGAAATCCAGTAGTTTGCTGCAAATGAACCATTTAGCTGCACAAAATGGTGATGCAGCAATTTCCAGCCAGTAACACAGGTGTCTGACAGGAAGAATAGCTGTGCATGACTGTGCTGCAGTGACTCAAACTGGGATCTGTCTGTGCTTCTGCAAGGACTGAAATTTTGTGGTAAGGGCAGACAGCTGTAACCCTCACACAGGCCAGGTATGATCCGGCCCTGATGTGAAGAGGCAGCAGGCTTCATGAGCAACTAATGTTGTACGGGAAGGATTCTGTCCTTGCAGAATGGCCCACTGAAACCTGAGTTGTTTTGCCCTTCTCAGTGTGCAGCCCTAAGGAGCTTTACAGCCTGAGGCACTGTGGCAGCAGGTTCCAAGTGCCATAAGCTGCCCAAGACTGCAGTGTCCCTCAAAAGCCAAAAGCAGAGGGCAAAGATGTCAAACCATAATTTCTGCAGGTGGGAGGTGGCTTCCAGATGAAATGTTGAAAGGCTATTGTCATTAAGTCCTTAGGTGGAGAAGTTGGATCAGCGAGTCTGTGGAACAAGAATAATCCTTCCAAGACAAAGTGTATGGGCATGAGACTCTGGCTCTGGTTCCAGTGTCTAGGTGACTGTCTGCTCACCTTGACACCATTTGCCAGGAAGTAAAAATTTATGCCCAGATGCTGTTTATGGGTAATGATAATAGCTTAATTTTCCCATAGCTTTGAGTTGACACGGCATGAGTTTGGTAGTGTAATTTGTAAATAGAAATTAGAATGGGTCTGCAAATTGGCTATTAGATGCATTTTTAGATTGGTCATTACATTAAAGTAGGGAGGATGAAAGGACTTGTCAAAAATCACATGATGAATTACTGGCAAAGCCAATAAACAAATCCTAATTTCGTCCTTTGACACATCTCTGTGTGTGCCATAACAAATTTATAGAGACAGCTAATGACAGCTAACTGTCAAAAAGCACAATACAGCTCATGTAAAAAATCAGAATACCTTTTATTGTTCACTGTTAGAGAAAATACATCATATTACCCACAGAAATAATCGTGTGTTCATGCGAACACACACAGTGTGGAAGGATGTATATCCTCCATGTTTGAGTTATCCAGCTAAGGGTTTTTCCAGTATATTTTCAAGGTTACTCTGCTCATCACAATATACTTTGTTATTGATTCAAATGTGCATTCAAGTGTAAGGTGGTCAAAGATGGTCACAAAGCCTGTAGGAATGAGTGACTCCATTCTGGCCTGTGAGAAACTCAAGAATAAAAGCAAGGGGCATTCCACTATCAGGAACGCACCAAGAGCATTTCTGAGGAAGAAATAACATTTTTCATGGCTTGTCAGCATACTACCAGCCTATTAGAGAGAAGCAATGGATTCCTACCCAGCCCACATAAGCTGATGCAGTTTGCCAAAGCAGAGGCTTCTCTCTTGCAGCTGCTGGGGAATCCAGTGCTATGACCCTGGTAGAGATGTTATGGTATCCTTTGTTAAGACATCTGTAAGCACAGGATCTCAGCACTGATCTAATGGGCTGCTGCTGCAGCTAAAAAGCAACAGACACACGAAGTTGATTAATCCCTGTAGTAATTCTATTAACACCCTTAATGGAGTTACAACATGGATGATTTTACCCCTCTGCAGCAATGCGAGAGGGAATTGCCCTGGAGAGCCTGTAACTAAAGTGTGGCAGGGACATCTGAGAAAAGCATTTTTCTGTTTGTTTTAGTGCAAAATGAAGTGCCCTGATGGGTAGGAAAACTGCCTTGTTTTCTGGAATTTTGAACTCTTCACAGCCCTAATGGTGCAGGTGTTCCCTGTGAGAGGGTGATGCATCAGGGCTCTGACACAGCAGCAACGCTCCTGGCACCCTCCCAAGTGCTTGCTGTGTGGCCACACTTCCTGCTGTCGCACAGGTATGCATAGCCTGTCTCATCACACAGCTTCTCAAACACAGCATTTTCATTCACCTTTGAGGTTTCCTCTCCTTGTCCCTCCATCTGACTATGATTTATCTGCTTGCTGTTCCCTGTCAGAAGGGCAGCTTTGCCTGGATTCTGTCATTGGACACAGGATTGCTAAAAATAAGCAGCAGAGCTACAGTCTTGACCTATCATTGTACAGGGAACAGATCAATAACAGAAATGAGAAATTCTCAATTTCTTTTTGTTTTCCTCCTGTGATTTTGTTTTCCTCCTGATTTTCTAGCCTGTGGAGAGAAGGTTTATCTGATGCATTAACAATGTTCATAGCCTGTTCCTAGGACAGCTTGATTGCATTGCAGTTCTGTCATTAAGCGCTTGTCAGTATTGTGAATCAAGAATCATATCTTGAGATGGAAGGGACCCACAAGGATCATTGAAATCCAACTCTTTGCCCTGAACAGGACAATCCCAAGAATGACACCATGTACCTGAGATCATTGTCCAAACAATTCTGGAATGATGCTCTCGTGTGAAGTTACCTCATGTATATATAAGTGCCAAATAGCCACTCCACAAGATCCTTTCTAAGACTAGATACCATTTTGACAGTCTTCCACAACAGCCCAGGCTCCTGATGCAGTTTTTCAAGACTATATAGGGTAACTAATAGGGCTGGGGACTGAGGGATTCAGACAGGAAGCCACAGGAGGGTCTGACTAAGTTTTCTACTAGTTCAAAGGCTGTTGCCACCTATGCAGGTGCAGTGATGTGACTACTAAGCTGGGGTATCTCATCTACATGGTTTGTGATTTCCATGTAAATATGCTTAATTTATTCTGTTTGATAGGCCATCCTTTCCTCCCACAGTGGCTGCAATCCCAAAAGATGGAGCAGCCCAGCTCTGTAGTGATCCAGGAAACAGTGGGAGAGAGCAGGGAAGGTGTTGTGTGCGTGGGATGCACACACACACACATGAGGATTTTATTTCTCTTTCTGCCTACGGTAGCTACTCTCCACATTCTGCACAGGGATGAGAAGTCCAAGCAGCCACTTCTTGCCAAAGACTTCTCGCAGGTTGTCCCTCCAGGGCCGGGCTCTCACCACCATTCCCTTCCGCAGCTGGTACCGCGTCTGCCCGCGCAGGATCAGCAGCAGCTGGTGGCAGCAGAAGCCGGCGCAGGCCAGTCCAATCCCAAGCCAGAGGTAGAGCATGAGGATGACAAACATCTCAGAGCTAAGGAGAGCTCCTGAAAACCAGGAGAGAAGGAGGACAAGAAAAGAAAGTGCTTAGACACATCCCACAAGCAGTTAACACAGCCCCAGGAACCAACAAACCAGCTGCTTTCTCTGGCCACAAGTGGGGATGCAGGAACAAGACAGGCTGGTTGCTCTAACTGTATTAAATTATTTCCTTCGTAGTGTCTGATGAATGGACCTGCTGCAGAAATACTAAAATGACAGTGGTCTCTTGTACACTTCTCCTTTTGCTGTTTATGTGAGGATCTAGATTGCAGGGACAAATTCAACCAGAAGTAAAGCATATCTGTAAGACTTCAGCATTATTCTGAACAACGATTAATTTATTTAAGGATTTACCTGCTCATCAGAGGGAATCTAAGATTTCTAGGATTTTGAAAAGACAAGTGAACCCTACAGCATGTAGATCCTTTAAGAAGCCTTACTGTTTGTATTAACACAAGGCAGAAATATTTTGGATTTCTCTTTTTCTCTCTATATATAAAATGTTAAAAATTAAAAATAAATCAATAATGGCTTTCCTACCTTTGGAACAAGAAAGTTTTCATGTGAATACAAGAAAGAAACAGAAACCTTTCTAAAATACATTCCAAATTCCTTTCATTAGCTGCTGCTAGAATACTCAAAATACTTTGAATATCTGAAGCTCCTAATTCAACTGGGGGGTTTTAGTATATGTTGGTGATGAATATGTTTGAATAAAAATATTCTGTAGGCCCTCTCCTCTACAATGATTTTAGAACTCCTTCAGGAAAATATTAGTATAACAGCAGGTGTCACTGAGTGACCTTTCAGTGTGTAAGCAGAGCTAAACCCATTAACATAACATTCTCTGTGTGCCCATATGATGTTTATGCATGTATTTTGTGCATATTGGTATATTATTAAACACCCATATTTACACACAGGCATATTTACACAAAGGAAATGAAATGTGTGTCAATATTGGTATAAATAGCTGATATCTTTTCCCTGGTTCCTATAAGGTTTAGAAATAAAAAAGCTCTCACGTGCTTCTCCTCCTCTGGAAGACCAGGGGCCTTACAAGATCAGCTGTGATAGAGCAGGGATTGCATGGACAATAGAGGTGCGCTGCCTAAAAGAGGTACATGGGTGCTTCAGGTTTTAAGTTCAACAGAAGGGTCACTGGATATGCATCTCTTGCATCCCTTATGCAGAAGGCTGGATTAGGTGGTATCACCTGGTTTTGCATTCTGTGAATCCCATCTTTTCCACCTGGCAGTGCTGTAAGTGAGAGATTGGGGCAGGCTCCTCTGAGGATAATTTGTAAGGACACTGACTACAGCCTCAAGCTTTCAGAGCCTGTCTTCATTTGAAAAAGGTGCAGGAATCATTCCATTTTCTTCCTAAACGCAATGTCATCTTTCCCTTCTTATTAGATCCCATTCAGCTCAGTGGGCTCCGTATGCAACACAGCAAGAGAAGAACAAGCCCCTTAGGATAATGACAAATCCTCATACCAATTCTGTCAGAATAACTTAATCTACCAGGTAAGAAGCCCAGAGCTAAATACTGGATTCTCTGTTCCTCTTTTACTGGACCAGAGTGCGACAGATATTCGTTTTTTCCTGCAGCTGATACTGAGATGGGAGATGGGAAGAGACTTTTTCTTTAGATCCTTTGCAAGGCACCTGTAGGCTTTATTTATCCTACTTGCTGAAATTCAACATTCAGGAAGTAATTACCCTTGTTTCCCCTTGAAAGTATTAAGCACCTCTGAGCTATCCTTTCCAGATATAGCATTTTTAAACCTTTTCTTCAGGCTGCCTACATAAAGCATTTTCTATAATTTATTTTGTGTGGTCCAATATGATGTGTTTACAATAGTGCTCTCCATTTGCCCCTGATCCTCATAGTCTCTTTTAGTCTTGGATTCTTTTTTTCTCTAAGTGACCCAGTGTGATCTCAAGGTTATATTGCCTGATATTATCCATGCCAGAAAAGCTGTGCTGTAGGCTGTAGTTATCGACTTTGGGTCAGATTCTGAAATTCACGCCTGAGTACAGTCTGGGCAGAATGAGCCAGCTGAAAACTTTCCCAGCATGGAAGCAGGGAACACTTAGTTGACATAAGACCAGCAGATTAACCCTTCATCCTCCTTTACTACTTCTGCAGTACAGTGGGCATGATGGAGAAGAAGAAAGATTAAGTTTTTTCCCTGCTATCGCAGTTCTCTGTTTGGATGATACAACAACCCTTAAGTAACAGTTACATTAGCTGAAAAATACTGTGTGAGCAACCCTTCCAGGTAACCGTTCAAGACTGTGTTGTTCTCTCCTGAAATGGAGGTTAATGTGCTGGTAGAAACCCAGTAGGCCTTTCCTCCCAAGAAATCAAGACACCACATGCCTGTATCTTGCTGTGTGAGGCAGCAGTTCTCTTCTCAGCAGAACTAGAGGTGTGGTGGGAGCTGCTGGAAGCTGCTGCCTCTCAAGGGTGTTCTGGCTCTTAGCTCTGCTTCCAGATCCATTGTGTCCCACTCAAACACTGTCCACATGCTGTATTGGCACCACAGTTGCTGCCACCAGAGCTGGGGCGCTTCAGTGTCTCTGCAAATATGTGCCAGGACCCACCACTGTGCAGAGTCAGAGAGAACTAATTCCTTGATAATCTCCTCCCATATCCCTGCTCCCCCTCCCAGACTGCTGTGCTGAGCAGAGCTTAGGCACAGGGGAAAATCATTCTCAGTGTTTTTAATGCTAGTGAAGCTCATGCAATATTATTTACAAAAATTCTTCTAGTTGGAAAAATGATTCCATAAAAATGTCATGGCAGGATTTCATGTTTATTGTCTTTCAGTGATTACCATGACAAATCTGCAAATTTGCCAGGCAGAGAGATATTTGTTTTCAGATGGCATTCCAGCCTGGAAGCTGAAAAGCAAGCTAGGGCCTCTCTGGCTCCTGTATTCCCAGCAGTGGAGTCTCCACACTCAGATCTTAATCAACATTTCTGGTGACAATGCACAAGCCAAAACAGACTCCCTTCTTACTGAGTTCAGCTGAGCCTGCAAAGCTAAAATGTATGGGATACCTATTTTAGTTTAGTAAAAGCTGATGTAAGTGCGTGAGGCTGGAGCTCATAGCAGGGAGATGGCAATTTTCTGCAGCCACTCTCAGGGCAGAGTAGCAGTCTAGGCTGCCTGCATAATCCCTTCTCTGAGGTCAGGATCTGTCTAACTCTTGGCTTTGGACAGAGAAAGGGTTGGAGAGTTTGAGGGTATGTGAAAGGTGAAGAGGCAAGGCTTCTTGCTCTGCAAGAACAGAGGATGAGTTAAGGGAGCAAAATCAGGAGAGGGAAGGAGAAGGGTTGTGGAGATTTACAGAAAGGCAGGGAGAGAGGGGGAAGAAGTGGAAAGAAGGGTAAGGAAGGGAAGCAAGGAGAAGGATGTATTTGCTTTTGGTGTGGGGCTTTTGCAAAGAGCAGCACAGAGAATTTCCATGGTTCTCTGTGGACTTGTGTCCCAGACTGGGGTCACAAGACAGGTACCTAAACATGTCACATCAACTCTTCTCTCAGTTTCTGTTGTCTGAACCCAAATTCTCCTGTGCTAGAAGGATGAAAAGTCTCAGTAAGTTTGCACTGCCAGGAGGCAGGAGGTGGGTGACAGTGAAGGGAGTGAGTGGACCTGGATAAGATATACCTGCTGGGATATGGGGGACCTGCAGATCTGTAGGGCACAAAAGCCTACAGGACCACCCCCACCTCTACCTGTAGGACAAGCAAAAGATCCCTCATACCTGCAGTGAAATCCCTCTCCCCTAATTACAACACCTCTCCTGCACAACAGATAGCTCTATTCTATCACCACCAAGCTGGTTATGGGGCATTTTCCAGAGCCTAATGCATTGGGAAGGTAGCTATGGATGTAACCTGGAGTGGGTCCCAGCTTCTATTTCAGGTGAAGTCTTTTGGAAAGGCTGGCTGTAGCCTCCAAAGAAGGCCAATTGCCCCTCTTGCCCATTTCCATACCACACCTCCACACAGATGACTACCCAAGGAAGATCAGGTCCCCCCCATCCCAGGAGCCCTGAAGGAGGAACATGCTCCTCATCTCTGAGCAAGGAGTTCTTACCTGAGAAGAACTGGCTGATGGAGTGAGGCAGAAGAGTGAGGAAGGCCAGTGGGTCCGCAAAGGACATGGAAAGTGTAGCAGAAATGTAAGCCATGCCTGCCACCAGGGAGTCAAGGCAAGCCAGGGAGGTGTAGAGGCAGAACATGATGAAGTTTCGCATGTTCCTGCTCCCGATGCAGTTCCCTGTGAAGAAACAGTGGTGGTCATGCCTCTGGGTGACTCTGGCACACAGTCTACAGAAGTGAGTGCCGGGCAAGGCTGAGCCAGGGGACCTGCTTCCATCCAGCCAGTCTGCCACTTCGGCTCCTTTGGCCAAGCTAAAGTCCTTGCCCAAGTCCTCGGGGGAGTTCTGGATCACAAGGACGTAGTTGCCCAGGGCATTAGCTGAGAGGAAGAGGAAGAGGGCCCCATGCAGCAGAGCAGGCGAGAAAAGTTGGGTGGTGGAAGGGTCTCTGAACATGCTGGGGATGAAGACAAAGATCTGGAGGACGAAGGTCACTAGGGAGATGCACAAGAAGTAGGCTGGAGCGACAACATTGAGCAACCTGAGAACTAGCATTGTGGATTACGTTCCTGCGGGGGAAAGCAAGGAGAGAAGGAACATCACCGCTCCGGCTGCACACTTCATCCTTCCATTTCCTGCCGGGTCCCGGCCCCGCTGCCTTCGGGAAATGCCCTCCGGGGGCCGCTCTCCCTCGCCGCCGCCCCACGGCCCCCGCCGGGCCGAGGCAAAGGGACAGCCCGTGGGCAGCGACCGCTCCCTGGCTCCCGGAGGAGACTCCCCGGCCCCGGCGCCAGCCTCCGGGGAACTTGCAGCAGCGGTGCCCCGGAGGGGCTGCAGCGGCTGGAAGGGGAGAGGCGGCTCCCGCGGTGTGCTGGCGATGCGAGCACTGCTCTGTTCGCCTAGCAGTCTCTCTGCCAGGCAGGGTCAGTTTTGGTATTGCATGAGAGGAAAAAAGGTGGTGCGGGAGGAGGGGGGAGTGAATTGGAAAGGAGGGGTGGGAGGAGGAGAAGGGGAGGGGGGAGAGGTTGCTCTAATCCACTGCAATACGGATCAAATCCAGTGCTCTAATTTATCCCTTAAAGCCACGGATCTAAAGATTACCTCTGCGACCGCTGCCCCGTTCTGCACGAAATTAGAAAATATACAAAACAGCTGGTCAAGTGCTGTCCGGATGCAACCTGCGGCGCTGGGCTACCGAGCCGGAGCAGCCCCACAGCTGCAGCCGCAGCTGTGGCCGGGCACGACGCATCCCCGGCGGGCAGGCGGTCACCCCCGGCCCCGGGGCTCAGCCTGCGCGGTCGGGGCACAGGACAGCCCGGGGGGCACACGCGGCGGGCAGCGAGCTGGGCGGCGGTGCGGGTGCCCCGAGCAGCCCCGCGCCGGCAGCCGCAAGGAGCCCCCAGCGCCGGTGTCCGCAGAGCCCCGGCGGCCCCGACCCGGCTCGGCCCCGCGGCGCTGCGGGCTGCACGCTGCCACCTTGCAGTCCCCTTGTCCCCAGGCGCGGCGGGAGCCGCCCGGTACCGGCGTGTCTGGCGCCGGCGGAGCCGCTCCTACAGCCGGCCATGCCGAGATCCCCGCGGCAGCCGAGCCGGAGTGCACCCGGAGTCTGCCCTGCCCTTCCTCTCCCTTCCTGCTCTTTTCCTGACCCTCTTTTCTCTACCCCTGCCCTGTGTCTGTCTCTCGCCGTCCAGTGCCTCGTGTCTCTCCCTGTTCCTGCCCTTCTCCCTGTGCTTTTCAACCATGGACTTCTCATTCTCCCTCCCTCTCCATATCTCCCTCCCGCGTCCTGTTCTTGTCCGGGGGTCTCCCTTCCGACCCTCCCCTGCTCCCGCCCCGCCCCAGCCCGTCTCCCCGTAGCTGTCCCTTCAGCACCAGCCGCACCTGCAGCAGCTCCGGCCACCTCCCACCGAGCACAACCCGGCCCAGAAGACAAAGGTGTTCTTGGGCCTCCGAGGTCCTGACAACTCCCACGGGGAGAGCAGAAGGGTGGGAAGAGGCATTCTGCCCCTCCAGCCCACAGAGCACCATTCCTCCCCTCAGTGTGGGTGAGGGAGGCAAGGTGAGTTCTCTGTGTGTCCCCGCGCCTCCCCGAAGCTGCCCCTGCTGGAACCAGCACTGGAGGCAAGGGGAAATGTGGGGGGGGAAACGTTGCAGGTTCAAAGCCTCCCTTAAGACAAGCAGGAAAGGCTTTGATCTGGGCAGGTGGTGCCTGGGCAGTAGCAGTAGCCGGTGCTGGCAGAAGTTTTGCAGACACGTGTTTGCTCTCTGACAGCTACACACCCTCACCCCCCCCGCCCACCCACGCTCTCCTTGTACTGTCTACACCACTGTGCACGGCCTCTCCTTCTCCTACACACCTACGTGCTGCACCCTCCCAGCTCTCATGAGCAGCATCCCTGTCTCCATCCACAGATGAGCCCCCCATGACAGGAGAAGGGGAGAGAAGAGGGCTGTTGGGCTGCAGCTGTGTCCCTGGAGACAGCCAAACTCTGCACTGGTGAAAAGGCAAAGAAAAATGCATTTTACATAATTGCAGGTCCTGGGTTTACTGGCCAGTCCCTCAGCACAGACTCTGCAACTCCACAAGAGACTCTCCCTTTGCCTGAAGGTTCAGAGCAAAATGAAAGTGTGTTTCATGTCTCAGTTTCTAGGGACAGAAGACTGGAGGAGAGAGCAGCTGTGCTTGTCTCCTGCACGTGCACCAGCGTGGAAGGTGATGACAGCAACCAAGTGTTCAAGGGCTCTTCGTTAGAAATAACTTTTCTCCCAGGTAACCTTAATGGTTCGACATTTCTGAGAAACGCAGTGGCAATAACACAAGCAAGTGCAAACCAATCCTGTAGGCACTGGATCTGCAGTGATGAGCAGCTAAGAGACACCTCTGGCAGCACTGAAGGGGAAGCTGCTCAGAGAAGATCTAGTTTTCCCTCCCACCTCCCTCATTCTCCTGTCACGACTACTGAGAATAAAAATCCTCCAATATTCCCTCAACTCATCAATTTAAAGAAGACTGAGCCTTGCAATAGAGATACATGACCCAGTCTAGGTTTTATCTTTAAATAATCAGACAGTGTTTTCTCCATATTTTAACAGCTTACATCAAAATAATAATAAAAAAAGAAAATTACAGAGAAGTCTTTTCATGTCATGAAAGACTCTCGACTGAGGGGACTGCATCTCATGAAAGACATTAAGGCTGCCTGCACAGGGAACATCAAAGCTGCAGCCAAAGCGGAGGGAGGAAGGGAAGGGAAGGGAAGGGAAGGGAAGGGAAGGGAAGGGAAGGGAAGGGAAGGGAAGGGAAGGGAAGGGAAGGGAAGGGAAGGAAGGAAGGGAAGGGAGGGAAGGGAAGGGAAGGAAGGGAAGGGAAGGGGAAGGGAAGGGAAGGGAAGGGAAGGGAAGGGAAGGGAAGGGAAGGGAAGGGAAGGGAAGGGAAGGGAAGATCTGGTTTTCACTGGAATGGAAGATTGGTGAGGAAGATTATTCCCCACATTCTCATTAAAATGCTTCTGCACATTGATGCTTATGATTTGTCAAAATAGTGGATTCATATTTAACAATATAGCAAAATATCCTCTTTCAGTGCTGTTGTGTTGATATTATGAGCTGTTTGCAGAATGGGGGACAAGTTGACTGGGGATGAATTTGCCTATGTATATGCATGTGTATATAAGAGAGAGATGGATAAATAAGGAGATTAGCACAGGAAGTAAGCAAAAAAATGGGAACAGTAGTTAATTTGGAGCAAGCATTAAAAAGTAACAACATGTACTGCATGAATTGGGCTTTCTCCTGCTGTAAAATCAACATCATGAGACAATTTGGGTGTGTGACACTCAGAAATATTTTCTCCCTTTTTCTTCTCTGGGTCTGGTTGGGACCCAGGAGATGAAGTATTTCCCCATTCTGCTTTTCAACCAGAAGTAAAATCACTTCACTCATGTGTTAAGATTTTCTTGTCTTTTGATTATGGCAAGGGTTATGCTATCAGCCTCTGTCTGGAAGAACTTGGCAGCTGGGTATAAGAAACACATGTGAGAACAGTTTATCGTTCTCATTACCTACTGTGCAGATGTTCTCCAGAAATTAGCACAGCATACCACAGCCAGACCCTCTCTGACCCCAGCCTTGGTGGTTCTGAGTGTCAGCACTCCACTCTTCCCTGCTGGCCAATTGTGTGCAGGCACTTTCCCTAGTATGGACTCTTTCCCAGTATGTCCCTTTAGCAAGCAGGGTAGGAAACCACTGACAGAATCTATCAGTTGTCAGCCAGCTGGTGATTCCATCCTCCCATTCAATACCTGGGCTACACTTGATAATGACTGGCAGATGACAGTTTTCATAGCTTTGTACCCAGATCTTCTAATTCTTTGTGCTCAGAGATTCCAAGCAGAATAAAATACTGTTCCAGTGGATGCCATGCTCTGGTACAGTCTGCTCAGCATATTTGAAGGTTTCCCTTTAAATTGCATCCCAAATTATGTATAATTTCTTCCATCTCAAAAGGAGCATTGCCTTAGCCTGCACCATTAGTTTATTTTTCAAGATACAGTCTGATGGTGATTTTTCTCTGGAATGAGTAATTTAACCTCTGCTATTTGTTGTGACATTTTTAAAGAAATGAATTCTCTCTGTGGTAAACCAGGTGCTGCTTGATTTAAATTATCACTTAACTGCAAGTTTTATGAAGTGGTTTCTGGTTTGGTTTGATTTTTCTTTTTCTGGGTAGTTAGCCTTCAAAATTTGAACACCCACAGTGTCTGGAGAGGTTTCCTGTTTGATTTGGTAAAGCTGAATGGCCAAGAAAAGTAGCAGGGTCGGCCTAATATCTTCAGTTTAGCACCAAAATAAATACAACATGGCTGAGCTGCATGCCTTTATGCTGACCAGCTTCAAATCTGCCTAGGTGGAGGCATGAATGCTGAGAGCAAAAGGGCGCTCAGCCCTTTCCTCATTCAGTTCTGGGTTATACTACATAGGTTGTCAGGATCTGATCTTCCATAAACACAAATCTAATGCTAAACTTCTACTCATAGTGAGAAATGGCCTTCACAGGCCAGCTCAATCATCTGTCCCAATTTTCCATACCCTTGTTTCAACTTTACCTGTCCTTTGCAGACAAAGTCTGATAAAGTCCTGAAGATCTCAGATGATGGAGATTCTCCACCACCTCCAGGCATTCAGCTACTTCTTCTTCATTCAGAATGTCTTCTTATTCATTTTATGCATAATGTGGCACTCCCTTGCAGCAGTCTAAGGTCTTAGTGCTTATCCCACTGGATTCAGAGAAAGATAAATCCTTTCCTCACTGTAGTCTCTTACATACTTGAAAGTGGCTATCATGTCTTCCCTGGATGAAGCCATCCAAATCCTTAAATATTACCTCTTGGATTGTGTTTGAAAACCTCTGAAAGGAAGAGCAAGAGTCCTGGGGTCTTGTTCCTGCTGTACAAGCACCTGAGAGGGGCATCCAGCACTGAGGTCAGGCAGACCAACAGTATGGTTTTAGGCAGCTGGGTTTTAAATTATGTAGATTGCTCATTGAGCTGCTTCAGTTGTGCTGACGGAGGATGTTTATTAACAAAGGAAGAGATGGCAACACGTTTCCAAGGAATTGGGATATCAAATTGTTCATGATGCTCTGGTCCATTCTAGCTGGCCCATGCAATGGAGAAACAGCCTGTGTGAAAAAGGGACTCTAATTTATGGTGTGCCCTGCTGTGTCAGGAAAGCTGTTGCAAAAATCAACATTTCATTTATTTGCTGCTTGTTGGTGGTGTCAGGAAACAAATTTTTGCAGTCAAGTAAATTTCAGTGTGCCAGAGCACAACAGCAGGAAGCAAAAATGTTGATGATAGGTGGGAAGGGAGTGTTGTGGGAGGGAAGGCACTCTTGGGCCCAAGCTCAGGCCAGGGTTGTTGTCCCTGGCTGTGGTCCACTCCCTCCTCCAATCCCCTGGCCTTGCAAATGCCCCTGAACTCTGTCCTCATAATGGTGTGGGAATTCTTCCCCTAAGAGGCTCAAGATTCTTCCCTTCCAGTGCCTACAGCTGCTCCCTTCATCAAACCCTGCCCATAATGCTGTCTCAGCACCAGAAGAATGGATGAATGCTGTGGCAAAACCCCCTATGGAAAAGCTCCACTAATGGAAAGAAAAGGAAGGACAAGAGAGGGGGAAGTACTTCAGGCATTTTGCTCCTGCAAAGCTCTGAGCATCCTCTCCAGGTGTCAGGGTGGTCTCTAATTCCTGACACCCTCAGCAAGCCTCAGTACCAGATGTTATATCCTGACAACAAGGTGTCATGCTGCCACTTGATGGGACTCTTCTTGCTTTCAAGATACTTTGATTATCAGGTAAAGTACACAATGAAACATCTCTAAAAACATTTGTCTCAGCTGACTGATTTGGAGCTCCTGAGCCAAAACGCTCAAGCCAACTGAGCAGATCTATCACTCCCAGGTAACTATCATGTTATTGGAAAGTTATTGGAGCAAGGTTCCTGACATTCTGCATCATTTCCAGGCAGGACATTGAAGGAACAGAGCTATTAAGGAGTAGAAAATTAAATTAATAAATGTAAATGGTGTTCATTGCAAGGGAGGGTTAAGCCCCAAACTAACAGGCATTAATATGTGAGGATGGTCTTCTGAAGCAATCTTCTGTCAGTAGAAGCAGCTACTGCTCCAGAAATTGTGTACTGCCCTTTTTCACAGGTTTGGCATCTTTCTTCTCATCCCCAGCTGGCTGTCCAACCCTCGTCTGCCATCGTTGGATGCTTTGGGCATTGTGTCAAATTTATACCAGGCACATCAATATGTAGGAGCCCTGGTCTTCCTTTCTGCTTGTGAAGTGTCAAGCACACCTAGGGAACCCTATAATAATAAATAACAATAACACATGCACATATTCATAACCAAGTCATTGTTTAAGTAGTGAATATTCAGCACACACCAGATGGTTCTTCTTTCACTGCCTCCGAAATGGAAATGACCAGTTACTAAAGATAAAATATTCCTTCCCTCTGCTGCTTCCCTAGGGCTCCTACTTGTTGTTCTCTTGTAGAACTGCTCCTCCCTAGAGAAAAAAGCCTTTCAGCCTTGGAAACATTGAAATCAGATCTGAAATATGAAATGTTTCAGCAGAAGCTGCAGATAAATGAACACAGTGCTAAATCAATTCCAGAAAGTAGACTTGGATTAATCCTCCTGCCTGCTGCAGCCGTGCTCTTGGGAGAAGCAATCTCTCTCCCCACTGTCACATGGCTGCTGCTGCTGCTATCAAGATGTCCCTCCACTGGGTCTGTAAAAGCAACTCCTAAATTATTTTTGCTCTTCAAAAATGGTAGCTAGCAGCCAGTGCACTATGTGTACTGCACATGACCACCACCCAGCCACACTGCAGGTGGCAATGATTTTGACTGACTGATTTTCACTGTTGCTGCACAGAGGGCCAGACTCTGCCTGCTTCATTTCCACCCATCCCAGTGGCTGCAGTTTTCATTTATGGTCTCTTTCATAAGATGCACTAAAAGTGCTGGGAGCAGAGACCAGGCCCTCAGCCACTCAATGCCAAGTCAAACCATCTTGCTTCTTGCCTTTCTTTGTCCCCACGTGCAACACATAAACTTGTCCAGCTCCATTGAAGGAGGCGGTCCTATCCCATCGCATCCCATCCTACCCCATCCCATCAAATACTTTGGTATGAAAGAACTGGCCTCAAACTGTGGTATATTTAGGAGGACCTTGAGCCCAGGAACTTCACTTTCCAAGCACACATTTAAGCCCCAGATTTGGTGCAGAAGAAGGGCCATTATCTCTGCTAGTCAGGTGCCCATAAGGAGGGGATTCCCACTCTGATCCCCCAGTCAAGGTGCATTCTGTGCAGCTCTGAGCTGGACACCTGTTCAGTGCCATCACCAGCCAGGGCATGCTCTGGGCAGCTGTCTGTCCCTCTGGTGAGGAATAGCATTTTTCCTGGAGCCAATCTGGCTTGCTTTAAGAGAAGAAATTCAAAGTACTGTTTAGGAAGAGGCAGAACTATGTCCTGTTCTCAGGAGGCTGGAGGCAACCCCACAACCACCTTTTCCCAGCCCCCATCCGACCTGGACTTTCAGGGGCAGAAACTCTTTCTCTGTGCCAGCATGATGGGGATGGGGGTGGGACTGGGTAAGCTATCCCTACAAATGTTGGGAGCAAACCCCAGGGCCCTGAGGCCAATATCACCTCTGGGCTAGGCAGGGCTGCAGGGTAAACCTTGTTCTAGGAATATCAACTGCCTAGATGAGCCAGGGAAAAATAATTGAGATGCGACTTTCTGTTCTCAGCTGTAGGAAAAGAAAGCCATGATTTGATCATGGGTGGCTGTTTGCCAGTTTCCAGGAATCACCTGGTGTATTCAGTATCAAACAAACAAAGACCTTAGCACTGCTTTGAGTAA
This sequence comes from Emberiza elegans, assembly GCA_024865655.1. Classification (NCBI taxonomy): domain Eukaryota; kingdom Metazoa; phylum Chordata; class Aves; order Passeriformes; family Fringillidae; genus Emberiza; species Emberiza elegans. The sequence goes on along the minus strand of JALJVW010000139.1, from coordinate 48,563,153 downwards.
GACTAAGGCACTGCATCAAGGTCAACTACACATGAGTCTGCCAGAAGAAAGAGCATGCATGGTTCAGATGGTCATTTCCCCAAGCTTCAGGGCACCTCCAGAGGCCAATGGTAGTCCAAAGACTGCAGAGCCCCTGTGGTGTCTCCTGTGGAACAGCACCTTCATATTCTCCCTCCTTGCAGGGGGAGTAACTGAGTGAGGAAAATGAGAGGACTTCACTGGAGAAGCAGTGGCTCTCCTCAGGGGAGAACTGTAGGGGATAACTACCGAGGATCACAGTGTAAATAGAAAGAAGAAGGGTGAATTATACCATCTGAAGACCCACTGAGGAACTAAGGGAGGAAACAGAAAAATGAGGAGTAAATATAAGGGAGAAGCTCCATAACAGTGAGACTTGGACTTTCTCCAGACTTGTCTTCACTTGCTTGTCTCAGATTCCTGTCTGGTGGATTTGGGGTAAGCACAGCCAGTAGCTAGGTTTCCAAAATGCATGCCAGAAGCAGAAGCCAGAATTTGCTTCACTCACAGCTTGGGAAAGGGAGCTATCCCATAGAATTGGAGGGGGCAGCAGGCATCATCTGCTCTGGGAGCAGAGGAGGCAGTGGCTGTACACTGGACAGCAAGGACAAGGTCACTTTTGGGGGTTCAAGGGGACCAGGGCCACGAAGAGCCCTGTGGAGAGCTCAGGCAGAGGGAATTCTGGCATGAGGTGGAGGAGAGAATGTAAAGGAGCTGGGAAACAAGAATGGAAGAGATGAAGATGCAGGGATGGAGGGGATTTCGAGATGAAGATGCAGGGATAGAGGGGATTTCGAGATGAAGATGCAGGGATGGAGGGGGTTTCGGTGTGATGTGAAAGCTGGAAAGACCATGGGCTGGGGTCAGGATGATCCGGCAGAGAGGCTGGGGTGATGCCGGATGAGAGGCTCAGGGGGCACTGCTTCCCAGGCTCCCTTCCAGCACCGACCCTCCTCGCCAAACCCCTCGGGCACCCGGCCCCTGCCCGGCTTTCCAGCTGCTGCTGGCCCTCTCCGACACAGCCAAGGAGGAGCTGCGGGCCCAGCGAGACAGGTGAGGCTGTCACATCCTGGGGAACGACGGGCGGGCTGCCGGGGACAGACGGGCACATGGAGTCACAGCCGCACGGCCCGGCCCGGCTCTGGGCGTGGCGGGGATGCCGGACCGGGCCGGCAGATGGCGCCGGGAAGCCGCCGGGAGCTGCGGGAGGAGGGAGCGGAGGAAGGAGGTGCGCGAAGGGGAAGGGAGGGGAGGAGTGCGTGCCTTGCCCGCGGTCTCACCGGGCGAGGATGTTTGTGGATGTGGGGCGGGAGCTATACACCTGTTTAGTGCCATCACCAGCCATCCATCACCACCCAAGAGAAATCTCTGCCCTGTTCTCCCTCTCCAGCTCCGCTGGGGAGCCCCCAGCCCTGCAGCTGGGATCAACCTTGGGAGGGCAGCTCTTTCTTCCCGAGCAGCACCCACATGCAGAGCAGCATCCCCCAGCCACAGCTCCCCGAATTGCCACTGATCAGGATTGCAATCCTCAGTACAGGAGGATAAAAGAGACATCAGATGTGAATCCTACCTGCTGCAGTGGGATGATCTTTTGCAACATGGCTAAATATTCTCCAGGAGTCCTCCAAGCTTTTGCTTGGGAGGTGCAGTGCTTTCTCCTTGTTTGTTATGCCACATACTACATTGGTCACCACCAGAGAGCAAAAGAGCTGCTGCATCTGCCTTGTCCCAGTGTGGTGGAGCTGTCCCAGTGACACCAGCGGGTCTGCTGAAGCAGTGGCAGAGCTGCCAGTTGCTGAGCCACCTGGGAAGGTGGGTGAGGGACCAGAGAGATGTAGGGCTGTGATCAGCAGTGACCACCAGCGTTCTCCTTGTCATGGGGTGGCTTTATTAGCTATAAATTGTCTGTCATTCACTCACATTTCCCTTCTGGTTTCAGATCAGTTGAGCATTCCCAGCTTCTCCCAGGTGTAACTCCAGCCTGATAAACTCCATATTATCTCCACCTGAGTGGTCCCTTCATTTCAGAGCATGTGGAAAGGAAGGGAGGGATAAAAGAGGTGCAAAGAATAGAACCACAGAATCAGAGTGGTTTGGGTTAGAAGAAACTTTCTACATTACCCAGTTCCCATGTCCTGCCATCAGCGGGGACACCTTCCACTACAACAAGTGGTCAAAGCCACACCCAGCCTTGGCCTTGAGCATTTTCAGAGATGGGGCCACCACAATTTCTCTGCTCAACTTGGTCCAGTGCCTCACTACTCTCACAGTAAAAAAATTCTTCCTAATATTTAATCTAAACCTTCTTTCTTTCAGTTTGGAGCCACTGCCCCTGTCCTACCACTACATGCCCCTGTAAGAGCCCCTTTCCAGCTCTCTTGTATGCTGCCTTTGTGTACTGAAAGGCTGCTGTAAGCTCTCCCTGGAGCCTTATCTTTTCCAGTCTGAACAACCCCATTCTATCAGCCCATCTTCACAGAAGATGAATGAAGTTGAATGTAACAAATTATACACACAGTAAAAATGTAGGTAAAGCCAACAGCATGAGCAGAGAAATTAATAAATAATTCTTTGTTGTCAACTAGGCTCAAAAGCTGACCACATGTTCCAGGCAGAGAAATGGGTGAAAGTAGCTTGTCAGTGGGTCAGAAGAAGCACAGGGAGATGTTGTGGCCTTCATACAATGTGTGGCTTCACCAGGGAATATCTTGCTGCAGAGGGCTGTGGATGTCCACATTTTATATGCTTTCTCTTTCAAAAACAATGTATTTGCTGGTGATGGGAGAGGACACTAAAGGAGCATCATCCACCTACTCTGTTATTATGTTCTTCTCAAGGTATTTGCTGCCAGCCACTTCCAAAAACAGAATGATAGCTACACACGCCTGTTTTCTGACCTAAAACAGCCCTTCTTTTTTTTTAAATAAATTTAATTTTTTTTTTATTATTCTGGCACTATTCTTTACATAGAAGGGCCAATGAGCTACGCAGAAAATATGTTTTTGTGGAAGATTTTGTTTATGAGACAGTCTATTTAGAGTTAATGACTTTGACAAAGGACTGTGCCACTGTGCATTAGCTAGCTGTGCTGCTGGCAACTGTTCTAGCCAGGGAGAACATCAGTGCATTGAGTGTTTGCTCCCAGGAAGGCTGGCATGTGGGCAGAGACACAGCCTGCATGCAGAGCCCCATTGGGCCAGAACAGTATGGTTCATTACATGATGTGCATCTTCCTCACTGCCTCTCCTAGCTCAGCCTGTTAGCTTACATCTTTCCCCTGTATTCCACTGTCATTCTCATTAAAACTACCACCACTTTTCCCTCATCTATCTGCAATCAGTCTTTCATTGCTCTAAACATGGTAAAAATGCCATTTACTGCTTCAGAAGGTCAAGTGCTCATCCTGGATCTTTTTCTCCTATGTCAGGAATTACCAGTTGCACTCTGCTTCTTGAAGCAGAGGGGTCATTTCCCTGAGATTTCCAGAAAACATTTCCCTCTGACACATGGCCTCCATTTCAAGGTCCATATAATCAGGTACTTATTTTGTTTCTCTCTCATACATATTTGTCTGAGGGAGAGGGAGATGTATTTTACACAGAGAAAATGAACCCATGTTCCTTTCGGCATCCATCTCCCCGAGGAAGTGACACGGCCCTAGGCTTTGAGAGCAGACATGAGCGGTCATGTCAGAATCTCTGGTATTGAGGGTAGGTGAGCAGCAGGCCTGACCTCTGGGGAAGTGCAGACTACCTATTTGCAGAATAACAAAAGGATGTTTGATGCACAAAAGCTGGATTGGGGCTATCAAGTGCAAGCCTGAATGCCTAGCTCTCCACTGGGTCTTCAAGGAGGTGAGTGAGCTGTTCCATGTTGCTAACACAGTATCAGGGTAGGGTAAAGTGGAAGAACACTTGATTAGTGGCAGGTCGTTGGGGTGAAGAGAGAAATGCCCCAAACAAGAAGTTGCATCATTTGCTTGTGGTGATGCAGGAGCAGGTGGGAGCATCCACAGAGACACTGCTGCAGACAGTAGAGGCTGACAGCCAGGAGGGCTGGGGATGGCATTTGTGAAGACCACCATGCTGTGTTTAGGTTGCAGGGGGGACTTGGACAGCTTGAGCTGCCTGTGCTGAGGGCCCAGCTACGGTGTCCTTTGGAGCAGGGCTGGTGGTGAATGGGCAGCACCATGGGAATATCTTGTTTACGCAGGCCAGCCAAAGAACAGAGATCCAGAGTCACAGAGAAATCCTGTGCCTGCAAGTACTGAACCACACTGTCCCACCTGACTGGCAACTGGGAAGAGCCAATTAGCATATTTTAATGCAACTGATTAGTGCGTGGTCACGCAGCCTGGGTGGTGGGTGATTTTTGAAGCAGATCTGAAATTATAAGCATGCAGACACCAAACCACAAGGGAGCCGGCATGGGGGAAAGACGATTTCCCAGCATAGTAGCTGCAGCCCCAGTTTCTCACTATTCCCAATGGCAAGCTGCCTTCAAAGAGCCCTGAGAAGGTCCAGGGTGAGCACTTGAAAATTAAGAAATTAACTTTTTTAATTAACGGAACTGAGGCGGGGGGTGTGATGGTGGCTCAGCCTCTGCTGGAGCTCTTCTAGCTTCTCCTTTTGCACAGCTTAAGTCCCATGGTCTCCTGTGGGAAGGGAGAAGCACGTTCCTTGGGGCCGGGGATCCCCGCCAGGCAGCCCCCAGTGGAGGGCACAGAGCCCTGCCCGGCGCCTCGGCCGGATGTCGGGGGCTGTGCGGGACCTGCTGCCCCTCACTCGGGCTCTGGCAGCGGGCCGGGGGCAGCCCGGCGTCCCCTGGCCGGGCCGGGGCTGGGGCCGCCTCCGCCCGGGGGTGCCCGCAGCTCCCCCGCCCTGCGACGTGCGCGCTGCCGGGAGCTGCTGCCGACAGGAGCTCCGTTTCCTTAGTTACGGCAGGCAGGAGATATTCCGGGAAGGAGGCAGGCAGCGCTAGCAAAGGCCGGCAGCTCTGGGGGAGGCAGCCCTGGCGGGGCCCGGGCTCCACCAGCCCCTTACACCGTGTCCGACTGCCTGCGCTCCGTGTCCCGGGTCCGCCCGGGGCCCCGCGGTCCGGATCGAAGTGAGTGGGACTGGAGTGCGCACAGAAGGGCCGTGCCCGGGGAATCCAAGCAGCACCGCGGGGAGAGCGTGGCTCCCGCCTCCGCAGGTGCGAGCTTCCATCTCTTCCCAGGGGGTAATCCCCCACTTGTCCAGGGATGAGAAGAAATTAATTCCTGCTTTTGCAGGCATGAAAATAATGTAATGATTCTATCAGCCCTCCAAGGAAATAAGTCATTCTCTCCTAGAAGCAGTTTGCAGATAAGAAAGTCAGGGACCACATGCAGGACTGTGCAATGCCATTTTGTGCTTCTGCCCATTTCAAGCCTCATCTCCCAGGTTCTGTATCCAGGGCAGCCCACTCTGCAGAGCCCCATGGAGCCCTGCGCTGGGTCCCGCCCCTGCACCAGGGAGGTCAGGGCTCTCTTTGATGTTTGCCTACAGGCAGCCATTTGCCACGGGCTGGCATCAGTGCTCACCACACTCCACCAGCCCACTCATCCTGGTGGGGGGCAGCCAGCATGGGGATATGCTGGCAGAGCCATGTGCTGGGCTGTGCTGTCAGCTTGGGACACAAACACAGTCTAGCTGGCTCCAGGTGCAGGGACCAAGGACTAAAGAGTGTTTTCATTGCCTGACCCTTCAAAATTACCACCAGTCTGGGCAAATTGCAGTTTTCCTGTTTCATAATCATCAACTCCATAGGGGTATTCAAAGGCACATCTCCAGCTGAAGGCCACACCTTTGCCAGTATTTAGCTCTAAAGCTCACAGATACTGGTGCTGCCCAAGGGTAAACCAGCAGCTTCTTTAAAAAACATAGACACAATAGCCTTTTTCTACAGATGTCATTCTAAGGAACAGTCACACCATCTTGCTTGAAATGTGTCTAGACAAATTCAGCCTGAGTTCATCAGTCTGCCAGGAGAAATTCAGCATAAATACTAAAGCCATAAATGATGGAAAAGAGGAATTACAATTGGGAGATTCATACAGACAGCAGGATGCAGTGCTAGAGTCCCAGCTGCCCAACAGCTCCCTGTGCCTCATCCTCCCGCTGCCTCTGGCTGCAGCTCCAGGTCTCTCCCCCACTGCTGCAGGGTTATAAGTGATGCAGGAAGGAGGTATTGTGCTCCTTCACACACAGAGCTGGAGCTGAGCCACACTCCACTCATGGTTCTCTGGCATGTGGAGGACTTAAAAACCATGAGCCCTTGTGAGACCGCACCTCTAAGACTCTTCTTGGGCCAAAATCCTGGCCATTGAGGCCCAGAATAAAACAGAAAATGAAGGAGTTTTTCCTCCCTTTTGGGGCTGCTCTGTACTTCCTTTTTTGTTTATAATTCTATTCTATTCTATTCTATTCTATTCTATTCTATTCTATTCTATTCTATTCTATTCTATTCTATTCTATTGTTTTCTGTTCCAACTAGGCACAGTCTGGGCCAAGGCAGGAAGAAACAAGTATCTCCAGGGAATCACCTGCACACAGGCAAGGTTTGTCCAGCTTTCTGTGATCCCTGATGTCTTGGCAGACCAAAGGAAGGAAAGAGGGTGTTCCTTTGGGATTGGGGCAGCTCACCAGCAGCAAGGTTTCCAGATCTGCTCAGAAGTCAACATTTCCCAGCAGTGTTTGCCAATTTAAGTAATCCAACATGTTGGCTTCCAGTTCAATAAATCAGAGAAGCCACGCTTCTTCATTGCTCAGAAGCAGGGGATCAAATATGGGGGACCCTGTGGCAGATCACATTCATGAGGCATTCTAGAAAATCCCCATGGATTTGTTTCTTCCACAAGCTCCCATTACTAAGCTGGCACAGTGGTCTCTGCCCTCTCCTGAGGTAGACAGTGTGTTCTGATGCACAGCAGCAGGCAAGGTCTCCAAGCCTCAGTGATGCTGTAGGACTGGCAGTGGCTTCTCTGGAGTGAGAGGGCAAGCTGTCTGGCTTCTGCTCATCATACATATGGCTAAAGATACCAGTGAAAGATATTTGGAAATTTATTTTTAATCAGCTGCTCCCTAAAGTTTCAGGCATGTGTTGATTGGGCTGTGGTAGCTCCTGGTTGGAGATAAAGGTCTCATTTATATGAGACTCATTTACATGAAACGGAAGTTTTATCAAAAGACATCATGTTGTATCCAAACCTGTTCTCTGCACCATGCTCCAGCAGACCAGAAGTCAGCTGAGTGTTACCTCAGCCTTGGAGAGCCTAAAAAAAGAAAGACACTATAGGGGACACCAGGCTTTCACCCCTTGGTTGCTCATGGTGTGTGAACTGTGCCAGCCACTTCCACTAGCAGTATGAACAGGGATTCTTTGCTGGCAGCTGTTATATTATGTTCATTGCCTGATGCTTCTCCTGGTGATTTTCATAGCTGTGCTTGTGAGACTGGAAGGTTCTTTACTTAAATGGCTGGACTTTACCCACTAGACTATGCTTCTTCAGCCCCAAACAGATTAAATTAACCAAAACAAGCCTTCAGAGGATGCTGCAGAACAACACTTATTTACTCAGCACCTGGAGAAGTCACAGATGTGCGACCCCCAGGTCCCTCATACGAAGTGGGAGCAATGAAGCATTTGGCATGTCAGTGAGACTTCTCTTCAGTAACATTCTGGTGACTGTTCCCTGGTAGCCCACTGCAGATGTGTCTCTGACCATCACTTGGGAACAGTGCTGGCCGTGCAAGACCCCCAGTACTGCAGCCCTGAGGGTGCTGTGGGTGGTTTCTCCAGCACAGAGTGCACTGCCTGCATTCTGATGGGTTGGAGAAATGGGGAGCAGGCTGGGATGCTCATGGAAAACAAGGTTCTCAGCGTCCCTTTACACTTGGTGGGTCAGGTCTCTCTCTCTCATTCCTGATGAAGGCAGAGACCTTCTGCAGGAACACGACCCCTAGGAAGTTTCTTAGCCACCGTCCCTGCTGCCACCTCTGCCAAGCATCTGAGCAATGCTTCATCAAGGGGAGAGGTTTTGCAAACGGTGTTGAGGTCTCAAATGTACCCACCCACCTGCCCCTACCGCTGTGGGCTGCCCCCGTGTGCCCCGCTGCCGTGGCTGCTGTCCCCTGAGGCCCGTTCCGCTCGCCCCGGGCACACGCCGGGCAGCCTTCCCGAGGAGCCCGAGCGCCGCGGGAGCTGCTCGGAGCGGCGGATGCGGTGGCACAGCCTCACTCACACCCAGAAATAGCCTGAGACGCGCAGACCCCGCACCCAGGCGTTCTGCCGGCAGCTCCCCGCCCGCTCCCCGCTCCGAGCGCCGGGGCCGCCGCCTCGCCGCCTCCTCCCCGCACGGATGCCGCGGGGCGCACGGTACGCAGAGCGGCGGGGGCTGCCCGAGCCCGTCTCGGGGCGGGAGGCGGCTGCGGCTCCCGGCACAGGCCCCGGGCCCGGCACGGTGAGGCGGGGGGAGCAGCCGGGCAGCGCAGCCCGCGGGCCGCGGCCTCTCCGCCGCAGCGGGGCGGGCGGGGGGCGGGGCGGCGGCGGCCCCGGCCCCTTCCCCTGCCGCTGCCGGTGCCGGTGCCGGGCCCGGGCCGCTGCCGGGCAGCCCGAGGCGACCGCGGGGAGGGGAGGAGGGAGGCGGCGGGCGCAGGGCCCGGAGCGAGCGGGGCCGCTGCCCCCCAGCAGGTCAGTGCGGGGCGGGAGGCGGCGGCAGGACGGGAGCCGCGGTCCGGGCTGCGGGGCTCGGCTCCGGGGCGGCGGGGCTCCAGCGAGTGGGACTGGGGGGCAGGACGGACCCGGGGCAGGGCCCGGCGGTGCGGTGGATGGGGTGGGCGGGAAGCGTGCGTGGGACCGGCCCGGGCCTGCCCACGCCGAGCTGCGCCTGCCGGGTGCGACTGCGGCGGGGGATGCTCGCTGCGCGGGTAAGGCAGCATCTCCTCGGGACAGCTCGCCAGGGCCGTTCTGCGGCTCCGGAAGGCACGGACGGGTTTGGGTCGCTGTTGTGGGAGATTTCTGGGGACTTGGCTCTGTTTAGACACTGTTTGCCCGCCTTTATCTTGGACCATGTACCAAAGTGTTTGTAACTAATGCTTGCGTCTGCCAGCCTGATGGGTGGCTGAGGCCCAGCGAGGCACAGGGACTGCTGGAACAAGTTGGTGGCAGAAGCAGGGAGCGAGCCCCAGCCCCTCAGTGTCCCGCTCCCAATGTGCTGGCCTACGCCACTGGCCTGTGATGGGAGATAAAATGTCACCCCACCGCTGTGTCATGTCATGGCTTGAGCTCGTCCCCACGTCATCCTGGCCACAGAATTCTCCTTCTGGGAGCTGCACCTGAGGGTGTTAAATATGCTTTGTGCCGGCAGGGGAGGGAGGGGGAACCTCCCCCCATTTCTCCCTCCAGTTTTGTTATACTGAAGATTTTGAGAGGGCTGGTGGGTTGTTCTAATGCTCTGGCCAAGCTGCTCTCCCCCAGTTCTCAGCTTCTTCCAGATTTGTCCATGGATGAAGGCCCTGCCTTCTCCATTGCTTGCTTCCCCATTCTTACTAGCAGCACAGTGGGTTTGCTATTCAGAAACCTCCTGAACAGAAGGAGTGTTTTCCAGAAGAATGAGAGAGACCTTTGTCTAGCTGACAGATGTTATTTCTGCATGAACATCTTTTTCCTTTTAACTGTTTAGCCACCATCTCCAGGATTCAGGTAAATGCCAGCCTTTTCCCCTTTCAGAGAGTTCATGGGGGAGCAGGGTGTGAAGGGAAAACTGGGTGGGGAAACAAGGTATGAGAAAGCACTTTGCCCCATGTAGAGATTTACAGTTCTGTAGAACTGGTCAGGTTGCCTGTCTGAGCAGAAGAGAGACAGCAAAATATGCTGTTTGGGAAAAAAGGTGCTGTTGTAGTGGTTTGCAGTATTTATTCAGAGAGGAGAGGGGAGAACGTGGGAAAAATAGGAAGCAGAAGGACTGACTCTGATACCAGACCAGAGCCTTGGCCTCGCTGCCTTCCCTGCTGCCCTACGAAGTGGTGGTCAAGGCTGGGCAACAGATGGAGAGGGAAGCAGAAGCAGCTCCTTCAGGAAGGATTTGTCAAAAGTGTCCTGGCAAAGAGCCACTGGCAAACAAATAAGTAATGAATAAAAGCAGGGAGGCCACCAGCACCCTGCAGCCTCTGACTCCATAGCACATATGGGCTTTTCTGGCTTCCCTGTGAGCTTAAACCTCTGCCTTCTTCCCATGGCTCAAGCCTGGCTCCTGAAACTCCTTTCCAATGCCTTTCAGCTCCTTTCAAAAATTTTTAAATTTTATTTTTAAATTTCATTTTATGATAACATTTGAATTGCTCTGTAATGACTCTCCTCTTCAGAGCTTTCCCGGAGGTTAACTATTTCATCTCTGGTTTGGTGGCTGCTGGCAGTGGTATGCATAGGGTGGTCCTGTGCAGGACAGAAATAGCGGTGCCTGCTGGGGATGCTGATCAGGGGAGTGTGTAGGCCCTTGCAGGTAAATACTGTCCTCTTTCCATGCAGAGCCTTCTGGCCCATGGGAACATAAGGCAGATTTCAGCACAGCTTGAGAGCCTGCATCTGCACAGTTGTAAAAGGATGAGTGTCTCTGCTTTAAAATATTCCTTGCAGGAAATACTCTTAAGAGACTTCAAGAGCTTTCCAAAAACACAAAGAAAATGAAGAAATGTTTTTAACACCCACAAGTGAATTCATTGATATTAAACTAATCAATCACCTAAACTCCTTGGCAAACACCAGAGTGCTGTGCAAATGCTGACTCCTCCATAAGTCCTACAAACACCAAAGCCTTCTACTGTTGTCACTCCTGTGTTTCTTACTTACATTAGTTGCTGTAAATATATTATGTGTACTCAGCCCTAAGATGGAAGAAAATGTTGAGTTGCTGATGCACTGTGCTCAGAGCAAAAGCAGGTGTGCTTTGAGATTATTTCAGGAGAAGCAGCTCCAGTCCTAATTTCCTTCAGCCATGGCTTGAACACATTCAGTCCCTAACCAGGGACTTGAACACATTCAGTCCCTAACAAGAGAATTTAGAGCTTAAAAGATCCTACTTGGCATATACCTGCACTTCGAGGTGTCTAAATATCCTTTCAAAGCTTGTTTGAAGTTACTGCTTCAAATGTGTCTGAGACTAGTAATTAGGCTGTGATCACGCCTTGGTATTAGGTGGGGACAATGTCAGCAGTTTGCTCACGCTATTACTGCAACAATGGGACAGACAGAGAGCTGGGCACAGCCCTTCCCATCACTCGGGGCACTATTGTTGCTGGTTAATGGGTGAGAAAGGGCAAGTCCCCCTGGGTCTCTCTGCAGAGTAGCTTGGTGAGGGGCACAGACTTACCTCTCCCAGCCTGCTGCCCTTGTCCCTGTGTCACCCTCACCTAACATAATGTTTTCCAGTCTCTGAGGAACATGAACACCATTGTATAGAAGCATTTCAACACTGGAATCAGTTGTTAAGTTCCAAACAGAATCCCCATGAGAAGCTGGGGTTACCATTTTGACCAAGAGAGGCTCCTTGTAGTCATAGTTTGATCTTAAATAAAGATGTGATTAAAATGGAGCACTGGAGCAGGGAAATTCAGTGCTCCTGTTCAGTGGGAGCTGTGTGAAAACTTTGGGTGACCTGATCCCCTCTCCCCAGCACCAGTCTTGTCTCTTGTCATCTGCAGATTTGTGGGTGAACAGAGATGAAGGCAGGATCTGAACAAAGACAAGCTCCACTGCACCCCCAAGTGCTAAAAGGCAGCTTGTGAGAGGTGGAAAAATATGTCATCATGTAATTTTGAGTTCCTCTAACAGAGATAGGAAAGTGCTCTGGCCCTGCTTCACTGGAGAATGCTGGGAGTTGGTGGCAGGAGACAGCTTGGGGAGGAGGTGATGGAGATTGGGACAATGAACCCCTTAATGTGCTGTTTTGGATGGGCAAGGGGAGACCAAAATTCAGAGAAGCTGTGGGCACGGGAGTTAGGGCAAAGAACAGTTTTGGAAATGTAGCTGGGGAGTGGCTCCCAGCCGTTGCCCAAAGTGAGCCTGTGGTATCCTGGGGCAAGCTCTGGGGCCTCTGCATTGGCCAAGCCAAGGTGACCTGTCAGAGGAATGCTCTTACCCATGCAGCAAGGTGTCCACACTAAGATGGCACACCAGGGAAGCAGCACAGGCTGAGGGGCTGAGATCGTGTGAGGGCTGGCAAGCTGGGGGGTGGCTCCTGAGCCATGCAAAGTGCCTGGCCAGGCACCACAGGCACTTGTGCAGCTAAGATCCCAGCCAGCATTGGGACAGCCTCTAGTAACATGGGGCTTGGGACACACCTGAGTGGAGGATCTGGTTCCAACAGCAGGTTGGGATGGTCTTCTTGGCATGGCTGGGGTTTGGAACAGAATATTCATACTTTGAGATATTCAAAACCTGCCTGGACACAGCCCTGAGGAACCTCTTCTAGCTCACAGTACTTTGAGGAGGAAGGCAGGACTACATGCCCTCCCTTCATCCTCAGTGCTTCTAAGCTTATTTGTCCTGTCTTCTGACTAATTCAGTCACCGTGGGGTGATCCCCAAGGCAGCATTAGAGAAATTACCAGAAGCTGAAGTTTGCCTAGCTTCCCTTTGTCTGCAAGCAGCATTCTGGAGACTTCTACAAGACTAGGAGACTGCCAGGGCTTGCAGGCTCCAGGCTGAGGACATGCACTGTTCGTTGTGTTTCTGGGCTGCTTTTCTCAGGGAGGGCAGAGCTGTGTGGAAGTAGAATGGCAGAGAGGACAGAAAAATGAACCAAACTTTGTAGATTTCAGAGCAGACTTGGTCTGTGCCTTGTTTGGCTCTTGACCTGCTGCTGAATAGGACGGATGAATTTAAGTCAGGACTAAGTTAATGATCAGAAAGCCACCACCCAAGTACCTGTTTTTAAATCTTGCTGTGTTTGTACACTTCTGCTCTTTTCCTAAGGACAGTTGATTCTCACTGATGAGCATGATGTGATGCTTAGGGCTGAGCAGGAGGCTGCGCTGTGCTTAAGTGGGTGGGTTTATAGCTAACATATGGTTTTTTAAATACTTAATGTCTATATTTCTTGCATTACAAAATGGTGAGTGATGCATTTCTTACTAGATATCACTTAAATATTTATTATAAACCTGATCCAGCTGTATTTCAATGGAAAATGCAGTCCAATTGAAAATGCAGAATGTGAGCATTTAAAAGGTGATTTCTATTTGGTTAAGTAAAACTGGTTAAAATGTATGAGTCCACAAAAGAAAAGAGAATAAGTTTATAAAGACATTTTTTATATCTGTAATGAATTTAACAGTACTATACTGCTATACTATGTTGTATTATTATAATACTGTGTCATAGAAACAAAATTTTATTATAGGAGATACGAAATATAGCCAGTGATATAATCTGATTATTTTTGACATTTAAGAATTCAGTACTAGTAGAGATTATCCTCTCACAGTTCATCTTCATTAGGCTTTGAAAGGGAACCAGGCTTTCCTGCATTAACCTGCAGTAATTTTTCAGAACGTTTACTAAACTAATCCCTGTACTAAGTTAATGGAAACGTTTTTTCCCCTCTACTTTCAAGAGAGGTTGTGGCTGTCAGAGCCACTTTTGCAGTTCATCAGGCTTTAGCTCCAGGTTCTCAGCCACCGAGGAGATCAGGCAGCAAGGACATACTGCATGAATTTCTAGTGACTTATTTTTCACTGATGAGAGGTCTTATCATGTAAGTTTTAAGAACTTCCAGTTTCATATTGGCTGTCTTTTTAATTTAAAAAGTTTTTAGTTCAGACAAAATCTGATTACTTGTCAGGTGTATGTTTCCAAGAGCCATAATTCTTTTATTTGCTCTGGTTCCAAGTTCTCTTTATTGCTTTTTCTTTTCATATTACTGCTGCTAATCTTCTCATCAAGCAGTTTCACTTGATTTTTCTGTTGGGATGTTTTCATCAAGCTTAATTTTCTTTTATCCAAGTTTTTAATTACTTGTGTTTTCTTCCATAAAATTTCATCAATTTCTTCCTTCTTTAAAAACAAACAGAGGGAGTATTAATAATAATTGTGGTAGTGGCTGTGTAACCTCCTGAGAATTATGCATTTTAGAGACTTTCATATTTTGTTCAGTCATTTCAGGAGTCAGAGGATGGATGGCTTTGCAAATACAGTCCTCTTGATAGCCTACACATTGGGCAGGAAAAAGCTAGCTGTGGAAAACTTTAGTAACTGAGAGAAACTATGACCTTGTCTTAGGTACATACATACGCTTGGATGACTATAGCTCTATGTCTGCTCCAGGTTTCAGGATTTCTTCATCCTGGCAGCTAAGTCTGAAGGACCAGCTGTTTATTTGGACAGTCCCTGCACAGAGTTAAACTTGAGGCATTTCATTCCCTCCATTATGGGAAGGTGAATTTCCAGCCCTCCTAAAAGACATGTTGCAGTTTTTTTCAGCAGAGAAGAGATGTCACTCCACATTTCTTCGGACCTTGTTTTTTTGCTTTTTAGGGGTGTTTTCATTTGGCTTTTTTGTTTGGGTTTTTGTGTGTGTGTATGTGTCATTTTGTTTGTTTGTTTTTAATAGGAAGTTTGGGGGGGTTTTTTTTGTTTTGTTGTTGTTTTTGATTTTGTTTGTTTTGGTTTTGTTTTGTGGAAAATATCCTGGAGGCAGCATAAATTTCTGTATACGTGTAGCCTTAAAGTCCATTGCTGGGAGCAATGCTTGGTATCCATCCACCTCCCCAGCTGCCTGTGGGAGTCCTCTGTGCCAGTGCTGTGTCCTGTCCACCCCCCTGGGGCAGGAGAAGAGCTGCACAACCATTTGATGGGACCCTGCTGACCCTTGGCTCCAGTGCTGCTCTCGGGGCTGCAGGCTGGTGTGCTCCCTGAACACCCCGAGCAGAGCTCTCTGTGCCTCAGAGCTCACCTTGTCTGAGGGGTAGAAAGCAGGGAGAGTGTTTGTTCCAGCAGGTATCTCCCGCCTGATTGAACAGAGCTAAGCTGGGTTTTGTGGCCATGTCCTGTGTGTGGCCAGCCTGGTGCTCTGCACAGCAGCAGCAGCAGCGCTGTTGGAGCTCTTGGGTTCAGTCTGGTCCTGCAGCTCATTTAGCACTGGATCCCTCTGTGACATGCTGAGCATTAGGAGGAACCTTTCCAGTGTTCTCCTGTGGCTCCTCACACCTGGCTTTTGTTACTTTTTGGTCCCCTCCCTCCAGCATGACATTCATGTGCCCTGTGACAGAGCTGTGCTGCCAGGAGAAGCATGGAAAGCAGCTGGGCAGGGTTTGGAGACCAGTGTGTCCTGCAGGTATCAGTGTATCCTCAGGGAAAGAGCAGCAGTGTGGCATTCAGCTTCACTTAAATGTTGGTGCCCATTGCTCTGGGCTGCCTGTTAAGAGCTCTGCTCACCCTCCCAGGGCTGTGGTTGGCACAGGGATATTGAGATGAGCCAGAACAACCATAGCATCTGTGGTTGTACAGATTTTTGTCTCTAGTGAGTGCAGGTGTGCTGCTGGCAGTAGTGGAGCAGAGTGGAATTTCACTGCAGGATGTGTTCATGCTTTACTGGAAGTGCTGGTTGCCCCAGGGAGGTGGCAGCTGTGCTAAAGCCTCATGCATTCACACCTTGCATTTTCCCAAACTGGCTGGAGGTGTTTCCAGGTGGGGAGATGCTTCCCAAAGCAGGGTCAGCAGCTATGAAGCACAGTGAGCACCAAACTGCCCCTTATGTCAGTCACATAGTAGATGAGGAGGTGGAGACCCTCCTCATTTAGTAAATACCTTGCTGGTACTGCAAAGGCCAAAAGTGGGATCAGGTTCTCAGGAGCTCAGTGCAGAGCCACAGTACATGGTGGCAAGCTGGGATATGCTGGGTGAGGATGCAGGAAGGGAGAACAGCATATACAAAGCCAGGCATAAAACAGGAGCCTTGTCTGGGACTGGGCCAGGATACCCAGCCATTCCACAAACACCTCCATTTCAATGCTGCATCCCCAAACATCTCTTCCAAAATGGACACGAAGCCTGTCTGATTCCTAGTTGTGACAGGGCCCCAAGAGCTGCTGGGCTGTGGAGAGGCTTGCACTGGCTCTTGCTGGGACACTGATCCCTGCAGGGTGGGGGCATCAGAGAGAAAGATACCATCCTGCTGACACTGGGTCCCCAAATCTCTTCAGCCAGCTGTATTCCTAGTGCTGGCTCTGCTGGACCCAAACCACCCTGGAAGGACAAGGAGGCATGAACTTCAGGAGGTTTGTTTTGCAGCCATCTTCTGCAGTGCCTCGTGTTTAATTTGCCAGTCTTTTCTGGTCCATGTGAGCAATGTTTATGTGGAGGGCAGGAGGTGGCTGCCTGAGCACCCTGTACTGCTGGCAGAGCGGACAAATCAGCACAGGGGCTGCCAGCCCTTCCCTGAGCTGCCTGTGTGGCCCTGTGTGCAGGGAAGGTAGGCTTGTGAAGTCAGGGACAATCTCTCTGCCTTCCCTGGTCCTAGACAGCCTTTTTCCAAGGCTGAATTGCCCATGAAGCATCTCTGATGGTGCCTTTTGGATGCAGCCTGTTTGAAAGGATGCAGCCCCCCCAGCCAACCTGCCAGGCTGGGCTGGCAGCCCCTGTGCAGCGCTGTGTTGTGTGCTCTTGCAGCAGAAAAAGCTTGCAGGTCGCTCTGTGATCACCCTGCTGCCAAATCTGCCATCTGTCTCACATCCTCTGGGCAATGCTGTGCCTCCCAGCCTACGGCTTCTCTTCTCCCAGTGCCTTGTCCCTTTCCCTGCCTCGCTGCTGTACATGTCCAGATGTGACACTTCCTTCTCTGCCTGAAGGGGAAAAAACCCATTTCTTGTGTTTTTCTCCATCACGTCTGTTACTCCCAGCACGCCTTGCGCTGGTGTGGGCAGCTGCTGGCCAGTGGGTATGGGCAGAACAGGGCAGGGCAGCAGCACAGTGGGTGCAGGCAGTGCCAGCCTGCAGTGCTGGCACTACAGAGGCTGTTTGCTGAGCATCTGTGTCCCATTCATCCCCTGTGCCAGGCCACCTGCCTGTGATAGGTGTGAATTGGAGGGGGCATCGTGAACCCCAGTTCTTGTCCCAAAAGTCCTATGATTTCCTTCCTACCTCTGGTGCTCCAGGGCCATTTCACTCCCCAGATCCTTTCCATGGAGGAGATGACAGCATGCTGGTGGGTGTGATGGGCTGCCTGCTCTGCTCTGCTTGGCTCTGCTGTGCCCTGCAGCAGGTACATGATTGTAGCTGTGCTTAGATGTTGTGGGCAAGGGGAATTCCTGGGAAAGATGCAAGTTATGGGGACAAGTCTTGTCACCATACAAGAGCACCTGCCGCACTGGAAGGAGGTTGAAACAGTCATGCTTTGCACAGTCACGTCTGCAGCTCCACATGTGCTTGGGAGAGCTGCCTTCCTTCCTGGCTGTAGCAGCTGCTTTCCTCTCATCTCCCCCAAAAGCTGTGTGGGCTGCAGAGACAACTGCATGAGTGCCCCAGCCACCGGAGGAGAGTGACTACCTGCTCCGTCCACTTCCCCAGGATTGCCCTGCATGGTGTACACCATCAAAAGCTTTCCCTTCCCTTTGATGCACTATTGACTCAAACCAGTGTGCTGGGTGCTAATCCCTCTGGCACAGTTGGATGCAGTGAGCATGGCTGTCAGAACAGGGCAGGGCAGCAGCACAGTGGGTGCAGGCAGTGCCAGCCTGCAGCGCTGGCACTACAGAGGCTGTTTGCTGAGCATCTGTGTCCCATTCATCCCCTGTGCCAGGCCACCTGCCTGTGATAGGTGTGAATTGGAGGGGGCATCGTGAACCCTAGTTCTTGTCCCAAAAGATCTATGATTTCCTTCTTACCTCTGGTGCTCCAGGGCCATTTCACTCCCCAGATCCTTTCCATGGAGGAGATGACAGCATGCTGGTGGGTGTGATGGGCTGCCTGCTCTGCTCTGCTTGGCTCTGCTGTGCCCTGCAGCAGGTACATGATTGTAGCTGTGCTTACATGTTGTGGGCAAGGGGAATTCCTGGGAAAGATGCAAGTTATGGGGACAAGTCTTGTCACCATACAAGAGCACCTGCCGCACTGGAAGGAGGTTGAAACAGTCATGCTTTGCACAATCACGTCTGCAGCTCCACATGTGCTTGGGAGAGCTGCCTTCCTTCCTGGCTGTAGCAGCTGCTTTCCTCTCATCTCCCCCAAAAGTTGTGTGGGCTGCAGAGACAACTGCATGAGTGCCCCAGCCACCGGAGGAGAGTGACTACCTGCTCCGTCCACTTCCCCAGGATTGCCCTGCATGGTGTACACCATCAAAAGCTTTCCCTTCCCTTTGATGCACTATTGACTCAAACCAGTGTGCTGGGTGCTAATCCCTCTGGCACAGTTGGATGCAGTGAGCATGGCTGGATGTGACTGGCACAGCAGCTGTTAGGGCCATCCCCACTTGTGCAACCCACTGCTGCCAGCTTCCATGCTCCCAGGGCAGTGTGATTCATCCCGGTCACATGGTGGCACCCAAATCTGCTCGGGAGCTGGGCAGAGGTGGGAGGAAAGCCTTGTCAAGGCCGAGATTATGCTTAGGCATGTGCAGGGCCAGTGGTTACACTTACGGGCTCCTGCTACAGTCTAAACCTTACTCTGCTCTTGGCACCAGACACAGCCCACAGAAATGTTCTAGCTCTGCTCTAGATTTTAGATGCTCTAAAATCCTTTTTTTTTTTTTTTTTTTTTTGTGTGTGTGTGTGTATGTAGTGTTTATGATACACTGCTTTCAGGAAGAAGCTTCTGTGCTTGCAGAGAGGGGAGCTTGGCAGGGCAGGAGTGTTTCTTTGCTTCTGCAGCAGAGTCAGCTATGCAGGATGTTGTGACTGCTTGAAGATGGGGAGGGGTGAAGGGTGGAGAGGCTGGGGGCGGCCAGGCACCAGGGCATCCCTCTGAGCAGTGTGGAGGAAGGTGCACATCTGGATCCAGGAGAAGGGGATCAACAGGATAACACTGCCCATTGGCCCCTAGGAGGCTGTGTGATGAGGGGGCTTGGTGGGAGGGTGCTCCCAGGTCCCTGTCAGGCAGCAGCAGGCTGGAGTGGAGCAGAGCTGTGCCCAGCAGCACGAGTGCCAGGCCCTTGGTAGCACACCATGTGTGCTCACTCCACACTGCTCAGCAGGCTGATGGGCAGCAGCCGTGAGGAGGGCTGGCTGGAGCTCAGCAGCTGAGAGCAGCTGCACAAGGGCTTGAAATGTGCCTGCTTTCTCCACCAACTCAGCAGTGAGATCCCTGCCATTCCCAGGTGTGTCATGCTGTCCTGGCCAGGCCGGACGCTGTGGTGCAAAGCCACCAGAACTGCCTGGCCCAAAGAGTGTGATGTTAGGCTTCTGCATCCCCTTCATGCACAGCCCAACTCCTCTCCTTGCCAGTCTCCTTCCCTCTGCCCTCAGGTGGAGTTCCTGGGTGATGGCTCCAGCTGACCTGGCTGCTCCCATGGATAATGGTCTCTGCAGCAAGTGGCTTTATAAAAGACATCAGATAAGCCCCCCACAGCTCCCTGCTCCCCAAACAGTGGAAGGGACCTGGGGAAGAAAGAGCTGCTTTTTCCCTATGTCCATCCTGTCTTGTTCCTTGTCTCCAGGAATCATGGTGCACCTGGCACCTTGTGGCATTGTGAAAGATGCTTGTGACTCGTGGTGACAGCTTCAGTCTGGGCCCAAAGGCACAGCTACTCCTGGTTTCTGTACAGATTTCCACAAGGGAGTGCTTTTCCCAGTGAAGGTGGCACTTTTCTCCACAAAGACCTTAAAATCCTCTGTGTGAGCACTGTAACCTGGGTGGCAGAAGAAGCAATCTGCCTGTAATGCCTGACATCCCACCACAGTTGCAGCCTTGCTGAAAGGTATCTTCCTTGGTCTTCAGTGCCAAATGGGAGCTGCCTCTGCAAAGTGGGCTGTGCATGAGGGCACATGCTGTGGTCTTGGAGCTGGCAGGCAGTAAGGAGCCCAGAGATACCCTTTGCAGGAAAGTTCAAGCCCTTCTCTAGGTCTGGCTGCTGCCATGTCCCTCAGTCACAGGCAGCAGGGGCTGGGAGTCATTCTCATCTGCATGTATCATCATTAATTAATTGCAAGTGCAGGGGTTGCTCTGGGGACTCTGAACAGCATGCAGCAGCCCAGCTTGGAGCAGGGATCTGATGGCACCAGGTGTCTCTTTACTGTTTTCCTGAAATACTGTTTTTCTGAATGGATGTGCGTGTGCATGTGTGTAGGTTAACTGAGAACCCTGGGATGGTACCCTTCCCCTTTCCCACATGTGAGTTCCCTGGGTCTCCATTCCCTGTAGTCAACTCTGACTTTGTCATAATATCATACAAAATTTTGGGTTGAAAAGGACCTTTAAATGTCTTCTAGTCCAATGCCCCTGCAATGAGCATGGACATCTTCAACTTGAAGAGATTGCCCACAGCCCTGTCCAACCTGACCTTGAATGTTTACAGAAATGGGGCATCTGCCCCTTACGTGGGCCACTTGTAACAGTGTTTCACCATCCTCAATTTAGAAAATTTCTTTCTTATATCTAGTCTGAAGCTCACTCTTTTAGTTTAAAACTACAAGCTCTATTAAATAGCCTGTTCCCATCTTTATTGTAAAGCCCCTTTCCTATCTCTCTGCTCCCAGCCATCACCTACCAGCAGCGCCCTGCTCTCTGCTTGGGTTGGTCCTGGTCCAGGTAATCCTTTGTGCTGAGGAGTGTTGATTTAAATTTTATTAGAGGAGAAAGGGTGCATGATTCTCTGGGGGGCTTGCAGCCCCATTAGCTCATGTTTGCTTGGTGCACTGCACACACAAAGTGTGGTGTGAGGGGCTGTGTGCACAGCGGGAGAGTGAAATGCAAACCAAATATGGGTTAGAGCCAACCTGCACTGGCAGCCTAGTCAAATGTGGCAAAAATGGCTGGGGGTGGAATAAATAAATTCTGCTCCGATTATTCCTTCCCAACCTCAGTGTGCTGGCTCCAGCAGCCGCTGGCTTGCACATGTGTGGAGGAGGCTGGAGAAGCACTGCTCCCTGCACAGCATCTCCCACACACTGGCCCCAGCAAATCTCCCTGGCTGCAGATCTCACTGTAAGCACTGTTTGCTCATGGTTGCCTGGGGTTTGGCTTTGTTCTGCCAAGAGCACTGCTGCAAGTCAGCGTTGGTCTGCTCGGTCCTCAGCACACCTGCAGGAGAAGGGGTTTATGCAGGTGGGTGTTTGGAAGGCCACAACCATTGTCCTGCAGAGAGTCACAAGGGGACTGGGATGCTTTCTCATTCAAAAACTTCATGGAACTTAGTCTGTCTAAGTGCCAAAAACCTGCCCTGCGTGGTGGTGCTGGGGAAGAAGGGAAGGGCAGGGAGCTGTGGATGATGAGGCAGCCACCACAGGGGCACATAGCAGGGGAGGGGTATGTGTTGGTTTCAGGTGAGTCCCTGGGGCAGCATGACCCTGCACAGGGTTTCCTGAAGGTAGTGGCAACCTGCCAATCCTAAGTGCAGAAAAACTTGCTTAGCTCCCCAAAATGGGGTCAGTCTCAGACTCCTAGTGCATTATGTTATTTAGATGAACACTGTTGGCAGGGCAGATTGGGAATGGTGAAGCACTGGGGGTAGGAGCAGCAGTGCCAAAGGCAGGCTCACCACTGAGGGGAAGGACCTCACTGTGGTGTTTGCACCCCCAGGGCCTGGGTGGGCTCATGGGTTGGCTCTTTCCCCAGCCTTTCTGGCCTGGCTGGCAGTGAGCCTGGCTTTGTACTCCTCAGTGAGAGAGCAGTGCCAGACCTTACTGATAGGGAAGATGAAGTTTATCTGTACCATTTTTAAGCAGGTTTTTCTTAAGCAGTCATGCACTCATATTCATTTTCTCACTGAGTGGTGGGTATGCGTGCAAGATGGAGTAGGAACAATGAAACATGAGTCCTTGTGACCTCTCCAAGTGATCATATCTTCATTGGCAATGACAAAATTAATATATGAGCAGGTGTTTTTTTACCTGTTAAGGGTCATCTGTTGCTGCAGAGTGGTCCTTTGCCTCCAAACCTTACCAACCCATCCTCCATAGCCCACGAGCCTTGTATGGTCCTTCTTGTTTGAAAGATGCATCTGATTTGCAGCCGGCTAACAGAACAGGCTGGTGTATGTCCATGTCCTGCTGGTGATAGGATGGGGTCTTCTGCTGGAGGGTTGTCTGTCTTGTATCCTGACAGGCTGTGAGCACAGCATTCACACCAGAGTCAATGAGCCCTGCCCAGGGATGCTGCTGCCCCACAGGTGCTCACCTCACAGACCATGAGCAGCCAGATCCTCTTTTTGCTTTTTGGATCTCGACGCCATTAATCTTAAGAAGGAAGGTTGAAAGGAGGGCCAGGGAGGAATGCCTTGGGCCTCTGTGGGGTTTTGGAGGGCTGTGTCTCTGGGCTCATGCCCTCTGTGCTCATACCCCTTGGGGACAGATGGGGCCCATGGTGTGCCTGTTCTCCCACGCACCAAGCTCTGGGAATGGAGAGGTCACCATGCCCTGTGGTGCCAAAACTGCCGGGGTGTGTGCTGAGCTCAGTGCAGGCTGTTGATGAGCCTTGTCCCTGAAGTCCTGAGGTACTTGGTTAGCCGTGCTGAGTAAGTGACAGTGGCTCAAGTTTCCTGCCCTCCCTGTCACTGCAGTCCTGCAAGGTCGGTCACTGCAGTCCTGCAGATGGGATGCTGGAGGTTTGCCTGCCTGTCTGGTCCTGTGCACACCAGGGCATGATCCTGATCTCCCTGTTGCAGCAGTCCTTGATTTTTTCTTCCACAGCCTGCCACAATCTACTTGTAATGAAAGAAGGATGTAGAGGCAGTCAGGTAGCACACATGTTTGTTTTCCAGGTCTGGGTCCTCAGCCTGGCTTTTCTGTGTGGCCATGCACAGAAACGCTCCACCAACAGCCCCATGCCCTGGCTGCCCTCTGGCCCGCCACAGTCAGTAATCCCGCCTGTTCCAGAGTAGGATGATGAGGCTGGATGAGTGTAGGCATGCTGGGAAACCCAGCTTAGTCATCTCAATGCTCCCAAGACTGTTTTGATGTTTTGCTACTCCAGCTGTCCGTGAATCCCCCAGCAAATGAGTTTGCTGGCAGGATGCTTCAAGGGAAAGACACATTATGAAAAATTGCATTCACATAAAAGACATGCCTTATTTTTAATTGGAAATCTGATTCTCTGGATTAGTGCCCACCCAACCGGAGAGAAGAAACATATGCTGATGTATCAACAAAACAAAGAGGGCACTGAATATTCAAGGCAAAGCTTACACGCACTGAAAATGCTTCATAGAAATTATCCAGCAAATCAGTTTCAGTGACAAATCTCATGCATTCACTGTGTATTCACAGGCCACAAAGAGGAGAATGAATTGCTCTACATGTTTTCTGACTTCTTCTGACCCTGTATTAGGATCTTTCCTCTAAGACCTATAATGGATAGATCATATATTGAAATTTCTGCCTTTATTTTAATGCTTCATTTTCCCACCTGCAATCCTGTACACCCCTGTATTTCTTCACTCGTCCATTGCTGTCACTTCTCCAGGACAGTGGCTGCTATGAAGGACATCTGTCTGTGGTTGGCATCTAGAGGCCCGCCTCATACACAGCTAATGGGAAGCTGTCCTGACACCTTCTGGACGTTACACCCATCCAGCTCTGTTATTCACAACAGTATGTGTTCCTTTGGCCTGTAAAGACTGGGAAAAGCACAATGGCAGTGGCATAGCAGGGAACAGCAACTGGTTTGGTGATGCTGTGGATTTTGTTGAATCCTTCAGATACTATTGCAAAGTGCCTTCAACTGAATATTTCAAAATGCTGAATTTTCTCATTTTTGTGATATGAAAATTTAGCTTAGGCATTTCAACAGTGACTTTAAGTGTGATTTGCAGTGTTCCTGGGATTTCTCATTCTGTATACCAAAAAATTTACCTCTCCAACCAGAGGGAGTTTGAACATGTTCTGTAGGTCTGAGTTTAAGCTGTTCTTGGTGCATGTGAGCAGAAATCTCCTCTTGCTGTTTCTGCTGCGCATGCTGTTCCTAGAACATATACATGATTTACTTTTAGCTGGTTGCCCCCAAGAGTTATTTTAATGGTAACATTGCAGCTATATAATTTGCATAAGCTTTTCTGAGAGCAGCACCATAAAAGGTGAGACTAGCTGGAACAAATGATCTAGGAAAGTAGTGATTTGGTTATGTAGAGGAGAGTTTCTGTGGCTATCTGGTGATGAAAGGAGCAGCAAAATGGCAGGAGGGTGGCTTGAGATCAGGTTCAGAGGAGCTGTGATACACTGCAAAATCTGTGTTTATAGCCTGAGCATGACATGACGGCCCCTTTGAACTCCTTTGGAGTTGGAGGTGCTTAAGAGAGAGGGGACAGAGCTGGAGTGGGTCTTCAAGCATCTTCTCCCTGAAATTTGCCTGTGCAGTCTGATGGGCAGTGCTGTGTGCAGATAAATGGGCTGGTTGGGCTGGAAGGGTGAGGGCTTGCATTTGGGAGCTTACTGGGCAGGAGAGCTGGGAGCAGGAGATACTAACACCATCTCCAGGAGGAACCCATTGCTTGTGGCCACCAGCAGCAAAGTATCTGATGTGGGAAAGAAAGGGATAGCAATGAGGACTAGATAGAGAAACACAACTTGTACAGATTGCTGTGAAAATCCCCCTCACCCTACCATCCCTGACAGGATGTTCCTCCTACAAGTGTGAAGCCGGTGCCTAGAAACAAGCTGCAGGATCTTATTCCTGTGTAGTGGAGTGGTGGTGATGGAGAAAGGACTCTGAAGTTGCTAAGGGTCTCCTTGTTTGTTTGTTGATGGTCTAACAGCTCCCTCGGTCAGAGACACACTTTCCTTGTTAACAAAAGGCAATCAATTATTTAGCAGCTGAAAATGCCAGATGGCAGTGGCTCTGCTGCTTACAGGAGGAGGGGAGAGAGAGAGAGAGACATGCACATGGTGAGCAACAGATTGAGAGCATTGCCATAGCAAAGAGCGGACCCTGGCTAGAGGTCCTGGTGGCCCAGGTGACAAGCAGGAGGCAGGCAAGCAAGGGCAGACAGCTGCTGCTTGCCAGAGTAGCTCCATCACTTCTTATAGGTCTCTTGTAGAGGTCCCTTGTCAGGGGTCATTGCCCTGATGGGGCCATGCTGGCCCTTGAAGTACAGGACTCCCAGCCATGGCTGAGAGACAGCCTGTGACTGAGGGCACTGCAGGGAGGCTTTGCCAGCCCATCCATCCATCCATCCATCCATCCATCCATCCATCCATCCATCCATCCATCCATCCATCCATCCATCCATCCATCCATCCATCCATCCATCCATCCATCCATCCATTTATCCACCTGTGGGGTGGAAGTATCAGCCCCGAGTCTACTGGGATGCCCTTTGGCTCAGGTGACATCGCACCATATGCACAGGAAAAGGGACTGCCACATGTCTGCGTGTCCTGGGGAGCTTGGTGCCTGTAGCTCAGCAGCTTCTGATACCCCTTCAAGGCATCTATGCAGGTAGTCAGATGCCAGCCTAATATTGTAGTGGGGTGAGACTTAAGCTTATCTGGGCTCATAGCCTTGGTCCAATCATCCCAGCCACTGTTAGGCTTCCAATGGAGATTTTTTGTTGGGTTTTGGGGTGGAATTTATGCTTCAGAAATAAAGAAAATAGCAGGTCACCTCTTTTTTTTTTTTTTTTTGTGTGTGTGTTTAATTTGGAAACTGCAAGCAGCAAGAGTATTCCTTAAATTCTTCAACCCTCTGGACAGCTTGGGTTGACAATCCCTTGGGAATCCTCAGTGTCCAGGTTGTCAGGTTTTTTTTTGTCAACTCTTGTGTTTTAAAACCTCCCTCCTCCTCAGTTTTTTCTTTCCTTGGATGAGGAGGTTAAAGAGACTCAGTCTCTCAGGCACGTAACATATGTCAGCTCCTGCACCAGCACTCCTGTCCTGCCCACTCTGGTCAGCTGAGGGTTGAGGGTTCCTCATGGGCTCCTCATGAACTTTAGGACTAAAGGACTAATCTCCTTCTCGTGAACTTTAGGGCATGATTCCTCAAGCAGCAAACTGCAAGGTCTAAGAGAGAGGGGCTGAGGCCACAGCCATGCATATAAAATCAGGTGCTACCGTAGTTCCCCATCTATCACACTGACACAGCACAAATAAATGTTTCCCAACAAGAGCAAATCTGTGTAGAGCTTAGGAATATCCCCTTTCTAAGCCAAGTAATTTTCTGTGTGCTGTCTCTGTGCTCCCACAAGGACCTCTCAATTAGGTTTCCTTTGGTGTTGAAGAAGATTTGATCTTGTTTGGTCTCAGTGACAAAAACTGCCATAAACACTTTGTGTCTCCACATCCCTGGAGGTCCCATCTGTCTTTGTTTGCATTCTCTTCCACTGCTTAATCAAACCATGGGTCCTGCTTCTCTTCCTCCACCCCTCCAGCAGGGATTACCTCATGCTGGGTGACTGCAGGGGCTGTAGCAGGGTCTCAGTTGTGGCTGGAATATAGATGAAAAGGAAGGAGAGGAATGAATGCTCAGTGGCTTGAATGCAAAGCTCCCAGGAGTACATGTTGTAAACCACTCTTGAGTTTTCACATATCCTTTGCACTGGTCACAATATACTGACTTTAATATATTGTGCCCATCGTGTCTGCAAGGCAAGGAACTTATATAGCTCCTTATAAACTTCAGGCAGGCTTGAAAATGTTCTTGACAGGTGCACAAGTTCCTGAGAATAGGGATGTAGAATAATTGTGGTTGGAAGGGCCCCCTTGGAGGTCATATGATAAAGGCCCTTGCTCAGGGCCAGGCCAGCTTCGAAAATATATTTGACTGCTCAAGGCCTCCAAAGACTGGATTGCCTCACCACAAACAGCTGTTCTTCTCTGAAGGCCATGCAGCTCTTCAGGCATGAGAAGCATCTGGATGAAGGTGTTGAGGGTGACTCCAAAGCACAGAGGCAGGACAGGCACATGAGAACAAGAGACTCTGGCCCCCTTGTCCCCACCCCATGTTTGTTAGTGTTTGCTGTGCTGGTTCCCTCTCCTGATCTTTGAATGGTGAGTGCAGCAGCTGTTTGGTACTGTCCTGTGGCATCCCCATGAGTAACAAACTGCCATGCTGGCTGCTGCAGGGTGCTCCTTCTCAGGGATTTCAGGCAGGTTTGGAGAGGATCCTCTCCTACCTACAGCATGGTGGTAGGAGAGGTTTTGGGAAAAAGCCACAGTGTTGGCCTTTAATGGCCTTTAAGTGTCTTCTGCCAGTGAGGACTGTAACCTATGGTATCAGGTCCTGGGGAAGGTGGTGGGAAGCCTGACACATAGGGTTTTGAGAAGCTAACTCTTCTGAAGAGATCAAGATATCTTGAGAAGAACAATTCTGCTTCGGTGGAAAGATAAAAGGGAAGTCCTCTAACTCCTGAGTCACACAGATCATGATGGTGGAGAAGGACAGCAGGCTTAGCAATATTCCATAGGCAGTAGATACCTGGCCATGGGGAGAGAAGCAAGTGCAGCCCCAGCAGCCCAGTTGTCAATATTATCATTGCTGTTTTTTTCAGAAATTCAAATAAATGCTTCAGCTTCTCATTCCTGCCTGCTGACAGCACCAGGGTGGCCATGACTCAACCCAGCTTCCAGGACTGAGGAACAGAGGTGGTGAGAGACCTGTCTCAGGTATGACAGAGATGACCAAATAGCATGGGTTTAATGGGGTGGGGAAAGGGCAGGAAGTAGCTGTGAGATTTCTTCAGCAACACCCTCTGCCTTGTGTCCAACAACCTGTCCCTGAGAGAGACTGGGACTGGGGAAGCTCTGAGATCACCAGCCAGTCCTCCCCTCTCCACCCTTAGTGAGCTCTTCAGACCTCAATGGAAGTGACCTGGAAAAGCCATGGCTTCTTTTCAGACAAAGACTTCTCCATCCACACTCCTGCCTCTGTGTTGCAGGGTGGGACCTCATAGCAGTGTCGATGGAGAGCACATACTCCATGGAGCCAGCACCAGATGGTGCTGGCCTCACCTCCCTGGACATGTTCATCTTCCTGGAGGCGCCGGTGAACAGCACGGAGGAGCAGTGCTTCAGCGCCCGCTCCCGCAGCACCGTCCTGGAGGGGCTGCCCTTCGGAGGCGTGCCCACCGTGCTCGCCATCAACTTCATCCTCTGGCTGGTGAGGGGCCAGCAGGGGGGCATTTCTATGGGCTCTGCAGGCCCTGCAGGCACTGACAGCCACACACAAGTCAGCCTGTGCAATGGTGCACCTGGCTGAGGGGGAACAGGGATGAGGGCACCGGTGCACCTGGCAAACCAGGGAACAGGGGTGAGTGCAAGGGTGCACCTGGCTGAGGGGGGAACAGGGGTGAGTGCAGGGGTCCAAGGGATTTGTCCACATCATGGTGGGCAGCAAAGGACACTTGGGCAGCAGTGGTGAGATCACAGAGCAGGAACAGTTTGGGGTAAGAGTTTTGCACAAGTTTGAGCTCAGAAGTGAGAAAGCACAAAGGAGATATGAGAAGATCCCATGGGGTGAGACCTTGCAGCAAAACACTTCTCTTTCTTCTTCTTCCAGCTTCTCCTTCTGGTCTTCTCCTGTCTTCGGAAAGCGGCTTGGGACTATGGGCGCCTGGCGCTGCTGATGGAAAATGACAGGTGAGGAGGATGCAGAGCTGCTGCAGGTGATGGCTCCATCCTCTTCAAGTGGGCTGGAAGGAAGGCCAGCACTGTGGCACGACACAGAGTTCAGCAAGTGTTCCTGTCCCTCCTCCCCACTGGGAATGGCCTGGTGCCCCCATTTCCCATGGACACACAGCCACCATCTGCTGCAGGGAGAGGGAAAGCCCAGGCCAGCTTTCATTCCCTCTACCATTTGGTGACAGTGTTCTTGGTGCCATTGGGAGCACTGTTCTGGGAAGGACAAAGAGCTGTTTTTCAGTGGAGACTGTGCTGCTGCCTCTTCTCCTGCCACTCTGTTGGGATGAACGGGACTGGCTGGTGGACGGGGCAGAGGGAGACACACAGCAATAACACTGTTCCTCACGTCACCACAGCAACTTGCCTGGCCCGTTGCTTGGGCTAGGTGCAGAATTCCACAAAAATAAGCAGTTTTCTGGTAAAAGTAGAGCCCAGACCATATTTCCAGGTGGGCTGTACAGCAGCTTGCCTGCCAGAGCACAGCTCACCTTGGGCAGCGAAGCATCTTTCCTTGTACAGGCTGGTGCACACAGAAGGGGTCTATGCAAGGCTGGGCAGCCCACAAGAGTAAGATCTGTTAAAGTCCTTCTTCTGCCTTCTCCCCTCCAGTTCCTCTTGGCCTCTGAATCTGGGGCTGAGTCAGGCGATGAATATGTGATGTTTTCCCTTCACCAGTGAGACCAAAGGGCAATCAAGATTTAAAATGCAAGCTCTGATTAGATTCCTTTTTACTGTAAAACCATTTGAGACATCTGAAAACAGTGGAATAGAAAATAATCTGGTTCAACAGTCCCTTGTAATGGAGCTATGGCTCCATCTCCATGAGCCCATCATGAGTCAGGGCCACAAAGAAGCTGGGGAGACTTGTTGGTGTGGAGGCAGCAAGATGCAACCCCTTTGTCCCAAGCCCAGAAGTAATCACTGTACCAGTCCCAGTGTAGGATGCAGGGAGGGGGGGAGGCATTTCTTGGGCTGCTGTCCTAGGAGAGACTTCTCTAAGGGTGCTCATCCTCTTGTGTCTGCTGCTTCTCTTCTGCCTCACCCCTGCTCCCCTCACTGCAAAGCCTGACATCACTTTTCTATGGAGAGCAGAGTGAGAAGGAGAAGTCCCCATCTGAGAGCAGCCCTCTGGATGCTGACAACAAGGATGTGGTGAGTGCCAGTGGCTGTGGCTGTGGGAACCTGGGCTGGGCTTGTCCCAGCCCAGCCTGTCCTGTTCTTCCTCAGAAACCCTGGTCAGAAGTTAAGTGCAAGAAATTAAATCTCCTGCTCAACACTCTTCAGCAGTGGGGAATTCCTGGAAGCTGGAGGGCTTTTTGTCCTGGATTCTTTGAGGCATCTATTTGGAATGGCAGTTTGGAGGGGATGCTCCTGTTGGCCAGCATCTCACAGCTGCATGGCTCTGCTTGCAGCTGTGTGGATCCAGTATGATGCATGGCCAGAGCCCAGCTGCATGCCTACAAGGATCTTTCCCACCCCTCGGGATCAAGTCCCTCACACCAAATTTCCTCCTCTGCCAGCATGGTGGGGCTTTAAAGTAAAATCTGTTTCTCTCTAATACATCAGGCTTTCCTGGAAACAAACACAGACTGACACATTTTGCCGCCTCTTTCTTTTTTGGCAGCAAAAGCTCAAAAATCAGTCACTGGTACAACTATGGAAAAAATGTCATGACTTATTAAAAAATCTAGGCAGAAAAGAAGCAAAAGAAGCAAAATCCTTGCACGTGGCAGGAGGCCTCTTTAAAGGCTCTGTACCAGGTGCTCTAGGCAAATGTGTATTGCTCATCAAAAAATAAGTGAGAAAGACTACGGGGAAAGCCAGCACACTAAAGAACAGATTAAAGGAGATTATTAGAAGTAAGAAGACATCCTTTAAAAAGTCAAACTGTTCACAAATGAGGAAAATCTCAACTCTGCCAGGCTAGATGTAGAATACACTAAGAGGGGAGAAGAGCAGTTTTGAGCAGAAATTTGTAGAGAGCATAAAAAGCCCAGAATCACAAAATCACAGAATGGGCAGAGTTGAAAGGAACCAATATGGGTCATCTGGTCCAACCTCCTTGTTCAAGCCTAGAGCACATGGCACAGGATTGTATCTTGAGTATCTGCAGTGAAGGAGACTCCACAACCTCTCTGGGCAATCTGTTACAGCTCATGGTGCTTTCTTCCAGTCCTCAGGCACCTTTCCTGATCACCACGACCTTTCAAAGATGGTCATGAGCTGCCTTGCTGTGGTTTCCACCAGCTCTCTCAGTATGCATCCTGTCAGGGCCCGCAGACTTGTGGATGTCATGTCTGCCTAGGTGTTTTCTAACGCAATCCTCCTTCACCAGGGGAATGTCTGAAAACCCATGTGTGTATACAGTGACAGGGTGTTAGGGCACCTAGTTAGTTAGGGCACAAGAACTTAGGTTGTTGTGTAGCACTCTACAGCAGTGCCACCTCAGCACTTGCTAGTGGTAAAAAACACACATTGAATGTTAGGGACTGTCATGGAAGGGGAAGAGGAGGGAGCTCTGGAAGCAGGAGCCTGTTGCAGTGATGCTCCTTAATATTCAGAGGAAGCTGAAGTCCAGCAAGTCACCCCTGAAACAGTGGGTTAATGCTTGACTTTGGCTTCTTTTGCAAATCCTTCTGCAGCCAAAAATATGCACCTGACATCCATCAGGATGGTTGATGTTTGTAGAGAGACTTCCCTGTCCCTTTATACCCCTGCTCCAGCAGACTCCTTGTTCCCACTCACAGAGATTATCACTACTTTCAGGAAGGTCACATGGTCTCTCAGGACTGGAAGAGAGGTTGTGCTCAACTTCCATCAGCTCTTTGGAGTGTTTTCCTTGTTTCTCCTGAGGCAGCTGCCTTTGCCATTGGGCTGAGCATTGCTGAGCTGCCTTGGGCACTGCCTCAATTTGCTCAGCCCCCTGGCCACAGGCACTGCACCGCCTCTGTGTGTTTCCCCAGCATGTGTTGTGACTCGGTCCTTCACTAGGGAGGTGGGGGTGGTTGCCCTTGTCTCATCCTAACTCTTTTTCCTTCTAGGGATTCTGTTCCTGGCTCCTTTCTATCTACCAGATGAAGTAAGTGTGTGTGCTTGGCATTATGGTCTTGGCCCACCACTGCCCACCCATGGGGAGCCGGTGCCCACAGGTGGTGGCCCATCACCAGGAGCTGCTGGGAGCAGCAGCAGAGGAGAACCCTCTTTAAACATCCTCTCTGAAGAGAGAGCAGAGAGCTCACCTCTGTGTTTCCTCCTGGCTCCTAAATCCCAAAGAAAAGGGCTTCAACCTCTCCTGATAGGAACCAATCCTGTAATGAGATGCAGTTGGAGGGCTGCTTGGGTCCCTCATTTCCCTCTGTGCTCAAATCCGTTGTGCCACTGTCAGGATGTCATGAGTTGGTGTGGGTTGTGGGAAACTGGAGCAAGCCAGTGTCCCCCATGACAGGAGGTGGTGGGGAAGAACCACCAACACTGACCCCCACCTGCCTCTCTCCAGGGATGAGGAGATTCAGAGCAAGTGCGGGATCGATGCCACCACGTACCTCTCCTTCCAGCGGCACCTCCTGGTCCTGCTGATGCTGGTTTGCGTGCTCTCCGTGGCTGTCATCCTGCCTGTCAACTTCTCTGGGGACCTCCTGGGTAGGTGCTTCCCGAGTCACAGGATGACTCAGGAGTGCCATGCAAGCTTCCAAGCCTTTGGGCAAGTGTTGTGCCTCTGGGAAAGAAGGAAAAAAAACCCTCTCTCGGAAGCCCCCTGTGAGCAGGAACTCACCCTCAGCTGGGTGACAGAGGAGCATAAGAGGCTGGGAAATTCAGGGCAGTGGGGACTCGGGGACCTTGGAGATGGAAAAGAAGGGATCAAAGACCACAGCCAGTAGCTGCAATACGGACATACATACTGCATAAGGTTCTCTTAACCTTCTGCTTCTCCTCTTCCTCTGCAGGACACAATCCTACCCACTTTGGCCGGACAACCATTGCCAACATCCCAACTCAGTAAGTGCTCCCACAGGCAGGGGGCTGTGTGCTGCTGCTGTGGCAGGCACTGCTGGGAGCACCTAGGCACAGAACTCACCACAGCCCTGTGCTGGGGACAGGGACAGGTCCATGTGAGCAGCACACCATTCACACTGGCTCTCCTGTCTCTCTGTACTACATGAGCACAGTCAGGGCAGCCAAGGCAGTGGCACTGCTCTTGCACCCCACAGCTGGCGGAAGTGCTCTTGGGGATGTTGTATATCTGCATTTCTGTAGTATCTCAGTCAACAGCTGTCCCTCAAGTTCCTGGGGTGAGTGTCTGACAGCTGGCACAAGGAGGTCCTGCTGGGTGGAAGGGATGAGTGAGATGCTGAGTGCCAGGCTGGTCCTTGTGCCACATGCTCACCACAGTGCTCACTGATCCCCACTTCCTCTCTTCCAGAGACCGTCTCCTGTGGCTGCACAGCATCTTTGCCCTAATCTATTTTATCTTCACCGTCCTTTGTATGGCTCACCACTCTGTCCACCTGGAATACAGAGAGAATGAGAAGGTGAGAAACCACCTCTCCTCCAACCCTGCCTTGTTCAGTGCTGCTAATGGCCAACTTCTTGCTTTGCACAAATGCTGGTCCCAGTAGGTACAGAGGTTTTTAGGAACAGCACAAAACTAGGCTGGCAGGGAAAGGCGTGGCTGATTTTCACTAGCTTCTGGATAAAGTGACAGCCTGGAGGCAAATCTCTCTCTCTCTTTTCTTGTATCTTGAGACTGAAGCTCTGCTGTATCCATCTGTCTGGGGTATAGCATTGTCTGGCTGTGCCCTCAGGGTTTGGGACTGGGCATTGAGGAGATCTGTGCTGACTTGCCTCTGGGGTGGCAGCTGGTGGCCCAGCTCACTGCTGGGCGGACAGGATGGCAGCATTATATCCTGGAGATCCATCCTGCAGATCCCTTTGCCTCTTCTCTTCCGCAAGGTCGCCCGGACACTGATGGTTACCCACATCCCCAAGGAGATCACAGACCCTTCACTTATCATCAAGCATTTCCAGTGAGTAGCCATGTGCCACAGCCTTGCTGGGCGTGTGGCAGGCAGGTGGCAGGGACTGTCCCTGTCCCCTGACTGCTGGTGCCACCATGCCCCTGTGCTTGCAGCGAGGCTTATCCCAGCTGCACCGTCACCAATGTCCAGTTCTGCTTTGACGTGCGCAAGCTGATGAAGCTGGATGCGGAGAGGTGAGTCCGTGCACGTCCATGTTGCCTCTGTGGGAGGGTGTGCTGCTCCTGCCCACCACATCAAGGCACCCAGCCTGGCTTTATATCTGTGTGTCTGGTGCTCCCCACATGACCTTTGCTATCGGCTTCCTGGCAGGCGCAAAGCAATGAAGGGTCGGCTTTATTTCACCACCAAGGCACAGAAGGAGGGGAAGATCATGATCAAAACTCACCCCTGCGCCCGCATCTTCTGCTGCCGCTTCTGTGGCTTTGATGAGGTAGGAGGCTGCGGGCCAGGCTGCAGGCAGCACACCTGCATCACAGGCAAGGCAGAGCGTGGCTCTGCCCCAGCCCCGTGCACAGCATGGCCCTGGCCATCCCACAGGTGGATGCTGAGCAGTATTACGGAGAGCTGGAGGAGAAGCTCACAGATGAGTTCAATGCGGAGCGCAACCGCATCACGCTCAAGCGGCTGGATATGGCCTTCGTCACCTTCCAGGACGAGCGGATGACAGCTGTGTGAGTGCCCCTCGTGCACAGGCCATGGGGATGTCCCTCAGCCTGTTGGCCACTGCTGCCAGGGAACTGGGGCACCTTGCCAGCTTTTCCCCCCAAAGCCAGGCAGTGGGTCGGTGTTTTCTATGCCTCTGCCATCTGCAGGCGTTGGCTGCCCTGTTAAGGCTGTGGGAAGGGTCTCACAAGAAGTGAGACCTGACCCCTGGCTCCCTCTTCCTGCAGGATTTTGAAGGATTACAGCCACATCCACTGCCGCAAGCACCCCCAGCAGTCCTCTGTCACCACCGTGGTCAAGTCACACCACTGGGGTGTTCGCTATGCCCCTTCACCCAGTGATATCATCTGGTGAGCCCCCACGGCAAAAGGGAGTGAGGCAGGGGGAACAAGCAGATATGGGGAAGCCCATGTCCATACCTATAAGTAGCCCATGTACATAGCTATAAGGAGCCCATATAGATACAGGGAGACCATATAGCTGTAGGAAACCTGTGTCTATATCTGTAGGACACTTTCCCAGGGTGATGGGGGCTGAAAATCCCTCCTATTGCCATAGCAGAAGTCAGCAGGGGCAATTGGGGTGATCCTCCCAAAGGTGGCAGGGCCCAGCCAGCTGAGATTAGGGGTGATTGCCAGACTCTGATTTCTCTGGCCTGATTGCAAAGCCTCCTGATGGTGTGGACCTCCGGTGTGGCTCTTGTCTGGTCCAGGGGGCTCTGCATGTGACAGCAAAGCAGCGTGGGGAGGGGAAGATGGCGAGCTCAGAACAATGTCTGCCAGGATGGTTGGTGCAGATAGCAGGAGGCAGAGCTTCATAAAGCTATGCTGGGAGGCCCAGGACACAGGGCTTTTCCTCCTCCTCATGTTCAAGTTGTGTTTTCCTCTTACAGGGAGAATTTATCAGTCCGTGGCACATCGTGGTGGGTGCGATTCATTCTGCTTAATATCTGCCTGTTCATCCTTCTTTTCTTCCTCACAACGCCAGCCATCATTGTCAACACTATGGACATGTTCAATGTCACACACCCTGTGGAGAGCCTCAAGGTAGTCCCTAACCCATGCCAATTTTCCTGAAAGGTCATCATTTCCAGATTTATCTGTGACAAGTGGGGGGCACCAGCTCTACACTGTCCTAAGACAAACCATCACTAGGATGGGCATTGATAAGAAACAAAGTAATTGATGAGATCAAGTCTGTGCTTGCTATCCATCCCCTTCTCATTGTGTTTCCAGTGGCAGAGCCCTGGGGCAGCGCCTGAGCTTTGGTGCTGGTGCCTCCATGGAGGCAGACAGGTTGCTGTCCATTCAAGAAGAAAGGTTTGGAAAGAGCTCAGGAGATGTCAGGAGTTGCCAGCAGCACAGCCCTTTCTTGCTCATTGACCTGTGAGCTTTTGGGTGGGCACTGGGGCTCAGAACATGGCTTTGGTGCCCTTGGCTGGTCTCAAGTTTTTATTTCCTGAAACAAATGCCTCTGCTCAGGGTGGGGATGCTCCAGCCCACCTGCTGCACACACCATCGTGTGCTGTCTCCAGCCTGGCTGTGCTGTGGTGGGTTGCTGAGGGGGTGTTTGGCCTCTCTCTTCCTGCAGAACCCCATCATCACCCAGTTTTTCCCCACGCTGCTGCTCTGGGCCTTCTCCGTCTTCCTGCCCTTCCTTGTCTACTACTCAGCATTCTTCGAGTCTCACTGGACAAGGTAAGGGGCCGGCCCCCACAGTCCCCCAGGGCTGCCACAGATGGGAGGAACTGCAGTAGAAGGGGAACCCAGCCTGCAGGGAGGCAGGCAGTGAACAGTAGACCCCCACAGTGGAGCAGAGCCCCCTGGATGTTTCTCTCCATAGAAGGAGCCCCAAGTCCATGCCCAAAGGAGCCATTTACTTCCCAAAGTCCTCAACACTTTCAGGCTACTGTCAAAGTCAGGTGGTTTTAAGATTGATCTGAAGAAGTTTGTAAGAGGGACAGTGTGATGGTGGACTGGCAGCAGCAGGGCCATCCCAGGCATGCTTCCAGCCCTCCAAGGCAGAGGTATGGGTTCAAGATGCTTAAAGTAGGGAAAACTGCCCAGCTCCTACAATG
This sequence comes from Emberiza elegans, assembly GCA_024865655.1. Lineage (NCBI taxonomy): Eukaryota > Metazoa > Chordata > Aves > Passeriformes > Fringillidae > Emberiza > Emberiza elegans. The sequence continues at coordinate 48,526,585 of JALJVW010000139.1, read as the reverse complement.
AGCTCTGTCTTGACCCTCCACCAGCCCCAAACCCTGTGCCTCGTCTTACAAGTCCTTCCAGGAGCTTTGTCACCACCTCCCTTCCGTTTTCTGGGGGAAACGGGTCGTGAACTCACACTAGACCCCCATCTGCCTCTTGTTGGGTGTCTATACCAGCAGGGATGGTAGGAGAGGGCAAAGATGAAGGAGATGAGAGGCTACAGCAGATTCCTCATGGTGACACACCCTAGCCTGGGAGAGGCTTTGCAAGGCCCCAGTGGATGCACAGATGAAATGCACACAGCTTTGTGAAGCAGGGAGTTACTCCTTGTTGAAAAGCAAGACCAAGCCCAGCCCCTCACCCCACCTGCTGCTCTTTCCCAAAAAAGTGCAATGTTATTTTCTTGTCTTCCCTCTCTGCAGGTCAAGTGAAAATCAGATCACCATGCACAAGTGCTTCTTCTTCCTGGTGTTCATGGTTATCATCCTGCCCTCGCTGGGTCTGAGCAGGTACAGACACCCTGCCATGCTGCTCTCCCTGCTCCTGAGCTGCCAGGATCACACCTAGGCCCCTCACCCCTGCAATCCAGCCCCAAAGGGCTAAGATCCCATTGCCACTGAAACATAGCAATCTCTGGGGAGGAAAGCACTCTTTAGCTGTGCTGAGCCACTCATCCATGGTCACAGATGGAAACCTCCCCTGCAGAGGAGTGGAGCAGAGCAGTTTACCTGGCTGCCACAGCTGACCCAAAGGGGCTGGTGGCAGTGATCAGCTGCTGCTTGGGTTCATCAGACCCTAAAAGGACCTGGTCAGGTCCCTGCATAGCTCCAGCTACAGTAATCCTGGCCTCCATTGCTGGAGGCGAGCCCACACTCCACAGTGGTCTCATGTGGCAGAAGGGGCTGCTCAGGCAGTGTAGGGCGCAGAGGGTTTTGCCTGCTCAGGACAGGGAAAGAAGAACCTGCCTGCTGGGTGTCTCTCACATCACTCTGTAGCTCCCTCTCTGTCTGAGCTTCTCCTCTTGTGTCCCCTCCAGCCTGGACCTGTTTTTCCGATGGCTCTTTGACACCCACTTTCTGGATGAGGCTGAAGTCAAGTTCCAGTGAGTAGCAGGAAGCTCCCAAACTTCCCAGGCAAGCGGGAGCACCTGTTGTCCACCACCAGCAGCTCTTGCAGCTCCTGCCCGAGCATTCTCTCACTGTGTCCCCTCTCTGTCCCTGGGGCAGGTGCGTTTTCCTCCCAGACAACGGCGCCTTCTTCGTCAACTACGTAGTGACCTCCAGCCTGATTGGGACGGCCATGGAGCTGCTGCGCATCCCAGGCCTCCTCGTCTACACTGCTCGCCTCTGCTTCGCCAAGTCCGAGCCCGAGCGCCTCCATGTCAAGCGGGTACGTGGCTCTGGTCACCCGGGAGCCTTTGTGACCCCAGCATGGCAGAGATGCACTCACTGGAAACTCAGGCTGTTGTGGTTCTGTGGGGATGCTTATGGGGACTTCTTCAGGCCCCTTGGGGGCTAGTGGGGGTGAGGCAGTCCCGTGGGCCAGGGTGCAAGTACAGGCTTTGCAATGACAGAGGTGGCAATTACACTGTTGGTTGTGCCCCAGAGCCAAGCATACCAGTTCCAGTTTGGGCTAGAGTACGCCTGGACCTGCTGTATCTTCTCTGTTGTCATGACCTACAGCATCACCTGCCCCATCATTGTCCCCTTTGGTGAGTATGATCCCATGCCCATGGTCCCAGCCATGCCAAGAACAGCTTGTTCCTGCCGCCAGCAGCAGCATGGGAGTGCAGGCTTCCTGCATGGTACAGGAGGGCACCCTTGGGCATCATTCCCAGGACCTGCCCTGCTCTCCCTGTGGCCTGGCTGTCCCCATTTGCCTTCCATCCAAATGGCTCCTCTTGTCCCACCAGGGTTGCTCTACATGCTGCTCAAGCACATGGTTGACCGGTACAACATTTACTATGTGTACATCCCCACCAAACTGAACCAGCGCCTCCACGTCGCCGCCATCAGCCAGGTTGTGGTGGCCCCCATCCTCTGCATGTTCTGGCTACTCTTCTTCTCCGTCCTGCGCCTCGGTAGGGAGAGCTTGGGGCTGTGCCCCGCCACTGCTGAGGGTCCTGTCTGATGTTTGGGGGTGAAGAGCCAGTGGTGTCACCCTTGAGTTAGGCATGGCACGGAGGGTGGTAAGGGTGGTGTGAAGACCAGGCAGATGAAGGAGGTGTCAGCTTGTATTTTGGGAATGGGGTTGAGAGCTTGTAAAACCCAAAGCAGGCACCAGCCTGGGGCTCAGCTGGACGTGCTGCAGGTTCTTGGAGGCTTATGTGCTGCCCCAGTGTCTCTGTGCTATAGGTCCCACCCGGCCTGTCACCCTCTTCACCTTTGTGGTCCTCCTTTCCTGCATCATCTTCTCCTTCTTTGGCCTCTGCCTGAAGAAGCTGCAGCCACGGAAACCCTCAAGCTACCAGGTGAGCGCAGCCAGCCACCCACTCTGTTCCTTCACCCCAGTGCATCCTCTCCTGGCCTGCCATGGGGGATCTGAGATAGCACCTGGCTGTCCCTAGCCCAAGCTGGGCCCTCCAAACCATGATGTCCTCACATCCTCCTTCCCCTCAGATGTCTGACCAGTCTGAGGGCGCCTTCAATGACGTGGAGCGGAGCAGCGTTTCCTCCACCCCTAACTCCAATGTGAGTACCCCTCCCCATCCCTGCTGTGGCAATCTGCTCTCACTCCCCTGGGTCCTGATGGCCCCCTGCCCTCCGGGGCAGCTCTTTGTGGCCACTGTCCTGCAGGAGCCTGAGCTGAGCCTGACGCCGGCAGCCTCTCCGGCACACCAGTCCTATGGCACCATGGGCAACCACCTGGAGCCAGCGGAGGATGGGGAGGATGGGGGGCTGCAGAGCTTCGAGACAGAGCTGGAGACCGTGGAGGGCGAGTACAGGAGCGGCCCCGTGATAGAGAGCCAGGCTCGCTACCAGTGAACATCCCTGCCACAGCTGAGACTGACTGTGCTGAGAGCGGAGGATGTGCCGTGGGGCAGGAGGGAGCCTTCCCTGCACTGGTGGGGCCACCTTGCTGATGGGGCAGAGGATGACAAGACTGATGTGAGGGAGAGACCCCATTGCATGGGCAGTGGCAGGAGGGTCTGATGGCCCTTCCTGTTGCCTGCACTGGCTGAGTCCCCCCAGTCCCCCCTGTCCCCACCTGCCTTTCCCAGCACACCGTGGGGAAGAGGGGGTGCAGCAGTATAGGGAGATGGTCTCTCTGAGAGGCCATGCTTTTGGGGGCAGGAGGGAGGCCCTGTCCCCTCTGAGAGGAGGAAGCAGCCCAGACAGCCCAGATGAATGTGCCTGCCACCACGCTGTCCTCTGGGTCCTCAGTGGCAGGGGACAGCCACCTGTAACCCTTGCATCTCACCCCAGCCATCCACTGCTCAGGCAGCTGTCCTGCTGCCTCGCCTGCTGCTGGCCTGCAGGCTGCTGCCTCGCCTGCTTTGCCCATTTCAGCAGGGACTGCTGACATGCCTGTGCTTTGGTGGAGGAGGTGAGTGTCCCTACACCTGCCACCAGAGCCCCTGCATGAGCACCAACAGCCCTGCACCAAGGTAGGCGTCAAATGCAAGCCCAGCTCTTCCTCGACCTCCCACCCCATCCCCCCATCTTGCTGCACAATGCCTGTGCCCTTGGGCTCTTGAGGAGAAGTGAGAGGTCAAGAGACAAGTGTGTTTAATGGCTTCAAGGACAGCTCCTTTCCACTCCTCTTCCCTGGCAGCATCCCATTGTGCTCACACTCTGACTGGGGCTGCCCATGGGACCCAGAATAGCTCTGTCCTAATGCAACAGAACAGGGGGGGACAGGTGGAGGCTGGCAGGACCTGGACTTCCAGGTCCTCGTGGTCCACCACATCCTGCCTGCCCTTGTCCACATGCTGCAGCTGTGGGATGCTCCCCCAGTAGCCACACTGCCTCTCAAGTGTGAGTCCTGCTGTAATTAGTGTAAATGTGCCATTACCTGCCCAGACAGCATCCCTGGAGTTTTCCAGCTCATCCACAGTAGCTGTGGTGGCCTCTGGGGACGAAGGTTTATCCTCATTCTCTCAGTTCTTCTCCCACCATAACCCACCTGGGCATGCTGGCTCCTCACTCAGCCCTGCTTTGGCCTCAGGGCTGATTTTCCTGTCCCTGATTCTCCTGCTAGCTTCAGAGCAGCCAGAGTTGCATCGTCCCAGGGCAGTGCAGGGAGGGAAGGGAGGAAGGTGCAGCTCTGCCAGCACCAGGGCTGCTGGCATGCCGTGCTGTTGTGTGAAGGCAGATGCTCCTAGGCACTGGTTAGCATTAGCAGTGCCACTGGGAGGAGGGTAGTGTGCCAGTTCTGGCCTGGGGGGGAGGTTAAGAGGCAGCCCAGCAGTGAGAGCATTAAGGGGGCCCTTAGGACGTTCCTGTGGGGTGGTGGATCTCACGCTCCTGCAGGCTGGGGGGGTGGCTGCGGCACACTAGCCACAAAGGGGCTGCCTCAGGGGAGCCTTGAGCTCAGACACACCCTTCTAATCCCAAAAAGTTCCCTGGGGGGTTTGTGGCCTCCTGCCCAGGTGCCCCCGTGACTGTTCACAGCTCAGCTGCTCCCCTCACTGCCTGCTCCAGAGGCAGCCCCAGGCAGGGCACGGGGATGCTGGTGGCCTCTCTGAGGGTGGAAGCAAGTGCCTGCTAGTGGCACTGTGTCCTCGGGAGCTCGGCTGCTGGTCTGATTGCCCTTGGCTGCCCCACTGCAGGAATGTGCCAGAGGTCTGTACCTTCTCGTGGTTTATTGCTATGACCGTGCCTTGAATAAAATGACTTCACCCAGCTGCTGCCTGGCGTCGTCACCCCCATGCGTCTTTCCTGGCACCAGTTTAGAGGGAACCCTTACCACTGGAGCCTTTTCCCACCTGTGGGCTGCTTTTGACCCTGCCTGGGACATCCTGCACATGCTTCAGTGGCAAGGAGACTGCTTGGACACATCCCCACCTCCAGACTGCCCGCTATGATCCCCATAAAAACAAACCCCAACATGTGGGCAGAAGCATCAAAGTTTCAGGAGTCGAGGGCACCTCACTGTGTCCCAGATAGACTGGCACAGCCCTTGGCACCATCCTCCCATTGGGGGTGGGCTGGGACAGTATGTGCCTTTCTTGCCCACCTTCTGTCAGCAGTCACTCCATCGGCAGAGCTGGCTCAGAACACCACCAAAGGTGCAGATGCTGCTTGAGGGTAGCAGGAGGGTGGCCTGGAGCCCCTCTGGGACTGCAGCAAGGGTTGGGGGCAGAGGAACCCTTCCCATCTGAGGATGGAGCAGGTGTTCCCAAAGCTGAGCTACCCACCAGCAAGTCCCAGGGAAGGGGGTGAACACCATTTTGGAAGTCCTTCTCTAGATTTTGAGAGAACCGTGTTCTTTTCTGCCCTCCTCCCTCCCAAAATACACGCTGTTTTTACCTGAATTCCTGCTTGAATGATTTGCCTCTGGTTTTCAGCAGGTTCCTCCTGCTGGCTCCTCCAGAGCTTCCCTGGAGTGAGCCCTGCCACTCTGGTTAATGGCACAGGGCAGAAGGCATGGGAAGGGCTTCCCTTTGGGTGAACACCTGGAAAATGTAAAACCCATCACATGCCCCTACAGAGACCCCCCACGGTGGGTAAGGAGAGGTAAACAGAGTTAACACTGGGCAGAGCTGTGCTGGGGAGCTGGGCAGGAGCTCTGGCTGGGAGCTGTGATTGCCCCTGGCTGCAGCTTCCCCAGGCCTCACAGCGGGAAGCTCACCAGGGCCTGCTGAGGCGTGTCAGCCCCATCATCACACTGCACTCGGCCTTGAAACCCGCTCACACCCCGCCCCTGAGTGCAGCCCGCACTCAGAATCCCTCACAGCCAGGCCCAGCACTGGCATGGAGTCTCCCACTGTGCCAGCTGCTGGCAGGCAGCGACGGGAGCGTCCCCACTGGGCAGCAGCCACAGCAAAGGGGAGTTTGTGGCAAACCTCCCTGCTGGCACAGGCAGTCAAACATGGGAGTGCTGCTGGAGGCTGCCAGGCTGGCCCTTCCCTGCAGTGCCAGGTTTGGGCTCCCACTACCAGTCCTGAGGCCAGGAAGAGCGGGAATTTTATCAATGACCCAAAGGGGCTATTTCTTTGAATTCATATCTCTGCTGCTCTCCTTGCCCTTCACAGCCCATCACACATTGCCTTGTGAAACAAGCCCATCCTAAATGAGCAGCATGGCTCTCTCAGGATGTTTTCCCTTCTCTCCTGTGCCAGGGCTGGGATTTCCAGCCTTTGGAAGATGCTATTACAGACCCTGGGCTGGCTTCCCCACTCTAGGCACCATTCTTCCAGCATCCAGTGCCAAACTCTCACAGGGCTGGAAACCCATCGTGTCAAAGCTAGAACATGCTAGAAGAGAGAACCTCCTGCATCCTCACCAGCTGCTCCCTGGGCAGGGCTGCTGGAATAACTGCAATCCAGCTGGCAGGGTGGATGATGCTCCATGGAGCCAGACAGGACTTCATTATGAAGTCCATGCTCTGCTGCTGATGAAGACCAGCAGTGGGTGACCAATGGCAGGTGAGCAGCAACAGGTGAGCCTGTGCTATGTCAAAAAACAAAAGCAGTGGCTGAACAACAGAAAAAGGATTTTTAGGCTGATTGCCTAAAATTCTGATTCCATTAGAGATTATTATACTTGAAGGGTCTGAGCAATCAGTAGCAGGGTGTCTGTTAGCCCGTCCATTGCTCACCCACTCAATTAGCAGGCACAAAAGCTCCCAACATGCTTTTGCTGGTGGATGCTTCTCATGTCAGTCAAGCCACACTACACAAGTGCTCCCAGTGACGAATATCTCCAAAGCTAGAATCAACAAGAAACCAGTAAATTCCTCTCTGGCATCCTTTTTTTCTGGTCTGCTTGGGCCTTTTATATTAAAATAAACACAAGGCATCAGAAAAGGCGAAGACTCACTGTTGTTTTTTAATAAACAGTACAGCTGGGTATAAGAGGCACACAAACCAGTTCTCTTGGGAGTTACATAAAATGTGGCACAGAAGAGCAGAAGTCAAGGAGCTGGGAAAGCTAGAGGGAGCAGGGATGGTTTGGGTAGTAACACCCATCACAGAGCTGCCTACTTGTCACATAGAGCCAGGAGGTGTCCCATGATGCTGAAGGCTGATGCCCCATAACAGGGTTGCAAAGAGGACATTCCCAAACCGTCGTGCTCCATACCATGCCATCAAAGCAAGTGTCTTGTCCCAGCCCCAGCTCCTCCATCCCTCACTGCTGGGTGCAAGAATGGGGAGGACTTCACCTGACCCTGATAAGAGAGCCATGGGCCAGGATGGACACCACCACAGTGCAGGGCTGCAGGGGCAGAACATGGTACTGTGGGGAGGACAAGGAACCTGGGGATGTTCACTGCCTGTTTCACAACACCTACTAGCTTCCCTCCCAAACCCAGCTGGGGAGCTTTCTGATGGCAGCCCGTGGCAGGGACCTAGGAGATCTCAGTTACATTGAGCAGGGAGTTTTCTTCTGCTCCAGAGTGGAGGACATCTGAGAATAAGAGGAATGTGTCTTCAGAACAGGACCATCTCAGACCTCAACACTAGCTCCTCCTGTCCTGAAGAAGAAGAAAAAAAACGGCGCTGCCTGTAACTGAATAATTGCTCCATGTCCTTCTCTGGGGCTAACGGTGGCCAGAAACATTGTTCTGCTTGTTCCACAGTGACTTTCCCATAAAGATGAGCTCTTTCTCAAAGTGCTCAAGTTCAGCCACTTCACAGAGCCCTCAGCAGTTTTCTGAGATTTCTTCTAGCAGATGCTGTCTCCTCATTCCTGTGAGCGTGAGGAGCTCTGCAGATGGGCACTGTGAGCAGCTGGGAAGCGCTCCAGATTCTGACAGCCTCGGCAGAAAGATTCCAGCTATGCTTCCTCTGGCCAAGAGCCAAAATTTCTGGAAGCTGTTGCTATGACACGATTGCAACCTTCATTTTTAAGACATCTTTTCCCTGGATTTATTTTATTTTCCTAAACACAAAGCAGTAAACAGACATTGCTACTGCTGCTGTTGCTGCATTTCCGATGGCTCTAAGGTTAAACCAGCTGCCAAAGCAACACAAAGCCTTTCAGCTGGCAGCCCAACCCTGACAAAAGTAGTCTCACCTTGGGATTAATGTGGCCCCATTGCCTGAACCAGTCCTAGGAAACCTACTGGGTTGTGGCCAACCTGACACAGAGAAAAGCCAGGGATCCCATCCAGGTCAGAGGCAAGGAAGAAAAAAGCACCAGGGGTAACCATCTGGTAGTGATATATTGATGAAGGGAGAGGGGGAAAACTCTCAGCAAGGTTTGAGGACAGCCACACGGCGTGACCAGCCTTGCTCTCTTGCTGCCTTTTGACCTGGATGGAGCCAAATCTGTCACTGCCACAGCAGAACCAGGTACAGCAGCACAGGAGGAATGATCAGTGTCAGACCTGGCAGGTAAAGCACAACAAATAGGATTTTGGGCAAATAAGCCCAAGAGGCCTGTGCCAGCTGTCACCTACCTAGGGTGGGTAGCAAGAGGAGGGAAGATGAGCAAGCTAAAACCCAGAGTAGGTACCTGGGTGCTGGTGTTCCTGAGGAACTTGGGGCAGGGTGGCATACCTGTGCTGTGGCACTGCCAGGCTTTCTGCAGGGACATGCCCTGCCAGCCCTTAGCAAAGGCAGAGACACACTCGTTTTGAAGCAGGATGGAACCAGGTGTGAGCCCTGCAGCAGTGTGAGCGGCAGAGGCAGCCATGGGCTGGGGCACACAGAAAGACAGAGGTGGGGAGAGGCAGCGAGTGTGGTGAGAGGTCCCCGTGCTCAGGACCGCTGCATGGTCAGGGATAGGGATGGCTGGCAGGATCTAGTCCCCTTCTGGGAGGGTCTCCCAGCCACGTTGCATGGCTTTCACCACAGCACTGTAGAGTTTGCTCCAAGCTTCCTGCACCTCTGGGCTGAAGGCAGCACCAAGGCATTTCTCCAGCATGTACAGCAAGGCCTCGCCGACAGTCTGCAAACCAAACAAGGAGGTGTCAAGCTCAGCACCAGAGGATGACATTCAGTCTCTTGTCTCACTTTGCCACCTTTTTTGACTTCTACAGTTGCAGAGCACTTGCTCCTCTTCCACCAACAGTACCAGGCCCCTCCAGTCCCCGGCTCATCAGAGGGGGCCCAGAACCAGCCCATGCCATCCTCTTCCCCTACCCTATGCTGGTCCTCACCATGGATGAGTGTGGAGTGGAAGTCAGGGAGCAAGGGCTGATACTGCACATGTAACACCAGGGGAGAGGTGCCCATCCCGTTTCTGTGGCTCCCAGGTGCAGGTAGCTGGCCCCGTCTCTTGGCACAGCTGTGGAGCAGCAGAGCTGAGCAGTGCCCTGATGTCAGGAGACAGGATCAGACTCCATGCTTAGGGCATGTCTCAGTGCCTCAGGCTTCTCCACAGGGCACTGCTCCTCACAGAGCTGGGAGCAGCCCCATGGAGGAGCACCCTCACACTGAGGGCAGGGCTGGTGGGCATCACTGCCCCAAATAAAAGGGACCCCGCTGCCTCTGAAGAGAACACAAGCTAGCAATAGGAACGAGCCAGGTGTGGGTTAGAAAGCTTTTCTTCAGCCTGCCCTTTCCAACTGCATTTCTGTCCATGCTTGACAGCAGGACAGGAGTGATCAAGGGTTTCATATGGAAGATGCTTGGGTGTTACTGGCCTGGAGGAAGCAGGGATGAGGTGCAGCAAGCCCATCCCAGTGCAGACACAGAGAGGTGCATGCTCCCTTTTCCAGGTGGGGTGAGGGGTTTGCCCAGAGGATCAGATGCAAAGGATCCAGGGCAAAGGCTGAGCCTGCAGCCCTGTGGCACAGGAGAGACTGCAGTGTCCTAAACCACGCCCCTCTTCAAATAATGGAAATGCTTTGCTCCCATCTATCCTTTCTGCCTGGGCTTACTGAGCAAGAGCAGAAAACAAGGGGAGATCAAAGTTTTCCCTCACCAGGGCAGTGGCACTACATTGGTATCAGCACCTTGGACAGGCTGCCCTGAGCCATCAGCTCTGTCCAGACAGCTGAAGCCAGAGGAAGGATGGGGGCAGCTGAGGGCTGCAGGCAGGGGTGAACAAACACAGCCACAGCCAGACAAGGGAGAACGCCTCACCGAGAAGGACTCAACCTTCACACCAACTGCCTGGTGCTTCTTGCCAAGGTTGCAGAGATACTCTTCCAGGCAGGACAAGTTCTCCAGGTGGCTCACAGCAGCATCAATCACCAGCATCACCTAGCACAGGAGCAGAAAGGCAGAATGGCACTAACAGAAAGGTTCAGCTTCCCTCCCAGAGGAAACAAAGTGTCTGATCCTCTACTTCACCCTTGTCAGCCTGACCCCCTCCCAGGCCAGACGCCCTCTGAGCTTTTCTTTGCTCTGCTGTGATCCATGTGTTCCATCAGTGAGGCTGGCAGCAGCACACACCACATCCTTCCATGCACAGCAAGCAGCACTGCTGACCACCCTGTACCAGAGGGGATAAACAGCCATGCAGCAGAGCAGTTGCAGTCATGACAACTCCTAATGCTGATGCAGTCATTACAACTCCTAGGACCCCAGGACAACTGCATGGGAACCCCAGAGTTTCCGATTAGAAGTTTCCAAAATAGTACAATTGTGAATAAGGCCACTCCAGTTCTAAGATCAGCCAAGGTATTTTGAAGAGATGGGATGGAGAGTGCAGCCAGGTCTCTTGACCTGGTCTGGTAAAACACATACCATAGTCTCCCAGGAGCATTAAGAGTCAAATGGAAACAGGACAGAAAAGATTTAATGAAGGATGAAGGAAACAGACACAATAAATTAGAAGAAGAGATTAAAGCCAGGGCATGGTTATCTTGGCAAAGCCAAGAGGTGATAGAACTGTGCACTGTAATTTCAACAGGCCATTTATCTCCAACAAGAGCAAAAAACTATTTCAGCTCAAGGCAATAATCTTAACTTTGCCAATAAAGAGAGGCTGGGAAATAACAAAAAGCTTGCAGCTATTAGAGGAGCTCAGCCCTGAAACAGCCTCTTAACAAGGAATAAAGACAGGCGAGCAAAGCACCAAAGTGGTTTAAAGATGGAGCCAGGCAGTTTATGAAGGCCTCTGCAAGCCAAGGCTGTGCTTTGTCCCAGTGTGGCTTCTCTTCAGGGTTCAGCAAAGGGTCTGTGCTGCACCAGGTGTGCTGTGCCTGCCAGAGCCTCTCCTCAGCACTGCTCCTTTCTGTGTTTGGGGGCAGGGGACTGTGCACTGCAGCACTCCCTCGGAGCCTCTCTGAGAGGTGCTGTGGGCTGCTGGCTCTGCAGCTGCACCAGCAACCCCTGCACAGCAGCAGGTCGGGGTAGCCTGGCCCACTGCCCAGGTCTGCGCCACCTCCTGCTCAGCGTGGGGCCAGGCACGGAGCTCCAGTCCTCATCTGGACACAGGTGAGCTCCCCGAGGCACCTCCACAGTAGGAGAAGGATTCTTTCAGCTTTCACAGGAAGCAATCCACTCTCAGATGAGGGCATGGAAATCAGCATGGTGCCTCTTAGCCACCATCACCTGCATTCTCACTCCCTCCCCACTGTTGTAGGACACTTTGTCCTGGCCTTCTGCTAGCATGAGTAACCCCTGCAGTTACCATCTCAGAAGGAGACTTCCATGCGCTCCCTGGTCAGACACACCACAGTCCCAAATCATTGCCTAAGGGTTTTGTCCTCCAGGCAGGCTGTGCTCCAGCCATGCCACAGCCCCTCTCTCACCTTCCTGATGTGATCCAGGAACTCAGGGGCAGAGAGGCACTCCTGAGGGCTGGCAAACTGCTTGCAGTTGTACTGGAAAAGGGGCAGCAGGTCAGGATCCAAGTCAAACAGCCTGCAAGAGCAAGAAAGAACACCCCGTCTTCTTACTTCCTCAGCTTCATTTCAAGTGCCACTCACCCCATCAGCAGCACATCCACAGCCTACTTCTGCCTCTCTTCCCACCTACTGATCCCTCTCCATCTGTAAAAGATCCAAAAGTTCTGAAAAGTTTTAGTTTGGGGCAATCCAGATTGCCTATAGACAAAAACCTTTCTGTTTCTCTAGCCCATGACCCCAGCTCTCAGACACATATTTATGGTACCTGAGAACTGGCACCCAACCCTCTGGAGTCCCTTCCAGCCTGGCCCTTCTCCTCAAAGAGCTGGCTGTTATCTCAATTATTCCCATTCTCCTTTTTGATCCCCTTGAACCCAAAAGCTCCCAAATCAGGGAAGGCCTCCAAGCTCCAGCAGCCATCTGGACCAAGGGGGGCATGCACAAACTCAGCTGATGCCCCATTCCCCAACACCATCACAGCTCCCATCTTCTCTCCCCCTGCCCCCTGCCCCATCCTCTCTTGCCAGTGTATTTTAGGCACAAAAGGGACTCAATAGCAGCCGCCCAGGTAGATACAACTGGCCACCAGTAATTCAGGCAAGTCTGTCTTCTCCTCATCCTGCACATTAAACTACTCTCCCCCACGTTCTTGTCACTGCTCTAGTCCTGCTCTGGGAGATTTGGATCCCTCTCGCTCCAAAAGCTGCTCATCAACTTTCCAGTTGTCCTTTTTAAACGACTTTTCATTGATTTTTCCTTTTTTCTCTTCACATAATTGATACATTAATCTACTGAGGAGAGGCAAGAAGCTGGGTATCAGCCATTCCATCCGGCACACCATTTCCTCTGCCCTGCGACTGAATCCCTCCCTGGCGGCCAGGTCTGTTCCTGGGGCTGCGCAGCTCTTCCCTGGTGCGCAGCTCTTGGGAGAGCAGAAGTCGCGGTGTCAGGGCGGGGATCCGCGGGCAGGAGCGCGCAGAACCTGCCCGCCGCGTCCCGCTCTCCGCGTCCGCTGGCAAAGTTCTGGCTGGCGAGGGATGGGGCCGGCAGGGCAGCAGCGCGGAGCGGAGCCGGGCGCTGCCCCACCCGCTGCCCCACGGCACCTGCGGCTCCCCGCGGGCCGCCAGCCGCGGGAGGGAGAGGGGCCGGGGCGGGAGCGGGCCGGGAGCCGCGCCGAGCGCCGGGAAGCGTTTTCCCCGAGGAGCGGAGCCCGTCCATCCCTCCCGCGCGGGGCGGCGCGGCCGGGGGTGCGGTGGGCGCATCGCGCCGCTCACCTGGTGAAGAGGACGAGGCCGTGCTGCTCGGGGCTGCCGCTCAGCCGCTGCCAGCTCTCCCGGATCAGCGCTCGCTGCCCGCCCGACAGCGGCATCCCGCTCTCCATGGCGGGGCGGGGGCGCTGCCCCTGCCGCCCGAGGCGAGGCGCTGGCACCGCGGCTCGGCGGGCGGAGGGGCCGGGGAGCTGCGGCCGCCCCTCGCTCGCTCCGCCGGGAGCGGCGGCGCTGCCCCCGCGCCCCCGCCACGGCCGCAGCCGCGCTCCGCCCGCCCGCACCGCCGAGCCCGCGGCCGCTCCGCTCCAGCCGCGCCGCCCCGGCCGGGAAGGGAAGGGAAGGGAGATCTCACCGAGTGCTGCTCACTCGGGACAAGGAAGGAGGAGGGATGGAAGGAAGAAAAAAGAAATTCGAAATGCCCAAACTTCCCTATCCCGGGCAGATTCCCTATCTCCCGCGGGGCAGAGCAGAAAGTTCAGCTGGTTCACGGTTGACATTTTCCGTCGTCCCGATTTTACAAGTGAAGCAGCAGGGCAGAGCCGCGCCAGTGAGGAGACCACCGGGACCTGGCCACCTTCGCTCACCATCAGCACATCTCCCTCTGAGTGTAACTTTGCCTGGGAGGGCCTCAGCGATGCTCCATAGTATCCTCTTGGTTTTGGCCACTTCCACTGAGACCCTGGATGCCACACGGCCACCTGCTGTCTCCACAGACAGACGCAGTCTAGACACTGCAAGGTACGTGTCTAATTTAAGGCTAATTATGCCAGCTGAAGCAGGCAAAGTTGTTAGTAACAGATGAGAAGACATGACATCTTTGTCAAATGTGTTCAGGGTGCACAGACTCTCTTTGCTGTTCAGATACTGCTTAATTTGGCCGCAGGATTTACACAGAACAGAGGAAACAAAGCAAGAAATGGCAAAGGAGGTCCCAAGCAGCACAAGGGAAGTCAGGAAAGTTAAGGTTTCAGAAGGATGAGAGCAATACAAAAGTGCAACTATTACTGAAACAATCACAGTCTGCACCAAAATGACAATTGTGCTGATCTTATTACAAGTTCTGCTTCTGTACATCAGACTTATTTCTGGTAATCAGGAGAAAAGACAGAAGCCTCCAACCCATCCCAGAGGCACATTGACTAAGTGTAGGCAGAAAGGAGGCTCTTCTTGTGGGAGAATTGAAAACATTCCCTGGGAGGAGACAAGTTCAAAGGCTCAATGAAATGTTCTCAGCCCCAGCTTGTCTCCCAGGGGCCTTACTCCTACAGAGCTGGAGTGACAGCACTGACTGCAGTGACAGCAGGAAGCCACCTGAGATGGCTCTGCAAGTGCCAGAATAAATTACCTGTTTTCTCAGGATTTTGAGACCTCACATTCTCAGCGCGAGACCAGACAAGATGCTGCACAGGGAAAGCTCTGCATGTGTTAAATGAAGCTGAAGAACCCTGTCCTTAAGTTGGGCACTCGAATCAGAACTGATGGGACTGAGGAGTCAGCTAAAACAGCATCTTGGCTGTGTGGTTTCAAAGGGCATGTTCCCACCGGGGGCTGAAGAGAAGTCACTGCCATGATAACCGCTGAAGCGGCAAGGAGCCCGAGAGGGCAGCTGGGAGATACAGGGTTAATCCGGGCAGGGCGGAGACCAACCCAGCAGCGAGACCGCAAACATAAACCTTCAGCTGTCCTGCGGCTGCAGGAGCGAACCAGCAACGAGCACGAAGTGTCATCCCTGGTCATCTGTGCAAGGTACTCTGACATTTCAGCTTGTCACCTGCATGCAGACATGGAGCTCCACAGAGCCTGGCTGGACGGTTCAGCCTGGCCCTGCTAATGATAAAGGGTAGAACAGACAGGCAGTGGCATGGTGCCAGGGTGCCGGAAAGGAGCATGGAGAGTCATCCCAGGCCACAGGATACTGAGGAGCAGAGTTGAAGCGCATATGTGCAGTCACAGCAGCAAGCAAGGCTGATTGCTTGCCTAAGAACAATTTGAATACATTCGGAGCTGGCTGATAGTGAAGGAAGAGAAACTCCACAAAAGCAAATTGTAGTTCTTCCCCTGTACTCGGCACTGGTGAGGCCACACCTGGAGTGTTGCGTCCAGTTCTGGGCCCCTCAGTTTAGGAGGGACGTTGAGATGCTTGAGCGTGTCCAAAGGAGAGCAACGAGGCTGGTGAGGGGCTTGGAGCACAAGCCGTATGAAGAACGACTGAGGGAGCTGGGGTTGTTCAGCCTGGAGAAAAGGAGACTCAGAGGTGACCTTATCACTCTCTACAACTCCCTGAAGGGCGGCTGTGGTGAGCTGGGGGTCGGTCTCTTTCTCCGGGCAACAACAGACAGAACAAGAGGACACAGTCTCAAGCTGTGCCAAGGGAGATACAGGCTAGAATTAAGGAGGAAGTTTTTCACAGAAAGAGTGGTCAAATACTGGAATAATCTGCCCAGGGAGGTGGTGGAGTCACCATCCCTTGATGTGTTTAAAAAAAGACTGGATGTGGCACTTGGTGCCATGATCTAGTTGAGGTGTTAGAACATGGGTTGGACTCGATGATCTTAAAGGTCTCTTCCAACCTAGAAATTCTGTGATTCTGTGTAGTTAAGAGTGATCAGTTTCTGAAGATTTGTTGGGATGTGGGACACCTTTGCTCCCATCCATATAGGGCACCATATCACCTACCCTATCCCAGGGCAAGAACAAAGTACAGGTTCAGCCATTGTTTCTGGTAGAAAAGGTGTCTCAGACAAGAGCAGTGAAGCTGGGATGGCAAAAGAAAATGGTGGCTCTTGTCCAAAATGATGTCCCTGCACCTTCCCTCTGTGCTGCAGGTAGGTGCAAGGCACAAGTGTCAGAAGAGAATATAGGGGCAGCAATGAGAGGGCTGAGACTGATATGCCTTCCTTCCATGGAAACAGGAGTGTCTCAGCGGATGAAAGGGGCAATGGTCTGGCCACATCCCCACCCACCTGTTGGTACCCAAACCCCACACAGGTATGACACACAGTAGAGTCCAAGAACTCTTCCCTGCCCACCAGCAACAGCTCCTTCTGAGCAGGATACATTCAGGAGCAGTTTCCCCATCTCCCCTGACTGTCTGAACAGTGAATCCATCCCTTTGCTGCCTTCTAGCACTGATACATCTCCAGACTCAAAAAATCCTGTATTTTTTCCCCTGTGACAGCATAGGTCTTCTAGCACAGGGAGAAGGAGCTGCAAGAGGGACTTGAGAAGGGATACAGAGAGAGTTCAGGGATAAGAAACATTCAAAGCACCATTCAAAGGATTGAAAAGAGCAAGGGTTTGGGAGAGACAGTGCTCTTGCCTGTGTGCAAAGCAGCTTCTCCCTTGCAGTTATGTGGCTGCCAGAGTTCCTCCTGTCACAGCACCAAGGTGCTGAGAGCACAAGTCTAGAGAGGATTTCAAGTTCAAAGAAGCAAACAAGAAAACCTCTCTTCCTCTTCCAAATGTTTTGTGTTTCTCATCCTTTTCCTTCAAGCATGAGAATCTCAGCAAGAGGTTGAGCACTGCAATGCTCTGAGGTCTGAGGGTTTCCTGTGATGGTTCCCAGCTCCCTTGGCTCCATGTACCTAACCTGGCAGTTCAGCTCTTTTCTGAGCTGCTCGTGGATTCCTGCAAGACCATCCCTGGAGCTCTCAGGAGTGAAGAACAACCAAGTCAGCAGCACAGACTGCTCCATCTGTAGGCCACTTGAAGAAAGGGGGAGGGATGTTTTTGGAGAAATTCACTGAGATATAAAGAGAATGATAATGCTCTTTTGTGCTTTGGAAGAACACAAATTTATCATATTTTTAGTTTGCACTGGGTTTCATTATTGTAATCTACATCCACTCTGAATTACAGTACCAACAGTCTTAACCTCCTTGCCAAGCGTCAGCTTTACTTGTTCAGTGCCTCAGTTTACCCACATGGAAAGAAAGTTGCCCAATCTCATAAAACAGAGTGACAGAACTAGGAGTAAGCTCGCAAATGCCAGTCCCCAGCCCAGCGCTCAGGGTTCACAGCACCTGAAGAACAACCCTTCCTGCCCAGGGAGGCCCTGCGTGTGTGGCCCAAGGGTGACTGCTTTGCCCGTGCTGCTGTGGCACCATCAGATTTCATCCCAGCTGCTGCACTAACAAACCCATATCTCCCTTTGAACTCCTGCTCATTTCCAATTCTACATCTGTGAGTGTTCATAAATAATGACACTCTGATCTATCTGCCTCAGGCTCCCTGCTCACTTAGGATACAGACTCCTGGGCTTGGCTAATCCCCTTTGTTTCCCCATTTCCCCCGTCTCAAACCCAGATTATGACAGGTTCTCTTTTTCCCAGATTCCCATCACTTCCCATCCCATCCTCAGGTGGGGGCAAAAATCATGCAACGTTCCCAGAATTCTTCTCAAGCTACCCCCTCAGGCCATGGAGCAGCACAGCTCAGTAGCAAAGCCAGTCATGAAATATGATTGCATAACCAGAATCAAAAGTGATGCAGGAGGTGATAGCCTTGTCTATAAAATTATTTAGATGAGCTGCAGATCTTGCTTGCTGTCACCATGACTGTGGAGAGAACAGGGCAGCACTACCACCCTCAGTGGTGGGGGTCTGGGCTAAGAGGAGAGGGACAGGCAGAGGGAGAATTCAACGGTCGAATAAAATGAAAACCTCTTTTTAATTCAATTTGCTAGACATCCCCAGTTTTATCTTGAATATCCTATGGTCAGATAGGGAATATTTGTACAGGCAGGTGAACAGTCATAGGATGACCAGAAATAAAGTGGTGAGAAAAGTCAAAGGGGATCACATGGAGCTGTTGGACCAGGTCTGGCACTTGCAGATGCTCAGACCTTACCCCAGATGTTATTTACCTTGGGCTCCCTAGCACAGTGATAACCCAACACCAGCAGGCTTCTTTCAAGAAACAGCCTCTGCCTTTTGTAAGGCACTCTGCCAAAGTGAGTTCAAAGGGTTCAAGACCATGTCATTCTTGACACACAAGCTGAATTTGGTCATAAAACACAGCTATGCAGTTGTGTGCACCCCAAGCTGGTGGGATGCAAGTAAAAAGCTCTCCAGCCTCATTAGCTCAACATGGTGCTCAACATGGTGCTCTAGCTAATGTGCATGGCAACTTGGCAAGCACCATGTTAGCCAGTTACCTGGCTTCTGTCCTACCTGGGGATGATGCACATGGTCTTGGATCTTCCTCCAGTTGTCCTTATGCTTCTGGACTGGCTCATCCTTCAGCTGCTGAAACATCACGGCAAAAGCTTGTAAAAGAGTGCTTTATTCATTGTGGAGTCTCCTCTGTAGTTTCCCCCCTGGATTTCTTGTTTCAGAAGCACTGCTGGTCTCTCAAGTGGTCATCGATCGTCTTCTCTCTGATCTCAGCTCTCTTTGTTCTCTCCCTCCTTGCAGTTTTAATTGACACTATTGATTAGGCCATCTCTGAAAAATGTTTGACCTACAGCAGTTGTCTCCAGGAATAGCATTTTTTATATGATCTATTAAAACAAAGATTGTGTATTTCACTGCACCCATTCCTTCATGTCAGGGCTATGCCAGCATGCCCACATTTCAGCTTTGCACTCAGCTATCTGGTCTCAAAGCAAACCCCCTGTATTATTCCTTCCATGTGCGGGACACTTCTGGCTTGAGACCTTCTCCTCCTCACCTAAGCCATTACAGCTTTGGGGCTTTGTCAAAAATAATTCTCCTGTTCAGTGAGGAATTCTTCACCTGCAAACTGCACTGCTAGGTTCACCACTAAACCATGTCCCCAAGTGTCACATCTATGTGGTTTTTGTACACTTTAGGGCATGGTAATTCCACCACTTCCCTAGGCAGGCTGTTCCAATGCCTGGTCACTCTCTGAGTGAAGAATTTTTTTCCTCATATTCAATCTAAACCTGGCCTGATACAACTTGTGGCCATTTCCTCTCATCCTGTCACTTGTGACTTGAGAGGAAACTGATCCCCACCTTGCAGTCTCCTTCCAGGTACTTGTAGGGAGAGAAAAGGTCCTCCCTGAGCCTCTTCTTCTCCAGGCTACACAGCCCCATCTCTGTCAGCGGCTTCTCATCAGATTTGTGCTCCAGAGCCTTTACCAGCTCTGTTGCCCTTCTCTGGACACATTCCAGTACCTCAATGTCTTACTTGCAGGGAGGGATCCCAAAAGTTGAACACAGGATTCAAGGTGTGAGTGCTGAGAAGGGGACAATCATTGCCTTGGTCCTGCTTGGCCACACTGTTTCTGATGCATGTCAAGAATGTACCATCTTAATGCGTGTTCACTTATCAACTGATGCTCCCCCTTTCTCAGCTGCTTTCATTCTCCACCTTGTAATGGAACAGTTACTGTCCCTAAAGCACTGCAAGGCACCAGCACACTGCCAGGGTGTGACTCAGATCCAACACAGATGCTTTCATAAGGACACATCATCCAAACTCCCATTCTGGTCAGTGGGGAAAACCAGGTACTTAAGAACCACCCATCCTAAAATACATGGGAAAAAATAGGTCAGGTGAATGAAGCCTTAAGACTAACTTTTGTCAGCTGCATGACAACAAGATGACAGGCTTTGGATGCAATATAGAGATAAAGCAATGACTGCAAGAAGGATAAAAATGAAAAAGCAATTTACAACAATTATAATGCTTGTCAGACTTACACCCATTCTATCAAGCACAAACTTTCTACTTCCCGAGCATGCACTACATGGGCCAGAATACAGTTAGTGGTGGTGTATTAGAAAACAACTCCAAAGTGCATAACCACAACCCTCAAATGTAAACCAGGCAGCAGTGGTAAGTGTAGCAAAGATGAAAATCCATATGGACCTCAGGAGACTGGTGTTGGAAGACATGGTATGGATTGGGAAACCTTATAGTTAACCAAAGAAAATGAAAAGGAGGTCATGGGAGATTGAGGGCCAAAGGAAGCAATTAGTATTGGAAGCTTCTATTTGGTTAGAAAATAGAAGATTAAGAAGCAGCTTGAAGACAGAGCACAAAATCTATATTAAAACACCAGGTCATAAAAAAGCCTCATTCTTGTTGAGGAAGAGATAACAGGGTGATGGCTGGAATCTAGAAGCCTACAAATCTGGCAGGTTCAAATCAAGTGCAAACTGGAATCAGTCACCACTGTTCACCCATGTGAGATCACTTACCTGCAGAAAGAAGCCATTCTTCCTTTAGAGGGCAGTGAGAAGCAAAGTTTTACTTCAGATATTATCAGCATTTTACAAACAGTACTTCCTTCTTCTTTGGTCATTTCCCTACATTCTAGCACAGCCTCTGTATCAGCAGTCCTCCCTTCCAGAACAAAGCCCTGATCAGACAATACCCAAAGCCCAACTTGCACTGTGTGGAGCAATACAAGAAGTCAATAGGCTTTTCAGTGACCATTTAATAGCCTGTTTCATCACACACACAGGTGACAGTCCAGTTTTAGCTGTCCTGGATGTACTTCAGCAGCCCTTGGAACACATCCAAACAGACTGGTTGGCTCTCCTCCAGCACTCATCTGGGCATCAATGTATAGTCCCAGGTAAGGTGCCTTTAGTTTGGTTTTTCCCATCTAGTTCCACCTCAAGCAACCCCTAATTACACTCTATTCAAAAGTATATCCCAGCCCCTCACTACAGCCTCATATAAAGCCAGATTCTGATTTTCAGTGTTCCAGTTTTTTAATGGATTCTCACATTTAATTCACAGTAAGAGCCTCATTTGTACAAAACTGTGCACCTGTCTGGTGTTATGAACACTAGACTGAACATGACTTACAGAAAAATGTTGGGTTTCTGAATAAAGTGCTTGACCTGTCAAATGAAGTCTTCATAGGTAACCTATCAGAAGCTTGAGGAAAATACCCATTAAACCTCACATATTATACATATTGACAATTCACCACATCTTTAATAGGGAGAAATAAACCTGCTTCGACAAACAGTACTTTATTCTTGTCCAAATGTACCTGTTTCCCTTCCTGTTGTGCTTGCCAACACATTGCTTGGATTACAGTAAAATCTGATCTCCTAGAATTGCAGTCCAGCAATACTTGTGTGCTAAAAGCTGATGTACATCATCACTATCCTAGATTAAATTCTCCAATGGGCCCATTTAAAGTTCACATTGTTACTTCAAGCATGCATGTGAGGAATAAATGAAAGGGGGAAAAACTCACCCCAAAATCTGGACACAAAGAGACTGTTTCAAAGAAGAGATATTTATTACAAAATTAAATTCCAAATTCTACCTCATTTTCCATTATCACCTGTACAAAACACATTTATAGCTCAAGGGAACATCCTCCCATCCACACCATATGGTACAGTAATTCCACCATTGTAGTTAAAAGAATTCAGTTCAGACAGATGCACACACATCCCCTGGCATTAGTAAGAAAGGTTCAGGATATAGAACAGAATTACCAAAGAACCCTTCTCACTGCTGCTCCAAACTCTTGCTTAGCCAGGGGCAAGCTCCTCAAGGATGGCTCTAAACCCTGTCTCTTGTAAAACATAGTGATCTCACTTGGCAAAGTTTTAGAATCAATTACAAATTCAGCAGGAGTGGTATCTATGCTAACATCTGATAGCCACAGATATTATTTGTGTTAACCATAGCCCTTGACATTCAAGTAAAGAGCCTAAAAAAGTTTACAAAAAGTGAAGCTACTTGCAACCAACCACACAAGCAAGGTCTTAGTACTTTAAAGAAGACAGTATTTTCAGTCCTGACTGCTTGCAGCCAACAGCCCTGCCCCAAAGAAAGTATGCTATGGAGGTGGTGCTCTTATCCTCAGCCTTCCTTTCCCAGCAGGGAAGAGCCTTATGTTGTTCTAACAGTCCCCACATTTTTGCTTTCATAACACACTTGCCCATGTGTGGGATCATGGGGTCACTTGCTGTAAAGGGGAAAAATAAATATCTTACCTCCATTCCCCAGCTGGCAGAGACACAGGGCACTGCTAAGGAGGTTTTCACATTGCCAGCAGGATCCTGAGAGGAAGAATCAGTGCTTGTGCACACAGGGCCAGCCCAGAGGGTTACTCAGTCACAGCATGGAAGGGAAGCTGCTAAGTGTGGCAATGGAGAATTTCAGGTAAATGCCTTGTGTTTCCACAATAGCAGCTGGTTTGCTCTCAAGTCCCTTAAAAACAATTCTCTGAAGGATTCAGGAGGGACAGGAGGGAACTATCACATAACACATTTGTTTACCTTTCCATAACAAGGTTCTGGTTTTCCTCTCAGACCACATGACAGGTATTACAAAATGTCCTGTCCTACCCCTTGTCCAGGCACCTGTATGAAATGGATGCATAGCCCAAAAATTAGGGGAAGCAAAGATGTGTCCTGTACTTTGGGCATTCCTCAAGAACCAGAAGGAAGAAGGAAGATATATAAAAGTATATTCTGTCAATGCCCTTTGTGCATCAATCAGCCTTTGCAATCAAGATGCAAAAAGAAAACTCTGTGCAGAATAAAGAGTGGTGGTGGCTTCCAGGGCTGCAAACAATGGTGGTAAACAGTGATGACACAGAATCCTCCACCTGGACCAAGGGCAACCTTGGCACAGAAATCTCCATTCAAATCCTCCTCACAGTCACATCTGTGTCTCTTAGCATGAGTGGTCCAGTTCCTGGAAATAGGCCAGTCCCTGCTGCTGGAATAGATTTGTGCCTATCGATGTCCTGAAGCAACTGTTAGCAGAAACCTTTTAAGATAGATGGATTGCCTAGGATAAAGCTAGATGAGCCCAGAGGCCCTCTATCTATCCTGCAGAGTCTGAAGAGCTCAAAATAGAGTTTACACACAAAAAAGAATTTGAAGCAGGGAACGTGGCAGCCTGCAGCTTTTTGTGATTTGAATCCATGGATACAGTTTGATGAAATACTTTGTCAGTGATAAAAGGAGCCCTGTCAAGCAGGGTTCAAAGAGAGCAGCTGCTCCAGAGAACAGCACCTCTGGCCCCAGAAAGCACTGTTAGCTATTTCCATGTGACTGGAGAAGAGGACTAATGAGCAGTTCTTATAAAGAACCTGAACTCATTCCACAAGCACAATGGGTAAAACTGAGCCAAAGCAGCCCAAATTCCATCCCAAAAACAAAGGGTGCCTTGCACCCATTGCCTCATCTCTGTACCACTCAGATATTTCAAGACAGAGTCAGGAAGGGAATCCAAATTATTTTATTTTACTGACCTCATAAAATATCAATTACTATTATGTTTCAGTAATGGCCTGGCAGATTTTGTTTTAAGAAGCAAATACTGAAGGTCAAATTCCAACAGGAGTAATTTTTCTCCTGAAAGAAGACAGAGCTACATCAATGTACACTTACTTGAAAACCCAACCCTTGGAGTCCAGAGAGTGCAGAGGAAATGTCTGCCCTCTAGTCTTCAATGCAGACCTTTCCATCCTTTTAACATCCGATCAAAAATAAAAATTCTGCTGGAAGTTGCTCCCTCTTGTGGAATAGCTAGATTTTTTTTCACTGTATGCCTCCAACCACTTACCAGCACACAAGACCTAAGAAACCGTCTCAATGTCAATCAAATGCTCTCAAGAAAATTTCTGAAGTGACAATCTTAAAGAAAACTAAACCTTTTGTCTGTGTTGAAAGAGAAGCTCGATTTGTGCATAGGAAAGTGGGATGAGAGCACTAAATTTGCCACCTTCAGCAGTCAGCTGCCAATCCACATCCAAAAGATTATTAGTAATAAAGGATGGCAGGATCCTAGCCAAGAAACAGACTAGTTCATCTCCCTCAGGCAACTCCTACAAAACAGACCCCTTAATAATAACTGAAGAAACCAAGGTTATTGACTCAATTTTTGCACTCCCAAGGTTTAATATGATGAATAAAGGTGTTACAAACAGTAATTCCAAAACACAAGCTTCTTAAGATTTTTTTTGTTGCTAATGCTAAGGGGAAGTGTGTAATTGTATGGGCTTGAAAAAAATGCACTTTAAATCACAGCTTTTTCCAGCTCTTCTGGCAAATCCTCCCCATGAAAATGGGACTCCCTTAGGGTAAATTCATATTGAGGACAGCAATGTATTAGTCAATAATCTCACCAAGAGATTGGAGGATCACATTGTTACAAGGCAGCACTTCACTGTCTGCCTTCCACATTGCCAACAGTTAACAATTTGCTGCTGCTGTCAGATCTGGCAGGTTCTGAAGAAGTTTGCAGCCTTCCCCCACATCCTTCTTGCCTATTTTTCACCTCTGTGAATTTCTGGCTCATGCAGGTAGGAGCACTTCCTGCAATAACAAGTGGAAAAGAATCATCAAACCCAGCAGCTAATTATTGCAATGGCTTCCCACCATGTATAAGCAGCAGGTGATCAACTCAAAACCTTTAGAATCAAAAGCACAGGTCCATCCCATCTGAGCTAGTATCTCTAGGAGTCAGTTTCTGGAGAGATGTGACACACCAAGCCAGAGCCTTACAAAGCAGCTGCCTTGCTGAACAATGCTGTGGATCTTTACTAGAGAGACCCCAAAACAAGTCTGACTGAAGTCTAGTCCCCCCACAGAATAACTATGCTACTGCAGCCCTTCCATGTGGTAGGAAATGTATTGGAATACAAGATTTGATAAGAGAAATAAATGCACAGTCCATTTTTAAAGGCAGACACACCCACCTGTTACTCTCCCTCTACTGTAATTTTGATGCAAGGCTGTGAAGCAAAGCAAGAACTCTGAGATGAAAGGCATGAGTTCATTGAAACATACATTAAAGAGTTTTTCAAATATTACTTCTTGAGATGGGAATACAGCTGTGTTCTAAGTGTCATTCATATTGGACACTAAAAGGTAGCAACTTGAACTGTGACAAGAAATTGACATTGGATGAAGAGTAGGAAATGGAATAAAAGAAATACAGACAAAAATAGACCTAACACAGGACAAAGGCACCTGATAAATCAAATTCCACTTTCTTGGAAGGAGTGGATTTGACATTCATAGGCTCTTGACACTTCACAGACAAAGAATTTTTGCCTGGCCTCACATTTCCTTGTAATTTGATGCTCAGCAGTCTAGAGAAGGAACTTGTTCAATATGGGAACACTGAGCAGATACTTTGGCACCAGCAGCCCATTTTGCAGATGCCACATGCATTGAGATGCAGCCTTCCCCTAAAAGCACAGGCACTGGCACTGAAATAGTTGGGAACAAAAGCTGAATGACAGCTGTCTGTAGGATTTCCAAGCTATCATTACATCTCCAGTACATCCCCATGCTGGTCTCCACAGCATACTGGGACTGAAAATAAACCACCTGTCATTTCTACTGTAATTTCCTCGGCACCTTCAGACAGAACTGAAAGAAGCTACAAAGAGCTGAGCTGGAACAGTCTGGCCCTGAAAACAGGCCTGCTAGGTGAGTTGTAGAACTGATTAAAGGTGACCAGAGATAAAGGCAGTATATAGGAATAAACAATTTCCATCTCTGCAGAGGGCCTGGGAGACAGGCAAGGCACAATGGCTCAGAAGATTTCAAACAGACAAATTTCAGTCAAATTTTAAAAATCCAGGGTCAGAACAAAAAGACCTTCAGACAGCCAAGGCAGGCAGAATGAAGGTCCCCAGGTACTTACAGTAAGCTTTCAAAAACCTCATCATAAGAAAGGTTGTTAATCTTGCTAGAAGTCCCAGAGTGCTTCAGGCTGTAGTGGTGTTTAGATATCAAAAAGGAAGACACACACATGCCCAGAGTGTACATGCAACTGCAGACAGCCTCCAACTTGTACTGATCTGGCTGCTGGAATGCCACTGCTGCTGCACTGACACATACTGCTTCAAGGAATTGGCATTCAGGCAGCCAGCTGTCCATTAATACAACCTAAGGATTCAGGACATGAGTCTTTTAATTTAAGGGGACCTTGTCATCCTCTGCATCTTCCAATGCAGGCAGTGCAAACAAATGCCAAAGCAACAGGGTTACTATACCCAGAGTCCTCCAGAGAGGCCTTTTACAGTCACGTCCTCAAAGCACCAGAATCAGCCTGGCATGCAGCAGATCCCATGTTTCTGATCCGTGTTCCCAGGCTTCCTTTGCTCTAGAATTCCCAGGAGTCCATCCACCGGAGCCCTGCCATGGGGCTGCTCGGGTGGGAGGCCATGGGTCCTATCATCCCATAGGACAGGGGATGGAAGAGGTAGAAGCTGTGGAAAGAAACCAAATGCCCATCAAACACAGCACAGTTTTCTGTCTCAAGAAGTTCCCAGCCTATGGCACCTTTGTCTTTGGACTGCTCTAAGCTTTACTGGGAACCTTCTAATCTCTGCTGAGCCCAATATATACCTAGCACATAGTTTTATCACATGTGGTATTTTCTCTTAGAATCTGAAAAAACCTACAATAATGAACAATTTGCCTGTGTTTGAGGAATATGTCACCATCATTGGGAATAGAACCACAAACCACTGCACGGCAGGTTTGGAGGAGAACAGAGTATTCACACTGTGTGCTGCAACAAAAGATAGATTCCCTGCAATGGAAAGATGCTCTATAATACACTACAGGGACAAAGATGTTGAAGCTAAACAAATTTGAAGGTTTAGGATTGGGCTTGAGGATGTCTGACAAATTCAGCAGAGAAGGAAAAAGGGAACAAATGCTAAGGATAATTAACAGGCAGCAAAGTTTCTATTGAGATTGTCACACATTCCATTCATGAAAAGTTCAGCTGTACTCACCTGTACAGGATGAGCAGAACCAGTGCCAGGAATCCACCTCCATATACCTTTCTAGCTGTAGTGCTGGGTGACAAGAACCCAGCACAGAACTTCAGCAGTGCATCCCAGGTGATTCCTAGGAGAAGGAAGAGGTAGAAGTCAGAAGAACAGAGCTGCTGTGTTCACAGACTAGGCTGACGAAGCTCTGTTAACACCACAAGACAATGTCAATTTTTGAATTCATTTACCTTGGTAACCTTCTGAACTATAGAGATTGTTTTGTATCAGAAAGGTTCTGTTTGTCCTACCCTTCCATTTGAACAAATGCAAAAGAGACCTGGGTGCCAGATGCTAATGAAGTTGGTATAAAATCACAGGTAAAATGACCAAGGCCAAATTATAAACAGACATGACAGAAAGGTATTGGCAGCAAACAAAGAGGGAAGTAACTTATATACAAGAATATATAAGAACAGCAAAATAGCAGAGACCAGGAATCCCACCTCTAAATTTAAATGCCCTAAGCACTAGACATGACTGCCTCTTCAGGTTGACTTTTTAACAAAATTAACAGATTTTTTTTTTTAAACAGAAAACCAACCAACCACCACCAAAAAACCAAAACCAAACCAACAAAAAATTTGCACTGAAAGCTGCTTTGTGAAAAAAGTTTTGAATAAGTCAATGCTTTCAAACACTTTGCACAAGCAAACAAAGCCTATAAAAATAATAAACCTTTTAGGCTGAAAAACATTCAGTTTAACAGAGTATCACCTTTTTCCCTACCTTGTCTTCTCCAAGACTCTAGTATTTACCTGTCAACATGCTGGAAAAAAGCATGGCAGGAAAGTAGTGGTGGAAGTAGAGAACTCGTCCCATCATAAAAAAAGGGAGGTAATGAAGGAGCCAGCCCAGTGTGATCTGCCCTCCAGCACGTAGCACCACTCTGGACAGTTCTGGAACACAAACAAACATACTTCAGCAGAGAGAAACTCAGCTACAGTTCCTATTTGCAAACCTTAACACACTAAGTAAACTCAACAGGAATGATCTTTGCAGGAAGTCATGAATTGGTCTGGAATTGTTTCAAGCCTCAGCAACATCCTAGCTGCATTCTTTATAAACATACAAGCACTCTGCAGGAGAACAGCTACCAGAAAAGATATACAAAGTCCTAAGGCTCAAGGCATGGCAGGAGGTTGACCATGCTCTAAGTTTAAAGACCAAACATGCAGTTTCTCCATTTGTCCATCAGAGCAATCAGGTGATTCTGGTTTCTGAAGATTTTCATTGTCTCTGCAATGAGAGCCATCCAGATGATCACTTTGTCAGCCCTTCCTGGAGAGAAGTGGTGCCTAGCTTTCAGAGCCTGGGGAAGGGACTAAGAGCTCTGGTGTCTGTATACAGCTTAGCCAATAACTTATTGCATAATTGAATGGTTTCCCATCACATTTTAGAACTGACTTCCCATAAGGAGATCTACAAAATGAAGCAACCATTGATGTAAAGAGGAATGATGAAAGTATGACTAATTAGGGCTTGTGAAAAGCTTCAAAACCTTGGCAATGGACATAATAAAGGATCATTATTATCTCTTGTATTTGTCATTTGCTTTGCATAAATATCAGAAAACATTTCTTGTCTTAAGACACTGTGCAAACTACCGAGTACAGAGCACATGCAGAGCTTGACAGCAGGGCATTGATTAATTGGCCTGTATCCCTTGCAGCCAATGTAGATAACCATGCACTATTTTTGTGGAAGATCTGTGGCGTTCACTATTAAACTACAGCTATGAAGTTCCCACTCTTTTCCCTGTGGACACGGCTTGATAATCCAAGCTCAATGGTTTCCCACCCTTGACACACCAAATCCATCCACACACTTTTAAGGTTCCTGCAAAAGGCATCTATGAAAAGGACGACTGATCTCACCTTTGAGTTCAGATGTCAGTTGGACACCTCTCTTCAGTGCCACTGCAGTGGCAACTGTTATCAGAAGATATAACCCAATAGTGACCAGATTTAGCCACCAAATCACCTACACAAGAGAAAAAGAAAGATTTGGGACTTTATGCTGGGTTTGTGTACATGACGTGCAAACATGAAGAGTACAATTAGAGAGACAGTCCAAAAGGAGAAGGAAGAGAACTGGCAGAAGCAAGACTAAGCTAAAGTTTGCTAAAGACATTGGCTTGGAGCCTCTCACTCCAACTTACCGGGTTTCCAAGCAAATAAACCCGATAATCCGTCTCATTGACACCAGAAAAACGCAGTCCCTGAATAGAGAGATCAGAAGGGAGAAAAACATATTCATCAATCCAGTTTGTGTTCTGCACAGCATCTAAGGTGAGACAAATTCCCATCTCAGGTGCTCCAAAAGAAAGCTGACATCTTCAATGCAATTACAAAGTGTTGTGCTTCAAAAGGCACTGCAAAAGCACTTGAAAATAGAAAGGAATATAGAGTGATGAATATACCTGGTAATTGATGGGCCAGTGCCAAGGTTTGGATGTGACTTCATTGTCCTTTGGTTTGAGGCCACTGTTTCCCTACAGATAAATGAAGATAAAATTTAAATGAGCAGGCAGGTATGCTGCAATGTCTGCCCAGAAATGTCTGTGTGCACAAACATACATCATTATCCTACCTGAGTGAAAGTTCTTTTTTGACCTACATAAACACATCATCTTCCACAACGGTCACAATTAGGACTATGAATGTTCTACTACTATTATGCAAGTGAAAATGGGTTTTGGGTAGCAAGAAAGGCAGTATTCTCTCATTTCTCTTCTTCAGCTTTTCTGTCACTAAGGATACATGTTGCATAAGCAAGACCTTTTTTCATTAAGAGACTGCTGTGACAGGTTTCTCTCTACTACATAAAAAAAGCCTCAAAGATTACTTCCATGGAAACTCCTGCAGGTGCTTCCTTACCTGAGACAGCATTATCACTGATTGCCATGGAAACGCTTTACAAAAACACTTTACAAGTACTAGCAATAATGTGCTTGACTACTTTTTTCTCTTTAAAATCTGAGAAGAGCTTCACAAACAATAGCAAAGAAAACCCTAGACTCCTTTCTCAAAATATTAACTTCTCATTCTTCATTCTCATTGAGAAGCTGGAGGTAGAAGGGCTGTGGCCAAGAGTACAAAGAGCAAGCATAGGAAAAGACTACAAGAGCAGTCCACCTTGCAAATATTAAATCTGCTCTTTAAAAAAAGTATATACTCAGAGATAAAAAGAAAACCAGAAATCACAGCTTCTTGATGAACTTGAAAAAAATCAGAAGTTTTCCATTTTCAATCCAAACACTTACTAGTTTTTTAAGTGTCTGCTTAGCTGATTTTCCTTATTTTGATCACAGTTATATCCTCCTGCCTCACAAGTACTAAATTTCCTTTAAAGCCTTACAGGAAGGTAGGGAAAACATTACATAACTAGGCTGTAGCTAGATCACACCAACAGGAGAGCCAGGCACTAAGCACAGGGCTTCCAAACTTGGACTTGGAAGATTTAGCTCCAAGATCATCCTTTATTCTAAGTATAAATTCAAGTAGGTTGCTTGGGCATGCAAATTCTGCCCTAGCTTGCAGCCATCACCCAGATCTCTCTGAAAGTGCTATTTGTTTTTGAATGCAAGAGAGAGGAGGAAGAAAATGATAATCTGGAATCAATGATATCATACCCGGATCATAACCATGTGGGATTCTAGCAGAATTTCTGCAAAAGAAGGCTTCAAAACATCCAGGCTGATATTGGGCACTAAAAAAAAAAAAAAAAAAAAAAAAAAAAGAGAGAGAAAAACAGATTATGAATTTGTATGGTTTGCAGTCAGAAGTATCCCCCAGTGAACTTTACAACTGTTGTACTTCTAAATTTCCTCCTTTACTTCCAGGAGCAACAGAAATATGTAGAAGTCCATGAAACAAATAGATTTGTATTTCTGGCTGCCATTAAGACATTAAGAGACACAGGCTTCATAGGCTGCTGTTTATCCATAAATGAGCCATAAGTATGGGAATATAAAATGCATTACAACAGAAGAAGAAATTCTACCAAGTCAACAGCCCAGGATTTGTCTTTGCACACCGCTGCTATCACAGGAGGAAGAACAGTTAGTGTTCTAATAACTCAGAATTCAGCCCAAGTCACTAGAAATTCATGGGATGAAGATTGTGTTGATCAGCCCGGGCCAGATGAGCCTGTGAAACAAACATAACTCCTGGATAAGGCTGCAAGGCCCACCTATCATTACTGGCAAACTCAGATCTCTGTCACACACTATTCATTTCTTGATGGTACTGCAAAGTCATCATTTTGCACACCCCCAGTAGGAGAAGGAAAAATTACACCAGAACAGACTGGATCCAAGCTTTTTTTAAAAATCATTGAAATATATATGACATACTCATATCAATGACAACAATTCCCAATTAAACAATGTTAGAAATAACAGCCTGTATTGGAGTGCTTCACACTTCTGTAACACATTAAAATCTCAAAATCTTTAGGAAAGTCTTTATACTTCCACTACACTTCAAGCATTATCGCCAGCTTCCGGTACAAACAGTGAAATAGAAAAGGGCTCTGCATCCCTGCACACACTCAAGTTCAGCAGTTTGCACTTAAGCTGGGAAAGAACACATACACTTCAAATGCAGAATGCCAGTTACTGCTGATAGCATATCCCTTCCTTTAAACAGTGAGCCAAGATGCACTCCCTATCAAAAAGGAAATCAATTACTTACATTTAGGGTTAATATGATCTTCAAAGTTCCAGAGGGAATTGGGTGTCTCCTTCAGGTATGGTGTGCAGGTCACTTCTACTTGTTCCCAGCCCCTGAGGATCAGCAGAACAGTTCACCACCACCCCACAGGAGCACTCAATATTTCCATTTTGTGTTTAGTTTTTGCCCATTTAGCTTTATACTTCTCCCTAATGCTTCAGCAGTTGCATTCTTACATACTATGTAGGAACCAAAACAGATCTTCAAGGCAGCTGACATCAAAATTCTACGGAATAGTTGAACCACATTTCTCACTTTCTCACCTAAAAAGACCTAGGTGGATATGTGGGATTTTTGAAACCAAAACAGATCTGCAAGGCAGCTGACATCAAAATTCTACGGAATAGTTGAACCACATTTCTCACTTTCTCACCTAAAAAGACCTAGGTGGATATGTGGGATTTTGAAACCAAAACCGATCTGCAAGGCAGCTGACATCAAAATTCAGTTGAACCATTTCAAAATTCTACGGAATAGTTTTTGAACCAAACCATTTGACATCAAAATTCTTAGTTGAACCACATTTCTCCTTTCAAAAAAAGACCTAGGTGGATATGTGGGATTTTTGAAAATTATGCACCTTGCCAACTAAAAAGAAGCTACTTCCAATTTAACCCTTAATAGGCCCTCCAAAGAAAATCATCAATTTAAGTCACTCCATATCTGCAAGAACTGTATTATAGAAACAATTACCTTAGAGGATACTAATAACTGTTCTTTAGTCTGTCACCCTATGTCTAGCAGGTCCCATCAAAGACTTTGGGAGAAAGTGCATCAAATCTGGCAGAAATATGATAGATGAATAGGGAATTTTCTATCAATCACCACTTAGCAAATTTCACTAATTAAGTAATCCATTACTTAATTACCATTAAATTCCCTGAAGGACAGTGATTACTACCCGTTAAATAAAAAATATAAAAATCCAATATATTCTAACCATCTTTATTTGGAGTTAACAAGTATTTTTTTTGCCCTCAGCTGTTACTATCATCAACATTTTGTGGCAATAACTTCCATTCAAATAGCAAATTGTTAGTGGGGGAAAAAAAAAAAGAAGAAACCAAATCCACAATGTTTTCTGAATGCTCTTGATGGAGGTTGGCTTTTTTGTTAACTGAACACATTATGTGTCCATGAGCCCAGCTTTATGGTGATGTCTAAGTGGCATTTGCACTCCTGGCCAGGCAGTTGCCTGCTCTGTGATTCAGCATCCATAGGATTCTTTAGAATCTGGTTTTACCACAATACAGAGAAGGGAAAGATAGAGTTTCCTAGGGAAACGTAGGGAGACAGCTCTCAAAACAGCAGCAACATGAGTGCACACCTCTGCCTCAGGATCCATGTCAGCATCCCACATGGTGCAGCTTTACAGATAGGGCAGCTTGCTTCCATCAGCCTGGATGTCTCTGCATACACCTCATCTGAATGATGAAGATGCATAATTCAAGGACATATAAAATCCCAACACCTGCTAATAGCAGTTTGTAACCACTGCCTTGCTTCAGATGCTGCATGCAAAAATGGCAAAGGTCTTCTAATCACAAGGTAAATTAATACCCGTAGAAAGCAATTGAAGATTGTGGTACAGAACAGCATGAACTGTGATTTTTTTGCAAAGCCCAAGGATAAATAACATGTTAAATAACATGTCTATCATCCCCTCCTGGCCTTACCAGTGGACAAGATCTATGTCCATGCCACTCTTGGATCTCTTAGTAAGGGATATTATTTTTCAGGGCTGCATACCTTCACTGTAACAGACTGCATAATCCTAACCCAGATCTTCCCCTCTGGCCATATTCCTTGTACCAACTACTTACATTTTTATTCTTTTAAAGAAATTGAAGAAATGTACTAACTGCTTAGTCTAAAAGTACCATTGAGTAAAGGAACATGTCAGCTCAAAGCCCTGCAGAGGGTGGATATTTACCATTTTGGCAGAGTTTTTCCAGAAGATCCCAATATACAGCCTGTAGCCACATGGGTTAGCCGGACCTGACTGCGTAGGACTTTGATGAGCTGCCCAGTCCTTCTGCCCACCACCTCAATCCTCCAGAAGTCATTGGAGTCTCCTGTTCCATTCTGTCAGCAAATATACCATTCAAGAAAAAAAATTACAAAAACAGAAAACAGAAACTAAACAATGTGCAAACTAGAAGACACACAGAACCGAAGCACTGCAAATAGGAAATTCTGAAACTCCACTGGGTGCAAAGCTAAAAAAACTCTCCCAGACCACCCTAACTCACACTTCACAGAAGAGATTCCCCATCAGGAAGACATAATTTAGACACAAGCAACCACTCACAAACACATCTCTATCTTGCCAACTTTAATTTTGTTTGCTTTCAATTCATTCTTGACTGTAGCTCAGAGTTACAGCATAAACAGGGGCAACTTGGCTGCTTCACAAAAGGGGTTTAGGCAACAGACCTTTGCATTTAGAAATTCAGCCCTCAAAGCATATTCCATCTTTGTGATTCAAAATTCTGTCATCATTCTGTCAAAAAAACACTTGTCTATGTGACAAGGCCAAATACATAAAATAATACTTGTCAGAGCAACTTCAAGGTTGCTCAGTTTGTCATTTCTGGAGTTGAATGCTGCCAAAGCTAGACTGACAGTAAAAGTTTAAATTATTTTTTTTATCTGTGTTCACATTAAATAGACCTTAAATATGAGAGAAGGCATTTCATACTACATCAGTTTTTCCCTTGAGGATGGCAGATGTCCATCTATCATCCTGGCTAACAAACTAAAAAAAGCAACAATAAATTCCCTTATCATGATATGAACTCTTCCCAAAAGAAGCTTTTGTTTTATCTTCCCTTCACTTACTATTCCATAGCCAGTGACCTGAAAATGCTTCCTTGTCAGGGGAGCCTCATGCTGGTGACTGTGCAGATTTCTAGAAGTTCTGAAATGAAATTAAAAGTCAAACCTTTGAACCTTGAAAATTTGTGATAAAAACATTGGTTTGAGCCATTCAGAGATCTGCCAGTACTCTAACCACTGAATTCCAGCTGAGGGCACAGCAGCATGCAGCCTTAACGGGATGGAGTGAAAACTGTCACTTTCCAGCACATGACTGAGCTTATGCCACACTGGGCAGTGACAAAAAAAAGGATGACAGCATGAATAAATCCAACCCTCAAAATAAAATCTACCATCTCTAAAAGGACAAGAGATTGTGTGGGAATTCAGGACATCCCTCTGGGATGTCCAGAGCTACCGAGAGAACCCTTGGGGGGCTCGGAGGTCCTGGAATGTTGCCAAGAGCACCTGGTGGCTTGACTTTGACCCTTTTAGGGATCTGCCACCTGTTTTTGGGGACATGGGAATCACTTGGGTTTGAATGATTTGTTCCAAGGGTGAAAAATGTAGATTTTAGGATTTTGGTACAGGGGGGTTTGGGAGACAAGATGGAGGATTCAGGCCCCGACCTCATGGTCTTTCTCCTTCTTCTTGGCATCCATTTTCTGTGTGATGTTGGCACTTGGGGATTGGTTTAGAGTAGAAGATCACTGTCTAGCATGGGTGATGAGCATTGGAAGGTAATTGTAAATATGATATACGTAGTTTGTACTATAAGAAGACACGGCCGCCCGTGGGCGGTCAGAATGCCTCAGACGATCCTGCTAAGCTGACCTCGTCAGGGCAGGAGAAAGAATTTTATAGATAAGAAATAATAAACAACCTTGAGACCACGAAATTAAGAGCTCAGACTCCTTCTTTAAGTGCCGGGCTGGGAACAGAGACTCCAACTTTTCTCGGGGTCACTCAGACCAATTAATGATCCCACAAGATTGGAAAGAAGAAAAGCAAGATCCTGACCTTTTGTGATTATCAGTTTTGCTTTTGTGGGGAAAGACTGTGCCATTTAAGGGGAAATCAGTGGCCACCATTTAGCACAGCACAGTGCAGACCTGTAAGCCTCCCATGCTGGCAGGGTCTGCCAGCTGAGGCAAGCAGAGAAACCTGGCCACAGCCCATCAGTCCTTGCCAAAGGTGCTGGGACAGTGCCCATTGTGCTGCTGCTGCTGCCCAGCTGCAGGGACACTGCTGTCCCACGGGATGTGCCACAGGCCAGCCCCGTGTGCCACCTGCCGGATCCTTCCCCAGCAACACCGATTCACTCCTGTGCCAGGGACCTCAGCAGGACTTAACCCATTTTGCCTAATCATCCTCATTACTACATATTTGGTAGTAAAAGATGTTATCATCCTCATTACTACGTATTTGGTAGTAAACTCTCAATTCAAAATTAAAAAGAATAAGTCTTACAATCGCTTTGGAAGCCTAAGCAATGGTTTGTGCATACGCCATACTGAATACAATACAGCAGGATTTCCTGGCTCATGAGTTTAGCGGTTCTGTTAAGAGATCAAAGCTGACATTACACTAGATAAAGACTAAATATCAAGTCACTACAGTTCCTCTGCTTCCTCTTAGGTATTCCCTGCAGAAAGGGAAGGGATCAGCTTCCACTTTCATTCAAAATGTTCAACTGCTATGATCTCAGTGCTGTTGAGAACTTCAGCGAGTGGATACCACCTATGAACATAGGGACAGGATACTTGCAGTACACTGACAAAAACCCTATATTCTATTTGTTTAGAAAATTCAGCATAGAGACAGGCAACAGAATGAGAGTTTTGAAATTGCTTCTCTGGAAGAGTTACCCTGATTATTGCACCTCACACAACTGCAGAAATCTCCCAACTGCTTAGGCAGCTAGTTCTAATAAAGTTGTGTGGTTCTCTCTAAAGTTTCTTATTTAATATAGACTTTTCAGAACATAAATCATAGAAGAAAAACTCTACAAACCTCACACTGGAAATTCAGATATACAGATACCTCTGTCACACAGCCTGCTTGTGCTTGTCTAACCACAGTCTCCATCAGGACAAGTCTCCCACCAATTCTGTTCAATCACACAATCTCTTTGAATGCCAGAAATCATCCTTACTCTTTATGTTCCAGGCGAATAATATCTCCATGCCTCACAAACTCCACAGGGCTTGAGGGGTCAGACAGATCTGCTGAAGGAAGACAAACTAATCATATCAATGCACTGACAAACTTACCAGGGTCTTATGAAGTTTCTTGCTGATGCTCGTGCCTCAAGCAGATAATAAAGCAAACAAAGTTGTGTTGACCCTAAGCCTGATGTAAAACATTGCTCTAAACTCCAATCCTGAGAGCTACTCCAGAGAATGTGAACTATAAATGACTCTTGCAACACTGATTATAATTTTTCTTATATATCTACATTATTTACATTTTTTTGCTATTCAGACAATTCTTGTTAATTTTTATAAATACATGCACCAGGTAAAGAAAACGAAACTGCCAGACCAAGCATGCCTCAGCTACATACACTACCTAATCTAAACCAACAGCTTTCTGCACAAACCATAGATAATCACATTCAGTACTCTTATCTTGTCCCAAGCAATCACCCACAAAAATCTGTCAAACACAATGTACCAGACTGTAACAGGACCCAGCCTTCCCAGGACTCTTAGCCACAATAACAGATTGCAATAAATATTAACTCAGTTCAGACAAATTTCCTCTCTGCTGTTATTTGTAGCCCAACACAGCTGAAAAATTGTCAATGCAACCTTCAGCTAAGAAAAGCCTATTTACTTCAGCTGTACAAACTGAAGGAGAACCAAAAGCACAGTAGACACACATAATGTAAATCAAGAGACAGCTTCCCCTTGTTCTTCCTCATCTCCTCCTCATATCCTTGAAGGATACTCTGCCCTGGAAATAACTCAGAATATGTATGTAAAAAACAGAAGCAGCAGTTATAAAAGGCACTTAACTGGTTTTTGTTACCTGTATCTGAGTCATGTTTCTTTATGATCCACAGGTTATTCAAATCTTTATGTAAGTAAGCAGTGACCTGAAATGACAGAATTAATTATTTTACATAACAAGAAAAAAGCTGTTGATAGCAGTCACACATTCACCAGCAAATCAAAGCCCCAGATGAATGCATCAACCACACAGAAATCCTGTATGACAGTGCCCCCTAGAAAACTAGTTATGGGGCACTCCTTAACCCAGATGACACCTCTTAGCCAGTGCATAGTCCATACTTAGAAGCACTACCCTTCATGGCAGTTCACATGCACCAACAGCCTCCAAACACAGCCTGACCTCCCCTCACCCAGTTTCAGAGGCTCCTTCTACAACAGGATATCCAAACCAGAGCTCCTGAATAATCACTGACAACTATCTGAACCAGGAGACAGAAGCAGCACTGGCTTTACAGAAACTAGAGATTGCTGACAACAGGCTGGCTGTGACAAGCACAACATCTGCCAAAAGATCCAGGCAAGGCAAGGATTCAGGGATCACCCATTACAGCCACACAGCTAACCCCTGCCAGCCTGCTCAGCCTCACACAGAGCAACTGCAGCTACTGCTACACAAAGAGCACCTTATTCCAGGCTGCTGCTGCCCAGAGCACATGCAACTGTACTCCCTTTGCCCACCCTCATCTTAGAGAGCAGCAAGCCCTGCTCTGTGGGACCCTAGCCCAGTGACCCACCTGGGCTCTCTGTCAGGTGGGAGCAGATGGCCCAGGAGTGGGTGAGAGGCAGAACACAGAGGAGTGTCTGACCATGGGGAAAAAGGGAGAGCTGGAGGTAGAACCTCATACCTTGAGGTCAAGACATCAGGAGAGGAGGAGAGAGTGGAAGCAGAGATCACTTTTTCCTCTCTAAATCCCCTCCAAATTCAAATTCCTTTCCCGCTCCAGAGCCCTGTAACTACCCTAGAACCCTACTGCTGTCCTACCATCAGGGCAGGGAACACAGCAGGGAAATCTCCCCCCTTTCCCACTTTCCAAAAGGAACTCCCATTAGTGTCCTCTCCAAATTGCCTTTCCCTGCTTTTTGTGTCATAAAGCATGATCTGCACTCCAATTTTGCCTGTGCTTGAGGCAGTTTAGCATGACATCTCTATACACTGTAATAAACATTAATGTCATGCTAGAGTATTAGAAATTCTGATTGCGACAAGCAGCAGGAAAAAGATTGAGATAAAGTTTTCACTTCTGAAAACTTCCTCCTAGCCACAGAGACAGCAGGGAGTTAAAAACCAAACACTTGTGTTTCTCTGGCAACTTTCTTTCAAGGATCTCAGAACAATTTTTAGACACCAGTAATCAAACTACAGAGTACATCTCGCTAAAAGTGCAGAAACAGCAAAGATTTGTGAAGCTTGATGATGATGGACAAAAATAAGAAAGCCACTTAATGTTCGTACTTCTTAATTAGAGATAGTTACATGATTTCTGATTTCTACTTTCATTTATTGCTTAATCATTTAATGAGAAGCCCTTAGCTCAGATGGTTTCCATATGGCTACATTAGCTTACAAATGCACAGTATCTAATTTATTGAGCAAATTCTTTGGTCACAGATGAAGGAAGCAAGGCACAAAGGAGAGGGATTCATGCAAGTTCACAGAGGCCAGTGGCTGGAGTAAAAACAATATACAGCAGTTCTATTCCCTTGCTTTTAATATACAGCCAGAAAAGCTGTAAGATAATGTACTTGTTTTAAACCAAGTTTTACAGCTTTCCTTGAGGTAACTTTAATTATGGAAGTCTATTCTGAAGTCTTCTTGCACTCCATTTCTGGAACAGTGGTCTTGCAAAGCCTTGTTACTGTAAGTCACCCCTCTGGTGCAGTGTGGTAGGCTCTCTTCAAGCCTCCTTTTTAGTCAGAGTTCTAAGCCAAGTGCACAGCTGTGGCACTGAGAGGGTAACAGATGCTGAGAAAATACCTAGCTCCTACCAGTTTGGCCCCTAATGCCAAATACAAAGAGAGTAACCCAGGGCTGTAGACACAGGCAATACACCACAGCACCAACCTGCTGCTGGCGGGCCCCAACACCCTCGGGATAGAGGTGCCAGTGGGAGTGCAGGTATCCCCCTGCCATCCGAAGGTTCTTCATTGTCACCACTGACCCATATGCCAAATCTGCACGAGAAAGAGAGAGGAAAAAAGACATAAGGCAGCTCTCCTGTGTCTCCCCCAGCTAGTCTACAGTGCTTGATTAGGCATGCACTCTCCATTGTTTTGATGGAATTTTGTTTCCTGTTTGACAAGTTACTCCACAGGGCTTATTGCACGCTTATCTCCCATCCCTAAGTAACCAGGATTCAGTGCAACTGTTACATAACATTTGGCTGAAACACTTCAAACTCTTTCACAAGTTTTAACACAAACAAACGTGGTAAGGCATTCCTTTG
The DNA here is from genome assembly GCA_024865655.1 of Emberiza elegans. Classification (NCBI taxonomy): domain Eukaryota; kingdom Metazoa; phylum Chordata; class Aves; order Passeriformes; family Fringillidae; genus Emberiza; species Emberiza elegans. The sequence continues at coordinate 48,486,670 of JALJVW010000139.1, read as the reverse complement.
TTTGTAATTTCATAATGAGAGATTTGAGATAGTTTTCCCTAAGAGTGTAACACTGCTGACTCCTACAGCAATACAAGAGGGAAGGGAGGTAAGCTCAGCTATTGGATGGCAGATATACACTGGCTTAAGACATCTTCCCTCCTAGCCCCCCAACACAACTCAGCCTTGAGAGATCAGACCTGATGCTCCTCCAGTGACAGCACTGGAGCAGGAACAGCCAGAAAAAAGCTGAAGTAATCAGAGAGCTAAACCATTTTAAAGGCTCAGTAGTCCCTAGCTAACCTGAGGATTAGGGAACAACCACAGAGCCTTCCTTTTGCTAAATTCAGATGCATTCTGAATACAACAGAGCTGGACCAGTGGCATGCTGTGTCACAAAAGCCGATAGTTTCCATTTACACATATTTTGGAAACAAATCCCACATCTGAACACCCACAAATCCAAGGTGAACAGGAAAAACATCTTTTTGTTGTCTCAAGCAATATAGAACCAAAGAATAACAAGATGCATGCATCCAAGTCAAAGCCCTCAAAGTGGCATCTTTCCCTCTAGATGGAATATGATGAAACAGATAGTGACCATGCACTGAACATGGTGATATTTTCAGCCTTTTTATTTCTGTCAATTCATAAAACTGCTCAGAGGAAGAGCATGGATCCGACCTTGACCATGGAAGGCATAATTCACACTGCCCTGCACTGAGTCACAGGGACACTGCTTTTATTTAAGTTCTCATGTACACTGACAACATTCAGAGTGCTTTATTCATGTGGACACTCACGCTCTGGAATGGAGACATTATGAAGATTGTTCCCAATCAGCTGGGATTGAAATGCTGAACTGAAGAAACCATCCCCAGGACCACTACAAAAGACAGCAAAGAATATGACAATTAGAGGTCTCACTAAGCAGCATACAAACCTCTGTCATGCATTACCAAGTTGTTTTTATAGAAGAAAAATTATAAATCCAGACTCAGCCAAAGAAGAGTGGGTGCAGTTCCCTTAAGAGGCACACTTCTCTAACATTGTGTATCACAGCAGACAGAGACAGTCTTGCAGGAAATTGTCCAGAGCTGCAAGGACTTGAGGTCACAAAAATGTACTTGCTGGCACTGCACAAAACAGAACTGTCTTTGGGGGTGTTCTTACAACAAATGAAATGACCCACTGTCATGACAGATATAACAAAGCCTTTCTCTGTGACACCTGTTGTCTTACTTCTGCTAAGAGGTCAGTGGTAAGACAGTAGACTTTACTTAAAAATAACATAAGTAATAGGAAAAATAGGTTTTTTTATTATTTTTCTACAGTGAAATGCTTATTCACCTAATTTTTAATACTGGCATTTGGAAAATATTATTTGGCCCTTTTACTAGCTCTTTCCTTGTAAAAAGCATCCCTTGGTTGCAAGCATTCAGGAAAGAGCCCTCCCTTCAAGCACACTCAGACTCTTTTAATCATAGCCATTTTTTAGGAATCCAATGACTTTTTAATTACAAAAAGACAAAGAATGGAGTTGAGACATTTTCAGGTCCCAGAAAGAGAAGAGGAAAAAAATGAGACAGGAAGTTTTGTTAGGTTACTTGCTTGGCATTTCAGAAAGTCTCAAGCTCAAATTCAATTTCACTGCCAGCTTGGCCAGAGAACTGGGGAAGGGAATTAAACAAAGACACAGCATGTGGCTGTGCTTCTGACACTGAAAGTGGACTACTATATAACCAATAGCCTTTAATTTAAAGCAAAGACAAGTAATTCTTCTGGAGAAAACATTGTAAAATACCTTCTATTTAACACTGCAAAATGAACAGCAAACATAGCTGTGTAGAGGGCAAGCGGGAGGACGATGAGGCAGAGTACACGAGCCAGTAAATGCTTCCCAAACATCACCTGTAACAAACACAGTCTGGATCAAACAGTGCAGGAACAACTTCACTCCTGATTTCACAAGACTCTGAGCAGCAGTCCTGTGGCTGGAGCTCACCAGGTTGTAGAATTACCTCAGAAAAGCCCAGAGAGAAGTAAAAGCTGAGGCAGACCTTGCTGTGTATCTCCAAAAGCTGGAGCTATGGTACCTCCAAATTTTAGGGTCATTTGGAAAAAGACAAAAATAGGCAATAGGAGAGTTTAGTGTTCCAAAGTGCTGAGCATCCCTTACTTTGGCAAAGGAGGTTGGGCAGCTCCCATTGAAAATGCTTTGAGAGCCAGGACCTTAACTTGTTTATCAGTGGTACACATCTTGACCCAAAATCCCACCGAAGAGATGGCTCCCAAAATAGTAACTACCAAAGCTAAGCAAGAGAGAAAATGAAAATTTGTTCCCCCAATTAGTCTATGCAAATGTGAATGTAACCAGGACATCTTGGGGATCTACATATGCTTCACTTACAGAAATCATCTTGCTTAGCAAGGATGCTCTCACACTGCAACTTCTAGTGCTGCTCAGCCAGAAACTACAGAAAAGTCAGCAGCAAAACCTGTTCTTCAGATGTCCCAAAATGAAAGCAAAATATTTTATTTCAACCAATTGAAAATATGTCTTGCAAACAGATGCCAAAGAAGCTATTACGTTTTCACATCCTACTGACACTGCCGGGGTAGTAGAGTAAATAATGCAAAATAGAGGGTGGATAATAAATAGCTGTGGATGAAGAAAAAAATTAAATAGCAAAAACTGTTTGCTAAATGGCCACACTAACTTCAAAGTGGATGAAAGCAGATGCACTTGCTGTTCCACATATTCTTTAACATATCTATCATTAAGCTAATCATTCTCCATCCTTTAGTACCAGAACCACTTAATTCAGAAGGAATGGAAAAAGCTGAACACATTGCAAAACTCAGTGAAGTCAACAAAGGAAAGAGCTGTTCAGTTCAAGTACTTCAGCAGAACTTAATAACCACTGGACACTTAGAAACTAATGCTGATTGATGGTACATAACCAAATATAGGCAGTGGAGAGGCACATGAACTACCCTCCAGTTCCCCACTTAGAAAAGCCTCAATATGCTCCAATTTTCATGAAATGGTTTTCTTTAACTTCAAAAACTTCAATGCAAAGTTAAAGAAAAGAAAGTGCATGTGAAAGACAGCAGTGAGCAAACTGGAACAATGGATCAACACAAGCTGAGAATTCTAGAAATCAACTTAGTCCCCAAAAAATTGCATGTAAATCATCATGAGAAGCTCCCTAACAAATGCAGAGGTCAGTTATTCAGGCTTTCAGGAGATTAATCCTCACCTTTTTTTTTCCCTCTCCTCAAGCACCAAGGTTGCCAAATAGCTATTCAGAATGCATCTACCTTCTGGAGTAAATTTCTTTACATATTCTAACACTTGGGGGTTTGCTGCCTTTGCTGCCAGCAGCACAAATGAAATCACTGTGCAGCTGTCTGCTGGCACAAAGCTTAGACATGATGGATTTGTTCTATTTCAAATGCAATTAACTGACTTTGCTCAAGAAGTGTTTCTCTGGAGTTGCAACATTGAATCTTTGCAGTCCATACTGTTCACATTAATCAAAGAAAACAAATCACACAGGAGGAATAGAAAAAGTCCCCCCCATGTTCCCACTGTTCATAGGACAAACGAGACAAAAACAGTAAGTGAAAAAAACCAGAATTTTCAAGCTTCAAAAGAGACTGAGACAAGAGAACTGAAAACCTTTTAAAAGCATATGAGTGAAGAATTTGTCTTCCTGCCGGTTGCAAGACAGCAAATGGTACATCAAGGTGTTTCTCCAAATGGCAGATTTCACACTTCACAAACATAAAATGCAATATATTAGACCAGGACACTCAAACCCACTAGCAATTTTTTTAAAGTTTAGAAGAACTAAATGTGTGTGAAATGAAGCAGGCTATGGCTGTATTCATCCTCTAAACTGGCTATGGATACTGCAGGTTACAGAGCATTTCTATGACTTGTGATGCTCCTGCTCTGCAGCCTCTGCCTCCTTGCTCTCAGGAAGCAGCGCCTGAGCTCACGCTGCTCATGCAAACTAAGTGCTGTGAGACACACCTGTCTGCCAGGCAGCACGTACTCCTTGGGAGGCCAGGTAACAGCGCTGGGCCACGTCTTGCTTTGGGCCACTGTAAAGCCATTCCCAGTGAGCATTTTTAGCTTAGACTGAACATGTAGCCAACTGGATGGTAACAGTTTCTCTCAAGAAAAAGTAACAATCTTTCTGCTGTGTTTGTATACTATGACGTCCTGCTAATCTAAGTGTGTTTGTTTTTTTTAAAAGTGTGGCAATAATTTTTTCATTATAACCTTAATCTCCTTTTTTCATCAGCACCTCAGTACATCAGATGCCCCTCTCTGCTTCAGGCAGAGTATCTCTGTTTGGGTACTTGCAGGGCTGTCAAAGACTAGGAGAATTACAAAGCAAATGAAACAAAGAAACACTGAAAGTAAGAAAAGCCTTTGAAACTCACCAGTGACAGGCTGAGGTTCCCCAGCAAGTCCCATAGGTCATAGATTGTGTTCAAGCCAACCAAGAGAACTACAAAAAGGCCAACAAATTTTACCCCCATTGCTCCAGCAAGGCTCACACCAGTCAAACTCAGCCAGAACCACCAGGAGGCAGAAAATGGCCTGCAGGACCCGTAGAGCAAGTCAGTAAATAAAATGACGGCTATGTGAACAGGCAGCATACGATCACAAAAATAAACAACAGATCAATTACCCCACAAAATTATAGTCCACCTTCTCAGGAACCCATAAGAAGTGGAAAAACAAGTTTTTCATTTAGTTTAGAATCACACAAGGATACTGGTTTCAGATCCAGGCTTGTGAAGCCTTGATACAGGCTTCAGGTACACTTAAGCCAGGGGCAACCCTAGATCTCCCATTCAAGGATGGAAACACAGACAGCAGGTATAAGCTAAAATACTAGTGTGAAGAAAGTCTGACATGGAAGTCCAGGAAACAGAAACAAGAACTTTGCTCCATAAAGTGGACACTTCTCTCAGAAATTTAGACATGGGGAAGAACAAGAGGCAAAGAGCAGCCACCTGTACTAAAGCAAGAAGCCTTAGCAGAAAATATCTCTCCAAAACACAAACAGAAGCTGCAGCAAAAAGCAAACAAATTATAAACTGACACAAAACTAAACCATAGAAAAGAGATGGAAAAAAATGACAGCAGAATTTAAAACCTTTTTCCTTCTGATTCCTAATGACTTGACGCTTTTATTTCAACTAGACAAAATCTCCATGACCTCATAAGTAACACGAGAGCTAGAGTTGGCCTTTAATTTTTAGAATATCAACTACTTTGACAACAGGATTAGTTCTAAGATATGAAAAATAAATTCAGGTCAAGGCACAGAGAGCTGATCAAGCACTGCCCTGTAATTTAGTGCTTGCATCCCTGGGAATGTGCAGTAGATAAGGATGGACTTGGACAGATGTACATGATGCTGCAGGCTGCATTTCAGCCACACAAACTGCAGACACACTAAGATTGATACGATCAGTTCTTGAATGTTTCATGAAATAAAAACTGCTCATATATAACACAGAATTTCAACTTTTTATGTCTTTGAATTTGGGATACATTTCAAGGAAACTTCTCTGTGCAGCCCAGCTAGAAAGAAGCCTTCTGACACATCCCAATACCTATAAACCACCACCCTCTCTGGATGGGTCTATAGCAAATATCCTTTGCAACTTGACTACTTTATTCAGAATCATCCTGGCTATATTTTCCTCTAAGTTTTTGTAGCCATTCTCTAAACCAAACAAATTACACTATTTACCTCAGACAGCAGGATTTTTAAAGGTGCTTACAGTCACAGGTAAATTTGTGTACTCCAGGCACAATACCTTCTCCCTAACTTCACAGACCCTCAGAGTAAAAATTTCTCTCTGCTACCAACAATCATTTTTAGCTTCAAATTTCCTGAAATAAACTCATATCAGCCACTCACACATCACCAATGGCAGACATTACTTTAACTGTGTGAAAGTTAAATACCTATAGTTTAACAAAATTATCATCCTTATCTTACCTGTCTGCACAGCTGTTACATTTCACCATACTCAGAACAGCTCCCATGAGAAAGAACATTAGAATGGGATCCAGCAGAATATATTGGGACAATGTAATACAGCCTGTATCTGCAAAGAGACACACAGCAATGTCAGAAAGACTTGCAGTTCCAAAGTGAATCTAAGATTGTGAGAATTCAGCTTCCTCAGTGTAGTCAAGACAGGAAGAAGGTGGGAAATTTTAGAAACAGAAGGAGATCATAACATTTCATCTTCTACCTGGATAACAAAGGAAAAAACCAAAAAAAAAAACAAAACAAAATACAAGAACAAAAGGCAGTGCAGCAGTATCTGTGAAACACCATTTGGAAAGTGCTGATAACATATTCAGATGGAGAAGATTACAGGCAGCAATTATCTACCTAAGGCACCACCATAGTGCCAGAGGATGCCAGAGGAGAAGTCATCTTTCAGATGGTACCTATAAAAAATGAATATGGCTTTGATATTCTAAGTTACGATTTCTCAATACCTGTGTGTCCTTACAAAACTCCTATTTTGGTAACTTCATTTGCAAGGTCAATTTCTCCACTTGGCTCAATTCAACAAGGAACTTTATTAATTTCTTATTGTAAACTCTTCTAAAGTAATTCAGGGGCTGTTAAAAATCTCTATAATTCATACAGGAACATCAATATTTCACTAGTGGGCAAAATCATTCCTAACCACCCACCTTATAAAAACTTTTAAAATTAAGGTGCAATCTAACCCAGTTCTGTGGTTGTGCAAATAACAGAAGTACCTATGAACTAAACAAGACAGCGAAGTTCTTAAGGGGACCACCAAGTAAAAAGCCTCATACATATATACATTTTTAAAAAGTGGAATTACTTTGCTTTTGAGAAAGTCTGTCATTAACCCAAATGTCCTCTGGTTAGGTAACACATGGTAATGCAGAAATTAAATTATCTGAACAAATAAAATACCCAATTTTGCTGTAGCAGGAACACCTACCAAAAATAAGGATGAAAGCCGTGAGTAAGGCTGCTGGCAGTGACTTTGTCAGTTCCAAAACTGTGAGGTAGGCAAAAGGAACCAGGCAGGAGCCAAGAAATGCACAAAACTGCAGGAAAAGATCATGGCAGAAATTATAACCCCACCCATGTTGGACAAGAGCTCACACCCTTTCCTTTCCTTCATCTTCTTCATCTTCCATACCTACAACAGGAGGTGTTGCAGCAGCTGAACCAAGTCTCAAAGAACATCAGAAAAGCCAGCTGAACAAAGACACTGCTCAGAGGACAGAGCACTTCCTCTGTTCTGCAGTGGTGTCAGTAACAACAGCCAGTCACACTCCTGCTAGACTACACCAGATATTCATAAAAGGATTCATTAAGTAGGTGCACTATATATCCACTACACTCAGCCTTTTTTTAACAAGATACTAGATTATGAAAGCTAAGAACAAAATACATGTGCACCTTATATCTTTAGCAGACCAGATTCCCCTCTCCTACACAAATGAGACCAAGGATAGTTGGAGGAGAAGAAATCAAAACAAAAGAAAGCAAGACCACAGTAGAATTTATCATCTTTAATGTCTGTTTCTAGCACCTCTCCCAGCTTTGGCTCAGGGAAATGTAAAACCATGAACTTCTGGAAACTAAACTAAGAAAACATGCCTTCCCAGTTTTTAGTTTTCTTTCTAGGTAGTAGCAATTGGCCACTGTTTCTCCTTTTGACTTATGTGGTATCAGTTATATGGCTCTTCATCTTCCTAAAAAGCAGCAGAGCCAGGGTTTCAGATCAAATACAACTCTGAATTCTGCCCTGCTGTCCTAGGGTCCATCAGCATACTCAGCTTAGTGTCACCAGTAGTGGCAAAGTGCAGGTGACAGTGGATGACCCTGGCTTTTTGATACCCTTGGCTCCCCAGGAGATTAGCCAGGCACAATAGAGTGAGAGAAGCTCAAACTCAGCAATGTTTGCTTTGCAGACAAGGTAAGGTATCCATCCCATGCAGCAGTGTAGTCTCACTAATTAGCAGGAGGGGCTGCCCTCAATTTTCACCTTAATTTCTTACCTGGCCTCTCACAGACACACATTAAGACTTATTCTCAATAGAACCACTAACACTTTTCAAAGGAGCTTAAAGACAAGGCACAAGGCTGAACAGACTTCTGACCTGATCAAGGAGAGCTGTTCTTACAATGGAACACTGTACTGACAGGCACAGGACAGCTTAACCAGCTTGACAGGAGCCTGCAGAGCCTTACCCCTCTCATCCCTACATAGTTGTGCTGCTCATATTGATCCCCTGGCTTTTGGAAAGGAAATGTACCATCATATCCACTAAGGTAGCCAGCAAGTCCAATCAGCATCTGAAAAGAAAACGTGAAAAAACTGGTCAGGAAAATCACACTGGAGGAAAAAGTATCCAGGCTAGCAGCAGGTAAGACTTCTATACAAGACACATTGATTCAGAGGACAAATAATTCAGAAACATCATCCAAAAAACAGTTTATTTATAGAAATCATATATGTCCATACTGCCCTTCGTCTAAAGGCAAAATCAGAATTATTTTTGCAACAAACTATAAGGCTGACTGCAAGCTCAAGAAAAATAGCAGGTGTGGAATTGAGCAGAGAGAATCCTGTAGAGTCTCCCATAGCTCCCTATCCCTTTAGTTTCAGGAGACTCAGTCTGAAAGGAAGATAATTTTGACAAGGCAGGAGGATGCACCTTCATCCACACTACACACTGTTGCTAAAACAAGTTCATTTAAAGAACAGGAAATCAGTGGTCTCAGGGTCATTTGTGGCAGGTATCTCATTTGCTCACAAGTTATCAGGAACTGTTTGCTTCCTTTAAAATGTAGGCTTCTATTACATATGCCCTCTAAGTGTCACATTGATTTTTCTTGTCAAGCCTTTCTAAAAACCCAACATACAATACTGATTGGTTTTCTTATATTTGAAGCATTTTTTGTGAAGACAAAAAGTTGCAAGTTGCAGCTCTGGACACAGAATGCAAACTGCTGTGGTGTCAACAACAACAGGTAGGAAGGACGTTGTTGTTCACCACATCCTTTGGCCAGAAGGCAGAGACTTTTATTGGCCCACTCCTGTGGCTTCTGAAACATGCAACAGAAAAGCAGTTTACCTTCCCCAAAGGGGGATGGACATCAAAGAAGAAGGTCCGATTAATGTAGTAACTTCCCATCTTCCCAAAATGAGTTTCATCCCAACTGGAAAAAACACACCAACAAAACACAAACCACAATAACCAATCTGCTACAATGCTGAAGAGAGTTTTGTTTCGTTTTTTTTATATCCAGGAAGATCTTTTAACTTATGCCTTTTAAAGCATAGAGAGATACTGTCATACATTCCATATGAGACAATGCGCTACACTCAGTGGGAAATTATGGACAGCACTGCAGCCATTGTAGGAAACGTCCTTTTTTTAAAGAGTTTTATATTATCACTCCAAAATCTCCGGTTTGCCCTTTTGCTTCCAAAATGACCGTAGCGAGGTTAAAAAGTCTGCTTGCTGCACAAAGATCCCCAAGACGCCCTCCCCGGTACCCGGTGCCCTCCGGCATCACGTCCCGAGGGCAGCGGGGAGGGCGCGGGGGCCGGGCCGGGCTGGCCGGAGAGCGCAGCCCTTCCCTGGGGCCCTCACTGCCGCGTCCCGTCCCCCACCTGCCGGGGATAAGCGGGGATCCCTCCCACAGCGGGGCGGGGAGGGGGCGCGGGCCGGAGCCGGGGCGCAGTCCCGGCCGCTGTGCCGGCAGAAGGCGGACACGCACCCAGCCGCAGAGGCGCACGCCCCAGCCCCGCCCGGCCCGTACCATACATGCGGCGGCTCCCGCAGGCGGTGGAAGCGGGAGGCGAAGCTGAGGAGGGTGACGAGGGCCAGGGCGGCCGGGCGGGTGGCGGCGGGCGGGGCGGGACGCGCCGACCCTCCCGGCCCCCGGCGGGGCTCCCGCTGCCGCGGCGGCATCCGCGGGCACCCGCCGCGCGCTGCACCGCGCCGGGCGCGGCGCATGCTGGGCCGGAGTGCGGCGGGGCGCGGGGCACGCCGGGGGATGCAGTCCCGGCCGTGCGGTGCCGGCAGCCGCCGAGCCCTGAGCGCAGGCCGGGACGGCGATGAGCACCGCCGCCGCCAAGGTACGCGACGCTGGCTCCGCGCTCTCCCCGCGGGGCGGGAAGGGAGCGGGGGCCGATGGCGGCGCCACGGCCGGCGGGAGCGGGGCTTGGGGCGGTGGCTGTCCGCCTTCGGCCTGCGCGGGCCTCGCCCGGTTCGGCCTTGTCGCCGGCTGTGGCTTGTGGTGCCCCGGCACCCCGGAAGGCCGGGATGGAGGGCCCCGGGAGGAGCGCGCCCCTGCCCCGGCCTGCACCCGTGTCTCTGTCGCAGTGGAAAGCAAGGAATTTAACCCCGTGTTAAATAAAATGCTTTAGTGTGCTGATGCTTTTAGCCGTGCTCCTTACTTAGCATATTTTATTGACGTGCACTGTTCACACCAAGTCCTGCTGAAGAGATACTGAGAATTTAGGAGCAAATCTGTTCTTTCTGCTTTCCATTTGAACCCAGCAGGGTACAAGCTGTGCCTTTCAGGCACCGTGGTGTCCCCTGCGGCAGCCCCCAAGGAGCAGTGCATGTGTGCAGGCTGCTGGGCTTGGTGGGTCTCAGGCAAGGTGAGAGATACGGCCTTTCCAAGTGCATCTCGTATATCACCTGGAAAGAGGTGGTATCCGGAGCAGACCATACTATTCTGAAGAAGACAGAAAACCGAAGAGGTCAACATAAAAAGTTGGGGGTTTCTTCCCTCTTTCACAACAGAGAAATTTGTGTTTCCCAAATTTTTACTCTGGAGTGGTATTTAAGCCTAAACTTTCCTCACTGGTTGCCAGAAATGAAAACAGAACCAAACCAGAACCTCAGTAGACTTCAAGCAAATCCTGTCCTCCTGCATCATCCCAGCTCCAACCAGTCTAAACTGCAGGGTTTGGGGATTTTATCCTACAGGGTTGTAAATGCAGGAAATTCTTTCCTGAGATGTCCCTGGACCACACTCAACATTTTCTCTTAGGAAGACACAGTGTCACTCTGAAATCTGTCCACTAAGGATGAAACATTTCTGCTGTCTCTAGTCTTTACTTAGCTGATTATTTTTGTCTGTGATCTGCCCTGCTGCTAGAAGCAAAATAGCATGAACTCAAGAGATCACTCCATGCCCCAGCCTCTGGAGACAGTTCCCAGCTGAACAATGGGTTGGTTTCCATGCTCTTTTTGGTGAAATCCCCTAGGGCCTTGAAATTATAGAGCAAGACAATTAGCATAGCACAGTTTATTCCAAATGATAGCATAGGCTGTAAAACCAAAAAAGAACTGCAGAGAGGATCAGGAGAAATGTCTCTGCTGGCTGAGAGGCCAGAGTCCAAAATAGACATAGTGAAGGACATGAATTTCTGAGCCAAAAAATCATTAGCAAGGTCCTCAGGAAAAGCAAGTAAAATTAGTATCTCATTACTGGTCTATTTTCTCTTTTGAAGCCAGAGTTTCTGTTTCTTTCCCTGAAACTGACCAGGCTAGACATTTGAAAAATGAACACAGCTGATATTTCTAATGCCCTGATCCCAGGAGAATTTAAGAAAATCAGTAAATACTTTATCCACTTAAGTGTTACCAGAACTTTCCATCTCTTCCCTCCTCACTTATAAATCTGAGTAATTTAGTCAAAGACATACCTCATTTGAAGTTGTTTGAGCCAATCTGAACTGTAAAAGAAGGATGAAGTTTACAAAGAGGACTGGAGCACAGAGATCACCAGTGTCTCTGATTTTCTGTTGAGAGACTATAATTGAGCACATCCCGGTTTTCTTTTGTCTTGCTGTCAAGTCTCTGGAAAAAAATTTTATGCATTTTGGGCGGGTAGAGACACACAGAGAGATCCATGGCATCTGTGTAAGCAAGGAGAGACATGATTACAGGTTTATTTAGAGACATGGATACCAATTTCCTTTGTGGAAAGAAAAAGCTCTGACACAAAAAAAAAAAGTGCAGTCTTTTATTTTACACTGAGTTGGTTTGAGGGCAGAGTAGCAGCTTCTCCCATATCTGCAATGTAGAAAATCCCCTGTACTGGGAGCTACAGGAGCACACTATGGAATCTCCCTGCAAAGGCAGCCCATTCCCAGAGCTAGCAGTCATTCCCTAGTGAAAAATAAATTCTGCATGCAGCTTTGGGTTTAATTTTTTGTTCTCCAGGGTTAGATTTCTGCATTGGAACTGGTGACAGCCTGCATATGCTTATTTGTTTCTGGATGAAAAGCTACAGAAACAAGAATGGTTCCTAAATGTGCTTCCAAGCTTAAATCTTGTTAATGGTTTTGATGTCAGGGCTGGGAGAGGGTGACTGCAGTGACACAGGATTGAATCTGATTGGCTGGTTTTTGTGTCCTGGGCACAAACTGGGGGCCAAAGTCCTTTCCTCATTGGTTTTAAGAGAGAAGCCTTTTCCCATGCCAGCTGAGTTAAAAGGGAAAACACAGAGGTTGTTTTTATTTCGTGGAGACGACTGCACACACTTACCATGGCATCTGAAAAGGTGAGAGTCTGGACAGGGTGGAAGCATCTGGGAAGGCTGCCTTAGTCTTATAGTTCAGGTAGAGATGAATTGTCTGTCTTTGGGGCTTTCATCTCAAACAGCAGAAGCTCTTATTGTTTGGAAAGAAATCTGGCTTTTCCCTGCATGGCTGGAAAAGCTACTTCATACCATGCAAATACCCAGGAGCTTGGCACAATCAGTACAGAAATTGTTTCAGAAATCTAAGATGGGGTAGAAGCTAGCAATATTGGATAGGGACAAAGAGGGAAGCTTTACAGGGACTAATTTCAAGGTCATTTGTGCATGGCTGGAAACATCAGGTGCAACTGGATAATGAGAAGGCTATTATGAGAGACCGTGATGCTACCTGTATGCCCAGATCAGGAACAGTTACTTTTGGAAAGGAGCCCTCTGTCCTCCAAACATTGCTCTCGCCTGTTTTAGAGTTCCTGAAATACCTTCTGCTCATGCATTCTTTTCCTTACATTCAATACCCTGGTGCTCCCAGCATACAACCCTCTCATCTTTCTCTCCCCAGCCAATACTTTACAGCTATTTCCGAAGTTCCTGTTCTTGGAGAGTGCGAATCGGTAAGATTCAGTGTTCATCTCTCTTTTTTTGTCTCAGTGTTGCAGCATCCTCCCCTTCACTAACCCAATTAATCAATCACTTATTAACAGAGAGGTCAGCAAACATGAGCCTGGAACAGTGAGGCATCTCCCCATGGGGAGGGAGGAGAAGACAGCCTCTTACCTGGAGCAGGTGGAATAGAGGGGAACAGATAAGAGGGCTTCATGATACTACCTCAGACTCTGGCCTGCCCAGGTCATGAGACCTAAGCAGGGCTGGGAATGGTCCCTACTTGTACTGAGACAGAAAGGTTTTAAAGGTGAGCACATGGTCCTGCCCTCTATAAGCTGAATCAGGAAGGGCTGTGCTGCAAAGAGTTGCAAAGCTTATTTTGAAAAATGCAGTGGTTTTGCAGGACTGGTCTTCAGTACTTTGATCCTTCATTTGCCAGAGCACTGTCTTCTCAGTGGACCCAGGCCACCCTCCTTGAGGGAGAGGTCATTTTTCCAAATGTAGATGCTAACATTTTCCTGAGCCCATTACCAATGAAACAGTTCCCAGTGTAGCTGTCTGAAGCTGTACACTCTGCTCTCCCTAGCATTGGCTCTGAAAGGAATTTCCTATGACCTGGTCCCAGTGAACCTCATTAAGGATGGAGGACAGCAGGTAAGGATAAAAATATCACTGCTCTCTCCAGGGTACTGAACTTGGGGATCATCAGGAGACTTGAGATTAGCACTAGAAAGTTCACAGGCAAAGTTACTGAATTCCTCACACTTCTTTGTAATTAATAGTTGCTTTCAGCCAGTATTCCTTGGCATGTGAGACAGGAGGAGAATATGACTGCAGGAGAATAGAGGCTTTTTCCTCTCTCAGACATTTGTGACTGAACCCATAAGGCTGAAGATCTTTTGCTTACCAGTATACAACTGAATATATCTGGAGCACAGACTTCAGAGAAGCTGCCCCACACTTTAAACAGACTCAGCCTCATTCAGTTAGTAACAGAAAATGCATGGAGGCAGGGATGTCCAAAAGATGCTAAATTATATTGCAGAGGGCTGCAAAAGGAAGAGGTGGGTTGCCAAAAGAGATCTTCACTGAGGCCTTACTTGTGGGTCCATAGGAGGGAGTTGTGCACCTCACGGTACCACTGGCTCAATGGGCTGGTATGGGCTAAGGCACAGTTGGACAACTGGGACAGTAATGGTGGCACCGATGCAGTACCACTGGGCATTGCAGTGGTGCTTTATCAAGAGATAATGCACTCTGGCCCAGGATGCAGTGATCCCTGAACCCCAGTGAGAGTTTAGTAGGCTAATAGTACAGCATAATTTACTGCAAAGATTGGTATTAAGGTAGAGAGAAAAAAGAAGGAAAACAAATTTGGTAACTGGGTTCTGGGAGAAGAAAACAAGGAAGAAGAATTTCTTATTGCTGTAGAGTAATTTCAGGTTTGTTTCCACAGTTTTCTGCTGAATTCAAGGCACTGAATCCAATGCAGCAAGTCCCAGCCTTGAAAATTGATGGCATCACTCTTTCTCAGTCTGTGAGTTATGAGCCACGTCCCTGTTAACCTTTCACTCCAGCCTGCTGCCCAATCTGGATGGGATGGCTTTGTCCCATCTTTTTCCCCAGAGCTCTTACCTATACATGGGAAAAGAGGGGGGCATTTATGGTCCCACTTGGGAACAGAAATAACACATATTCCCTGATGGGAAACTACCGTCAAGGATTTAAGTTCAATTCTCCACCTTTCACTAAGCAGTTTGTAATCTGACTTCGACTGGCTGTTCATGGTTTGCCTGAAATTACAGCTGGACCAAATGACAAGGTCACAGGCTGATGTCAGAGGGGTTATTCTGTTCTTTGGGTTAGTAACAAACTGCATTCAAAAGCTGTTGTATTGTCTTGGATCAGCTCCCCTTTCCCAGGTGTCCAGGATGTGAAGTTTTCCTTGGCTCTGCAATAACCTCCCATTATCTCTTTGTTCATTACAGCTAGCTATAATTAATTACCTAGAAGAGACACATCCTAACCCCAGGCTCCTGCCCCAAGATCCAAAGAAGAGAGCCCAAGTCAGAATGATCGCTGATCACATTGCCTCTGGCATTCAGCCACTCCAGGTACTGCCATGTCAGATCCACACAAGTGAGAAAATCAGAAAGAATTTCTGTCTCTGAAATTCTCAGTTTCCTTAAATTGTTGCCAGCCAACCAGGTGGCAGAACTTCAGACTGATGTGGTAGCAGATAAAATCTGCTTAACCTCTGCCTTATCTAGATACCAATGGCACCAATACAGTATTTCCAACACAGCAAATACTATAGCATCCCAGGGTTCTTTCCAGAAAGAGCTGAATCCATACGGTTTTACTGCTGAGTCTAGGACGTTTTAGGAAGAAGAGAATTGAGCAGCTGAAAGGGAAGAGGCAAAAGCATACCCTGGCAACCGTTACA
This sequence comes from Emberiza elegans, assembly GCA_024865655.1. Lineage (NCBI taxonomy): Eukaryota > Metazoa > Chordata > Aves > Passeriformes > Fringillidae > Emberiza > Emberiza elegans. The sequence continues at coordinate 48,471,034 of JALJVW010000139.1, read as the reverse complement.
GAAGGGTAGTGCCGAGAGAAGGATACAGCAGGGTGCATGATCTGGTGCAGGTGAGGTCAGGGTTGACCCAACCTAGTGAACTCAGGCCAGCCTTGGCAACTGAGTTCAGGGCAACCCCTGAGCTCAGAGGTCCAGCCTTGGCAACTCCTCATCTCCCCTCTCCTCCACTGGGTGACACAGTGGGTAAGATCCAGCCAGCAGTAGTTATCTAACCTAGAGATTGCTTTGCCTTCACAGAACCTGAGTGTCCTGAAACAAATGGGGGAGAAAAAAATGGAATGGGCTCAGAACTGTATCACGTCTGGCTTTCAAGGTACATCCCACATCCAAAATGATCAGTATTTCGCCTGACCTTACAAAATGCTGCACCACTGGTATTCTACTTGCCTTTTTCAAGTAGAACCTCACAGATATTCCTAGGCTGGTGTGCTGGGGTCCTGCCTTGCTGGCAGAGACAGTGCTCTCCCTGCCCAGAGTCTCTTGTCCAGGACTGGTAGCTCCCCAGAATCTCAAGGAAAGATGTGCACAGAACACTTCCACTGCTGCACATGGAAGAGGGGAAGCCTGGTGCCATCCTGCACATTGCAGCAGTTGATTCATTCTGAAATACCAGGGCTCACAGCACTCCTGAAGTTCTTCATATACATAGATAGATAGGCTTTTGTAATTGGACACCTAATAGCAAACTCCCACAGAGTTTAGCAAGTAGCAGAGTATTTCTTTCCCTTTTTGAGAGAAATAAAGTGCTTTTGGTTCCCTCAAAATCCTTTCCCCCATGTGCCACAATGACAGGCCCATCTTCACTTCGTGACAGACACAAACTGACTGAACCTTTGCATTTTTCCCCTCCCCAATCATGTATTTCTACATTAATCTCATAGTATTTCAAGTGCATTGTCTAAATCAGCTGAAATCACCCTGGGTCCAAAAAAGCTGAAGAACCCTAAAGACTCCCATAACTATAGTAAGATTCCCATTTCTTCTAGTTTTTCCCAAAATACTACTTTTTCATATTCTGCTCGGGGTTAAGATGCCCTTGTACCTAATTCCCAGTCTAGAAAGTGTTTGGTGTCCCTCTCAATTGACTTTCCAATGCCTCATTCCAGTGTACCACCTCTCTTGACAGCTCTGGAGCAGATTCTGCAGCACACTGCTGGACGCTACTGTGTGGGGGATGAAGTAAGTACCTGAGAGAGCCCTGTGTGCTATTGCAGGACTGAAAAGCCCAGTATCTTTCTCTAAAATAGGAAAGAAAATTAGTTTAGGAGACAAGAGTACAACCCCATCCAGTGCCTAGAATTACATGCAGTGCCTTCACCATAACAAAGAACAGCTGCATGGATGCTACTTAGGCCATTACTGACTGGCAGGGAGTTATGGAGATGTTTACTTGTCCCTGCCTATAACCTGCTGTATCTAGGATCTGGCTGGTACTGGATGAAAAGATGATATATCATTTCATCTTTATAGGATCTGGACTTCAACATGTCCTGTCATAGTGGCAAAGCCTGGCTCAAGAAAATTGGTTTAGTTCTTAGCTCTGTTCTATGGAACCTTTCACCAACTTGTATTTTTCTGCTCTGATCATCCAGTTTTAACATGGACAGATTTCACAGAACTCACATAAAAGCTGTTCTGACCCTTACCAAACTAGAGGCAGCTCAGGCCTTTTTCATTTATTAGTTCTGCTGCCAGGCAAAAGATCTTCCCTCTAAAAGCCTTAGAAAAAATGAAGGCTCCTGCATTATTCTGGGATGCAGAGGATTGTCTAGTAGCAGCCTTATGGAGCCCTTGGTAGGCAAAGGTTACTTCTAAGATCTAATGTTGGAGAATAACATGTGCTTTGAGAGGCACCAGGGCTTCATGACCTGGAGAGCAGGGTGGGAGCAGCTGCCTCTCTCTGTGCAGACAGGCAGCCAGCAGCACTGCCATTAAGTCTTCCTTTCATATTGCAAGTCTCTGAGCCTGTGTACAGAGGCCCTATCACATATCAAGTCTTGACATTGGCAGGACCTGCTTTATACTCCTGCAGTGCAAACAAGCAAAATTTATTTAACTTTTTCCAGGCATGCAAACACCCCTCTCCCCCATCACCTCCCTCTGCAGCTTGCCAGCAGATGTGTTTGCTTAGAGGCAGTTGCCATAGAAGCACAGTGTCCTTGAGGTCATAATGATCAGCTGCTAAATATACAGCTCCCTAAAAGCTTATGGCTTCTCCTAGTAACTGCAATGAAATTCTTTTTCTTGTACTGTTGCTGTAGCATTAATGCTGAATTAAATAACTAGATCATCATGACAACTCCTCTCTACTGGCTGATAAAATAATTTCTGTCCTGGTCTCAAAGTCCATTAAGAAGTGCAAGGGGACAGGCTCTGAGTTATTCTAACCTCTTTTCTCTGCTATATTTGCAGGTTTCCATGGCTGATCTGTGTTTAGTGCCTCAAGTTGCCAATGCTGAAAGGTAATTAAGGCTAAGTTTGAGATATTCTTCAACACATCTACTTATGCTGGGCTAACAGAGCTTACCTTCTGCTGCTCCTTATGCCTATTAGAAAGTATCCCTCCTGCCTGCCCTATCCACTTAGGTTTCCTCTCTCCACGAATTTTCCTACTTCATAAATACTGTCTCTTTTGGAAGTAATGAATTGTGGTCTCCTCTTAGAGACCCCTGGGGAAACCTGATCTATGACCTTAGAAAAGCTGAAGTTGTCCACACTCCATGTTCTTGGTCCCTGTTTGCTTTATTCTTACACTGCACACAGGAAGAAAAGATTAATTAGACTTTATTTAAAGCCTTAAACCCATACAAGTAGTGGCTGCATGATTCCCAGGAAAAGCAGTGTCTTCCTATCTTGTGCTGCACATTACATAAAAATCTGGTGAAAATCACACAATCACAGAATCACTGGGGTTGGAAGGGAATTCTGGAGGTCACCCAGTCCAATTTCCCTGCTAGAGGAATTGGCACAGGATTGCATCCAGCTTGGTTTTGAGTATCTCTAGAGGAGGAGACTTTACAACCTCTCCAGGCACTGATTAGTCTCTCTAGCACTTGTTTGTAAATCTACAAGGATGAACCTTTTCTGTTAGTGCAAATGCCTGTGAGAGTCTCCCATACTAGGCAGGCCTACCACCCTGCTCTGCACTTCTGCTCACTGCTGCACTGCCTCTCCAAGTCATAGTACTTCACAAATTCTTTTCCTTTTACAGATTCAAAGTGGACATGGGTCCATATCCCACAATAACCAGAATAAATAAAGCTCTCTTGGAGCTAGAGGCCTTCAAAATAAGCCACCCTTCCCGGCAGCCAGATACTCCTGCAGAGCTGCGAGCCTGAAGCCTTTCTACTCGTTAAATCTAGAAAGCTGCTATGATAAAGACAACACCTACAGGTTGAGTAGAACTTGAGTGCCAGCGCCTTCCCTGTTATCTAGGTGGGAAGGACAGAGGACCTGGAAATAGTGTGGATGACTTACAGGAGCTGTGCCTGTGCTGGAATACCTGCAGCTACTAGTTTTCTCTATGTCTATCTCCATGAAGCAGATTAAAGCAGAAGTATCCATAATGATCAGACATTGCCTCCGTATGGCTTTGGGCTGGGGAATGTGGCCACAAACAACTGTGAGGCATTGAGCCAATTCTATATTCCCCACAGGGGCTAGTTCTTTCTACCATCTACAGAAAGAGCATCAGGGAATCAGTGTACACAGTGTGCTTATCCTTGGAGCTGCCTCAGAGGCACAGCACAGTCATCAGCTCCATGGGTATAAACAATCAGATCTAGTCTCTGATGGAAGATAGCTTAACCCTTGTTGGGGTCTTGAAAGAGCCAAGTTGGCAGCTCTGTCACCCCTTGCAATAATAAGAGCAGTCACATGGAATTTATAGAAGGTCTGCCTAGAGCAAAGCTAGGTGATGGTGCCTTAGACAGCAAGGCACAACCAGCTCTCTCCCCTACAATGAAAATTATGTTCTCTTCTTTTTCTCATCCTCAGATACTGCTCTAGGTGGTTTCCTAGCCTTCAGCTGCAGACTGTTGCCCAAGGAAATCCCACCCCAGATTCCCTCAAACCAGAATCCATGCCTGTACTTTTACTGTAAAATAGCAGCAGTAAATACCATTCCGCTCATCCCAAATGAAACAAACACCTAAGTCACCTACAAAGCTGAAAGCACCTGGGAATTCCAGCTAAAAACCTGTAGGGCAAGAAAGGAACCCATAACCTTTGTCAGTGTTCTTGTGCAGAGTCAGCTCAGATCCCACTGAATGTTCTGGCACCTGAGCCCAGATACTGTATACAGGTACCCTAGGAAAACAATACCCATGGCCTTCAGACCTTACAAACCCACAGCCTCTTGTGCCAAGGTGCCATTCACCTACATACAGACACCTGGACTGCCAAGTTGCTTGGACTCATTTATTGCCATCCATGTCTGTATCTAGGCTGGTGAAGAGCCTTGCTGTTCAGGCTCATTCTGTGAATCATGCATTATCTTAGGTCCAGCTGGATCTTGAGGGTGCTGTTATAAAAGGTCCCAGCACAGTTGGAGCCTCCAAAGACCAACACAGTGTGCAGCTTCTGCTCCTCTTTGTTCTCCTTGTCCATATCCATCAAGTGGGCAGGAGTCAGGTCAAGCAGTGTGTGGCCAGCCCGGGGGACAGAGCAGAGGTCGTGGTGGATCACTGTGCTCCATGAAAGAGTATCTGAAGTGGAAAGGGGATATCAATACTGACAAGCCCATTCCCAGTGCAAGGGATGAGATAAATGGACTAGACTAGGTGTTCAGAAACACCACTGCAGCCCCAGAGCTATCAAAACAGGGCAGGAAAGTCACTCACCTAGGTGGAAGACAAAGGCATCATGCAAGGCTCCTCTGGCATTGCAGCCTCCACTGATCAGAACCTTCTGGTCCGACACAGCCAGAGCTGCATGAAAGCTGTGACCAAAGCAAAGTCAAAAGGTGACTCCAACAAAACCTGCTGGGATGGCCTCAGTCAGCAATGGGCAGGGATTGGCAGACTTGATTAGGAGGTTGGGGGCTTAAGCTGCAGGAAGAAAGTTGACTTCTGCTTCTCTCTGCCCTGACTTGCAGAATAACCCTAAAAGAGATGTTTGCCTCTGCAGGTCAGGCCACAATCAGACCTGAATAGCAATTCTTTATCTCAGAAGGAGCTATCAAAACTCCTATGCTTTGCTCTGTGGACTGAGATAGCAGGGTAGCTGGGCTCTGCACTGATTTAGATCATTGTTCTAGTGAGCAATTCTGTCCCTTTAGGAACAACATAGTCCTGGTACAGGAGTTTCTTCCTCTATGTGGCACAGTACCTCTCCAGGCACTGTGAAGATCAAACAGTAGGCCATACAGTTTACTAGCACACAGCAGAAAAGTTACCCTAGCCTGAAAGACAGATTTCCAGAGAGACAAGGAATATCCCCCCACACCATACAGGCACCAACAAGGACAGCACAGGAACTCCTGGCCCCACAGTTGGAGAGAAGATCCACTGTATTTTGACTAGTGAGATATGCAGAGATATGCAGCTGGGTCTGATCACAACCACTGTTTAAACCTGGCTTCAAAGAGAAATGACAGAAGAAGATAGCTCCTGGGTCTGCAAGAGAATCTCACCTACGTGCAGAAGGCTGTCCTGCCAGGAGGGGGACTGATGTGTACTCCATGAAACCTGACAGACAGAGAAAAGGCAGATGAGATGTCCAAAAACATCAGCCTCACAACTAGACAAAAACTTAGATAGTCTGCCACATCAACAATGCCTCTGCCTTTTCTTTTAGCCAACTTCTTCCAAAAAAAACCACTGTTTTTTCTTCATTCCCTCCCTTATTGCACCAGAAAGGGTTTTTTTTTAACCCCTAGTTTTTCACCTCCATTGCCTAGTCAGGAGTTTGTATAATGCTATTGCTATTTTCCCATTAAGCACACCTCACTCCCAAGTCCCTGTCTTGGAACAGACCTTCCAAAGGCACAGACTTTCTTACCCAGATCCAGAATGTGCATGTCACTGAGGTAGACAGAAGTTCTCTGACCCCCAAAAATCACCAGCTTGTTTTTCAATAGAGTAGCTGAGTGCCTGGGCAGAGAGCAAGCAAATTAATAAAACATCTTCAGCAAGTTCCCAAAACTTCCATTTTAGCCTTGGCCTCTTCTACTGGGCTGCCATAGCTTCCCAGTCTACACCTGGGACAAAATCCCATTAGGATTCACAGCGGAAGGTGCTGAGAATTCCATTGCTCTAAACACAGCCCTATCTTAAGGAGTACATGGTGGAGAACAATCACCTAATATTTAAGAAATCACACTCGTGTAGGAGGGAAGATAAGCAGAAGTTTCCTGCACTATTTTGGATAGCTGGAATTAAAGCACTCTCACCCAAGCCTAGGAAGAGGCTTCTCCCCTTCTGAAATGGGCTGATACCAAATTTCATGCTCTGGATTGAAGACATAGAGCATATTGCTGCAGGGTGCAACTGCCAGCGATGTCTTTCTGGGGAAAGTTCCTCCAAAAACAAAGAGCTCCTTGTTGTAGATAGTTGCACTGTGGTAGGTGAGCACTGGTATCCTCCCTTTAGCCTAGAAAGATTTCAATATGTATTTGTTACAAGAAGTGCCTTATTTCCTGCATGACCTATAGGAAAGGGGCCCACATCATGCAATGAGTTTGACAAGTCTCAATTTTCACTTTATTGGCTCCCCAGCCAGATCTTTGCTGCACAGGCAGACAGTACATTCTTTGTATGCTCTACAGCACCAGAATGCTCCGATAAGAAAAGGAAGTCAGCCTCCCACACCTTCCTCAGAAGATGGCAGGGAACAGAAAGATCTTATCCAGGCTTACTCTGTAAAAGCCATTTTGTGCTTTACCAGGAAAGAGACAGATAGTCCCATGCTGACAAGGGCTCAGAATTCTGCTACACGCAGGGCAGTTCCTGATTTGAGAAGACTGGCTCTGCACCTCAGCATCTGGTGCTGCTCTCAATGATGGCCATTTCCCTCCACTGCTTGTACAATACCTCCCACCACTGAGCTTAGTCAGGCACAGCCCTCTGCAGCAGCTGTTTTTTCCCATTGCTTCATTCATTGTAGGCACAGCTCCTGGTTTCTGTTCAGCATGTGGCTTTTCAACACAGGCTCCTAATACCTGTCAAACCCAACTATGCATCTCAAGACAACCTGCACCAACAGTGGACCAAGACCACTGCACTAAGGGGACATGTGCACATGGACTGCCACATTCAGGCAGAACCTGCCACTCCTCCTGCACTTTTGTCTCAGGAGAGATGCAGTACTCACAGCCACAAGGAGCCATTTCCAGGTGACTGTGTCCAGAATGTAGATGTTGCTGTAGTCTTTGTCCTCCCTTATGCCCCCAAAGATGTAGATCCGCTTGGTGTCAGGGTCATAGGTGGCTGTGTGACCATGCAAGCACGATGGCATGGCATTTTGTAGCTGGAGACCCACTGGAAGCCATAAATCATTATCTGTGGGAGCAACAGCAGACACATGGTGTGGGAGTTCAAAAATGTCCTTGATTGCTCTAGATTTAAAGAATATGCCATAAAATCTTTACTCAAAACCTTGCTCCCTTTCCCTCCTCCTCTCCTTTGATTCAGGGCTAGAGGGAACTCATACAGAACGGTTTCTGTAAGGAATGATGGGGAATAGCAAGGTGAAAGAGAAGACCAGTGAGGTGCAGAAAGACACAAGGCACTGGAATTGTATCTCACACTTCCCCACCAGTCACCACACAGAGACTGCAAACTGCACTGTTGCTTTTATCCCTTAAACTTTCAACTCTTTCCAGAACTTGTACCTTAGCTCCTAGAGTGCTCTCAAGTAAAATCCCAGAGTCTCATAAGGCACTCTATGCTGTCAGCTCAGCCTGGTGACATGTCAGATGCCTTTGCTGTCCCCTCTATATGCACAGATGCCCAAGTACCCCCTCCCATCTGCATGAGCTGTCCCACTGTCCCCATTTTCACAACCCTAAAGTCCCCACCAATTTCCAGCTTCCAGAAAGCATCCCTGCAGGACTGTTGATTGACACCTTCTCCACCAATGAGAACAGCTGTCCCCAGGTCACTGAGGCACATGGCATGGCACCACCGAGGGCTGGGACTGCCTGGGGAGGGAAGAGCACAGGCCTGTGAGCAGTCAGACAGGACACCCTCAGCTCCCTCCTTTCCCTGCTGGGAAGAACAAGCCACCTGAATGCTGGGAGGGGGGAAATGATAAGACAGGGGCCCCTGCTCCTTACCCTCTGCAGGGGAAAAATACATCCCTCCCTAAGGAATATTTTCAATTGGATTGGGGGAATAATTGCTGAACTTAGAGAGACCTCAGGAGCAAGGAGTAGCTGGATGTAGGATGCATTCAGGCTGCCACTTCAGACAGGCTTGGATGTCCCCCATTTACTACCCCACCTCCAGAAGTGGGTTATCTCAGTTGTGCTACCCACCCTGCACTACTCCTCATGAGGGAGGGCTCCCCAGGGACAGCTTGCCAGTGTCTAAGATAGAACAATCAAAAGCCTGGAGCTGCTTCCAGAGGTATTCCTGTTCCTCCTCCCTTCCCCTCCCAAGCCCCTGCAGTTGGCTGAGCAAGCTAAAAAAATACTTTTAAACCAAAGTCTATTTCATATCTTACCTTTTTTCTCAAAGACCTATGTACCCAGAGGTGTGTCTGAGATTCAGAGGGCTAAAGAAAGATATTTCAGAGCCTGACAGTACTGGAAGCACTTGCTTGAAGAAGTGCATGAAGAGGAACAGTATATACACCCGACCTACTTGTTATTCTTGATCACTGGGGAGACACAGGATGAAGCATGAGAGGCTTCTGATGTTGAAGGGAAAGGATGTCATCACTGAGTGACTGATAAGACAAACCAGGGTCTAGGAACCAAATCCTCACCTTGCAACTCCTTCACTGCCAGATCTGCAGAGGGAACACAGAGATGGCCCCATAAAGCAGCCAGCAGACATACTGTGAAAAGTGCTCAGCTCCACTGTGTAAGAGCCCTTTGACCTTCCTTCCTCCAACCTCCAGCACAAAGCTACCTCACTGCAACAAACAAGGTGCAAGACCAAGAATCATGAATTAAGTCCCATCAGAAAAAATGCAGATAATAGGTAGGAGCAGGGTACACTTTCCTCTGACTGCCAAATACTGTCACCATTGCATTTTACCCCTCTGATAGAAGTTTGTTTCCCCGCTTCTCACACTGCCTGCAGCAGAAAAAACATTATGATGAAACTTTATTTGCCTTTATGACAGGCAAGGCAAGTCCCAGTAATTTCTTATGGGAACCACTAAGTTACTGCTAAACCTTTACACATAAACTTGGTCACACTCTGGAGTTGACTTGGAATTCCCACGCCAGAAACCTGGAGGTTTTGTTTCCAAACCCCTTGGCAGTTACCTTCTCACTACTCAAAAGCCAGTACAATTATACTAATTACATATATATATATAGATATATATTCCTTTTTGCATTCTCTATACTACAATAATAACCAGTGTCTTCTATAGACCTGGTATGCTATTCGTAGGGGTACAAACATACTAATGCACAGGTTACAGAAAGTAACTTTCTTGTGCCTCAATTGACTCTTTTGTAAAACAGGTTAACAATATTTGCCTAAATTTATAAAACACTTTTACTTGTATGAAAAGATAGGCATTATGTCAGAGTAAAAAGTGGTGGCACTAAGATGTTATACCCCATGTTCCATTTCTAGCCTTTTCCCAGCAGGCAAAAACTCATTGAGCAGCTAAATAAATAAAGTGCATTCTCAGTATTTCAAAGCCAAACATACAAGCCCATCATGCCTTGGAGGTACATAGAGAAATGGAATGGGAAGGTGCAGCCCAGCAGCATTGACAGATCATTCAGACAAGGTCTGTAAAATAAAGTTGGAAGCTACCAGAATTACCTTCTTCATCAAGATCTCTCTCAGATGCTGTGGGTTCAAATAAAACTTTTCTGGGCTTTTTGGAGTGGACTCTTGGTGGTGGGCCTTGGTCAGGACTCTTCCTCCAGGCTTCACTGGATTCCACCTTTCCAGCTGGTGACTTCAGAGCACAGGGTACAACCACGGTCCTCAGTGGTGGCCGGACGTCCTTCCTCACAGGCCTGGATGCTCTGGCAGCCACCTCTGAGCTCTGACTCTTAACCTGTGACATGAGCCCCAGCCAAATCAGCCCCACAGAAAGATACCTGAGGCTACTGTGAATTGCTTCTTACTGGGCCAGAGATGTGGTAACTGTGCTTAGGCTCATCTTCCCATTGAGCTTTAAGGGCCAACATGCCATCAGTATCAGCTACCAGACAGATGCTGAGCAGTGCAGTATCTGCTGCTCTGTGCTGTAGTCAACTTTCAGACTGCTGGCTGCTGGGCACAGCTAAAACATGGAAGGGCAAAAAGCCTATCTGTACTAGGAATGAAGGGGATGGTTGACCATCCCACCAAGGACTACTACATTCAACATCTAAAAAGGCATTTCAACGGAGAATATATCTTTCTTCAGCACAAGAGAAACTTTGGCTCAGAACTTGCTTATCCATATCTCCACCAAAAAAATGGCAGCAAATGTTTCAGCTAGACATCAACTGGATGGCTACTGGTGAGAGAGAAAATACTAAGAAAAAAGTGAAATAACAAGGTGACTCCAAAATACCCATACCTCAGTAGGATCCTCCAGGTCCTGGACAAAGGTCCTATCATCTGCTGGGAGCACTGGTGACTGGCTGGTCTCTGGTACAAGGAAGGGATGGATAGGTGTACTGCTGGAGACACCTCGGAGCAGCTGCAGCAGAAACAGCAACAGAACCCTAAGTGTGTTATCCTCCATCCACAGAAAGGATGAGCAAAATCATGTCTTGCAAGGGACAGATTCCCTGCAATGGAATAACCTGCCTTTCATCTCCCACACCAACAAAACAAGCAAGGAAGAGAAAAGCCAGATGCAAGATGCTAAACCCAGCAGCTTCAGCTCAACGTAAAACAACTGTGTAAGTGCCAAAGACTCAGGAGAGAGTGGGACTGGAAGTGAACAGCTGTTTGCTGCCCGTATCCTGCCACACACAAGGTGCTCTAGCAAAACTGTGTTCAGAGGATAGGCCTGGAGCATCACACAGCTTTCAGGCTCAGCACAGACATGCATTAACAGATCCAGGTTTGTCAGCTCTACTTTGGAGTAGCAGAGAAGGAAAAGGAGAGCAAAAAAGGAGATTCTGGGGCTGAGAAGTGACATTTGGGACCCTGGACAGGAAGAGGGGAGTGTCAGTTCTTTTACCTGTCCATTGACAGTCAGAACAAGCCTCACAGGGTTGCCTTTGTCCATCTCTTTCAACGAGGCCATGAAAAGATCTGTTCTCCAGTCACCTTCCCACACCAGAGACCTGCACAAGGGATCATGGCTTTTCAGCCAACAAGTAACATTGACCAGGGAAAAATTCCTGCTTCCATACTAGATGATAACAGCCCAAAGCCAAAAGAGATCCAACCCTGAAAGCAGCCAAAATGAACCATCACTAGAGAGAAACACCATGGTGGAGGACCAGCAGGATTTGGGTGAGAGCAGAAGAACCAGGCAGCGCCAGAGATGAGAAAGCTTTTCTAGGATGCCCCTCCTGACACCCTAGCAGCTCCTGCTGTGACCTGCGGGTGGGCTCCAGCATGCCGACCCGCTGCGGGGCAATGCCTGGGGACACCAGCACATCCACGGCGATGCTCGTGTCCGCAGAGTAACAGCTCCAGTCGCCCAGCCCGAACACCACCAGCTGCTTCGGCAATGGCAGGGGCAGCCAAGCCTGGAAACCCATCTGGCTGGAATGGCTGCCAAGGGGAGGGAAGAAAAACCAAAGATAGTAATCGAGGAGTAAAATAAAAGGTGAAAAAAAATATACGAAAACGCTTTTATGCCAGGGAAGGGTGAGAGGAGAGGGCTTGTGTCATTTAAAGATGAAACCATGCAAGGATGGAGGGAAGGAGATAACCGGTGGGAAGGGAGAGCCGCCAGGGGCTGGAGCAGCTCAGCCAGCCGGGCAGCGGCATTTCCAGAGCAGAGCAAGGCACGGCGTGCGGGTGCCCGGTCCGCGGGGCAGCCCAACCCCGACAGGGCCCGGCCGCATCCGCACAGCGCCGGGGCGGGGCGGGCCGCACCTGCCGAGCCGCCGCGGCGGCTCCCGCAGAGCCCACAGCACGTAGAAGGCGAGGCCGCCGTGCCGGGTGCTGCCCGCGGGCCCCGGCCGGCCCCGGCGGCGGACGCGGAGCATGGCCCTGGGTGAGCGGGCTGGGCCGCCAGGGCCGCCATTAAAGCGCCGCGGCGCGGCGGGGGCGGCCCCGGCATCCCCCCGGCCCGGCCCGGCCCCACAGCTGCGGAGGGGCCCGGCCGGGCCCGCCCTGCCCGCGGTGGGAGCGCCCGGGGCGCGGCCATCCCCGTTGGGAGCCCGGCCGGCGGCAGCCCTGCCAAGCCCGGAGGAGGTCGGGGCAGTGGGGCTCGCTGCTCAGGCCTTCCGCAGCCGGGACCAGCCTTTACATCGTACCAAATCAGCCTCTATAGAATCACAGAATTAATTAGGTTGGAAAAGACCTCTGAGATCATCGAGAACAGCCAATGACCGAACTTCACCGTGTCAACTAGACATGGACACTACACATCCAGTTTTTCCTTAGACAGCTCCAAGGACGGTGACTCCACCACCTCCCCATGCAGTCCGTAACAGTATATAATCACCCTTTCTGTGAAGAAATTCCTTCTAATATCCACCTAAACCTGCCATGGCACAGCTTGAGACTATGTCCTCTTGTCCTGTCACTGGCTGCCTGGGAGAAGAGGCCAATTCCCACTTGCATCCCACAACCTCCTTTCAGGTAGTTGTAGAGAGTGATAAGTCTCCCCTGAGCTCCTTTTCTGCAGCCTAAACAACCCCAGCTCCGTCAGCCACACCTCAAAGAACTTGTGTTCCAGACATTCACCATTTCTAGAGCCCAAGCCACATGACCCTTTCCAGAGAGGGATAATTTGCTTTCCGATTCCTAAGTGATGGTATCTGTACACATTTCTTGTAGCCTTCATGAAAAAGAGCAGGTGTGAACCTTGCTTCTCTTACTCTGCAGTCAGGGCTCATATTAAAGGTAGGATGGTGGCAGATACTCCTTAAACAGTAATTATATATGTGTGTGTGTGTGTGTGTGTGTGTGTGTGTGTGTACAGAGGCTCCACTGGGTAGCTGATACCACCTGTATACAGTAGCTCTGCTAGGCTTAAAACTGCTATTCATAATCAAGACCTACTAAAAGCAGTGACAGGACTTCAGCAGCCAAAGTACAGTATTCTCCCTGTTCACCTGAAACAGGGAAGAGCCACTTCCCTGGCAGAGGAAGGCCTTCACGGAGCACCTCATGATCAGTGTTTCTGCTGCAGCCCATGCACAAAAGTTGGAGAAGGGGAAGGGGAGTGACAGAGTGGGAGTGGAACTTCCAGAGATGGGAAGAACTAATGTGAAATTTTGCATCACTTCCCTGCATCCCCACTGTTTTCCTTAGTTTTCTTCTTGGCTGTACGTCTGACCCAAGCACAAGGATGTATCGTGAGTGCATCATAAGAAAGTAGCTGTAGCACTGTTTCTCTTTGGTGGTCTTAAAATGCAATGAAACATCTTTAACTTGGCAGAATCATCTATCCTTTGGATCAGCTTTGTTTATGATTGCTCCTGTCCATCAGCTAGTTTATAAAAGTGTTCCAAGGGACAAGAACAGAGAATTGAACCTCTGGAGCACTTGTCCTACCAAACTTGAAATGAGATAGGTGAGAAAAGATGACTCCTGCTACAGCCATCATTCCTCATTTTGACCAGCAAGTGCTTCTTTCAGGACATGTAACTAGAACCTTTGTAGTATGATAAAGCTGTGAGCCAAGCAGCTGTGAGGAGCTACGAAGGGCAAACACTTTTCTGTAGACAATTTAATGAGTATCTGGTAACTGAAGAGATGTTTCTAAATCCTCCAGATTGAAAGCTGAAGTAACAAAGGAGATCTCTGCAAATGAAGGTGACAAGTACCAGTATGAAGAACTGGAGGGCAAAGTATTCAAACTCTGCCTATGTCCATTATATGATCTTGGCTACTTGCTTGTTCCTCTCCAATTCCTCAAGCATTCAGTACAATCTCAAGAAAAATATTCCAGTGAGTCATTTTAATAGACAAAAGATTTCCTGGCTGGAACCATCATCATGAGCTGGTAACAGAGCATTTTCCTATCCATTTGCATCAGAATCTCCTGGACACTGCAAAGTGTATTTTGCGTATTTGCTTCTTCTTTGCTCCTAAAACTAACTGCATTCTTGTTTTGTTGGAAGGTCTGTAGTTGAATTTTTCATATCAAGATATTCACTTGCTTTAAACAGAAGACAAAGTTCTTGGTTGCATAGTGAAAAGTTTATTTAAAGGGAGTAAGTTCCAATATATTATTACAAATCAACCACAACACATCAAATATAAACAATACAAACCAATTGCAGAAGGAATGCAAGCACACTATAAATATAACCTTCATACGTGCCCTTCAGAAAGTCCAGTGACACATTTTGTTAAAATATCCTCTTCTGTATTTAAAACTCACCTCTTGGTGAGCACATGGAAAGCAAACAGCTGGCACTGAGAACTCAATTTTGAAATCACAGACATCAAAAATATTCACATCACATAGGTAAGGACTGACAACCAACCATCACAGTTCGCAAGAACATAGGTCTGAAAAGGCTATGACAAGCTACAAGGTGCTCCCCATTGAAAGCCTGTGCTAATGGTTTGGAGCTGTGAGTGAAAAGCAGTCTGCTTCCCTCTGAGGAGAGCTGTCCCCAGGGCATCTTGGAGGTTGCAGGGAGGTAATCTCCAGCTGTTTATCATTTCCAAACATGGCTCCTAAACGTCCAGGTCATTACTTGGCAAGGTCTTCTTAGGTCTGAATTTTGCAGCTGGCATCCTGCTTCTTGCCCAAGGGACTTGACACACCAGTCCAGATGGGTTTAAAACAGATAACCCTCACTGATGGATCAGAAAATTCTTCCTCTCTCCCTTCCCACTAAAGGCTACATTTAATGTATGATGATTCTGAGAAAGCAACATGTAAAATCCAGATTGGAACCAAGAAAGGCCAAAGGGACTCAGATCCACCATCCACCTGGCCTGATGCACCTTCAGCTGCAACAGCACCTCAGTTTTGGAATAAGTAGCCAGAGACTCTCTCCAGGCAAATGTGGACTATCCCCCCAGAACACTCCTCCTTGTAATATACATTTGAACTCTGCTGTTTTATGTACCTTTTAAAACTTTATTTAACTGGTATTTACTGCAAATCAACTTCTTTAGATAAATGCCATAGCACTTTGACTCCTGCTAAACTCCTGTCTTCTTTCACAGTCTAATTAGCAATGTATTTAATACAATCAGTTCCCAGTTTTTCATTCTGCCAGTTGTGAAGTCTTCATTCATCTCCATGATACTGTCATATCCAATATTTTCCCCGATATGAGAAAAGGAGAAATATTTTTTTCTTTTACACTTGTAGATATAAAAAAAACCCTAAACAAAAAATTTGTTGCTTTGGTCACTCATCCACACTCAATATGCATAAGCACACACCACTCACAGCTCTGGATTTCAACACACTTTTTAGGGAAAATTATGAATGGCTCTAAGAAACACTCTTGTATGTCTATCTAGTGTTCCTCTGGTCCTTGGGTTTAGTGTCAGCATATCAAAGGGAGCAATCCTCTGGTGTTCCTAGACATCTGACAGCAGCATATGAAGGCAAAGAATGTATGGCACCAGGAAATTCAAATACCATTGTGGTACTCATCTTACAGCAACAAGGTGGTCTATGAACAGATCAGATCTCCAGGAACAGCTCTGGAGATCTCTCCAGGAGGGACCCTCCCTGCCTGACCTTAGCAAGGACCACCCCCTACCCAAATGGGCAGCAAAAGAAGAAATCTCTTGTATTAATGACACCTATGGGTCTCATTTCAGACATGTTTGTTTCTAAGGCACCTTGTGATAAATCCTCTGTAGAGTGGCTTTAATAGGGTAGTGAGACAAGAAGGAAGAGTATAAGCAGTGGGGATGAAAGTGAACTCATTTAGGGATTCATTCTCTCCCCTAATTCCCCACAAGAACAACAAAATCTTTCAGCAGCTAGACCTGTAATAAGATTTACCTCAAATTCACCTCACCAGGTCCAGCTCCACAGTACCTGACCCAGTGCAGGCCATAGATGAAGGTTACATGCACACACAGGTACA
Organism: Emberiza elegans; assembly: GCA_024865655.1. Lineage (NCBI taxonomy): Eukaryota > Metazoa > Chordata > Aves > Passeriformes > Fringillidae > Emberiza > Emberiza elegans. The sequence continues at coordinate 48,454,710 of JALJVW010000139.1, read as the reverse complement.
AGGAGATAAGCTGACTGGGTACAGCCACAAAGAAAGGCAGGTGGCTGCCTTCTAGACTCAGTGCATAGTAACTTGACTTTCTGAGCACCTGAAGTCAGGTAACTAAGCTCTTCCTCCTAACACGTTTTCATCTTACCTGTTTTGTGCATATTAAATGGGTCCCGAGCATTAATTTGCTACAAGCCTGTGTCTGACACCAGTAACCCTTCCTGAGAACATGCATTACAGGCCTCCAAAGGGTCTGAGCGAATGTAAGCAGTACCAGTAGTGATCCTTGATGTAAGCAATTTTAACTCTCTGTTCTCAATAAAACACACACATTTTAAACTTCTGCTGCTACATAACACCTAAAGCAAAAAAGAGGAAACAATGGAGAGCTTATTACCTTCTCTCATATAAAAAATGTCCAACAGATTAGTACCATTATTATAACTAAACACTTAACCAAGGTAATTTTTATATAAGTCCTTTTCTACAGGATATATCTCTGACTGAACATGTAAATTTTATTTAGATCTAAATTATGTTCAAAACAAAATGGAAAACAATTTTGTGCTTTCACAAAAGCAAACCCAAAATACTAAAGAAGCATCTTTCTTGATTTAGCTTTCTGAATTTCTAAAGACAATTTAAAGGGAAAAGAAACATGTATTAAAAATCTATTTGAAATCTTCCTTCCACCGAAACAAAAAAAATTGCGTTCCTGAGGATTAATTTCTCTCTCTGAAGTGCAACTGGATTTAAACTTTTTCCTTCTTTACCCAAGGCCTAATTCCAAAGATCTCTATTTAAATAAGAAAGGTTTCCATAACTGTCTAAGCCAGCTAGCAAGATTGAATACAAATCCAGGAAATATAACAAACTGAAAAAATTCATATGTGAAATAAGATTATTTATTTGAAACAACTATGGGTTTGATATTGAACAGGAATGGCTGCTGTTAATCACTAGCCACACAGCCAAGCCATTTGATTTATCAGAGAACTAATAAAAACTGTGTATCCTTCCAAAAAGAAGTTGTCACTTTGATAATGAATGCTAGTTGAATACCTGAGAAACAACATACTTGTATAATGTGGAAATATAAGAAAATAAACAAAAAGAGGAATTATCCTGTACAACTGTGAAGGTTTCCTGAAGATTAAATGTTCCTAAAACTATCTTGTGTTCATAAAAGATACCAGATACCTCTGGGAAACTTAAGCAGTGAAACAACACACACCAAATACTTTCAGTTCCACTGCAGCAGGCCTGTCAGTGGGCAGGCTGCACTTGCAGGCTGGGCACATACTCATTGGGATGACATTCCACATTCAGTGCTGCGTTTGGGCTCAAGTCAATGAGACCAGGTAGATGGGCACAGTTCCAAAAGAGTGACTCCAGCCTTATTAAAGATTGGTCCACACTTCAGAAAGCAAGAACTGAATAATAGGTTTACCATCTACAGCGCAATTTATCTTAACAAAAACCATTAACTACTGGCTTGAAAAGTGGGACATACTATCTATGTGTCATCAAGTGATCAAAGCTGGTTGTAAGGCAGGTTTTGTGATCAAAACCACAGTATAGTTTTAAATGGAGATAACCACTAGCATGCAACAAGCTGTGCATCTGAGGATCCATAATTCTGGAATATCTCATCTACATTCAGGTCAGAGTTCCCTTCAACAGAAATAAATCCTAATTAGAAAGTGGAGTAGGTGCCAAATAGTACACCATATGTTAACCAGCACACACACACAGGGTTCTGCAATCTCACAGCCAAGGCCCAAGAGCAATCACTGACTGGGGCAATGCTGACATTGTGGTCACACTGAAGGGTCTATTCCATCTTCTCTTTAGTGCCTCAGGGGACAGTGTGCTCTCCCCTCCCACTTCTGCCGGAGCAATAGCCAGCCACCAGTGGTGGGCAGGAGGACTGCATCTGGCTTAAGCTGGACTCTGAGAAGACAGATAATAACACAACAGTTAAGGGCCAGAAGTCTTGCTCAACAGCTTAGGGTCAGTTGGGCACAAGGAAACCCAAAATACAGCCTGTATGGAAATATGACTGCAAGTCAATCATCTTACTCTAAGTAGTAGACAGCCCAGAGCCTGTTACCCTCTCCTGCATGGCACTAGGCTGTGCCCCAGGATCTCCACTCAACTAGGGATGCCTCTTAGGGTTAACTTCTTAAGGCTGAGAGATTCCTTGCTCAGGAATTCTCACCAAGTGCTTAATAGCATACAAAACTTTGAGATCTCAGCTGAGATACAAGATTGACTGTGCACATAATCCTTTAGATGTAAACTCCTGGCCAAGTCTGGGACTACGTCTGGATCCAGACACACCTAAATTCCCCTTCAGAAAGGAGTTTAAAAAATAAGGGGGTCCTTTCTGAACCTCATGACTCAGCAGACAGTCTCCTGGCAGTTTTGTCTGACCCTGTCCTCTATGCAGCGAACAGCTAAGCATGCCTTGCCATCATGTCTTGTTAAACTATTGTCACATTTACATACTTTTTATAAAATCATAGAATGGCTTGGATTGGAAGAGGACCTTGAATATCATCAAGTTCCAACTGCTTTCCCATGGGCAGGGACACCTGCAACTAGACCAGGCTGCTGTACCTGCAGGGTTGTGTGGGAGACAGGTTACACATGCTGGGGTGCTGTACCTGTGTTGCTGAGTGGGCAGGAGATGGGTTACACCTAGATCACAGTACTGACCCGAGTGGAGGATGGGAACAGCCTTTAGAACATGTGGGGAGAGCTGGGCACGCTCCAGTTCCTGCTGCAAGCAGTGCTTCCCGAGCCCAGGTGTACTGTACTCCATACACTGCAGGAGGCGCGCGCTGCAGCCGTGTCACCGTCCTCTCCGACGGTCCTGGCACAGCCCTGCTTCACAGGCCTTGTCTGCCCAAGTATTTTGTACCATATGTGTGTGAGCTGACTGACAGGACTGATGCTTGCCATCTGAATGATGCTTCATTAATCTCTTTGTCACATTTTTAATCAGCAACTTTCATTATTCACAAACCAGTACTTTAAAAAGGGTGGGCGAGTAAAATCCCCAAATATATTTGATTGTGATCTGCTTTTTTAACTCAACTCTCCTTTAAACCAGAAAGGATGTTATGAAATGATATTATGAAAGGATACTGTCAATTGCAGAATGTGATGAGTAACTCAGGTGGCCTGAGCTGCAGAAGTGTCTTCATAATACTCAACTGCTACTGCTGGACTTGGTTATCAGCTTTTTAAGGAATTACTTTACTATATGGGTATGAAGAGTTGTCCAAAATACAATGAAACTGCTACTGTGTTTAGAGTGTTTCTAGAGGTTTCAAGAATTCAGATTTTATTAGCAAATGACAGTTTCAATAAACTTTTAATGAAATGTTAATTTATTTTATAAAACAGCCCATGAAAAAAAATCTCATTTCTTAAAACCAGTTATTGAAACATTTTTCTGAGTCTAAAGGCCTGAAGAGCCTGCAGATTTTTGAGAATTTCTGAAATTTCTGTCTGAATGTGAATTATTGTGTGTATCAGATGGATAGATCATAATTTGTAAGGCTAGAGACCCTTTCCCCTCTATCTCATAAGACCCACTGAAGCTGCAAAAGAAGTATAGTCCCATCTCCTGACAATTTGGGACAGTTAATTCCAGCACTGACCTTATTTTCAGAGACTGGCTTGTGTTGTTAAAGGATTTACTAAATAAACTTGCCATTTCCCTGTTGTTGCTATCTTTTACTTCCTACATCATCTGTTTGAAGAAAATGATTAGTCTAATCCTCTACTGTAAGATTCTTCTGATACAGTCTTTTAGGTAACGGATCTAAGTGAAATTCCATAAACTTGGAATTTGGACAATTTGGAGTTCACAGATTGGCTTAAGCTTGTACCCACTTTTACAAAAACACTTCCCTGACAAGCATGAGTGATGAACAGAAGTATTTTTTCCAAATTAACAATGTAAAAAAAAATGTAAGGAACAACCTAGTGAAACCTCTAAGAAAAATATAATTCCTATTTTTTATTTCCTTCAACAGTCCTGCAGAACTTCACCACTGAGTTTCAACACCACCAAGTTTTCCCAGAGGCTGCAGAACAGTCTGAAGAACCCTAGCATTGACCACATATGTATGTGGCTGACCTTATTACTCTGGGACATGACCAGCTTCTGTATTTTATGTGCAACTTTTCTTCTGGCATTGGCCCATAGTCTTTTCTGTGTGGTCATAAATAGTTTTAAGGTGTTTCCCAGTGACTTGGTACAAAAGGTTAATTGAATCATAGAGTATGTTGAGTTGGAAGAGCCCCATCACGATCATTGAGTCCAGCTCCTGTCTCAGGACACCCCAACAATCAGAACATGTGCCTGAGAGCATTGTCCAAACACTCCTTGAACTCTGTCAGGCTTAGTGCTGTGTTCACTTCCCTGGGGAGCCTGTTCGTGTTCAACCACTACGTGGGTGAAAAACTTTTTCCTTATACCCAACCTAAACCTCCCGTGACTCAGCTTCAGGCCATTTCCTTGAGTCCTGTCACTGGTCACAAGATTGAAGAGATCAGTGCCTGCCTCTCATGAAGAAGCTGTAACTGCAGTGAGGTTTCCCCTCAGTCTCCTCCAGCCTGAACAGACCAAGTGACCTCAGCCACTCCTCCTATGGCTTCTCCTCCAGACCCTTCACCATCCTTGTGGCTCTCCTTTGGATGGTCTTTAATGGCTTAATGTCTCTTTTATATTGTGGCACCCAAAACGTCCCCCAGCACTGGAGGTGAGGCTGCCCCAGCACAGAGCAGAGCAGGACAATGCCCTCCCTTGCCTGGCTGGTGATGCTGTGCCTGATGCACCCCAGGACAGGGCTGGCCCTCCTGGCTGCCAGGGCACTGCTGGCTCAGGTTCAACTTCCAATCATCCAGGACCCCTGGTCCCTTTCTGCAGTGCTGCTCTCCAGCCTGTCATTCCCTAGTCTACACAAAACACACCAGCTATGAAATGTTGTTAAATTGATGTTTTATATCAGCAATCATACTACTACTTCTCTGTTAGAAGTGAAGTGTGTCACTGCATCAGCAATATCTAGGAACTTGATAGACAAAGGATGAAAAAAACCCAAACACCTTACCTAAATTGCTCAAGCCTGATTCAAGTACTGCAGAAAGGCCACAGGACAGTTCTTCATTTCATCCATGAGAGATTAAGGGAAGGAATAGCCCTCTCCAAGCTGCTAACTGAAAGAGCATCTTGCTCTGACCAAGCCCTACTCTTCTGTCTCCCTGTGCTCAACCTGCTTGAATAAAGTAGCTCTGCAGTGACCCTGCACCCTGGTGAATACACTCTCTCTTTCGAGATAGGTGGCTGTTTTCTCCCATTTTCAGGGCCCAAAGCAGCAATAACTCTGCTCCTTGCCCCATTCCCCCAGAAAGCCACTGTGCAAGCAGGGCTCTTCCAATTTCTACTCCTCCTGCTCCCAGCTTGGGCTGCTCTATTGTAAAGTGACTGCTTCCTCTCTTACCATTTTGACCTACTAAGTGCTCTGGAGCAGTGAATCAGTAAGCAGAGATACTTCAAAATAAGCTTGAATATAGAGCAAATTGTACAGCATCAAAATATACCTTTAGTAGGAAATAGGCAGCCCTCCTATGAGAGCAAAATCTTTGGCTTTAACTACCCCAAATAATTCTGTCCATCATTTCCTCTCAATAGAAGGAATGGACCAAGCAGAGGTGCTTTACCCGAGAGAATTTAAAAATAAAACTCAGAACTTTTCTGTTATCACCATGGAAAGTCATTTTGTGTCTCTGCAAGAGGTATCAAAATGTAAATACAGCAGTATTCTTAGAAAAGAGAACGATTTCAAGTTAAAAGCTTTAAAATAAACAACAGTTACAAATAAACATGCTTTAAAATTCATCTCTGATGGATTAACGTCTCCTTTTCAACTCAGCCACTACTTAAGCAGAAGGTGGTAACTAATACCATCACTAGTCACCAAAACATGCCAAGGAACTTCCTAAGAGTACCTTTGCAACAACAGCTGATAAACTGCATTTCTCTGGGAGCATTTTCCTTGCTACATATGGTTGCAATACCAGTGAACCAACATCCTGCTACTAAGAAACATTTCCTGTATATTTATTGGTTGTATTCCAACCATTTTGTATTCATTCATCATGGCAGTAAGTAACGTCCTCTGCTTCACATCTGGATTACAGAAAAAACCTCTGGTAATCACTGAGGTTTTAATGATCTACATATGCCTACAGTCAACAGATATAACATTCAATTCTTAATCTGTAGAAAAGCCTTCCTGTGGACTACGAGGTGTGCACCCTGCTCCCACCCCCTGTTCAAACATGAGCTGTGACTGCTATTTGGGGCCCACCTGTTGTAGCACTGCCAAGCCACTGCAGCATGGGCTGCTGCTGGCCAGCTGCACTCCCAGCCACTCGTGTGAGCGAAGGAAGCACTGACTGCTGGTGACTGTAGCGATGGTGGGTGATGGGGTTACCCTGGCTAAGTGACAAGCCAGCTGTGCTTCTGGCTCACTGAAGCTAACAGCTGCCCTCTAGTGATGCAGATGCAGCAGGAGAGTTGGAAAAGTTATTCACAAAACAGTAACATTATTTTCACTTCATTCTGTACCAGCACAACAGATCAGAACCACAACCCCCTGAATGTGGCTTCTGGGCAATTGCCAGCATTGACTTGAAGGCCCAGCCCAATGCCTGCATGGAGCAGACCTCCCAAAGTTTTAGAGAAAGAGCAGCTGCCTGGGAACAACCAGGCAGTCACAACTACCTTTCTCCCCTGAGACAGCGGGGAAGAAGGGTGTGGGGAGAAACCAGTTCATGTCCAAAGGAGAGCTGGCAGAACTGCGCTGTGGTTCTGTCACGCAGCAGTGCCCGTCAGGCAGTACCAGGGCTGGGTGGCAGCCTGCTACACTCACCATCACCTGCCTGCCATCCTTGCCCCCTCCCTCTTCTTCAGCTAGTGTAGTAGACATGAAAGAACAGAGTCTTATTGCGGAGCAGAGAGTAGGAGTTATCAAACTTCAGCAGGTAGATGCCCTCGCCCGGGTACTCGTGGCTGCCTGCCTGTACCTCCCGATGGCTGTTCCTGCGGTACACGGGCATCACCTCTCCATAGCGGCTCCGCAGGTAGCTTTTGGAACCCCGCTCCACATCACCCACAGGGGACAGTCCTGAATGGCAGAGAGGAGACAAGTAAGTGGGACAGAACCACTGCATGATCCAGAAAAGACCAACAAGACCAGAATGCAACACAGACATGCAGCTATATGGCAGGCTAACAGTGACAGCATTACCCAGAGCATCTCCTCCGACCCTTCTGCAAATAATTCCCAAATGTCCGGCCTTCCTTATCATAACAAAGGTCATACCAAGAACCAGTTCTCTTGGGAATACCCAATCTCCTCTCTTTTTCCTTTAGACACCTTTCAGATACCTCATTGTTTTCATACATGCAACAGCAGTCCTGTCATACAGACTTGAAGCAAAGAAAGGCAGGAAAGCTCTCAGCTGTTACCTCATAGTGTCTATGCCCTCAATTCAATTCTCCCAAGAGGATTTCTCATAAAGGAACCTACCCCTGCTTACAGGGCCTGCAAAATTCAGACACAAACCTCCCAGCTACACTGGTCACACATACACTGAAGCCACAGAACACACAATGTTACTGTGTGTTTCCCAAGTACAGTGAAAAGGTAGAAAACATTTCAAATACAGTCAGAAGGAGCTACTGATGTAATGGGGAAAGAAAGAAAACAAGAAAAAACCAAAACCAAGAAATCCCCCCAAACAAACAAACAACAACGACAAAAAACACCACTCCCCAAAAAAACAGCAAAAACCAAAACCAAAAAACCAACCAAACAAAAAGCAAAAAAACCCCAAACCCAAACAAACAAAAACCCAAAAAAACCAACACCCCAAAACAAAATCTTCTTGCCTCCACTCACCACCAGAAATTTCTCAGTCTGAGAATCTAACAAATACAGTCTGGTTAAAATTTCAGACTTTAACCTTTTTATCATGTAGAAGTTGACTGAATTAATTCTGATTTTCCTTTTCCATGTGTTCAATTTTAAGAATGCTCTTGGAGAGGACAGTCACTGACATATGCTGAAGCAGGAAGGGCCAAATGCCTTCTTATCAGTCTAACCAAGAACCCAGTAGGCTGCAGAGATAACAAATGGGCTGACTAAACAAAGTAGATGGAAATTGTAGCATCTCACAGATACACTCAGCAGCATGGCAACAAGCAACACAAATTAACCTTTAAAAGATCTGCACTAACCTTCAATTTCCTCGTCCTCGTCTTCATCCTCCTCATCACTGGATTCACTGACCTGAACAGTAATGGCAGTGCTAGTAACTGTGGTCCAGTCAAAATAGACTCCAAACCCAATGTCGTAGTCATCCGTAGCAAACTCCCAGCAGATGCATTTCCCGTCAGGATGGGTTGGCACTCGGACTGTCACCACCTCACCTCGCTTCACCACCATCCGGCCATTCTTCTCCTTCCCCATCTTGGCTTTGAATTCCTTCATCTTCTCAGTGGTCCACATGGTGGGTGCAGCCAGAGGTGGAGGCTGAGCTGAGACAAGGGAGAAGTCCACAGGCTTACATCACTTTTCACTACTGGCAAACTATTACCTGAAAACAGTTAAGCTATTTCTGGTAAGGGGCCTGCATTCTGCAGCCTGCTCCCAAAAGCCCCAGATGTGAAGTTTTTCCACTCACTAGCCAGGAGCCCAAATTTCCAGCAGGAATTAGAAGTATCTTCAGGACAGTCTCTGCTCTTCTAGTCAAGGCAAGCACTTAAAAAATTACCCAAACAAAAGTTGTGCCTTCAGGACTCACCTTTTCTCTGCTCCCCAAGGAGGTCTGCAGTCTCCAGCTCAGCTGAAAGGATATCCACAGCACCAGTGTGATCTGACTGAATCATGACTATATCCCCTACTCCCTGAGGTACATGGTAGCTGGTTAATCGAACAGGTTCCTGCAAAGCACATAAAAAACATTGTCACAAAGACCACCCTGGTTAAAAAGTCTCTGCCTAGATTTGAAACAACTCATTAGTAACTCAGACATCTTCATGAAACCAAGTCAGACCTGCAGAAGCTTCTATTATTAGTGTAGCCTAGCTCTGAGACACCTCTCAGTATTTGTTTCCCCCACTGCACCAAAGTCATGAACTTTGAAGTCAAATGCTGCATCAGTGGCACAAATTTCACTTCCCTTGGTCTCCCAGGGAGTCCTGGGCAGGCACATTTTTGCACTTGCATCAGAGTTAATTGTCACCTCTCAACAAAGCAGCAGCATTATAGATTTAGCCAACTATTCTTGGAAAAAATTCACAAAAATCTCTCTAGGGAGAGCCTTTCAGCTCTGTGTGCATCCAGACTACAGCCACAATCAAACTGCCATTGCTGCATCCTAGTTACAAATCCATCTGGTTCACGCTCTTCTCATATATGCAAACTCACAGGTCCTGAACTCAGTGTCACTTATACAGGTTTCCCTGACTCTATCTGTAGGGCAAACAAATTTGCTGCTCACAATAACAAACAAGGGATTTCAGTTCCCTCTTCCATAAATTCACAAGAATGGAATTTCCAGAAGCACCAGATAAGGGCAGAAGGTGACAACTGCCTTGAAGCCTCGGTGGGCAAGGAAGCAAGGACTAGCTGAAGACAGAAGAGGGATTTTGCAAATTAGACTGATACCATTTATCTCCCAGTAATGTACAGGAAAAAATGTAACTGAATCTATGTTAATACTACTTTTATCTTAATACAACCCTCAGAGCCTCAGTCCCATAGTAGTAGAGTGGGAGAACTGTTGCTGCACTTCTGTCTTCATTCTCAGACACAAGAAACATCCATCTACCTTTTTGAGAGATTGGATTTGGTCAGGCAGCTTCTCTTCTAGTACAGCCACGTTCTGGTCCCCCAGAGTGCCAGTTTCTTCCTTTGAATGCTCTGTTGTGTCGGCACTCAGGTGTGCCCCAGCCTGTGACCTTTTGGAGGAAGAGAGCAGTACAACTCAGCACTTGCAGCCAGGGCACAGCCAGCAGAGGAATCACTGCTCTGCAACTCAAATTCAAATGAGCTGAAGGAACAAGCTTCTGCAGTCAGCACCTGCCAAGTGGACAAAGAACCCCTGCCCACCCCAGTCCTGCCATGTCTGCATGATTACTTTCCATGTGAGCCAGGGGGAACAACTTCAGTGGGATACTCCATATTTACCATCCTTCAGATGGCAGAAATTCACTGTATGCACCCCACAGCATGCTGGCTCACCAACACTGCACTAAGGACAGACATCAGTAGCAACTCTTCTGCCCAAGAAAGGACAACTTTTATGCCAGCTACTGCATGGCATCTGCATACTGCCTCAGAGGTCAACTGGACCGGTGAAAGAATTTAGAACAATTTTGACAGCCATCCTGAGAATGCCATCTATTTAAGTGGCCCTTTATGCCTTTCCTACTAGCAATCCCTACAGATACAGGGAGCACCCAATGTCTCTGTGCCATATCCAAATCCACCCCACAGATAAGCAAGCAGTAAGACATACAATGGGCAGCACAACAACTTAAGCAAAGAGGTCCAAGTACTGCACTGTAACAAAAGAAAATGGACATGCTAAAACAATAAGAATGGTACATAGCAGGAGAAGAATGGGCAAGAAAGGAAGCATCTCTGGCATTATTCTCTGTTGAGGGTTTTCTTCTAAATTATATTTTTAAAAATGCTGCATGCTGTCTATAGGTAGACTTATAACCCCAAATGAACTCAGATGCCAGAAGAGTGTCCCGACACATTCTGCATCCACAGAGAAGACTTAAACAGGAGAAATGTGGCTTTTGTTTTAAAATTGTTACTCCTATGGCACTACAGAATTCATCCAGAAACAAAGCCATTTTTTACTTACATTCTCTCAACAGTGTGATTTCCTTTCCTAGAAGTGGCATGATAGACCAGAAGGTCTGTAAGAACGACTCAAACAAGATGAATAGCAAGTTCACAAAATAGAGCAGATGAACAAGATAAGAAGGATACTCAGTGGGAACAATCTTTTAAAGGAAGAATTCTTGTACTTCTATGCTATCGCTTTCCAGCCTATTTGCATTTCAGTGTTGCATGAACACACCTAGATGGGCTATTTGGTCATTTGCTACCATAGGTGGACACATCTGCTCAAAAAGTTCTCCATCAACACAGGAGGCTACAGGTTAGGAATTTTTTCCTCTAGATACCACTGACACCTAAGAGTCTCTCTGAAAGATTAGGAAGAGCTACACAAGGCAGACTTACAAAGACACAGTTCAGCTGATTCCTTCTCACACAAACCTTTTGGACCATCTCCATCCCTTTCAAAGAAGATCTAAATTAAGACAAATTTAATAGGTAGTGTTCACAAGTACCTATCATCTACTTTGGCTATTTTGCTCATGGTCTGTATCTCTTTAAAGAAAATTAGAGGATATAATGAAAAGAAAGAAAATTAGAGGATATAATGAAAAGATGGAAGAACTCATTTATAGTCAGGAAGTCTGATAGAGATGTCAGCAGCATCAAACCAAGATGGCATCAAACTGCTGTTTTGGTAAGAAGGGTGGTTTGATGTGGGTTCTTTTTTTCCTGGATTTTTGCTTTTTTTTAAAATGAAGCTGTGGTTTACCTACTGTAATTAACTCACACATTTCTGAAATTGTATCCTGTGCAACAAATGTATAACACCAAATGAAACTGCACTGCACAGTGTTAATGCTTGTGGCCACAAACACCATGTGCCCAGCCGGTACCAACAAGCCAAACATCTGATAACAGGGTTGATCAGCAGGATTAATGGAGAGACACAGAAAGCAAACAATGAAGAAAAAAGCCAAAATGTTGTCAAGAAAATAGTAAAAGGTATTTTCTTGTACAGCTTCCGCCAGATTTACAGACAGTAGGCATGCTCAATTATTAAAGTATTCTCCAGACAGGATACAGAAAATTTCCCCCTGAAAATGTACTAGCTGTTATAATGGATTATAAAACCACACAGGGTTCCTTTCAAGCTGAATGACCCTGTGATTTGAATAGCTGAGCCATGAACTACATTTCACAAGCTTTAAAACAACCTTAAAGCCTGTAAGAACAGGCCCTCCCATACTGATTCTGGTATATGCTGTCCCAAAGCAGACATTTCAGTCCCCAGGGCCTTCTTTTTACCTGCACAGAACAAACTGCCATACAGAAGAGGTCACAGGAGTGAAACAGACTGTCATGCATGCGGGCCACAACACACAAAAATGTTTTCCTACCCGCTCTGTGAAGTACTGGACTCCAAAGAATCAACTAGCTGATCTGCAGGCTCTGTCTTTTGGGCTGAGTCTTCATTTTCTAGCAACAAACAGAATATAGCAAGAGAAGGTGAAATAAATGTGGGTGTTTATAATACACTAACAGGAAAAAAAACCTGCAGCCAGCACTCAGACACTGACAAGGTCACACAGCTGTGGAACAAAGACCTGTGCCAACCAGTTTTTCGTGTTATGAGCTGTATCTAGAACCTTGTGGAACAAAGATTTTTAATGGCCTCAACCCTAGGAAAGGGAGAACAAAAACCTTCGCATGTTTTTGATGTAAAGCCGTTCTCAGAAGCAGGGTTCATTCAGGAACTACTAATCCTAGCTTTAGAAGGACAGAACAAGGCCAAATTTCATCATGTAAAGCTGAGCTGACAAAGCCCTGGAAAAAGCGATCGTGCAGCAGTTCACAAAGGGCACTGAGGAGACGGGAATTCCGAGGTCGGGGCTAAAAGGACCATGGCTCCTGCTCTTCCCCGAGTCTCCTAAACTCAGGGAAAGCTCTGTCCCATACGCCTGCGGTACACAGTGCATTCACGGCCCTGCTCTCCGATGGCGCTAAGGCAGTGAACGGGGCAAGGACAAGTTCCAGCTTCTGCAGGTTGCTGATGCCCCTCGGAGCCGCTGCTGGCCATTCCCAGGAGCCAAGGCGGGAAGGAGCCAGCTCCAGCCCGGGGGCACGCAGCAGAGCCCAGCTCCCGGCCACCCGGGCCCTCTGTCACCGGGGAAAGCACAGACCTCCATCAGCCCTGGCTCTTCCCGCTGCACCGGGAGCAGCTCCTGCTGCAGCTCCGGGTGCCCGCGCGGCAGGGGAGCGGCGCGGAGCCCGCAGCGCGCCCGTCTCCGCTCGGCACCCGGGCCGCCGCTGTCCGCAGCGGGACCGCGCTGCCCCCGCAGGGAGGAGCTGCCGCCCCTGCACGGCTCCGCCGGCAGAAACGAGCGAACCCACCGCGTAAAGGAAACTCTCCCCCGTAACACGGGGAACAGTCGGCTCCGTGTTGGTTAGCCCGGCTAAACACGCGCCGCAGGGTTACCCCCAGCCCTGCCCTGCCCGGCCCGGCCCAGCCCAGCCCAGCCCGGCCCGGCCCGTACCTGCGGGGCCCCGGGGCGCGGTGTCGCCGGCCGGGGGCTCGCAGCGGCAGCCGGCGGCGGCGGAAAGCGCGTCCGACATGGGCACGGCTCGGCGGGCGGCCGGAAACACCCGAGCGCGGCCGGAGCGGGGCGGCCGGAAACACCCGAGCGCGGGAGACGGAAACACCCGAGCGAGTGCGTGAGAGCCGGGCCGCGGGGAGATGGTGGCGCCGCGGTGCTCATCCCTCAGCCTCCCCTCTCGACAACGCAGCCAATCAACATTCAGTTCTGCCGAGCCGCGGGGCGCGGGCGGCGTTGCAGGCTGACAGCAGGGAGGGAGTGGCGGAAGGGAGAAGGGGGCGCACCTCCAGGAAGCGATGGTTGCCAAGGTAACGGGGTCGCGGAAGGACGCGCTGCCGGGGCGGCCGGAGATGGGGCCGGGGGAGCTGCGCCCGGGTCCCGCGGGGACTGGAGCGGCCAAAGGGCCGCAGCAGGAGCCCGAGAGCGCGGGGGAACTGCGGGCCGTCTGCCCCTTCCTGACCTGGAGCGCCGAGGAGGTGGCCGAGTGGGTGGCGCAGCTCGGCTTCCCCCAGTACCAGGTGCGGGGCTGCCGGCCCGAGCGGGGAACCCCCGCCCTCGGCGCCGCCTGGAGCGGTGGCCCTGAGCTCAGTGTGCGTGTGAGAGCGGCAGGGGGGCGGCAGTGCAGAGGGCGACCCGCCTTTCCCTCCGCTCCCCTGCCCAGGAATGCTTCAGGGCCAACGGCGTCAGCGGCCGCCGCCTCATCCACGCGAACTGCTCCAACCTGCCCGCCATGGGCGTCACGGACTTCGGCCACATGCAGGTGCTAAAGGGCCGCTCGGTTTTATTTCCTTCTTTGCTGGACACAAACAGGAGCTCTGTCTCTTCCTCATTTTATGAACATGCAATTGGTCTTTTCCCTTTCAAACCTATATATTTTCTTTAACAAACACTGATAGTTAAGGCTCAGTTTCAGGGCTAGTCTGGCGTTCCAAAGCTTCCTAAAAGTTCAGAAAATCGGCAAATGTACTTAAATTTCATTACCCTCTTTCCCTTCCCTAATGGAAACCACAGAGGGACCACATTTACAGAGCCAAATCATCTGTTTTGCATCACAATTTGAAGTTGCTTTCACCAGAAGGCTCAGGTAGAAGTTCAAATCAAGAAGAAAGAAGAAGCTCTATGCTCCAGTGACTAGAGTATTAACACTGTTTATTTTATTCTAGAATACCAAAATGCAATTTCACCACAGTTCTGCCTGGCTGCACAATCTTAACAGTTTGTTTGAGACTAAATAATGCCACCAAAAACATTAACTAGTGCCATGACTTTGCCTGTTGTTTTGACAGAAAGACGTCAATTTAACAATAAGTTTTTCAGACAGCAAACCTTCATGAATATTTCTGGTAACAAGCAGATAGAGACTACAGTCATTTGTGTTTTCCAAACGTGGAAGAATTTTATATGCTTTGTAAGCCTTACCCTCATATTGGGATATAGGGATGATGTATGGTGTTAGTTCAGCTGCTGAGTAAATACTAGGCCATGGGTTAGACATATCAACTGTGACCCATTCTTCCTCTTGTTGGAACTGAAATTCCTCTAGATAAGCAACAGACAGCCTGCACACTGCCACAAGCTTGGAAGTGAGACTGTCCCTTAGTATTTTCCAAAGCTTGCTGGTAAATTGCGAACATCTCACAGACTTCAGTGGAACTTGGATGCTCTCAAAGGTCCATGCCCTATCCTGCCAGTTATTTGTGTTTTAAAGAACTTTTTTTCTGACAGAATCCAAGTATGTAGAGCTCTGCAGGATGAGGCCCTTTGGGTCTTTCAGGAAGTGTCTACTAGTGCAGGTGAAAAGTTAAAAACACAATTTCCCAACCAGAAATATAAACTAAAGGCCGTGAGAAGTGGAAACTGATACAGTTGCTATAGAAATAAGAGTGATAGCATCAACTCAGTGAGATGGAAACTGTTTGCAATTTAGGGGAAATGGCAGTTTGGTTGAGAACTACACAGCTAATTATGTGGAAGCTATGCAGCATGGACATTACTGCTGGTTTTAATCCCACTGTACTGGTATTCTAAATATCAAAAGCACTCAAGATAAGAGTCTGGTGTTCTTTTGTTATCACAAAAAGTATTCAGAGTCAAGCTAAAGTTGGGGGAGGGTTTTGAGCAAATACTGTGAAAGATCAGTAAAACCTCTCAAATTGTATTATGAAGCTTCAATCAAATTAGATAGTTAAATTCTCAGAAGTTGCTTCAAAAACAATGGTAAGGCTCTGATCACTCACAATTCCAGGTCCAGCCATCTCAAACAGCCATACACTCATAATTTTCTAAATGAACAATATGATTTTTCACTAATTATATTTTACACTTTTGCATATTGTAATTTGCATAATAATTTAACAAACAGCGATGATTTTGCATTAAGCAGAAAAGACTGCAGTTCATTTATCCATAACTTGTTTGTCCTTGAAGTGCAAGGATGAAAGCAGAGCTATATTTATGCCACTAAGAGACCAGATGTGATGCCATCCCTGATAGTAAATCTGGAGAGAAGGTGATATGCATTGCTTTAACAGTGTCACATGAAGCTTAAGGATTCATATCCCCCTTATGTTGCAACTTCAAGCATGAAACTGTACCAAAATTCAGAATATCACTGTTTTTTCCTGCTGTTCTGACATGGAATGGAGTTTTAGCTGCTGCCCTATTATCTTTATTTAAGAAATGAGAATTTCTGATGTTTCGTCTTGTATTTCAGGAAATTTCACGACACGTGCGAGAGCTGCTGGGGATTGAGGAGCCTCTCTTCAGCAGATCCATTGCCCTCCCATACAGAGACAATATGGGTCTGTTCTTAGAGAGAAAGGCACCAACAGGAGAGAAAGCAGATGCCCTCACTTTCTCAGAGTTTATCCAAAAAGCAGGACTGGAGCCCTATACTACAGCTCCTTCTTTGGAAGGATCCCAGGCCATGGAGGGAGTGGATGCTCTCCCTGCATCACAGGACATGCAGAGGCAGAATTAGAGACTCATACTGCACTTTTGCCTTTGTAAGAAGCCCAGCAGCCACAGCAGACTGTACCCTTATTACTTTGCAGATTGTTCAAGGAGGTACAGTTCCACCTTTTCACAATTACAAAAAATTCTGCACTGCACTGCCACTGCAACTCTTAGACATTTTATTACACCAAACCCATTCCCACATGGTCTCTTTTCTGCAATACTTCATTTGCTTGCAGGAACTAGTGAAGTGGAGGTTGTGGATCAGACTATACCATTGTCTGTCTTTCACTTCTGCTTCACAGTTGATTTAAAAATACCAAACAAAACCCAATCATAGACATATTTTAGGCATATTAATTAGACACATTAAGTGATTGATAAGAACTTCCCAGATGCTCAAGTGAATAGATTTCTCCAAGGCTTCAGTGTCTGCAGACTGGGCTTGCTCTGAAACCCAGATGTAAGATAAATGGCATATACAATAACTGGTGTACAGGTGTGCAGACAGCTGCTCTCAGCAATCAGAATTAAGCAAGGGGTCTAGGTGCAACATGCATAACTAATCCTTGGCCGCAGAAATTATTTTCTGTGAGGCAAAACCAGGCAGGCAGTGTTTTATCATGGTAAACAGTACTGTAACACATGATAGATGGTGGCAGAAAGTACAAAAGAATACTGAACTAGAGAATTTAGGGAATAAAAATTGCTTTGTCCTGGGTGGATTTGGACAGTTACCTGCTTTTTCCCTGAAGGACATATCATATAGTCTGTGGTGGTGAGGGTGGGGTGCATTATCTCTAGCAAGGAAGCAGAAGAGCTCATGAAGGCCTGGCTCAACAGAAAGACCACTCCTGACTAAATCATTAATACCTTGTCAGGATTCAATGGCTTTCCCAAGATCCCTCATGGGGAATAAAAAAATAATAAAAAAAAGACTGGGCTTGATCCTGTTTAGTTTTTTACACCAAAGCTGCTGCCACTACAAAATATCTGTAATTTGGTTTTTGTAATTTAGTTCTGTATGGAAGCTGCAATAGAAACACAGTGAAACTGAAGCAGTTCATAGGCCAAGAAGACTATGTAATAAGCAAATTCAGTCAAAAAAAAAGCTCAGGCAACCAGGGATAAGCAAGTTTGCTGAGCAGTGTAGAGACTGAAACTCAGAAGAAAATGTGTGCATAAGGTTATTGGCTGGAATAGTTCAGAATCTGAGAGTTAATAGTGCTGGTTCTTGCTCCACTTAGTCCCATGAAAGGGCTGGGATGAGATCTCAACAAAGCATTCCTCATGGGCTTCATTAAGGTTTGTGAAGATTTAGAATCATACTCAGCATTTTCCTTTGAATTTCTGAGAAACTGTTGGAAGCAGCTGTGGATAATGGAGACTTTGTCATCCAGTATCACGCTAGGCTCCACTGCAGCTGAAGCGAGCGATGTCTGGTGCTGAGCAGCCCACACTACTTTGTAGGACATCTCCCGAGGTTGCCTGGTACAGTAGAGCACCAGGCATCACATGGCACCAGACAAGCTCTCCGCTCTCCTTTTTCTAGCAGCTGACTAAAGAGAGACTTTCTCAGTGACACAGCTGTCAGGACAAACCAGGGGAAGGTTCTGAGAAGGGAAAACAAGTGGAAACATTTACTGGCAACAACTGTCCAAAGCACCTTGCTAATAATGCAACAAACAGTGGTTTTCTTCAGTGTCTGACTACAAGGCTCCTTCTTGGGTCTTTGAGAAACCATCAGACCCACAGACTTGAACATAAAATGTTGCAGAATGGCTCTAGAATAGTCCTGCAAAAGCAGGAATCCTTTCCCTCAAGCAGCCTTCCCGTCTTAACATCCTCAGTAGTCCAGTTCATGAACTAAGATCATTACCCCCAAGAACTGTCCTCTCTAGATATTCCCATAGGATTTTTTTTTTTGCATTCAATGCCCTAGTCTTGGTCAGTTGCTTCAGACAACCCTGATAAGTAGGATCTAGGGACAAAATTACTCAGTCCAGGTCTTCTGTTGCTAATGCATCATCTAAGGCAAGTCCTGGGGCAGAGATGTGGTCCTAAGGACAACATGGAGTTCAGCACCTTCCAACCCAACAAGACAGCCCATGCTTTATGTGAGATGAGGCAAGTTGCAAAGCAGAGACAAGAAGTACCTCAGCATTCAACTTTCTCCTCTTGAGTAACTGAAGAGGCAAAATCTTTGCTGACAACTCTTGCACACAAAGCTGGGCAGGAAGGTTTTTGCTCTGCATAGATGAGGCAGCATTCAAGAAAGCTGAGGTAATTTGTTCATTTCAGTACCTTCTGGTGAGGAAGATTCTGCCACATGATGCTGTTCAGGCCTGCATAAAAAATGACCACCATCTATTCATGGAATTATATTTTCCTCGCAGGATGAGCAGAAATCAAGTATCAATTACCAGTGTGCACACAGATGTGAAGAGATATTCTCATCTCACACTGCTGTGAGGAATCACACTGACAACCAGACCTGTTTGGTTTGAAACCTCTGATCTAGAACCATTTTAGGTGAGGGATTAAAATTAATAGTAACAAGTCTAATATAGCTTGTACTTTATGTAGCTCATACTAATTGAGTAACCAGTAGTCCTTGACAGGCTGCACATAAAGTCATCCAGCCATTCTGCCATGACAGCACTGTGAGCACCAGGGGCGCTTCAAGCGAACTCAGAAACGCACTCATTGCAGCGTGGTTGCTCCCATGTTTCAGGTCCCCTTTTGTAGAAATAATGGGTTCGAGTTCCATCCAGTGGTAAAACTCGGAAATCGCAGGTTTGAGTCCTGCAGTAAATCCTGTAGTGAAACTCTATGGTGAAAGGTGCACTGTGAAGTTTTTTAAGCCACATGTAAGTTAGTAAGTTAGCAGCTTTTACGGTGGAGTTTGCTCAGATGCTTTGAGTTCTTTTAATTCTAAGGGAGTTGTATGAGTTCACTGCAGTGTGTGAATATTTTGTGCGTTAAGAAGAATGAGTTATGTGTTGAGTCTGCCAGCATAAAAAAATTGACACAGGGCCACCCATGACATAAAGCTTGTTTGCTCAAAAATTGTTTTTGATAAATGTATAAATATGTGAAAAATCTTACACAGGATGTGCATTTAGAGTGATTTTTACTGCACATTCTGGCCAAAATAAAGTAATGCAACTCACTGCCACCTCAAAGATAAGAGTCAGAGAGTTTAATTTCTTCCCAAGTTTGGTGACAGTTCCAGGCCCAGGCTCTGAAACGATATGGTCCATTTTTCTTGAGGGGAGGGATGGAGGTGTCAAGGCTGTACACAGTGACAGGACAAATGACAACGTGTGTGACAGGAGGCAGCAGAGGAACCCAATGCCCTCCCAGGCCACCAGCTGAGCATTGTTATAAAAGCACATAAAGCTCTGCTTCTGCAGGGCTATTGCACTAAGCAAGGTGAAAGGGACTCAAAAGCTCAGAGAGACAGCAGAGCTATGAACCAGCACACCTCTAGGCACTGGAACACATTTACCTGCCACATGCAGGTGAAACACAAACCACTGCTACCAGACTGGTAGCAGTGTCTGCCTGCCCAAAGTGGCACAGAGGGACTTTGGTGGCTGCCCATCACTGTTCTTACACAGCAAAGGGCAGCAGCAGAGTGACACAAAGGAATAAATATGCAAAGAACTCAGCTGCTTGGCCCAGTCCTTGCAGGCTGATTTAAAATCTTTAGCTGAAACAACTGAGCCTTGGGATCTGGTTAGTTTTCAAGACCTATGAAAAGCTATTTAATAAACCCTGTTTTGTCTCTTCCCTGAGATGATTAGAAAGAGGATTTTGTTCCAAACACCTCCCTGGAGGACCATTCTCCCTATTTGTCTTACCTAAGTGTTTATGGGGTTATATGACTTTATATGCAGCCTGTAGATGACATCTGTTTACTCAATTAGTATGAGCTACATAAAATACAAGCTGTATTAGACTTCTAACTATTAATTTTAGCATCCCTCACCTAAAATAGCCCTAGATCAGGGCAGTCTTATCAACTTGTCCAAGTATGTGATGACAGGGAATGAAGAAAGGGATCCAGACTCTTCAGTGGTGCCCAGGGATGACAAGGGGCACTGGACACAAACTGAAATGTGCTGGTCCATCTGAAGACACAAACCCACCTTTTACTGTGAGTGTTGCCAAATTCAGAACAGGTTTCCCAGAGAAGCTGAGTTAACTCCAGCTGTGATGATACTGAAAACCCACATAGCCATGGTCTTGGTCTGTCTGTTCCAGGTGATCCTGCCAAAGCATGAGCGGACTAGATGATCGAGGTCCCTTCCATCCCAAATGATTCCATAAGAAAAAAAAAAAAGCCAACAGAAAAAAAAAAATGCCAGTTCATAGTGCATGAGGGAGGCTGGAATCCAAATCTACTCTCATGTTTGTGTGACCCTCTGTGGCAGCAAACTCTCCCACAAACTCTAAAATTAATTCATCTGTGCTGATGGCACTGAAGGTATTAAATAAGGCACTGCTGCAAGCCATGTCACTCCATGGTGACATGCACTGTGCTTTTCAGAACATTAAAAAACATCCTGCAACTCCTTTTGTGGGAGGTGATAAATTGCTCAGGATTAACACACAGGAGTGACAACGTGCTTAGTGGGGAAAGGAAAGAAACAGGCCAAGGAGAAAGAGACAGCTTTATTTACAGAATTGAAGTGAGGTCTGAAAGGATGAAGCCAGCAGCTTCCTGAGGAGTTGTGTTTCTGAGAAAGTGCATTTCAATCCTTCCTGGCATAACACTTTCTGAGAAAAGAGCTGCTGGGGCCAGCAGGTTTGTGTCAACTGAGCTTCCAGCTTGCTCTCCATCCAACCTATATGGACTCTGACCACCTCTACACTAGGTATTTCCCTGAAAAAGGGATCTTCCAAATGCTGCAGAGTGCTAGCAGAGGGATATTGGCAGAGGTTGCTATGCTGGCTCTCTGCAGGAGTTCACACACCTCTTTTCCTAGAGTGAGCCAGAATTAAAAAAAGAAAAAAAAATGCAAGTGGTCCTTTGCCTCCCAGCACTTTCACACAGGGAGAACATGGTCCAGGTAGCTTTTACTCCAGACACAGCCATGATTAGTGATGCCCAAGCCAGCTTGACTATTACAGGGACTGGTCAGCACTCTCTGGTGGAGAGACTCACAAATGTTCTGACTGTGTGAACTGACTGTTCCTCTTGTGACTGACATGTTCCTCTTGCAAGAACAAGCCCAGGCACCACCCAGAGCAAACATTCATTTTGCAGTGCCCACCAACTTCCTTCCACACACACAAGTGATGCCTGGCTTACAGCCAGGTCAAATACAATCAGATTCCAAAAAGAATCAACCCTGCTGGATCGGTACCATGGTTTTGCCAGCTACAGTTTAGAAGCTGTCTTCAACCAGCCTGGACGCCACGGTCCCACTGGGCACAGGCACCCACTGTCACTGACGAACGCTGATCATGCAATGAGTAGTAACAGAGCGGCTCTCCTGGCTCTGGACTGGGTTCTGCAGTTCCCTCTTTCAGTGACAAGGTGATGGCCAAACAGGCTGTTCCACAGGTGTTCAGTTCTTCCACCGGATTTGCTAAAAGAGGGAACAAGACACGACTAACAGCAATTCTGAACACTGAGCCCTAGGGACCAACTTAGTGTCTCCCAATTCCTGACAAGGACAGCTATGGCCAGAGCTTGCCATTTCTATCAGTATAACCATTCATTCCTACCCTGAATACAAACAAAGGATTGGCTTCCCAGCAGGGATAGAAAGTACATAGGACAGCCATGCCCCTACACCTAATCTCTGTTTCTGGTGAGTGTCTGGAAGAAAGAGTATGCATTTCTTACTGTGTTGCTGAGAATGCTGTTTATCTTCTCTTCTTCTGCAGAGCCCCGCTCCACCTTGCCCTTATATGCTGTCAGCTGGATACGATCCTTTAGATCCCGGTAGGTCTAGATAAAGCACAAAACCAGCACCCAGCTGAGAGAAAGGGGCACTTCCGTGGTTAGATGGTGTCCTGCAGATGGGCAGGGCAACTCTACAATCTCCCATCCAGTTCCCAACACAGAAGAATTTCACAGCACAAATGCTAGGAGCCACTCTCCTGGCTCGTGGACTTCTACCGGGAACCTTATCATTTTTCCCAGGCCACAGGGATAAACAAACACCACCAGGCACATGACAAAAGTGGCACATGCCAGAGAACAGAAAAGCTAGAGAGAAAAAGCAGACCCATGTCCCATCTCTTCACACAGCAGCAACCTACCTCTATGACAACATCATGGCACTTGTATTTGGTAGCAAGGTTCAGCCGGGTCTCCACATCTTCCACCAGGCGCACGTATTCCTGCAGCACCTGTGAGAGACAGAAGAGTGTCTCAGCTCCCTTCTGCAGGTGTGTCCTGCCTCATTCCCTCACCCCAGTTCCAAAACCTTTCAAGGTTGTTGGTCACACAGAGTTGGGCCCTTCTTTAGGGAACAAGTGACCTCAAGAGCTTTGGCTGCAAAAGATTTTCTCCCTACAGTGGCAAGCAGCATCTCTGCATTCTTTTTCATGTCATTTGACCTTGCTTCTACACCTTCCTTTTTTGTCTTATTTCCAAGAGAATATTCCTGTTCAGTCAAGCTGGCCTTTTGCCTTGCCTGCCTGACTTCCAACATTTGGGAATTGCCTGCTACTGTACGCTCAGAAGGTCATATTTAAAAACTGACTGATGGACCCCACTGCCTGCAAAAACATTTTCCCAGGGGACCTTACCAATTCCCTGAGCAGCCTGAAATCTGTTCTCCTCATGTCCAGACCTGAGGTTTTGCTGGCACTTTTTCTCCTATCAACAGAATGTTAGGCTACCTTGTTGTTATGGATCAGGTTAACCATTGCCAGCCAGATTAAGAAAGAAAAAATTTAATGTAGCAAAGAAAGGTGGCAAAGCACATGGGAAGAGAGTTCCCGGCCAACTTTGGCCAGCTGTCCCTCTTGCAGTCAGAGCTAGGACCCAGCCCTCAATACCACCCACACCTTCTGCTGGGCATGGGTCACTCAGCTGTGTGCTGCGCCCACCTGGCAAAGCCAGAACATCTCCAGCAAGCTTCCAAAGCCAGCAAGCTTATCCCACTTCCAGCTAGGAAGCAGCTCACCTGAGGAGTCATTCATACACCAAATCCCAACAAAGAGCAGGACATAAGCAGGGATTCCTGGCTCACCTGCACAGGAGCATTATTCCTCTGCAAGATCTCCACCACCCGGTGGAAGCCAATAGGTGCCTTCTTCTTGGTGTAACCCAGCCAGTTCTGAAATGAGAACCAAACCTATGTTAACCCAAAAGAATAATCCTTTAAGCCACCAGAAAATATGGTTTTTTCTCCCAGTGCCAGCAACATACTCCACAGCCATCACATGCATCCTACTGCAGAGCCCTTCAGGCAGTGGCTGGGCACCGGCTGGCTGCAATCCCTTTGGTAGCAGAGCTCAGGGGCAGCCCCCTTCTCTGACCTTATTGCTGCAGCCAAGCCAGGCCCAGCAGAGATCTCAGAAAGGGAGAGGATGAAAGTATTGCAATACTCTGCAGCAGAGGTGCTGGGTCCTGCTGAAATAAAACCAGTCTGTCCACTAACTCCAGAACAAACCAGCCATCAGTAGCAGATGCCAGTACTTGGGACTGTGTCCCCAGCAAGGCTTTCTGCAGCTCACCTTGGTGGTGAGGAGGGCATCCACATCACCCCAGGCCCGCAGCTTGGCACGGGCTGCCAAGGCAGTCAGCACATACTGTTTATCAGGAATCTGCAAGGTAGAAAGCTGCAGTCAGAACAGTACCACAGCTCAGAAGGTCTTTGTGGGCTGGACATGAATGGCATCTGCCCCAGCTCTGTCAGGACCTATACCAACACCCAGGCAAAGAGGCAAGGTGCTGCCTGATGCCATATACAGCACTGCAGAGACTAGGAAGTGGGGATTTGCAAGTGCTGCTGCAAACAGGGTACACATGGCTCCCAATTGCCTGAGACTCCAGAAGGGCCCTGCTCAAAAAGGATTCCATGGCCTCCTCCCTAGCTCAGCGCTGAGCTCCTCAAATTCCTCCTACTGAGCCCCTTCATTACATACAGTTTGTCTGTGCATGTTTTCAGCTAGTGCTGCCACAACAGGGGAGACTCACACACCTTAAATGTCTTCTTCAGGTTGGTGGGGCTGCTGAACATTCCCTAGAGAAAGCAGACAAGTCAGTGCAAACTCAGAAGGGCAGGCCACAGCAGGGGTTCACACACCTGTTATAAGGCATCTGCCTTGCATAGAGTCAAACTTCTCAAGATTTTACTGCTTTTTGCTCATGTCAGTGCCACAGGAAGAAGCACCTGGCAGAAGAGAGCAACTATCCCACCCCATTAGCTGTCTGGTCTGGTTTCCCTATATCCTCAACTGGTGCATCACCAGTGCCATGCAGCTCAGCCTCATGGGATTTACAGTGGTTTCTAGGAGGCAACTCCCTGACAAACTGTGCCAGGTTGAATGTCTTGGAGCACAAAGCCCCAGACTGGTGCCAGGGGACAAAGTCCCTCTGAGGGGTGAAATATGACTTCTCTTTCCCTTTTTCTCCTTAATATGCGACAGCTTGACCACCTCACATCTCGAGGGCTACAAGGATGAGATGCAACCTTATCTTCTGCCACATCATCCTCACCTCAGCCTCTGTATAATGGTAGAAACAGGAATAGAAGAGGGTGGTCACTAGTGGCATGTTGAGAATTGAGGCCTTGCGAGGATATTTCCGAAACAGCTCTGACTGCCCAGCCATCTCCAAGTGCCGATCGTTAGCCTGCAGAATCAGGAAGACAGACAGGGAACATGAGCCAAGATAACTGCCTGTTTAGCTGTGGGATAGAGACCTAGAGAGAGTGCTGTGACAGCAATGTGCAGGCACAGCCCCAACATGCTATCAAGTCTCAGATCTGGTATTTCACATGTGCCTGGCACAGCAGCCTGAACAGCAATTACAAATACACTAGCCAGGGCAGGCTGAGTAGATCCAAAGTGGTGTGAGTTAGGGACACCAAGAGATCTCACAGGTAGTCCCAGACATCTCCTGACCAGCAGAGAAGATTTCATACCTCAATGATGATCTGTCGCTCCAACAGGGTGTAATGGTCTTGGATGTGGGAGGTATCCTCAGCTGAAAATGGCAGCCTGGCCAGACATGAAGGAAAAAGACACCGTGACTAGCTCTGAAGTATAGAATCCTTCATTTACTTCTAACTACTCTTAGAAGAATTTTTTTTTCTACCAAACAAGCTCCCATTCTTCCCATCTTGAATGGCTAGTGGGTACTCAAGTTCCTGACCCACTGCCCTCTCCAACTGGCTCTCTCCTAGACAGGATCCAGAGAAAGAGTGGTACCTCTCACAGAGTAACCTAAAGGGGATCCTACCAACTTCCTCAAGTGCTCAGGCACACAGACTTTCATCCATCACAATCTGAAGGGTCAATGATCAGAGAGTCCCTTGAAGCATCTTTCCTCCTGAATTACCAGCAAAAGCTACTGGACTAGTGATGACCACAAATGATTCCTCTCTGGTCTACACTGTACCCACAACTCCCCCACTCCCCACTAAGGGAAAACCGACATCAGCTCTCAAACCACGTAAGCCATGGCACTGGCACAGAGGTTTAATTTTCTTCACTACCACCTTCTGTGAAGAACCCACATCCCTTCCCTGCTTTTGCATTTTTTTCTTACCCAATGCAACCTTTCAGAAATTCCCTCCTTTTTTCTACATCCTGGATGTTCAAATGCTCCCGGTACTGAGACAGCTGGAGGGAGAGGGGAAAGAAGCACTGTGTTCTCATGGATTTGAGAGATACAGTATTCCAGAGGGTGAAATGGGGACAAAAAGCTTTCGCCTGATTCCCACACACTCTGCAGCCAGCCTCCCCCCTGCAGTAAGGGAGCTTGTGCTCCTGGGAATACTCACAGCAACTTCCTCAGTCCTGTCTAAGAACCTGCAAAAGGGAATTAGCAAGCATTAACCTGAAGGCAGGTTCCTAGCAGTGTGTTCAGCCTGCCACAGGATGGATCAACAGCCTCACCTGAGCAGATCCAGAAGGAACTTCTGCTCCCCTGTCTCTCTGAGGAAATGGATCAGATGGCACAAGGCCACCTGCCGCACCTCCAGCTCCCGAAACAAGATCTCTACAGGGGAGAGAGTTTATGTACAGATGGGCAAAGTAAGATAACACTACCAAGCAGAGGGGACTTAAAACAGTGCATGGAGCCATTGGCAGGATTCATCAACCTTATCCCATCTCATATCACAGTGTTGGAGGCTGGAGCACAGAAAAGCCCAATCACTAGGCTGACAGCTGAATTCACAGCCAAGTGCTACCTCTAGAGATTAGTTTTCATTCATCCCACCACCACCACCTACCACTGCTTAAAGCTCCTCTCTGGAGCCTTTGTAGGCATCACCATCCCCCCCGCCTCCTACATTACACTTGCTACAAAAATATTTCATGCTTAGTAAAAAAGCAATACCCCAGATGCTCTCTTTGTAACTTGCACCCAGTGAAGAAATCACCCCCTCTATCCTTCACTGAAACACACTATAGAAATCCCAGCCCCAGTCATGCTCACCTCTCCTCAGTGTCCGTTTCAGGAATATCAGGACCTGTGAGCACAGCCGGACAGGTCAGAATTAAGACAGACAAACAAACAGCACACTGTCAAGGCCTAGAGAAGTTTTTGCAAAGGGCCTCTGAAAACTCAGCTCTTATAGCACTGAGCTTGATTCTGGTACCCACAACACCCAGGACCAGCAGTGAGCCTGGGCCACAGCTGCCTAGATTCTTGCCCAAGCTCCTACTGTGGAGTTTAGATAAGTAAGACCAAAATTTACAAAAGAAAACCTTTCCATGCAAAATACAAAGGAATTAAAAGACCCAGATGAAATAAGCTCTAACACAATCCTATTTCCTCTCTGATATTTTAAAAGCCAGAAAAACTGGTGAGGCTCCAGATCCCAAATACCAGGTCCTGGATTTTCTCTGCTGAAATGAGCAGATTAAACCTTGACCTTCAAGAAGTAGGTGCAAAAATCTGTAAGGCTGATGGATCAGAGTCCTTGCTATTAACATCAATTATGCAGAGTGGCAGGAAAGACAGAAGAAATACAGAATTTCCCAGTCTTTAGCTGTGACACTTTCCAGTAACTGTTTGGTTTGAACTAAAGAACACCCCTGAGTCTTCCAAGACAAGGTGGCCAGCTGACTGTATTCTCACAAGCACTCTCTGTGGGGCCGCCCAGAAGTCCCAGCCCTGTACAGCCCCAGCACTCACAGCTGTAATGACATTCCCATCATGCCCTGCCACAGCTTCATCCAAGAGCACCAGCTTGTCCTGCAGGGAGCGAAATCTCTCTAGAGAGCAGACCTAGAGATAGAAGAGGAAGAAGGAGGCGTGTGGGACATGAGACAGTCCTCAGGCTGAATCCAAGCTATTATTCATTCCTCTCCCATAAGCCCTTCAGCAACATAAATAACTGCCCTCCCAATGAATGGACAAATTCTCATTTAGTTGAAACCACACGCTGCATAATCCCTGGAAATCTTTCCACAGGGGTTGCAGTCAACCCTCATTACTGCCCAGTCTAGGACAGCAGACAATGTACATTCAGCACAAACACCCTTGTAACAAGACAAAACTTTCCTGTACACCACAAACCACTAGCCCTGACAGGAGGAGGAAACTCTGCAAGCCCCTTTCCACAAAGGAGACCAGAGAAGGAGAGTCATAACTCTTTCTCCCTTCTTCTTACCCCACATCTGTGGCCTCTCTCAGCCTTTAGCTCACCTCAGCCTTTGAGGAGATATATGCAGAGTGAAACCACAATCTCCCTATGTGTTCACTGCACACTGAGGCAGCTGAGACTAAGATTACAGCTCCAGTGAAACCATTTCTGTCTTCCTCCCTCCATATGCCACCAAGTGAGAATGGAGATAAAACCCCACCCCCTCAGATTTTTAAAACAAACCCAGCCCCAGGGAGCAGAAGGGGTAAAAAAGGACACAGCAGTACAGATACCTACTGTCAGAGCCTTGCTGAGGGGACAACTCAAGTAAACAAAGCAACAAAACCCTGAAGTTCTCCTGCTGCTCCTGAGCTAGTGTGATCCCAGCACTGCCACCTGGCAAAGTAACAGACAGGCAGACCACCATCCCTGCTAGGGGCTGCAAGCAACACAGATGCCCTCCTTGCTCCCAGAATAGCCAGGAGCACAGCAAAGTGTAAAGCATTTTGGGACCACCCACCCTCCATCTCTTCCAAGCAGGTGGGAGTGCAAAGCCCTTACCTTGCCCCTCTGCATTCTCCTGACTGTATCTTTGGGGCTCCAGTCACCACTGTAATCCTGCCACAAAGAAATAAAGCACTCTTAAGTCTCAGATTGTATCAGCAATCTTCAAGCTGCTTTCCACTTCTGCTGCATCAGTGATGGCCTACATGTAGCTACTCACACTGATCATTCAGCTGCTCCAGGAAAGGTGTTAGCAGGATGTGTATGTACATTTTTCAGGTGCAAATGTTGAGCCCTCAGACTCTGCATATGCTGGTGTGGAGGGAAGCTAGAGGCCCATATGTTAACACAGCATTTCTACTGCCTCAGTAGTGTCTGTCACCATATCCTTTATAAGGAGTGCATTGCATTAGGTTGTTCTCCTTGCAAACTATGTTGCTTTCAGGACAAACAAAATACATGCAAAACAGACTAACCCAAAACTGAAGGGCAATGAATCAGTTTCTTGTTACAATTCAGACAGACTTCTGCTGGTGAGCCTTCCACAGCAGCGTGGAGAGCACAGGGACAACAGCCTCAGGCAAGCACCTGGGGAGTTGCACAAGACAAGGACAGTGTGACAAGGGCATTGAAGCCTGAAGGAGGACCACCTTAAGGTCACATGCTACCACTGCTGCAATGACGAGAATTTTGCCCCTGCAGTGGGCAGACACTACAATCTGAAGCACTGGATAAAAAGTGATGGTGGCCTAAACCACTCCTAATTCAGACACCATAAAGTCATCTAGGCCTCTGTGAGGCACTCAAGCCAGTAGTTGCAATTCAGGTTTCTGCCTCAAAAGGCCCAGAGAAAGGAAGCAACAAGAACCAGCTCTGAGAACACTGAATTTTAAATCCATTGAAGATTTATTGAAAGCCCAAATCTAAGGATGAAAGGTCTGACCCAGTCCTATTGGGAGACCTCTGCACATAAGTCTCTCAAAGCAATGCACAGCTGAGTGTCAAATATCCTGAGCACCAGAGCTCCCTCCAGCACCTCTGGCCAAAGGCATCTTCTCAGCCTGTCACTGTCAGGACACTCATCAAAAGCTGCCACTAGTTTTCCCTTTTTTGTCCCACCCCACTTACACCACCCCCATTTGCATTTAAGAGGCTGTATAATCCTCCTTCCTGTTTCACTGCTTCTGCAGGCCCAGAACAGAACACAACAGGGCACTCTTGTTTCTTCTGCTGTGCTTTGAGGAAGTGCTGTCTATTAGGTTTTGTCATTAATGGCTAACTGACAAAATACAACAGCCTGGAGAGGATCAGATGGCCAAGGACAGGTGAACCATGAACCCTGGCAGCTCCAGGATGCAAGTGCCAGCTACTGGAGGAGACTGGGCTCTGGGATTCAGCTACAAAACAAACCAGATGTCTAAGACCAGCTACTGGAGGGAACACATACAGCGTGTGTATGTTCCACTAGTGGAACTGGTCAGAGAGAAAGGAAGCTCAGGATCAAGCTTGAGTGTCTTGAGTGTTTTCTGTATGTGTCCATTCATAAAGGCATTGGTTTCTGTCTGTGTTAATCTGTGCAGACAGCTGTGTTAGTATTGTGCATGTCTGTCTCTGCAGGAAATGTAAGCTCAGTCCTGTTACTGCCTGGACCTAGGGACATGGGACCACAATCTCACACCTAGTAAGAGGAATCCACCTAGTCCCAAAATCCTCTAGATTCTCTAACACTTATCACTGCATATCTGGTAGACAAACATTCCTGCCAATTGAAACACTGCCTCTGCACAACTCCCTCTGTTATGTCCCAGTGATTAATGACCAAGAAATTTCAAAACTTTCATATTTTTAAAAATGTAAAAACCACATGTGATGCCAATTTATCTGACCTGATATGAAAGCAGCTTACAGACAAAGCACTATTTTGAAATCCTTTCCACAAAGACTGCTAGGCTATTCATTTAAAGGAGTAACCAAAACCAAGACCCCCTGCAAAGCTCCATACTTCTGAGCAAAAGCAGAGAACACTTAAATTACTGCAAGGCTGCATTTTGCAGCTCCCTGCCCTATTCCCTGCATTGCCCTCTTCTGTCTGAAACAGCAACTAATCACCTCCCATAAAACCAGTAGAGTAGGACGTTCACTAATCTTGGTATAAATCAAGCACAGGCTGCTTACCTTGTACTCAGCCTTTGGTCTGCGCAGCTCTGGGGCATAGTTTTTAACTCCTGTGTCAGTGAGGGCTGAGAGGGAAAGGCACAAATAAGTAGTACAGAAAAATCCTGATTCACATCCACTTCCAAACCCATCCCTTTCGTGATTTTCATGGCAGAAGACCCAACCTTAAGCGCCAAGTGGCTATACAGCATTACTATAAAACAAACAGCTGTCAGTTGTACATAAGTAATTACCCCAAATCATCATGCCAATTCTTTAATTTCTTTGAGGAAAGAACAACCCACATTTCAACTTTTAGACAGCACATGATTCAGTTTCCCTTCTTGCATCATAAGGCAGATGACACTTCCCTTTTTTTTGGAAATGCTTTGTTTTGTGTAAATTTGCACCCCTCCCAGAACGAGGCAGGGACCCAAAACTTACCATCTGAAAGGGACTGGAAACTTGAGAGTTTGTTTCGTCCTGAAATAAAAACACTGATGAAATACTGTCCCTTCACCAGCAGCATCTCCTGCACAGGGAACATAAGCCTAGACTGCAAGCCAGTTTACTGCAGCTATGCCCCCACAGAACCAGCCACCCTGTACAGTGATTCACACTACACCTGCACAGCTGGGCCTCACCTGCTTAGGTTCTAAGGTGTTGAAGTTGTCTGTGGCATTGCAAACCATATCACACTCCATCCCTATGTGCTCTCTT
Organism: Emberiza elegans; assembly: GCA_024865655.1. Classification (NCBI taxonomy): domain Eukaryota; kingdom Metazoa; phylum Chordata; class Aves; order Passeriformes; family Fringillidae; genus Emberiza; species Emberiza elegans. The sequence continues at coordinate 48,423,060 of JALJVW010000139.1, read as the reverse complement.
GGTGCTGAGGCAAGGAGAGGTTAGACCTGAATTCACTCATCTACCTACAGAGCAGAGGCTCAAGCACATAGCACTGCAAGATAGGCCATGGCAACACGGACAGCTCCAGCCACCAGAGCTGCAATTTGGATGCCTTTCTTCATCACCTTATTGTCACAGTTGAGAGTAAAAAACACCCCCAAGAAAGAGAGACAAAGTAAAAGCTGTTTTATTGTCTTGCTGTGTGAGAACAGAGCTGAACTCTTGCAAGCTGTGTATATTTGCCCACAGCCTGCTGCACAGCTCCCCCATAACCAGCTACACTGCCACTACTGCTATCGTGTGTTTGCTGAACCAACACCAACAGCAGCCAACTGGGCTCCAAATAAAGCATAATCAATCTGTCTTCTCTACAGAACTCAAAATCAAATGAGGGCTACATGGGTCAAGCCAGTCCCTTTGCAGCCTGCTCTTTTCCACCAACCAAATGGATTGCCACACAGTGCTGTGCTCTACCTTGCTGTTCTCTGGAAACTGGATTTTAAGAAGCCATAATCTCCAAAGCCCCTTCCCACTCCACAAAAGCACGTGATCTACTGCACAAGACAGTCTTCAATTTCTGACCAGAGAGCAATACACTTCCACCCTGAGGAGAGATTGGAGCTTCCCTGTTTGGCAATACACTTCAGATGAAACAATTTACATAAGATAACACATTGCCCCTGGACAGTCTTAAGGTAAAACACATTTGTCAATATGGTATTTACTGAACCTCACCTTTGAACAGGCTGCTTAGGGAGTAGGAAGAAGCTTGTTTGGGAAGAGCAGCATAGGAGGAAGAGCCTTTCTGTAGGCTGGAGTCTCGGCCATCCAGGGAGCTAGTGCTGCCAGAGGCTGTCTCTTTGATTGACCAGGAGATACCTGTGTACAGACAGGTCATTTTTATCCCAGAAAGATTCTGTAAAGAACAATCTTCTGGCACAGCAGAAACATTACCAGATGTGTGCTGGTCGGTTCTGCACTAGCACATCTTGGTAAGCCTGACCCTCAGCACTAAGTAGACACAGTGCATCCATCTCTCCATGCGGAATTCCAGTCTCATATAATGCTGCTTGTTAAGCAGTGGCACGTTGTCCTCCAGAAATGGCTGGTTTCAGCAACATTGTACAGCTGGCTATGGCTTGTGTAAAAGGAATACACAGACACCCCCACCTTTTATGCATTATTGCATGAGGCAAAGCATGGTCCTTGTTCTAAAAGTACAAAACAAGACAGAGAGTCCCTGGCCTAGCTCAAACTGCAGAAGTCTAAGAGCATGCTTTCCTCAACACTGAAGACTAAGATAGTTTTCCTTCCCCCACAGACAAAACAGCTCTCAGTGTGCATATGCTGCTGGCAACAATGCACGTGTCTCCCTCCTGCCTGTTCCATACAGCTTCCCCTTGTTTTCACACAGCTGCACAACACATGTATTTTAGGATCAGGATGATAGACAAAAAAACACAACAGGTAAAGAGACCCTGGGTGGGAAAAGAAAGCAGAGGGAAGAGCTACAGCAAAGGACAACAAGATCAGTCTTTGAAGATCCTTTGGGTGACCTATATGTAAATTTTCATGGTTTGACACTGGCTAGCAAGTGTTACAATTCTGTGGGTTGTGAACTCAAAAGCACAGCACACAGGATTGTGTGTGGGCCATGAACTCACTCCCATCATCACTAAAAACACATCTGCTTAATGTTTACAGTTCCCTTTCAAATTTCAAGTGTAAGAGTCATTCTATAAGCCCACATTAAACCTTGGATATCTGCTTAAAGTGCTGTGGGGTCAAACCACAGAAACTTTAAATAGTGCCATTTCACACAGTGATGTGAAGGAAATGATCACCTAAATCTCACAGGCCACCTGAGCAAGATGAGTATCAGTCCAAAACCACCAAAATACCTGCTCTGACCTTGGCTACATATTAGAAAAAACACAGTCAGTTCCCTCCACTTGTCTGCACTCCTCTTTTTTAACACAATTTGGGCTTCTGCTCACCCTCTTTTCAGTGGATCTGCTCAGGTAAATCAAGTAGCTCACAACGTGACCTGGCAGACTTGAATCAGATTAGATATGCAGGATTAGATAGCAAATAATACTCCTGACTTAAGTGACTTAAGCAACAATTTTAAACCCCCTCTGTCTCAAAGATATTTTGCAGTACTTCTGCACTTACTTCCCACAGGTTCTCCACTCCAGCTGACCCTCTCGAGGTCATCATCATCATCATCGACAATATCCCGAAGGCTGTTCACTGCCCGTTTGGACTCCTTTAGCTACACACAAAAGAGTGACCTTGCATAAGGACCATCAGAATTGCAGAATGCACTTCGCTTCCTACTATCATCAAACATCTCCCAAAGAACTTTGAATACAGCTTCTTCAGCTTCCATTGCTTCTTCTCGGGATGGTATTTAAGTCCTGTAGCTGTGCAGCAGACATAGGAGCCCTTCTCACCACTGGGAGCCCCAAGGACATCTACATGGACACTAACAGCTCAACCAGCGGGAGATGCGGTTTGGTGCGTGGGCGAGGAACCACGTCCTCATGAGATTTGGGACTGGCTACCGTGGAGAGAGACGGGAGCCCTTGGTACCCTCCGCAGTGGGCAGGAGGTGACAATCACCGACAGAACATCGACCCTCCGCGATGTGCAGGGCCGAGACCCGGGCTGGGACGGCTACGGGGGCCCACCCGGCGAGGGTGTCGTACCGGCAGCTGCAGGGCCGGACCCTCCCTACCTGCGAGAGCTCGTCATCCTCATCGTCAAAGGTGAAGGCCCGGAACTTGGAGCTGTGCCAGTACTCCTCCTCGTCCGCCCGCACCCTGCTCATCTGCAACGGCACCGGGCGGCTGCCTCAGCTCAGGGAGGGATGGAGGGGCTGCCTCGGCGGTATCACCACCCCCGTCCACGTCCCGTCCCGTCCCCGGCCCCGCCGCCCCAGGCCCCGGCCCCGCCGCCCCAGGCCCCGGCCCCTCTCTCACCTCGCCGCCCCTCCCGCGCCAGCAGCGCCTCACAGCCGGGCAGGGCGAGGCGAGGCAGCCGCGCGCGGAGCACGCCGGGACATGTAGTTATCTCGCTGGGCGCGGCGCGGCCGCTCCTGGTACACGCACTACGAATCCCGGCGTGCCCCGCGGGCCGCAGTGACTTGCCTTCGGACTACCAGTCCCAGTGGGCTGCGAGTGCGGCGGAGCGGTGTCTGGGCCGGCAATCGGGATCGGGGCTCTGGGAACTGTGGGCTGACTCCGGGAGCTGCGGGCCGGCGGGGACGGGAGCCCCAGCCCCAGCCCCAAGCTGCCTGCAGCGCGGCGGAACCAACTAGCCGGGCGGAACCAATAAGCCGGGGTGGCGCCGCGGGGGCGTGCCGGAAGGGCCCGCGCCGGGCGGAAGGCGGGAGGCGGCGCGGCGGTTCTAGCAGCTTCCACGGGCGCTCGGAGCGGAGGCGGCAATCCCGGTCTCGATGGCCAAGTGGGGGGAGGGAGACCCGCGCTGGATCGTGGAGCAGCGGGCCGACGCCACCAACGTCAACAACTGGCACTGGTGAGCGGGGCGGCTGCTCCCGCAGCCGCCCGGCAGGCCCCGGCGCTAAGGGTCTGCACGGCCGGAGCCGCGGGCAGAGGGGCCGCCCCGTCCCCTGCTCGCGGAGCGGTGCTGAGGCAGGGCTGACCGGGATAAGCCTCCGGGGCGGCCCCAGCTCCGTGCGCGTGTGCCGGGGGAATGCCTGCAGGTGGCTTGGGGAGGAAGTCTGTGTGTGTTTGTGTCGAAGCGGGGCAGGGAGACAGATTGGGGAGCGCTGGATGGTCCCAGTATGCACTGTCAGCGTGGCCTGTCCCACACTGTCACCCTGCTCGGTTTTCCTGCAGGACAGAGAGGGATGCCTCCAACTGGTCCACGGAGCGGCTGAAAGCTCTCCTCCTGCCTATCAGGGTGGAGGGTGAGGAAGGGGCATGTGAGGTGACAGAAGTGAGCAAACTGGATGGAGAGGCCTCCATTAACAACCGCAAAGGGAAACTTATCTTCTTCTATGAGTGGGCTATCAAGCTGGCGTGGACTGGTGAGTGATATGCACCCCTCCTGTTTCAAGGTCAGATTCATGTATAATATCAAGGATACACATTTCATTTGGGAAATAATAATAAAGGGAAGTGTCGTATTTGGATACAGTACAAGTTTGCTTTGACAACAACTAGAGTAAGAAAGGTTGATCTGAACAATATAATTATAATTGCAGGCACCTCAAAGACAGGAGTGAAGTACAAAGGTTATGTGGAGATTCCTAATCTCTCAGATGAAAACGACATTGATGAAGTTGAGGTAAGCAAAGCTGGATGTATGAAGTACTCTAACAGGAATACTCACAGCATTAATATTTCCTTTCCTGTTACCTTTCTTAGAACATTTGTGTCATTTGTGTAGAATTTTTTACTGTTAGAGACTGCTTAAGTTAATAGAATCAAAAAATGGTTTGGGTTGAATGAGATCTTTAAAGGTCATCTATTGCCAACGTGTCAGCCATGAGCATCTGTCACTAGAGCAGGTTACTCAGAGCTCTGTCCAACCTTGCCTTGAACACCTCCAGGGATGGACTATCGGCAGATTCTATGGGCAACCTGTTCCAGTGCCTCACCACCCTTAGAGCAAAGAATTTCCTTCTAAGTTTTAATCTAAATCTACTCCCTTTCAACTTAAAACCATTGTCTTTCATTCTGTCACTGCACTCCCTGATAAAGAGTCTCTCCCCCACCATGTCGTGTCTTTATCAAATGAATTCCTGTCTCCTAGATGCAGAGGGCTCTGGAACACAAGGAGGTATTTAGGCACACAGTCATAGCACTGTAGGCTGAGAGAGGTGAAGTGAAAGGTGAATAAAACTGCAGGGCTGTTTATGAAAGTTTAGCCAAAGTCTGTGATGTTGAACTGAGTAATAAAAGAGCTTTGAACGTATGTCCTTGTTAATCAGTGCTTGTATTCATTGTTCAGATCCTTGTCAGCCTTGCTAAAGATGAGCCTGAGACTAACTTGAAGACCCTGATGAAGCAAGAGGGTGCAAAGAAAATTAGAGATGCAATGAAAACTTACATCAGCACTCTCAAAACGGGTATGTAACTGAGAGGGAGAAGTGTTGTGGGAACCCATATGGACTAATTCTAAAGAAGAGATGGGAGTAAAGAGATGCTCTCTCCATCTGAACAGAAAGGTGTCAGAGCAATAACAGTAACTTTGGGAAGAAGCATTTCTGGCTCTAGGCTCAGGTCAAAAGAAAGATTAGTTCTGGTGGTGATGAAGTAATGAGCAGTAATTTTGAATTTATGTTTTAAAACTGAGAATGCCCTTCATATCCTGAAGGTAAGGAGAAAATGAAAGCCAGTAAAACGTGTTGGTTACCCCAGTGACACAGTAACTGCCTGTGGCACAATCTGGCCTTCAGCTGGCTTACTCCCTTGGAAAGTAATATCTTCTCCAGTTTGTAGTTTGTTTGGGGGCTTTTTCTCCTCTTGCCACACTGGTAAAGACATCTAGTGTTACTTGGGTTTTAGAATAACTGATGTCTGAAAATTGCTCTGCAGGTTTTGTTGGTGTCTTTTAATGAGCTGTCTCAGCATCTGGATCTTTTTTGTTTTTTAAAGTTAAATCTGAGTCCAGCAGTTGGAGTTAAATCAATACACTTTGGTTGAGTTTGGCTTTCCTCTCAAATACAGGCTGAGAATGCTACAGTTGCTTTTTATATCCATTTAGCTATATTACATTACATGTCCTAGATATGCTGGGTACAAACCACCGCTGATTGCTGTTTTTCCAGGATTAAATTTCTGTACTCTTGGGTTTTTTTTCAGGCACTATAGTGTTGAGGCTGGGAGATGCAGTGACCCAGTGAAAGATAAGAATGCTAATCAGAAAAATCTGTGTGATCTTGTGGGCTGCAATAAATGAGAATAAGCAGGAACCAAGTATTGCAGCATACAGGTTTATGCACATATGATACAATTCTGATTTCTAATGGAATTTTGCTACTCTGAACAGATGAAGAGGAAGAAAAAGGAGCAAAATGTTGTATAATTGCTAAAAGCAGAAGTGACTGAGCTGGAGAAAAAGCAAATGTAATTCTGAGGAAGGCTGAAGGTTCTGGTGGATTTACAAAAGTGTTGGTGCTGGCAAGGCTTGCCTGGCTTTCCATGTGTAGTCCTGGCATCTGGTGTCCATACAGATAAATCAAAGAGGGAGTTGGAAGTTACTGTTGTTTACTGCAGCGATACAAGAAGTGAAAAAGCTTGGTTTGGTGTGTCTAGGTCAGCAAGGCAAAAGTTTTTGAGGTGTGTTGCGATTGCAATTTATATTAGAGAGTGAGAGAGGAAAAAAGCTATCTAAGTCTAAGGCTAACCAGCCTGAATGTGAGAGCAGTGTGTGGAACATGCTCTGTCTAGGCTGGGAAGAGGAGGTTAAGTTCCTATTTGTTACTGTAGGCAGGTCCTGACAGGGCCTTTGGTGGAAAGTAGCGAGGGAAAGAATTAATTGCTTATGAAAAGAGGTCTGTTTACCTTTGTGAACACTGTTTCAAGTCATGGATGTTGGCCAAGAGCAAGGGGAAAACCAGGAAGTCCTTTTTGGTTGTGTATTTCAAAGAACAGTCAGAAGGTTTACTTGATTCTTAATTGGTTTCATGGGCACATTCCTGTCTTTCCAGAATTCACCCAGGGCATGATTTTGCCCACAGTGAACGGTGAACATATGGAAACAGCACCTCAGGTGGCTCCTAAAGCAGAAGAGCGCAAGGTAAACAAAACTGCAAACATGCTTTGGGATCAGTGAAGAAAGGTATGCTGTATTAGATTCTGGGACTTACAGGAGCAACCTCTGTTGTGGATAGGATATATACATTCAGAACTGGCAATCTCTGGAACAGGTGTGATTGTTCCATTGGCAGCACATGATGTTTCTTCCAAGCAAAGTGATAAATCTGCTTTTTACATTTAAGTATGGTTGTATCTTATTGCATCTTTACTAAGAGCCTTGGTTTTTCCCCTTGGATATGTGAACCATTTGTTGATTTTTTTGGTGAAAACAACTGTGTATGTGTTTGTTTTCCTTGTTGTTTTGTTAGACGGCTGCCAGGAGCAGCACTGCCATACCACAGTCCAAATCCATAGGAGTCAAGATCCCTACCTGTAAGATCAGTTTGAAGGACACCTTCTTAACATCTCCTGAGGAGCTCTACCGGGTATTTGTTACTCAGGAGGTAATGCCTGGCTTCTTCTGAGAGCTGTTCTTTGCACATAGGAGGCTCTTTCTAATAAGGATTTTAAGAAGTTCTGTAGGACAGTCACAATCCACGAGACTGGAATAAGAAAGTTGTTCTGCAGAGAAGTTGCTGAAGGCTTGTGTGTGCATCTTTTCACACAGCTGACAGGAGGGGAGTAGTGCCAACCAGAAGCAAGTTCCAGACTGCTGTCAGCATGTCTGTAGGTGTATCCCTTACTGCATGTGGCCAGATCACTTGCGATTTACAATTGTGTGCTTCTGGTTTGGTTTTGCTTTTTAAGGTTAGGTGGTATCAAAAGCATACTTTGGGAATAGCTTCCACTTTTCTGCACGGAATTACATAGTTTAGGATGAGAGAGCAGCATTGTATCATTATTTAAACATAGTGTTCTGTTCTTCCTATTTTGATAAGAAAAATGGAAAAGCAGAGAATATTTTTTGTAAGAATTAGGTTTCATTAAGAAATCAACAAAGTAAATCACAGTGTGACTCAGAACACTGCATAGCACTATGGAAGCTGGAGGTTCTTTTCCTTGGGCAGGTGAAATGCTGCTGTAGTAGCTAAAAACTTGCTTTTCTGGCCAGGGTTTTTATCTTTTGCTGAAGAGGTTTCACTATTGACCTACCTCCTCTCCCACAACTTTTGTAGCTGGGTGGGAGGCATTAGGCAATGAGTTTGCAGGAAGATAATGTCAGGTAACACAGATCTGCTCCTGAATTCTTTTCAGATGGTCCAGGCTTTTACCCACGCACAAGCCACCTTGGAGGCTGATAAAGGAGGCAAGTTTCAGTTGCTGGATGGCAGTGTCACAGGAGAGTTTGTTGACCTAGTAAGTGCTAACCAGTTCAGGTGTATCTTGCTCAGAGGCAGCACTGTTATCAGGCTGTAACTTTTTATCAGTTCTGTTACAATGCTTTTGTTGGCTAACTGTGGGGTTCTACCTGGTGCCCAATAGTTACCTGTAATTTCTGTGGCTATTGAAGCATTCTTAGTAGTACGGATTAATGCATGGCACTTCAGTCTGGGGAGAAAATGTGGCTTCCAGTCATAGATCTCCCCTGTCTTTTTGTGATTTTAGTTGTCAGAGGTTGGAGGAGTGTTAAAGATAGTAACTGACCCTTCTTCTCCTTGACTCAATTGCCACTAAAGTCTTCTGGACAGTCAGGGACTCTGTCTCAGCGTTTGGGGCTGCATACCTTTCTAGAAGGGGATTGAAAAGAAAAGGACACTTAAAATCTCTTTCCCTCTGTGTGTGTGTTTCACAAGGGATCTCTAAGGCTTCATTCATATCAACACAATTCTAGATGTTTTCTATTAGACTGTAAGATTTCCAGAAATTGCTACTCAATCTTTGTCTTCCTTTTCAAGGTTCCTGAGAAGCAACTTGTTATGAAATGGAGATTTAAATCTTGGCCAGCTGGTAAGTAGTCCAGAAATGGACTTGTCTGTCTTTGAAGGGTACCAGCCCCATTTGCCACATTTTATTGTGGCTCCTGATCAGGGAGCACAGGTTGTTCTGGGAGCTGCTCCAGTGTTATCCCAGCTTCCTATCCCACATTACCATGTCTGCATATTCAGCCACTGTGCAGAGAGCAGTGAGCAGGTAGGAAGGATGAAGTCGCTGCTTGTGCAGCTGTAGCTGCAACTGCTTCCAGCCGCAGGGAGGGGGAGCCCTCTGCTAGCTGTGTTTCTAGGGAAGGCCCAGAGCTGCCACAAGCAGACCCTCTGGGAAGGATCTCGAAGAGTCTTAAGTGGTGCCCTGTGAAAGGAGGGGCAGAGCAGCCTGCAGGGGCTGTATGTACTGTACCACACAGTGCTGACAGACCTGCTTTGGTTCCTCTAGGGCACTTTGCAACCATTACCTTGAACTTCAATGACAAAGGTGGCGAGACAGAGGTGTGCTTGGAAGGCAAAGGCGTTCCTGCCAGTGAGGAAGAAAGAACAAAGCAAGGCTGGCAGCGCTACTACTTTGAGGGCATTAAACAGACATTTGGTTATGGTGCTCGCTTGTTTTAATACCGGTTGCTGGGAGGCTCTGCCTGAAGACTCTGCCACATGGACTGATAAAATTCTCGCCTGCTCCTTTCTAATCTTGGCCCTGCCGCTGAGTAAAGTGGGATGACAGGTGATGAGGAAGGCCATGGAGCAGCACCACTTTCAGTCCCTCACTGCTTTGTGCATGTCTTGTGCTGCAGGGGATTCTCTTACATGTACATACTTCTATTGCTAAATAAACCTAACTTAAAAAAACGCTGTGGAATTCGTGTCCTCGGATTGGCTTGAGTTCAAAGGGTTGGGCAATAGGCTGAGGGAGGGATCTGTCTAGAAAAACACCGATCAATGAGGATTGCTGATGCCAATGTGATTTACTCCTCACTTCTGGGGGAGTACAGAGCATGAGCTTGATGCAGTTTTTAGTCTGAGCAGCTGCTCATTTTTCCTCTGCTTTTTGATCTGCCGATAGTAAATGTTTCAAACCCTTCCCATTTTTGAAGGGATTTGTGATCCTGTTCAAGCTGTTCCTCTCCTTTGCATATCTCCTTCAACACAGTTTCTTACACTTCCACTAGTCTGCTCTACAAGAACAACAATCATGCAAACCAGTGCTAGGGAAACTCCCACCTACAGGATGGTTCTAGAAGGCTGTGGGGCTCAGGGCCAGCTACCTCCAAGAGCTTCAGGCTGAAGCAAACTTTTTTTCAGAAACAAATCACACCTCTGGAGTCTACAGGGTGCAGTACTTTTTGCTCATCATACTTCAGCTATTGCTTTAACTGGTGAGGAAGAAAAAAAATGCTTGTTCTCACCTTTTAATACATTAGTTCCTGGAGCTGTCTTCAAAAGCAATAAACTTGTTTATAGGAGGGGTGAAAATCCGACTGATCAGAAGTGTCAACCTGCTTAACCTTAAGGGTGAGAGAAGTGCTTGGTTTTCTTTTTGAGGCATGAGCTTGTCTTGTATACTTTGTTTTTTCCTAGTGTTTTCTGCAGAGCTCTTCTAGTAAGCTAGAAGAGAGTAATGTTACTGGGTAAAATGTAACTGGTTTGGGGATTTTTCTTGCTTTTTATTTTTATTTTTTTAAATCTGAATAATATGTGGTAACTGTTCCCTTCAAGAGAGGAGACAAGAAAAAAACTTAAGTGGTTGTTTTAAAAAAGACCCTGAATATAGTTGTTGGGAGTCTCCTTTTAAACTATAAAGAGCATTCTGCCTGTTCCCACTACTCCAAAGTGCTGAAGTATGAAAAAATCATGATAAAGTGTGTACAGACAGATGTCAAGAATGCAGCATGAACAAAATTCTGTAGTGTGTACTCATCCCTGAGCTGACCTGTGAGAACAAAGTAAGTTGTACAAAGAGGCAGCTGTAGATAGGCTTGAGCTTCCCTGTGCCATGCAGGATTGTCTTCCCTAAAGCATGGCCCTCTGGAAAATGGATGCAGGTGTTTTGCCAGGATTTTTGGGCACAGATGAACCCTGTAGACACCCGGTAGGCTGCGGGGGGCAGGTAACATGATGGAGCACACTGATCTCACTGTACAGCCTGTATGCTTAGTTTTCTGCTTGGGAAATCCTGGACAGCAACGTGGGAAACCTTAAACAGCAGGGCTAGCAAGTGAGTTCACAGCAAAAATTTGGTAAAAGGAGAGCAAAATTATTTAGAAACTGAAAAAAATGAGCTCTAAGCTTGAAACAAAGGTGACAGCTGAGTTGCGATGTCTGTGCTGTGCTTTGGCGCTATGCTGTGGTAGCAGTGCTCGCCTGCTGCAGACTCTGCAGCCACAGCTGGGCCAGGGCAGCAGAAGGCAGGCCCTGCTAATCACCTGCTGCTGGAAGGTTAGGAAGTGGGACAGGAAGGCAACTGAAGTGGAATTTTAATTGCCTTCCTTTCATCACAAGCAGGGTTTACTTCAGGCATCCTGCCGCTACTCTAATAGGGCACGCTTTGGCCTCGGCCAGCAACCCACATACATGGGGCTCATGGACTCAGGGCTTTGCTCAGAGGCCATATGAGGGCTCTTCCAGCAAAACTGACTGCCCTGGGTTATGCTAGTGCTTCCCCAGCTGGCTCCCTGCCCCACAGGCTGGAAATCACCATCCCCAGAGCAGCAGAACAGGCTGGGTAATGTAGCCATGCATTGGCTGCTGTTCACACGTGAATCTCTTGGACTGACCCGGCAGTGAAGGAAGGCTTGTGCTAAAGCTGTGCCAGGCTGTGCACTCAGGCAGAGCGTGCCAGGCTGTGCCAGGTCTAACAGGGCACAGCAATGGCAATTAAGGCCTTACACCACTTCAGACATTGACTTTGTGAAGGAGATCTGAGCCTTAAGTCATGCCAGAGAAGGTCACCACTACGTCTGCCCACTGCCAGCAGACACACACTCCTGCAGTCCCTAAAGCATAGCCCTCTGGAAAATGGATGCAGGTGTTTTGCCAGGATTTTTGGGCACAGATGAACCCTGTAGACACCCGGTAGGCTGCGGGGGGCAGGTAACATGATGGAGCACACTGATCTCACTGTACAGCCTGTATGCTTAGTTTTCTGCTTGGGAAATCCTGGACTGCAACGTGGGAAACCTTAAACAGCAGGGCTAGCAAGTGAGTTCACAGCAAAAATTTGGTAAAAGGAGAGCAAAATTATTTAGAAACTGAAAAAAATGAGCTCTAAAAGTCAGCTTGAAACAAAGGTGGCAGCTGAGTTGTGATGTCTGTGTTGTGCTTTGGCGCTATGCTACGGTAGCAGTGCTCGCCTGCTGCAGACTCTGCAGCCACAGCTGGGCCAGGGCAGCAGAAGGCAGGCCCTGCTAATCACCTGCTGCTGGAAGGTTAGGAAGTGGGACAGGAAGGCAACTGAAGTGGAATTTTAATTGCCTTCCTTTCATCACAAGCAGGGTTTACTTCAGGCATCCTGCCGCTACTCTAATAGGGCACGCTTTGGCCTCGGCCAGCAACCCACATACATGGGGCTCATGGACTCAGGGCTTTGCTCAGAGGCCATTTGAGGGCTCTTCCAGCAAAACTGACTGCCCTGGGTTATGCTAGTGCTTCCCCAGCTGGCTCCCTGCCCCACAGGCTGGAAATCACCATCCCCAGAGCAGCAGAACAGGCTGGGTAATGTAGCCATGCATTGGCTGCTGTTCACATGTGAATCTCTTGGACTGACCCGGCAGTGAAGGAAGGCTTGTGCTAAAGCTGTGCCAGGCTGTGCACTCAGGCAGAGCGTGCCAGGCTGTGCCAGCTCTAACAGGGCACAGCAATGGCAATTAAGGCCTTACACCACTTCAGACATTGACTTTGTGAAGGAGATCTGAGCCTTAAGTCATGCCAGAGAAGGTCACCACTACGTCTGCCCACTGCCAGCAGACACACACTCCTGCAGCTATAGCTGACCTCCAGTGCAGCTGCACGATGCTAATGAGAAACCCCAGACCTCTGCTTTGCTTGGAAGGGCTGGAAAACAGTCACAGTTTAGTAGTCCTTCAGCTATTTGGGGAAGGGAGGGATGTATAAGATTAGGGGAGAAAAGCAAGGTCCAGTATACTCTGGCCCAAAGGCTCTTTAAGAATCTGACAGGGAAAAGTCCTGTAAATTAAAGACAACAAAGGTTAAAAAAACAGAAAACAAAAGTGAATTTTTCACAGTGATGGAAGTCAGAGGTGGATCCTCACTGACTATGCTGTTATGAGGCACATGGAGATGAGTAAGAAGCAACCATCAAACAATAAACCAAAAGGGGTCTTGGAACCTTTTTAAGACTGTAGGCAATGCTCTATATAATAGCTTTATTAGTACATAAGGGAAGGCCTAATAAAACTGTAATGAATCCAGTACATCTCAGTATAGAAGATAATATACTTGGTAACTTAATAGTAAAAAAAAAACAAAAAAAAACCATTACCACTGGTGCTGTAAAAGACAAGTTTAGGAGACAAGTCTAGAATAAAAAATTATTGTGACCAAGTGGAAAAGTGAGGTCAGCAGGACTACAGCTGAAAACCTGCAGTGTTCTGGGGTTTGGGTTTTTTTCTGGTCTTCTGCTCCAGAGGTGTGCCACCAGCACAGAAAACCAATGTAGCTACACAGTGAGGTGTGTCCCTTCACAGGCCAGAACAGAGGCATCTGAAAGGTTTGTTTCTTCTCTGGAACTGCAGTTTTAATTCAAGATCCACAGACCACAAACACACCTCGCTCTTTTCTAGGCTAATACCAGGCATTGCAATTCAGGCCTGCTGCACAGGCTTTGGCTAAACTCTCCTAGCATTATCATTCTCTTTTCTCCTTCCAGAGGAGATCCTTCTGGGCCCAACTGGGCTTTTGTGAGCTTTCTAAGAAGCAGATTCCTGGAGCTGGAGCCCTGAAAAAAAATCAGGTAACGGGATCTCTGTTGCTGTAAACATGTTCCTACAAAATCTCATGTTCATCCCTGAGAGATGGGCTTTTCTCACCCCACCTGTGCCCCAGCAAAATCTGGGCATGGCTCCTTCTGTGTGCAGACAAACACCACTGCACACTGGGTGCCATGGGACTGGTCCAGCTCAGCTCTAGTCCAGGCTGGCAGACTGAGACAACTCAACAGCAACCAGTCAGGAAGTTTTGTGCTCAAAGCAGCAGGCAAAACTGCAGTTTAAGACTGCCACAGACTCACTGTATGATTTCAGGTGACATCTCCAGGTCTTCAGCACCTGCAGAATTAGGGCAGGAATTCTCCTGCTTCCATCCTCTGGCTGTGGGATTTCTATATCCCAGGAGTTTCACAGCAGGGTCCATCATCCAACACAGCAAGGACCTTGTTGCAGAGGATAAAAGGACATTAGGCATGTTATATACACACAGCAGCAACTGCTGCCTGCTCCTCCAGGGAGAGAGTGACTTCCTCTCTAAGCAGAGTGGAGCTCAGCCTGCTACCCCTGGCTCGGGCTCCATGCAACAATGGTTTTGATGCTGCAGGAGGCCAGCAGGAAGCCCCTAGCATCCTTCACTGAGAGGAGTCACCTGCTCCCCCAGGCAGGGGCCAGCAATGGTGCCAGGCAGCTGTGAAACTGAGTCCCATGCTAGAGTAGCCCATTAACCCTTGACAGATGTGCAGCCAGCACAAAGCAAAAGGAGCAAGACAGAAGGGGAAACAGCTGGAAACAGCAAGAGCTTGGAAGTGTTGATGATTACACACTAAAATAATAGCAACACAAAGTTGTGATCCCTGGAAAGCTTTGCAAACCCCCCAGCTATAATTAGCTGTTGGCTCTGGAGGTGGTTTGCCAAACCAGTTTTTTAGCTGGGATGATGCTGGGTTTTTCCCCCCTGCTGTGGTGTGCTGGACCATCAGCCAGTACCCAGCTCTGGCCAGGCTGACCATGGAATAAAACCCAAGGTCAGGGCTGGGGCACAGGCAATGCATTCGCTTCTCAGCACTGACCCTGAGAGTCTTCTTGTAGGAGGCTTCCTTCCCTGTAAGAAGAACTTCACATATCCCATGGCTCCAGATAGTCTTTCTTACCTGTGACTTCTGCAGCCAGACAACTTCCAGTGCAAAAGTTAAGGGAAGAAAGCAAAGCCACCAGGGCCCCAGCTGGGGCTGGGAACCCAAGACAGACAGTGTTAAACATAGCATCATCCCTCTCAACCAAAATAAATAGCAACACATGCTTCAGTCACAACTGAATGACATCAGCATGACATATACATATATAAAGTGCTTTATTGCAGCATCAGATTAAAGAATTCTTCTCTGTGAAATTTTGTAGGAATAAACGACATTTTATATATATATTATATATATAAAAACCCCAATAAACTTAAGGATTAAAAGCTTAGAGATTCATCACTTAAATAGCAGTGGGCTGGACAGAATCTTTGATGGGATATAAAAATAAACACTTGCTTAATGTCTACTTTTCTCAGTGTTCTGCAGAGCCTCACGGTGCATAAGGTGCTTGTATGAGGAACAACAGGGCTTTTTTCTCATGCTCCAGTTTGTGCCTGTATTGTCCAAACCACAGAGGCAGCAAAGCAGAACAGCTACTTGGCTCTCAACTAGCTTTTGTGGGGAGGTCAGGGAAGGGGGGAATATCAATGCAAGAAATGTTTTTACTTGCCCTTGGACAGGAATTCCAGCTCTTACAGAAATTACAAGTTTTTTTTCTGCATGTTAGACTGGTTGACATAGCCACAGTAAAGAGGAGGGTAAAAATCCTGGGTAACACTCTCACTGTAAGAGCATTTCCTTAGAGAGCAGCCAGTCTAACAAACAAACTGGCTGAGCTTTTGCAAGTCTTCTTCAAGAAAGACTGTTTGTAAAAGTCCTGCTTCCATGCTTGGGTCCAATACTGAACACTAGGCACGTTCAACAGGAGGTTGTTTTAAAGAAGTCTGCACTGATGGTAAATAAACTCCACTGAGAGTTTGGTGAAGTTAATGATGGCATATGGCATGTGAGTGGAAATATGCTCTGCTGAATGACTGCAGCTCACAAGCTCATCCTTCCATGGCTTCACGTGCTCATGGCTTCATTTGCTTCCATGTCTCTTGCTGAGGCTCCCTGGCTCCCAGAACCAAGCCACCACATCACTGTCACCCCGTCTTGACCACCTCTGTATGACCTACCTCTTTGCCTGAAACCAGTGAGTGAATGACCATCTGGGCCAGGGAACATGCAGTGATCATGGAAATGTTCCAAGGTCTCCATCCATGCTTATCTGGTTCTCTTCCTTCTCACCATTTACAGAACACTGCTCATCTCAGACTGCATGTCTGTTGGGAAATGGATGATGTCTGCCTATATTTTGATAGAACCCATATCCAGAGTCTAGGGATACAAAGGGTGTAATAATAGTTGAATAAGAATAATTCAGTGATAACTTCATTAATACTTTTGTTTTACCAGCTATGAAGTCTTGGGTACGGATGACCAAGGATGCAGTATTCTATCAGTAACCAAGGCAAATGGATCAACACACACACAACAGATACAAAGACACCCCCAGAAAGAATCCCCAAAGAGCTTTCAGACCAAGAATATTCACTGAGGCTGGAGAAAGCTCCTGTAAAAATGACAGACAGTACAGGATGGTCAACTAAGGACCTCTGCAACCAGTTTTTTCATTCAACAGTGCCCTGCAGAAGTACATGGAGTAGCTAGCAGCTTTGCATGAAACCTCTAGAGTAGAAATGACTCCATTCTTCTTTGTGTGTGCTTGACTTTTATTTCCCCTGATGCATAAAATTTCTTAAATAAAAGCTATAAATTTTTTGCCAGTTCAGCAACAGAATGTCCAGGGACAAAGGTGCTCAGCCTAGTTTGTCTGCAGAAAAGCTTCCAAAATATGCTGGGAGACACTGCCATGGACCTGGAAAAAGCTGAATAAAACCCAGGCAATATCAAAGTGCCAACAGAGAGCATCACGATCCCTGATCTGTGGACACCAGGTATTGACATTATTAGCACGTGTGTCTTCCTCCTCTGGAGCCACACTTGTGAGCCTGGCCTGGAAACGAGCCTGAGGGGTCCATGGCTCAGTTTGTCTGGGCTGCCTCCAGGTGGGGACCTGGGCAGCCACAGACTGGAGCAGCTGGGGACATGGGCAGACTCAGCATGGAGCAGGGCTACCTTGGCTCACTGCTTTTTGCTCCTCACCACAAATGCCATGAGCAGTGGCCAAGGTGCCTCCTGTCCCTGGCAGGGCTGTGAGTGGGAAACACAGGACTTTCTTTTGGGCTGTGTCACAGGTGCTCCTGAGACCCTCTGGGGACTGCCAAGGGGCCAAGGTCTGGTGGAGGGCTAGTGCTGTGACTTGCACAGATGCTACCACCCTGTTCCTCCAAGGACCACGGCAGAGGGACTGAAATGCACACAAGGTGGTGTCCCCCTGCTGACCTCCTCTGAGGTCCACCTATGTGTAGCTTTGGCAGCCAAAGCCCTGGTGCCTAGGCAATCTTGCCAAGCAAGCCCAGGCAGCCTGTCTCCTCCTGCCTCACAGCCCACTCCCCCAGACACACAAGCCTTTCCCTGCTGCTTCCCAACCATGCGTGCACAAACCCAAGGATGGGGGCCCAGCTCTCTATGCCTGGCTGGAACAGCTCTGCACTCTCTAGGAAGACCTATCCCCAGTTTCAGACATAAACCAGGGCAGGTGTACAGACCAGAGCAGGCAGCCATGCCTGCGGCAGCTCCTCAGATGTGGTCTGAAGCCAGCAGGAGCTGAGCCCTCTTCACCCTGTGCTCAGCTTTCAGGCTGCATTGAAAGGTAACAGGGAATAAAAGCAGACAGGAGCAGCCCCTTGTTCCCTTTATACCTCCCAGCCCCTGCTGCTTTCTACATGCCAGGCCAGGAGCCCTGGACTGCAGGACTGCCCTGGATGGCACAGCAGGGCCTGCACCACAATAACCTCCAGCACCCTCAGAAATCAGAGAGATGTTCCTCTGAGGGGATGAGACAGGCGGCGCATCCTCCCCGTTTTGCCTGGCCCCACTGAGGAGCCCACGAGCAGGGCAGGGCTGGCCAGGCTGTGCAGGGACGCAGCCAGTGGCAGTGGTGGCCCCTTTGAGAGTGGCTGTGCTAGTACTCCTTGGCCTCCTGCAGCTGGGACAGGTACTCCTCCTCGGCGGGGTTGTCGGCACAGCGCTGGCCGTTGTTGGGGGGCCGGACGGCGTGATAGCGGCTCCAGTCCCCCTTGCAGAGGATCCAGGGCAGCATGTCCACCTTGTAGTGCAGCTCCGGAGAGAACTCGGTGCTGATGAGGTTGGGGACGCCGGCGCCCTTGCCGCGGGTGATGAGGCGGGTGTGCTCGTCGTAGCAGCAGTGCTGGGCAGCCAGCGTGGTGCTGTCCAGGGAGAGCATGGAGCGCAGGCAGAAGCGCGCCGTGGGCTTGTAGATGTCCAGGCGCTCCTTGGGCCCGCTGGCGTCCCGCCATCGGAAGCTCTTGCCCCGCTGCTCGTCGCGCAGGTTGACGGCGCTGTAGACGGCCTCCAGCGGGTAGGAGCAGGGGCAGCTGGGCAGGTCCGTCAGCACCTTGCTCAGGTACTTGGTCAGGAAGTCGCTCTTGCAGTTCAGCCACTTCTCACAGCTGTCCACCTCTGGGGAGGGTACCAAAAGGGTGAGGGCATGCACGCTCTGCACCATTGCCTGAAGCCATGCCAGCACCACCAACGCAGCTGCAGCCACCAGGCAGGAGCAGCCAGGCTCCTGGGACGAGCTGGAGCCAGCTCCACCCCCAAGACAGCGACAGAGGAAAGGGGTTTTGTGCTGGCAACATTCCCTTATGGAAGAGGGCACATGGCAGGCTGGCTTCAGCCACTGAACCCTAAAGCTGTGGGAGCAACTGGGTTTCCCAGCATGACCACTGAAGCCTGCACATGGCAGTGGTTTGGTGACTTAGGTCTGGACACCAGACACAGGACCCCTTGGCTGAACCCTGAACCCTCCCCACCAGCCAGCTACGACCCTCCCAAGGTCTGTCACTGAAGCCCCCAGAGCAAAGCAGAGGCAGAGGCTGACCTGAGTTGAAGAGCTCTGTGGTGTTGTCACTTTTGAAAGGTGTCTCCTCTGTGGGGAAGACCATCTCTCCTTCTGCTCCTTGAGACAGAAAAAAAACCAAAACAAAGAACCTGGCTGAACATGGGAAGAAAGGTGTTTTTTCCCTCTGTATGTGCACCAGACACCACCCATCTCCCAGCCCCTCTCCTGCCACTTCTTTGGTAACATGGCCCTGTGACTGGAAGGAAGGGCCAGCAGCAAGACTGGCCCAGCAGAGGCTGTTAGTTATGTAAATCCCAGAGGATAGAGCTGGCTCTCAATATGCCTCAGGAGAGGATTTCAAGCTCCCAATACGAGAGAGGTGCAAGAAGTCACACACCAAACTTAATGCCAACCCACACAACTGCCTGGGGAGCCATGAAACCCAGTCATAGCTTCTGTGGGGAAACAAAGCCCCCTGGTCATTAGCCCTGACCACATTAAACATAACTACTTCTTGAAGCATGAGCAATGCCCAGCCTGCAGCAGCGAGGAACCAGCCCACATCAAAGTCACACAGCAGCCAAGGACTGTTCTGGCAGGGGCTCACCAGGGCAGTGTGTCAGATCACAGGTCCTCGACTCTGTCGCTGTGCAGGCATAGCCACAGGAACGGGTCCTCTTCTGGTTGCCACTGCCACAGGTGATGCTGCAAGGGGACCATGGGCTCCACTCCTCCTCATCTTCATAGTCTGCGCACAGCAGGCAAGAGGCAGAGAGTGACAGATCTCAGCAAAGCTCTAGCAGCAGGGGAGGCAGCAGCCACCTGGGACCTCCCTCAGCTCTGCCTCCATCCCTGAACAGGGACAGTGCTGCCTGGGGCACACGGAGGTGCCCAGCCATGCAGTGCCAAGGCCCAACCCCATCCTCACTGCCAAGCCCAGGCAAGCAGCCCTGAGCAAAGGCTCTCATTCTCACAGCTTTGCTCCCAGTCATACCGACCCAAACAGGTATTGCTGCCCACCCCCACATGGCCTAGCACACTGGCCACGATGCAGAACACCAGTATTAGCAAAGGCTGGCTGGTTCTGGATTGTCATGGCCAGGAAGCTGCAAGGAGGAGCTGCTGTGGTGTCCCAGCCCATCTGCCCACTAGAATCTGCCATCTATCTCTCTGCAGCTCCTCTCCTGGGGGGAGCCCAGGTCTGTGGAAAAGGCTGCTGGCACTGATGTCACTACAGGAACCTGAGTCAATGGCAGCAGCACTTGTCATTAAACATTTATATTGTATGTCTCATCTGAGCATGCCTTTCCTAGAGCCCATGCTCCAGTGTGATTATATGCAAGGACAATTCCCGCCGGGACACTGGCATGTCTGACTGCTGGCAGCCCTGGCTGAGTGTGCTGGCCTTGCTCCTTGGCATGCTTGCTTATTTTGTAAGTAGGAGCTGAGCACCAGTGTGCTGTGATCCCTGGTGCAGGGCTGCAGGCCAGGCAGGACAGTGCAGACCTGCAATGCTGGCCTGCATGGCAGCTGCACGTGCCAAGAACTCACCGTAATTGTATTTTTCCTTAAAGATCCAGTTTTTCTGCCCGGGCCATCGTTGGTCCCAGTTACCGCCTACTCCACTAAGCATGGACTCCTCCTCCTCATAATCTGTTGTGTAATCTTCCTCTTCATCATCATCCTCTTCTTCTTCCTCCCTGTCCCCTACATCCAGGTTGTCATCCTCTTCCTCCTCTTCCTCCTCCTCTTCATCTTCCTCCTCCTCCTCCCCCACAGCAGGGTCAGTATATTCCCAGAAGAGGGGCCAGAACAGGTCCTTGTGAGACAGCCACTCAGAGGATGTCAGAGACCAGTCATTGCTTGTCTCCTTCAACAAGTCCATCTCCATCTCAGCCTGAGGATCATCCACCACTTCAATGGTCACCTGGAGGGCAGATTTGAGGCAAGGCAGTGAGCTGGGGCACAGCCCTTGGACAGATCCACCAGACCATGCCCTGGCTCCCAGCCCAAGAGGCCACAGACACTCAGGGCTGCAGGGTCGTATGAGGAGCACAAATGGTATCTCCTCATCCAGAGGCACTGAGGAGGGACAGAGTGGGAAGCGCAGGGTGGTGGCTGGTAGTCACCCACAGGGGCCAACGCCACCCTCAGAAATTGAGAGGTCCCCCATGTAGGGATGGCTCACTCCTGCTCTGTGAAGAGGGGGTGGGGAGGCCAGGGGAAAGGCTCTGAGCAAATTCCTCACTCGAGGAGCTTCTCCATGCCAGCTATCTGCAGCTGGTAGTCACCAAGAAAACAGACGACAGTGGCCACACAGACCCCGCTCATGAGATCTTTTCTCTTAAGGAACCAAACGAGGCTGGAGAGCACCACTTCCACCACAGCACTCACGCACATCCCCCGCGGCCCTCCCAGTCCCACTCCCCACCTGGATGTTGGGGTTCTGGGCACTCAGGTCCACGTTGGCCAGCCCCGGCAAGTTCTGCAGGTCCAGCATGAAGGGCAGGCTCTCCTCCTGGCCAGCAGCACTGGGCTGGGGCAGCACTGGGCTCCTGGCAGCCTGCTGAGCCAGCCCTCTGCGCCTGTGCCGGCGCGGGCCAGCGTGCCCGCCGCGCCGCAGCCCCCGCGGCCTGCCCGACGGGGACAGCTCCTCGTGCCCTGCTGCGCGCGGGCTGGATGATGCTGACACCTGCACAGGGAACAGTCACAGAGAACAGCTCTTGACGGTGCTGGGGCAGGGCAGGGAGCAAGCCGCCCCCCAGCAAAGACGGGTCTGGTCTCCTGCCCCAAACAGTTCCTCCACCCCATCTTACTGCAACATCAGGAAAGCAATTAACATGTTAATCAATCAAGTTAATACCAAGTGCCCTGTGCTGTGCCAGGGCTCAGTTCTGCTGCACCTGAACCTACAGGTCTATTCAGACTGGTACTTCCCAACCCCATGACCACCCTCCCTGCACCCCTCTGCTGTCCCATTGTCCATCTTGTCTGGCTTTCCACTTCTCACTCTCCCTTTTTAGCTATTTCTCAGTCCCTGGAAATGGGTTAACAACGAGGGTTACTTCTGGTCACAGAGTTACCCCAGATCATGTTTGATACCTTTATATATTTATATAAAAAGTTTACAACCAGGGCTTTATGACAAAGGGGAAAACCTTACCCAAATACATTGTTCTGTGGTACTGGTATTAGGGCAGATGACTTCAAGCAACACATGTTTGACTGAAATTTCTGATGGCGCCCAAAGGCGACCACAAAGACGGAAAGAAACTGCTGGCAGATATAACCCAGCTACCTTTAGCTCTTTGGGAAAGGGACGATTCCCAGCCAAACAAGTCAACAAAACTCACTTGTGAGTGCTGCCAGCGGCTCCCAGCGCTGCTGCCACTCCAGGGGCACACGGCTAGCCGTGCATCGCAGGAGGAGCAGGCCTGGCAGTGAGGGAGCCCTGCCCGAGAGGCCGCACAGCCAAAGGACCGCGCCTGCCCCAGTCCCGCGTTCCCACCCCGCACCACTGGCACCACAGAGCAGAGCAGCGGGACTCCAGGGGCCAGCAGGCTCCAGTGCGCCCACGAAACCCGAGATGGGAACAACTGGCAAAGCCCCCCCGAGGCACGGGCGTCCTTGGGAAGGTCTGCAGGGCCCCGCCGCTCAAGGCTGAGAGCAGAGGTGCCCGAACTCCCAGCATCTCCGCCAGCGTCTGCCTTTTTCTGGCTGCCCAGCTGAAACCCCCTTTTGTTCCCAAGCTCTCACCCTTCGCATCAGCCCGGCCGAGAGCCGTGGGATTAACGAAGAGCACGGAGTGCCCCCTCCCCACAGCCGGGCGGGGGGGACGCAGAGAGGCATTTCTACCTGCAATTAGAGCCAGATGGTTTGGGGAAGGACTCCCCTCCCTTTCATCCTGATCACTGGAGCACTTCAAAGGCAGCTGGAGCCTAGCCAGACTCTCATGAGCGCACACAGCCCGTCCCCAGCCCTGTCCCTGTACATCAAAGCCCACGATCCCTCCATCCCCGGGGGAGGGAAAAGAGCAGCAGGGACGCTGCTGGTCCCTTGGCTGCTGCCCAGGGCAGGCTGAACGCAGGGAAGGGCCGGTGACAGACTCCACCAGATGGGCCCTGAGCAGACAGGGCTGCAGAGAGGACAGAACCTGGGCTGCACAGAGAGAGCGTCTGGGGCCTGCCCCTCTCCCGGGCCTGGAGGACTCCTGTGGCACTGCTGGTAGCAAACCTGAGCAGAAAGACCCCCCTGCACACACCTTCCCCTCCCGGCTCCCTCTGTCCCCATCCAAACCACAGTGGTTTTGGGAAGAATGCATGAGAATGATGCCTGGCTCTGTCTCAGCCTAGTTCCCAGTGCCTTAGCCCCTTGCTAGGTCTCCTGTCATGTCCCAGGAGTCCTTGACAAGATGCAAGGAGCCCAGGTGGAACAAAAACAGCAAAGGGGGCTGAGCAGGCAAACATAGCCATGTACCAGTGCTGGCTGCACAACGCTGCCTGCTGTGCTGGGTTTGCTGCCAGCTGCACATGCCCAACACAACCCCTGCACAGGAGACTGGCAACAGCCAGGAAAGGCTGGCGTTCCTGCCTAATTTGCAAAGAGCTTATTGGGCTGGGTGAGCTCGTGTCACACGCAGCCCAAATTTAATACACATGGAAAGTGAGGTCTCCTCTAGCAACAAGATCTGAGCTCACCCAAGGACACCACAGCAAGCAAGCCAGGAACAGACTCAAAGTCTCCAAATTTACACTCAGTGCCTAATTCAGATTTTACGCCCAAACAAGCTCAAGAAATTCTGAGTACTGTTCCCACAGGGAAAATGTAAAACTGCTCCAGGAGAACTGGCTGCAAAAGTGTGGCAGGGCAAACAGAACTCCCTCAGCTCCCAGATACTCTGGAGGCATAAACATGACAGGGGTGGTCACTCTGGATGGCCAAGAGCCCTTCAGCAATGGTCACTACAATGTACCACCCAACACTTCCCTCCTGTTGGCATTGCTGGGTTAAAATCTGTCCCTGCATCAGATTTCCCTCCTGTCTAAGGCTCAGTGCCCTGTCCCGTCAGTCAATCAATGGATTTAACAAGCTCTTAGAAGGCCCAGTGCTCCCTGCAGGTCAGAGCACCCATGGCATCATCAGATGTGTTCTCCAAGTCATCAAGGGTCCCCTGACAGCCACACAAGCACCCCCTGAGGTTTGCACCCCTCTCCATGACAGCCACCCTCTCCTCTGCACTGTCCAAGGAGCAGCTGGATAAAACCATCAAGGGTGGAGCTCAGCCACTGCAGTGGGCTAAGGGAAGAGAAGACTTTGCTCATGCAGAGGGAATACTCTATTCCCCTGCTCTCTGTAGAGCACAGGAGAAAGCCTGCAAACCATTGGAGAGCTCATCAGCAGCAGCTCCCTTCTCCTTCCACCCCCATGGAAGCAGAATGCAGTGCTGGGAAGCCATCAGTGTCTTCCAGCCGAGTTCCAACCTTCTCCTGCAACCAGCCAGCACCAAGCAAAGGAAAAAGCTGAACAAGGAATTGCCACAGCTGTTCCTGTTTACACTTGGCATATCCTACCTGGCTGGGAATAAGGGCAGGAACCTGAGAGAAACTCTGGGGCAGCACTCAGGAAAGAGCATGGAATTTCCATTTGTGAAGATCATGTTTTGACTGAAGGCTGTAAGCAGGGTCATACCTGCCTACCCACCAGCCCAGAAGCCCTTCCCACGTAGTCCAGGCTGTCCCACATGTGGGACCACTGAAACCCTTGAGGCACAAGCTTAGAAGAGAAGTTTGGAAGGGGAAATAACTCATTAGCAATTCACCCCAGCGTCATGCCTCCTTTGTACATAACATGGGCAACAAGGTGTGTGGAAAAGGTGTGGGAAAAGGCCACACATCATTGCTCCAGAGACCAAAAGCTGACATTTTTCCATTTCTAGTCCATACACCTCTATAAGAATTGCTCAAAAATCTGGAGATGGTAAAGGGAGCAGCCACAAAAACATTTCAAGGGATGGAAAGTCTTGTACGAGTCTTGTACAAGTCTTTTCCAGTGAAAGACTTGTACAATTCAATTTTGTTTCTCATGCTGAAAAAAGAAAGCAATGACTCAGTTTTCCAGTTCTTTAAGGCAGTAATCCATCAGGCACCAGAGACTATAATCCAGAACAGAAACACATAATAGGAAGCAATGTGCCCAAGTCAAAGCCAAAAAAATTTAACTGAGGAATAAGGATCATGGTTCTAATGCCATAGGTAATTAACCACAGGAACAATTAAAAAGAAAAGTGACAATTTTTCTTGTGGAGGCTGCCAAACCCACATCACTGGGCTCAACACATGAGTACTGCAACTGCACTAGGGAAGAAATTCAAGGCTCTAGTAATTTCTTCTGCTCTTAAAATTTGTGATTTTGCTAGAAATGTCCATAAGGCTTTGAACTAAATCTGGATTAAGGAAGCAAATGACCAATGTTCATGTGCTGCAGCTCTTACTATTAGAGCCATGACATTTCAGTTTAAAACCTGAAAACATCATCAGACTGGTTCCTGTGCTGTACTGCACTTTGGCAACCAGGGACACCACCACCCTGCCACTTACACAACACAGGTACTTGTCCCTCCAGCACGTCCCTCAGCCTCTCTGCAGGAGCTGCAGGCTGCCAGAGCACCCAACAGCAGTGCTCTTTGTAACTAGAGACTGCTGAGCAGAGCTGCCCCTCATCATGGGGTTACGCCAATCCAAGCACATGTGAGAGAACACCCCTGGCAGTGAAGCACTGCTAGAGCATCAGCAGCCAGTGGGCAAGCAAGTCCCCAGCACAGGACAAGCTCAGAGGATGCAGCTTCTACCCACACCTATCCCAAGCCAATTATTGAGCACATAAACTCATTCAGCTTGAACCAAGGAAACCTGTGCCCACGGCAGCCAGATCAGAGGCAACGTTCAGGCTGTGCTTTGGGCTTGTTAACACTGCAGTGAAGAAAATGACGTATTTGCTAAAGACCGGTATCACACTGAGCTATAATTATAAGGAATGGGGGCTTTTGTTGCTTAATCATTACTGCTTGTGTTAGGTTTCCTTTGAACAGTTTTACCATGCAGTATTGAAACAAGAAACCACCAGAAGAACTATTGATCTTTTCCTGAATAGACCTTCCTTCTCTTTCCCCAAAGCTTTCCAACATTATTTTAAAATCTGTCTGTTGCAAACTTGCCCGCTTATGAATTAGTCAAGTACAATTTTTTTTTTCAACCATAAAACTTTTCTTTTTATATTTACCTAAATGAGCTGCAAGGATCTGGAGAAAGTATTAAAAAAAATTATCTTTGGACTGAAACTGGGTAGGAACAACTCCAGAGGAGGATTTTACTATAAAGCCATACAATAGAGCTATGGAAGCAGAGAGGGCTGGTTGGTTGCATTAGAAGGAAGCCCAGCATGTCTGGGGTTAGCTCTGGGGCTGCATTTTGCAGAAAGGCCCATGACAGTTTTTGCTGGTGGGATGGGGAGAAAGGGAGGTTTTTCTAATGCTAACAGGTAACCCTGCTGTCTCTTTAAAATAAAGTGAGGTTGCACAGCAGGGTGATCACCAGGAACAAATGCAGTGTGCCATGATGCCTCCCTCCCATAGAACGTGCTTTCTCCTCTATGAGGCACTGCCCAAATAAAGGGCTTTTTTAGCCCAGCCAGCTGAAACCCCCATGGCCTCCTGAGGGCTGTAGTTTGATCCTCCTGGCTCATAAGCCATCCACAGCACATAACCTGTCTACTGGCAGGCTTTCAGCCAGATGGAAAATCCATGGGACACACATGAGGCAAGTGACCTCTGCCACCCATCAGCTCATCACCCACTTAAGGGATTTCCCAGAGCCCTGGCAGAGCACAGCATCTTCTAGAGGTGTCAAGAGCTGGGTGGGTACCTACCAGATAACAGGGAAGGCAAACATGCTGCTCAGTTCCTGTTACTGCCTGTAAGACCTTCTGAGCCACAGTCCCAGCCATCAGATCCAACACATTTAGACTTACAGGCAGGTGGCTTAGCAGGAGCTGTCACCTCTGGAAGATCTGCCAGAGGTAATTTAAAGAAGTTAAGATCTCCAGTTGCCTCCCTCTTCTTCTGCTCTGGGTTACACTCCTGCCCACAAAGGGGCTGTGGCGCAGGTGAAGAGCAGAACTGAGACTTCCCAAATGCTGTACTATCCCCTGAACCTCGGGATCAGCTTACATGGGTGCTGGGAGGGGTGTTATAGGTGTTTGGTTTTGTTGGTTTGTTATTTTCTTTTAATAAAGATTCCCTTTAGGTTTTAGGAGAGTTCTGCAAGTGCTCATGGAACAGACAAGGCACTTGGTTATCATGCTTACGTGGGCAGATCCTGTTTATGACAGACCAGCAGGAGCCAGCAGCAAACTGTGTGCTGTGCAGATAATTATTACACCCTCATGATTATAATTTTCATTCAGTTATCAAAATACTTCAGATCATATGGTATCACTTTCTTTTCTAACTAGCTTCATTCCAACTGTCTTGGGTAGGGAGCTGCAGGAGGCAGCATCAAAGGCTTCCTCATGTTTCACATTTATTTTCATGTCTCACAGTTGCAACAACTGTAATCTCAGAACTCTTTCCAAGGTCGGTGACTCAGTTGCCCCTGAGGCAGAGCCAGCCCCGGAGCAGAAGACACCACAGCACGGAGGAGCAGCAGCACGCAGCACCATGAGGAACAGGGACACAGCATAGCTGACTTTGTGCAAGACCAAAAATGAAGGCGTTGTCCAGGCTACTGAGAATGCTCCTCACCATGGATCCCACTGGCACAGCCCAGCTCCTCTCACCAGTCAGACCTCCTGTGGGTGTGCTCATGAGTAACCTGCCCAGGGCATCCCCACTCCCCTGTCACTTGTGACACAAGGAGGCAAAGCAGCAGCCTTGTGGCCTTTCACCTCACCATGCCAAGCTGCTGACCTCCTCACGCAGATCATGGTTGTTTCACTGGCAGATGTTTCTCTACCATAAACTTCTTCTCCCTGTTCAACACTGAGACAAATTTCTTTGTCTGCAAGGCTCCCATTTTGCAGACGAAGAAAATTACACACTCCTCAGATGGCCTGTGGCCAGGCCAGGCATGCATGCAGGTCCCCCATGCTGGACTCAGAGAGGCTCTCGAGAAGGCTCACCACAGCTCAGCTCCTTCTCCCCACCTGCCCCCAAGGGGAACTCGCCTGCTTTCTACACAGATGAACCACACAGGCCTCGGAGGAGCTGGAGCATATCCTTGGCAGTGCTGATACATCCCAGCACAGCAGATGGGGCTGTCCTTGCACCAGAGACCCTGCCCAAGCACACAGGTCCCAGGGGCCAGTTCTTGGTGGGTGCTGCCTGCTGCAAGGACACAGCTGGTGGCAAAGCACACATTACCTGAAGATCCTGAGACTTTGGCTCAGTCATGGGTATGGGAGCGAGGCCCCCACAGAGACTGCATGGAGAGGTCCCCAGAGAGATGAACAGACACATCCACATCCTCTGGTGCTCTCTGGCAAATGCTCCTGCTGGGGCACATGGTATCTGCTAACACAGTTCAGCAGTAACACACGTAAGCTCCCAATGCATCAGAGGGAGTCTAGAACAAGCTGCTAACTTGTTCCAACTCTAAACCCCATGTGCTTCAGTAACCATTAACTTGTTCCAGCTAAAGATCTGCATTTGCTAGTCTGCACACCGTAACTCTCCCACTGCTCCAGCTGCTGCTCCCTTGCCTGCCACAGCCCAGGTAGAACTGCAAAAGGAAGAAAAACCCAAATAGTGCAAAGCAGGTGGAGAAACTGACAGGACCCGATCAACACCAGCCTCCCCCTGCCGGCTAGAAGAGGTGGGGAGGGAATCACAGGCAGGAGGGAGTGCAGGGGGCTCCTGCTCCCCTTGTCCCACGAAGGGTGCACAGGCAGTCCCTCCATGCACGCAGTGGGGCAAGGAATGCAGCCAGCCAAACAAAGTGCAAATCCATCACGGATCCCTTCAACAACAGACAAAATGGGCACCTGAGCCAGACTTGGAGTATCTCTATGCCCTGCACAGGAAGGGATCCAGGCAGGGATGCTGCATCTCATCCTCCTGAAAGGGGGAAAGCTGGGCCAGCAGCCCCTGCCCCAGGTGCTTGGCTGCAGCTCCCCAGCCTGGGGTCAAGCTCAACTCCCCTCCCCAGGCAGCTTTGATTTTAAGGAGCTATCACATGTAATAAAACCACGCTGTCTCCAAGGGGAAGGTGTTGGGAACTGCACATGAAGATATCTGTACAACACCTTGTTTCAATGGAGGTCCTCATGGTATGGCACAGTGCAGCTGGAATTCCCTGTGATTTTGGCTGTGTGGGAATGGCTGCAGGTGAAGGGGAGGGCAGGGAGGACAGCAGGAGGAAGTGCCAAAGTGTTAAGGAAGAGAGGACATCCCAGGGAGACAAAGAGAGGTTGATTTTCCACGTGGGGCACTCCCACAGCACCTCCAGGCCACCCAGCAAACCCTGCCTCCTCAGCCAGCAGGTACCTGGGGTGCAGGGGCTGGGACAGAGCCGGGGCTGCCTTGCTCACCCTAGGCCAGGGCTGCCAGGCTGGGGTGGAAGGGGCTCACCTGAAGGTCCTGTACCCATGCCATGTGCCAGCCTCCTGTCAAGCCCTAACAAGTGGTAGTGGCTCTCTTGGTTTGGGACATGTTCCCACACATGCCTTGCAGCCCAAGTCCTGAGTGCTAGATAAGAGCCTGAAAGACCAGGCTAACCACCAGCTCCTAATCCAAGATAAACCCACACATCACCACCTCCTCCCTGCATCATGGATGTTCCCTGGCCATCTGCAGCCAGGTCTCTAGCCTGTGCCTGTCTTGTGGTGCCAGGGGACAGCAGAAGGCAGCAATTGGCTGCATTTTGTTCCTTTGAAGTTGTATCCTTGCCCTAGAGACTAAACCAACCTGAACCCCAAGAGGCATTGGTGCCCTTCGTGCCAAGGGCCACCTAGGACTCAGAGCCAGGCAGGTCACTTTGGTGTCTTCATGTCATAAATCCTGACATGAAAGTACATCTCAAACCACTTCTCAGACAAGCCCCCAGAGTCCCTACACAGAAGGAACATGGAGACACTCAATTGCTTGGAAGCAACACCACGCAGACTGACTTTTATAGCTGGCCACATAAAAGCATCAGGCTGACCAATGAAGGTTCCTTGAAAAAACATTCTACCAAAGCAAACAAACAAACAAACAAACAATAGTCCTTACACTGCACTTTTGCAAGCTTCTGTCTGAAACAAATCCGATCTAACACTGAAATATGCTGCAATCTCCTCCTTGCTCCAGTATATTATACAAAACCTGGGCCTCTGGCTGATAAATTTGCTTTGAAGGAGCTGGACAGCACAGGTACACCTTGCTGGCCTGTCCGCAGCTCAGACTGTCCTCAGGCTCCCCTAAGGGAAGTATCAGGCTTTTTGTTTTGAGGATTATTCTGAGAGGAAGAGTACCTACTGCTATTGTGGACCAGTTTTCACTCCCTACCCCTGAAACACTGACAAGAGCAAAGCAGGAATTACTCTCTAGCACGCTCCCTCTATCACCCCACCGGGAGGGACCACGGCTGGAGGCAGGATGAGCTCCCCAGTTTGACTGTCTTTGAGGAAAGGGCCTGCACTAGTTGGACAATTTTGGGAACCCAGAGGGAGTGTAGGGCAATACCCTGTGGGGCGATTTATGCCTAATCTCTTCCCCTTACATGTGCCTTTTACAGGAACCCCTTTGACTGGAACAATGGGAACGCAGCAGACCTATTTGTGCAGTGAAAATGGAAGAAGCCCCCTTGTTGGGCAGCTTCCCTACACCCGGCTCTCCTTTGTTTCTGCTGCTGTCTCAGCCCCAGGGCGGGAGGGTTTTCAACTGTGTTGACTAAGATAATTTGGCACTTCTCAAAAGGGAATTTGCTACAAAGGGCGAAGTACCTCCCTGCGCACAAAGAGCTCCTTTCAGAGCGGAAGGATGCTTCAGTGAACGTTTTGTATCCACAAATCCGACCTCCGCCAAGGACAAAGCCAGGGACAAGAACGCTTAATTGCTGAAGAAATGAAAAGGTAAAAAGCACATCCTCAGGCAAAATGACTCTGCTACTGACACAGCCCGCAGTGGCGGCGGGGATCTGGCTGCGCAGGCAGCCGGCACCGAGGCCCGCTCAGCGCAGCTGGGCTCTCCCGAGCAGCCCGGCAGGAGCTCCCCGCAGGGCACGCACCGGGGACACGGCTGGAGACCCGCGGCACGGCGAGACCGCTCCGGGGACACCGAGATGTCCTCTCGGCCAGAGCCCCGGAGGAGCCGGGAGGCGCGGGCAGCCCCGCAGACCGCGGTGCCTGCGCTGCCCAGCAGCCCGGGCTCTCCCCGAACCAGCGCGCCTGGGCTACCCTGGGGCTCCGAATGACAGGGCCAGCCCCACTTACAGCCTCCCGACAAACTCCGCTCAAGCCCAGCTGAGATTTCTTTTCCTTTAACACTTTTTAAATCCAGGACAGCCACACCACATCACCTTGGAGCTCCTTCACCCTCTGTCTGCTGGTATCTCTGGCCAGGGATCACATCACTGCTATACAATTAATTCTTAAATGATTTTTAATCAGGTGTAGACCTTTAGTTTTACAAGTAGCTTCCTATTGCTTTTCTCACTGCCTGGTTCAACCAGTAAATGATGTGTAGTGTTGTTACTTGTTTCCTTATTTCTCAGGGGCCAGGAGCCAGTCATATCAGGTGCTGCACAAACCCACTGATTTGCAGCCAACTCAGCCTTCATGCTATGTTTGATATTTCTTTTGCTGCCCTCCTTTATCTCTTATCGCAGATGCCAGATTTGCTTTGCTTACAGCCTCAGACCAGGGGAAATCCAACAGCAAGTTCCAGCCTGGATCTGCCCCCCGTCCCAGCCCTGCAGTAACATTTGAGGAGTTTGCTGATGTTGCTCTTGGGCTGCTCTCTCAAGAGTGGTTCCCTCCTGCAAAAGAGCACCCACCAAGCCCACCAGAGCTGGACCGGGTGGCCTGGACCCTCCATAAAACACTGCTGGCTTGCTCTGCCTCACCCTGTCAGCACCGAGATGCTCCAACACACCATTCCCACCAGCACGGTTATTCCTGTGCACAACTACTGAAACTCTTGTGTCAGCTCACACAGATTTAATCACTCTGAACATTTACATTTGTAGCATGTCAGTATTGTGGCTGTTTTCTGTTTACCAGAAGAGCGCCGTAACTGACTGGTATCAGATGGAAAGAATCCAAACATCTATTAACAATGTTCAGGGCCAATATTTTGAAATCCAGTGAGTTTATCAAAACATATTTTTCATTTATAGCTCTTGACTTCATAAATAAATGAACCATTAAGTGGTGTGATGAGCTGTATCTTGTCTCCACAAGGGACACAAGCTTTTCCAAATATTGTTACCCAAATCTGAATAGCCACTTAACTCAGTACTCTATCCTGCCACATTTCTGCCCACATCAAAGTATGACACATCCAACCTGCAAAAGTGCTTCTTAAACCCCTGCAGTACACCTGTCTGCTGTTTCTGAACCCGCCTGCCTTCCCAAACATCACCAACAAACCACCAAAGAGCAAGTATCTTCTCTTGTTAGAGTCAAGTCACAGTTTGGAAAGAAAACTGCCTTTCAACTTTTCCATCCTGCCTTTTCAACTTCTAGTCAAATAGGCTGAAGAAAGAGCAAAATATTCTCACTATATCTGTTGTTTATGCTGAGCACAGTATAATTTGGGCAAAGCTTTGCTGGCCTGTGTCATTGCTAAGACAATGTAAACACAAGTACTTGCTCCTTTGGTAATGGCTGGAAATACTGGATCCTGACTGAGGTACAGGACTTCAGGCATACTCATAAGGCTAAAACCCAAAAATAAAGTGCGTGTTCCCTACATCCTTCCTACAATAATAAGAACACTTTCTATCTCAAAAAATTACTGAAAAATTTATTTGTTTGATTTTTCTAAACTATTTTAGTATAGAAGTGCAACTCTAAGGCTCAGCACAGAGTACAAAAAATCCCATTCGGTTCTAAACCAAGGAAAAATGTTTGATTTAAACAAAGTAATTAAATTTTAAAAAGTCCAAGTTATGTAATTGCTTAATGGTTTTGATTGTCTATCTGCTCTGCTCTGTCATTTCTATTTTTCTCCTCACAGCCCCCTTCATTCTACCCACATCTGTAGGGCATTACCCATAGTGTAACCAATACTCCAGCTGTGGCTGCCCTGCTGCCATAGAGACAGGACGGATCAGCGCTGCAACAGGAACCATCTGTATGTATGACCCAAAATCACTCCGGATTTTTTTTAACCACCATGCTGCTGTGCTTGTGCTCTCTGCTTTAGTTCAAACAGCTGGGCATAACTACTCTCAATTGTCTCCTGCATGCACCAGAAACAGAGGATTTCATCCCAAAACACAGCCAGCAGACACATGCCAATATCTACTGCTTCCTCCCTGCCATGGGAACTGTGCCCCCCGTACTCTGAGGGATGCAGGGTGCACCAACAGACTGCCAGAGAAATCCATTCTTCGACTTCCTCCTTGCTGCTAACCTCCACCCTCAAACCTTTGCCCGTACCCTTCTCGCATGTTTGTCTTTCTGCGAGAAGCAAAGGTCCCAGGGACAGAGGCGGCGCTGTCTAAGTGCCGTGTGTGATCCTTGGCTGGCCGCACAACGCTCCCCATTCACAGCCATTCACAAACCGCGGCTCACAGCAGCTCACACGCTCTCCCGTGGATTTCAGATGTCAGATAAAAAGGAGCCTGAGACTCCGCTGCAGGGTCCCGTGGTGAGGGCATGCACAACTTCCTAACACACAGCTTGTCCCTATCCTTGGTCCCTGCCACAGGGCTGCAACACCTTCCTGGATTTCAAGGGTAAATCCCTACTCCTGCAGCTGGAGTCTGAGGTCACTCTGCCTGACATTTGTCTGGCAATTGAAGCAGCATCTACCTTTATAGTTGAAGTTTCAGTAGCAAAGTACAGCTCCAACATGATATTACCAGCAGTACAGCACATCATCCCCAGCAGTTCTCTTTGCATCTGCTCACTCCACACTCCACTCAAAACCATCACCAGGCTTGACTAGTGGTACTTGGCTGGATGCAGCCTGCGCCCTCTCTTGCCCCTTGGCCAAGCATTCATGCTCCTCACACTTGTGCCCTGGGCTTCATGCTGGAATGGAGTTTAGAGCATCCAACAGGAGCCGCCAGAATGACTCGTCCACAGGTCAGACCGCGTTTTGGCATTAACCCGCAATACGGTGTATTCCCATCACTTTGCACCTCCTCTCCCAGTCTGACTAACACTAGAGATCAAATCTGCTGCTTTCTGTACTGCTTCGTATCGCCAGCGAGGACTGAGCTGCTCGTACCGTCCTGCTCAAAATCCTCCTATCATCACTTTTCTCAATCATTCATTTCACCTACTTTTAGCAGCAGCATTCTTTCAGAGAGTACTTTTTAAACACAGCTTTACTGCCTGAATGACTTTTCCACCAGAGAACAATTTCAAGATGGAAAATAGCTTCTTTTAACCATCCAATAGTCTTCCCTACTATCCGCTCTCCCGGTGGTTTCTCTTCCATTCCACACCTGTCATCCCCATCAGGTCCCACCAGTCGGTTCCCAGTCTGACCAGTCCCTCATTGCCCGCTGAGGCTTCCCCTGCCACGATCCGCGCTCGGCACGGAGCGCGGGCCGGGATGCGGCGCTCAGAGGAGCGAGAGGCGCAGCCCGGGACATCCCCTCCTCCCGGCCCAGGGGCTCCCGAGGCCGCCTGTCCCGGGGGACACTGCCAGGGCCAGGTTGCCGGGACAAGAAGGGAGCATGGCCGCTCCGGAACCTGCCCCAGGAGCGTTTCGGAGGGGAAGGGAGGGGAGATGGTGGCTGAAATCTATTGTGTTTCTGGTAGAAAAGGTTTGGCATTCCTGGCAGGGCACCAGCTGCTAATTTGACTGCAGCCGGACCCCTCTCCCCCACCTGGGATGTTTGCCGCCGGAGGCAAAGAATCTTCCCGGGCACTGGATCACGGCACTCGGCCCCGAACTCAGGAAGCCTAAGCATCCCCTTTCCTTCAGCCTCTGTGCAGTGCGAAGACCTGAGGCTTCCCGAGAATCCCGCAGGCCAGGAATGGGCTCTGTCCCTCAGCGAGTGAGGAAACAGCCATCGATAAGGGGAATGGGGGGAGCCCTGCTTCTCCCCGCTGCTGCCTCTCTGCCCGGAGCTCTGGGCGGCCGAGCCGCGGGACACGTGTTGGATGCTGCTCCCGTCCGAGATGCACAACTGCCTCCGAGGGAGGGAGCCCCAGGTGCCCGGCTGGTCCCCTCAGCCTTCCCGGGCACGGGAGGGGTGCAGAGGCTGAGGAAGAGCTCGCCCCAGCACTCTCCCGGCTCTCTGTATTTCCCCAAAGATCGCCCTACCTCCGCCAGCTTGGAGCTCCGCTCCTTCGGGGTATTGCTGCGCGGTTTCCCCCTCACGGGTAGCCCTCTCACCGCAGCCAGGAAAGTTGTCAGGAAGACGAATCCGAGGATGAGCACGACTTTCCCTCTAATCAGAGGCATCTCTCCCTTCCTCTCTCCCCACCTCGCACGTCCAGGGCAGGCGGTCTCGCAGCACGCCCGCCCTTAATGCTCCAAATCCTGTCCTCCGAGAGGAGCAGTAAAAACGTAAAAAAGCCCGTATCTTATATATAAGCCACCGGAGCCGGGAAGTGCGGCGTCCCGCGGGCAGGGGCCGGGGCAGGGTCCGCCGGCCCGGGCCACTCCGCTCCCTCTGATCGCTCTTGCAGTTTGCCGAGCACCTTCCGCCGTCGCGGCTCCCCCGGGTCGCCTGCCGGTACTGATGCTGAAGGATAACTCTGAAAAGCTTCACAAATGTGCGCGGGGAGGGAGGGAGAGAGCTTCGGCTCCCCAGCCCACTTCCTAATCCTTTCGGCAATCCGATTTCTTTTCCTCCTCTTCTCCTCCCCTCTCCGAGTCACTCCTCGGTGCTGCCGCCGCTCTGCAGGCAGCGCGGGCACCGGCGGGCGGACGGGAGGCCGCTCGGCGGGGAGAGGCTCCCGCTCGCATGAAGCGCGGTGCGGCCCCTCCCGGGCGCCCGCCGCGGCTGCCTGCCCCGGGCACGGCCCCGCCGCGCCCCTGCCCCGCTCGGAGGCTGCCGGCCCTGCCAGACCTCCCCCCTCTCCCTCCGGGCGCTGCCCCCTCCGGGGCGCCACCGCCCGCTCCGCTCCTCCCCTCCCGGCAGCTGCATGGCCGGGGCGGCCGCCGCCCCTCGCCCGGCGGTGCCCGCGGCGCGCTGCCCCTGCAGGCGGGCCCGGCCCGGCCCGGGGCTCTTTGTTCCGCGCCTCGGCGGCGCCGGCCTCGCACGAGCCCCGCGGCACCGGGCGCTTCCCGCCGGGGCAGCCCCGCCGCCGCAGCGCCCTCCCGGCGGGGCGGGGCGGCCGCGGGCCCGGCGGCTCCGGCCGCACGAGGCGGGGAGGATGGAGGCGCCCTGGACCGAGGGGCGGGAGCGGGGACGCGGCCGCGCAGGGGGCTCAGAGCCTCCCGCCGCGCCCCCGGGGAAATGAGCTTGCAAAAGCCGCCCCTTTTCCCCTTTCTCCGAGCGCCAGGGCTGGGGCCGCTCTGCGGGAAGGGTGGACGGGCCCCCCCCGCTCCGCAGCCGGCCCGCGACGGGCAGAAACGGGGCTCTGTGCTCCCCGGTGAAAGCCCCGGCTGTTCCCAAATTGCGGGAGAAAGTTTCTACCGCTCAAAAGAAGTCTTTATTTCATGATCTGCTGTCTCCTGTGCCAGCAGCATCTTATCCAGCCCTCAAAGCCTGTTGGAAACATGGAGCGGCTCTTTACTTGGGGTGTAGAGAGTATATTTTCCACCATTTCCACAGGCGTTCATGAGCCTATGAAGGAAATTAGGGAAAGGACTATGAAAAAATTACTAGGGAAGGACACTGAAAGGAGGTTTAGCAGCCTACTGAGGAGAAGTGCCAATGCTGGCGCGGTCCCAGAAAGGGAGACCTAGAAGGGAAAACCCAACATTTCTACAGCAGCCTTAGCACAAAGCTGCAAATCACCTAGGCTCATTTGTGTACCCACAGCTAAAATCAGGACCTGCACCTCCTTTTCAAATACCGACATCTGGTTTATGCAGACTTAGGGCTGAGATGAATGGAAGAAAATGTTTAAAACAAGACACAAACTGCAAGACAGATGTGAGGTCAAGAATCCCATGCGAGATGGATCAAGAAGCCCTTTCAAACATCTCATTAGCAGCACAGCAGCTGAGAGCGGCCTGACACTCTTAACAGCACCCAAGGGTAGCAGCCTAGCTTTCAAGCACAGCAGCTTTTTGGGGCCAGCACTGAGCTAGAGCAGGCACTCATCGTGGGAGTGCTGCACATCGGGAACAGCAGCTACGACTGCAGGCGTCTTTCCACAACAGAAACGGCTTTTCTAGACTGCACATCAAAGCTCCTGCTGTACGATGGGCCAGACTGCCAAAAACCAGCTAAGCATCCATCTCTCATGCAAGGTTTGCTGGCTCTAGAGTACAAGGCTAGAGGGGAACAATGACCTGTCTGAGCTCTGAAACAGGCGATGGTGTTACCCAGTCATTCCAGTATAAAACTCAGGTGTTGAATTTTTTTGAGGTTTTTATTTTGGGGGTGGGTGGGAAAAGGACGGGGAAAGAAGAGAGAGTTCAGTCTCCTTAATAGGGAAAAGCCTCATTAAGAAAAAAAAGTGCCAAAATCATGATATAGTGGTTTTTTAAAGTCTTTATTATGCAGAACATAGAATATATTTGAATTATTTTTTTTCCCCAAGCATTTTTTTCTCCAGTGTTTTTTTTTTAAACATGCATTGTTACCTTTTTAAAGCCAATGTATCATCCATTTATCTTTTTCCCTGCCCACAAAGCATCCCTATTCATGTTAATCACAAGTGTAAAAAAAATTAGACATCTGGCATAAAATATTTTTGGGGGGGCCATTTAAAAATTTTATCTAAAATGTCTTATCTACAAAAAAACCCAATATATATGTACATTATAGCAACACAGAGGCATAAGAATACAGTGCAATTTAAGATGAAGTGCTGTGACTTGGTAATTCTGCCCAGGGCTTGTGAAATGTGGGCCACCATTGGCTCTGGGGCTGCTTGCCTAAAGCCTCAGGCTCCAGCATTCCTCAGTTCTCTCTCCAGTGGGTCTGAGGTTAATATTGGGAGGCTAGAGATGCATTAAGCTTAATAAACCATTAGGGGGTAGCAGAAATACTGCCTGAATAGGATGAGCTTTGGCAAAAAAAATAGAAAAAAATGTTTACAAAGGCCAGATGGCTTGGTGCACGTTTCACCTCACTGTGGGTATTTCTGGAACGGCACCAAGCCTTGGCATATTCACGTGAGACCTGTTCACCTACTGCTGAGGAAATGAATTTGCTAGCTGCCACTGGTTCTGAAGTCCCTGACTGTCTCAGTAAGTCTCCCACTTGGAGCAGCCCAGGAACAAGTTCCCGATGGGAGTACACAGAACTACGTAAGCTGCACAGGAACATCAGTGCAGAGAACTGCACTGCTTTGGCTCCCATGTACAGACATTCCCTTAAACAGCTGCTAGCCAGGATCACACACAAATTGGGTTATGAACCTCTCCCTCCCGAGAAAAACAGCAGTACACACTGCTTAACTAAGAGCACTGAGTATTCTTCTGTGGGGTAAAATCCACTGCATTCTTCAAGGTCAGGCTTAATTTTAATTCTTCATACCAAGAAT
This sequence comes from Emberiza elegans, assembly GCA_024865655.1. Taxonomy (NCBI): domain Eukaryota; kingdom Metazoa; phylum Chordata; class Aves; order Passeriformes; family Fringillidae; genus Emberiza; species Emberiza elegans. Next base: position 48,384,504 of record JALJVW010000139.1, on the reverse strand, counting down.
CACAGTTTAAGGCCTTCAACACACACCACAGTCATCATCTGCTTCACCCAGCCCCATTTGGGGATATAAGCACAACAGCTCCAATGTCTGCAACAAACGCTTCTCTTTTCAGTGAAAGGTAAAGCACAGTGCTTCACACAAACAGTTTATGTTTGTGCTCCAGTATTACATCTGAATCCTTGACCAGGTGAACAACTACAAGGCTGGGAATGTTTACAGGAATACAAAGCCATCAGAACGGCATTGGAGTTTTTTTTTTTCTTTTAAAACCATGTTCAGGTTATGCAGGTCAAATGATTCATGCTTTTCCCAAATAGTGGTCCAATGCCACCTGGGTGTCAGGTTCAGCACCAAAGCCACCAATGCACCTGCTAAGGGGTCATACTAAGCACTCTTCAACAGCTCAGCACTTCACTAGTGCTAAAATAGAACAGACTGCAGGTGCCTCAAATCTCCATGCAGAAGGTGCCATCCACACAGACCCCAGCATGCTTGACACTTTCATAGGCTGAATATAAACTGTAAAAATAATATATTTAAACTGCATACATTCTGACTGAGCATTGTATATTGGGATACACTTCCACAAGTTTCCTTCTCTGTGATGCAGCAAGGGGGCTCATGTACAGTGCTCCAGATCCAGTTCTGCATGGTGTTCTCTTAGATGAAATGAAGAGTCAGGCTCATGCTTTCTTCCAACCTCTCCTATGACCTCCCTGAATGGATAACATGGCTTCTGAACAAGCAAACAGCTGTAGGCCAAATGCTTTTCAGAGGAAAAAACAAATCAAAATTTGCACGCAAGGAGAAGAAATACTTACTTAGTATGGAAAAGTTTTAGAGTTGAAAACTGCACTCCTGATTTAGGGATACTTGTTCAAGTACATGTGAAAGATCCCTGTACAGCTAAAAATAAGCAATGATTGATTACCCCTTTTCTCCATCTCTGCAGTATCAGTCCTTCACCCACACAGCACAGAATTGCTGATTTTATGGGCACATTTCCCTTGCCTGTTCTTTGTGAAAGTGCAGCTCTGATAGTGAGTATCACATCTGCACTCTTAGAGGAAACAGCAAGAGAAGGATGGGTAATGCAATCCCTTCAGATGTTTGGTCAACTCACTCCTGAGTCAAGCACACTGCTACACCCATAACTCAAGAGCCAGAACTGTTCATTAAGGATGCTACTTAGAAGGGAAAAGATAGAGCAACTAGAGAGTTAAATAAACCATATACATACTACATAAAAGTTTGTGTTGTGTAAAAAACAAAAATGAAGGCCCTGAATATTCTGACACAAAAAAATTGGTTTCTTCTCTGCCAAAGAGCTAAAGGAAAACTATGAATCAGGTTCCTTAAGACAAAGATCTACTTGGGAAAGCCAGTTTCTAACAAGAAGCAGATCTCCCACTCTTTGCTGATGCTTGGTAATAGAGCTTTCTCAGTTTTCTTACGAGTGAAAGAATATGGCCATTAGCCTTAAAAACAGTAATGGCTCTAGACTCTTCACTCTGCTCAAGAGAGGCAAAAACTTGCTTGCTTAGTTCTTCAGAGAGGTACTGGGAAGGTAACTATTGTATATTTATGAGTAAGTTTAGCCAATATATAGTACTGAGCAAAATCCTTTGTTCAAAATCAGCCTTCATTTTCTTTTCAATTTTGCATCTCTTAAGAAATACCAGGAGTCATTTTCAATTAGAATGTCTCTGAAAAGTTGGCAGGGACTGAAGTTTTATTTCTTAAGCAGCTTTTCTTCCTTTGTGATCTCTCAAGATTGGTTCTCTCATTCATTTCTACTGCCAGGAGAAAAAGGAGACAGATTTCTGGTCAGTACATAAATACCAAAGCAGCAATCCATCCTACACATACTGTGACAGCATACATGCTGTAGGTTTGCCTAGCACAAACCCTTATTGGAGTTTTTTCAGTAGATGCAAAAAGGTTTTCTTGGCTTTCAAGTTCAGTGAATTACTGAATTAAAAGTGTGAAATCTTGGGCTTAACTCTTACTTTTTCAGAAGCAGTTTCGACAGGTTTCATAGTTTTTACCGAACTTTGGCAAAACAGCTTCTCTTGAACAAAAGGCCTCAGAGAGGAGTGGGGGGGGGGGTTTGCTTTCAAAAAAGGATATGGCAAGGCTGAAATGTAACCAAGTACTTTGCAAATGCTAACTGCCAGAATTATTTCTGAAGTGCCTTTGCAACTCAAAATTCAAAGTTAAATGCAGACAGTGTGACACAGCAGACAGATACTAAAAGGCAGAAGCTTGAACATAATTTCCTCAACAAGTGCAACTAGAAACCAAATGGACACTAGTAATTTTGGAACACTATTTCAGAAGTATTATACAGGATTTATCTATATTGTGAAGATTTTTCCGGATACTATTCTCTCTTCCAAAGACAAGCTGCTCTAAAACTGATTCCCAGAGACAAGGTTGCGATTCAACACTTGTAGAATCTATGATAACCCACTTCTAAATTAATACATCACAGTTTCCAAACTGAGTCGCTATACAGCAGACAAACACACTGTACATTTGTGAATGCTTAAAACCAGCTACCTACTGATCCAAGCCTTTAAATTGATCAGTTTGTCTGTTCTTAAACTATTTCATGATCAAGTTAATAGGATCAGGACTCATGTCAGGGCTTCCTGTTGTTCCCTAGTACAATCCAACCTCCTCTTGTTCCCTAGTACAATCCAGAGAGAAAAAAAAATCAGTAAAGCTTCTTGAAGTCAGAAAGCAGGTAATCTGCTGGAATGTTAGAGCTAGTCCTGGGCAGAAGATGGGTGAGAAAGTAAGCTCAGCTAACTGCTGTTTATTAACTCTGCCTGAACACATGAGACTATTTCATAGCTATCCAAGCTGCACATACAGACTTCTCAGACTCTGCACTCACTCAGCTCCAGAAGAAGAGCCAACCAACATTAATGGACTAAGACAGAAACAGTTAACTAGACCTATTTTCAAACAGTCAATTTCAGTTCTTCTCATATAATTAAATTTCTGAAATTCAACGGTAAAGAAATGAACCAGTGTTTTGAAGTTCCATTACATTAAAATGTAATAAGATCTATAAATGCATGAAGTTAGATAGTCTATAAAATGGTCACCAATTCTACTTTAACTGACCACATGTATTTGCAGAACTGCTTGGTTCTAGTGGCCAAAACACTCCCTCCCTGTTAGGTGCAGAGTGAACATTAAAGAACTTCAAAAGAATTTTTTTTAAAGCACCGCACAAAGAGCTTTGAGTTGCTCTCTGCTTTAGTATTATGATGATCAGTCTGTTTCTAAAACCCTAGTAACCTGCAAAAAGTATTTTGCCAACCCAAACTGAAGAGCTGGCCCAACCCAACTGACACAATGTTAACATTTTACTATATTTGCAGAAATCATGTATGTCTAAATATAAAATACAGAAACAAACTATACTGCAATGGACTCATTTAAAACTTTTGGTACCTTTTTGTTGATCCATTCTGTTCACTGAAAGAATTCAAGATGTAAAGATTAAGTAGCAGACCAGTTCTAAGGTGTGTTAGAGCAAAGGCATTGATTTGAAACAGTGACAGTATGAAACTTGCAAATAAAGACTCCAAACAGCAACTGGCTCAGCAAACACTCATTTGAGCAGTGTTGATCAGTAAGTAACAAAAGTACAAAAGGATAAAGATATCAAACTAAATGCAATTGTGAGGACATTCTCTCTCTTCAGGGAAGACGTACAGATATGCAGCTGCCAATGGGGACTTTGCTGGCCAGCCAAAATGTAATGTATGACTGCAAGATTCAAGCTATCCATATGCATAACAGGGCCAGTGAAGAACACTTCACAGATGACAAGAAACAGAGAGCTAGCACAGCAAAGGGGCAGCAGTCTTTCACAATCTGATGGTTCTCCTAATCATCACCCCTTGTATGGGCCTGCTTATTGAGGGGGCTTTGTCTTAAGACTAACCATGAGACTTGCTCTAGTTTGTTTAAACCCAAAGGCTCCCTTCTAGGGCTTAGTGACTTGTTCATGACTTTATGATAATTCCAAAGCAAGTGAAACTAACCTGAAGATGAGAAAGCAACACATATACAACCCATATTTTTTTCTTTTTTTAAGACAGAAGTATTAAAAACAAACCAAAACAAACCCTTCTCCATCACTTACCCTCTATCAAAAGGACAATTAGTGTCAAAATCAGGAGACAATCTGGTATCCATACTGGGAAGGAAAAGAGGCTACAGTTCCAGAAGTCCTTCTGCCTGTGGCTTACAAAACTAAATAATGTTGGGGAACAATGGTCCTGTCAGCGACATGTCAACAACACATTTATTTTAAAAAGGCTAAATTCAAGTTTTAAACATAAGTAACTGCAAATGAAAAAAAAAAAACTTTGGTTGATTATCCATCTTGTTAAATATGTCAAAGTTAGCAATCAACAGTTTCTCTAGGAAGTCTCCAGAAACAGACAGGTCAGCTCATTCCTAATTGGGAAGATCAGACACCTAGCAGTGACACTGAAAATGCTGCCATGCCAGCGTCACACATGCTCACAACATCTCAGCCAGCATTTGGAGGCTAATGGTGCATACAAAGTCTGAACTAATCAGCCACAGCCAACTTAGGTTGCTGTGAACTCACTGAGACAAATAAATAAAAAAAAAAGCAACAAGGAAAAAATAAAGCCAAGCACCTCTAGGGCCAGACCCTGAAGACACAGAAATCAAAGAATTTTTTTCTCCTCTCCCTATTTACAAAATGCCATTTAGAGCTGATGTGGCCACTTCAGTATTGTGAGGAAATGTCTCTTATACTAAGCAGTCATAAGTGTGTTGTTCACAGATGCTGTGGCCTGTGTGCCACGGAGTGTCCCCTGGGGTGTGTCCCTCCCTCTGAGGCACATGGAGGGAGCTCAGTCTTCTGTTTCTTCATATGTGGTCTCGTCAAACGGCCTGTCCAAGAGCGGTACCAAACGGCGACGGGAATATTTCAGTTGCAAAAGGTCCCCAACTTCATTGATTTCTTTTAAAGCCTGACAAAGAGATCACAGTAGATCAGCAGAGGAGACAGATGCAAGTTATCCACACATGTTCCTTTATGCATGCCTGCAGACTACTCTGACAGCCATTTTACTTGAGATTTTACTCTGCTAGAAGTGGGTACCTTCAAAAGTGCATAGGATTTTTTTTCCATTTTAGAATTCAGAAATTTTGAGACCACATAAACAGCACTGGTCACTTAACTGAGAGTGCCTGTGCATCCACCTGACTACTCCAGCTCCAGAACAGGATTATAATATCCAGCAAACCCCATGACTATTTGTAGATAGAAAAACAGAATAATGTTCTTCCCTTCCTGGAGGTAATGAAGCTAAAATAGAAAAAAAAAGTACATTTTGTTTGAGGTTTGACTCCTCCTTATGTATCATTCAGTTTCAAAGCAACCTTTGTTACCAAACCTGATCTGTATTTTTTAAATTGCAAAATAGCAAAGACAAACTATAATAGTGAGCTAACAAGTTCCATAGATGCATTTGTTATATCTACATTTGGTTAATTTGCATTGTCCATATACAACTACAGAGGAAAGCTGTATGTCATAAACAACATGGCACAGGAGATTTTTGCCAGACAATCCAAGGAAAGAAAAATAAAAAGTTATTCTGGGCAGGACCCTAAGCATTTTCTCCTTGGAAAGCAAGTCCCACTGAGGTTGCCACAAAAGCTGCATTCAAGCAACTGATGGCCGAACATTCTACTGAATTAGCACAGCCTTTCACCATTTTGACCTGAACTCAAATATTATGAAGTTTACCAGAGATCAAACATCTGCTTGCGTAAGAAATGAGGGAAGTCCCAGCTCAGTTAATCATACTTCCATTATGCTGCAATCTCTGATAAGACATTGGTCCACACACAATAGGGTCTGTTAAAAGCCAAATCCTAAACTTCATTTCTCTACAGAACACTCCTAGAGCAAACTACAAAATAAACCAGTTGCTGCAAACAATTCTATGATAGCAAATGATGCTAGTTATTTTATATAGGCAAGTGAAAAAAATTAATTCAGAAGATCACTTTCAAGTCCAGTATGATTTTTTTTTAAATTCAAAGGTTGACATTCTTTGCTGCCTTGAATTGTAAATTTATTGAGATAGGTACATTCAGCATTGCTTCACAATGTCACTAATTCAACACTGATGCCCTAATCTGCGTCAAATGCTTGTCTCTTGAGGACAGTTGGAAGATGGGGGTTAATAGCTCTACATGTTTTTTCTTCCTAGATGGATAGTTCAAGTTTTTGTTTCTTTAAACAATGGCCCTTCATGCTTGTTATATCTGGCAGCAAAAACCTCTGCACTCTCAAATCTGGGGGAATGACAAACCCAGAAGTTGGACCTCGGTAAAAACAAAACAAAACAAAAGTGTGGGCACAGTCTGCCAGAGCCTTAAGTAAAGATCCCATATGGAAGCAATTTAAAGCTGAATTTCTGTTGAAAGAGTATGTTAACTGTTATTCTTGAATGCAGATTTAGGATTTTATTAATTTAAAACAAAAAGGACCATGTGACCAGCAAAGACTACAAAGGAAATGGCACTGGTGTACTCTGACTTTAGGAGAGTGTAATATACTTTTCATCACTGAAAAGAAAGCACAGCCCACAGCGATGGAGGTTATGAGGGACTCCATTCTGATCCTAAGCCAAATATTTTTAGGCAAGGAAGTTTTATTTACATAAAACAGTTAAAATTTTAACTAAGTACTGTTCCTCATCGTGTGGGTGTATTTAATAAGAACAAGGAAGCATTACAAATATTATTATTTGCAAGAGAAGCCTCTCTTCCCTATGCTTCAAACCTGGTTAAGTTTTGTTTAAAAAAATACCACAAGAGCCCTAGTTAGCATGCATGAATATACAGATGGGATACCAAGTTGTCTCTTCTGTTGGTGACTTGAAGAAGCTGTCTGCCAGCTCTCCCCAAGTCCATTCATTTTAGTTCTTCCTCCTCCTGGACACTGCTGCCACAGTTAGCAAGAGGGATTAGACCTGAGCTCTGCCTTAATGATTAGCTGCCTGAAATCAATCCCTTTTCACTGCATCACAAGAAAACACTGCACAAAGTCACTGACACAAAGACTTGCTCCTTATTAACTCCTCTTGCCAATGTTCTGGGTTCTGAGCATGCAGCTATTTTGAACCATAAAGGGGGTTACGCTAACTTGGAAAAAAGCCTCCTCATACTGAGCTAAATCAGGATTTCTTCATTCACTTCAAAATTCACACCTCATTTTGCTCTGGATTAATTTTCTTAGCAGACAAGCTCTAATATATTGAACAAGCATTTCCTCAATTTAGTACATTTAACACTTACAGAGGTACTCAAGCAATGAATCTTACGTTAAGTGCACAAAATTTGAAACATTTTTTGGAAAATGCAGAAGGAATTGACAGGAAAAGCGGTTTTTAAAGCAGAGTAATAAAAGTTACAGATAGATTTTGGATGAGCGCAAAAGGGGTATTTATACAGACCCTACAAAAGCAGCTCATTATGGCAAAGGGCCCAGCTAGTCACTCAAAGAGAAGACCAAGAACCTAACCAACTGTAAAATTGCACAATTGCTCAGGTAGTGCCTGCACATCAAGTTTGTACAGTTTCAGTTTTAGAAAGATTATGTCAATTATGCAATATTATTTACAAAGAATATGTCAATTTGCAGTAATATTATTTCAGAGACTTCAGTTTTCTTTATTTTCCTTCCTCCCATCTCTTATCCATTCATCCCCACTCCATGCCCACCTGTCCCAGAAGTTACTGCTCCCTCATTTGTGTCAGTGAACTCAGGTCTATTACCACACTCTGAGCCAAGTCTGATACTATTTATTTTATACAGGGCAAAAGGAAGCAAAGGAGAGGGTCTTCTCTGAAAGTACTGGTCCCAAACCTTTATTTGGAACAGAAACAACTAAATTGAGATATTTAAGGGAAGAGTAGCAGGACAAGCAGCTGGGAAGGAATTCCTTAAGCAATCTGTTGCTGGAGTGCTAGAGAATCTCTCACAAGCAGAAACAACTCAGGAGCAGCAAGTACAGCATAGCAGATACATGGCAGGGTGATACTACTCAATGACACTACACATACATTATAAAACTGCTCACACCACACACTACCTTACTATTTTTAAACAGAAATTAAATTTTAAAAGCTTGTAATTTTAAGCTGTTGATTTTTATGTAAGTTCAGTAGCAGAACTTACAAGTGTTAAAAGGTTGAGTCTATTTTTTTATAAGACATTAGTAAATATCTGTTAGATATCCTATTTGCTGTTCACATATTGAAGTGTTACCACCTGATCATATTTGGACATTGGGCATGATTTCCCCTTCCTAACTCTGTTACTATTCCCAATCACCTTGACCAAAAAATGTTCAAAAATAATTTCAAGATTTTTTTCTCCACAATCTCAAGATAAAGGCAAGGCTTTTCAACCTGCAATTCCTTACACCTTTTTGCCCTTCTTCAAGAAGAAGGTGACATTGGCTGTCTTCCAGTTCTCAGGAGTCTCCCCCAGCCTCATGAACTCTTTCTCCAAAGATGATAATCAAGAGTGTCCTTGACAGAGAACTCCCTCAACACTTGTGGATGCAGCTCATCAGGTCCCATGGACTTGTGCATGTTGATTTTGTTTAAATGTTCCCTTATTGGAGCCTCCTTCACACCAAAGGTAAGTCTTTACTGCTCCATACTTTTCCACTAATCTCATGGCCTCAGGATTCCTAAGTCTCACCAGGAGACAGACAACAAAGGCACTGATTACCCTTGCCTCTTGCATGCATTTCTCACCTGATTTCCCTGTGCCATTCAGCAGCAGTCCTCCACATTTTCTTTACTCTTTCTCTTGCTACTAATGCCCCATAAAAGCTCTGCCTGCTGCATTTGATGTCCTTTGACAGACTGAGTTCCAGATGGGCTTTGGTTTTCCTGACCCCATCCCTTGTCACCTGTCTGTGCCTGCAACTCTTATACACTTTCACTATATATTTTTGTTGGTTTGTTCATCCATGCAGGCTTCCCACCACATTTCCCCTCCTTTAAGTCAGGATAGATCATTCTTCAGGGAAGGACTGGGGAGGAAACTGTCCTGGACACCTCTGCTCTTTAAGACTGTATCCTATGGGATTCTTTCAAGTAGTCTCTGAATAGGATAGAGTCTACTCTCATGAAGTACAAATTCATCACTCAACCTAGTTTATATTCTGAGTCACAGACCCTAAAAGTGGGGAAAAAAGTGCAATGCAGAACTTTGGCAGTGCCTAAGACAGCCTATGTACACATGTCCATGAAAAAAGATTATTCAGAAGACTCAAAATTGAATGTAGCTACCACACCAAGACATCCTAAGAATAGTGAGACTTAGTCATATAATCCTCTTTCAACTCTGTTAGTCAGAGAGTAACCACCATCCTTACTTTTTGAAGGCAGCATCTCCCAGCTGTGATGCAGGCCTCCTTCAAGGGGACCTCCACTCCCCCTGCAAGTGCCAGTAAGGGTAAGGCACTGCATGTGGTACAGACTCACTAGGGCAGGGACATTTAAGATTCAGTGCTCTGAAGCTTTAAACAAGAACAGGAATAGTAATCTCTGGAATAAAAATTCTCACTAGTAACCATGTGCTTCCTTTTGAGAGGAATATAAATGTTTTGGAGATTCTCAGGCCGTTTTATTTTTTTTTCTTACCATTAACATCTAGGGTCAGAAGATGCAAAATGTTTCCTTCTAACCAGATCAATGCAAGGTATAGTCTTCAAAGAGGGTAAAAAGCACTGTCTCACAGGAATGAGACTGTTTTCTTTTAAAATAGGACAAGAAAAGTCCGGAGATTTACTCTAAGCAGCCATTCCACACTGTTAAAGCAAGGAAAGAGATGGAGTCATTGCCAGCTCTATTGCAAAGGGCTTTGAAGATTAGGTTCAACCATGCTGTGTACCAAACATTGAACCAGTGCAGAAAACCCAGACAGTTGTTGTATCTGTTTATTAGCAGGCACGAGCAGAAGAAAGACAAGATGAGACACTTACTGTATCAAGCATCTCTTTGGTATGAGCTGCAGACAAACAGAACCTGGCTCTGGACTCGATGATGGGGGTGGCAGGGAAGCCCACAACCACAACACCGATGTTCCGCTTCAGCATCTCACGGCCAAACGCGCTGCCAGGGAGAAGGAGACAGTCACAGTTATTCCAGTGCTGGCAAAGCAGGAGCTGAAGGGCTCGGTATGGTAACCCACACAGGCCTCTGCTGCAGCAAGGCTGGCACACCATGGTTTGGAGCTTCCAGTGCTTTCTTTTTAGAGGCAGAAAGGCCTGCTCACAAAAGCCTTTTTTAAATTCAATCCAAAGGTGGTCCTTCTCAAAAGGTTTCAGTGTATTAAGTTCTAACAAAGATGAAAGATTATATGTGGCAGAGACTGGTCTTTTAGCAGGCTGTTTCTAAATGGATTTGTAACCTAAGCTTGGAAATCTTTCCAAAGGAAAAAGTGATTTTGGCTCAGAAGTTTGACTATACAAGGAACCCCTCATGCTGCAATGCCCCAAAGCAGATGTCTCTGCAATTTCAAGGTATTTTGTTTTCATGAATTTAATTTTATTAAAGTACATTACTGCATCACAGAATGCACCACTTTATAAGTATCACGGGAACCACTGAATCACCACAGTAAATTGAGATAAAACATTAGGTATCATGTTAGATTAAGGAAGGTGCAAAAATATCATGCAACTGTCACTCACTATCTTCAACAAAACAAATTCTTAAGGACACTAAAGAAAGTAGTGGCTGTGACTCATACAATGAGAGGGACAAAGATCTCGATCAGATCTGTAATGGCAGTACAGTTGGGGGTGTTTCTACAGGAAATGGTTAATCCTTTTTAACAGACCTTGTTGTGAGAAGTAGCAATGAACTTAAGAGGTTTATAAGAACATATAAAGTAACGTTCTTTTACTAGGTCTCTATATTTTCTGCCACAACTGTTTTCCTTATATATAGGCGCATCCTGATACACTTAATTTTGTATCCATTTATTACTCTCAAACTGTTTTAAAAACAGGCTACAAGGGACAAAGAAAAGATCAAGTAAATCCATTGCAGATCCTAAGGGCCAGTTCTCATCAGAGTTCTCTGTTCTTGCTCATTTTAAGTAAGATACTGGCCCAACTGCTCAGCTAATAAATATTTCCATGAACACTTCCAAGGAAAAGATTTTATTGACTGGTAGAGAAGCTGGGCAGTGAAAACAGCTACTTCAGTGTGCTGGACATGTAGTCTGCAGCACCCATAAAGGTAACAGGCCTTTAAAAACTCCTTACACTGAGAAGGGTGAAGAACGAGGGTATCTAGCTTCATAAAAAGTGCCAGACTGAAGCCTGAGCTAATCAAGTACCAGAGATGTTGAGTACAGCATAAAATGAAATTATGTTTTCTAAATTTCAAAGTGTTGATTGAGCACTGCATTATACAGACCCTGAAAAGTAGCGATCAAAGCCAAGCCATCCTTGAAATCAGGTTTTTGTTTATTTTGAAAAGAATTTCAATATATACTTTATGTCTCCTCCTTGCAGTATTTTAGCCTTAATTATCCACACAGCACCCCACAAATCAAGAATTTATAAACCTATGTGCTACAGTTGTTTTATAATTTACAACACCAATGCCTAAGTGATTATATCTAGACCTCTTAAAAACTTGAATTCATTAAATACATGTTGTTGTGTCCCATCATGTTCCATCCTTCCTGTTTTTCCTTTTCTAATTTTCAAAGCTCATCAATGAAGATGTTGGCTCCTTCTGATCCAGAAGTTAGTTGAAAGACTTCCTCCAGTGACTTCTAATGTTAATTTACATTCCATTTCAGCTCCTCTTTAACATTCATACACTATACATATAAATATAATGGAAACACACAACACAACCTTTAAAATGTGACAGAGAGGCAAAACTGCTTCCCCAAAGTGCTTTCTTGATGCCCCTACGTAAAAGCCTCAATTTTCTCAAGACCACCTATAGAAGTTTCCATATTTTACAGGACTCAGTAATGATCATAAAAGTAAAAATCAAACAAGTATTTTCCTATATTTAGAAAACTCTTCATATTCTTATACCAACCTAGCTTTAAAGAAGATGGGTAAGAAGTTATGCTGTCAAACGTACCCAATTTTTGCTGGCATGTACAGCATCAGAGGCACAACAGGGGAATCTTCATTGCCATAGATGATAAAGCCCATCTCTTTCAGTCGTCTCCTGAAATATCTTGTGTTCTCTGCTAGCTGCTGCACACGTGCTCTCCCTAGAAAAGAATTGAAGGTGAGACTGAACTCAGTTGCCATAACTCACATCCATAACTGCAATACAAGACCTCAAACTAAAGTACAAGATATTAATGTCCCGCTTGTGCTTACAGAAGCGTTAAAAATAAATGTAAACTGGGATTTGTACTTTCTTCTCCTTCATGTAACCAAGATTAATCATACATTTTCTGACTAGTCTGAATAGACCAGGAAAGGCACAACTATCAAGTCCAAGTACTGCCTAGTTTTTCCATATCAGACTTTCTTTCAATCAATAGGTACCTGGCAAAAAAAGGCAGTTACCCACTTTTAAACAAGATTCAAAGTTTTCTCAGAATTCACTAGTAAGTGCATCTTGAAGAAGAGTTTGCTTACACTATGAATAATTAATGGAAAATCTATTGAATCAGCTGGTGTTGTCCACCATCTTTTATCCTTCTTGCCTGCATTACTGTAAATTACTACTTTCCTCTTTAGATCTCTTTGCTGAACTATCACGTGGCTGCTCCCTAACCTTTTTCAGTTAAAATGAGCTGGGTTTAAATTAAACCGATTACTTCTGATAATGCAGCTCACTTCAGCTAAGTGGCAACAGCCAATTTATCATGTATTCAGCCATTTCTGTAGGGATTCTTTGATATTTGCCAAAATTAATAGACATTAGACAGCTAGTACAATTTAAATATTTCAAATGTTCAGAATATATGTACAGAATAACCTATTTATCAGTTAATTAAATTCTAACCTAGCACACTGAGCTATGTTCCTGTATTGCCCAGAAAAAGGTTCACATCATCTCACTTAAGCAGATCATAATACATTTCTGGTCAACTAATACTCTAATGTGCTTATGAGATTAAGCACTATGCCTTTGATGAGACTATAATAAGTAACACTTAACTTACTTGTCTCTGGTCCACAAAGTCTATTTCTGGATAATTGATTACCCAAACATTGCCTTGCCCAGGTGGGTGATTGATAAATAGAACCATTACATGTACAGCATGCAGATCTGTGCCACACAGTGAAGGTAGCTGCTAGACACTCATCATCATCCTTTAAAGTTGTAGATAACATAAGGTGATTAACTAACAGGAATACCAGGTCTCACAGAAACATCCAACACCCACACAGCTCTGCTCCAGGCCAGAACAAATGTAATTTTAAGAACCTATTTAGTATTTGTTGCCAAGAGTATCAGACATTCCACCCACAACCATGCAATCAAAAGCAAAACCTCATTAAAGGCACAGCATAAGAAAAAAAGGTGAAACCTGTTAAGTTTAAAACTTGGCCTATCATTAGTAGGTAGAAGCTGGTATTTTTAATAGCACTGACTGCCACTTAAGACATCTCTTCTTCTCCATTAACAGCATTCTTTCTTAATCTTTTCTCTCCAGAGTTTCTCCAGAAGCTTAGTTCCTCTTCCCCAAAAAGCAGTAAGATTCCAGTAAAACACAAAGGCTTCTTGAACTTATGAAACTACATTTTTATTTTATTCACATCAGACCCTCTGCGGCAGACCCAGCTTTCTCTTATGTTTTCAGACCAATTATTTGGTCATTTTAAATAACCCAGACTGCAAAATGAAATTTAGAAAAAGAAACAACCTCAATAAAATTAAAAGAAACAAGCTAACGACAAGATACTAAAAATAGCGGGCCAAAAGCCACTACTTGCATTTCTAATATTGAGGCAATCAGTAAATACACAAGTGTCCACAGCAAACTACATGCAGAAAAAAAGCTATTTTGGCATCTTCTGAGAAAGCTGCATCTGCACATCTCCTACACAGTAATGCAACCATTTCTGATAAGTCAGGTCAGTGATGTACAATTGCATCAAAACACAAATCAGATTTCACAAGCAGTGAGGTAACATACACAGCTGCTGTGATCAGCCCCTCTCCCAGGACAAGGAATGCAGCTTTTGCCATACACACATCTCCTCTGTGTTCCCATAAAGCATGGAGTTTACAGTGCTGGAGCAGAAGGAAATTCATCACTGTATGGTTTTCTCCTCTACACATTCACACCCTTCTCCATGTTGTTGGGAGCCTTCCAGACTGAAAGATTAAAGAGCAATCTTAATTTGTAGCTGGCAACTGCTTCACAGTCTTCCCTAAACTCCTACCAACAAAACCAGGTTATGATTCTAGATTTGTTCTTATAGATTGAAGACTGCTTTGCGGTAAACAAATCTCAAGAACCAGTCTTTCAGTTCTCTACAGAGATGTAATCACCTCTTAAAAGCAACTGACACATCTGGAAGATGTTCTTTAGCTTTGTGGGTTTCAAAAGTCTATCAGCTTGTACTTCACCCTAGATAGAGCCATCAAGTAATTTCTTTCTCTTTTTAAATGAGTAATAATGAAATTATTTCTCATTTAAAAACTTGTGGCTACAATAATATTACCAAGAACTTGAAAATATATTCAGTGGCATCTCTACCCAATGGCTCACTACCCATCACATGTCAATACCATCTGAGGAGAACTGTAGTTGTGGTGAAACAAAGAACCAGGAATCAAACAAAAATTGAGCGCAGGTTCTTTGTCCTCTGCTTGCCTTTCACCCTGCATTCTGAGCAAGTACTTTTCTCTGTGCTTCAACTTGTTTAGTCTCCTACTCCACTATAAAATCCTACACTTGGAAGAGTGATTCCACATGCTAATTGAATAGGGTTTGCTGTATTATGCAACAAGCATATATCCAGTGTTCAGTTCTATCAACATTTGCTGGTTCAGCCCCATTGGTACCCACAGGTGCAGCAGGCTGTTAACTGCAAGTACAGTTCCCCCATTTCTGGGACCCCAGAGACAAACCAAGCAGTGCTGGAAACAGCAGTGAGTAGGTATCATTGCTACCCAAACAGTGCTTGAACACTCAAACAGGACCTCTAAATCCCTTCCCAGCCCAAACATCTCCTGAAGGTTAGAGCTTTTTCCAAAACTGCTCAACTGTAGGCCTAGAAAAATTGTCAGGACTGCATAAACTCTCCAGTAACTGGATTTTTTGGCAGTATGCAGCTGCATTTTTAAGACCACGCAAAAAAGGCCAGATCAGACACCACCCTGCCAACTGCTCTTGCATAGAAGTTGTGCAATGATTCTAGTAATGTCCTTTCATCTAGGAAACTGGAATGTGATGACCTTCAGCAAAGGAAGGAAAGGGGGGGAAAAAGGGATGATTACTGGAACTGAGTTCTTCAAAAGGTTAAAAAAACCAGAACTGTTTATCAGATCAACTCATCCCAAGTCCCTGATGGGTCCTGTAAATGGCTTCTGACAGAACAACATTGAAATTAAAGGACAACTAATAACTTTTCCTGTACTTCTATACTCTTTTGCAAATTTACTGCAGTCATATCAAGATTGCTCTTACAATTTAGTAAAACACTTCCTTGCTTGTAGTAGCCTGGACATCATTTAGTCTCAAGTGCACATGTATCTCCTAAAGAACATGCTGCCATTGTATCAGAAGTAAAGGTCACATGCCATGTAAAGGGGAGAAACACTCTCCTGTCACAAATAAACAATGTAAGAAGTATTCTTTAAAAAAATGCAGCTAGCATGCACCTTTAGAAAAAAATAAATACCCACACCCTAGAAAAAGTACTCCACAATGAAAGCACATGAGATGCATGTTCCTTGCAAGCACTGGAAGTAAATTAGTGTCTTTGCCAGAAGAGGTTCCCACAGGCTAAAACAATGACCTTGAGATTAGCTCAGGTGATTAGAGCATGGTGCCAGTAACACCATGGTTGAGGGTCCATCCAATATCTGTATGGGCCATTCATGTAAGAGTTGGACTTCACAATCCTTGTGGGTCCCTTCCAGCTCAGGATATACAGTGGTTCTGAGAATAATTCTCCATCACTTGTGAAGGTGTCTGCTTTAGAGGTCATAATGCTCAGAAAGGCAGAAGTTATAGTGAAAACAGGAAGCAGAGAAGGCAGAGTTACTGAATGCCTTCTTTTCATTGTTCTTCACTGACAAGACCATTTCTCAGGAATCCCTGACCTTGGTGTAAAGACCAGGAAGGGTAAAGGAGTATTGTAAAGATGACTTTCCCCTGTGAAGGAAGACTGGGTTAGAAAAAACCTAAGGAGACCTGCAATCCACAAGTCCATGGGCCCTGACAGGATGCATCCACAACTGTGGAGAGAGCTGCTGGACACCACAGCAAGGCAGCTCATGATCATCTTTGAAAGGTCCTGGTGATCAGGAGAGGTGCCTGAAGACTGGAAGAAAACAAATGTTCCCCTGGTCTCCAAAAAGGCAAGAAGGAGAGCCCAGGAAAATACCAGCTAGTCAGCCTCACCTCCATCCCAGAAAAGGTGAGGGAGCACCTCATTCTGGAGACCATCTCCATCCACACGGATGACCAGAAGGGGATCAGGAATAGTCAGCATGGATTCACTAAAGGTAAATCATGTTTCACAAACCTGATTGACTTCTGTGATGAATCAACTACCTGGATGCACGTGGGGAGAGAAAGGAGGTTGTCTACTGTTGCAGACATCTTTTGTGAAAAATCCTTCCTTTAGGATTTTTCCCTTCTGAGAAACCAAGAAGCCTCAGAGACAAGATGTAAACATTTGTTATCTGCTGCTGTGGAATGCAACAGGTGCATCTGTGATTGGCCTTCTATGGATGTTTAGATTTCTTGACCAGTCATGGCAGAGCTGGCTCTCACTCTCTGTCAGAGCCAGCTCCTTTGTTATCATTCTTTCTATTCTATTCTTAGCTAGCCTTCTGAGAACTTCTTCCTTCTATCTCTTTGTAGTATAGTCTTAATGTGATATATATATATATAATATAATAAATCAAACCTTCTAATTATAGAGTCAAGATTCTCGTCTCCTCTTCATCCTCAAAACCCTGCTTCCCTAAGGGACAATAGTCTACCTAGACTTCAGCAAGACTTTTGACACCATCTCTCACAACTTCCTCACAGGCAAATTAAGGAAGTGTGGAATGGATGAGTGGACAGTGAGGTAGATTGAGAACTAGCTGAACAGCAGACCCCATAGGCTGTAATTGGTGGCAGAAGGTCTAGTTGGACACCTGTCACTAGTGGTGTCCCCCAGGGTCCGGTAATGGGCACAGTATTGTTTAACTCGTTCATCGGTGACTTGGACGGAAAACATAAGATACCTCATCAGCAAGTGCACTGATGACATGAAAGAGTGGCCAATACCACAGAGGGCTGTGGAGCCCTTCAGAAGGACCTCAACATGTTGGAGAGATGGGCAGAGAAGAACTGTCTGAAAGGCAAATGCAGGGTCCTGCATCTGAGGAAGAATAACCCCATGAAAAGAAATTCTTTTATTGTGCAGATGTCTGAGCACTGTAACAGACTGTCCAGACAGGCTGTGGATTCTCCCTCACTGGTATCACAGAAGGAACTAGGTTGGAAAAGACCTTTGAGATCATCAAATCCAACTTATGACCTAACACCTCCCCATCAACTAAACTGTGGCACTGAGTGCCATGTCCAGTCTTATTCTGAACACATCCAGGGACGGTGACTCCACCACCTTCCTGGGCAGCTGATTCCAGTGTCTAATCACTCTTCCAGGGAAGATTTTTTTTTCTTACATCTAATCTGACTTTCCTCTGGCGCAGCTCAAGACTGTGTCCTTTTGTTCTGTCAGTGGTTGCCTGGGAGAAGAGACCAACCCCCACCTGCCTACAGCCACCCTTCACATAGTGTTAGAGAATGACAAGGTCTTGCCTGAGCCTCCTTTTTCTCAGGCTAAACAATTCCAGCTCCCTCAGCCGCTCTTCACAGGGCTTATGTTCCAGACCCTTCACCAGCCTTGTTGCCCTCCTCTGGATGCATTCAAGCATCTCAATGTCCTTCCTAAACTGAGGGGCCCAGATATTAAAGAAATGTCTGGATACAATCCTGTGCAAAGCACCCTGTTTGAGCAGGATGGTTGGACTAAATGACCCATGGTGGACCCTTCCAACCTTACCCAGTGTGTGATTCTGTTAGTACACAAGAGATATTTAAACACATTTCTTCTTGAAGTAGAAATTGAGTTGATATTGACTATAATTATCAGCAGGATAAAAAGGGAGCTGCACATCTCACCACAGTACATCTAAACTCCTTTTGCAATGGCTTTACCAACGACACATCAACAGAGAAAGTCACCTGCATTTAACCTCGCTCTCTCATAAAAGCTCATGCTTAAACTAACAGTCCAGATACTTAAGGATTCTCATACTACCTGTATTTGCAAAATTATGTTTATTAATAAATAAACAACAATTGCTCAGCAATTAAAAATTCTTGCAAGGCCAGGATGAACTTAACCTTTGGGAAAAAAAAAAGACAGTTCTCAGAGTTAATGTCTGTGTAACTTCTCAATTCCATGTTAAAAAAAATTACCTCTACAAAGAACCCCAAGAATTTGTGGAAGTTACTCTCTCACAAATATCTAGTATTTATAACATTTCTGTCATCTATTAAGGTTGATAAATAAGCTGTCATAGATGGTATTGGACATAAAAGAAAATTCAGTTCAACCAGGATGTACTTGGTTTCCCTCTCCCTGACTTGATCTCTATGCAGTAGTTGGAGCAATCACAAATCTGTTCTAAACAGTGCAACACTTCATCAGCATGGCTTCTTGAGAAATAAAAAGCATGTTGTATTATACACAGAGAGACTGCCCTCTGACACTGAACTCAGAGGGGCAAACCAACTTCAGATAGGCAAAACCACACACAGGCAGGATTTTATCTGCTTGTCACATTAGGGATCACTGCCTCCTGGACCTAAAACAAAGATACTTACTGCAATATAAAGGAAGTTTTACATTTTTAATTAGTTCTTACAAAGACTTCAAAGCAAAATTGTAGGACACATCTTGAAAAATGACTTCTCATCAGTGAAACTGTAAGTTGTATGCAGAAGCTCTTGTTGGTCAACAAATACCAGTTCACATTAGGCAGCTATGATGTAGTTACTCTATATTCTTTCATTAACCAATCTTGTAGATGCTCAACACTAATATTAGAGTTTTATTACTACAGCCTTAATTTAACCCATTTACTTTGTTGTCAATGTGGAAAGAGAGGCTAAACTAAGCAATTTCATGCCTTTGCCTTACATACTGATTGAAAATGAATATATTTGTTTTTAATGATGAAATGAAAAATGTAGAATTAAAAAAAAGCCTTGATATACATAGATTGGAATTCAGTACATGCAGAATCATTCCACTTGTGATACACATTTACTGGCCCAATTACTCAGTCCCTCAATAACAGCTCATGCTGTAACACAATCAAACACCTTCAAGGTTCAGTTTCCATTATGTGACCAAGGAAATTGAAATATTTATTAGCAGAGTTTTGTGAGAATTCTGTAAGAATTGTCAAGATGTAGTCTGACAGTAGCACATGGCCTCTGGTAAGACTCAGTATGTGTCTAAAAAGAAATAGGTTTTGTTAACAAGATTGTCAGGAGCATATTAAAGATGCTTTAAATCACTCAAAGAAAATTACAGCAAGTTAATATCAGACCCATAAGGCACCTTTAAGATGAAAATACTCTATTAATTCTTTGTGGAAGAGTTGCTTTTGGTCTCTATTGTAACTCACTTGAAACTTTTTCAACCTGGTTCCATCTTAGGAATTTTTGCCAGGAGTTGGAGGTGAGAAGCATTATATTAACTACTGACAGATGTGCCATCCTCAAATTGTGGCAGAATCATTTACCTTAGCAGAGCTTATTTAAGTCAAGGAAGGGATATATCCAGCAATCAGTTTACCCTGCCAAATACCACTTTACCAATGCTAGCATGACCTCTGCTAACATCAGTAGCTGATGCACTTTGCTAGGAGGGCTATGAATTTTATAGGACTGCTTATCTCGGGCAGGTTTCTTGTCTTCTCCTCTCCTGATAGCCACAATCCAGGGAATATAATAAAACTTATCCCTTCTTTGTACAAATGCTTTCCCAGAACTAAACAAGTTTTGGTCTTTCTCAGAACTAAAAATAAAAATCAAGCTAACTAAAAGAAGGCACTTGGCCAACTAAATGCCTATGAGGATTATGGCAGCTCTGAGTGCATGTATACACAGAATAGGTAAGGAAGGGACCAAGGTGGGTCATTCTGTCAAACGTCCCTGCTCAAACAGGGTCAGCCCAGAGCACTTTGCACAGGACTGTATTCAGACATTTCTGTAGTATCTCCAGTGAGGGAGACACCACAACCTCTCTGGGCAATCTGTTACAGTGCTCAGTCATCTGCACAATAAAGAATTTCTCCTCATATTCAGGTGGAACTTCCTGTGCATCACTTTCTGCCCATTGCACCTTTCCCTGTTCCTTGGCTCCACCAAGAAAAGCCTGGATCCTTCCTCCTGGCACTCTCCATACAGATACCTGACAAGGTCCCCTCTCAGTTGTCTCTTCTCAAGGCTGAACAGGCCCAGCTCCCTGAGCCTTTCCTCATGAGAGAGATGCTCCAGTCCCTGAATCATCTGTGCTGCTCTCCACTGGACCTGTGTCAGGAGCTCCGAGTCCCTCTGGTACTGAGGAGCCCAGAGCTGGACACAGCTCTCCAGCTGTGGCCTCACCAGGGCTGAGCAGAGGGGCAGGATCACCTCCCCTGACCTGCTGGCAGTGCTCTTTCCGATGCACTCAGGACACCACTGGCTTTCCTGGCCACAAGGAAGGGCACACTGCTGGCTCTTGGACAACTTGTTGTCCACCAGGTCCCCCAGGTCCTTCGCCATAGAGCTGCTGCCCAGCAGGTCAGCCCTGATGGAAAGCAACATGCATATGGTGTGAAAGGAGATCAAAGCAGCAGATCTCAACCTATTTTTTCAGGAAATAATGCTGAAAGGCATTTTATAACCTAAGCATTAATGTTTACTGACTGTTGTGTGGAATAAAGAGAGTTTGTGTAAAGGGTGGGTTCTGTAGCATCCACCACTGTTCCCAAACTAAATGACCAACCTATAACCCAATTTTACAGAAATCCTGGACCATGTAAGCCTAATACAATTTTTAGCAGACATGTATACAATTAAAAGTCCTTCATCATAGAAAACAAAGAAACAAAAGAAAGAGAAGGAAATCACAATGCACTTCAATGGCACAGAGAACAATGAGATGCCACTGTGACTTGTTTCCCCAAACAGGCCATGGCTACATACAACCTACACAGCAAGAATATGGACCAGGCTGCAATACTCTGTGGTTGCTTTTCTGAGAGCACCAGCATCAATGACAGATAAGATAAAGCACAATTTCCATTAACATGGATAGTGCTTTTTCTGCGTATGCCATACTATCTATGGGCCAAACCAAAGAAAATAAGAAAAAATTTCTTATTCAAAAAGTCTGTATTTTCAGACATTGGGAAGTGCTTAAATCAAAGTAAACTGGCAAGGAAAACTCAGTTACATATATCATTCTCTAAAAGTTTGTTTCTTCAAGTCAGAGCGATGCTATTATACAATCAAGCTTGTAAATTTTTCCACATTAAAACCCCCTTGTTTTTGCAAAGGCTTATACTTTCATTCTGTTTATTATTCCTGCATTTCCATCTTTTGGTTGGCTGTTTCAGTGAAAGACATAATTCAGCATATTCTGTTTTGGAAACAAGCATTTTTCAAATCTCAACCAGGAATTCAATATTCTTCTGCTGATCTAACAGATTCTCCACTAAGCTTTCAGAAGCTAAGTTGCCTCCCAAGGGCTTATGAAGATCTTTTGCAATGTTAACATAATAAGACAAGCTGTTTTCTGGACATTTTACTTGTAAATTCCTCAACATTTAAAAAAACCAACACAACAGCCAACGTCTTTTTTTTTTGAGAAGATATAATAGCACTACTGCCTTTTTACTGCCATTAACATGTTTTTCATAGAAGATATAGAAAACTCTCCTCTTGATGGCTTCTCCTGAAAAGCACAAGTCAAGCATGACTTGTAATATATGCATGATGAAAAAAAAAAAAACAAAATGGTTTTGGATTTGCCAACTAGCAGAAAGGACAAGCACAACTTATTAATATCTGACTGGAAGCAAGGGTCAGATTAGAAACAAAGCAGTACCTATTAGAGGCTACAGTGAGTAACTTAAAACCAGAGAGAGTAGAGTGAGATTTTAAACCAAGAAAGAACACTAAACAAAATTCCACTTCAACAGTGATTAAATGCCAAAACTTTTACCTTTTAAGGAAAAGAGACAGGAAGAGCACAATGTTGTTAAAAATGCTGTAATGGATGTTTAAGGACCAAGCATGTGCTGATTTTCAGCTGATTTAAGACACTTGTAACATCATCTGTCAGAAAGCAGATTCATGACATGAACTCACACCCCAAGACAGAAAGAGGGATCAACAGTGATTCACCTGCACAACCCACCCAAAGGCATCACTCACCCACACAGTAAAGGAGAGCAGCCTATTCTGTCAGCCTGAAAAAAGTAATTTACAATAGCTCATAAACAAGATGAAGATATAAAGCAAAGTTTTGCTGGTTTCTTCTGATAGATCACTCTATAAAAGATAGTAAATAAAATGTTATTTTTATTTACATTACCTACACACTTCTTATATTTTTCAGAATACTTTTCCTATCTCATTGTTTAAGTTCCAGCAACAATGTAACTCCCATGTTTTATTCTGCTTCCTCCAAGTTTGCTCATGTGAACACTGCATGCACTGCCAATATTTGCAGGAAGAATTTTACATCCTCCCCTTCAAATGCTGTCTGCAGATTTTTATTATAGATCTTCAGAAAAGTATTATATACAATTATACAATGTAACCTGAGATTGCACAGAGAGATATTAAAATGTATGAGCCAGAATACTGTATTACCCCAGTTTTATATTAGAAAGAACCAGCTCACATCAGCAAATGCCAAGAGAACTTCCAAGCACAATGGGAAACCTCAAGAAAGGAATTAGAATAATTCCTTAACTCAGTGCTGTTACTGTTTAATAGCTCAAACTGCAGTACTGAGCAAACCACGCTGAAGACAGAATCAACTCACTGGGTTTTTTCACAAGGCTGATGGGGAATCGAGGTTTACAGCAGATTTGGGAATGGGAAGAGCCTTTGGGCTGTATGTCTGAAGGCTGATGTCACCAGAAGGAGCGGGCACCTTCCACCAGAGGCGGTACCTGCCACAGCCTGTGCCCCCCGCCAAAGGGCTGCACTGCAGCAGGGAAGGCCAGGCTTCATCCACACAGGACACGCTCACAGCACAGCTGAGTCAAGTTATTTATTCTTCTGACATACTTGCATGCTTCCTGAGTTCACCACTCAGGAGAGAAGCTACAAATAACATGGGGGGAGAAGACTGGTTTGAGAGTCAGTGCACTTGAAAGCGTGGATGAGGAAATCAAAAGACGGCTGCGAGCCGTTCATTGGCCATATGGCAGCAGCATAAGCAACAATTTATTTTAGGAGAAGCAGTGAAGGGCTAGGCTCGTGACCATTCTGAATTAACTCTGGCTTTTAACAACACTGTATGCAGGGGATTTGCCTGGATTATGTGGCTACTCAGTATGGAGCCACTGTAGAGGTGATGGTAAAAATGCTCAGCACTTTAAAGGAGAGAGGAAAACAGCTAAATCTGATTTTAAAAGTTGGCAATGGTAAAGCCAAAGAGAATCAGAAACGGGAAAAGGAGGAAAGAAAAATTATGGCTGATATTTTTGGCATTAGAATGTCTCAGAGAAACAAAATTTATGCTAATATTAAGTATCCGTCAGTGTATTTGCTATCAAACTAAATAGTTCCCGTGGAGTCTAAAGGCATGCCAAAAAACAGCTGGGTGCATGTACTGTGTATTCACTGAGTTTATATATGCCGGTGAGATTGAAGCCTTTGGCATATTCTAGAGCCCAGAGGAGTATTTTTATATTTGCACTTTCTGATTTTGTTTGCAACTACCAGCTGCATTTAGAAAACTGCAAGGCAGCCTGCTCTCCCCATGAACTTCATCATAAAAAGATGCAGCTCTCATCAAGAAAAGATCACGTTGCTTGATGCGACTGGAAAGATGCAATTTGTTAGAATCACAGAACAGTTTGGGTTGAAATATCATCTAGTTCCAACACCATTGCCATAAGCAAGGACACCTAACACTAGACCAGGTTGCTCAGATCCCCATCCAGCCTGGCCTGGAATGATTCCAGGGATGGGGCATCCACCACTGGTGGCACGTGGTGTTCCACCCTTACAAAAAAATTTCTTTCTTATATCTAGTCTGAATTTACCTTCTTTTAGTTTAAAAACAGCTCTTGTCCTACTGCAACAGGGTCTACCAAAATGTTTGTCCCCATCTTTTGCATAAGCTCTCTTTAACTACAGAAAGACCACAATAGAAGCACTTTGCCAGAGGATCCTACTAATTGTTCAAAATCACATGTTTCACAGTTTATTATTCTATTAATAGAATATCTCTGTTGGTGACCATGAAGGAACTGATATGGCTGCACATGCACTTCAAATATCACAGTAGCAGCATTGCCCAGCCTTGCTGAAGCCAATAAATGAATATCTGCAAGCCTGATTTCTTCATACTGCCCTGCTCTCTGTATCATTTAAACTTCTTAGGAGCAGTGACAATATGCATACAGCAGTGAGCACAGCAGTCTTAGCTCGTGTCAAAGGGTTTCTGCAGTATGGGGACAAAAAGATGTTACAAAATGACATTGAAATAAAATCAGCTAAAATGGCTGATCCTCTGTGCACAGCCATGACAGTATTATCATTATTTGATTAGTCATAATTTGCCTCGAACAGCTGGCTTCATCAAGTGAGCAGAAAGACTTTGAAATAGGATACATGTGCTAAGGAGACCAGCATGAATAAACATTAAGGAGTTAGTAAAGGCAGTACTAAAACCAATTGATTTAAACTGAGCCAATGTTTATCAAACTTCAGGAGTCAGCTTTTCTACAACAAAAATACTTTTTATAAGATCCTGAAAATTCAAGCTTTAAAGAGAAAGAGATTATACCAGTAGCATTCTACTTATCCTACAGAAAAAATCCCACAAATGGGTAAACAGTTCATCCTGCCTCAAATCTGGCCAACCTTGGTTCCTAAAACAAACACACATCAAACATTTACTAATAGCTGCAAATACATAAAATGAGTAAATTCCATTGGAAATACTGATAGCTAAAACTTAGAAATTATTAATCTATAGTAATTAAAGTAGAAAGAAAATCATCCAGGTGCACATACATCATTAATAATCAAGCCAACAATGGGTCCAAGTCTTTAAAACACACATTAATAGAGGGCTACTTTATCAAATGTAGCATCACTATCACCTACTGTACCAGTGGCAGGAATTCTGATGAAGACACGACTAAAATGTAAGACAGATGGACCTGCAGGTGTCTGAAAGACATATTTAAGTTATAATGGGCTATGTTAGAATATTTTAGCAGAGCATGCTTCCACTACTAGAGAAGATTTCTGTAACCAATCCTAATAGTCTGTGGAGTGACTGCAGTCAGTGATAAACTGATGCCTTTAACAAGACTTGATTGCTCTCTATAATTGGAAGTTTCAGTCCTGAAGTACAAAGCTTAAATAAATAAAAAATGCAAGAAGATTTGAATGAAAGTCAATTATTAGGAAGAAAAACTAAAAAAAAACCCAAAAAACCCTAAAAGCTGTCAGTCATTCTTTGCAGCAAGATCACCAAAACAGTAATCATCAGAGAAGAAAGAGAAACTGACTGTGACCCTCATGAGGCATGTACATATAGCAGGAATGTAAATTGACATTTGCCTTAGAGAAGTTTTTTACTGAAGGAAACACCTGTATTGGACTGCTTTGGTACTTCAAGACTACAAGGTGACTAAATAGAGAAAATGGCATCTCAAAGACATAAGTGGTCAAGGCAGATGCAAGAAACCTATCTAAACAATGGGTAAATTTGAAAGACAGTAATCAAACAGCTACTCCAGAACTGCTGAGCAAGGGACATGTAACAGCTCATACATGCACAAAACAGCCTACTTGGCATGGTAAGAATGTCCCTTTGGCTCTTGCCTGCTTACCAATTAGCACATCCTTTCTAAGTGTGACAGTGTTCTACACATGGACATCATTCAACTCCAGACAGAGGTTCCAAATGCTTTGATGATCTCCTGATGTGATTCTGCTCAATCAGATCTGAGAGTACATAATATATCTAGGGTCTGTCCAAGAAATGAGATGCTAGAATTATCCTCACCTGGCCAAGTCCAGTAGGATGGGCTAACTGACATGCTGTATTGGCTTGTCAAAGACCATCAGAAGGAATCTCATCAGAGGACAAGTCAGCTTCTCTGACCATAGGTTGGAACTGGTCATAAGCAAACAAACATAAATCACCTATGAAGCATCAGGAACTGGTACCATTACAAGTGTCAATACAATGAGGTCATTTTAGGATACATCTTGCATAGACAATGACTCTGGAAACATCTGTTCTGCACCTTTCCTACGGCTCTGAAAAAGGCTTTGGTGGAATGTAAAAGAAGCTCTGCAGATTTATTATGTGTAAAAAAAGAAAATGTCCCAAGTGGTGAAAAAAGCAGTTACTGACTTGGAAGGCACCACTTTCACTTTTCACAAAGTCTTTAGGTTGGAATAGATGTCTTGAAATCAGTCAATCCAATCTGTCTGCTAAAGAACAATCACCAAGAGCAGGATGGAGGTGTACAGGTTGTAGGAGGCAGGCTGAGAGAGTAGATTGCCCAGAACTGTGTCTAGTTGGGGCTTTGACTGTCTTCACAGATGTAGACTCTACAACCTCCATGAACAGCATGTTCCAATGCTTGAGCACCCTCACAGTTTGCATGTTCAGGAACTCTTTCCCTCTTTGGTAAATCCTAAAATTATCAAAGACTCACAATTTACCAGGTGCAGAAAACATTACACACATTAATTAATACGAACTACAATTACATACACTTAGTTCTACCTTGTACTTTAAGCTGTCTTCCACAACAGAGGATAAAATTTCAAGTCTATTGGTTTGAGAGACCAATAATAATGAGCTCTTTGTAACTTTTGCTCATCCACAGACCATGCATATTAGATATAGGCATTAGCCTAAATAGCTTGAAGCTGCTGAGGCATTTTGCCCACAAAAGGTGAAGGTCTGAGCTGCCAAACCCCAGAATACTACACATCCGCTTCTTATGTACCCTGGCAGTCAAACAGGGAGTCAAACTTGCCAGGGCACTTTGCTCATTATACATAGAATTCTTGACTGAATTTTAGGAACAACTCAACGTGGCTTTAGAGTTATTTTAACCTGTGGCCAATCCCCACATGCATGTCCAAACTGCCTAGCCACAGAAATAACAAGCATAGCAATGTCAGGTTCAAAGTGTTTCCTCCTTACCTCTAAATCTAAGGTAAATGTTATTCATGCCACATTGTGCAAATATAACTGCAAGGATCCAACTCCAAAACCAGCAGCAGTAGGAAAGGAAGAACTTGTAATGAGTGGTATTACTGCTACCTCAGACCAAATAAAAGAGACTGAAATGCTCTGCAGATTTGGTTGATAACTCTGCAGCAACTAGCCTCACAAAAGACACCAGAATAATTTGTCAAGAATAAGCTTCATCATAGTGTGCTGTGATTTTGTTTCTAAAACAAATGAAAACAATGGAAGACATTTCTAAACCCTACACAGTAATGTGTGGCAGGAGAATTTAAAATTGCTGAAATAGACTGGAAGGAGGTACCAGCCAACATTCTCCACAAATCAGACACTCTAGGAAGTGACATGCAGTAGGTTTTACCAAACATTTAAACCTGTCTTACAGATCTAATTCAGGCATTATGAGAACAAAAACTGCCTCTATCCTCCAAGATTCCTGCAGACATTTCTGTTTAATAATAACCATTGGCTCAGATGTTTATTTTTGACAGGACACAAGAACGGAGCTTGAATGCATCATATCATTAAATGGTATCGTAAAATTAAACAAGTTAGAAGAAGAAATAATAGTTTGGCTAGGACAGCAAGAAAAAAAAGCAGCTGCCAGGAGAACAAATTCACTACCAAACTACCTAACAGCACTCTGAACTTTTACTTATAGATGTGAACTGACTACTTGGCAAGCTTTCAAAAAATAACCTACCTCCCTTAAGCTACAGCAACAAACAAGTTTAAGTACAACCAGTTCTTGAGAAAAACCCTTTAATAATCTGCACTGTTCTCACTGCTAGGTGAGAACTACACTAACAGTCCTTGGGTGGTAAAGTAAAATAAATGGTGCCAATTGCATGTGAAATACTCAAGATTTCCATCATCATTTTTTCAAGTTCTCCCTCAAGAGATTAGTGGAAATTACCTTGCGGCAAGAATTAGTTCCTAAAAAATCCTATATACCACCTTGCTTTCTGAAATCTTCCTTTAAGAGATACATCTAAAAGACATTTAAAAACCCCAAAAACGTAGTGACTCATTGAAGGTTAAACCATGACACCAAACACAGGGAAGTGTGTCATTTATATAAACTTTATACAATCTTTATTTCTTATTTTCTACCATCTGGACATAAAGCTTTTACGCCACCCATTGGTACCAAAAAAGCTCCAGCCTTGCCAGGGCCATGTAATTTATCACAACCAGATGGTGTGCTGTCAATAAAGGAGGGGCTGCTATCATTCCAGGGCAGAATAATTACCTTTCCTTTGAACCAAGGACAATGTTTTCAATAAAAACCCAAAGCTGTTTAATGCAACTTCCAGTCTGTCAAGACTCCCACTGTGCAGCTCCAGGATTCATTAGACTCACAGAAGTGAAGGAGACCATTTGTTAAAAACACAGCAAAAGTGTCTCAGAGGACATTGATGACACACAATTTAAAAATCTCCCAAACAGTAAAGACATTTTGAATCTTCTTTAAAACTTTTTGCATACTCTTTTCATGACAAATTTTACAGCAAAAGTAGCTGTATTGCATTAAAATGCCACCTCTGTCCAAGGGCTTTTAGGTAAACTGTGGAAGACATTCATTGCTCTGCTATGCACCTCTTCTGCTTTGCATTTTTGCATCACAAAAGTTGGAGTAGCAACATTTATTCTGGGAGGAAAGGTTGTAAAGCACAGAGAATTAAAATTAACTAGCAAGCAATGGTAAAGAATGGCTGTGTCGCACATACCAAAACACTACTAGGTTGACACTCCTCTGACATCTGGAAACACATGGCAATCATAGTGGAGTAATTCAGAGGACTGGACCTTGCAGGATAATTAAACAAGTTACAACGCAACCAAACAGTACCTTCACTTTGAGCAATGCAAGAAACTGGATGAATTTCACTGCACACTAAATCTCCCCTGAGTTTCAATCCTCGCCAAATAAAAAGCAGTAATTATTTGAACACTCAAAGCATTTTCTGAGCCTACTTCTACGCCAAAAATTGACTTTGAACTTGTCCTTCTTTCAACAGTACATATTTAATGAAGTGGTTAAGAAACACATCCTTTTTTCATAACACCAGAACATTTTGTTCACCTCGAAAAAGTAGAATAACTGTCTAGCTTGGGAAATTAAACATGAGCTGGAAGCCCAAGTGTGACCATTTCCAGGAATTACATCTAACAGAATAGAACAGAAATATTCCTGCAGTTTCAGTTCCACAGCAGTAACAAATGTATTAAAAGATGTCTTAGTTCAGTTTACTTTTGATTGACCCTCTCTCTAGCTAAGACCAAATCAGTATATTCTTCTCTTCATGTAACAGTTGCCTAAAGGATGCTATTACAAATTCTAATATATTTTACATATGATTTACTGCCTTAGAAGCAAAATACATTGAAGCAAAACATGATAGGAAACAAAAAAACCCATAACTACCTCAAAAACTGAACAACATTTAAGACATTACAAAAATTTCAGCTGACAAATTTCTGCTCATCACCTCCAGAAGCTGCATCAGCTGTAGCTAATCACCTACTATCCAGAAGACCACAAGTCATTAAAAAGGGTAGAAGATAAAGCACGATTCTCCGGTTCTCTGAAGAAGCACAGTTACATGCAGTAACAAAAGGCCTCACAGAGAAAGAATAAGTGGGTCCTGTCCCACCAGAACTTTAAGTATCACTGGAAAATCTCTTTGTTATTCACTCTAAATAAACACATACAGTGGGGGCATAACACAGTGGAGACAGCAAGTGATAAACTTCCACAGACATGCAGATACAGATCTATTTTTACTAAGCATTTCTTGCACCTATGCAGTAGCCTTAAAGGAGATTTTGCAGGCTTTTCCAAAGCTCAGACACGGGTGTGCAGCAACTCACAGTCAGTGTGCAAAGACACACACAAGAAAAAGCTCACTGCTCTTTCCAAGTTGGAGGCTTTTGTTTGTTTTCCAACACACAACAATTAGTCTCACCTTGATAACAAAACTTTTTTCCTGTTGTTTTGCACAATACTGTTATCTCAACTCTGCCTTATGACACAGAGTATAGTACAAAATCATCTTTTTTGAGATTCCCTGACAGCTATAAAGCATTAACGCTGCCACTACTACTAAAGCAATGTTAATGAAAAAGTAGAGCAAGCAGAAAGCAGTCAATCCCAAATCAAGATAAAGGCAACCGAGGGCAGTCATCTTTACATGAAGAAAATAAATTCAGAACCACCAATAGCACAGCAGTTGGAAAAACAGAGCCAAAGAACATTGGCTACACCACAGCACAGAGGATCAGCTGCTAATTATGTCAGTACTTACACCAAGGCAGAACCAGACCGCAGCATGTTCAGAATCTTCCTCTTTATCAATCTCCTGCTCCAGTAAGTGACCGAAGAAGTGATATCACCTTCTAATTAGTACCATATTAAAATCATGTAAAACAACTCTAAGGACAAACATGTCTGAACATTTTACATGTAGGTTGCATTACGACTCTTCCTTCTAGTTTGCAATTTAGATTTCCTAATTAATCCAGATGTTCTAGAGCCAGGAACTGAATTAACCTATTTTATTAGCTGAAACACCTTAGTCCCTTTTGACACACAAAATGAACTGATGAACTGGCATCTGCACTGAGATACAATTAAATGAAACGGGAGGAAACACACCCTAGAAAACCCCACAACTAACAAAAAGCACAGGGCACCAATGACCAATTTTGCTGAACTTTGTGTGAGCTGTAATGAAGTGAATTTCAGTGCAGTTCTGGGCAATACAGATTTTTAAAGGCTCCACTGGCATGCAACATCATAGCTTGCATACTGACTAGCATTTTTTAAAATACCAGATATTTTTAGCATTCTGATAAAAATACAGCCAATAGAATACACCAACTATTTCAACAGATGAACTTTCAAATCCCTCTGTTTAAAATATTGCTCCACAACAGGAACAACACACAACTCTTTGGTACATCTAAAAGACAGGATAATTTGTAATTTAATATGGAAACATTTCAGCTGTCTTAATACCAGCATAATTCCTACACAAGTCTGGCATTTGAGACATGCTACATATTTGTCACTGAAGTGTGTGAGGTTTTGTGCTGTTATGTGAGGTTGAGCAGTTGATGCCTTGGCCATAATAGTACCTTCTCCCACACATTCAGGTTGCTGAAATCAGCTCTCTGAACCTGGAGCTTTTTCATCTGACCATTTATTTGTTCTCTAAGGCACATCCAGCCCTCAGGAATTCACAGCTAAGGGATACCAAGAGCCTCATCTGGCTGTAATTCAACAAAATGCATGTGTTTACATTTGTCAACCTTTAAAAGAGATCTTAATAACCACTGAGCTTGTAGCAGCAACCTTCACAAGATTTAACACGTGAGCTACAGTGCTTTTTAACCTCATTTTAAAAACTGCCCTTTCCCTCTGTATAGATAAGAAAATAACACCCAACAGGGATATGGAGTCATTACCATCTCAGCCTCCCTGTGTGATAATCAGAGGAAATGATCTGCTGACCTCAAGCAGTCTTTGAAGTCTGCACAAACATTACCTAAAGAAGAGGGAAGGCCTACTGAGCAGGACACAGATCCCCCTAGGCCTGCCTCTCCAAAAGCTCTGCTGGACTAGTGGCTCCTTCTAAACCTAAAAAAAAAACCTGGGCTGCCAGAAAACTTGTGGTTATAGAGCATGTTCAAAGTTTGCTGTGAAACAGACTTTGTATATCAGTGTTTTATTTAAGCTTAACATGCAAAAACTGTCATGCAGCAAACATTGACTTCTTCAGGTCTGAATTACTAATAAGTTAGCATCAGGGAAAACAGAAAACAAACCAACCACAAAAAATCCAATCCCCTCCAAAACCAGGCCCCAAATACAACCACAATGCTGATATACATTTATGAAGGCTTTTATCTTATGCAAGACAGCATGCAAAGTAAAATGGAATTGCTGTCATTGTTTAGCTTCAGCAGTCCCTTGATTTCAAAAATACAGAAATTATAAAATAGTAGATCCACATTGTATAATTTATCTACTGGAGTTATCCATGTAAGAGACAACCACATCCTCAAACGTAATGCCAAATTGTAATTAATCGTAATAACTCAGTTTCAAGAGATAGGAAGTCATAATACCATCTCTTGACATTTCTCTTCAGTCAAAACTCACTTTGAATTACAGAAACCTGCTTTTTTTTAACACTTAGGGAAGTTTAAAAAGCCTGCTGTTGCTGGTACCATTGGATTCCTTCATGACTACTAGAATCACGTGTATCTGGTGATTTGCGTTTCAATTTTTCCCCTCAGTACTAACACAATGGTATACCAGACACTGCAGAAACAGCAACTGTCTCTACTCTAAAGTTACACCATACAGAACAAAAGATCCCATGCTCTCCTTTTGTGTTTAGTGTGACTCTTCATAGGAAATCCACCTAGACAGAAGTAGGATTTGACATCTTTGATGAAGAGCGGATCTTGTCCAAGGCAACAACAACAAACAAAACCAAACCAAAACACTGCCTCCTGTCAAAAGGCTGTCAGAAACACACAAGCCCTTTCCACTTAAAGGAGAATTCAAGATAATGCCTGGTTGATTAAGTTGATAAAATTATCCATGACCTCTATTTTACCATTAAAAAAATAGAACAATAAAGCAATAGCATGTGACTGTGTATCTAAATATTAAGACTGGCTGAACTCAAAATTATTTAATATGCAGGGAATTGCATAGGAACAACAGTTACATTTCATGGTCACGTTGCACTCATCTCCTCTGACATGTTTCAAGCTCTGTTGAAGTAAGAGACTAGGCTCGTGAGATCCAGAAGGGTTCCCCGACTCCAACTTCACATGTACCACTGTATTTTTTCACATAGAACTTTTCTAGAGGCTGAATTTCTACCGAAAGCAGTTTAAGTTCTCTTTAGAGTTATCACAGCTAAATAGGTTAGCCATACAAACAAAATCTACTGTGATACAAAGTGAGAACAAAAGCACCAATTACCAAAAGCACCAACTTCACTCTGACACTAGCTGAAGGATCAGCTGGAGAATAGCAGTACTGCCTTCAAGAATTCCCCCCCTGCCCCTCCTAGGCAATCCAGAAAGCAATTTCTGAAATGTAACTCACAATAGCTGTTCCTGTTTGTTTATACCTTGTTCACTGTATCTGGTTGCACTGTTGTCACATGACTAAAATGCCCTGCAGCCTAACAATTATGATTTACAGTCATTGAACTTATAAAGCATTGGTTCAGATCAACAGGTAATTTTAAAGAATGTCATTAGGGCTATCCCTCCAGAACAAAGACATTAAGTTTGTGTTGCCTTATCTAACGCATTATCTAACTGCATATTAATCACTGGGAGGATTTGTGGGATTGTATTAACACTACTTACACATTAGCTCATACAGATTTTGTAATATTGCAACTGTAGTCATCATAACAGCATTCATAATCATTACAAAGACAGCTGTACATATCCTGTTTGACAGCTATTCTTGTGTCTTGCTGAGAAGAAAGAAATGTGAGCTTGTCAAGCCATTCTTCTGAACTAGTTATAGCACCCTCACTATAAAGTCAGAACCATGAAAAAAAGTATTTTGTTTCAATGAAACTTACCTTGCCAAGTTAATTGAATTGTTGAAAAAAGCAAGCATTTAAAACAAATGTTTTATTTTTATTATGATACTATGGGCACTGAAATTCAAAAATCACATCTTGGCTCTTCAAAATCTCAAGAGAAAGCATCAGTGAAGAAGAGACAGAACAAAAAAAAGACTCGAACCTTTGTATACAGAAAGGTTGGCAGGCCTTTATGGCAGATTGAAGCCACAGAGAGCAAAAACATCAGGAACACATACAAACACCACATTTCTTTAGAGGCTAAGGAATGTGCAAGCTTTGACAAAGCATATTATATTAAGGATGTTTATAATCTACTTCCATGGAGACAGTTCAGTAGCTTTACAACATAGCAACAAAGAGTGTGAACTATATTTTCCATCTGTTTTGTGCAGACTGTTTTTTTACAATGGAAGTCACTATCAAAGCTAACTGTTCCTAGGAATTTTAAACAGCAACACAAAGGGGTAAAGAAATCTTTCCCTATGCAGCAGAAGAGAAGATACAGGATATGAAAGGCTATTAAATATATATACAAAAATATGTGATGAAGATCTCTTGTTTCAAGCTGGAAGTGATACACATAATGTAGCAATCACCTTGTTTCAGCTAATATTACTGTATTTATTAATTGTAAAATACCCTACAGATATAAAAAACCTTAGAGAACCAGACAGATTATCACCTCCAGCTGTACATGTGCAATAAGAACAACAAAGCAGCCCCTTTCCACATTTTAAGAGAACTATAACTAAAAATTGAAAGATACTGTCAGTAGAAAACATGAAATCAGCTTTAGGTCAAGCATGAGGAGAACAAAAAGGACAACACTGTAAGTACTTCTTCCAGAGGAAAACAAAAATACTAGCATTAGATGTACTCCTTCCATCTCCAAAGTTCAATTACAGCGATAGCACAAAATTTCTTCTGAATTGATCCATGTTAAAACAGATAAATTAAAAAAGCATCTATTATACTCATATATTATTAGCACAAGTTCTGCCATTCTGCCACTGTTAGGCTCGAATTCACCCTATGTCATATAGCACAGCTGTTCTCTCCATGCACAGACCACAGGAAATAGTGTAGAAAACTGTATTTCTTTTCCCAGAACACAAAAAAGCTGCAGTGCACACCAGCTTTTCCAAGAAAAAGCACGATGCTTAAGTTCAATAGGTGTGATCTGTACAGACAACACTTTAAAAGAAAAGGCACTTGAAACACTCTATGGTACATTACTACTATTATGTTAGAAAAACAAATGTATGCTGTATGGAATATACAGCCCATGTGGCCACATGTTAAACTACCCTCAAATCTAAAGGGATGTCATTGAACATTTATACCCTGCAATAGAAAAAATCCTCTGGTGAAAAATATTCCCAAAGTCCCTCATGTGAACCTTCAGTCTCACTGAACATATCAAACCCAAAACTTAAGGTATTTTATGAAGACCACCACATGGATCCAAGACCATGCTTGAGCAGCAGCAGTGTCTCCCACCACTCCAATAAATGCCATTGCAACAGAACTATCAAAACCCCCTACACATCTACTTCCTGGAACCCAGTGTAATTCCCCTTGGTTACCAGGTATCTACAGAGCTTGCATGAAGACACTGTTATGCAAATCCTTCACTTCATGATGAATTGTCAAAAGAACTAATCCCTACACAAGATAAACACTTGCAGTGGATTTATTTTAATCTACATAACACTTTCCAAAGGCTTCCCTTGGTACTAAAATTGCCAAGTTAATTAAGTACCAAAATCTATGGACTCAAGCAGGACATTAGGGTGCCATATTCAGAATCAACAGGCTACAAGCTACTAATGCCTTCTTCCTAATGGAGAAAATCCCACAAAAAAAAAAAGAACAAAGAAACCCCAACCAACCAAGAAAAAACAACCAACCAATAAAAACCCCACACCAACAAAAAATGCACCCCAAAACCAAACAAAAAACCCCAACAAAAAAGCAAACAAAAAATCCACAAAAACCACAAAACCAAAACAAACAAAAAAACCCCAAAATAAAACCC
This sequence comes from Emberiza elegans, assembly GCA_024865655.1. NCBI lineage: Eukaryota > Metazoa > Chordata > Aves > Passeriformes > Fringillidae > Emberiza > Emberiza elegans. The sequence goes on along the minus strand of JALJVW010000139.1, from coordinate 48,348,049 downwards.
CCAAAAGCGCCCAAAAAACCCAAAAAGACACCAACCAAAAACCCCAAAGTGGCTATGTAGTCTTCTTCTCCCCCAAACCGTTCTCACTTCTCTCAAAATGTAATGAAGAAAGAACAAACAAGTATGAAGTACTATAAAAATGAAAAGTATTAAAATCCTATAAAAATGACTGCATAAAACACAGGTTATAGCCAAAGCTATAGGAGTAGAAAAGATGAAGAGTCTGACAACCATACCCACTGTCATTGAATGACCTGTGTTCACAGAAAACACCTCCCAAAACCACACTTGGAAAAGAAGAATTAGCTCTGTTGTGTTCAGGAAAAAAAGCAAAACAATTTTCCCCTAAAATTCTCAAATACAAGAATAGCGTTCAGGGAAATGTAGTGCAGTGTAGTCTGTGCAGTTTTATGGTAAAGTTATTATTTATTAATAGTACTAACATTTAGTTTGTCAGTATATTTGTCCTGCCATTAGGCACATCTCTAAGGAGTTCACAATAGAATCCATAGACTGGACAAGATATCCAAGTACTCAGCTTTAGTGCAGTAATTCAGTAGCTCTTCTGACTGAGCTTTAATGAACTAGCTTCCCTATTGAACTCTTGCTAGCTGGACATAAAAATTAGCCTTTTTTTCCTGCATTGTTTTTTTGAATTTTACATTCAAAAAACCATTAGAAAAGCACAAAGTTTTATAATATCCACAGGTCTTAATCTATTGTTCTAAATCTCAAAACCAGCTCAGTGAAATAGAGGGATTTGTATGTCACATAAATCACAGGCAATAAGGTAGACTAAGAAACAGTGCAAATTAACTGCAGATGACTAGCCACAGTCTTCTCCCTCATTCCCTGCAGATGCCTTAGCCACATACTGAAGTGTTGCTCTTAAATTTAATATCAGATAGGAATGCTCAAAGTGCAAGAAACAGTATTCAGCAAAAGTCAGCTGACTGGTCACACTCCATGTCAGCACCTTAAAAGCTTCTAAAGGATTGCTGCTAAAGCAGCTGGACTAGCGCTCAAGTTCTAGCACAGCAAGGCTTGTCATCCACTGGAAAAGAAACACCAGCCGCCTATAAAGTGTCCACCTTTGGTTAGAAATAGCCAGCTTTGGTCAGAAATAATCAGCTTCATCTTGAAAGCAACAAATAGAGCTAGGGCATCCATTCTCTCACCTGGATAGTGAGGCATCCCTGAGGAGGTACCACCTGAGGGATGGGATGTGTTTGACTGCTGTACTCTTTGGCAAACTCCTTAGGGAGGGGCAGCCATAAACACTGAAGTACCATCTTCTGGCCAAACTGAACACAAGCCTGCTCTATAAAGAAATTCTGCCAATGAAAAAGCCTCCATGAGCTCAAGAAAATAACGAGATCCTACACAGAAGCATGCTTTGACCAGTAACTGATACTGTATGGTACATGAGAAGTATTTATCTCTGTTAGTCTGAAAATCCAGAAAAGCATTCTGGCAGACAGGCTACCTTCTACTATGTCTTTTCGTAGAAGAATCCTTTAAGGGCTAAAGAAAGTGAATTGAATAGTCCTCAATATGTGCTTTCATCAGTGATATTAAATGGGACCTTATAGAATGGAGAGCATTAATTTCTGAATTAATGTGCTCCATTCCATAAGGTCCCATTTAATACCACTTCCTGTCCTTCAACAGGATCTCCCAATATAATATTCCTACAGAATTCACCTAACACAAGGGACAATGGGAGAGACAGGATGCTGCAAGTGTGTATGTGCTCTTTACTAATGAGTCCTAAAACTGAGAACTTTCACCAAATGAATTGGTTTGGTTTATTTTTTTTCCAAAAGGAAGCTTTTGTATGAAATCATTGAGAAGGCAGCATCTGAATCTTTCACAGAACACATCTTCACACATCTTTCTGTGAAGACTTTGATCCATTCAATAAGAGGTCCTTCACAACATTTCAAGTTTCTCCTTTGACATCAAAGATGCTTCCAGCCAAGTTCAGCTTATGATAAAAACTACAGCCTGCAAATTTCCCACCCAGTCAGTTGCCCACATCTGTCTGTGTATCTGTTATACAGCCATACTTCTCCTAAAGTGTGCTCTCAGATTTACCCTAAAACTCTGCAATAATTTCAATAGCAAGGGTATTGAGCTTTCCCATGTCAGTAAGTTGTATTTGGCAAGAAGCTTCTGGTATCCTGCCACCTGGAACTGCAGTGAGGTGGAAGAGCAGGCTTTGTGCCTGAAAAGGCCCAAACCCTGGGGACCTTGTCTCTCCTTTGACATTTACAGACTTGTTTTTCCTGAACAGATCTGTTTTCCAAGGATCCTGGAAAGATCAAAGCTGTATAAAGTCCACAATTGCTAAAAAACCCTCTATGCTGCCATGTCCTGAACAAAAAGATACTTATCAGGAATAAAGCTATACTGAACATTGTGCTTCCAGCTCCTGGTACAGTTATTCTATAGGAGTGACCCAGCTGTTTGTACAGAGTACTTAGTTCTAGAGATGGTAGTTGCAGGACAAATGAGTTCTCCACCACTCGTTTACAGCCTGAGTTTGCCAGCACACTTATATGATACAACATTAAGCTGACCAGCTGGAAGGCATGCTTGAAAGTCTTAAAAAGCTTCAGAAGTATTGTACTGGCGCCTTTTTTCTTCCTTTTTTTTTGCAATCCAAATGTCCATGGACAAACAGTTAAGAAATCTGTGGAGCTGCTAGCCAACATGAATTTGAGAAGCATGCATACTCTGTACCACATTTTCCCCCATGTAGGCAGTATTGTAACCACAACTTTTCCACTATGCAACAATTAGGCAATAACCTGAGCATTAACAGAAGCTTAGCTTCTTGTGGCAGAAAGAAGCCCTACAGGTTGGTTTATCCTGTCCTTGACAAGTCAATTTGTCTTGAACTAAACCCTAATACTGAAATCAAGAATCCGGTCACTCTTATTTAAAGTAATCTCAAATCTCTCCTCTGGTAAAATGCTCTTAAAAGACATTAATTGGCATGCACGTTTTTCAGACAGCTTCTTCCTTTAAAAATTAAATCCGTACTATCTAAGAAAGTTTATTAATTCTGAAACATTAACAAACATCTGCAGTCTAGCAGGACAAAAGTACACACTGTAGATTGACAAGATTGTCTGTGTTTGGTAATTTGTGGTAGGTCAACTGCATTGATGTGAAATAGCAGGAGCTGACCTTGTGCCAAACATATTTTCCATCAGAACCCACTAAAGTAGACATGGACAGTAGGCCAGCTGGCCTGCAAGTCCCACATAGCCTAACACAGCCCACAGAAAGTCTTCAGTACTGACTACTGCCTGTTTCCAAAGAAGATAGAAACAATTATACTATATACTCTTCCTAGAAGTCTCTGCACTGCAGACACTATTGCAGTACTAGTATTATTTTTTCTATGTAGAAAATTGGTGCAGCTGCCAGGACTGATGATAGGAGGCAGTGCTTCTGTGGGTCATGCAGGTATTTTCTAAAAACTCTTCTCCAGTAAATCATGTACCACATCAGGAACCATGAACTCTGTTCCACACTAATCCAGAGAAAGAGTGCACATCATCTTGTGTGTGGCTTCTGCTGCTGAAATGCTTAACCTTAATGCTTAATAGAGAAACATTTTAGATGTGCTGTTGCAAACAATATATACAATATATACACTAATAACCTGCTAACAGTATTTTCTCCTTTTCCTTATGAACAGCACACCAGCATTCTGTAGAAACCTGGCATCTCATATGCTATTGAGAGTAAAAGGTGAGACACACATTTTAAATCAAATATAGCATAAAAAATTAAGCAAAATTAAATTACTTCAACAAAAACATTTCTAGTTGTATTTCTGCTACGACAGAACAGTGTTTGGTCTATGAAGACACAGGATGATAGCTCCTACCATAACAGAAATAGAAAGAACCAGAATGTTACAAGAACAAAGCAGGTGTACACTTATAAAGGTTTATAAGTTCTGTACAAACACTACAATGTAGAATAAAGCCCAAAGAACAGGCACTGAAGAATTCTCATATTTCAATGTACAACACAAAGGGTACAACTCTGCTAATGTCTGTAAAAACCTCTTCAAAGCATCAAAGGCTGAAAAGATTTCTCCTGTGCAGTCCAGGTTAAAGCAGTTTTTCTGGAAGCTTGCCATGCTCTGTGGGAGGGAGATAGGGGTGCAGCAACAAGCTGGATTTAAAAGATCCTCAGCTGGAAGTACAAATACAGAGAATGATGTTTAAAACTGTTAGACCCCTGGAGAGAAGCAGGAAACTCTTTTATGACCCCCAGAGTATTTGTTTTTCCAACAGTTTCCCAGCTCAGCTTGAGATTCTCAAGGGCAGCAACAAAAAAAAAAATCACTTTGCTCAAATTAGTTTTGACTGGTCCCCAGGTTCCCAAGGTGATAATTTAACACCTCATTAACAAGTGCATTATTGGAGGAAATTCAAATGAATAGATTTTAATGATAATTGAATGTTTTTAGCCTCAGCCTGCAGAAGGAATATTTCCCCCTCCGAGTACAACAGCAGTCACTGCTTCCATTTGTGGATTGACTGCTGGCAATGAATGGCAAAGTATTGACTTTATTTATAAATATACCATAAGCTACTTAAAATTCAATTCCAGGCACTGAAACATGGGCTATTCCTTCATTACTGCTTATGTTTGTACTTGCATATAATTCTGGTTTGTCTTTGGAAAGAAAAAGGTAAAGTTACAAGATGTCCAACTTCAAGAAACCTACTGATTAGGCAGACGATTGAACTACTGAGGTCCTATCTTCACTTGAGGGCCTGATTAACCACATGGAAGTTAAAGTACTAATTGCAGTCTTTTCTCCTCCAGAGTTTAAGCAGACCATCTAAGCTTAGTTTGGTTTGATTTTTTATTTTTTCCCAGCATGCTTCTCCCTGGGCATATGATCAGTATAGCAATGGTCCTGAATTCTGAACAGCTCAGTTATGCTCAATCCTCTGCCAAGACAGCTGTACATTCTTATTATTCTGGTTATAATTGGTTTAACTGCCTCCTCTGATTTAACTCACTCAATATTGTTGCACATAGCAATGGCAAGAGTAGAATTTTAGAAAATTTTTTTAAATGCTTTCACTGATGAGATGGAATAAATTACTGGCTCTTCAAAACTGAGGTGCTGAGACAAATACCAATCTGACTCAGTGCTGCTAACTGACTGACCAGCCCTCAAAGAGCAGTTATTTGTTTCCAGTAGTTTAGCAGCTGAGATAGCCAATGCAACTGCTACCTGCGCTGAACTATACTGGATAATAATCCTTCGTTTCCATACAGTGCTCAAGACAACATTCAGTCAAATTTTAGAGCCATCTTGGGCAAAGGTGATCCGTGACCTCTTCTATACTTCTATATGCTGTGTATGGCTCTGTGATTAGGTGTGGGATATCTGCCTCCTAAAATTCACAGGGAAGTCGGTCAAACTTGTTACAAATGTCAAGAGTTATAATTACTATTACTGAGTTAAGGTCTGTGGAAAGAAATAGCTCATCTCTTTTACAAGCCATTAGTACTGCCAGCTTTGGTTGAAACTTAAACCACACCTGGATTTAAGGCTCATCTTCAGTTTTCAATACATAGGAGAGCAAACTAAGTTTCACCTCTGAGGTGGTTAACCAATCCCTAGACTGGTTTCACTTTGCATGTTTTGATTTGCCTGTATCTCACTTGGGTTACTTATGATTTTCTTCCACTTGCCCCCAGCAGCGTTATCAGGGCAACAAATGGGCTGGGTCCTGAACAGCTACAAGGCTAACAGAGCTCCAGTTGTACAGGATGCATCACTGGCTCTTATGTAAATAACAGAAAGGAGCCAGCTGGATTCCCAGTCCTAGTGAAATTGTAGCAACAAAAAATCTAGCTTTCAACTCAAACCAAACTATTGATGCTGAAAAATTCACCAAGACAGGTCAAGTACTTAATATCACAAATCATAACAATCTCTCATTTACCATGACAAGAACCAAGCTGTCTCATTTTCCCTACAGTCAATTTAAATAACAGCAAGAATCAAGTGGCTTTATGCTACAGCTTTCCAAAACTCCATTCCATGAATAAATTTGTCATCTTTGTGTATGTATACTATGACCTTGAAAAGTCTGCTTATTGTGTCTTTTTATTGTCATCATTGTTTAAAAAGCTCCTTTATCTACAAAACTATCTGACATTCATTCATTTTGTAGCTGAACACAGCAATAGCAACACTCACCATAACTGCTGACAAGCATCTGCAACACTTTCTCAATAAAGTTTTCAACCATAGAGACTCTGAATTGGAAAACAATTCAAAAAGTTTGTTTTTGTAGAAAGAAGACTTCTCCATCTCTCCTCATGCTCACCTTGCTCTACCATATATATTAAAGCCAAATGTGATGATATACAAGAAATTAATGTACACTGTCACCTGAGTTCTCTGAAGAGAGTCTATATGCTCAAGGGGCCCAACACTCTTGAGGATGACTGTTCCTTTTAAGAAATTCTCAAAGGGATCACAGATCTAGTATGTCTTGTTTGAGACCCCATGATGGTCTTCTAGCCAATTACAGTACAAGACAAGTAACGCAAAGTAAAATAGGACAGAGTATTGTTCTGGTAGTGTAGAGGAGCTGCAGTACTGGAAGAACCCATAGAAGAACGCACCATTACCAAGAACCCATTATTGCTTTAGCTGTTAGCATAGGTTTTGCAATCTGGATGAGGGAACAAATAATATATTAATATATAATTATACTGCTGTAACTGCCTTCAGGGTGACTGAAGTATGCTAGTCACTTACATGCATACACCTTACAAAGAATTAACAGATTAATCTGAGTAGAAATCAAGACACAAGAAAACTACTGTGCCAACTAAGACAGCATATCTGCACATAAGCACATGTCTTACATTCTCTGTAGAAAAGTTTTTCATAGCATCTCTGTTTTGTCTGTGCTGCCTCTTACCAATATCCTATTTAGTCACTGGCAACTTGCTGGAAAAATCTGAAAGGAGACATTCGCTTTTTTAGTTATGTAACTTTTTAGTAATTACAACACCTTATATTGTAAGTTTGGAGTCTTCAGACGCTTTGTTAGATTTAGATATAAACTAGACAATTAATATATTTCTTGCAAAATTATTTACAAAACCCCTTTCATTTTCAAAAACTACTTGGTTCCTCAGCTACAGACTATCTCAATCTGACATGACAATTTCCACAAAGATTTGATGACATGGAGGACAGCAGGTTTTACAAATAGCATGTGGTAAACAGAAGCAGGCAGACAAAGAAGCCACAAAGGCTCTTTTCAAGAAAGCACTCTTGAAGCTATTAAAAGATTTAGCTGTGGTCCAAAGCAAAGTTGGGAGCTAGCCATCTACTGTTGGGATTCCAGCTCCAGCTCCTGTGCTGCTGTAAAACCATTGCCCTCTCTCAGTTTCCTTTACCAATTCATTCAGCTTGACTAACTTAAAAGCAATGAAATTTTTGTAGTACACAGTCAACTCAGAGGTGCTTGCCAGTGACCCCGTTTAACACTATTTCTCCACTTGCCTTTCACAGTTAACAGCTACTACCAGTACCCATCTACTCCTTATTTATTCATAGTCAAACCAGCTGCAGGCAGTGGTCCTCCAGAGCCCCACTTGTAATTCCACAGAATCCAAAAACAAGTTTTTCAGCCAAAGCCCTTAAACAAAGGAAAAATTTTGTCATCCTATCACTAATCAGCTGCTTAGTTCACCCAACTGAACTTTTGCCAACTTCATCCACATAAAATGTCTACAAAGTAATATTATCTCTAAAACCTTAAGGCAATTTTAAAAATGCTTGACTAGGATACAACACACAGCAGAAAATAAATAGAAAAGCACCTTCATGCAGACATCATCCTGTGAGGTGCTTATCTTAACTCAAAGTTTACTTGGATGCTTAAAAAGCCAGTTAACACTTTCATAAGACCTGCAGCTGAGAAATCCTTTGAGATTTGACAGGGTTCTGGCTATCCAGCTGTTACACACATCACTTATAAGAAGTGCTAAAGCTTATATAGAAAGTGGACATACAGAAACTTCTTGGAAATGAGACAGCTATCAAAAACCAAAACCACTCATTTTCTTGTTAGAATGCCTAGGAATTCTGGTACTTCTTGGCACCAAATTAGCAGGATGTAGCTCAACATGCATTTTAAGCAACATGAGAATAGAAATGATCTTTTGAGTTTATTTTTTGGCCATATTGGTTCCTAATCTTTCAGTTTGCCTTTCAGCTCGGATGGATCTTGCTGGTATAATGGCAGGAGAACAGTGTGGAATGGAAGTTACTTCCGTTCTCCTGGCTTGAACAAAACACCACACAGCAGCCTCAGAAAGAGGCAAAAATGCCTGAGTTTAAGTACTGCAAACAGAAATCAGTTACACATTCCTTGCTTCCTGCTTCATTAAGCAAAACAGATACTGGAAGAAACCCAAAACAAGGAACGCCTAAGCAAACCACAGATTGTTGGCAAATCACCAGTTATAAAAACCTCAAACAATTACTTTTAAGACTACAGCAAGACAACTTTTTGTGTAGTGTGAAGCTTGCTTAATACCTGTACTGGAGAGCAGGGAGTCAACTCCTGTATCTTGGTACAGGTCTCTCCCAAGGACCACTCGGAAGCACTCAAAGCTAGTGCAGACACAGGCTGCTGCCCAGCTGTACTTGCCTCACTGATGATGTCTCTGCTGGGCAACCACCTACACCCACTGCTGGCACTTGAGTCTGTTCTCAGATAATGTAAGCAAACCAAATGAAAACTGTTATAACAGGAAAATTCTCAAGTCATACCTCCAGTGAGCTTTTCCACTGTAAGTTATCAAACAGGTTGGTTGGTCAGGCACATGTTCAAAAACCAATTCACTTCTTCAGCATACACCACCACCACCTCGTGGCCAGATGCCTCAAGCTCCAAGAATTCAACATGTACTGCAGTTAGAATTCTAAGAGCCTCCAAACTAAATGCCACCAACAGATCTTCAAACTACATCAGCATCCTGTGTGAGATGCTCACAACTTTTTAATTACCCGTGAAGAGGGGAAAGTAACCTACGTGCAAACTGTACCATTTCAGCTTCAAGGCAGCTTTAAAGGGCTACTTACTTCATGCTGTAACTGAAGGAGGCTGCTACCCATAAGCAAATGAGACACAAGAATCTGTCATTATGACTTTGAATACCCAGGGAGTAGTACAAATTTTCCCTTTTTTACTTCTATAATGAAACAGGAAAACTAAGACAATAAAGACAAATATGATGAATTTCTTCTCCTAGTCCATTAAGTTCACTGACTTTGAAAAATGCCTCCAGCTCCCCAAGTAAAAAGGGATTTCAGAAACATTTCCACATTCACTTTAATTGAAATGAAAATTGAAAGCACCGTCCCTGCAATAAACCAGCACACAACTATAAAAGATACAACAGCAAAATACTCTGAAAACAATGTTTAAAGTGGGGCAAATAACAAAGGACAGACAATGGAAAGAAAAAGAAGGCAGCTAGAATAGCTTGACAGAAAACAAAAATCAGTACAAGAAAATAGCGTGTCTTAGGCAAGACAAAGATGACTTACCTCTAGCTGAAAACTCTTTATGCTGTTATTAGGCTGATCTGCCAAGCACAATTGTAAACTGGTTTATTGACCCAGAAATTTCAACTGCAGAATTACTAATGGATAATTATGAAAGTGTCCACTGAATGTGTTGTCTGTCAAAGTGATAGAGGCTCTTTCTGGCTTCCCCTTTCTACACGCTTACTGCTAGAAAGACTCACCAATAGTTGTACCATCTTCACCCATAATGCACTTCACGGAGGTGATGATTTGCTCCACAACAGGAGGTGACATTGATGTTGCATACGCAGCACTGTGAGAGTATGTCCTGAGGTAATCAATCAGTTCCTAGCAAAACACAAGAGGCATCAGACATAGCCTTCCCAGCACTCAGAGAAATACTTCTGTCATATCTTTAATCACAATAAAACAGGGCACCAGAAAAAGCCTCTTTCAGAATGCCCCATTAGAGAACAAGTATCTCAAGGATTAATTTTACAGTACAAGGAACAGCAGGGACATGACAACTCATAGTAATGTCACAGAGCAGGAACGTGTGTTGATCAGAGACAAATGTCTATGAGAGACTTGTTTAGCTAACACCATCAACAGTGGATTGCAACAAAGCATTATGCTTGCATTACTTGAGCTGTGCCCAGGGTGAGTTTCCAAAGTGTTTATTATTGCAGTGTGAATATAAAGAAAATGAAATAGTGAGGAGCAGGATCCATAGGTGTTTATGGATCATGCTCAATATACTTTTTTCCCCACAAAAAACACCAAACAAAGGAACAGGTCACAAAACCTCTCTCGTTCATCAGCACAATATAAATAAAGCAGTAGGTATCATTTGAGAATGCACAAACCTCAGCCTAATCCTTCTGCATTTCCCACTTAAACACATCCTATTTCTCTTAGAGGACAAAAGCAGCTCATACAGGAACAAAGGACCAACACCAACACACCTTACATCTAGGCTGCTTGTTAACTGTACCAAAACCATGCTAAAATATAAATCATCAATATGAATGTCAGGAGAGATTCTGTCTTTTGCTACCACAAAATGAATAATGACCTCTGTAGCTATCACAAGCTGCTTGCCAATGCATTATAAAAACCTCTGAAAGTGTTCAGCTGCCATCTGCCTAGGGTCAGAGTTGAAGGGAAGGAAGTCATAAAGGGACTTTGAAATAAACTACGTAAGAAGATTTAAAGCCTCTTACCTATGAAGCAATCCCTCAATCAGTAGCTAAAACAGTTGCAAAGGCCTCTTAGCTGCTTTACCTTATGCCATGGACTCAATCCCACTAGCTCACTACCTTTGGAAAAAGATTTATATTGTTTTTTTTTTCTGGGGAAGTTGTTGAAGTAATTTTAATCTAACTGTAGTAAACACCCTCCAAGGAATATCTCCAAGTTCCATCTCCACTTATGGGTGGAAGTAATTATCACAATTAATACATAAAAAATTATTGTCCTGGTAGGAAAATGGTACAATTTTACCCTCCAATAGAGCTTAGAAGCCTGATCTGTGAGATCAGACATTTTATGATATGAGAAAGGTGACACAGAGAATTGTCTACACCATCCCTCTGAGAATCAGAGGTTGGCACGTGCAACACTTTCTAGCTGTATTTTCCAATAGAAGGAGACAGCAGCCAAAAAAATATCCCCCCAAACCTCAAAACCTCAAACAAATAAAATGCCAAAACAAAGAAACAAAAACCAAAACAATCAACCAGCCAAAAAAGAAAAAGGGAAAAAGAGTCATTTCAGAAAGCAAACTGCTTGTGCCCAGGGGAAATCAATTCTACCAGACTAACCTAAGAGGATTTTCCTCCAAAGGGTTGAAAAACTTAAGCTTTTTGCATTTTTCCTTCAAGTCTCATTAAAAGTAACATCAAGAAATCCCTGCTGCCTGGCTCCTAGTCCTTCCTAGAAAGGTATTGCATGACTACTGTACATTCTGCAAACTCAGCTCATCACTGACCATGTGAGAACTACACAATTATGAGGTATTTTACTAGACTAGACTCTTCTGCATGGTAGATGTTATGGTTTGACTCTGGCACAATGCTAGTGCTTTCATGAAAATACTCTCTCTCTGGTGTTTGTTGTGAGATGTGATTGGGAATAAGCAAAGCAGGCTCTTACTTAGAAAAGAAACTTTATGCACTACACTACACTACATAGGAAAGAAAAGAAAAACAAACACACAAGGAAAATGAAAACTTCACAAATACATCTCTTCTTCTTCTTCTCTACCAAATTCTCAATACAATGCTTTCTTCTAAATCACTAACTTTTGATCTGGGACTACCTTTTAGAATACTCAATTTTTAGTTTATTAAGAGGAGAAGGAGTCCTTCTTTTGTGCCATGGGCTTTTTGTCACACGTAGCACTGCTTGGATTTGCTATTGTGACATCTTTTTATGCTCAGTGCTCTTACTACTGCGTATGGACTTGGGCTGCTTTTAGGGTTCTTTTTAAGGATGCTTTGTTTCTATCTAAAAAGGCACAGTCTCAACTTTGGGACACTTGTTCCCCCCATATTTTTGCACTTTTTGGGGCAGAGGGGTTTGAACTTTCTTGGTTTTGAGGCACTGCCCCCCCTGGAAGCAGTGTTTGGATCACAAGGAAAACAGTTTATGGCTATACAAAAAAAAAGAGTTCAGCAAAAAATGCTACTCCGTCTTCTTTATTCTTCTAGCATCTCTTTTTCTCTCTCTCTCTGGCCTAGACTGCCCAGTGCCTCTAATATTTTTCTTCCACCCTTCCACCCTGAAAGAAGCCAAGCCAAGCTTACTCCTTATCACTATCTAAACCCAAGCCTACTGCATAACTGCCCCTCCCCTGCTTAGCAGCAGCAGTTAAACAAGAAAAAATTTGACTTCTTTTGTGCCGAAGTTTCAAGAAAGCTTTTCAAGAGAGTTCTGCTTTTAACTCTTGTGTGTTCTCAGAAGCGTACCTAAATTTCAATAATCAATTCAAGTGTCAATACTAAAACTTAAGCATCTAATTAAGCTAACCACAAAACCTCAAAAATTTACTTCTAATCAAACTACAACAGTAGACTTCCACAGTATTAGACAGCATGTAAAATTATGAAACAAATGGACAATAGGGAACTAGAGGAATAAATCAAATTTGAAATGCTTAACCAAGAATTCCACCACCTGCCTGAAATGGACTTTACCACCAGCCATGATATTCCCAGCTTTTTACCTTCTTGCCCCCAATGTATCCTCCTGCAGCTCCAAAGCTTTTCGTGAATGTTCCCATCATAACATCCACATCTTCAGGATTGAGTCCAAAATAATCCACTACACCCCGGCCACTGGGACCCAGGGCACCTATACTATGAGCTTCATCAAGGTACAGATAGGATTTGTACTTCTTCTTAAGGGCAATCACTTCAGGCAAACGGACTATGGATCCCTCCATACTGTTGAGAAACAAAAATTCAGTATAAGTTGATTTAATTGTTGGGACCACCTCATAGAGACTAAAATCACTCAGCTTTCATTTCTTCACTCTTTCAGTAATTACAAACACTTAAAATTTGCTAGACTCATCACAGTATGCAGAGATGCACCTTTCCTCCTTGCACCTGGGGCACAGATCTCTCCTTTCTACCTGTTCAGCATCTCTGGGATGCTGACACACAGACTGAACAGCAGCAGCAACAGGAAGTTAGGGCACAGGAATGTGTTCAGTAGTAATTCATTAATAAAATTATCTCAGTTTTACTTCCACTCTAATGTCAGTATTCTGACTTAACATCTACTTACCTGATGTTTCTAAGAACTGACTAGGCTTTCATTAATAACACTCCAAAACACCACATTTTGTACTGAAAGTCACTAGGATTTAAATGCCTAACACAGCTATGCCTACTGCTCCTACTCAGCAAAAAAAATAAATTTGTACAATTCTGTTCACACTAGCATAATCTAGTAAGCACAGAAAGAATGGAATGGACAAGCAACTTAAGACCTCAGCTCTGATATATGTAATCAGTTGTGATTAATTAATTCCTACAATATAATCAGGATGTGGGAAACATTGTGATAACACCAGCTGCAGCTACAGTTCTAGCAACAGAAAGCCCAGGATGTGAGACATACACAGTGTAATGTAATTAGCAGATGAGACTAATGAAATAACTATGAAGTGACAATATTCATCGTTTGATTTGGCAAAGAAACCAAACAATAAGCATTTAGATCTCATGTGGAGGGTCTTAGGATTATAAAGAATAGTTTGTACCTGTAGATTCCTTCCACCAAGATAAGAATTTTTTTCCAGGGCCTCCGTGTACGAGGTTGCCCATGCACAATAGCATCTTTGAGCAGCTTCTCCAGGCTTTGCATATCTGCACCAGAAATTACTGTTAAATGGTACCAAAACAGCTACTAGCTTGAACTTTGACATGACTAAAGACAGCAATATTCCAAAAAGGCACAAATTGCTCCAGCATGGAGGACAGACCGTATACAAGTCAATAAGCACAGGCTTCATCTCCCTACAGGACCATGGATGAAACTGAAAGGAATAGGTGACTGTGTGAACTCCAAGGAAGAATTTCATCATTCTAAACTAAAAGCACAAGTTAGAGCATTAGGCACAAACAAAGAAAGTGGGGTGGGGGGTAATAAAAAAAGGAAGGCATTTCATTCTGATGAAAAGAGAAGGCAATTTAGTAGTACAAATGTCCTTGTGGATAGAAATAATTCAGAACAGAACAACAGAATAGAGCTAGAACCCAGCAAGTTCAAGGATAATGAATTAAAGATAAGAAGAAGTGGAGGGTCTTAGGATTATAAAGAATAGTTTGTACCTGTAGATTCCTTCCACCAAGATAAGAATTTTTTTCCAGGGCCTCCGTGTACGAGGTTGCCCATGCACAATAGCATCTTTGAGCAGCTTCTCCAGGCTTTGCATATCTGCACCAGAAATTACTGTTAAATGGTACCAAAACAGCTACTAGCTTGAACTTTGACATGACTAAAGACAGCAATATTCCAAAAAGGCACAAATTGCTCCAGCATGGAGGACAGACCGTATACAAGTCAATAAGCACAGGCTTCATCTCCCTACAGGACCATGGATGAAACTGAAAGGAATAGGTGACTGTGTGAACTCCAAGGAAGAATTTCATCATTCTAAACTAAAAGCACAAGTTAGAGCATTAGGCACAAACAAAGAAAGTGGGGTGGGGGGTAATAAAAAAAGGAAGGCATTTCATTCTGATGAAAAGAGAAGGCAATTTAGTAGTACAAATGTCCTTGTGGATAGAAATAATTCAGAACAGAACAACAGAATAGAGCTAGAACCCAGCAAGTTCAAGGATAATGAATTAAAGATAAGAAGAAGATAGACCAAAGAGCAGGAAAATAAGCAGGGCAAGTGTACTTTTTTATTTCTTTGTTTAAAATTGAAGGGATTGGAAGTGAGAACAGGAAGCCTCTAAACCAAAGGAGAAAAGGAAAAAAAGAGAACCACCAGTGCAGGAAAAAGGACAATGTTCAGCATATCAAAAACTACACAGATGAAACTGTTAGTAGAAACATATTCTGAAATCTTACAAGCTTTGATTACAAATACTTGATGTGATCCTCAGAGACCTAACTAATGTGAAATCATTCCTGAAAAAAATCTTCAAGGAAAGGAGTGAAGATGGGATTAATCAAAGCATAAAAGCCAAGTGCTGAGCAAGAGATAGATATAAACACTAGGGTGTGAAAAAGAGCACAAATTAATAACGGAAAGAGAACTGATAGACTAGTGCAGTTGTAGCAGCAAGAGGAGCTTGTGAACTAGATCTAGACTAAAACTAAACAGCACAGTAGGTCAGTTAATGTACTGTTAAAAGACAGCTAAGGTTCAGAAAGTCAATGATGAAGGAATCTGCAGTGTAGTCCCTCTCTCCAACAGGTCTCTCAATGAAGACAAGGTTAGTGCAATTAGAGAGAACAATGGAAAATAAACTTCTACTCTAATTTTTCAAGAAGGAGGGGGAGATGAGTCTGAGCTTAATGAAAAGAACAAACTACAGAATAAGGCAGGAAAAAAATAAAAACATTTTACAAGGAATTTCAGGGGAAGCTTTCATTTCCCCACCCCCCCCCCCAGTTTCTAAAAATCTGATTAAGCCATTAACATCTTAAGAAAATCACATTAAAAAGGCAGCATAGAGTATAACAAGAGTAGGACTGAGAATACATACAGAAATATGAACTGAACATCATCTTGATAACCAAGACCATTGTTTGCATTTTCCTTTGATTCTAATATGCCACTACATTCTCTTCCACAAAAACCCACCATCTAAAATTTTTCTAGAATATCCCACAATTTCACCAGGGGAAAGCACATTCCTACAAATCATCTATTGTAGCCACAGCAGCTTCTAAGTCCTTCTCCCCATAGCCAGAACTATGGTTGTCACCAATGTTCTTTGAAATTCTGCAACTGATGCAATGTTCAGAAGTATGTCCATACAAATGCAAGAAATTGAATGAAAAGCTTTTGTGATCTTGCCCAGCAACCAAAATTTATGAAGAATTAAAAAGAAAAAATGAATGTTACCAAATGCTCTACTTTTTTGTAAAACAAATTATTCAAATGATAGAAAACAAGAAAGAGCGAACACAAAAGAAACAGTAAGCACAGCAGAGAGAATCCACACTATCAAGTAGGACAAAGAAAGAAAAATAACTGCAGTCACCCAAGTTCTGCTGTTACCACTACACACTTCAAAAGAGAGGGAGAGTCATCGTGACCTCAGAGACTGACACTATGAAGAGTATTAGGAGTACCTGAAGAACAAAGGTGGTTCTTACTAATCAAGAACAACCACATGCCTCTTTCATCAAGAGTAAGAGAAGGAAATCCTAGGAAGTTTTAACCTGAAAGTTATTATAAATACCTCCTTTGGAGGAAGATGAAACTAGGAAATTTAAAAATCTGTGTATTTTGGAAACAATTACTTAAATATTCAAAGCAAGTAATTCATTGAACTTAATCTATGCTTCTTGTCCCAAAAATTGTTTTAGTACTACATTATGCCAATTCATGACTCTCTAGTTTAGCTAGGACATCCGCAACCATAAGCTTTTGTTACTGTAGGAGCATGTTAGCATCTAGCTCTAAAATTAAACTTTCTTATCCCCCAAATTGTAACCTAGACCACTACAAGATTGCATCATTATGTGACACACTGTAAGAATAATCTAACCATGCTGAGCTACCCAAGCATGGTGGAACAAGAAACAATGTTAAAACACCAGTGTCCCTAGACTTGCCAAAGGGTAGCATGTTCTCCTCCATATGCAGAAGATGTAGGCCAGAACAGCTTCAGGACAAAAGTGTTATTAGCTGGGACTGAATACATAAAAAAATCAGATTCAGGATGATTCAACTTCCAGTAGCAGCAGTCTTCTGACCTTTTACATAACTAGAAATTGATTTCCTTGCATGAAATTGTATTTTCAGCCACTAGAAGATAGAAAATACTGCATCTGATCTAGAGCATCTGCAGAAAAGCAGAGTTCACCATCTGATACTTACTGTTGTGCTTAAAGATTCGAATAGTTGCTCCTGACAGTCTTGCTCCAAGCACTAGTGATGCATGATTCAGTTCATCACTCAGAATGAGACAGCCCTGAATTAGAAGGGGAAAGAAGAATATATTGAAAAGGTTATGTTTCACAGCCAAGCATGTAAAACCTTTCAGCTCTGCAGCGCTTCAAGATCATTTAAGAAAAAAAATTCCAACATAAATGCAGGCAACTCCAACTACTTGCAAATTCCAACTAGTCCAGGCAAGACTGGCTAAGATCCAATTTGCAGCCTTAGTATGGCAAATAAAAATACAGAATTGCTCTTAACTGAAAGAAACACTAAAGTTTCACTTTTCCTGGAAGTCCTGCAGCTGAATCTGAATGATGAATGCTGTTGATGAGTACTCATCCTCCTATGCAGTCAGGTAAAACAGGGAGCAGAGCAGCTTGCTGCAGCTCACTCAGCAAGTCGACAGTGCTGCTAAGAAACAGGACACCAAAGACCTAGGTTCAAGGCCTTCTCAATGTTGTACTACTACCTTCATTAGGAGGCAACCACTGACTAAACCCACATGTAGATGGAAGTAATATACAAGAGACAGAGAGTGGAAAACAGAATTGAAGGATGAAGTGGAGAAGTTTTCTGAATCCATCAAATATGATACTGAATTAATTTGCTTTTTCAAGAAAAGCCCAGAAGATAAATCCTTGGACAAACATTAAAACAGGGTATGTATGTTTTGAGAGCAGTGATGATTACAGACCAATAACTGATATGCTGAACATTCAGACACAGTATTATCACTGTGGGCTACAGGAATGTATGTTATTGGGAGATTAATATATAAGGAAGCAACAATATTTCTAAATAACCTTGGCCCACTCCAATTACTATGCAAACATGCTGCAACTTTAGAAGTGACTTTGCTCAGTTACAAATCTAAAAAGGGTGTCAAGATGCTGAAGATCTAACACTGAAACATGTTCATTCCATACTTCTCTAATAACAGCTGATGGAGGGAGGAATCAAGAGGATTTCTCTGCAATGGGAATTACTAGAAAGGACTGTCAAAAGCATTGCCTATAGTTATACCAGGAGTGTACCAGACAATAGGAGTACTTTGTCCAGAACAAAGGAGACTCTGCACTAGAACTGCAATGCACCTAGAAACATTCTACATTCTGAGAAAGCTTGAGACTGGTTTTCCCCAGAAACTGCCACAAATGCCATGTGTGCATACAGCTGCTACAAACATTCACATTACATGTTTCAAAGACTTTGGTATATGAAGTATGGAAATTTCCAACTAGTGCTTGCTTTTTAGAATTACTACATCAGGCAGAGTATGTATATATCAGAGGACATTGCTGTTAAACACTACTATATCAAAAAAGTGAATATTATAATCCAGTACTAGTATCCTTCTTGAATGGTAGAAAGCAGGAAAAGTGATAGTTAAAAAAAAAAAAAAGAAGAAGAAAAAGAGATTCACTGCCTAGAAAAAGCTTTTCCATAAAAACAAGGACAAGCTTTTGGTGGAGAAAGTAGATTTAACAAACTGATGAGCAGCAGCCTCTTTTCACCCTCTAAAAGGACATTCAATTAGAAACAAATTAATTTGAAACTGAAGAAGTAGTAACTAGTCTAGTACTGTCTGCAACTAGAAAGAGGGCAATGGATCACATAAGGCACTGGCACAGCATAGCCATCACTGATGATTATATTTAAAACTGAGTGATGCTACTACAGTGATAAGACTTCAGTTGCATTTATCAGCAAATTTACATTTGAGAAAGCATTCAGGACAAGGCTAACAGGAACTGGAGATAACACTACTTGGGCTCTAGAAAAATATGTCAGCGAAGATCAGGCTTACCACCACATCCTGCAAGGCCCACTGAAGTGAATGCCACATTTTACTACAGAGTGCTACATACAAGAATTGTGAAATTCAGTCCTGAGCACTTGATTTTACAACTCACCTGTATGTGGAAATTAATGTGCTTTCTTACTACCAAAAAAATATCCTTCAAGTATCACTGTTCTAACTCAATTGCATAGTCTCTCTCCATCCAGAGCTGTGATGAAAAGCTCTGTGCTAAAGGCAGTACAGAATAGTGTTATTACCTAGTTATACTGACTATATTAATGATACTTAATCCAAAACAGGCAAGTTTGAGAGTCTAGCTTGGCCTCAAATGGTCTAACAACCTCTGACTAAGTAACCCTCAAATGTCCCATTATCTGTGGTCTAGACTCAGCATACTTGGCAGTGAGTGTATGAGGCACATGACAACCTGGCTGAACAGAGGGTCTCTACTGCTGAAAACCACCAGGTGCAGAAACACCTGATTTTAGTGATGCTTTAACAGTGCTGAAATACAACTAAATCATGATGAAGCTTTTGAATTCCTTTTGCTGACTAATACTGATCAAATTATGGCATAGAGGATGGATCTAGTCAGACTGTATATGTTGTTATTAAAAGAAGATTCAGTAAGAACATAAACTAAGTGCTTCAGGATTCCACAGAGCAGAAAAAGAACAGGTGGTCCAGTATATGTGAGCAACTATACTCAGCAGCTTGTTTTTAGTTAATTAGGTAGTAATACAGGAGCCCAGATTAACTTAGAAGATATCTTGTGCTCCAAGAAGCTTTACAGTTGAAAATGTAAGTAAGACATGCAAAAAGAAACAAACAGTCATTAAAAAAAAACAGCCCAAGAGTTTAATCAAGCATGAGAATCTCTGAGCTTTACTGAGGACTATGAAAGCACTGCCAAACAGGTAGTGCACACGCAATTAATTGTGTAATGGGTGGTGCCAAAATTCTTATTTGCAGACAATGAAGAAATCAAATATGCAGTGAGAAGCAACTTCAGGCAGCCCAAAAAACATTTAGTGAACATTCTGAACAGCAAAATGGTTCATCTGACAAGAACTCTCTTCTTTACCAGAGTGCAATTTCTGTTTGGAGTATTCACTTGAGCATAAGGGCACCTGTATTGTTATGAGGCAAAAGCTTCTTACTACTTTATTTCAAGTGTACAAGAAAATAAGTATCCTCATGACTAACCCAGCAGGGATTGCTGTACCATTTATCACAAAAGCTGGTTTACTAGAGTGAGCTGCATAAAAAAGGTATATGCCTTGAAATTTATTGTTCAGATTCTCTTAATGGTTGTAAAACCCACTGAAGTTCAAAGGTGAAAACTCAGGATCTGAGTAAGGTGTCTCAAGGATATTCTCATAAGGTATTGAAGATATACAGAGGGCTCCACATAGAAAAAAAGATTGAGTAAGTTTGCAGGAATGAGTCATTTGTAGTGACAACAACAAGCAATCTACTTAAATGTACCTAACAGTGTGTACTGAATCTGAAAGGTCTCAGAAATTATTCATAATTTTTCTGTTGAACATAAAACTGGAGAGATGTGGAAAGACAAAGAACCAAAACATGTAAACAGGTAAAAGACATTTCAGAAGCAACATATGTTCCTCAGATTCATAGCACTGCAGAAGTATTTGACCCCAGAAAGATTAGATTTGAAGCACTGAATTTCTCTCTAGCATCAGACTCAAAAAGTTTTTTTTAATATGCAAAGCATTTGATATTTAAAACAGACCAAAAGAAAAGGCCCATTATGTAGACAGTGCTACTTCCTTGTTTAAAAAAAAAGAAAAAAAGAAGAAAAAAGCATACAGGAAGACACTGCAGCTAATGAGAAAGAAAATCAATCACCAGGAAAAGTTGTCAGGAAGAACAAGGCAGCAAATTTATGATCTGCAGATATCAGACATGGAAGATTTAGGAAGTTATCTCAGGAAGTGAAAAAAAAAATTAAATAAAAGGAAAATAATTCACTACACAGGGGCAAAGAATTCCAACAGACTAGCAGTATTAGGCTGACAGTGAATAATTTGCAAAAAAAAAAAAAAAACAAAAACCTGTTCCAGTATTTGCACTATTTTGCTCTAAGGAGGAGCTAAGAAAACATGTATTTTGCATCAGAAGAAGCAAAGAAAAATTTCATTTTTATTTGATTTTCCACTAACTAAAATAGCACAGGTGGAGAATACTGGACACTCAGACTAATTGTCTCCTGTTTTATGGGGCACACAATAAACATCAGGAGTCTTTACAGTTAACCTTATTTTCCTCAAACAACCTTTCTGCTTCTTCCAAGGAAGGATTTTTTAGCTGTCACTCAAAGATAATAAATTCTCCATGTACCAATATGCAATTCAGCTTATCTGTGTAGTTGACACAGTCGGTTCTTAGTGTTTCAAAAGCACCAAAATACCTTCAGCCAATCAGTCTGCTAATCAGCCACCACTTCACACAACAAGGAGTAGCCTGACAAAGCAAGCCTTAACATGCCAGGCTTTCTCCCAGAAAGTTCTATGCTGCTACTGCTCCCATGGATGCTGTTTCCCAAAGAGATTTTTGCAATGGTTAGAGATGCATTCTGTGACCTACAGTTTCCATAGAGAATATCTGCAGGGGCTGCCACTGAGGAAAAACAAAAGCAGACAAGTAGCTTTTAGAAAAATTAACCACTAGAATCTTTGCTAGGTGAGCTTTTGTCCATGACTTAAGCCATACCTTGCCAACTAAAGCAGGAATGTTCATAGAGTTGGTTGCAAATCCCATTCCATATGCCATTGCAGATTCCACACCTAGGAACCTGGCAACTAGCTTTTCCAGCTCCTCATGCTTGTCCAAGTTTCCTGCACATAAAACAAATGGGAAATTCAGAGTAAGGAGAAGCTTTCACTACTGCTAAATTCTACAAAGAGATTTTCCACCAACCAAGCTGTGCTTTATTTAAAGGCCCATAAGGGAACACTGAAAAAAACCCATACATGAAAATGTAAGTAAAACAACTGCTGTGCAACATAAACTAAATCCAGGAAGTCATTTTGTCTTCACTGAAGTAAAAGCTGCTTTATCAGTTAGACTAAAGTTCAATGCTGAAACAACTCATGTTTTAAAGACATGCAATCAGATACAGACTTTGAAATAAACATTCAGGGAACATACTATCATCCTCCAACTTACCCATCTCCTGCCGGGTGCTGCACACCCCAGCTCCATACTGGGACAGAACTTTAGCAGCTGCTTCTTGGCAAGCCCCAGTCTTCTGTGCAAACCCAAGGTAGTTGTAGGAACCCATATTTATGATGTCTTTTATCACTCTCCCTGTGTATCTGTGTTTTAAAAACAGCACAAGTTAGGACACACAAAAAAAAGATTATTACTTCACTTTCCTAGACTATACACTGAAATATTAAAATTCAATAGAACCACACATTAAATCATTTCAGCACTGCCTCTCATCATCAAACTGCAACAATCAGTTAAAAAGATTCTCCCCCTATCTTACAATCTCAAATTAATTCCCAGAAGAGTTTACATTTACAGGTGAATTTGCTATCACATATGAAATTGCTTGAGGCTTCTCATCTGTTGCTCTAACATGTTCCTCCCTCCAACCCAGAAACACACAACTTTTCTTTAAATTACAAAATAACATCTCTAGATCAATTAACTTGGCAGCCTCTCAAGCGGGATATCCTCTAACCACAGAAAGGAAACACATCTGGCACTTCTGTGCTAACAATACGTGACAAGGAGAATAAGGAAGAAGTTCAGCAGAAAAAAATCAATTTTAATTCTTTTGCTCTTGAAAGCCAAGAAAAGACATAACTCGTTTCACCAAGTACTGTACTGCAAACCTCTTCAGATCAAACCTGTGATACGTCATTTCCAATTTGTAAAAATCCTAAAATCCTTTATTGTATTTCTCATTTTGTTTCTACAGACTACTTCAGTTCTGACTCAAAACAATCATGTCAAATTCAGTTCAAACAGCAGCATTTACTTAAAGTGGCAGAACTTCTTGTCAATCAACACAAAGTCAAAAGCAGCAGTGCAATCCAATGTATCCACACCAGGCTCTTGTCATCACGCAAAAAGGCATCAATTTTATTACAGATGCATGCCCAGGAAACCTTAATACAGTAAAGTAGCCAAAAGATTATATGCAAATCGTCGCCTTGGTAGCTAAATCTATTTCAAAAGAGCAAAATTCATCGATTCAAGCTGCTGGAAATCTCAAACCTTCATAATAAAGCTCATAATTCACTGCTCCTTTAACCTCACACTCTACAACTTGCTCTTAGAGACCCTATATTTTAAGGCAGCTCTTGCAGGCGTTTTCTTCAGTTTTGACTCACGTGAATGTCCAGTTATAGTCATGGGAAACTCTCTCCATCATGTCCACTTTGGCCCCTGGCACACTGCAGATTGGACGGTTCCAGCTGTCCCGAATGCGCATGTAGAGGTTTCTGTTGTAGAAATTTTCAAAGTCCTGGTACAATGGGACAAAGTCCTGAAAAACATCAAAAGTACTCAAAGTAAAAGGAAAATATATATGACAGTAAAATAAGGGTAGCAAGAATAAGAATTATCTGTCATTCTGGCATAATGAAAAAACTCAGGAAAACACAAAACATAAAATAACCTCCTTCATTAAATTGTGGGCATATAATCTTTGCAGGAGAGCTACAGTCAGCCTCTGAGTTAAGCAGAGCAAGGGAACATGCAATGGCTTTTTGGCACCAAACATTGCTGCACTGAATACACAAAGACTTTGGAAAACTAAGGTGCTCTACCATATTTTACTCTGTGCATAAGGAATGCATTTAATATGGCACCACTAGCATTATTTTATACATTACCATTAGAACCTTCTACAATTTTTTGTTTTCAATAGAAGCTAATAAGCTACATTATGGTACCTCCCTCTACACAGCTTATCAACACTGAAGTCCCACATGATTTTTATGAATGAGCCTTTCCTGAATTTTAGCTTCCCTTCCAATGTTTTCCAGGAAAAGTAAGTGACTGCCTTGAATGGATAACACAAGAATGTCAAACTAATCGTGGCAGCAAGGACATCTGAGCACTCAAGAACATTTTTTTCTTGCCACAAAGTCACAAGATTTCCTTTTCACTATTTAATTAAAGAAAAAAATTGACATTTAGTAGAGATAAGAATGCATAATTCATTTGCTTCTGTTGGGGGAAAAAAATCACCACCTTTTTAATCATCTACAGAAGGAAAAAGTAGAATTTATTACAAAGGTATGAGCCAGCTGAGCATTTCTTCCTGTTTTTCACAAGAAAAATGCAAACATTGTGATGGGAATTTTATTTTTGGTGACAGCATGAGAAAGGCAGAGTATCTCACCAAGTACTGTAGTGTCAGACATTTGTACCACTGAAGCAGAATTGGGAGCATTTATAGCAGCTTTTTAATAAAAACACAAACAGGCACTTACAAGCTCTTACTTACAATGCCTGCTTCCACGAGTACTTTTTTCATTACCTTCCTATTTTAATGATTTAACAACCTTGCCCTTGCAGTTTGGAGTGAAAGAACATTTAGGTCCACACCTTTGCATCCTCCTACCAGCAGCTGCACAGAAAAGACCAAGCCCAAAAGTGCCAACTTCTAAGCAGATACAGCTGCACCTAAACCCATTTCTGATCTACCTGTGTCAAAAAGGCACAAAGATATTCATTTCCATCATTTCAACCATGGAAACACAACCCAAATTTAGCTAGCAATCACTCTTTCAGAGAATCACAAGTATGTCCTTTCTCAAAGTGGGAATAAAATTTCTAGGTGCTAAGATGTAGAGAAGGGCAACTGTTTCTTTCATGTTCCTGTCGCAATTCATGACACAAAATCAAAATAATTACCTGCAACTGTTTCAAACCCTCTGCTACTTACTTGTAAAGGGGTGTGGGAAGCGAGACCAAAAAGAAACCCTGGCACATTAGAAGATCAATACTTGAGAGATTTGTTAAATCTAATTATCATCTACTGAGATGCTTCTCAGTATTTTCAACTCCTCTTAACCATCTATGCACAAGAATTCAGCTTTGCACTGTTATCCAAGCACACCAACTGTGTGAGCTGAGAAACAACTCACATGGTATTTTAGCCAAGGTTCTTGGCTGGAAGGGGGAGGCTGGAAATGAGTCATCTTACCAACTCAAGCAGGTATGCCTGGGTCCATACAGCCCAATCTCACTTCAGATTACTCATCAGATGAGTTTTCTTTTGAAATCCAAGCTGACAAAGCCAGAACAGTAACAAGCTCAACTGGTGACTTAAGGACAATCATCCACAACAGGCTGGCACCACCAATATAAGTAACACAAGCATTTCTTTTAAGAAAAAGCCAGCACTAGAACTAAGTTACTGTGAGGTAGAGAAGTTCTCTGAACCTACTGGATTATGATAAAGAAAAAATATGTTTTAAAAGTCAACAAGAATTCCAGGAATAAATTATGGGTAAGAGAATTAAGGTTTAATATGGGACACTAGCTTTAGCTTTTTGGAGTACCAAGTTGTAGGACTGTAGTAAAGAGCTTTAAGTCTAGGTGTCAGCACACTGTCAACTGCTTTGTTATCTATACGTGTACTGCTCCCTCCAACAAACCATCCTCAGATAGGTCTCATGAGAAAGTTCCTTGGAATAGAGCAAGCAGGAAATGTTCTTTTGGCATAATGCAAAAACAGTTTGTCTATTTCCTCAGTGATCCTAACCCCGCTGAGGGGTTCTCACGACCCACACATCTGAGAATGTAAAAAACAAAGGGTAAGGATATTGTGCCTTTATAAACTGATACTGACTTTTGGAGTTTCAGAGCCCTCTTTTAGAGCTGGCGTACAGGAACAGATGGTCTTGCTGGTTGGTTTGGGGGCTGGTTTGTTTGTTTAACTCCTCCATCCTTCTACAGTGTAGCATTCCAGATGAAGAGTAGATAGTACAACAAAAAGACCACTTGAATTCCTCATGCTAATTTAATGTTTTCAATCTTTGAACCAAAACAAACAAACAAACAAAAACCCCAACAAAACAAAACAAACAAACAAAAAAAAAACCCCCAAAAAACAAACAAAAAAAAACCCCCAAAACCCACAAAAAAACCCCAAACACCTGGGGAGGAATGGAGGGATGAACTTATCAATCCATACTTTTCAGCCAGAGGGCAATGGAAGAGGCTCCCAAGGGGAAGTGGTCACAGCACCAAGCCTGACAGAGATTGAGAAGTTTAGAAACCCTCTCAGGCACGTGGTGTGACTCTTTGGGATGTCCTGTGCAGGCCTCAGTGTCATTGTGGGTGCCTGCCAACTTACCATATTCCATTATTTCAAATTTTTGACACATGCAACCACAGTGCTCTGCTGCAACAGCATCCTAGAGCTGGAAGCAACCACTATCACCTTTAAATCTTGTTATTGTTATCTTCAGATCTTGTTATTCTTCTATCAAGTTCTCTCCTCTTATTTCAGATCCAACACTCTTCCTAGCTGTAAGGGTCCCTAAGAATATCAGTCTGAGATTAAACAGTTTCATTCAGAGGAAAAATATTCTAGAAATTGCTTCTTTGAGCAATCTTCTGAGTAAACAGAGTCAAGCAACTGCAACACTGGACCCAAAAGAGGGAGCAAAAGCAGAAAGTTCTTTCATTTATGGAGCTAAAAACATCCTAAACAGCTCTATTCCTGTCAACTTCAGCCTAGAACACATCCCCTATTGAGGGGATGCCTGAAGAAGAAACTGATGTACTAGTGGTCTCCCAGAAGCCTGAAAAGCATAGCAATTTCAATGAAAAGCACAAGCAGTACAGGGAAGAATAAAATTGTCCCTTGGGGTGCAACACCTTAGCACAGGTGATTTGGGAATCCATTATTTCATCATACTCTAAATGAATATTGCAACAAGTGAAGGTCATAATGAGAGCTTTGTAGCCTCTAGCTCAGGGCACAGGGACATGCAAATGCAGTGATTATGCTACTTTCAGAGCCAAGTTTTCAGAGCATTGCACCTAAGCTAACAAATGGTGCCATGAGCACCAGCAGGCTTATCTGCAATTCACATAACATGCTCTCTGATAACACACACATAACTGACTCTGAACAGAAATCCAGCAGACAATGGCAACAAATTCCAGGCCTCTAAAAGGAAGCAGAAAGACTAGTTTCACCTTGTTGTTGTGTGAGTCAAGAAAAGTGGAGCAATAACTGTGGGTAGCCTTTGTATCATCAGGAGGCCCCTGACGAGCTACACAGATGCTAAGACAACGCTGAACAAACAATTCCAGTTTACTGCCCCTGAAATATTCCTACAGCTGGACTCCTGTGAACATGTGTTTGAAAACCCCAAATGCTAGCAACATGATCTAGCTGGGTAAGCTACAGAGCATGAAGTAGTATATTAGAGAGTTTCCAGCCCCATTCAGAGTCACTCCCAACACAAAACATGGAAGGTAATCAACAGGCAAATCAGGCTGGAGGAAAGGTTAAAGTGATTTTCATCCTGCCTGTAAAATCCTGGAAGCATTTTGCAGATTTACTATATTTTATGACTAAACAGCACATTAAATTGGTATGCATAAATTGATTCCAGGGTAATTGAGAATTGTTAATTTTGCCATTTACCCACGCCTAAAACAGACCAGTAATGCTTCAGAGAGGATGTGCTACACAACACTGGTTTCCAGGAAAAGCTCAGCTGGATATATTTTAAACAAAGCCAAAACCCATGAAACTATTTCCTGGAAATCAGTACTAGCAAAGTCTGCCCCTTTTCACTCTTTTGTGTTTTAACAGTGAGTGAATATTAGGCTTTCTTAGAATCATTCATATCAATGCAATGGCTCTAATAAACTCCAAGGAATTTACCTGCCATCAGAAACAGCTGTAATTCAAACCTGTTCAAAATTCTGCTCTGCTCTTTAAATTTGTTTGGTCACTTGCAGTTTTCTAGTTATGATGCAGAGTAAGATTATCCTACTAAGTGACAATTAAAGAATTTGCTCTACTGAAATAAACTGCCCTCCATAACATAGAAAAACTGAGTCTTTTCCTTGTGTTTGTTCTTAATACTATTTTGGACCTAAGTTTGTGTTATGCTTTTAAATGTAAGCACCTTCAGAAACACACCACAGAAAATCCACATACTTCAATTCCATGATTTTCAGAACAAGTTCATTCAGCCTTTTACAAAATACTTCCTCACACTACATAATTTTGTAATTTTTTACCTATGCAATTACGAATTATTTCAAAAAGGTAAGGCTAATCCTTTTGCTTGATACTTAAAAAATCATAATAACTAGTTGGCTCTTGAGAATTTCAGTAATAAAATATGTTACTTTCCACACAGAGGAAAGATTCCCACAAATCTGCCAGAAAGTCCCCAGTGTAATCACAGGGGTTCTCTGATTTGCACATATTAATAACAACAAAAAGGTGAGTTTTGAGCCTTTTTTACACACTAGTACCTGCATTCCCTTACCAAAAGGTGACTGGGCTGTCATCCAGCAGAGAGACTCAAATATTGGAGAAAATAACTTCAAAACAAGTAAATGAGCCCACACCTCTCCCTCCACCTCCTGTACCAAAATAACCCCTGGCTCCCACACTAGACGTGCTGCAACGTGCTCTCATCAATTCATTTGCTAGCAAACAAAGCTTAAAGCAGCAAAGGGTGAGGATAAGTACTGTATGTTCTAGACCTCACGTGATTGCTTTTCTATTTGTCTGGTATCAGAAGCAGCTATTACAACCTAAGTGCTAGAGACATGATTTGGGGAAGTACACTAGGCTGAGATTTCTCCAACACCAAAACTTCTTTAAACAGGATTTCCTATTTTTCATTCTTACACAATATTCACTGGCACTTCTTATTAGCTCCATCCACAGACATCCTATGTACAAAACAAAACCAGAATATGTGCATCTCCTCATGGAATCTGTAACCAACACAGAAACTGAAAGAGTTTCAATTCTTTCAGGCTAAGATGCTGAGTTAATTTATAAAAAAATTCAAGGCCACATTTCTTTTAGGACTAGGATAACCTGGTGCTAACAACCTCTGTGCTTCAAGGTCCTCTGTGGCAATCTCTATTGAGAGCCTAATATCAATAATGTATTACTGAATTAGATCTACTGCCCCTTTTTTCCTCACTCAGAAGTCGGTTTTAGCAATAGTGTAAATTTAAACTCCTGTACTTTTAACCAATATGAAATGCATTTTACTCATTTAATTCCTGTAAGAATGCTTCTGTTTTGGAATTTAGTGCCCTACTATGAATCTGCTTAATTCTACCTCACAGTGTTCACAGAAAGAAGCCACTGTGAGGTCATTTTAGGCACTGGTCCTTAGGTACTGTAAAAAGACATGCACTTTATTCCAGTGCTGCCTCCAAAAAAAGGCTCCAAAGGAGCCTTCCGTTTTTTAGTTCCTCCCTGCCACTCTTGATTATTTGTTTGCCTTACAGAGATATCCTTTCTGACCCCTGCTATTTTCTGCTAGCCAACTGCTTGTGTGGCTGCACAGAGAACCAGAAACCAGCAACTGGAAAAGGAACTCCCTTAACATTTTATAAGCCACATTGGCTCTCCAAAGCAGTTGAAAAAAATAGTTTCAGAGAACCCAAATCAGAAAGAATAAGACCTTTGGAGACAGCTCACTGGTAGTCGCACTCTTCTAAGAGAGGTCACATAAGGAGTTAGCAAAAAAATAGCTTGTGAACTTCATGTTTCAGCAGTAGCTTCCTAAAAACAAGTAACTCCTGTGGGAAATAAAGATCCCTAAAAATAATTTACAAGTACTGAAAATCAGAATTATCCATTCCAGGCAACTGCTGAAGCAGGCAAGACCTTTCACCTGGTAACAGAAGCTTTTGTGAGTAGGTCGTAACATGAATTAATTCTTTCTAATCACTATCAGTGAGGCACGAGTCAGTACCTCAAATTACTCATCACCTAACCTGCTTGTATTCTGGACTCCAAAAGAATCTAAAATTGTATAGCTTGTGCTCTGGATCTGACCCACAAGCTTCTCTTTGCAACTGCTTCAGATAATGAGAGTTAATAACATTTCTGAATCAAAACTCAGCCACCAGATCAGCATCAGAAAGCCTCCCATTGGTGTGAAACTAAAACCAGAGCCTTTCTTTAAGTACTGATGCTGGAATATGCAGCCTCTTTTTCCCAAACTCTTGTTTCTTCAGCTGGGGGATCTTTCAGTATGTTCATGTAACTGTTGATGCAGCTTTGCACTGAGACAGATGAGGAAACTACTCTGAGGAAAAATAACTCAAAAGAAACATTTTTTTTAATAACACAGCACTACTTGTATAGCAAGTAGTGGGGCATCCAGAAGACAAGGAAAACAGCAGAAAACTTTGAACACCACTTCTCCGCAAAGAAACGCTCAAGCCTCAGCCACACCATTTCCCATGAACATTATTTCCCAGTGGTTACCTTCTGTTCTTCTCTTTCTGTTGCATTTTGACACTTCTCAATCTTCCACTGCCGCATGAAATCTCGCAGGTATCCAAAGAGAGAACGCCATAGCCTACATAGGTCAGCACAGCAACCAGCATTGGTGTTTCTTCAAAAGCTTCATTGAAAGGCCTTGCACAGAGAACCAGAAACCAGCAACTGGAAAAGGAACTCCTTAACATTTTATAAGCCACATTGGCTCTCCAAAGCAGTTGAAAAAAAAATAGTTTCAGAGAACCCAAATCAGAAAGAATAAGACCTTTGGAGACAGCTCACTGGTAGTCACACTCTTCTAAGAGAGGTCACATAAGGAGTTAGCAAAAAAATAGCTTGTGAACTTCATGTTTCAGCAGTAGCTTCCTAAAAACAAGTAACTTCTGTGGGAAATAAAGATCCCTAAAAATAATTTACAAGTACTGAAAATCAGAATTATCCATTCCAGGCAACTGCTGAAGCAGGCAAGACCTTTCACCTGGTAACAGAAGCTTTTGTGAGTAGATCGTAACATGAATTAATTCTTTCTAATCACTATCAGTGAGGCACAAGTCAGTACCTCAAATTACTCATCACCTAACCTGCTTGTATTCTGGACTCCAAAAGAATCTAAAATTGTATAGCTTGTGCTCTGGATCTGACCCACAAGCTTCTCTTTGCAACTGCTTCAGATAATGAGAGTTAATAACATTTCTAAATCAAAACTCAGTCACCAGATCAGCATCAGAAAGACTCCCATTGGTGTGAAACTAAAACCAGAGCCTTTCTTTAAGTACTGATGCTGGAATATGCAGTTTCTTTTTCCCAAACTCTTGTTTCTGCAGCTGGGGGATCTTTCAGTATGTTCATGTAACTGTTGATGCAGCTTTGCACTGAGACAGATGAGGAAACTACTCTGAGGAAAAATAACTCAAAAGAAACATTTTTTTTAAATAACACAGCACTACTTGTATAGCAAGTAGTGGGGCATCCAGAAGACAAGGAAAACAGCAGAAAACTTTGAACACCACTTCTCTGCAAAGAAACACTCAAGCCTCAGCCACACCATTTCCCATGAACATTATTTCCCAGTGGTTACCTTCTGTTCTTCTCTTTCTGTTGCATTTTGACACTTCTCAATCTTCCACTGCCGCATGAAATCTCGCAGGTATCCAAAGAGAGTGAGAACGCCATAGCCTACATAGGTCAGCACAGCAACCAGCATTGGTGTTTCTTCAAAAGCTTCATTGAAAGGCCTTTTGTATAATCCTCCATTGTGCACAATATGATTTATCTATAGTAAAAATTTAAAGAGAGGCAGTTGAGGTATTAGTTGAAAAAAGGCAGACATTTCAGAGCAGTCCCCAGCTCTGCATCCCCACCACTCAGCAAAACTGCTTCCAGCTAAGTTCAGCCATTACTGATAAACACTGCCAGCCTCCATATATGAAGTTGCCAAACTGCTGATATAACCCAAGTCACAGTTACTAACCTAGGGTAGTTTAATCTAACATCTCATTAAAACTATTTAGTTTGCAAAGCTACATAGAGAGCATTGCTTACATCTAGGCAAACCAAAATGAAAAAAGGGCCTTCACCAAGAGAGCACAAGTAACAGAACAGTGATGCATCGCAGGGTTACTACAGAGAAAAACAAAATAGAAACTAATAGTTTTATTGATCTAAACAATATATTTTCAGACTTGGAAGCCTGTATTAGTGTAACAAAACAATCATAATCCACGTATCTCTGTAGCTGTTAGCCTAAAGATGCTGACATAAACACTGCACTCATCCATGAGGCGGACATGACACCACAGACAAAAAAGCCATTGTATACAGAGTCTCAACACAGCATATATGTCAGCATTGAGAACAAAGAATGGCTTTCTGCATAAAATCCACAGTAAAAGTCATCTTGCTACTTACATGTCATCTGAAGGTAGGAGA
This sequence comes from Emberiza elegans, assembly GCA_024865655.1. Lineage (NCBI taxonomy): Eukaryota > Metazoa > Chordata > Aves > Passeriformes > Fringillidae > Emberiza > Emberiza elegans. Next base: position 48,315,576 of record JALJVW010000139.1, on the reverse strand, counting down.
TTTACTAGCTGCCTAGTTTATACAGCACGTCTGTCTCAAGTACAATTACTAGAATATGCAATATTTGTGACTGTTACAGAAAAACTCCACAGCTACAGGGCAAATGCTCACCCAATATTAACACTGGGGGGAAAGATCGTGGTTTTAACTAGACTACTTTTTCAAATTGTTAAGTTAAAGATCAGATCTCCTAAGTTAATGAATGAAAACATAGAAATCTAGCCATTAGATGCAAATGGATATCTTGGCTAAGTTTTAGAATGGCTGCACAATAGAAAAAAATAATAGAATAGCTACATATGAAAGAACATTCTATAAGACATAAATTCCCTTTGTGTGGCATCAAATATATATAAAAGTAAGAAATGTATTTCTTAAAACGTACTAATCAAAAAAAACCCTCAACACCTAGGAAAGAGATTGAACCTAAATTCATCAAAAAAAGACAATGGCAAATAATTCCTGAGGGGTGTGGGCCAGCAGACAGAATAAAACCAGTTATTCACCTATGTCACTCATATTATCATATGTGAAAGTAAGGTAGAATCATACTAACCTCTACAACAGTTGATGACTCAATAAGGCACACATGCCTGCTGGCATCACCAGACACTGGTGTGCTGAATTATTTGCAAAGTGATACCTGCTCATCTCAGGTGCTGGTCTGTATTTTATGTCTGTCACTAATATCATGAAAGCAATTTTTCAGAAGCAAGGGGCTGTTCTTAGCAATACAATTATGCTAGAGCAGTGCAGTCACCAAGTATAAACCACAACAGCACCTTCCCTCCTGGCAGTCATTTCTACCTCTTCCCTTCCTCTGACACAGTTTTAAGCAAAGCAAATCCTTGATTTGGACACAATAGTTGTGGGGACTTAAGAATATGTGATGTATGGAAACAAAATAGCAAAGATGGAGTAGGAACTTCTCTATTAGCAGCAGTACTTAAAGACAGATGCAGGTAACTCACTTGCAGTGCTTTGAGGCCAGGTTTAACACTCACTGCATACAGCGGTGGCTTAAGGTAGAAAATTACCATGGATTTGGCACAAATGTAGGAGCACTTGCTTCCAACATTGCAGCTCAAGTGCTGGCAATTTAAGGCTTTAGTGCAGGCCAAAGGTTCACACACCATTCTCTTCATGAACACATCAGCCAAAGAAACTGCCCCTGCCCCACTCACTCCCACTTTGAGCCATCTGCACCAGCCTCCAGCTAGTACAACTAGAGGAACTAAATCTGATTATCAGCATAGCATCCCTTCAACACTGAACTGATCCATGTTGAAAATATAATTGCCTGCAGAAGGTTATTCATTAGACCTCTAATAGTCTTTACAGCACTGCTCCACAAAGTCATTTGATAGAGCTCAGCAAACAAGAGGCAGCAGCTTTTGGAGAGAGAGGAGGGGCAGCAGCACCATGACAATCACAGAATCAGTGAGCCAACAATGCAAAGGAAAAACCGTGAGAGCCATCTATCTCTTCTCTATTACCCTCAGAATTGCTGTGAAGAGCAGCTGTTCAGCAGCAGGCACATTACACACCTGCCACCCGTGCGTGCCTACCAGCAGCTGATTTCTGGATAAGCAGACAGAAAACTGGTAGTGACTGCTTCACAAAAGACCTAGTATTGAATAACTAGAGATCACATCAAAGCTTCTAATGTCTTTCCCAGGTAACTGGAAGTTTATCTGGAAGAGATGAGAAAAGACTACATCCTAAGATAATGGATCTGAGGTTACCAAGCACCAAAAACTAGTTACTGAAAAAAACCAACAACTAAGAGACCCAAATCTATATGCAAACTTAATCAAAATAAAAACATACCAATTTTTTTCCAGGTCTCTGGAGGCACCTGTGCTTGTAACAAATACTAAAACTAAAAAACCCTATTCAATATGGTCAATCCAAACATTTCACTAAGAAAGGCTTTTCAGGAATACCTGTATTGATCCAACCCATACTCCAATCAATTTCACTTCTCAGTTTTCTTCCACCAGTGTGCTAATATATCCTTAATTTTGCGTATCAGTTATGATATCAGCTGAGAAGCTTGTGTTATCCTAGCTGAATCAAAAAAAATTGAAGACTGAATGCAACTCCACAAACTCTTCATGAAGCATATGACCGTAAAAAATCTCAAGAATTTGACTACAGAAGAGACATTTGTAGTCACATTAAATACAAGCCTATTTGTTTTTCAAGCATGTAAGCCTTCAAATGAAAGCTCACATGCTGCAAGCTCCAAAGTTGCAACAAAAGAACAGCAATTTCAGTTCCAGAGACCAAGAAAGAAGGTGGCTACAGTTCAGTGCCTAATTTCCTTTAATCGGGAGGAGAAAAAAGGTGTGGAAGATTAAGACTTTTATGATTTCAACAAGCTTTATGATCATAAAGTGAGCCATGACCTTTGAAGTACAATACACAGCATACCCAAGTGCAAAGAACAGTCAGAGTTCACTTTAACACACGGATCAAAAAAATGACATGTATGCTCACCTACAACTCTCTTTCCTGTACTGTGCAGAGTGCCTGTATGCAGAAGAGCACCATCACATTAAGGAACTCAGCTGCAGGAGAATCAGAGCACAACTCAGCTGCTTACAGAAGGCAGCAAAGAACCAGCCACAGGTAATGCCTGTGTTGGGCCAAACTCTTGGCAAAACAAAGCACATGAAAGAGTATTGTAGCACTTACTGAGCTGCAGTAGCACCAAACAGCCACTGCTAGAAAGGACTACACTGGTCTAAGCAGAACACATGAGAGCCTGATGATAATCACAGAATGTACTGAGTTGGACCCACAAGGACCATCGAGTCCAACTCCTGGTCCTGCACAGCACAACTCCAAGAGTCACACCACCTATTTGAGGAAGCTGTCCAAGAACTTCTTGAACTCTGTCATGCTTGGTGCTGTGACCACTTCCCTGGGTCACTGTTCCAGTGCCTAGGTAAAGAACATTTTCCTAATATCCCACCTTAACCCACCCCAGACCACCTCCATGCCCTTCCCTTGGGTCCTGTTACTGATTACTAGAAGGAAGAGATCAGGGCTTGCCCCTCCTCTTCTCCTGTTGAGGATGTTGTAACTGCAGTGAGGTGTGCCCTTAGCCTCCCTTCTCCGGGCTGAACAGACCAAGTGACCTCAGTGACTCTTCACAAAGCTTTCCTTCTAGATCCTTTCACCATCTCTGTAGCTCTCCTTTGGACGCTCTCTATATCCTTTGTGGGTGAGAAGACAAAAGCTGTGCACAAACACAGGAACATCTGCAGATGCTACTGCAGACAACACACAGGATTTACCAAGGACTCTGGGTACACACCTTGCATGGCAGGCATGTACTTTAGGGAGAGAAGATGCTCCAAGTGCAATATATGCTGCACACGCAGGAGAGCAGTAACAGTAACTGCTTATTGCTGCTACCCCAGGAAAGGACCTGCACTCTGTATGAAAGAGGCCATTTCACTTCATGCTGACAGGAAGAACAAATTCACATGAACCTGGCAGATTTAATTTAAACACATTAAAAAGATTATTTATGCTGGAACACAACTTTGCTAAATTCTTATGAAAATTTAGTAGTTTCTCATTGCCAAATACCACACATGCTGCAGAAATTTTACTAACAGGTTTGCTGCTTCTATTTTTAGAAACGCACTGTGAAAGACCACATCCATGAGTGTGCCTCCGTATGCAAAAAAGGCCACATTCATCACAAAGGATTGAGGAAATCAGCACTACAGAAATCACAGCAGTGAGAATTCCATGAAAGGAGCTGCTCTAAACGTTAGATACCCTGTGGTAATTTTACTGTCACCTCTAGCCCTTTTCCTTGCACTGCTTTGCTTAGACTTCCAATCTCAGACTGTTGCACGGGTAAAAAGACAAAGTGTTTACCACCAAAGTTAGAATTAACTGGTTTGAATCACATTTTAAGCTTAAAAAAAAAAACAAACACAGGAGATAAACTTGTTTTATAAAACAGACTTTAAGAGTATATTTCTAATTAAAGATTTGTTCTTCTTGACAGGTATTATCAAATATTTTTATTTACAGTTAGTTAGTCACAACAAATTTGACAGTCCTTGTTTAAGATGCACTTACCGCATCTACAAAAACAGCATAAATCTTCAAAATGTTTAAAAGTTGTTTGGGATCTCCTCTGCCCCCCACTAGCAAGTAAAGGATGCAATTAAACTTGGTTTTTTTTGCTTACTACATATTGGTGACAATTGGAATTCTACTGAGAATATACTATTTTTCTTAAGTTTTTTAATTTAAGAAAATATTTAAATTTTTAAAATTTTAATTTAAAAGAATTTTAAAACCTTAAATTACCTTAAACATTACACGTAACTTTATCTATTATGTTCAATAGATTTCAGGCACACAGAAAACTAATTATGATTTACAATAAAGATTTCCAAAGACAGAACAGATCTGCAGTGCTTCCCCAACAAGTCAATCTCCAGGCTCTCAAATACCTCTGAAAGCATTTTCTCTCATTTTTATAGACATTAAACCCCATTACTTCCTAAACTTTTCAACCCATTCTCAACTAGCAGTAGTCTTCAAAACTATACTTTTGGATTAAAAACAGTTCTTTTTCTAGGATTCATTTCTTAATGATGGCAAGACAAAAAACTGGAAACCTCACTGAGGAGGGGCCAATGCTTTACGTTCCACCTAGCGAAACTGAAGTCAATAGATAACTTAGATAAAGCTTTTGTCCCCCCAACAAATTGAACACATGAAATTTAGAAAAAACATTGCTTGTGTTGTACAATTAAGACAGAAACATACAACATATCACTCAAGTAAATATAGTAAAAATAAATTAGCTTGTATACATCTATAACAATTTCTGAAGAGCATTTAAGGCTTATCACCAGCTGAATTTGAACTGGCAGTCCAAATACAATCAACAGATTTTAACACTTCACCCAAACTAATGTCTCAGTAGCACATATTGAAATCTAAGAGAAGCCCATAATATCAGCAGCTACCACGGGCATTTGTTTTCATACCAGCACAGACACACAAATTCTCAACAAGCACAACACTGGCACTACACCTACTAATTTAATATGATGGCCCCAAATATTTATTTAGCCAGGGAAAATGCTGAGTAGCTGTTCCTTCCACAAAAGCTTACAGTCTTTTAAAACTGAATTTGGTAGTAGAAAAAGACCATTGTGCACAGGTACACTTTTTCAAAAATAGAGTAGTTTTCTTAATTAAAATATCTGAACAAGGTTGCAGTCTTTTCTAGATCACACAACTTTCTTCTCCCTTCAGTTTTACGTTACTGACACAATAAATACAGTCAATCATCAAACCAAGCAAGAGCTGGAAAGCAGCAGCAGTTCCTTTCCTCAGGCCTGATGTAAGCCTCAGAGTACCTGCTATAAGCCCCAAGGCACACATCTTCACAGAGGTTCGGGGATTGCATGCTGATGTCCAAACCTGGACAAACTCCCCTGCAGTCCATGACTCTGTAACCACGGAATAACTAGGGCTGGAAGGGACCTCCACTGTGCCCAAGCCCCAACTCAAAGCAGAGCTAACTACAACAACAGGCTGCCAAGGGCCATGTCCAACCATTTTGAACTTCTTGAACGCCTTCATGGATGGAGATTCCACAACCTCTTTGGGCAATTTCTTCAAGTATTTTACCACCCTTCTGGGAAAAATTATTTTTCCCAGAAGGGTGGTAAAATACTTGAAGAAATTGCAATCAAAATTTCCTGTTCCTCCAAAGTACATGTGTTGCCTCTCCTACTATTGCCACACGCCTCCACGAGTCTGACCCCATTTCCTCTATATCCTGCAGCCAGCTAGTTAAGCCTTCTCTCTTCCTAATGTTGAGCAAACCCAGCCCTCACAGCCTTTTCATTTCTTGGGGACCCTGCACTGGATTCACAGATGGATGTGGTTATGTCAGCATCTTTCTGAGAAGCTCAAAGCTGGACACCATTTCCAAGATGCAGTCTTCCAAACGCTGAGTAAGGGGGAACAACCACTACTTCAAGAAGTTAATCAGATTTAGATTCTCAGGATCTTTTTTTTCCCATCAGAAATACTTACATTTTAAATTTGCACACAGATGTGAAAAAACCTCGCAACTCTAGACTCCAATTCCTTTTTACACCAGTGGATAGGGTAATTATTTATCTTATCCTAACTTTCATGTGAAACATGATTCACATCACTAAACCACTTGTAGCAAGAAGAACTTGCAGTATTTGCTGCAGTCATCTTAAGTGTGCTCTCCAAAAGAAACTACACTAACCCGAATTCCAGCAAAAGCATCTCAGAAATGAGGATGAAGCCATTGTTCCCCTGCATCCTGCAGCAACCCCACAAGATGAACCTTTAAGAGTTTACGCTATTTAAGAAGAGCAAGCACAAATCACAAAACTACACAAACTGTTTTCTATATATCCACACCAAAACTTTCAGGAAAGAAAAATCTTTGCTGGCCATTTTAATAGCTGCTAGAATTCAAGATGAGTAACAGTCCTAAAGGAATGCAAATCCCACAGTCCTCCCACTTTTCTCAACCAAACTATTCCTTGTCTTCCTGAGGAAGCAGTACAAGACATTGTTTACAAAGGCATGTATGTTATCTGGAAGTTGCTATAGGATGGTGTTTGAAAACCTTCTAGAAACACCAGGGAAATTAAAATTAGTTTATATAATTCCAGCTCCTACCTAACTGACGTGGAGATACTTCACACAACAGAAATTAAGAACTTGATATCTAAAACCTATATTCCAATTTTAATTTTTTAGGTTGAGACGACTACTTCTTTAACTTCTAGAAGCACAACAGAACCATTCTAGTGTGAGAGGCTCAATTACGGATTAATAAAAAATCACATTACTAAGAATTTGGTCACAATAATAGGTGGATTCAAATAAATTATCTTGGCAAATAAGGGCATCTTCTCCCATTAAAGATGTCCCAATCTCCCTATTCTAAGCAAGAAAAATCTTTTCAGATGCAGCATTGGAAAACCATAAGTCATTTGTAAAACATTCCAATGGAGAAATACATTCTGGTTTAAAATTGCACTGCAGAAAGAAAAAGCAATTTTCCCCATTTGTTATTCCCACAAGTGTCTTGATAGCTCCTAAACACCATTTTTATATTGAACTCAACACTCTCCCCAAAACAGCAGCAGGGCCTAAAAAGCAGAATCATGCACAACTTGAAGTGGTAACTTCACAGCTCTTTTACTAAGATTTGTTCTCTTTCTCCTATTTATGTTCAACTCCTCACATCATGACAATACCCTTTGAGATGTCAGGCTTCGATCTTACATACTGCAGTTTTACATCAGAGTTCTAAATCAATTTTAAGTCCATCCATAAATTACTATACTTTCTAACCATTAACTCCCTTAACTGTATACAGTGAGAAAAAATGTCACTTTTCTCCAACATTACACAATTTTAAATTTCTATATGGTTCTTCAACCATTAAGGTGTTTTTAATTAATTAAGGTGTTCATAATGAGACTGAAATTCAGTGAATGCAACAATCTCTGAACAGATCACCTTCAAGCAGGAGCCAAGTAATTTGAACACAAGATATCTCAGGAAAGCCAAGAGCTGTTACTTATCTTAGTACTTCAGCAGAATGATTTTACTATGCTCAAACCCTGACTTAAAATGGTCACTTTCCCAGTCACTGATGATATTTCATTAATCTCCAAGGTAGCCAGAGTCTGTTACTGCACAGTTTTATAAGGCAGCAAGTTTCCCCTCTCCTCTTACTAAAGAGGTTTAGCAGTTCAGAAGGAGACGAATACAACCTCTGTGAAAATTAAGTGAACAATTTCACCCTCTTTTGAGCATGCTGGAGTAAGGGTAAAGAACCTCCTCGATGTCAAATACCACCCTTAATGGAGGGAGTATCACAAGGAAACATTTGAATTTAAGTTTTACTTTTTTTAGGATAAAAACCTCCAAACAACATAAACAAACAAATCAAGAATTAAAAACCACTCAAACTTACATAGATAACCTGAGCAGAAACATCCCTAGGTAGAAGAGGACTCCTTTTTTTCACACAGTTCAAAGTGGGTAAAGCTTTCCTGCACTATCAAGCCCTACTGGGGGACATGGTAATGCACTACCCTGTCTCTAAACTCTCCCCTCAGAAGTTCCATGGTTTTCCAGAAAATTGTCAATGACTGCAACATTTCTTTGAAGTGACGGTTTTCCTTTCCCCTCCTCTTCCAATCATTTCAGCTAGATCTCATTTTACCTCTTATTTCTTGCACAAAACCCATGAAAGGCCTTCTTGAAAAAGTTGTTTTCCTCATGCTTACTTTTCTGTTTGTTTTTTTTTCCTACTAAGTAAAAATCACATTTTTTTGTACAAGCTGCCTCCTTTTTGGTACTTGCTTACAGTTGCAGATTTTCAAGTACTCTATGTGGTAAGTATGTAGTATATACACACACAGCAAATATATTCAATACAAAGTGAGCATTCACTTGTTTCCCTTCTTCTGTAGAAAGGCCCAAAAACCAAAACTGAAAAGGCAAAGGACCAGTCAAGTAGCCAGTGACATCAGAATCTGTGATATATCAGCAAACACATCTTTTGGCAGCTTACCACCACGGATGCTATTTAAGAAAGATGGACATTATTAGTTCCCCTAAACAATTGCTTCTTCCAGTCCAGTTCTAACATTCAGACCCTCACTTTGAAAGTTAGCATAAAGCTAGCCCACATAAAATTATGGAGAAAAAATGTAATAATCCTAATTATAAATCTGTTTGACCAGCAAGCAGCTGCAAGAAAGATATCAAACTTTCCTACACTCTTATATGTCACACTGCTGCTACACTTTAGATTTTTGGTAAGATTTCTCATGACCACTTCTCCAGTGAACCCTGACCCACTTTAGAAATAGTTATCCCAAATGCCTCAGGTCTCCAAAACATATCTGAGCATAGTATCATGTGCAAGCTACTAAGTGAATAGAACATCTCCTAAACCAGCAAGGTTTTTAAAGCTTCCTCAGTTTGAAATCTATGTTTTTTCCTATTCACACACTGCATCATTCATGTTTTCCAGATATACAGGTAAACAAAGCCCTTGAGGAAAACACTTTCCTATGTCACTTTCTGTTCTTCTGAAGTAGAAGAATATAACTGTATTCAGACATTCTTCTTTAGAGAGCACAGGGTGGGGGAAAACTTCCACAGACGAACAGTCTCCAGCACCACCCTTTGTCTTATTACAAAGATTTACATGTAAGGGTTTATAGCCAGCAGGGCCACGGCTCCCCAAACCAGCACAAGCTGACACTGCTGCCAAACGAAGGTCCTGTACCTCCCTCCATTTGTTCACTTCCAGTACTGGGCTGTATCTCCCAAGTGCCAGGGCATGACTGTGAGCATCCATCCACTCAAAGAAACACAGTAAGAATCCTCAGTTAAAGATAACTCAGAGGAAAAAAAGTCTCGTTATACCCTACATCAGTTCTCTATCCGGTTCACACTGTGAGTGCACAAGCCTACACTGAAAAAACAGAAGGGACAGCAGAGGACTGAAAAACAGAAACAGCAGTAGGAGAAATGATGACAGAGGGAGGCTTTTCTCCAGCAGCTTGAGGCGTTCAAGGAAACACAACCTTTACTTGAGGCCGAATTCATTACAACCTTTGAAGTTCTTCACACTATAACAGAAAACTTGAGTGTTTTGCACAGCAACAGCTGAAGTGTGCAAGCACAAATGCACACTTGCACGGCAGGCTGTTGGCACAGCCGGATGGAAGCGCTGCACCAGCCTCCCGCTCTGCTCTAGGGGAAGTCCCTGCCCAAGGCTACCTGTGCCCACAGCCCCGCGCGTCGCACCTGGAACAGCGAAACAGGGCGAAGGACGGCTGAAACCTTCTCTTCTAATCCACAGACCTACCGTGCTACAGTGAGGTTTAAGTTCAAAGCTCTGGCACCAGTAAGAGCCTGGCAGTAAAGTTACAGCCGTAACCCGGGGGACAGTCATTTCCCACGCCGCCACCAGTGCGGTGAGCGAGCACCCCCGGGCGCTGCCCTCCCTCTCTCCCTCCCCTCGGCGAGGGCCGACGACACACACCGCTGGGCTCTGCCGACACCCCTCACAGCCACACCGCGCCCGCCGCCCGCCACCGCGCCCGCCGCGCCCCGCGCTCACCTGGGTGCCGGGCGGGCCGCGCACGAAGCCGTTGCGGAGCGCGCCGTGGGCGCCGCAGCCGTTGGCGCGGGGCCGCTCGGGCCGCTCCATCGCGCCGGCCCCGCCGCGCCCGCTCCGCCGCCCCCGCCCGGCCGGGCCGCGCCGCACCGGAAGCGCGGCCAGCGCTGCCCCAATCGGCGGCGCGGGCGTCACGCGAGGGGACGGGCTCCGCCTGGCCGCGCCGACGCGCGTGCGAGGCGGGCGGCTGGGGGCCAATGGGAGCCCGCGCGGCAGCCGGCCGGGAGGGGAGCACGGAGAAGGGAGGGGCTCCCCCAATGGCGAAGCGGAACGCCCGCGGGGAGGTGGAGACAGAGGGTGAGCATTGCCCAATCACTTGGCAGGGATAGGACGGAGCGCCAAGGGGAGGGGAATAGCTAGCCAATCACAGCGCGAGGCCGAGGGAGAGGCTCGAGAGAGAAGCAGAGTCCGTCCAATGGCGGGGGGAGGCGTGGGGCGGGGCTGGGGCGGTAGCCAATGGGCGGGCGCGGATGCGGGCAGGGAAGCGGCGCATGGCGCTGCCCTCCTCGTCCCGCTCGCTGTGGGCAGGGGGCCGGGGCCAGCGCGGCGCGGGTTGGTGCTGCTGCTGCCGTCACCGTCATCACCATCCCCGCCGGGAAACCGGCAGCCCTGGCTCAGTCGCGCCGGTGGCTGGAGCGGGGGAGGCCGGGGTGGGTAGGTAAGGCCGCGGGCAGCCCCTCGTTGGTTCGTGCTGAGGGAGCTGATGAACGAAGCGGTTCCTCCGACACCTGGAGGGCTCCCCAGGACAGCCCTGGGCTGTGTCCGAATGGAACCATCCGGCGGAGAGCCCCGGGTGAGAGCTCGAGAGAGCGTTTGGGGGATCGGACGTAGTTACTGTAACGCCTTTGCCACGGCTCGGGAGAGATGTGCCTTGGCCTGGACACCGACGGCCCGTGCAGGGCGCCCTGCGGAACAGCCTCGGGCAGAGCTTCATTCCGGCAGGATTTACATCTGGGCTGAGGAATGGCGTGAGCCTGCCCGCCCTGCCGAGCTGTATCGCCCCCGGCAGCTGGAGCTGCTCGCTCTGCCCACAGCTCTGTTTAAAAACCGTACTAGGTTTGTGTACAAACATTTTTTCTGACAGGGCCTGAAAAGGGTACTTCGTTCAAAGACCAGGTAAACTAAATGCTAAACTAAATAAATATATTTATTTTGGGAGTACGTGTTACCAACATCACTACAGTTTGAGTGACCAAGCATCAGGCAGAGGAGGCCGGAAGGGAACCACAGTATCTGTGATTGTGCGCTATTAACACCTGTGTGCATCCTGGTGAGGGAGTAGGGAGCGGTTCCTGAGCTGCAGGAGTGTTAATTGGCAGAAAGTAAACAGCCTGACATGTTGAATCACACTGAAAAGATGGAAGAGTGTGACCTTTGGTTTCTCCAATGTAATTTAGAGGGAAGGGCTGTGGTTTTTCTTTGCACTTAGCAACAGGGGAAAAACAAAATGAAGAGTTATCAGGTTCAAGCATATGAATTTGAGAGAATGGTCTCATCCTTTTCTCTCTGATTTGCTACTACTGATAATTATTTTTATGTAGTATAGTCACATCTTGGAGCCTTTGTCATGGATCTTATTGCAAATTTGGTATGAACATGCAGTGCCTAACAAGTGAATTACCTTCTTTGAAAGACAGTAATTTTTCTTTCCTCAGGAAGACAGGAAAGCTTCACAGCCTGGTTTCAGCCTAGTTGTAGGCAGCAGTGCTTGTTCAGTCTGCTTCATGTCTCCATGTCCCCTCTGGGCAAGAGGGCTCTTTGTAATGAGGGTGCAAACACAGCCTCAGCAGTAGCAAGTGCAAGGTGGGAGTTTGGTCTTGCTCCTTTTCTTGCTCTCTGTGGCCACTCCCATATCTGGACTACCCTGCAGCAGGTATGCCCTTGCCTCAGCAGTAAGCTTTCCTCACCTGGCTTTGACATGCAGTGAGAGAGAGAGTCACCAGCTCAGATGGGCTGGGCTGTGTCCCATCTCTTGTCTTGCAGTCTGGGACCATGGGGAGACTGGTGTTACTAGGAAGGACCTTGGGATGAAAGCAGCAAACACCCCTGCTTAGCACTGGAGTACTTGTGCAAGTGAACTGGCTTTGGTGTAGGTGCAGTGAGGAGCACTGGTGGGGAAGAGGCACAGATGAGTTATTTCTGGATGAGCAGGGGAGGGCTTTTGCAGAGTTGGAGTAATCTATGAGGAAACTAATAAACACAATTTAAAAATAAGTAAGAAAGAGAAGTGTATTAGGGGACTACATACTGTAGACTTCCTGAAGTATTTTTCCCCTGTTGCCATAGTTGGCTATAAGCATTTTCCTCTGCCTCCTCTCCCTTTGAACAGAACAGATTGAATTTTACTGACCAGTTTTGCCATGGGGTGCAGATGGTCCATCAGTCTGCACTCACAAGGCGTGTGTAGGGCAGCAGCCTCTGCCCACCTGCACAGGGATGAGCTTCACCTGCTAATGCCTTACTTCTAGAGAGGATAAGCTGCTTCACCTGCCAGGCACCAAATCTCACTGCTGTGTTATCTGTTAAAGCACAAACCCTTTTCACATGTAGGTACCTACAGACTTCATCTTGTCCTTGAACCCAACTAACATGAACCCTTAGAATGTGATTGTTTCAGTTTTGGTTTGGAAATGTAAATAGCATTAAAGGACCTTCTGGTTAGGTCATGCAGGACTGTACAGTCTTGCACAGCAGCTGCAGTGCTCCCCTGCACAGAGGGCCCCCACCCTGCCCTGAGCATGGGGCCAGCACAGCCTGGTGTTTTAGGGGCACCTGGTCCCTTCCAGCACAGTGCAGGGGACATGCTCACACTGGGGCTGCAGTGATAGAAGAGTCCAGGGTATCCATGGGGACAAGTGGCAGCATAGGGATGCCATCCCAGGGCACAGCTACTGCCACAGGCAGCACCAAACAAATCCCACAGAGCTCCTGGAATCACACCTACAGGCAACTCTGATATGGCTCTGTGCAGTGCACAAGACACCTGTGAACACAGGTGGCTGCAGCTTGTGCCTCTGGACTAGGCAGTTGCAAAATAGGGAAACCAAAAGAAATCTGAAGAGCAAATTCCGGTATCTGAAGAGCAAATTCCAGTTTTAAATTACATTTTAAGTCTCAAGGATACTATTCCAGTGAACTGGCAGAGCAAACTGCCTTAGCCAACTGAACAACATCAATATCACCCAATATGAGTGTCAGAAACGGCAGAGATCCTGATCATAGTTTTCAACCACGGGACATTTTTTTTGCTGTAGAGGTGGGGGACAAATGAGTCATCACTTGGCTCATAGAAACCTCATCATTATTTGAGGTCAAATTCCTGACATGTTCATGTTTGAGTTTGAGATGGAGGCATTAGGAATGCATGCACCAGGAAGCCCTGAACACTGGGCATGGATCATGTAAACTTTGGAGACAGCAAAAGGGCGGGTTCTGGAAGGAGCTATGGGGCAGCAGACTTGAACGTTTGTGAGCTCTGAGAGAGATCCAGAGCAAGATTGCTGCTCACAGCCTACTGCAGTCCTGGAGAGCTCCAAGGGTCTCACTTAGGACTGCACTTTTTTAGGGTTACAAGAGAGTTGGCTTTAGCCATAGTAATTTTCCATCCTGGCTGCAATTCCAGTTGCTTCTGCTATCAAGCTTTCAAAGAAAAAATTCACCTGGGTTGTTATTCAGACAAGAAAAGTAAGTTTCCAAAGCTGTTTGTTGAAAAGCAGGAGCGGATTAGATTGTTCCTGGGAGCAGACAGAGTTTCTGATAAGCTCAAGAGCAGCTGAGCCCAGGTGCTGTTCATCAAGGCTGAGGCCTGACAAGCATTTCTTGCACTGGAGTGCATCCAGAGGCAGGGAGGAAGGGAGCATGCACTACCAGACCTTTCTTCAGACCATTCTGAAGAGCTGGTTTGCTCTAGGCTTTAGTCAGCAAGGCTGACTACCAAGATTGTAGTAGCTTTGTTTGGAGCCTCCTATGCTTTACCTGCTTTTGCTTGTGTTCCCTGTCCCCAAGACTTCTGTACAAAACAGTACTAACTTAGAAACTGTCATATCTGTTCCCATCCCACCCTCATCAGTTCAATTTTCTGGATATTTGGCCCTCCTTTGGGCAGTGACTTGTGCAGTGTTTTGGAATGGAGATGGCTGTTTCTCTGCAGTGGAACCAGGCTGTATCTTACAGCCAACTTAAGACCAGCAGTAACATCCATCCACTTGCACTGCATTTCACCAAGCTGTGCAAAGACAACTGGGGGTAATACCAGAGGAAATTGAGAGGTTATATTCACAGCCTAGTACAGGTTATAACAGTACAGAAAATTATAGAATAAACCACAGTTGCTTCTCCCTGGATGGAATGTGGTTGGTGTGCTCAAAACCTATTCCATGATGATTCCCCACACCCGCAGTCTGCAACCACAGCACCTGCTAAGGGGGATGAAGCTGAGGGCAGAGTGGAGAGACCTCATTTGGGCTCTGTTGAAATCCTTGCAGGGAGGGGAAGTCGACAGCACTTTGCAGCTGAGAAACTGCACAAAACCTATCAGCCAAGGGAGACAGGAGATGTCCTGCTGCTGAGCCAACAGCTGTGGTGAAATCATGCTCCTTGGATGAACTTGGTTCATTTTAGCCTAATTGTAACATTAACACACACCTCCATCCCAAAGTACAACCACCTCTCATTGGGCATGTGCTCTCTGTTTTTGACTGTATGTTTAAAAACAAAGTGAGAGAATTTTACAATCAGTAACAAAGGTATTCTATGACTGCAGTCACCCAAGCTCCACCAAAATGTAGAGAAGTAGTATAGAAATAAGTTGAGAATGAGGGGAAAGTTAGGGAAGACTCCATCATAACTATCAGTTGATAGGCTGAACCTGTCTTCTCCCCTGTGGAGACACCGATTGGGCAAGAATCTAACTCTGCATGCTGAATATTTTACTGGGGATTAAAGCTTATCTGTGCATTGCTTTGAACATGCTTTTGCAGTCATATACTATCACCTGCACTCATCAAACTTCAGCCTGTCACAATTTTATATTAATAAATCATTATTCCATAAACTGTGAGAGTCCTGTGGGCACTGGAAGTTGCCAGCAGCAGATATTGTACTCAAATAAAGAGAAAGACCCACTGGATGGTCTCCCTTATGCTGTTATGGGTGTCCCTGGCTGAGTCAGTGGAACCACCCCAGGATCCAGCAGGACTGCTCAGTGGAGGGTCCCCATGGCAGGGCTCTGACAGATTGCTCAGGCACAAGGATCTTGGCTTCCCTGGGGTGTTGACAGACAAATAAACACTGAGGGTTGAGTAAATCTCTCTACACTAAGGGTTTTCCTCTACAAAAGGGGAGGAAATCTCCCCTTTTCACATGATACTAACTCATGACACCACCTGCTTTTTCTGGAGCCTGAATTTTTGATCTTTGTTTGTGCCATCACCCTGTAACTCTGTGGTTTTGTGTCTTTTTAGGTTGCTTACTGGCACTTTTGGGCCAACAAAGGCTGTAGCTCCAGGAACCTTGTACTTGCCACAGAGAGAAGCTGATACAAGTTAACCTTGCCAGAAAAAAAATCATTTGTTTGGTCCCGCCATGCAATTCACCTTGTATCAATGCCAGATACATAGTTTAGTACAGCAGCATTTGGGAATGGAGAGGCATGTTTGGGAATGAATGACTGAAATGTTATCAGTTATTTCATCATTCTTGGCTTATGTTGCCTTTTGTAAAAGGAAATACGGCCTGACAGGGTCTGATGTCAAGGTACAGGAGTGCTGGCAGAACGGAGGAGCAGTCAGTGTGCGTTTACTTGGGGCACCAGCTGGAAGCAAGGTAACCTCTCTAGCTTCTGATCTCATATTTGGTTCCTGTGGTGTGTAGTTAATCACTTGTGCTGCTTCAGCTTTCATGTCCATCCTCCATGGACATTCTTTGTTGCTCATGCCTGTTTCCACTCAGGTTGGTGAGTGGAGGAGCAGCGTACTGTACCTAAAGCAGAAACTTTAGGTCCTCAGGTTAGCTTCTGATGGTGCATCTAAACAGGCCTCCATGCCTGGTGTTCAGGGCTCCCTGGTGCATTCATCCCCAATGCCTCCACCTCAAACTCAAATACAAACACATCGGGAATTTGACCTCACCAATGGTGAGGCTTCATGAGCCAAGTGATGACTCATTTGTCCCCCACCTCTACAGCAAAAAAAACGTCCCGTGGTTGTAAACTGTGATCAGGATCTCTGCCTTTTTTGACACCCGTGTTGGGTGATATTGAACTAGTGAGTTCATTTTGTTTGTGCCTTGCTTTCTTAGTCCATAAAATGAGAGCAGTGAGACCATTACGGTCCCTGCCCCCCTCCCCATCCAGGATAAGTGAAAGGCTGCATCTGTGCTGTATAAACAAAGCCCTAATTTACATGTAAATGCCTGTGATATCGCTGTAGCAGCAGAGCTGTAGCAGTGAAGCCCTCCTTGTGTGCAGGCAGCTTATGTCAGCAGAATGAGGCTCTTTTTTGAGCAGAACTTTACTGAGCACCATCAGCTATATCAGCAAAAACACTGAACACCAATATAACTATATCCTCATTAGGATCTCAAGGCCCATAGTATTTTAATTTCTAACTACTTTCTAGGTGCTTAAATACTTTCTTGGGTCTATGGAAGTTACCCTCTTTCCATCAGAGCCCTGGCAAACAGGTTCAGAACAGATGTGGTCTCACTTTATCAGTGGCTGCAGAATGCTCTGAGAAACTCTGGTAAAGAGCCCAGAGGCCAGCAGAGCATGATCGAACTGCTATGACTGACTTCAAGGGCAACATGACTGCTGCTGCTGCTTCTGACAGTGCTGTTAGTACTGCAGGAGACTGGACAGGTTCTTCCTTATTCACCTCTTCCTGGCAGAACAGCAGAACTGAAAGTGGTGTTCCCTTCAAAATGTCTTTGTTGCTAGTTTTCATTTCATCCTGTACTGATGCTATTACAAAGGTGGCACATGAGGAGACAGCATACTGTAGAGAAGGGAGACAGTGAGGACAAGGCTCTAGTACCTGAGCAGTGAGCAAACCTTAGCTTGGGGAGGAAGGAAGGAGCAATTTGCCGCCTTTTCAGTACCAAGCACGGTTTTGCAGATTTTTATTACCTACCTCTCTTTAGGAAAAAATAAGTGAAGGAAGAAGATGGACAAGTTGGCAAAAGACATGGCTAAAGGAGCTTTTAAAGTTTTTTTGTGCTCAACTTTCTACTTGCAGAGAGAGTCAGTTCAACTCATCCAACAGAAAATTATGCCATGGAAAATTTTCTTCAGGCTGGTGAACTGAACTGACTTGGTAGCTGGAGGAAGGTGGCCATAGATTAGACATAAGGAGGAACTACTGCATCTGTGCAGCAAACTGCTTTTGAATTACAAAATCTACTATTAGGGGTGATGGGGGCACAGAAAGAACCTGAAGTTGAGTTCAGAGAAAAAGGTCAATACAGGGAAACAGAAGGCTGCTGTCTCTCCTTTTGGCAAGCATAATATTATAGATAGGAGAGAGAGAGAGAGAGACTTTGCCATACAGTGAAATGGGACAAGGGAGAAATTAGAGTCCTTAACTACCTATAAATAGGTAGTAAAAGTTTCCCTTCAAAGCAAAGGTAATAAAAGCCATACTTAACCTGAGGAGATGAAAAATGTTAGAAGCTGTGCAGTACCAAGAGGGAAAATCTACCCCAGGACCAGGGACTGGTACTTGGCCTTCGATCAGAGAGACAGTGTGATGCTGCAGGCATCACTGCTCACAGTGTGTGCTGCTCAGCAGCAGCAGCCAGGGCACAAAGCTCTCTCTGTGCTTGAGCCTCGACTGCAGGAGCGACATGTCTGTGTCCAAGTGTGAGAGGAAACCATGGGGAATGTTTCACAGGTATAAATTCATAGGAAATTCATAAATATTCATCGGAAAATCCCATTTCCAGTGTAGGTGCTGGCCTGCGTGGTTGCTGTATCGGGCACGGCCATAAGAGGGAAGTGTGTGCTCAGGCATTAGGTGCTTTCTCTGGGCTGGAGCAGCCCCAGCTGCGTTGGCTGAGGGCTCTGCAAGCACCATGGATCTGCCCGGGTCACACCTCCTCTGCAGGGCTGAAAACAGGGCCAGTGCCTTCGGAGGCATGTGAGCTCAGCCACAGCCAAGTGCGCAGGCAGCGATGATGGGGATGGGGTGAGAGGGGAGCAAGGGTGGGAAAGTGAATTGTCACTTCCTGCAGATAGGGGAGGATGAGATGTGCAACCCTGAGCGGTCCTGAGAGAACTGGAGATGTCTTGTCCAGAGATGACGGGCAGTCAGGTGGGGAAATCTCATTTTATATTTCTCCTCACACATATACCGATGTCTGGTTGTGTTAGCTGGATCTTACTCAGGGCATTCAGCCTTGAGGGTGGTGACATTGAGGTGCTTTTGGGAAGGGTAGGCGACCTCAGGAGAAAGAGAGCTGAAGTCGGCAAGCTTGAAAGATTTACAAAGAAGAATAAAGGTCCAAAAGGATATGGCAGGCAGCCCTGCTAGCTCTCTAAGGGAAAAGTTTTGCCTGAAGCACTTCTCATAGCGTTTTGCTGGCCATGTGAGTAGAGCACACAAGCCATGTAGTGGTAACAAATGGTTTGTTAGCAGCCCTGTCAGACTCAGGTGACTGCCACCCTCAGTCATGGGCCACCCCTGCCTGCCTGCCTTTGCTGCATGCTTGTTAAAACTCACCACTGCACAAGGCAGAAAAGGACACCTGCACCGTGTAATGTGGGAACTGGAGGCCTCACCACGCCTGTGCCTGCCGACTCCCACAGACCCTGTTAGCTGGAGCTGCCATGTGAGTATGGCTGAGGAGTTCCTGCTTGCCTTCTGGAGATCCTGCAGGGACCCACAGGGTGCTTTGAGGAGAAACAGTACTAAGACTGATGTCCTGTAGTTACTTGCCAAGAAATGGCAGCAGCAGGGTCCAGTCAGGAGCACCAAATGACTGGATCACCAGCTTCCCATAAGCTGGCTCTGCAGAGCGGCATTCAGGCTTCTCCTTACAGATCTGCTTCTCTGGGACTTTTTTTTTTTATTTCCTGAGACAGAAACAGAGGAAAATGAGTGTGACAGAGCTGAATTATTTATTCCTTGTTCATGCCACAGCATGAAAACTAAGTGCATCCTAAGAATTAACTATACAAGAGCTGTGTGGTGGCAAGGCTGGGGGAGACAGGGTGGGTGCATCGCATCTGTGCAGCAAACTGCTTTTGAATTACAAAATCTACTATTAGGGGTGATGGGGGCACAGAAAGAACCTGAAGTTGAGTTCAGAGAAAAAGGTCAATACAGGGAAACAGAAGGCTGCTGTCTCTCCTTTTGGCAAGCATAATATTATAGATAGGAGAGAGAGAGAGAGAGAGAGACACTTTGCCATACAGTGAAATGGGACAAGGGAAAAATTAGAGTCCTTAACTACCTATAAATAGGTAGTAAAAGTTTCCCTTCAAAGCAAAGGTAATAAAAGCCATACTTAACCTGAGGAGATGAAAAATGTTAGAAGCTGTGCAGTACCAAGAGGGAAAATCTGCCCCAGGACCAGGGACTGGTACTTGGCCTTCGATCAGAGAGACAGTGTGATGCTGCAGGCATCGCTGCTCACAGTGTGTGCTGCTCAGCAGCAGCAGCCAGGGCACAAAGCTCTCTCTGTGCTTGAGCCTCGACTGCAGGAGCGACATGTCTGTGTCCAAGTGTGAGAGGAAACCATGGGGAATGTTTCATAGGTATAAATTCATAGGAAATTCATAAATATTCATCGGAAAATCCCATTTCCAGTGTAGGTGCTGGCCTGCGTGGTTGCTGTATCGGGCACGGCCATAAGAGGGAAGTGTGTGCTCAGGCATTAGGTGCTTTCTCTGGGCTGGAGCAGCCCCAGCTGCGTTGGCTGAGGGCTCTGCAAGCACCATGGATCTGCCCGGGTCACACCTCCTCTGCAGGGCTGAAAACAGGGCCAGTGCCTTCGGAGGCATGTGAGCTCAGCCACAGCCAAGTGCGCAGGCAGCGATGATGGGGATGGGGTGAGAGGGGAGCAAGGGTGGGAAAGAGAATTGTCACTTCCTGTGGATAGGGGAGGATGAGATGTGCAACCCTGAGCGGTCCTGAGAGAACTGGAGATGTCTTGTCCAGAGATGATGGGCAGTCAGGTGGGGAAATCTCATTTTATATTTCTCCTCACACATATACCGATGTCTGGTTGTGTTAGCTGGATCTTACTCAGGGCATTCAGGCTTGAGGGTGGTGACATTGAGGTGCTTTTGGGAAGGGTAGGCGACCTCAGGAGAAAGAGAGCTGAAGTCGGCAAGCTTGAAAGATTTACAAAGAAGAATAAAGGTCCAAAAGGATATGGCAGGCAGCCCTGCTAGCTCTCTAAGGGAAAAGTTTTGCCTGAAGCACTTCTCATAGCGTTTTGCTGGCCATGTGAGTAGAGCACACAAGCCATGTAGTGGTAACAAATGGTTTGTTAGCAGCCCTGTCAGACTCAGGTGACTGCCACCCTCAGTCATGGGCCACCCCTGCCTGCCTGCCTTTGCTGCATGCTTGTTAAAACTCACCACTGCACAAGGCAGAAAAGGACACCTGCACCGTGTAATGTGGGAACTGGAGGCCTCACCACGCCTGTGCCTGCCGACTCCCACAGACCCTGTTAGCTGGAGCTGCCATGTGAGTGTGGCTGAGGAGTTCCTGCTTGCCTCCCAGAGATCCTGCAGGGACCCACAGGGTGCTTTGAGGAGAAACAGTACTTAGACTGATGTCCTGTAGTTACTTGCCAAGAAATGGCAGCAGCAGGGTCCAGTCAGGAGCACCAAATGACTGGATCACCAGCTTCCCATAAGCTGGCTCTGCAGAGCGGCATTCAGGCTTCTCCTTACAGATCTGCTTCTCTGGGACTTTTTTTTTTATTTCCTGAGACAGAAACAGAGGAAAATGAGTGGGACAGAGCTGAATTATTTATTCCTTGTTCATGCCACAGCATGAAAACTAAATCCATCCTAAGAATTAACTATACAAGAGCTGTGTGGTGGCAAGGCTGGGGGAGACAGGGTGGGTGCATCTTTTGGTGCCTGGCTGAGCATTTGCTCATCTTGTGCTCCCAGTGAGCTCCTGCACATCTTATGTCTGCGCAGTAGGGGGACCTACAGCTGTGGGAGCATAGGTGACATGAGGGGGAGAGAGCTGAAGCAGTGTGAATTGCTGAGCACACACCCGTTGTGTATTATCCATGGGCAGCAGTGCTGCCCAGCAGGGACGTGCTGTGTAGCTGTGGGCTGCGGGCAGGGGGTTGCTGTGCTGGGAATGGCTACAAGCAACCACACGGGGTCACTCGGCTGGTAAATGAGGCAAAGAATTGCCACGGTGACTGCACTCCTCTCCCTGGCAGAAGCCAGGCTTCCAGGCAATAATATTGGTGCGTTGCTCTAAAGCCCCCAAACTCTCTCTCCCTCTTTTCGGAGAGCGTGAGGACCATGCTGCCCTGTCTCCAGACTGGGAGAAAGGTAAACACCACACTATGGAGCGGTTCCTGCACATTTCAGTAGAAGAGGCCATTGTGTGGGTACCTGCTACGCTGGTCACTGCTGCAGTGCATAGACAGAAGGGCTGTGGTTCCAATTACTGTGACACAGTGTGATTCTTGCCCTGTGTGTCCACCTCGTGTCCTCAGGAGCAGCGAGGTGTGAGCCAGCTGCCAGCCCTTAGGCACAAACTGCATGTGAGCAGAGAGCTGTGTGTGGAGGACATCACACCTGTGCTGCAAGAGGTGCTCCACGGAGAGTCACAGTGAACAACTCCAGTCCTGGTGCCCCCAGGAGCTTGGAGCTCACCAGCAACAGGTACTGCAAGACTCCAAGGACAGACAATAGACAAATGTGCACCAGAACATAAGGCCTTTTTGCACCGAGTGTATTCACAGTTGCTTTTAGTGCCCACATGGAGCATGTTCTCTGTTCTTACTTGGATCAAATCATGTCCTATGCTGTCCTCCTGGCAAAGAAAGTACAGCTACATCTTTCAGGTACCACAGGTGCTAAGGTGTGTTCCTCAAAGACTTCTATATTTTATCTTCAGAGACCTTACTCCTTTCATCTTCAGAAGCCTTATTTCTTTCATCAGTTCTCTACTTCTAAGTGGTCTGTGAGACTATTATAAATCATATTTCTCCTATGTTCTCAGAGCTTTGGGGAGATGGTTACTTTGTGGTCCTTGAGGAAAACTTGAAGGAGGAAAGGCTTTGTGGACTAAAAATGTTTGGAGATGCTCGGTTTGGGGAGCAACACTGATGCATCCTGCACAGCCCCATGTGAAAAAGCTGGAAAGAAGAAACCAAGTAGATGGTCATGCTGGTCCTGGAGGCTGAAGTACCACAGGAAACCAGGGAAGTGCTGTAGACCAGCAAGTAAGTCATGTCACTTCTGCTGCACTGGTATTTTGCAGAGATGCAAAACTCAGCTCAAGGCAAAGGTCCAGAGCTTCTTCTCACTGATGTGCCCATTGCAGCACCTTCCCTTGAGTACTCATCTTTTCCCTGTAAAGGGTTTTTTTTTTAATCATTCTAGACTCTGACAAACAGGTATTGTCATCTTGCAGAGGGTTGGCAAAAGAACAAATAGCTGCACTTCAGTGGAGGTTCAGCAATCTTTCCACACCGCACAGACTTGATCATTTGCATGGTCATGAGGTCTCATTGGAAAGATATTTTTAAATGAAAAAGCAAGGAAATGATGCAAAATAGATTTGAGCATATTCCAGGAGATAGCTAAATTTTTCATAGTGAAACCCAATAATAGATCAGTCTGTGTGCTATGAACCTCTCATCACAAAAATATATCACAGGAGGCTTCTGCTATCTATTCTGGGCTGAGCACTGACCTTGGCTATTAGATCTCAATTAAGCATGTATGTGACTAATGCTTCTTTCTCTTACACTTTTCTGCTGCAGAAAATAATATTCATGGTATCAAAACACAAAGTACTTGCACAGTCACTCTCCAGATGGGACCCCAGTTTCTCAGTAGGTTTCATGCACATGAAAAAAAAAAGCATTTTGAGTGTGAAATTACGGGAAAGGAAGTATTAAACATCTGTGTAGCCAAAGATTGCAGCCTTCAGCACTGAGCCCCTCTGCTTTTCCAGAATGTGCAGTGATGCTTGCAGCTGCAGGCAGGGTTGAGGAGGCCACAGGGACAGAAAGAGCATTCCATATCTTCACTTCTTTATGCTGGCATCCTTCTTTCCTTTAATTTCTTCATTATCATTTTGATCTAGGACAAGGGAAGAAGTGCTAGTGAATTTGACAGTGGTATTAATAAGACTATACAAGACTTGCTTGGGTGCTTAAGACTCCTGTGGAAGCCAGGACCTGTCTGCAGACTTGTTCCACTTTCAGCTCAGGTAGATGCTGAACCATCAAAACAGCAAGGCAAACACAGATCTCTCCTGGAGCATAATTACACTGCTGGGCCAGGAAGGGCTTGGAGGCACCCATATCCCTACACATTGGAAAGGTCAGGTCTGGGGACTAGAGAATTGGTGAGCTCACCTTTATGCCTGAGAGGATCATGGAGCAGATCCTCCTAGAAGATATGCTAAGGTACATGCTATGCCAAAAGCAAAAGGGCTGCCAATTTTTCACCAGCCTTGTGATGAGGATTTGATGGAGCAATGTCATTGTGAAGAATAGAAGTTCTCCTACAAGGTGGAACAAAAGCCTTGCTTTTGGTTTTCAGCTTTGTGGACTGAGAAGAGGCTTATTTGTGTGCAGCATTCAGCAGGGCTTAGAATGGCTGCAGATTATTTGCAGTAGTGTGGCTAAAATCTTCCTGACCTGTCATAGACACCTGACAATCAACATTTTCTCCCAAGTCAGGTTTCATCATAGCAATGAGAACAAGCTGACAAACTCAAACCAGTCATCACAAGATTGGTGCAGTTCTCTGACAGCCTTTCCAGGTGCTGGTTATATTTGACAAAAGGTCAGGCTAACATCTGACTCTAATCTTAGAGGAATGTTGTCTGAAAAGGGGGAAAAGGCCAATGAAAATGAAAATGTACTGACTGGAGTGGCAGAAAGCTGTGTCTCAGCTTGGTCTCAGCCACTGGGACCAGATAACATGAAGCCAAATCAATTCTGTTCTAGAAAAGATGGGACATGCTACTCAACACCTGGTAGAGAGGGTGTATTCGATTTTGGTGTTTGTCTCATAATCAGTGTCTGGTTTTTTTCCATTTCTCTGCCTGCCCAGGCTGTGGTGAGAAGTGACACTGCCCTTGGAAGAAACTATTTCCAAACTTTTTTTGTTACCACTACTGCTAAAAATGTCTTGATGCTCCACTCAGGTGTACTTTTTTTCAGCTCCATTTCATGATTCCTAGCTCTCATAGTCTCAGAATTTGTCTAAGAAGTTATCCCATTATGAACCAGTGAGTCTTTCCAAAATTTAAATTCTGTCTGGAAACAAATATAACTTCAAAGCTTTAGCATCAACCAACACCTCTGCCTGGACTGATTGTTTTCAGCAAGAACAGTGCTTTGAAAGATGAGTCTCCTTTCCAGGCTCTGTGCTCTTTCTTGGCTACTCAATCATTTCCAAATCAATAGCTGTCTCTGATTGCCCCCCCTCCCCTCTAGATCCTGCTCTTTGCTACCTCATTTTGGTTTTAATTTGCCACAGCAAAATTGCAGTCATTCTTTCCCCACCCTAATTAAGAAACCTATCCATTAAGGAAAAAGAAAACAAAACCAAAATCTTCTTATCTAAGCCCATAGCACAGAACAGAGGAGGAATGATTGGTGAGATGATCACCTCTAGAAAGCCAAGGCCTTTATTGATTCTTCTGGCCTTCCTCAGTAAATACAAAGTGAGTTTTTCAATTCACCTAAAAGGAAGCTAAAAGTTAATGTAAAATACTGACTTCTCAACATCAGAGGAGAAAGAGACTGTATGCCTTCTAGGCTGCTCACTTTTTATTCTCTATACGTAGTTCAACAAGAATATTTGGAGTCTTTCATTGTGCCTCATAGATTCAAAAAATCATTTAAGTTGGAAAATTCCTCTAAGATCATCAGTCCAAGCATAAACCTCACACCTAAACCTAAGTCTTGGCTGTAGTGGACAGCCAAGTCCACCACTAAACCATGTCCCTAAGCACCATTTCTACACATAAGTGTGAATGCCACCTCACATTACCTCTATTTCAGTTTCCCCACATTTTGTTACAAACTGGCCTTGCTTCTGAACTTCCAGGGTCTAATGGTCCTGACCTATGCTTTGGAAGAGCTTTGAGATCATGGTGCAGATGAGAAAAGCTGTACTGTGGGCAGGTGGCAGCAGCACTGAGCCCCTGGATTAAGGAAATAAGCATTGAGTGATGGTGAAGGAGGGCACAACCCCAGTGCTGAGATGCATGATTACATGGACAAAAAGGGTCAGGCTACACAGAGAAGCTCAGGGGACAGTTCACTACACATGGGGATTTTGTGGAAGAGGATATTCAACAGCCCCATAGGAAAAGGTCAGAGACAGAATAATCTCTATGGACTTGGTAAAAACAAGATGGGAAGCGTCTGCACAAGGCTGAAGCTTTTGCTTCCTCATCCAGAGGAAGAAACACCTCTATTCTGAAAAGAGGGAAAGCTGCTACAGGCTTTTCCAGACTTTATCCCCTCTCTCCTTCACCCCTGACCCGGTGGAAGAGGTACTTTCCATGATGCCTATCTGAATAAAAGCCCTAGCTTCAAATAAAAATCAGGTCTGACTCCCTGCTGTACTCCAGAGACGTATTTACCACCTTGGAGAGATAAGCATTTAGCTGATTAACTTCAGTCTCTGTGCATTGTCAGCTTCTTCTAAGGAGGGGGTGATATAATTGCAGGAACCAGGTGGGGATTGTGCCTGCTGGACTAAAATGACTCTGATATTCCAGATTGTTTCTCTCCTCTCTGGGACATCAAGAGCAGAATCCCTCAGAGCAGGACCTGCTACAGAAGTCCAGATCAACTTGCATTAAGAGCATGAAAGTATCCTTGAGACTGGTTTCCTAAAGGAAGAAAGCATATGTTCTTATGGGTTGTGCATATGTTAAACTTGGTGTGTCCTCCCATTCCTTTCCAGTAACGTTGAAACCTGTTGGTCTATTCTAATTAGATTTGATAAATTTCACAGCAAACAAAGTTCCTGCAGGTAGTAGGTAGCCAGTTAGAGGAGAGGGACCCTATAAATATCCTGATTCAGGGAAATGGTGCACTGTGCATGTATTAAACTCTGGGGGCATCACATAGGAAAATATCACATAAAAGTACTCATCTGGATGAAAAGCTTCAGTGAGAACTCAGTTTTTCAGGAACAAAAATCCACTGGGGACTATGGTTCATTCATTCTGCATTTCACAAAACTAGTGCTTTTATTTTGTTATGATGTAGATGGGAGGAAAAAATATTTAATTTAGGAAACACTAAAAAAGTGGATCTAGTGCATCTAGCAGATTTAGGAACTAGGATTCAGGAGTCAACTTGTTGTTGGCTTCCTGATTGTAACAAAAACCAGCCCTAGCAGAGAGAGTGGTGCAGCATCTGAAATCAGACAAGGTTCTGAACAGGGCTAGAGTGAAGAAAGGTGGGAGTTCAGGGCACATATCTATGGGGAAATGTGGTTCCTGGGGTCCTTCCATGCAGCTCAGAGTAGACTGAGGGGAGATGGTCTAACTGTAGACTTCAATTATTTGTAGGAGAGTCACAAAGAGAGTGGAAGCAAACTCCTGGTAGTAATAGATGGTAAGAAAAAGGCAGAGAGAATGGATAGAGGTTGTATCCTTGGAAACTCAGGTGAAATTTCTTCATAAGGTATGACAGCATTGGGCACAAGCTACTGAAAGAAATTATAGAGTCTCTATATAGCACAGAAGGTTTCTAAGTGTCATGTAGACAACAGCACTAATTCCTAGTGGGAGGTTGGACTAGACACATCCAGAGATCCCTTCAACCACCATTTCTGTGGTCCTTTACCTTCTGTCCAGATGAGGATGCAAGAAAACAGCTTGTATGAGCAAAGCTGTTACTTAAGGTGGTAACTTTTATCTCACCTCAGCTTTACCAGAGGACATATGAACATATTCTTAGTCATTGTTCAATTCATTGTATGGAAAAATGGTTTATTAAGGTATTTGTGGTTATTATTTGCTGAGTATAAATAATTAAAATGATTTTGTGCTGTGCTAAACTTGTGTCAAACACATCTTGTGCCTCCACGTACCATATCTATAGCATTATGCTATAGACTGTTTTCAACCAGCTTTGGTTTTTAGGATTTATGGAGGCATCAGCAGACCATGGATGACTGTCACTGGTTTTCTCTAAGTCTCTTCTTCCATAAAGATTATTGATTAAAAAAAAAAGGCCTTTTTATAAATGAGGTCTCTATTTTTCTGGATCATTAAGATCTGCAGGCCATGTACTTCTTGTTAACTTTTTGAGGTAACATGTTCAGACTCAGGCAAGTTTTACAATTTCATCAGAACTAAAGTGTGCTTAGAGCACATTGAATTATTGCTCAATTAATTTTGCATCCTAATTAAGTTGAAGACAATCTTATCCCTGACAAGTCTCTTTTCTGTGTTAAATCTATCCTGTTTCAGGTGTGATGCAGAGAATAACTTATCTGAATACAACCAGACAGATCTGAGCTGCTGTCTGCAGTACATAAAGTTCTGGGCAGCTCCACCCCAGCCATGGCAGTGTGATGTTGCTGCTGTCTTGGCAGTCCCTACCCAGCCTCCTTCCCCAGCCTCTTGCTTCTCTCTAGCTACTAGCTCAGCAGAGCACACAGCAAAATAGAGGAGCTTAGGTGCACCTTACTACAGACTGTAGAAATATCTGCTGTGAAACAGTGAAGAAAAAATGTCAACAAGCTCTCAAAGAAAGGAAAAATACCTAAGATCAGAATCATTCCAGCAGCAGGCCCAGCTTTAGGGACTACCTTGCCCGTAAGTTAGTGCCTGGCAGCACAGAGCATGCAGTAAATTTGCAACACTGAACTGTTCCAGCACAGTTCTCTCAAGAGGACTGAAAATTTTTAGTTTGTGCAGGCAGCTTCCTCTTCTGCTTCTAGTATTCATCCCACTGCACTTTCTCATTTAACTGGAGATTTATTTTCCCTTTATTCTTGATTAAAAAAAAGCAGCAATTGTTGGACAGCTAGCTTTATCTACAGATCACATAATGAACAGCGTACATGTGGTAAACAATGTGCTTCATTTCCAGGTGGCTTTGAAAGAAACACATGCTTATCTTCCTGTATTCAACTCATTACATAAATTTGCTTGCAGAATTGGTCCAGATGTCCTGTTCTTTCCCTTCTCTCTCTCAGAGGAATTAGAAACTACAGAGATTATCTCAACATGCACCTATATGAACACAAGCAATTATTTGTGGCACCTGTAGATACAAAAATTTGATCAGTGCTATAAAAAAATTCTTTTATGTCATCACAAACCCAAGCAAATGCGGTGCCAATGTCAGACGCTGAAAGCTGTGTGGAATAGGTCAATGAAGCCCAGTACTCCCTGCATTCTTTCCAGGACTTACTGACTCTTTGACGTTATATTCTGGAAGCACAGTTTGCAGAGCCTGCAGAAGTTCTGTGGTTTGCTCACTTGTACTCCCCTCTGCTCTGGTCACAGAACCAATGATCCTGCTAGGCTGGCAGTTCAGAAAATTCTCTCTTCTTGTTGTTGTTTCTCATGGTACACGGATGCTTTTTTTCCCCTGGGTCATTTCCCATATGTCCATTTCTGGGGCATGGACTTTCCATTTTCTGGGTGTCTGATACAGAATTATATCTAACAATGGCATTAAGTAAAAAGCTTGACTGCAAGTAACTCAGCAAATTCTCAACTCAGTCACATCTAAACATAAGGCTTCAATGGACTGGACACTTCTCATGGCCAATTGCTATCAGTAGTTTGCAGCATTAACTACAATTTTTAACTGCAGAGGGTAAACAGTGTGCTTTCTTGTCCTTGAATCACAGAACAACTGAATCCTGGAATAAATAATTGCTTGTTATATATTATATATTTATAGGGAACAACCATGGACTTACAACTCAGCCTGTGACATGAAGAAACCAGCTCCTGTTCACCACCTTCTAGTTTCATGACTGTCTTGTCTCGTCATCGGAGATGAGTGAGTTGGACAATCTTTGCTTCCTTCTCCAGAGTGAAGAACAGTCATCCTTCTCAGTTAGGAAAACAGATATTCCTCTCCATCCTTCTCCACCTTCAGGTGCCACTAAGGGAACTTTGCTGTTTTCTGAGCTTGACTCAGTCAACTTTCTTTTCTGGTCATGTTGTAACCTCTCTGCATAATATATTCACTCTTCTAGGGCTCAGCTGTAAATGTATCATCAGGCCCAGGCTACAGAAAGGACACACATCTAGCATAGAATAAGATATTAAATCTCATATCTGATTATTTTAGACCTTAAGTTACTGGAACTCCTTGCAGTATTGTATAAGGAATTAATTGCATGCAAACACACATTCACCTCCTATGAAACAAGCAGACCAGACACTTTACCCATGAGGAAAAGCTGTCACATATGTATTAAATTGGACTTTGATACTGCAGGCAACACCCCTCTGCAACTGCCCCACAAACCCTGAGCTGCCCATAAGCAAAACAGCCCTACAGACACATGCAGGGCTCCTCCACAGGAGCTGGCAGATTGCAGAGGGAGTAGATCCAAAAGAAGCCTGGAGGGAACTGCACAAGAGATACAGCAGCATTAACAATACACTGGAACAACTAACAGGGAGAAAAAGAAAAGAAGAAAATAGCCAGCCCAAAACTGATAGAGATCTTTAATTTAAAACCAAGTAAGTTTATTCATTGTGAAAGTGCAACAAAATACCCCAGGGATAACACATTCTACTCCAACAATTAAAATTGCATTAAAAAGTAGATAGGATGGTCTGAATCTTAAAAAGAACTACCACAAAAGCTAGAGCTTTTCTTTGTTTCAATATATTTATCTTTGGGTGACAGAGATAGTCACTGATTAATATTTAGGTACTTAATTTACAGCTTCATTGCTTTTATTTGCAAGTCATCCTGCTCCTTACAGATGCTAGCTTGGGACTGGAGAACTGTAACACGCAGGCACTTAGGAGAGGGCAGTTTTGAAAGAATGGCGATGTTGGGCTCAGTCACATACTCACTGCTGGGAGGAGACCCAGTTGGGAGCTATACTAGATATTCTAAGTAGATATTGCTCCCAACTGTTTCTCTCTAAAATCTGAGATAAGATGTTCAGTACCATTCATAAAAGCAGATTCTGGTGCAGCTGAGGGGATGAAAGCAGGCAAAAGGAGAGCACAGGACTACAGAAAGCTTACAGCAGGTGTCGCTTGAGGGCACTGCCAGTTTCTGACCACTGAACCCATTTTTGCTGTAGAAGTAATTATCTTGAAAATGCTGCAGGTACGTCTTACACCCATAGCAGCCTATTCTCATACATACTTGTAACTTTGCTCCAGCTGAGCTTTACAAGCCCAACAGGATTCTCTATCACATAGCAATTATGTATCTTCTGCTAACACTCTCTGCCCAATGATTTCAAAATACTTTATAAGCATCACTCCTAAAGCTTAAACCAAGCTTCACCAAAAGCTTAAACCACTTTAAGCTTAACCAAGCTTAAAGTTCTCTGACATACAAGTATTTTAAAGGAAACACAGTACAGTAAACATTTGCAACAAAATGCCAATAGAGTTAATCTTCTGAGTCCCAGTCCTGAATTTACCCTTCTTTTCGTTTTACATTCTTTTTCTCCTCCTACCTATTTATTACAGCAAGAAGGACTACAATTATTCTGCACAAATTTATTAACTACAATACAGACAAGTACTTCCAGTATTATGCCAGTTCCTAATTCCATACGGAGACTGCTGTCTGGTCCATGTCAGTATGATGGCCTGGTCTCAGCTGACTCTATTTGGTTTGTGTCTTTTGGCTTTGCTGTTCTCATGATAACTGTCCTCAGAGGGTGCTTGACCCTTTCCATTTGTCTCAGATTCCTCTGGAAATTTCTGGCCCTCAGCCAACACCTGTCGAATAGTCATGTTGATGCGGGAGGACTGCAGGTACTTGGCACACACCTGCCAGTCCTCATCAGAGCTGTGCTCAATGACTGAGCCAGCAGGAAGGTCTGAAGAAAGAGCTGGGTCGAGGCAGGAAGGCAGAGCTGTCCCCTCAGGGTTGGGCAGGACCCGGGGGACAGCGTGGTACAGCAGGCGGCTGAAGCCAGACATCACCATGATATCTCCGCTGTGCATGAACATCGCTGTCGGCGCCTCCTCTCGCTTCAGGCCTCCCAGCAAAAATATTGAGGACTGCCCAAAGCTAGAGACGGTAAAAAGAGGGAGAGAGAAAACAAATTCAGGTAGAAAACAATTTTCTGTACAGTAAGAAAATATAAGTAGTTAAATTCCTTCATAAAACCACCCCAAGCAATCACAAAAACCAGAGGGATGCCTAAGAACAACTTTTAGATGGGAACATGGCAAACAGACAAAGATCTGGTTCAAGACAGGCAGAGTGTGAGCAATTGCCCTGCCAGGTTTGAAGTTCTGCTGAGATACTTCTTCAGTACCCAACCAGTACTCTGCTGCTTTAGAATAGACCTGTGCTCTCTGCAGAAGAGCTCTTCACTCCAGGCACTATATCCAGGCTATTCAAAGCAGTCCTTAAAGAAAAACTACATCCCTGACCTACAGCGTTCTGTTATTCAAATCTTCTGAGAGTGAAGATTAGATACCAAATTAGCAAACCACATAATACTGCCTTCCTATAACCATAAGCAACCCTAGAAAAAAGCCATCTATCTTTGCATAACACTCAAGTGTGCTTTCCTTGACTCACCTGAATGACAACAGGGGCCGAGAATGGTCAAGTTCAGACTCATCCACATGAATTCCCAGTGAAGAGTCAAAATGATAGTAGTTCAAGATCCCTGCTTGGGCCTGGAAACCCCGAAACCCACAGGCTGCAGCCACTTGCTCTGACAGGAATGCAAGGTCTGAGGGGAAAGGAGTGTGGTGATTTGCTGAGTACTTCTGGAAGGAGAGGGCGGAGAAAAAAAAAAGCCACACCCAACACATCAGAGCAGCAAATACACTTGGAAACATTGAAAAAGAACTCAAAATCCTGCCTGACAGTCATGGAGAAGGACATCACATTTATCTAGAAAATTACTACAACACAGGCAGAACCACAGCAAATTTACCTCCTACCATTAAATTCATGGCCTAGGCTGAGACTGAGAGACTCAATTAATTGTAGAGTTAATCTACATGCTAAACTTGAAATCAGTAAGATTAGTACCAACATCCTGAGGATCTTCTCAGCCACAACCTGAAGCTGCCAATGGAAAAACAGTTCTGTAGCTCATCAACAGAGCTCCAAAACAAGCACTCTTATTCCTTCAATAATAACAAGGAGAAATCAATTGCAAACCTACTTTTTTTCTCTCCCATAAGTCATTCTGAGAGAACTGGAAGATAATAACCAAACTTTTATTAAGGCCACCCAATAACAGGTTGATCTGGTAAATAAAAGGCTGCAAGCAGATTTGATTATCTTATATACAGATAAGATGCATATTCACTCTGCCAGTGTTTATCAGCCTCCATCTATCTCAGTCTCATGAAAAAAAGGTTTATTTTGATCAGGATCCTCAAAACAGCTGTTAGTTGGTAAGAATGCACTATAGTGGTTCAGACTCATTAAGGTTCAAAATCACCTGCAGCAGTTTCTTCTTGTTCACCAAAGAGTAGTTTCTCAGAAGTCATATTCAGCTTAGAGTTAGGAATGCTTTTGTAATCATCCCTTTTGGTAGGTAAAAATGCAATTTACCCTGAAATAATTGCAGGTTTAGAGGTGAGTGTATGGTATCATGTTAACTTTCAAAGGAAAGAATGCAGAAGTGGAATTCTGCTGTTAAACCCTTCACAGTAAACCAATGTAAATTAAAAAGTTCTTAACAGTTTGTTAGTACCTTTTCTCAAGACTGTCTTGTAAGATCATAAACATTTTATTCCATTATGTCCTTCTCTGTTTGCCATTCTGAGTGCTTATGGCTAAGAAAATGGAGAAGAATTTAACCTCAGTACCTTAGTATCCCAGTTATAATGGTAACCAAGGGTCACCCAGCGCAGCTTCTCCAATAGGCTCCTGGGCTCCCGCTTACTGGAACCTTTCCTTCTAAAAAGACAAAATATAAAGAAATAGGATATGTATTAATTTCTGAGGGGGTCTTCTGATACTGCAGCATACAGTAACGAGAATTCACTCATCCATTTCACAGCCTATTAAAAGCAGTCAATGCTATTAAAACCGATAAATGCTAAACTTTTATTTTCAGTGCCAATACTTTCTTCCTCCAAAGACCCTGAAAATTTAGTTCATGGAATGTGTGCAAGCTGTGGGACCTACTGCCAACTGCTGTCAGTTTGAAAGCTTGTATTTTCAAATGGTACCTAAGAGATTATCCAATGGAAACACAAGAGTAGCGCAGACTAAGAAATCAGAATTAAACATGCCCTATTTGAGCACCCAAAAATGAAAGACAAGAATCTGAAGATCTGAAATCTGCAAATTCAAGGAAAAAATATTCTTGGCACTTAACAGAAAATTACAAGAGAGGAAAATGAGTTGCCTGACAGCGAAGCACACTGCCTAATATTGCAAAGGATGGTTAGTTCTACTACTTGGTACTTTGATGAAAAGTCCTTAGGATGGGCTGACTTGCAGTAAGAAGCAAGACTTCTCTAACTATGACCACAGTGTCAAGAAGTCTAGACTGCAGGTGTCCCCTTATCCAGACTGCCTTGCAGGACAAAGAATGTTACAACCCTCAAGTAAAGGGACTGTAGTGGGCTGAAGCCACACACCAATTTACCATTCCTTTTGTGGGTGATGGGAGCGAGAAGAGGCTTCAAGGAGAGGCTTCCAGGACAGACTATGGAAAAGCCTTTGAAAAGTTACAGAGTACAAATAACTAAATCAAATAGAAATATGTTAATGACAAATACAAAACCACATCTATCTTCTAGTCTACTCATTCCAGCAATTTCAGCATACTTTTCTCAAGCCAAGTCACATGTTATGGTAAAAAAAGAAAAATACAGAAAAGGGAAATATCCTCAGAAGATAAACAGTAGTACCAGACGGCTGGCTCTCATTTATAGCCTCATTAGTTCAGCATGACACGTTCTCTTTTACAAAGAAAAGACGGATATTTGTGCTGTCAGGGTCAAGTCTCAGCCAAACATCTGCATTTAATGTGCATTTCTACCTGGATACAGAGCTTGCTCCTGCCCTTCAACAATGCCATCCTGATAGCTCATAAGATAAACCAGGAACAGGAGTAAAATGCAAGTTTCTTTACCTTTAGCAATTTTTCTTAGCTCACTGATTACTGAAAACAGTCTTTCCAATTTCCATCTGTCATAGGGTAACAGCAACTGCAATTACCATAAACACCAACACAGTAACTGTCAAATACATGCTGCTTGGAACAATTTGTGTAGCCCACAAGCAGGAAACACAGCATTTTGAAAAGGGAGAGCCCACAGTTTGTTCTTGTACATCTTTCAACTGACAAACAATGTTCGTAATGAAACAATTTCAGTATGTGCCTTTCAAAAATGGCCTTTTTTTGCTACAGTGCTTGCACAACAGCAAGAGCCCAAATGTGTGGCAAGTCTCTATTCCCAAAACTTGGTATTTTACACGTTATTTCATATATGATTGCTAAGAAGGTGAAAGTACGAGTGTTGTGTATCTGGAAACAATGATGTCCCACAAGAAAGCACAGAAAAGGTCTGGTATAACTATGTTAGAAAAAGACTGAACAACATGGGAGCTTTGGTCTGAAGATCAATTGTTTCTTTATTTGCTGGTAATGACTGCATCCCTAAAACCCCTCCAGCCTTTTTCCTTATACACAAGAATAGACATACCTATATATCTGTATGTCTTTATCTCCCTTGTGGGAATGCTCTATTCCCTTTTATGCTTTTAATTGTCCCCAGTACCAGAGAAAATACTCAGGCTCCACTTTGTGAGCAAAGCATAGCATATCTGTCTAGGAATTGTATAGATTCACCCTATCTTGTGATTCCTGCATCCTGAAAAGAGCAGATAAGCCATGACCCAAGCACATGCATGCATTATCCTAATGGCTTTAAATAGCATTAAAGGTGTGACCCATCTTGGAAGTAGACCTCTCTTCAGTTAAGCACTGTTTCTGGCCCTCCTGAAACACTTTCACTCCAGATACTAGAGAGGCTGGCTAGTTCCATCTACTGCCTCCAGGTATAAGCACAAATACAGCAAAGTTTGCCCACCTGAAGACTCAGGTAAGTACTTCACAAAATTGTCAGGGTTGCTGCCAGCCATCACTTTTCTAAACTGTTTTCAACTGAACTGGATTCAGCTGCAAATTAACCTCTGCTCCGATCACTCTCTGCACACAGGAGGTCCTGCTGGGAGATGCCTGTCAAACTGGAACAGTACCCCACTTTTTTCAGCCATTGGGCACAATGCACAATCCTTTCACAGAACAATTTTTCATTCTTGATGGAACACAAAAATGGTGTCTGCATTTCTGTAACTAACTCTGACTGAGCCTGGAAAACAGAGGTCAGAGTATAACTTCTCTCCTAGGTGCAAACAGCTAGAAGTCCCAATCTTTCTTTTGCCATTCTTTATCTTGTAGATGTCAAGAGGTTTTAGAAGAAACATCTCAGCATGTCAATCCTCACTAAGAGACTGAGGTGGAAGATGAGCATTGTAGAAAACTCCAGTTGCACCATCACACAAAACAATCTATGAAAAATGAGCAGTGAAATCAATAAGGTAACGATAAATATCCAAATAGCTAAAAGATTGTGTACTGTAAACAGTCTGTCTTCTATGTATTTTTACAGGTGACTTGAATAAAGTTCAAGCTTTAAAAGACTTTTCCTTTTTTAAACTTTCTACTTGACTTCAAAACTGGGACAAATTCTCTATTAAATTCCAAATCAGGTAGAGGAAAGGCAGCTACATCAGCCACAGAATTCTGAACCTGATGGAGTATTTCAGATTAAACAGGATTGCTATTAAAATGGTATATTTAATTCAATGTCATGCTGAATTAAGAAGAACCACAAACAAAATCAAACCAAAAGAAATACTTTAGAACAAGAGAACACAGACACTGTTAGATTTGAGAAGTTCAAGAAAGTACAGCTAACAGCATTTCTATTACATTGTACTGGGTCTAAAAGCTGACTGGGAATTAGTGCTACCATTAGTGGGAGTTTTGGAAAGGACCTGTTTTGCCTCAGGAAAACTGAGGCCCAGAGGGACTTCACAGTTCCGCTCACAGCTGAGCTTAGCAAGCTTCATGCACCACAGCAGCCAGGCTCACTATGTAACAGGTCACCAACGGCTTTAGAACAATATTCTACTAGAAAATCCCATTGAGAATGAAAGCAGAGAATTATCAAGGATGCACATGAAGCCATGAAATATCCATCTTTAACTTGGCATGTCTGACACCATCTGTATTCTGCCAGCATGTACACCATCTTTTTCAGCTTCCCTTCCCTGCTCCATTTTCTTAGACCTTCTCACAGGTGAGATCTGGCTCCATCAGTTTTGACCTCGAAAGGTGATAGTGAACCCACCTCAGCTGCTCCTTGCTCTGTCCCCACAAGTCAGTGGTCTTCTCAGGAGCCATGTGCAGGTGCAGGTTGCAGACATTGGGTTTCTCAGGGTATAGCTTGAGACACTGCTTCACCCAGTGACGCTGGCAGCCAGGAAGGAAAGGGTTCGGTATGAAAATAAACCCTGACCACAAAGAAAAAAGGAGAGGATGGAGACAAAGAAGGATTAGGCATTTCCTTGTTTGTTGGTTTTTTTTTTTTTTCTGAATCTAGAGCAAAGGATAGGAGCCAGAGGTAGTGAAAAAAACCCTTAGACATACAACCACTGACTGTCCATACAAGCTGATGAAATCTATTCTAGTTAAGTTAAAACTCATTGGGTTTTTTCAAAAAAACCAAAAGGTGGCACAAGGTAGAAGGCAGAGAGGGCAGCCAACACTAGTACAAACAGAATTACAATAAAAGACATATCTATGTAAGGCACATTGATTACAGTAGATAAAGGAGTAAGAACGTGGAAATCCAATTGTTTTGGAGTAAATTTTAGTTTTTAAATTATTCAACATGACTTTTCTCTTAAGCCCAGCAAAGTTAGAGCAATTCTGGCCTAGTTTTTCTATGCTTCAAAACAACTTTATCCCTGGCTCTGAACTCATACTGTCTTCCTACTGCTACTTCAGAAAGAAGTCCCTGGGCTGAGCAAGTGTGTAGTAATGTAGAGTGTCCTCCCCTTTTCTTCATGCTTATTTCCAGGTAAGTCTGGTTGTATCCATATTTGCATTTTGATACGGTAACACTCAGAAATAGCCATGAAAGTCAAACGATATCCCAAACCACTTGTTATTGACTGTGAATACTTTGCAGGCATTGTTAATTAACAAAACAAAATAAACATGCAGCTATTCTGCACATTCATTCAGCCAGGCACCTCAGGCAGGGTTCAAGCAGCAGCCCATAAGAGCGATGCTATTAATCTGTACTGCACCTACTCTGAGAATCAAGGCATTGTCTCAAAGACTGTCAGTTCAATAAGACTCACCAACACAAAATCCACATGTAAAGAGAGATAAGGGTATAAGAGGAACAAAGGAAAAGGAGATTTTAGGGTTTTGGCTACTGTGTCTTTTTGAACCTCTCAGTCATATTAAGTTAACAGAGACAAAAATAGGTGAAAAAAGAAGCAGCAAAGCTAGGAGTCTCAGTAGGATACAAACTTGCCTTGTGGTCTTATGAAAGTGGTAATAAAAACACAAAAAGAGCTACCTGCCAGCATACCTCAAAGAATCAAGATTAAAGTAACTGGTTAGAAAAAAAGCCTTCAGTGTATTAATAACACATGGTCATTCACTTTACTCTGTTGCCTGCACTTTCAGAATATGGCAGCCTTCTGATAGGTTTGCCTACAAGAAGTTGCTCTGGCAGAAGCATTATATTTACTTTCTGTTGGCATCTACCTAGAACAGAATAATAATACTGCCCTTCCTGTCTACAGCTTTTGATGTGGGGTTCTTGAAGCACTTTACTACATTCATGAAATTACACTTTACCCTGCATGTGTTATCCCCGGGTATTAATGAAGGCATTGAAGCCTGGAGAGTTAGTTACAAGCAGAGATGAGAACAAGAATCCAGATTTTATGGCTTTTATCTCACAGACTTAGAACATGCTCATGTCTCTCCAAACCTTTCCTTGACCTAGGTTTCTCTTAAGAAACTAGACTGGTCTAGATTTACAAAAGCAGTAACAACTAAAAAGTGGGTTACTACTATGCTCATTGTGTCAAGAAAGGCAGAAACTGAATTTCTAACAGTTGCAAAGTTTTACTATAATATTCTGTGCAAACATAGAACAAAGACCAATAGTGCTAGAAATCAGTGACTTGTACACATAGGAGGGAGAAAATAAGAAATAAGAGATATTTCTGTTGCAATCTTTCTGAACTGACTGAAGAACACCTCAGACAAACTTTGAAGACAACATAATTGAACCTCTTGCCCTTGAAAGATATGGGGGAAGAATTATTCTTTGTGAATCTGTATACTAAAGGAAACAGCCCTGAGGAAGTAGGTGCAATTCTCTTACTGCAGCACTATCTTGCTGTGTACTACAAATTAATTTGCACCTAACGAAAGTGGTCTCCAACCTCAGCCAAAGGAAGGATAAGACATTTAAGACATGCAGATGTCTAATAACAAGAAAAACTTCTCATAAAAAAAAGTGTCAGTTACAAAGACCCAAAGACAGCATCACATGCTTCTCACAAACTCAGGATACCACAACAGAAATTCACCCAGATTCCTTCACCTTCTATTTCATTGCTTACTTTGGGGACAAAACCAAAGTACTTCCTTTCCCATTTGCTTGTAGAAAAACTAAAGAAATTCTTACTTCCCTTAGAAGGCTATTGGGACAACTGGTTCCACATCTCCTACTGTTTTAAGACCTCTGTTTTAAGATAAAGGCAGGTGAAAAATGATAAAATACTATTCTCCTCAAGTCCACACATGACTTGATTCTAAACAGGACAGATAATTTGTCAATGTATTTGCATTTCATTTTAGTAAAAGGTTTCCTTTGCCAAAGCAAAAGAGAAATGCAGTTAAGTGGAACACCTGTGATTCCCCACACCCCCTATGTAATTACTAGGGAAGACATTTAGACAGACAGTAAATGAGAAGCAGACCAAGCAAGGGCAGCTATAATATGACAGACAAGTGGAACAAAACATTTACAGAGGCAAGAAGAGGCAGAAGCCTTTCTCCTGAAGTTATTAAATTCCCTGTGTATTAAACATGCCAGATGGGTAGCATGGCTGCCTCAGTTTCAGAAATGGTAGGCTGGCTTCATAGCAACCCACACAAACTGAGGTCTCAATGAATGAAACATGAGAAAAAACCATAATTAATCAAACAAAAATTCCTGAAATAAGGATGATCTGGGGAACTACAAACTCATCAGCCCTACCAAAACCCCTGATAAAATGATGAAGCAAACTTTCATGGTAGCAACTTCTAGACATGTGGTGGGGCTGGGAACAGAGAGCATGGAAGGCAAATTTTATCTAACCAGCCTTACTGCCTGTTGGAGTGGGATGTTCAGACAAGGGGAAAACAGAGGATTATGTTTACCTTGACTTACAAGAAGTTTTCCATTTGATCTCCTACAGCACCATTGGAGCCAAACTGGGAGCCATAAATTTTTTGGGCAAATTGAAAAAGTAAGGAAAAGGTGGATGGATCACCAGGCTTAAAGAATAGTGATTTGACAATTCAAAGTCTAACCAGCAGCTGTTATGAGCTGCATTCTTTGATCCTGGGGCAAAGATAACTACATCTACATCAACAACATGGATGATGGGATGTTCATCCTCATTTCACTTACAGATTACATTAAATTGGGGCAGCAGTGGATCTACTGGAGGCTAGTGCTGCCCCTGAAAAGGACTCTGACAAATGAAGAACAGGCTAAAGGGACCCTCAGAAGTTCAACAGTGGTAATTCTGCATCTGGGGCAGAATAACACCATGCAACAGTATGGCCCAAGGGTCAAGAGCAGCTCCAAACCAAGGCCAGACTGCCTTGAGGACAAACTGTGAGCAGCAGTGAGGGCTGGTGACACAAGTGACACATCCTGGTACTGGTGAATACCACCCACAAGCATGAGAGAGGAGGGGAGCCTGAATCTTCTCAGATGTGCACAGCAAGATTGTGAGAGACAACAGTCATAAGTAACAGCAAGGCAAAATTTTATTAGATATGGGGTTTAAGAAAAAAACATGGCCAAACATTGTTAGAGGTGCCCAGAGAGGGCATGTAACCTCTCTCCTTGGAGATTTCCAGAATTTACCCATACAAAGCTCTCAGCATCCTGATGTAACTTGCAACTTCATCCTGCTTTAAGCAGGGTGTTGGCCTAGACCTCTGGAGGTGCCTTCCAACCTAATACCTCTCTGTGACTACACCAGGTAAACTGCAAACCTAAAACACATTTCCACTTCTGAAATAACCTGCCTAATGAAATTACTCTGCATATTGAATAGGCCAAAAGGTTCTTATTCACTTACTGTACTCCATGTCTTACACTGACAAGTAGATGCCAAACTTCAACTATGAAACTACTGTATTTCAGCCACGTACCCAATGAGCATGATGTATATTGAGGAAAAACAGATTCTACAGAAACAAAGTCTCTGCCAAAGGCAACAGGACTCCATTCTAATGAGCTATAGTCTGGCTGATCTCACTGTGAAACAACTGGCTCTTCTCACCTTTATAAATATTACTGGATGCCACCCTTTAGCTGATTTGTTTGTCCTCCTGCACTTACCACAACATTAAATTACACTTAGGCAAACCAAAATAGCTTTTTCAGGCAGGACAAGAAAAATAAGATTGACACTGTAAGAATTCCAAGAAATGAGGTTGTGTTTAATTTTTCTTGAAATCAGAGGTACCTACCTGGATACCCACTGAGGCCATAGGCTTTCCACTGGCTAACTGGCTGTAATCCTGCTCTGTAGGCATCTTGATCACTGACTGAAGAAATATTGAGCTGTGATCTGAACACCTGGAAAAATAAAACAGGTGGTTTAAAAAAAAGTGGTGAGAACAGGTGGTTAAAAAAGAATGAGAAACACAAAACTCATCCAAAAATAGCATCTAAAAGGAAGAGTGCTACCATGCTTGAAGGTAAGTCTGGTGAAAATGCCAAATGTACCACAAAACTAGTTTCTAAACAGCTGTGACCAGGACAGGCCAAACAGAGCCAGTACACATTGAACATAAGAATCAAAAGGTACTTACAGGTTTTATCTAGGGATGAGATGTTCCCCACTCATTAAAAAACCCAAACAATATTTACCAATGAGAAAAAATTCACCATGATTTGTCCATTTCCACAGTACAGCCTCATCGTTATAAAACATTCTGGTAACTATCAACCTCCATTAGAGTGCAACAAACTCATAACACTTCATATTTTCAAAGAACATCCCAAATACAGGTTCCCAATGATCCTAGATGGTAGATGACTATTCTCATCTCTAATTCACAGAAGACTAAGGAGTACAGCAATGAAGTAGCCAAAGCTGTCAGATACGAATGACTACAGAAACTCTGTCAATTCTGAATGCCACCCTGCCAATTCTGTTCCAAACAGCAGGATCAATAGCTCGAGGCTTGGCAAGATGTATTGACTTGACATACTCCTTTATGTTACAACAACACATGTATTTAAGCTAACAGTTGCTGGAGAAAACCCTCCAAACTCATTCTACTGTGTTCCCATTCCCTTCTTCCCTTAGGACAGAGAACTGTCTTGAGGAGAACAAGGCAGAAGCAAGTTGGTTTTGTTCTGGTTTAGTTCTCCAGGCCAGCTCTCCATGCAGCAATGGAGAAGTACAGCCTCATATAAGGGAAGAGGTGGCCAGGCACAGAAGGAATAAACAGGCAGAGACTGCAAGACTTTGTCTATGACAACTTAAAATGTGTCAAATTAGGGCCTTTGCACACAGCCCCTGTAGTGGTGCATGTGTTCTAAATCAGTCTCTCTGCAGCTGACAGCTCTGGTTCGTGTTTTCTGAGCAACAGGACTAAATTACATACACAGAAGCTGTAAGAAATTCTGAACTATTGCTGGACAGCTTCTTTTGGCAATATAGTCAATTTTACCAATTTTCCAGCTCTTTGTCAAAAGCAGCTTTGTGAGTGCCAGCCTTGAGCTTACTTCACAGTCCTGTCCACAGAGCATCCCCACGAAGTCTCATCCTCTGACCAAAACTCTGCCACCTCACTGCCTGCTCAAAGTGCTTCCACACCAGCTATTGCCTGGGCTTCTGGAGAACAGGAGATGTTTCTGTGCTGAAGAATTATATGTGCTGAATCAGTTAAATAAGCCTGGTAACAGGGCAGATGGGCTATGTCACACTTCACTGAAGAGCTCAACTGCATGAAGCAGTTTTCTGAGAAAAAAGAAGCAATACTATCTGGGCCAATCTGCCTGGCCTGTAGGTCTTAAAGAGAAACAGCA
The DNA here is from genome assembly GCA_024865655.1 of Emberiza elegans. Lineage (NCBI taxonomy): Eukaryota > Metazoa > Chordata > Aves > Passeriformes > Fringillidae > Emberiza > Emberiza elegans. Next base: position 48,272,568 of record JALJVW010000139.1, on the reverse strand, counting down.
GATGTTCTTAACCTGGTGGAAAGAGGAATAAAAGACGTTTTCACCAGTAAGCTGTTACCTGATCTTAGAAGGTAACAGGCACAAAAAAGAGTCATATTGAAAGAAAACAGATCCTTGTGATGTTCTCAAATTGAATTAAAAATTAATTTCCCAGAAGAGCCATAATGCTGTAATCCTTTACCAAGTACAGGATTCCTGCAAGCTCAAGAAAGGCTGAGATGTTAACAACTTCCTTAGTTAATTCTAATGCTTCTAACAATTTCATATGGGTCAGGTTTTGTGTTTCATTTACGACAGCAAAATTATAGCCCAAAATGATAGAAAAATAAATAGCTTAATAGAACACTGAAAAGACTAAGCATTGAAACAATGAAAAATTAGGCAAAGTTTCATTTTAACTATATTCCTCACTCCTTTTTTTGACACGAGCTCGTAAGTAGAAAATTCCTGGACAACAACCCTTCAGCAGATTTGTGTCATTCTTTTGTGAGGTGACAAAACAGAAGACAAGTTTTCAGGATCATTTCTTCATCACTGAAGCCATGGTAAACTACTGTGATGGCTGCTACTTTCAGCTGTGCTGATGACTGCATTCCCCAACCCACTGTAGATGACTAAGCCAAGCATTTATTATACAGGCGCGGGAAAGGAGAAGAAACTTGACTAGAGGGAAGGCAGTACAGCAAGGGGAAGCTGATTCCAGCTCACCCGGGTATTTCAGGGCTAAAACAAGGGCTAGCAGGGAAACAGCGTCAGTTCCGAGAGTGAAACTCGGCGTTTTTTACGTCCATACGTTCTGCTGAAGTGTCACGTGGTTCTATTAGAGGCTTTGAAGATCCCCCACTGCAGTACAGGGAACTAATTAAATATTATGAAAGTAAATATAAGGAAAAGTAGTAAATCTGTGACTAGGCATGGCGCTGGGCAGGAGCACCCTGTGCCCTCGGGCAGCGTCCCACGGCTCAGGGACACCCCGGGCGAGCCCGGCTCTGGGGCCGCGGGCAGAGGGGCCCGGGCCCTGTCCAGCTGCCCCGCTCGGCTCACGCTCTCCCTTTTAAACCGAGCACAGGGACCGTAAGAGGCTCAGCGCTCGAGTGCAGTGTCCTCTAGACAGAAAGGAGGCGGCACTAGGGACTCGGCGTGGGGCACGAAAGGAAACAGCAGGTGACACCGCCGCAGCCCCGCACTGAGACACCGCGCCGAGGGCGGAACACGCTCCGGGCCGCTCGCCGCGGGGCACGGGCAGAAGCAGCCCCGCATTACCTGGCCCCCCGGCGCAGAGAAGTCCACCACGCCCCGCAGGTCGGACGCGTCGCGCTGGCGATAGAAGCGAAAGAGCCGGCGGAACGCATCCTCCCCACCCTCACGGGTCAGGGCCGCCGCCGCCATTTCGGGCCGGCCGGGGCGGGGCCGCCCCTCCCTCTCACCGCAGTCCCGACATGGCGGCGGCCAGTGCTGTGCGGACGGTCGGGCGCCGCTCCCGGCGGCTTTTCGACATCTTCGTGGCTGAGATTCCCTGGACGGTGTCGAGCAGTGAGTCTGCGCTCCCGCTCCCATCCCGCGCTGCTGCTGGGGCTGGCGGGGTTGGGCGGCCTCGCCGCGTGTGCCGGCACAGGCCGGGGTCGGGCCAGGGCGGCGCGGAGGCGCCGGGCCCGGGTAACCTGGTGCGTTTTCCCACAGAGGAGCTGAAGGAGTATTTCTCCCAGTTCGGGTCCGTGCAGAGGTGCCAGCTGCCTTTCGTGAGTACCCGCGTGTCCTCCGGGCCGCTCTTCCTGTCTTCTCGGCGAAGCGGGGAAGAGCCGGCGGCTGCTCCTGCGGCTGAGGCCTTGCCCCGAAGCAGCTCCCCGCTTCCTTGGAGCTGCAGTCTGGACCCCTCATCTTGAACTCCTGTGAGGTTTTCAGCGCTCTCTACCCTTAGCTCCTTCTTCCAGGAGCGCCCCTTCTTGTCTGCCAGCGCTCGGCCTTATTGAAGCTTCGTGGTTTCTGTTGGCTTTCAAAGAGCTTTACAAAGTACATCCTTCAGCATCCTGTTGATGCTGCCATTTCTGAGTAATTAATCTAAGTGCTTTGAGCGTCTTTATCATCGTGCTGACATTCTTCTGACAGAGAATAAAGTTTTTGTGTGCTTGATCTCACTGGCCAAAAACTAAAGATGTGGGTATGAACCAACCTACCGTCTTTTCCTGCTGTGGATTGAGACCCCATCCAGAGTGCAGGGCTAACACAAAACCCATAACCTCTGCAGGGTGCTGCCAATGCCTCTGGTTGTTTAGGCTGTGTATCTTCTGAGTGTATAGATCAGAGATTGTAGTATCTAGTGCAGTGTTTTAAAGATGAACAGTCAAAAAAAGTGTTTGCAGGTAAATTGCAGGCCATTGCTCGAAGTGTAAAGGTTCTGTCTGCTTGTTTCTCTACTTGTAATCCTGTTAAATTAAGCTCAGTGTGTAGTGAACGTCATTGAGCTGATGGGTTCACTCTGTTGAGGATTAGTTTGGCAATGGAGAAAGTTTGAACCAGGCTGGTTGTTGTGAACATTTGAAGCTTAGGTGCCTGCCTGTCACATTTTTCCTCAAGCACAGGTCAGACTGCATTATTTTGTTGCAAAGACTGGTAGCTTACCACAAACCTACCTCCATCACTGGTTCAAGTGATGCATGTGTGTACATTCAGATTCAGTGATTACTTGAGTTTCATTACTGCCTAAAACCCAGAGGTACAAAAATCACCAGTGTAGGACAGCCTAATTTAGACATCATTGTGGCACTGAAAACAGGCAGTACCTTGTAGGTGGTTTGGAAGTGTTGCCATTTATGCCTGATGGTGAGAGTGGCTGAGCTGTTCCGAGTGGCTGTGTGAGTTCCGAGTGGGATCAGAGTAGGGTCGGAAGGCACTTGGATACACCTGGCTTTTCCTCATTATCACCTGTTTATTGACAACTGTCTGACTGGCAAATTATTTCTAAAAATAACTTTTTTCTTTTCAGTGCAGTTAGTGCTTGTCGTTCTGAATGGCACTCTGCTTTTGAAGTCTCTTAAGCAGCTGCTTTATCTTGCTGAATGTTGTTCAAGTACTGTGGCCATTTAAATGTCAGTTCTGTTGTGACTGGCTTATTAGTAGATAAATACTGCAGTTGGAAACTACTGTCTATACATTATTCCAGGCTTTAACTGTATCTTCAGATAGTGATTTTTTTGTTAGTTTTGCTAGATTCAAGTTGAAAGGGATGTAGAACAGCCTTTGCTAGACCCCTCACACGGTCACTGACACCAAATTCTTAGTGTGAAAAAGGCTCCTGGAGCAGCAAGTGTGCCAATTCCTCTGATAACTTATGAATCTTTAAATTTAATATCTTTAGAAAGGTTTTAACAGCCTATGTGAATATTTCCTGTAGTAATTGCATTCTGTTTTTTTCTTTGACTGGTAATTAGAACAGAGATACAGGCTTTCACAGACGTTATTGCTGGATTAAATTCTCAACTCCAGAAGAAGTTCAGAATGTGTTACAGAAGGACCCCCACATTCTTGAAGGTTCCAAGGTAATGTGCTAATTCCTTTATTACCTATATTCTTTCAAAGTGTAGTTAAGAATTTTAGTCCCTCAGTGTGCTTCTAATGTTTTTTAATGATTACCACTTCTGTTTATTCCCTCCTCACAACTTGAGTTGTTAGGGGTCAAGATCATAGAGATACCAGAGAGATCACACTCAAGAGACCAAAAACTCCTACTATGCTAAAGTGAATGCAGTAAAACTGGTTGGGATGTGCTGTGCCACTAATTTGCAGTTTGTAATGCAGGTTTCTGCAGGTGGGTTCCAACATCTGATCTGGATGTTGAGTGGCAGGGGGAACATGATAAAGAAAGTGATGCCAAGCTTCGAACTTCAGTGAAATTTATGTTTTCTCCAGCTTTCATTTCATACAGGAGAAAGCAGCTGCTTGCTTTCATGTGTTCAAGACAACTCTAAAATTGCTTTAGTGTAGGGTCTTGTTCTCTCCATCTTTAACATTTAAAATGTTAGTAAAGCAAAAAAATAACACTTTGGCAATCTCAGTGCATTATGTATGGCACTGAGACAGTGTAATGGTCTACTACACATACAGAAGTGTCTGTCCTTGACTGGTCAGCTAGAGCCAGACAACTGTATCCTCCAGCTCCACTCCAGCATAGAAACACAGCAAAGCCATCTCACCACTTTCTCAACATTTAGTGTGCAGCAGTATTGACAGATAAGGAATAAATAACAGTAAGTCAATGGCTGCCCAAAGCCATTTTATTAAAAGCTCTCATATAAAAATAATTAGGAACTCGCATCTGGTATGTTCCCTAAATAGGGGATTTTCTTACAGACCTACATGTGCTTCAGCTGATAAAACTACTCAGTGTAGTAGAGAGTGAAACCATGAGTAGCAGGCAGGCTGGTGTATCAGACACAATCAGTTCAAGCCTTTGATTAATTAATAAGAATTCTTCAATATCCTTTTGATAACTAATTTCTTATTTTGAGACTTTAAATGCTAGGAGATAGTAAAAGGAATTGATGGTAGACTTCAATGTTGCAGTATTTTGATTGTGGTAAAATATTTCACTTGCCATGGTTCATATTACTGCCCAAGTCATCATTGGTTGTGGTTACTTCAGTCAATACCTATTCCCAAGAAGAACGAACCTGCAAATTCCAACTGGTACAAAAATGGGAGCAGAAATTAAGACTCCTTAAACTGTGATTAGATTGGCAGTAGATTGGTCCTTCATAAATTGTGTTGAAATAGGATGTTACCTGTATGCAATTATCAAATTAGGTACTAGAAATAACATAGTATTTAGTGGCAATTTCCTGGAAATTTTTGCTGCTTTTTGTTCTTGAATCCGTAAGGATAGCCACATGCATTTAACTGCCTAGGCTTCAAAGACTATACTCTCACAAGAGGTGCATGCTAAGAGGGTTCTTTATAGTGAAATAAAAAGCAGAAGGCAAGCAGTAGTTATTTTCATTTCTTAAAAAATGCAGGCTTCTCTAGATTAGATGAGCACTTTTCCCCATTTTTCTAGGCTAGGTTTAGACAGTTACTTTTTATTAATTCCAGTTGAAAGCACAAGCTTTTAAGATGCATTTTGCTGCTACAACTAGCAATTGTTGTAGATATATATTCAACTTTTGTGTCAGGAAAACCCTGGCTTGGGGTTTATGAAACTGAATTGGATACAAATGTAGCATCTGCTTTCTGTATCAATGTTATGGGTAATCAGAAATGAAAAATAACAAACTTTATTCTCTAGCTAATTTAAATAATTTCCATTGTTTTCAGCTCACTCTCAAACAGCAGATCCGTAGAAGACGCACCCCAAGAAAGAGTCAAAGCGAGTGAGTGGTGGAAGGAGGCTTTATTTCATTAAATGGTAAAGAAACTAAAATAAAGATTACTGAGAAACTGTGAATGAGTACTTGTTTTAAAACAGAATCCAGCTGTTTCCCTTCTCTTGTTCAAAAAACTGTATAGCCACACTAAAACACTGAATTATTAACACCCCAGCATCTGTTACAGCATAAGATGATCATTATATACAGCACAAAAGCTCTTAACAGATCAAGTCAAAGCTTCAGCTACCTACAAAAACTAAAGCTGTAGGAAGGGGGCTACATTCTTACCCTGAGATGCTGGGCAATGGGGAATCAGCAAAGTCAGAACTTGCTAAAGAACAATTAATTCCCTTATGAAATGTTTCTAAGTGGTCTCCATGTCTTTTCACTCTTCAGGTAGCTGTCCCATGTAGAAGAGTTAGTGTGTGTATGTATCCACACGGCCAGAGTTGTGAACTGCTGTGATACAATGCCATCCTCCTCTACACTCCATATTAAAAATCCTTTTGCATGAAGTCCAAGCTTGCAGTCCATTTCCCTACTTCTCAAGGAGCAGAGGCATTCAGTCCTTCCTCCTCTTCTTGGTCTCATGCTCGTGTTCCTTAGGGCGGCTGCTGTCTGATGGCCGTTTAGAGCCACCGTGTTGCTTGGCTTCTTCCAGAAACTTGTCCAAACCAAATGGATCCTCCTCAAATTGAACTGGTCCATCTCTGCCCCTGCCTCTGGTGTTACGATCCGAGTTAGAAAACTCTTTGTCAGGAACAAACCTGCAGGAGAAGATGATACTCAGTTGACTATCTTCAAAGTACTAATTAAGAATATTTCTTAAATTTATTTCCTTACCTGTTGGTCTTTATTCGAGCCTCTAGATCATCACCATACATGTCCTTATCCAGATTTTTACTTGGCCTGTAGATGTTTTGGGCCATATCCTTGCCACTTCTCCAAGGCTGGTCATAAACATTATAAATTTCATCCTCTCCGCCAGCAAAGCCACTGTCCATACCCTGTGAGGAACAGCAGAACAGCAAAAGTTAATCAACAAAACCTCAGCTAACTTACTTTATCAACAAAATACATTGATGATGTTACACAGTTACACAAAGATGACATGGCGTGATTTACAATTGATTTCAAATGAGTCCAAGCACTTAATGAGGATGTGAGTGGGTTTGGGTCTGGGATTAAGTCCAGGGAACATCACATTACAGGCCTCAATCCTACTCTTCCAGATAGCACCAGGAAGGATTACAGGCCATCCGCATTTCAGAATAATGGATCATTTCAGTCTGCCCTGCAAGTACAGCTGTCTGTAATAGCTAAGTACAACCATACAGAAATGCGTGTTATTCAGAATTTCTGGAAAACTGATTTAAGCTGACTGATCCAAATCACACAGAGGCTTATATAAAATCTGAAAGTATAAGTATGTGCTTGCTCATTTTTGGTTCATCAGCTTTCCCTCCTTGCCTGCAAGTCTTTCACTGGAGGCATGAAGGAGAGTGATTGACAAACTGCAGGTCTATTGAGGGATTTGCTGAAGCCCAATCTATTTTGTCATCTCTGAATAGTATAAAATTCAGGGGAAATAAATGTTGCTGTTAACTCTTTGTATCTTCAGAAGTATTAACACAAGCAGTAATGGGAATAGAAAGTATTTACTTGCTTCTCTCTGAAAGCAGATTTCCTATTCAGTCAGTACATTTGTACAAGAGAAGAAATGAGGTCACTGCAGCTTGAAGGCAAAATAGTTTTTCTCCCCATTCCCCAGTAAGAAAAATCACAACAAAAACACTTTAATCCAGCTATACACTTAATTTTTTTTTTTGATAGGCTCTGGATAAAGGAAATCAATAGTTTCCTAAACACTTATGTAAAGAATTTTTTTCTGAATGTATCCACAACAACCATGAGAACAGCTTCTCTTTAGTATTCTGTCTGTACCCACAAAGGAATGATAAGCATGTTCTCACTGAAAGCTACACAGCTTCCTATGAAAAGAAAAGGTATTTTACCTTGCTCTGGTTGAACAGCCTCTGGTCATACTGGATTTCATTGGATGGCCTGGGGTTTGGTACCCCCAGGGCAATAACTTCACTGATATCTCTGTTCTCATTTCTTTGCAGCTTTGACCTGAATTAAAAAATTAAAAGTTTTATGTGGTCAGTAAACCATACTTGTTGACACTCAATCGCAACCCGATCCTGTATTCCCCGCTAACAATTTGCCTCAGGAGCCAGATTTTGACTGTTGTTTTTCCTTACTAGGTAACATTTAAAATTTGTCTCCTGGCAAAGGAAACATTTGGAAAAATTATGTTCAGCTGGGTATGACATTTAAATTTGCTTTCCACTATCTGCCATTCACATCAAGCTGACTTGGTCTAAAATGTCATATTTATTTTTTGCAAGAATTAGTGTAGTTATATTCTGGAAAGCCCAAGCAATCCAATTTCAACATAGTAGAGATTTTAAACATCCAGAAACCATTTGCACTCAAAAATCTCAGTGACTTCAGCTAATAAGATACTCCAGCCTACCTCCATAAATCTAAGCTTACTTAAAATGAACAGCTTTAAGAAACAAAACCACTATTGATAACTCTAGTCTCACCAAAATTAGAAGATTCAGGTTTGAATCTTTGCTGTCAACATGTTAATTAAACCTGAACATAAAACATTAAAGCTGAAGTCCCACTGAAGAAAAACCCACCCAAAACCAACAACAGCACACCCCTCTTTCCCATTCACGTGGAAAATTCTACATTTTGAAGAAAGTACTACAGTATTTTAACACAGTAATGCGTTTTCATATAATGAACAAACTGTGGTTCATACCAGTCAGTATCTCCACAAGATAGGCACTTATATCAAAAAAAGGCAAGTCCAGTAGTAGGTTCCCTAGTGGGGAAGCCAGTGCCAGTACAGGAATAAACCAGCTTTTTTTTGTGACTCACCTTTTATCAGGGGCTGCCCGGGAAAGATTTCTGTCATGCTGCCTCTCTTTGCGCCTGTCATGTCTGATTTCGTCTCTTTCTCTAGCTTCTCCATCCTCTAAACAAGTAAAGATTGCTCATTATAGACAAATTTTTGAGGTTTGAACTAATTATGCCACAGACACTGGCGCAGTATTATTTTACAGACGAGTAGTGACCCTTAGCACTATTTAAAATGTTACACTTTAAATAAACTGAACACATGAACACCACAGCTTTCTTATGCCCCAAGCAAGTGACTGTTCTTACTTCTTGGTAAGTCAAAGCAGAAGTCCTAACAACTATGTTCTTCCATCTTTCAAGAGCTTAGAATAATTGTCTGTCTAGGAATTATTATCCTAAAACATTTACAGATCATTGTATCATAACTCTAAGCATAAAACTATCATTGAAACATGCAGGGATTTAAATATTTTGAAGAGCATTATGTGATGCAACATTATGTGATGCAACTTGACACACTCAGGTTGGAAGAGAATCTAATTCAAAACCTGCTATCAATACTGAACTCAAACCAGGTTGGTCAGGGCTTTTTCCCACTCAGGTGAGGAAAACCTGCAAGGATAGAGACTGACAGATTTCCTAGGCAACCTGTTCCACTGCTGTTTGTCCTCATGGTGAAAATCTTTCTCCTGACACACAGCTGAAAACCTCCTGCTTCAACTCTTGACCACTGTCTCATTCTTCCACCATGGAACGTGGTGAAGCACTCTGATAATCATTGAGGGATCACTGTGATATGATCTGCTGGGTAACCTTCCCATTACCTGGCCCCAATGGCACATGATCTCCTAGCAGAACAAGCCTTATTCTCTCAGCATCTCCTGAACAGGCAGTTACCCGAGCTCCATGACCATTCTGATGGCCTTTCACTGAACTGACTCCCATTTATCAATGTCTTTCTTGCACCTGGAAGCCCATAACTGCACAAAGTACTCCAGATGATGTCTAACAGGTCACCAATAAAAGAAAATTATTATTTCCCTTGACTTACTGGTTACACTCCTGCAAATGCAGCTTTGTAGTAACTGTTGCCAGGGCCCACTGCTGGCTTATATTCAGCATATTGTCCACTACAACTCCTGGATCCTTTCCAACAGAGTGGCTCTCCAGCTGGCCAGCCCCCAGCCTTTTGGTAAGAGGTTAGTACATGCCAGCAGCAGGATTTGGCATTTTAAGACTACATCCCTCCATGTTCTGAAGAGATTGTAACTGCTATCTAAAGTTCATCATCTTGATCTTTGAAGTGTAATTTCCATCAGAATAGAAGACTTAGCACAATGGAGACAATTTAGTTAGGTTGGCAGCAGGGTTTTTTGGGGCCTACTGGCCAACAAAATCGCAGCTCTGCAACATCAGTTACAACAGTGCAAGAGGGGAATATTGCATTTATTACCTTTGATAACTTAAAGATGGTTTAGTTCTTCTAGACAAATCTGCCTTTCATTTGCAATAAGCTAAAAATATTAGTTTAGAACTGTCCATGAAAGCCATCACTTATGCATTATTAACTTCAAAATTCTCAGTGTACTAAACCTATATACACCAACATACTGATGTGAGGTTCAAACCTGCATCCCATCAAACTAGTCAGTGAATTAACCAACAAAGACATGAACTGATGTCATACTTAGACATTTCAGCTGGTATTTAGATATTTCAAGTTCTCAGATTATTACTCCAAACCCACACTTATGAATACTAAAAAAGCCATAGTGTCTTAATGACAAAGAAATGTACCTTTTTCGACGTGGGTTTTGATCCCTGCTCTTCTCTCCCTGGCTTTCTGAGCCATTTCTCGGAGCTTTTCCTCATGTTTCTCCTTCTCCTTCTGAGCCATCTTCCTCTCCACCTGGGCACGCATCTCTACTGCCTCCCGAGCCTGCACAAAAAAGACACGGTTAAAAACACAGAAAGCCTAGTACCTGGAATACATACAGATCTGTCACAGAGTTAGCCAGTAAACAGGACAGAAAGGAAGCCAAAATTAGGAAGCTTGAAGCCCATCAGCCACAGCAGTTAGAGCTGAGAGACAAGACCCATGACTTCCAATAACTGAACCCACGCTGAGCCCATGATTCAGAGACAGTGGGGATAAGGCCTTAAGTCTTACATTAGCAAAAAAGCAGGACAAATCAAAAAGCTAAAGCCTATTCATAGCTGATTTTCTGAAGGAAATTAACATACAAAGATGGTAAAACTACATGGAACAAAACAGCGTGAAGAACTACCTGACCTTTCTGTCAGCAATATAGAGTGCCTCAGCAAGTTTGGCAAAGTTTTCATTAATATGAACGGTCTGCAATCCTCTGCCATCTGCAGCCAGACGCTTATCTAATGGAATGGTGTAACCCTACAGTGGGAACAGAGAGGCAGTTAATCACAGAAACAGTATTTGTAATAACAAGCATTATAATATTCATTGTGTAAGAAAACAAAAACACATACAAAATTCACAGCCCATCATTATTATGCCTCAATGGATCTCCTTTTCATATGAACTTCAAATTCTTGCCAGGTAATACAAAGCTTCACTCCAATTCCACCCGCCCACCAAATTCAAATCACAGCCTCCCTTCAAGGTTCATTTTAGGACAAAAGACAGTTTTCAAGTGATAAGGTCCACTTTTTGCTTTGTGTTAAGAACTGCAGATAATAGCTTCTCCAGTCTCTAAGCTGTTTTATAATTTTTTGCTTAAAAACTGTTTTACCTTAACTGTTTTCATACCTGTTAAGAGATTAGCTGATTCAAAATGAGAAAGTAAGGGACAAGGCAGCCAGCAAAAATAAGACACACTAAATGCCAATTTTGTTTTCCAAAACTAAAACTCAAAATTATTTATAGATTATATTTAAAGATTTTTTTAGTGAGCTCTACAAAATTTTTGCTTTGGTTTTTGCATCTGTAACCTAAAATTTGATCTCCTAATTAGCATCAGTCCCAGTTAGACAGCTGTGTTGGGGTAGGAAAAAAAAATGACATCCAAACATATAGCTTTTCCTTCCTCCATTTGAAGAGGCTGTCTCAGGACAGCAGTTTAGTATATTTCAGAATGATCAGACTAGTTACTGCAGCAAATAAATTCTCCCCTCTCTAGGAACATAAACCTAATAACTGATAAAAATCAAAGGGACAGGACATACATACTCAAACAAGGAACAAAAATAGCTAACTGACCAGTAATAAGCATTAATGAATGAAAGAATGCAACAAGGAAAACTTTCCAGAAATATGGACTGCAGTATTAAAAAGAAACATGCTTGGGTCTCTCATAGTCTGCTGTTTTTCAGTTTAGATGGCTTTACTTTGTGACCTTGAGAGATTTTGACTTTGGACTGCAATATTATGGGGATTTAAACTAATATAAATTTTTCCTCTCAAAATTTATAATCTCTGGCATGAAGTAACATACTCACCCTCAGTTCTATACTCTCAATTGGACAACCTTTATATGGCAAACTGAAGAAAATGAACTGTATCATCATGCATTCTCCATGCTGGAAACAGCCTGTTTACCTAACTCTAGATGTTTAACATCAGTATTATGCAAGCCTAAATCATTCACTTAAGTTTCCCATCAGGGTGTAGAATTAGAGAAATAAATTTATGACAACTTAATTACCTTTGCATTTTTCCAGTTTGAAATGCATGGAGGAATTTTCCACTCTTGCTGCTCTTTCACAGTCATCTAAGAGAATAAGCAAAGTCATCTTCAGATTTACAGTAAAAGGAAATACTGTTTTCTCAAAGGCAGCTATGAAACTATTGAAATGAGTTAGAGTAGAAAGTTCAGGACTCCACAACAAAACCCCAGCTCTTCTTAGCAGCAGTGAGATGACAGAATCAAGGAATAGTTTGATTGGAATGGACCTTAGAGATCAGCTGATTCCAAACCCTCTGCTATGGGATTTATTTTTGCACTGTATCTTTGCTAGCACTGAATAAAGTCCTGACAGCTCTTCAGCATCCTCTTAAGCGTTCATCACACAGGCTGTAACTCACAGCCAGCTTGTTAACATCTGCACATTTAGCAGCTATTCAAATTGTACCAAACTGATGAACCACCACTACACTCATCTCTCAGAAGGAGCTAATCCTTAATGACACAAATCAGTGTTATTAAGGATTAGCTTAACAGTGTTGTCTAAAAGCAACATAAGAGTACCCAGGCTAAAGCCTTGGTCAACTCATTCACGCCATGAACAAATTCAGCAATGCCTCCCTGCACAAAATATATGAGATATCTACTCAACCTTTGACAAGATAAATGAAAAGACAGCTACTTTCAGAACTGTCCAAAAAAAAAAAAAAAAAAACAAACAAAAAGTCTGCACTGGGCACCAAGTTTATCACTTCACATCAGAAGGTCAGTAATGAGAAGGTACACAGAAATGAACTAGATCGAAGAAGAATTTGTGGACCCACCTAAGCATTCAAAACAGAACAGGTATGGCATTTCATACCTTTCTACTTGGAGAGTGCATTACAGGTGCTGGAGGAGATGGTGGTCCTCGTGGAATCTTCTTGTTAATTCTGAGCAATTAAGAAAACAATTACAATCACAGTCAGCACGTTGCACAGAAATACACTTCAGAATCTTCTATTTGCCCTGAGCAAGCCATGAATACTTACTTGAATCTTGGAGGCTCCATAGGGTCCTTCTGCATTTCCACCATCCTAATAACTCTCTGTTTTGCTCCAGAGTTGAATGCAACTCCTTGCTGAGATGGTGTGTACCTGAACAAAACAAAGTGCTCAGCTCTCTGCACACAGCTAGATACTCCTTTCCCACCTCCATTTTCACTCAGTTCACTGCTCTAGCTGTGGTTTCATTTTATCCACAACAGTTTAACACTACCCCACTATGAATGTCAGCAGCAGGTAACTGCACAGATGACACTGCACTGAGTGCAGACTCAGTTACACCAGACAGAATGTATTAATTCTCTTCAGGGCTATATTCTCCTGTTTCAACCTAGAGTCCGAAACAGAAGAAAAACAAGTACAGTACACATAGCTTGTCACAATACTCCCTACCTATGTCTGTGAAGCCCTGGTGTTTTCTTACTGTTCATTAAGAACTTCTTCACATACCTTTTTTCAGAATTAACTTCAAGCCAAGTGTAACCCTGCCATGAAATTTTTCCATGTTTGAAACAGAAAATCATCAAGTAAGTATCAGCCTCCTCATAATTCCAATTGTTTCCAACTACTCATTTTCTGTGAAGGAAGAACTTTATTACCTGTCTTGTTGTGGCTTGAAACTTGCAATAAATACTTTGCTTTCAGGGCAGCATCATTAATAGTGATCCTTGGCATATCTGTGGTTTTTTGCTAAAACAGTAACACCTCCAATGTGTCATAACTTATGACACGTTAAAGACGTATTTCTACACACTTCAAACTAGGTGATCATTAGTGGGTTAATTCAAAATACAGAAGCCAGTTTCATATTCGTTACAGAAGAACAGAATTCAAGAGGAATTTCTGTTCTCAGAAATTCCACAAATGTGCCAATTTTAATCCATTTTGTGTATCACACCATTCTACAGCAACACCAGCACTACATACCGAATGTACTGTGCAGGAGCTAGTTTGTCAGCAGCTCGAACTGGCATGGCTGCTGCAACTTTTTGGGAGACTGATTTCTCCAAGGCTGCTCTTGTCTTCTCTGTTATCTGAAGAAAGAAACCACAGTGTACATCTCATCCCATCACAAGACATAAAGCATACCGCTGCTAACTAGGCACATCAGTGCATACCATACCTCTCTAATTGCCTCCTCATCTGGTCTTTGCAGTTCAGGATCATCCACATTCATGACCTCTTTTGGCACAAGATCTGTGTACTTGCTGTAAATGACCTGGAAGACATTAGATTCTATTAGTGCTGTTGAACAGGAATAAATGTACATATATCAAAGGAAATGTTTCAGGCTTAGACTATACTCTGGGTACTAATTAAAATGAATATACAGCTATAAATGCATTACAATTACATATTGTTCAATTAGAAGACCTGTTTACATATATACTCTGGACCCCATTTTACAGATGGAGTAATTGAAGAAACAAAGCAATCAGCTCTCAGAACTGTCATTAGACAGCAGTTTTCTGCTTCCCATTCCTAGTATTTTCCTTTTTTAAGGATCCCAAACTGATAAAATCCTGCAAGTTTTTACTTCTGTTTTCAAGGATTACTCAAGAATTTGATACAAGTATTTTCCACAATCTGTAATTTTTCATTTCATTATGTTTACTCTTTTCTTGAAAAAATAAATACTTGAGAAATCTGGTCTTGACACTTTCACTTATACAGGTACTTGAGTTTTCACACAACCTGCAGCTAGCTCCTGGCAGCTCTAAGTCCAAATTTTAATCACAGGGAAAGAACACTATTACATGGCTTCAGGGGAAAATGTATTGTATTACATTAATGCTTCACACATATCCAATAAAATAGGAAGTTTTAGTTCAAAGGGTTAAAAGTCAGGAACTATTATTTCACGTTGATTGTACAGTACATATCCAACTACAAAGTCAACCTTTAGCCTCAGCATTAAATAACCATATGAATGGTATTTTCTACTTCTCAGCCTTCACTCCTAAAATTTCATCTTATGAACAAATTAGTATCAGTAATATTCTAGCTTCTCAGATCCTGAATGAAGGACATTTCAAGAGAAATGTTTTTGTAAGATAATTAACTTTTAAGTCCAAGTGTCTTGCTGAAGAAGAATATGAAAAACAAAGTATGGTGAAGGAGATTTAGAGCATCCCAAAAGACAAAAAAAGAAAATAAAAAAGCTAGTCCTTGTGGCGGTCCAAGAGTGATCTAAAAACTACTTGACACTGAGGTACAAATGATCTCTATCAACTACTTAAACTCTGAAGTATTGTATGGAAATGGCAAGAAGCTTTATTATGGAAGAGCTATATAATATAGATTAAACTATCCTGAAAATACCAATATTTCTGTTGCCTTCAAAAACTTGATACATTTGCATGTTTTAATTGTAGTCCTTTTCTGAAGTGATAAAAAGAGGCAGATAATGAATTTACATTTATTTTTGTTGCTTTTCTAGACCTTTATCTTGTTTTATGAGTAATGTTGAGATATTTAATTCATCCAAGCTAAAGAAGAGACTGGGATTGTTTGATATTGTACTGTGCCCATCCACTACCATTTTTCAATTTACAAAATTTGAAAGGAAGCATGAGCCTGAGCAATCACTCTGATTGCTACTGAAAAGCAGAATCTCCTTCTAGGCAGAAAGAAAAACCTCAAGTTTTGCTACAATTACATGATTCCCTGGCTGGGGCAGCCTTAACAGGCAGCAATTAGAAATCTGCATGCCACTACAGTCAGAAAGAGAATAAAATTACCTAACTGGCTAAGACACGGTACCACGTGGCAGGGTTAGACATCTGACACCTTCAGAGTCTCACAAGGCACTTGACAGATGCAAGTGTCTTGATAGAAATTTCTTAATTTGCTACACAGAAATTCTCAACATATTTTGTTCTATGTATCTCAACCAGCCCTGTACAGTGCTCATCAATCCTACATGTAAATCAGGAATTTGCTATCAAGCAAGGCAGCATGAATGCCTTCCTTGTCAAAGAATGGTTTTCCCATATGAAGTACATGAAATTTAAGAAGTCATTAAGATTACCTGGTTGTAAGCCTGGTACACACACCAGAAAACAAACTGCTAACAAACTCTCAAACCAAGCTCTGCCACAAAGACAAATAAGTTGTGAGTAAGTAACACTTTTGATTATTTGAGTTAGATTCATGTTCTCTTGACCTGTCCCATACCTGTGACAGGACTTCCTTCAACAATGGAACTACTCTCTTGTAAATGTTTTGAGTGAATCAACAATCTTGGGAATAAAACCTCTAAATAAGCTTCATAATTGTTTTTTTTTCTCCTTTAACAAATATAAGCCACAGCCTTAGGCCATGAAGAAGAAATCAAACTCCAGCATATAAAGTTATTCTTGCTGGAAAAAAGTAAGGGACCTAACAGTTCCATTCCTTGATTTCACTCTTTCTTCTATCTTCATTAAAACACAGGATGCAATTATATGTTCTTATTTTCCAAATAAAGGAACAGCTCCAGTCTCATCTAAATATATCACTATTAATGCATTATTTTAGTGGGGCTTTTAGTAATGTAAGTAGAGAAAGTATTTAAAGAATTTACAGCAGCACAAGAACCAACCACACAGCTAGGCTAGAAATCCCTCATTTCGACAAGCAGATGGAACTCCATCCGCAGATCCGTAAGGTCATGCATCCAGGCCTGTCAACGTTATCCAGCATTTCATGTCTAGCAGATTTTCTGCCAACCCCAAACAGGAAGCTTGTCAGACTATCCCATTGATGTCAGTATTTTTCAAGGAAAATACTCTGAAGCCACTATTTTTAAAATACATCAGGGAACAACAGATGCAAAGGAGATGAACCACTGCAATAATAGAAACTGCTGACAAGTCATCTTGAGATAGGGGCTGGGTGATGGAACTACTGCCTCTACAAAGAAGGCAGAATACTAAATTCAACTTCAAAAAATCCATAAGCTGCAGCAAGAAAGCAAAATTTGCTTTCTAACTCAGACCAAACAAGTAGGCCCTAGAATAGGTTCATAAACTTAATCTCATTTCTGGCAGGCTGCTAAGTATCTGTTTCTTTTAGCTCTAAGTACTAAGATTGAAGAAATCTTGAATTATGGCTGCAGCTCTCTGGAAAATGAAACTTCTGCATCTAATCCTACTGACACTGTACTATCAGAAGCTCTTAAGAGAAAATATTCCATATTATTCAACTCAACAGAGATCATTGAAGAACCACTCCCTATGACATATCTGGCAATACTTTCTCCTGCAAAGCAAATCGAACCAAGCAATAGTAGTTCTGCTGTTTCCAGTGAAATTGTTTCAAATAGCTGTTGCAGCACAGAAAGTCAATTTTATCCTGAGCTACATCAAAAGCAGCATGGCCAGTAGACTGAGGGAGGTGATTCTGCCCCTCTACTTTGCTCTGGTGAGACCTGAGCTGGTGTGATGCATCCAGTTCTGAGGCCCCAAACACAAAGACAACCTTGACCTGTTGGAATGAGTCCAGATGAGGCCACTAAGTTGACCACAGTCTAAACACTGTTTAGACTTTGTTTACAGAAGATGCTTGCTGGAAGAAGCAGCTGGTCACACACTTCATCAGGCCTCAGCAGTTTTCCAGCCCCAACACCTGCTTTAGAGAATTAAAGTCCACAGAGCCCACTTGGTTACACTTGGAAAGGCAGGTGTAAATACTCCTTAAAGTAAACTTCGGAAACCCAAGTACTTGAACTCCTCAAAACAATTAGGACCTCAAGTGTCACCTCTTGGTTTTAGAAATGTACTGGATACAGGAAGTTGAAGTTTCCCCTAAAAAGCTCCTTAAGAATCTTGCTATCTCTGAATTCAGCACAAAAGTTTTGGCAATACTTTCTGCTGCAATTAAATAACAATAGCAAAAACAGAGCACCAAAACCACTGAAAAGAACCAGAAGTGTCAAATGCAGGATCAGTAAAACACAAGGTGCAGTAAGTATTGTGAAGGCTGACCTGTGTTTTCTGTCCATCTTTTGCCCCCTCTCTCTACATGCTAAAATGAGGGTGCAGAACTGTTTTCAGTTTCTTGCCTCCACTGGAAAATTAAAACTGCTAAGCCATTAAGTGAATTCTGTGTAGAGATTTTCCACATTTTTGCCTTATCTTTTAATTACATTACACAGAAGATCACAATGTCTGTCTGACATTATTTTAATTCTTGAATAAGAAAAGAGGACACAATCCATGTGGCTAATGCCAGACCAATGAGTTCAAGGATATGCAATGTCTACACACAACTTTTCCAAGTACATATGCCGGCTGACATATTGGAAGAAGTATTACCTTGTCCTTTGACTGTCCTTGTCGAGCAATTGCATCGTATTTTATCTTTCCTTCTGCATCCACCTGAACAGCCAAAGCATTGGACATTTTCTTCTTTCGGCCCATATCCAATGGATATTGGGCCACGTGAATTTCTGGGAAAGCACCCCCATCTCCAAAATCCTACAGAAAAGAAAAAGTAGTGAATGTCCAAAAGAGAAAAAAATGCGAAATAGAATGGAAAAGCAGATTGATTTCAACAACAAATAACTTGGTAAGAATGTTCCAGTAACATTGTTCTTTCACTGGTAAGAAAGCAATTAATGAGAGAACTCACAGACACTGAAATGGAGAGATATCTTGCAGTAATTATTTCCTGCACAGAGTAGGAAGATATTACTGACTAGAATGTGCAGGCAATACTATGCTACAGACAATACAAAATTAAGTATTTAATTCTCAAGTCACTTACTAGTTAGAACTTCAAAAACTGAACTTCTGAAATAAAGCAACTGTGGATACTAAAATTACAAGAGCAGCATTTTTATGAAGACTTCTACTGGTTATTTGTTGCTTTTCACACCACAATGAAAGAGATAAAAAAACCATTCAATTCTTTTCAAAGCCTATAGCTCATAGCTTTACAATGCTATGTCAAACATTCTCTTACTTTGATGTGTAAACACACTGAAAATTGGGCCAGCGCCCAACAGCCCAATATTCTCATGGTTTATTCCTCTTTCCTACAATGTGTTGGTGTAAAAGCATTTAATAAACAAAATAAAAAGCATTTAATAAACAAAAGGCTTCTTAAAGCAGATCACGCTGGCTCAGTAGCACAGAGGATGCAGCAGTACCATTCATAAAACAACTTCAGGTTACAGTTTCAAACACAACACCTTGGGGGAAGCATTTGCTTAAAGCAGCATGAGCATCTATCCCTTTCTCTGCCGCAATGGCATGGCTTATGTGGAGTCTGGTAACAAAACAGATCCAAAAAATAAGAATGGGTGTCTTGAGCAGATCAATCTCCCTCCATGCTCACCATGAGACCAAGTAGTTACCACCACTGTGATGGAGTGGACTGAGACTGGAAAGGGCCAAGCAGAACACTTCCAAACAAGGACAGTGTGCTTATCCCATCTGCAAATGCTCCTTGAAACACAGCTTCTGTTATCTGAAGTTTTCCACTGCTTGTCCCACATTGAACAATTAGTTGTCAAAATATTAGCCAGAACCAAATTCAGTCATTCTTCAATTAATTTTTTTTGGTAGCTCTTAATGTCTTAAGAACAGGTTTTGTATTTTCCAGCAATGGCAGTCCAGGGTCACTGGACAAAGGTTATGCTTTGAAAGCATTTACTGCAATTTGGACTTGTTTATGATGCAGAAAGGAGCCCTTAACAGGCTTTTTGGCCAAGTGGTGCTAGAAAGTCTTTGTAAACCTTCAGCACCCAGCTTCTTAAAAATTTTCTTTATTAACATTAAGAAAGAATAAGCACTAAAACATTAACTTTAATACTCAACGGTGTAGGAAGGGAAACCTACACTGGGTATAATGAAAGAATAATTTTTGACACCATACATATGCAGCATATGACTAAATGCTGAACCCACATAAGAATGTTTCCTTTCAGTGAACCACTGGAACTACTGTTTGAAGCACCTGGATCACCACAGAACAGTGCTGGATTTACAAAACTGGCACTCAAACATAACTGAGGGCAATGTTGTTACAAGCTGATGAAATTATGGTATTTGGAAACAATGTAGGATCATACATGAACTTCTGTAGTAAAACTTCAACAGCATGCTTGTTCCAAGAGCACTGGCTTGTGACTCATCAGAACAGGGCTCAGAAGTCATTGTCAAGGATCACTTCAAACTGTAAGGTTTTTCTGCTCACAGTGAGAGACTGTACTAAAACAGTTTTGTAATCAGATCACATCTGTATTTTCTTTCTACCTTTAGAAGTTCCAGTTTAGATTACATTAAACTGGCAAGGGTTGCAACTAATAACACACAACACTCTCCAAAACCTTTAGCCAGTGAAATACTTAAACAACAATTATTTGACTAATTTTTAAGTTTCCTTCCAACTGTAATAATTTTGTTGCCCAATAGCAGCTATCTTTTTGAACAGGACACATAAATGTTCTCTTCTCTGACACACACACATTCACTTATTTCAGCTATAATACAGAATGTGCATTTAACAGAGGAACAATACGGATGTCTTTCCCAGGGGAGCCTTGTGTTCACAGACTGTAAACCCAAAGGACCACAGACAAATTTCCACATTACAACACAGCAATCTCTGAACAGAATTAGACATAGACCATCCTGTTTACCATCAAATGTTCTAAGGAATCTGTTAGATTAGAACCTCTCCCAACACAAGATTATATCAAGCAGTCTGGGTGATGTACATTGTAAGACTTTGCACAATTCCCAGCAATATTCAAGGTGATCAGAGTTTACTTCTACTCCAGAATTTTTTCCCCGTTAGCAGACACATTACTACTGTATCAATGCAAATATTTACCTCTAGCACTCGTGGTATCCATCCTTTACGGTAACCATAGGGGGGAGGTTCCCTTCTGGACGAGACCAGAGCAGCCTGCCTGGATCTTTGAGCTCTTGCTCTTTCTTCTAGTTCTAGCTGATCTTGGGACAGCTGGGTTGGAGCTGGCAAAAAACTGGACATCGATGGACAGCAACCAAAAGAGAATAAAATAAGAAGTTCATTCCGGTAACTTCACTCTCGGACACTCAACTATGCTTGAGCCAACTCCTTGCTAAGTTAATACTTTCTCAACAATCACTCTCTATATAGTAAGAAACAATTTATGAAACCTAAGCACTGCACTCATAAATGTGAGAGCAGCTTCTGAGATTTAGTAACTTCTGAGATTAGAGTTGCAATGTGTGCTTTCTCAGCATTCTGGAAGATTACTACAAAAACAAAAGCTAAATTCACACACATTCACATCTTTCTTGAACAGAAGAGTGGCAATGCCTGTTTTCCAACAGGAATGTCACACACCGCTAGTATTCTTCACACTACCACGAATAAGAAAGAAATATTATGTTCCTATGTCTCTAGTCCCAATGATTCGCTCTTTCTTCCTCTCAAGGCAAACACCCACAGACACATCTGACAACGACCTCCCCTCTCAACCCCTGACACCCCCCTGCCAAGGGCAAGTCGAACTCAAATTTCTTCACTTCTCCTTTTTCAACTCTTCTTGTCTACACAGCCTTTTTGTGAATTTACTAAGAAAGTATCCAGAGAAACTCGGGATTCCGGGGCAGGCACCGGAACTGCACTCCCACGCTCCGCCAGAAACACTACAACCCATAACAAAGACCGCTCGCCCTCTCTGACGGCGAGGAAACCGCGACAAAACCCCACGGACCCAACCGAGGCGGAGGAGCTCCTTCCACCCGCAGTGAACACGCAAAAGAAGCAGATCCCTGACCAAAGGCCAAACACCCGCTCCCGCCAGGGCTCCCCCAGGCCCCACCGGCCCTCGCCGCACTCTCTGCGGCCGCGGCCCGGCCGCCGGGCCCACTGCCCAGGAGAGGCCGCGGCCCCTCAGCGCACTCCCTAACCGCGGCCCTTCCCGCCGGCGGGGCCCCGCAGCGCAGCGGGGAATCCCCGGGCCGGCCGGGAGTGTCAGATCGCCCTCACGGCCCCGGTGGGCCCGCCGGACCCACCTGGTGAGCGCCATCTTGACCGCGTAGGCCGTCCGCTCCGCAGCGGGCCGCCGAGAAGGGGGAAGGCGGCAGCACCTGCACATGCGCAGTACCCGCAATGTGCCCTGGGAACTGTAGTCTCCATAGGTTACTCGCGGCGCTGCGGCGCACGCGGCAGGCCGCAAGGCCTCCTGGGAGGTGTAGTTTTACAATATCCCGGATCATTTCTTCAGCCATCCTATCCCGCTCCCCGGCACTATTCACACAGTGTCCAACAAGTTCAGTAACTTCACAGTTCATCCAGCTGAATATGTCCAAGTAAAAAGCAGAAAATATAGAGCAAATGGATCGGAATAGAATTTATTCTGATGCCTGCTGCTTAGAAATCGTTGAACAGGGACATGGGAGTGAAAGGAAGAAAAGAGACTTAAAGTGGTGCAAAAATATTGGTTTAAAATAGAAAAACATCTGCATTAAAAAGGAGATGTCCTGTCTATGTTGAATCAGCATCCATACGTTACAGAGGAGTTCTTTAAATCAAATCAAGAGATTGTACTCTTTAGAGTACAATTAAAATTTGGAATGTGGAAAAATACTTCTCAGGGAGTTGTAAGACATGGGAACTAGGTGGAGCTTTATATAGGAAAATCACTATTTGAGTTAAAGTGGCAATATATAGCACCATATATAACCAGACACAGTTATTAATGAATAGTTGCTTTTGTTACATCACACCTAGTGAATCAAATGCAGAAGAGTCCCACTGAGCCAGGCATGGTTCATCTAGAGAGAAACAGAGAAGACAGTAGAAAAGGGTAGAATGACTAAAGAAATAAACATGGTCTATCAGAGATTTTAAAAATCATACATAAGAGGCAGGAGTATGATACAGCAGAGTAACTGTCTTGCAGTCCTCCAGTCATTTTCTCTGCTTATCATCTCCTAATCTGAAGAGTGAACTACTCCTTCAGGCTAAATTAATCTGCTACAGCTTCTAGGACTGGGAAGATTTGGAGGAAGGCAAGGGCAATCCTGTGCAGTCTCTCTATGCCTGAACTCGTCATCTCCAGTGGGAATCAGCTTTTGGTCTAACATTGTGGTGACAGCAGCTCTGTCACCACCTTCATGAATGACAGATACTTTCCCTTCTCTCTGAGATAGCTGGTGTCTTATGAGCAATTCATACAAAGATGAAGATACAAGACTTTGTCCCACCATTTATCAATTATTTTCTTAAGCAAAACTCATCTGTCACCCCTTCTACCCAATTCTGTCACTCATTTAGTAACAGTATTGCTGTTGTCACATCTGGCAATATCGCCACCTGATTCAGGAGCCTTCTTTCCCCCTTAGAAGCTGCCAAGGCTTCTGTGCCCAGCTGTTATACTAGTCTCAGTGAAAAAATTGTTTTATCCCTCCTACTTTGACATTTCTTCTCCTTTCTTTGCTGTGGAGTATTATTTAATACTGTATGGGGGAATGCATCACCACACCATTGCTTCTATCTTCTGCCTATGATGATGTTTTGATTAAAGAATTAGCACTGTGCAACACTTGAAGAGGCGTGCCACTGGGGTTGGGAAGTGGCTGGCATTTCCAAGTACAAAGGAATCATCAGCAGTGGATCAATGCTGCTTAAAGTATTTCTGAGGAAGTTACAGAAGACGGCACACTCTGAGTTATACTAGTCGCCATTTTCATCAGCTTGCCATCAATAAGTCTGTATGTTTCAAAATGAGTGGCTAAATGTTCAGGGATACTGGGAAGAGAGTCCTACAGTGTGAGCTACGTGACTTGGTAAGCAGAACCCATTTAAATGAGCTGTGTTCCAGCACCACATTGTGCAAACCTATATCTGTAAGTAAGAAATGTGGGGTTCACTACAGGCTGTGCTGGGAACCAGTGAGTTTGAAAAGGACCCATGAGGGTTATGAGAGACAAGCAGCTTAGAACAAATTTCTTGTGCTATGAAGTAACAAAAAGTCTCATGCAGGCCATGTATGTAGAAGTAGTGATATGGTGAACTCTAGAGGGACTCTTGTCCAGGTCTTCAAGTTTCTAAAACAATTCTGGAAGGTAGAAGAGGTTTAAAAGACTACAAAGGTATTATAAGGCTACCATTAATTGAAAGCACAGGGGAAATACAGTAAGTAAATTTGTTTTGTGGTGAAATTTAAGAGGTAAATGTTACTATTGCAAGATTAGAATGAGGTTAACTCCATTTATCTGCTCTTTGACAATTAGATTACAAGGAAAAATTACCTGAGTGAGCAAATGAAAACATTTAGTATACTTTGTTCATTACAAAAAATTGAGAGGAGATTTGACCATCTTGTATATGTACCTGTACAAATTAGAAATGCAAGATATTAAGCCACTGCTTAATCTCATAGAGGAAGGCAAAACCATAACCAGTGACTGGAAGTAGAAATTAGGGAAATTCAAATGAGAAATTAGATTGAAATATTTAACAATGAGAGTGTTTAACCTTTGAAAACTGTGGGAGGTGCTCACTTTTGTATCCCTTATTGTCTTCTAATCAAAGCTGAAGTGCTCCGGGAAGAGACAGTTTCATTATTACCAGATCTGCTTTGGGCAAGCCTGAGCCACCAGGACCACCCAGGAACAGTCAGAAGTGGTCACAGCACCAAACCTGACCAAGTTCAAGAAGCATCAGGACAAAGCTCTCAGGCACATGGCGTGATTCTTGGGCTGTCCTGTGCAGGGCTAGGTGTTTGACTCAAGGATCCTTGTGTGTCCCTTCCAACTTAGCTTATTCTGTGCTTCTCACAAAAGAAACATTAGGCAAGGAATGGTTTTGAGAATCTGAGATGTATTTTCCTCAAATATAAATCTCTGTCTAAGACAAAAAGGATTAATTCCTTTCTGTTTTTATCAGTATATTTTGGACAATATCTTTCTGGACAATAATGATATCAGGTTTCCACATGCATCTCTAGTCACAAAATGATTGTGCCAAAATGATCCTCGGTATGGTAAGGAGTTCAGGCTCTGTGGAGGTTTTGGCATGGCTGGGAGCAGGGACATTTTTAGTTTGATGAGAATATCACAGCTGGTTTTAAGAATATATTTCTGATGCATTCTGAGAAGTTTTTTGGGGTAGGTTTAGGCTGTTAAATCCTCTCTACCTTTTTTACCTACTTCAGCACTTTTCACATTTGCAAATCCAGAATTAAATGGTTCATGAAATATCTTGTAACAAATGAAGATGATGATACAAAGTAATGGAATAAGTGATTGTTAATATCAGATACCTTATGCCTACCTGTTACTGCACATAGTTGGATAAAAATTATCAAAATAAACAACTCTTCTTAAATCAAGGGATAAATTATGGACAGGTAAGGTGCTAAACGGTGAAAGAGAAGAGATTTAACTTGATGGAAAGGTTCAAACACATCAGCAGTGCCTGTACTTCACATTCCCTTAGGCGCTACAGGCATCACACAGAAGGAATAATTATAGCTCTGGGAAGAAGATCACAAGTTTTATTAGTGCTTTTGTAAAAAAATCTTTACATTCTTCAAACCATGTCTCTGTTCTCTGGAACGACTGAAATGAAGGCTGGTTTGATTTCTGTTATTTGTTGCATATTGTAGAAAAGTAAACTTTCTCAGGCAAAAATGTTCTCATGTACTTCTGTAAAAACCACAGACTCTGGGGGTATTTTGCAAAGGTCTTGGAAGCATTCCACTTCCAGGTGATAAGATAATTTCACACAGGACATGTTAGCCCACTGACATTTCCCAGCAACCTGCAAGAAGAAGTGGAGTGCCCTTTAGGCACCAACAGCTTTAGCAAATAAAGTAAGGGGAGTTTTTTTGCCAACAGAAATTATGAGAGAGGTATCAAGGTGGCATGCAATTGCCTAAACTGATACCACACAACAAGGCTGAGCAAAGGCCTTGAAGGAACAAAATACTGGTAGAAGTGGATTTTGCTGCCCTGCTCTCCAAGGAGCATATCAGTTTCCATTGTCACATTCAGATTTTGGTGACTACTGGGTCACAGGGACTGAATGACCCTGGGCAATGGGCGTGTTTTTGTGGAGACATGTTTTATCCAAATATTGTCTCAGTACAGTATGATTCGTAAGAAGATGCTACTTTAAAATTTTATCAATTCCAGAGTCAGCTCTGAAGTTTCTATTGCTGATATAAAGACAAAACCTGCCAATATCCATTTAAGTTGGACCAAGAATAGAAAAAAAAAACCTCATAGGATCACCTGCTTTCTGGGACTGCTTTTGTTATCTTTTCCTATGCCTTCTCTCCATACATGAGGAGTATCTAGTATAAGTCAGCCTTTGCAGATATCTTGTCATGTTCTTCATCAAAGTGAAGCTGAAAAAGACGTGAATTCTCAATAGGGAGGGCTGATGTGACCTTCTGTCCTCTCTTCAGGCAGTGGGGCTGCTCTTGCTGCTCCAGTGCTTGGGACACAGAGGCTGAGCCTTTGGGTTTGAATCTGCATTGCATGAAATTCACACCTGGGATGCAAATGTCTTCAACAGGAATGAAAAGGAAACGCTTTTCATAGTTTGCCTTTCACAGCAATTTGGGGTAATCTGAGATTTAATTTATTCACCAGTTGAAAAGGGAAGGGAAATCAAGCCAGCATCTTTCTTTCAAGCCAAGGTTTTTCTTGCACAGCCCCGTGCAGGCGCACACAAAAGAGCTCTGATCACTCTAACTAGGTGCTTGTTCTAATTATAGAAAGATTTAGCGTTGGTTACATAATTGCCCACTGCACATCAGCACAAGGCATTGTTATGCTACAAAAGCCTCTTTTTTATTCCCCTCTCTGCAGCAGACCCAGCGTCAGCCTGTTTAACTGAAAGCTGCAAGGAGCAAAATAATTCTGAAGAAACCTCCCATAGCTTTCCCAGGAGAGGCCAGCAAAAACCAGATGCTGACCTGCTCCCTGTGCTGGAGCATTGCCAGCATGTGGGATCCAGTCATCAAAGCAGAGGATTGATAGCCAGGGCAGCAGTCTTTTAAGCATCCCGGGTAGAAGCAGTGGGCTGTGGTCAGGAATCAGTGGTTGTGCTGAGGTTAGAGTTGCTATTTTTGATTTTTATATGCAATAGCACACAGTAGCTTTAAATGGACACCCCACCATTATGCTCACTATCAGCCTGAGCCATGGAGGCTGTGAATTTGCAAACACAAAAATCTATTACAAAACTTACATATGCTTTAGCAGACAAAAGAACAGTAGAGCTTTTCCCTGTATTTTTAAGCTTTTTAAATTATGTGATTTGGAGTTGTTACTTCATGTTCAATCCGTATTTATTTTTCTCCTTTCCCCATCAGTACATCAGATGCACATGACTTTTTAATTTCTTCCTCTTTTCCCTCCAAACCGTGAAGCTTCCTTCCAGAAAATACTCTTTCCTACATAATTTGTAATCGACCAAGACTAAGCTGTGATGCTTCACTGCCCCCCATCAGTTCAAAAGCTCCCATCTGTCCTAGAAGGGAAAGAATCGTATAGGATTACAGCCAGTTTAGCCATCATATGGCTGATGCAGCAACTGGCCATGTGCGCCCTGTATCCTCAGTGCGCTAGCAGCGTAATCACCCTTATCTCTGCCCTTCATAATTTGTAGCCTGCTTTATTTCTTAGAGATGATATTTAGCAGCAAGCCCTCACTGTGCAGGCATTGACATTAAGGTCTGCAGCAGAGTACAAGTGAGGGAAACAAAAATGAAGAGAAGCTGGATGGAGACAAAAGGGTACTGTGGCACCTTGACTCCATCTCGATGGCATGCGCCAACCAATGCTGCTCTGTCACTCCCCTCCTCAGCTGGACAGGGACAGACAACAACTAAAGCCTCATGGGTTGAGATAAAGACAGGGAGAGATCACTCACTAATTACTGTCGGGGCAAAACATGGGCACTGGGGAAAATTAAATGAATTGATTTTTAATTTATTACCAATCAGAAGAAAAGACTGTGGCACTTAGTGCCATGGCCTAATTGACAAAGTAGTCTTCTTAGGTCATAGCTAGGACTCAATGATCTTAAAGGTCTTTTTCAACCTAGCTGATTCTGCAAAATAGAATGTGAAATTTAATTTAAGTGTGAAATTTAATTTAAGCGTGAAATTTTTTTAAGAGTGCAGGGGATAGGTTTTCTGGGACCCTCACTGACAAAGTGAGATTGCGTTACCTTGCAGTTACCGAAGAGGAGCAGGCAACAATCCTGCAATCCGAGGTGCGAGCTGCGCACTTCCCCACAGCAAGGGCGGAGGCGTCAGCGCAGCGCGGGCCCATCCCCATCGAAGAGCAGCGCTCCCCCCGCCAGTCCCCCGTGGACTCGCCCAAGGGCCGCCCCTTGAAGTTCCACCGCGCCCCCGCCCCTCCGAGCTGCCGCCAAGGGAGACTACGTTTCCCGGCGTGCCGCGCGGGCCAGGGCCGTACCGTGGGCGAGGTGCAGGGGGGAGCAGCGTGGGGCGCGCGCGAGTTGAAGTGCCGGCGAGGCGGTCGGTAAGTGCCGCTCTGAGCGCCGGCAGAGCGCCCGGGCCGTCCCGCCCTCACAGCCCCCGCGGCCGCCCTGGCCCGTGCCGGGGACTCCGGGCCCCGGCGGCGAATGCCTCCCGCAGCTGCGGCCCCGGCGGCGGGGACTCGGTTGTCGCAGCGCTTGGCGAGGTCGGGGCTGTTCGCGGAGACTGGAGCGGCGCGGGGCGCGGAAGCTGCTCGGGGAGAGCCGGCCCGGCCTGAAGAAGAACGGAGAGCAGGCGGCGCCGGCCCCTCGTGTCCTTCACGGGCAGATCCCGGGCGCGGCGGTGGACGCGGGCCTGGCGGCCGGAGCGGCCCGGCCGGGGCTTTGAGAGGCGCCGGGTGCCACCGTCCTCGGGGCGGTCAGCGGTCACCGCCGCTCCCGGGCCACGGCAGGCGGCGGTGGGGTCACCTTCGGGGCTCGGACGGGGAACCGGCACCGTCCCGGCTGCCCTGCTGGGAACAGGAGAAGCCTGGCTGTAACTGAGGGACACCTAGGTGCGCCAAGTTGTGTGAAAGTCAAAGGAGCCACCTCACTTAGGTGAAAAAAGAGCTGGGGGTGATCTGTCAACGCAGGGCTTATTAATGAGAGGCAGTGACATCCCAAGGCTTGTTTCACAGCTGACAGGGACCTTAAGATATCCCTAGGGGTGTCATAATGGCTCATTTACATGGAAAAGGCTTCTCTATACCTTATGCAAAACTTTGAAATACAATTTGCTTTACAGAATTCTATTTCTGTACCTCTTATTGGAGGGGTTTTAGTTATTCCCTTTTTATTGCTACAACATGCTAAGCATGAAAGTAGGAACTTTCTTGCAGAAAATTCAGCTTTGCTGCCTGTTTATTTGCTACTTAAAGTTCCCATCTTTTGTTTGTGACGTACAGCTGGCGGGTATGGCAATAGACGTGATGTAACAAACAGCAGATTATAGCTTCAGGTAGGAATAACATGCAAGAACAGATGGACCTGCATCCTGCTTTCAATAAAATGTTCTTTTAGTAGTTGAGAAAGTGAAGGAAAAAACTAATGAAAAGAAGAGGCATATTTTCTGTTAAGAAAATGTCACTGCAGTTTTCACTTTTCAATAAAGGAAGTTTAACAGAAATATACAAGGAGCACAAATTGTTTAATTAAAATACTTTGCAAAAAAAAGACTTTTGAAGGTGACAGAAGATACAAGAGATCTCTGTAAAAAAAAAGATTTGTTCTGCTGGAAGAAACCCCAAAATTTCTAGAATTCCAGTGAGGCAGGGGAAGGAGGGCGACTTTTTTTTTGGTGAAGTATGTGTACATTTGTCTGCAGTCAAGAGCCCAGGTTTATTTTCTGTTGAGCTTGATCATAGATTCAAAGGAGTCCTGGTCAGCCAGCTACCCATTCTGACAGGAGAAAGAGCTGGGTTGCTGCAGGCAGCTGTGACAGGCAGGCACTGACAGAACATGCCTCAGCTTTTCTGCCTCACAATTGCCTAGGGTTTGTAAGGAAATAAAAGGAAATAACGTTTAGCTAAGGTTCATGTACAAAGGTCTCTTGTGTTATATTAGCTTATTTTGCTGATTGTGTTCTTGTGAGCTGTTATTGAAAGACTTGACCTGTGTCACTGCATGTGTTTTTTGGTTACAAGGCTCCGAGAGGAAAGGCACAAGCCAGACTGACCCTGCTAAAGCTTCACAATGAGAAGCAGGCAAGTTTCTCAGTCAAGCCTAGGAGTGGGAGGATTAGTAGACTCCATCTTGATGGGGTAAGGGCCTGCACTTGAGAGCTTGCAGAGAGGTGACAATACCTTTTGATTTGTGGTAGAAGCAGAAGGAATGGTCAATCATACTTTCTGCTCAGTACCAGCCATAGGAAAAGGAAAGAAAAATGTACCTAATTCCTTGTTACTTTTTTTCGATATCTGGGTCCTCTATGGTGACATAAAGAAATGGAAAATGTATAGATTAACATGTAATGAGTTACATGTTTATGCTACTTTACATGCTGCAAACAATGGATGTAGTGATCCAAAGTGCCTAGTGTGGGAAATGTGTTCATTCCCCACCCTTGTCCCACAGGAAAAAAAGTGGCTGAGAAGTGTCTCACCCCAGGCTGTATTGGGCCCGTGACAGAGCTAGGAATAGGCTGTACATTCCTGCAGATTGCTGTTCTGCCAATACATTCACTGTCTGGCACTTGAGTGGGATGGTGATAATGAGAACACGAA
Organism: Emberiza elegans; assembly: GCA_024865655.1. Classification (NCBI taxonomy): domain Eukaryota; kingdom Metazoa; phylum Chordata; class Aves; order Passeriformes; family Fringillidae; genus Emberiza; species Emberiza elegans. The sequence goes on along the minus strand of JALJVW010000139.1, from coordinate 48,241,864 downwards.
TCTCACTTGGTCACTGCTCAGGTCCCCCATCTGCATTCTCTCTGGTTGTCTGGCACCGACTGCTGGAGTGGCACACAGCCTCCTGGGATGTGTTGCTTCTTCCTAGGCCACTCATCATCAGTGTGGAGCTTTTAGAACTAGCCTGGCAGAGTTTCTAACAAACTTTGGACATTCTTGATGTTGTAAGAGCTCTTTTTAAATGTGGGTTTTTGTATCATCTGTTGTCCCTTTAAAATCTGCCTATGCTGTGATGTCTTCAAAAATTTGTGTTGAAGAAGTGCCTGTTGATAGGATCAGAATTGACTTTTGGTGATCTCATGCTTCCTTCTGTCTGTCCACCTGTTGTGTCTCCTTGAAAAGCCTTTGGAATCCTGAACAAATGTTTTGTTGCATTTATGCAAGGTTTAGCAGTGAGTTACATCTGGATTTGTGGCCTGTAGACACTGTTGAGTTAAGAATAGCAATGAGCAACTTACCCTCAGTGCTGGGTGATTGCTTGAGCTCTTGGCTGGGGGCAGTGCTAGCAATGTGTCATTAGGAAAGGAGCAATTAAAACTTGGATTGTCAGGTCCTCTGGGGCTGTGGGCATCAGATCACTAAGTCCTTATCAGATGTTACAGTTGCTGTTTTGTATCTTGGCAGGGTTCATCAGTCATGGCACTAAGGGCCTTGAAATTTGCCTCATTGACAGCAGCTGCTTCTGGCATCTATCTGTATGGAAACAAGTTCCTGGATCCTAATGATTTTGGAGTTGTTCGTGTGGGCCGAGCCATTGCCACAGTAAGTTCTACCATAGCAGTGTGCGTGAGGATTCCTAGATGGGTAAGGGAATTGAAGTTCGCAAGAATTTGGGATTTTATGCATTCCCTGTCTGCATTTTCAGCTGGCTTAGGAAATCAGAATGCCTGTGGGGAGCTCTTCAAGTTCTTGACACTGTGGGGAGAAAGGAGGTGGAAGCATGTAAGGAATACAGCTGTTGTTGGCACATTTTGGAAAGAGAAAAATGGAGATACTGAGAGCTGTGTCTGCTTCTGTGGGTAGGGTGAGACCTTCGGAGCAAGGGCTCTCTTTGGGCCCACATTTTCATGAGCCACCCTTCAAGGTCGGTCACCCAGGTATGGTGTCCTGCTGCCTTTTAAGAGTGATTTAGTTCAAACCCTCTTATCTGCACATGCCATTTTTACATTTTGTTATAAGTATCCTGGCTGTGTTGATAAACTAGGGTAACCATTGCACTATGATGTTGTTATGAGATTTGGGGAGAGAAGGACTGCTGTTTTTGGGATCATTCTCAAAGCAAGAGTAAAGTGAGGATGGGCAATTACATAGTTCTGAGACTGGAGTGGTTTCCAGATGTGTAAAATGAATGCTATATCTGCCTAGCATCACTGATATTTCTCTTAAAACTCGAAATGGAGGCTGCTGCCTTCTCCTTGACAGTGTTCACTGATGAATCCATGAGCTACCAGGAACATGGAGAGCAAAGACTCTGGCGGGGATATCAGTCTCCCCGTACCTCACTTGCGTTATACATCTGTCACTTCAGGCCACAATCTCCATCATTTACAGACCCCCAGTGGTAAGCAGCTGTCTGTCTGCATTTTCTGTGACTTTTAAGCACTTTGTTAATGAGTTTTACAAGGAATTTGCTCCTGAGGGCAGATGCAATAAGAAACAACCTCTGTGGGTTGGCTCAGGTGCCATGTGTGTGCAGCATCATAAACTGTTGTGAAAAATGACTGTTTATTTTGAAAGGGTGAAGGCAGAAATACAAACTGTAATCTTTCCTTCTTATTTAACAAGTGCTAAGCATCATGCTCTGTCCCTGACCATAAGGTAGTGCTACCTGGTGGCAGGGAGCAGCTCTTTCCTTTTAAAGTACAGGAAATTGAGGCATGGAGAGGGAATGCAGCTTCTTGTTGCTGGAGGAGAATCTGTTATTAAGGGTGTTTGGGTTCTCCAATGTGTCCTTGAGTTCTGCCTGCTTGACAAGTGTTTCTCAGTCTTTCTTAAGCCACTGTTTTTGTGGTAATCTACTGTTTAAGATAAAAATAAGTGAGAAGTTCCAGTGATGAGGCTGTGCAGTTGGTCTGTGTTTTGAGTGATGGTAAGAGATTACTTTCCTGAAGAATAGGAAGTAGGGGAAAGGAAATATTCTTTGCTTTAGATGGTGGCAAATCACAGACATGCCTGACTTTCGTGTTCTCTGCCTTCAGGGAGGTCACAAGTCATTGACCATAAAGCGCTTCACTGGTCCTGCTCTTAAATGCTTTGGAGGGTTCTACACCCATAGCTGCAAGCAGTGACCCCAAAACCAAGTTACCAGTGCTCAGTCTTCTGTAGGTGATGGCAGCATGTGTTTAAATCTGTGTGTATACTTTTAAAAAAGAATGATCTGTCTCTGTGAATTCTCAGTTTCCTCTGGTATCTATGTCTGCATGTGTTTGAGTTGCTTCTGAGAGATTCTTTAGTCTTGCTTCACCAGTGACCTCTGCCTTCCCTGCTCATTTTTGGACAGTCAAAAGTCAGCTCTCATCTGAGCACAGGCAGCTTGACCTGCTGTCATTCCTTAGCCATGGACCAGGTGAAGCCAATAGAGCAGATGTGTTTACTTCTAAGAAGGTCAGCTTTGGGATTATTCTTTTTGCAAATGAAAGATAAATCTCTATAGCAAACAAATGATTTTGGATATTGAATATTAGTGACATCTGCATAGACCTAAAGTATCTGTCCTTCAATCTAGCCCTGCCCTGGCTTCTTACCTGGATGCTTGATTTCCTCATTGAACCATAGCCAGGCAAAAGCAGACTGTAATGAAGAGACTGCAATTCTTAAGAGCTAATAAGTTCAGCAGCAGCAGGCACAAAACTTTAAGACGAGTTACAGTAGGGCAAACAAAACAAAACAAAACAAAAGCCTGGAGTAAAGAACACATGAGTATCAAGGAACCTGATGTACAACTATGACACTCTGGACAGACTTCATCTGAGTTTGTTTAGAGAGATTTGAGTGTGGTTGTATTTTAAGCATGTTGTTTCAGTAGTTCTTTGCAGACTACATAAGAAACTTGATGAAGCTCACTAACAGAAAATTTCTTTTTAAGCCTCTGTTTAGGGAACTGGCTCTTATGTATGGGTAGACAGCTATTCAGGGGGAACATTGTGCTATGGCTTGGTAAGATCTGAGGATAGATTTAGGAGCAATGGAAGAGTGTACAGTGTTCAGAATTCATTGATACCAAGTGGGACATTTAACACTGGGCCAGATGCAATCTCAGTGAAAGTAATCTGGCATTTGTAAAGGGAGGGATTAGTTGATTTTGTATATCTTTTTATAACTCTGAGCTTCAGTCTCACACTGTAACATGAATGACAGCACTAGTCTTGGATGAGAACGAGGTCAGTGGCGTGGGCAGCATCATGCTGCAGAGCATTTCTGTATTCTGGTAAAATTAGAAACTGGCAGAGCCGTTGTGCATTTGCTGTATTCTTTTGAGAGTATACCAGTTGTTTTGGTTATGTGGAAGGAACATTCTGTGCAGTAGCTAGACACTGGGAGGGATTTGGCAATGTCAGAGTTGCCTATCAGAATCATCATAATATTAATTTAGTGTTTAAGATTACAGTGTAATTAGCAACCGCTTAATTAATTCCCTCTTCCTCTGTAATACAGGCCAATCTGTTAGCTGCTTCTTTTTGAGTTGGAGGTGATAATTACCCTTGTGGACCAGAGATAAAATAAGAACCAACTCAAGCCTTGATGCAAGACTGATTCGAACCTCCCTCCACTTCAAAGTTCTTTGAGGTTGTGAAGTTGCTTTGAAAATTTTTTTTATGGTCTCTGTGGCTGTGCAGCTCCTCAGTTCACCAGGGGCAAGAGAGCCCAAAAAGCCAGAAAAAAAATTGCTGTGTTCAGTTTACAATTTGGAAATCAAGAAACATGAGAAACCTAACCTCCACAAGGAGGGATTGTGTCTGTTTGTTACTGATTCCCAGCTTGGTCCATTCTTGGATGCATTTCTGAACTTTTGACTTTTATCCCCTATTGTCAGTTCTGCTGGCTTTGTCTCAAACCAGGTTTGCTTCCCTTGCCTCCCTGGCTTTCATGATACATTGACTGTACTTTGTGCCCTTCCTGGGTGTATCTATGGTGAAAGGTAGGGCTAGTATCCTGGGCCAGAATAGAATGCTACCCCCTTAGTAGGGAGATTGGAGGAAAAGTGCCTTTCAATGGGAGTTACACAAATGGTTCTTCATGGCAAGGATCTTGAAATCCAAATGGCACATTAGTGGACAGGCTTCTCTGGGTGTACATTCCCTTCTCTCCCTCCAAACATGACCTGTATGTTTCTCTCCCATTCACTGATGTTCTGACATTGGAAAGAGAGAAACTTTAGTGATAGGAATTGTGAAATACCCTAGATCTATTTTCAGAAATCATGAAGTCACTTAAGAATATAATTCCATTGTCCGTGGCAATGTCTAACTAACAGGCTTGAGCTGGCTCCCATTGAGTTGGATCCTGTTTTTGTAATTGGGTATTCAACCCTTTGGCCCCACAGCCCTTTGTGCAGTTGAATATCCCCAAAAGTACTGCTGCTTGTGCTAGTCTGAGTTTGTCCTCAGTCACTCTGTTCCCTGCTGAGCCTATACACGCAACAAGCTGGTTAGGCAGTTTGGAGCTCTGAAGCTGTGGGAAAACTGATGGGGCACAGAGTCTGGATGACCTCTGTTACTAGCAGCAGACCTTACTTGGAAGCCCACATAGCTGACTGAGTCTGGGAGTCTGCTGTGCAAGGTGCTGTACAGAGATTAGGAAAATGCTTTGAGCATCTCAAATAGAAGATACTATAGGAGTGTCAAGTGTTGCTTACATATAGCTACATATCAATGAGGCCCCTGCACTTCTTTTTGTAAGTGTTCATTGAAGTGAAATTATTTTCCTTTCATTTATTAAGGAGTCTTTTGCCATAGGCTTCACTGTGGAGCCTGAACTTCGAAGCCTAAGGTACATGCATTCTCTTTAACAGAAGTCTTGTTGTTCTGATAACTGTAGAGCTTGCTCAGCGTTTCTGGTTTCATTTGCAGACGGCAGTTATCACCTATGACTACCTCACCTCTCTTCGGAGTGTCCCGTATGGATCAGAGGAGTATGAGTTCCTCAAATCACAGGTAGGTAACAGCACTGAACTGCATTCCTTGGAAACTGCAAGGCACAGGTGTCTTGCTGTAATGCTGTCATCTTAATAACTCAATATGCTTTCTACCAGATTGTTAACAGCCATATTAGATAACAACCCCATGTTAGGACTTGCATTGCCCCATGGAGAAGGTCCTTTGTCAAAGGTAGCCATATGCATTCAGTGCTCACCAGACTCAAGTCCTTGGTGTATGCATTTGGGTTTTGCTGCCAGATCTCTGCTGCCCAGACTGGTTGTGTGGTGGTCAGCTGCTGAGAGTGGCCTGGCGGTGCTTTCTTATTCTGCATATTGTTTGGTAATGGCCATACCATGAAGGCTGACTGATTTAAGTAAAAGGAGTGTGTTGAAAAGGAAATAATAGAGATAATCAAACTTGCAGATCTCTGAGGAAATGAGAATTGTGCAAAGTAGTGTACATCTCATTGCGAAACACACTGTTGTTTTGATATCAGTAGTTAACAATACAAAAAGCATTAACAGAAGCATTTCTAGTGAGAAGGAAGACAAGCACCCTCACTGCTCCTCTCAAGTCTTGTGCTGCACCTTTCATTCCAGCCTATAGCCCTATAGTTCATTGAGCTGTGAATGACACTTGGTTTTAGTGGAGTGCTTGTGATGTGTGTTAGCCAGGGTTTCTCTGCTATTTGAGATCAAGGCCTCTTTGGAGTGGGAAATATAGCTTGTGCCAAATTAGGCCAGTCTGCATAGTGTGTTTGAAGTAAGGTTTTTAGCCTCATTTTTCTTCTTGGTGCAGGTAGGATTTAGACCACTGATGTGGTTGGTTATAATGCATGGAGTGGTTCTCTCCAGGGATTCTCAGACTGGGGGGACTGTAAAGCTGGAAATAGCCTTGACTAAGGTAGAAATCAGTGACATTGGACGCCAGCATGCTTTAGTATTTCTCTGGCAGAAAATCCACATCATCAATATGGTCTTAGTGTATCTGCAGTGGTTGGCAGAATGGCTTCCTTGGGCTTGTTCTCATCCTCTGCTGTCTAAAGATGCTAAGCTGTTCTAATGTAGCTCCCCATCCCAAGTGAGTGACACTGATGCCCTGGCATAAAATGGAGATTGGCGTGTGTTGGAGTCTGGAGCTTCACTGTTCATCTGCCCATGTCTCTGCCCTGAACCTTTGAAACCTGGTTTGCAGAAGGGCTGCATGTAGCTTCCTTGAGCAGCATCCAAGTTGCGGAGTTATCAGTACTATGGACTTATCATTTGGCAGAATTTGCAGCAGCTGTTGCAAATTCCTCACCTTTTGCCGTGTATCTCCATGGTTTCATTAACCTCTGTTACGTGGGTTTTGATGATTGTCAATCCACGCCCCCAGCAGCCAGAAAGGGCCCTGTTTGCTAGCACTGCACAGAGTTGTGGCCTCCCGGCTTGGCATCCAGGACCAGCTGCCAGGACTAGTCAGCCCCTGCATGTGGCAGAGCCAGTGGCAAGCACAGCATGCCAGCATGGCCAGCACTAGCCTTCAGCTGCAGAAGGGGGCATGAGCTGGGAGATAGGAGGAAGCTGGCACAGGCACACCATGAGTTGGTAAAACTTGTTGACCAGTGGAGTCTGGTCCTGCTGTTGACAGGTGTTTTGGAGTGCCACCACTGAGCCTGGCAGGAAAAGCACTTGTGGGTTCTTCAGCAACATACCTGTAGAGCTTGTGCTAGTGAAGCATCAGTTTGGCATGGGAGATGGGACTTGGGCAATTGCACAGCAGACTTTATCTCAGTGCAGTTTTAAGTGGATGGCAATCAAGTCTTTACCACCTTGCAGCTCTTTTAACTCTTTATAACAGCTGATTTTGTTGGTCTTGTACTAGGTCAGAATGACTTGTAAGAAGTTACCCCATTGGAGCTGGTACTTAAGATTGGTCACTGGGTAGGACCTAGAGGATGTGAATGCCCTGCCCAAATAAGTGTTATGTTTTAACAATACTTATCAAGATTTTGTTTCTGCTAGCTTCTGTCCTGGATAGATCTCTAGTACTCTCAGCCCTTCATTGTACTCTCTTTGTTTCTGTCCTTCTAGTGAGGCCAGTTTAACCTGCTTTTCACATACTGAGAGTTTGTAATTTTCTTGTCAGCATGTGTATGAATTAGCTGCTGATTTCCAGATGCAGTTTTGGTGCTGTGCCTAGAAGAGAGACTCTGTGAGGCAGGGTGTATCTCTGTGTGTGTGAGAGAGATTAGGTGACCATGGGACTGCTGATGGTGCCGAAAAGGTCTGAATCTGGTTTTTGTGCCTCTGTCTCCAGTGTTAGGGTGCAGGTGCATATATGTCTGTGATGTGCTTGCAGCTGGGAGTGGAAAAACTTTTTTCTGTGGATCTCCTCCTGGTACTCAGCATACTGGTTGTGCCACTCCAGTGCAAATAGTGCTTAATTTGTTCTCTATGGATTCCCAGTGAGACATTAAACTGGGGTCTCTAAATTACCCATGGCCTTGCATGAGAGATGGGAAGGTTCAGTGGCAGCACCAGTGCCTGAGCCGACTGGGGCCAAACAGGAACAGAGTCATTAGGAAACAATTAAATGCAAAGCAGATTAAGAAAGAAAAGGGGTTCCCCAGGGACTTTTAGCCAGGTTCCTGCTTAGCTCCGAGGAATTATCTTAAATTTTACTGTATAGTTCTGTCCCTTGTGGACCATTTTTGATGCTAATACTCTAAGCTCCTCAGTTCCCAACATTTTTTTATGGCTAGCATATGGGCCATACTATGGCCAAAGTTTTACTACTTTCCATGAGGTGGCAAGCAGTAGATGGGAATTCACTGTGTGTCCTGAGGTTAGTTTGCCTCTCCCTGGATCTCCTGACAACTAGGAGATATGAGAACCCACTTGCCAGATGGCGCAGATCGCTGTCCCTCAGCAGCAGCCATTTTTCATTCCTGCCCCTGCCTGAGACAGAGGTGAACCTCCTTATGTGCTCAGGCTTTATGTCCTTCCCAATGGTTGCTTCATTTCACCACTGATGGCTCAACCACATTGGAAATTCAATCTTTCTCCTAAGTTAGGGGTCCTTTCCTGGCGTGTGGGTCCTTTTGCTGCATATGATGGTACTGCCAGTGTACTGGTGTCAAGGGCAGTTGTCAATGGTTGGCTCCAAGACATCAAATGTCTGTAGGTCTAGTGTCAGGAGCTTTAGGGGAGGCAGGACCTCTCTTCATTTCATGTCTGTTTCATGAAACAATTCTGGACATCTTCGCATATGTAAACTTGGGCATTTATTTTCATTTCTACTCCTGCTTGCGCTGGGCCAGAGGAAGAAGGAAGGTAGCCTACTCAGTGCCATTTCCTTACGTATTGTTTTCTTAACAAAACATTTTATTCTATAGAAGACTACATTTCTCTGACATTCTTCTGCCTCAGTGAATGTTGGCCCTTCACTGTGTTTGTCTCCTCAGTACCAAGTCACCCTACCATGGGGCATTTCCAGTGGTGTTCCTCTCAGTGTGGCATCTGGATGTCTTGGCTGACACTTCTTCATTCCTGGCATCAATTTCTGTTGATGCTGCTGTCAGTCAGGAGGTGTGTTACAACATGCAGTTTGTTCAAGGCCTGGTATCAATGGAATTCTGAGTTGTCAGTGTAGTAAGAGAGTTGCAATGGGTCAGTTGTCTTTGATTTTGGCAGATTTTGGCACACGTGGCCACAGTTGAAAATCTTGAGCAAGACATCTTTTTGTTGTTTTCCTCTGTAAGACAAAAGGTTGCTGCTGTGAGTTTTATTTTTTTGTAATGAAGAGAAGAAAGCAAGGAGAAAAGGGATCTGTGGTCAAGGTATCTCAGAAGACAGTGGGAATCCATTCTTGAATTAACTTTGTTGGCTACAAAATTGCTTTGTCAGGGACAAGCCATTTGGGGAGGTTAATTAAATGTCCTCCTTTTGAGAGCAGAATGGGGATGTTCTCGTCATTCAAACTTATGGTTATTGGGCTGTCAGTACCTGGGCAAATATTTGGAAAGTATAACCTTGTGCCATCATTATACAGAATGCGATTTCTTGCTCCTTGGAGGCTCTTCCTGGCTTTGCTACATTTATTTCTCACAGTGGAGTGGGTATTTTCAAAATGAGTTTTGTCTCACCGTGAAGTTGCACAGTGGAAGGATCTTGGAAAGAAGAGGAATGAATGTATATGTTGTGTGTTTTCAAAAATAATCTACAGTTTCTGGATAGCTCAGACCAATGAAATAGCCTGTGTCTTTGGACTTCTGCTGTGATTCAGAAACACCATGTGCCTTAAATATTAGGTGATGTCCTAAAATAGTTTCTTCCTGATGGAAGTGGACTGCATCTGCAGAGAGAAGTCCTCAGGAACTCTCCGTGGCATTCCTTCAAAAAGGCAGCTGTGAATGGGGACTGTGGGCTGTTCTCCACCTCAGCCAGTGTGTGCAGTGGTGGATCTACTTGTGCTTCAGCCTCTGGTGAACTGAGGTGAGAAACAAATGAACTTTCTTATGGGACACAAAATAGCCATTAGGTGGCAGTGACTTTCTGTCACCAAACAAAATGGGAACCAGTAATAGAGAGGTGAAGAGCTTCAGAGCCCATCCATAATCCCTGAGTTGATCATGTTTGGTTGCCCTATTATGTGCTCCCCAGGGTATCTCTTCATCTAAAAGGCATGGTCAACACTAATGCAGTCCAAAAAAGCTACTATCAGGGCCAGCTGGTGGTTTGATGACTCTACATTTGAGCACTGCTGTCCAGCAAACTTCCTGCCAATACATAAAGCATGAATGCTTTGCACTGAAAACATAACAAGCTGTAAAATAAATCTTATAATTAATACACTTCCTTTTCCTCCTTGTGCTTTCTGGAGTGGTGTCAGCTGAATGCTCTGGCCATAGCATCTATAGGTTTTAATTTTGTAGCATTGAAAAGGTCCATTTTTTGTGGGATCTGTGCCTATGAAACTAGATGTTCTTCAGTCATCTGCAGTGATTTATTCAGAGAAATGGCCCATCAACTGTGACATTTTTGAAGGAGGAAGAAGGAGAGAAGTGAGGGTAAGGAGGCAGTGGCTCTTGTATTTCATGTTTTTTTCCTGGCTGTGCATGCTTGTCCCTGAAGTGCTTTGCTCCAGGAGCATAAGTGTGGATTGTCATGCACTCGGCTTGCCTGAGCCGTCTTCTCTCAGCTTCCCCGGAGTGACACAATTGCCTGGGGAGCATTGAGCTCTCTCTCCTCCAGGTGGGGCTATCCCTTTTCACTTGAATCCCTGAGGACGTCATCACATTGCTTCTTTAGAGCTGCTGGAGGGGTACATAGGAGCCAGAGTAGTATCTGAAGGACATCTCATCTGTTAAGAGTTGGGAAACCATTGGGAAGCCCTGGGAGGATGCAGGCTGCAAGGAGCTTGCATTGTAAGAAGCATTACAAAAGGAAAAAATGAGAAGTGAAGAAATAATCAGGTTTTATTTAGTGTTTGGCTACGCCTTGGGTCCCAGTGTGAAATGAACACTCAGCAGTGCAAAGTCAAGAGGTATGGCAAGAGGTGGTATTTTCTCTGAAGAGCTCATGGTCATGGTTGATTTGCCTAGATTTTCACCCTAGATGTGAATGGTGCAAATACACGCAAACATGGATTTCTCAGAGGTGGAAGGTCTGTGTAAAGAGGGAAGGATACAAAAAGCAGAAATTAGGGTTCCACTGTAAGTCATTTAACACTGGTCCTATTGATGTTGGATCAGGCCCTGATTAGGGATGTTTTCTTAATGATGAACTGTGTGGCCTTGAACTACTGACCAGTTTATATGGTTCACAGAACACAGAAACAGAATATCCTGAGTTGGAAGGGACCCACAAGGGTCATCAAATCCAACTTTATAGGGAATGGCCCATATGGTTGTTGGAGGCCACCTGTAAAATCAGTAGAGCTGACAGGTAGCCAGTACTTAATCTATTCTAAGAACAGAAAGACAGCTGGCTTGAGAGTAAAAATAATCTTATCTGAGGCTAGGCAAAATAGATACCTAAAAGTTTCATTTGGGGACAGAGACATGTACTTGCAATGTCAAAGTGGACTTGTGAAGTATTGTTTTGTTTGCCCTTTGAGTCCTTAGCAAGACCCGTTTTGTGAATTCTGTTTCCTTTTCTGAGGTTGTTGTATTTAGCTTGCAGTGAACACTGTCTTGAAAGACTTCAAATTAGGAGTAAAAATTAGATGTAAAATCAGGGTGAAGAGAATAGGTGGCATGCAGAGAATATTTCATGTATCAGTCCAGGTTGGAATTTCAGAGCAGGACTAAATATTGTAGATTTGCTCTGCTAAAGCAGTGACCTTATCACATTCTCCCCAAAGTGGATCTGATAAAAGAATGTGCTGGAGGGCAGCTCACAATTACCTTACCTGTCAAGAAAGTGATTTCATTTAGCTAGTTAAGTCAGTGGTGAGGGAATTGCTGTGGTGGGTGTTGTCTTGCAAACACTCCTCTGGACTTGTTTGTGGTGTAGGAGGCATCTTAGTAGGTTCCAGGCAAATCCTTTTAACATATGTGGGGGCTACACTGTTTGCATACTTCAGGGAAGAGTCTCTGAAAGGAACTGCTGTATTCTTCCACCTGGTGTCCCCGGGCCAGGCAGGACTCTGTCAGGCCTTAGGAAGGCCTGTGGACTAGGAAAAAAGGAAGCTATGTTTCTCTTGAACTAGAATAGTTGATGATTTATTTCTAGGAGTAAACCAAAAAGTATTGTTCAATGTCAAGTTTTAAAGCTACCCCTGCTTTCTTTACTAGTGTTCACATGCCCTGCCTAGAAATGTGTGTTTTTGTACATCTAGACAGGCTCATCTGCTTACTTGTGGACATATGCCAGTTTGTTCACGTGGGAGCCTTATAGTAAAGTAGCCATTTTTTGAACAAGGTCAAAGATTCAAAGATGGCTTTGAAAGAGTTAATCCAAGATGGTAATCATATTCACTGCTACACTAGTTAAGCCTACTTTTGTCCCTGTAGAACTGGCTTGGGGTGTCTTAATTTTTGTTGGGTTTTTTGTTTACTTGTATCTTTTTTGGCTTGAGAGTTCTGTCTCAGTGGCTGCAAGTTCTGCTGATGGTGCACCATTCAGAGCAGCTTGCTGCTCCTTCCTCTGCAGTAGCATCATTTTGGCAGGTCTGACACCAGTAACAACTTGTTTTTGTCAGTGTACTGAGCCAATGTGACATGGAAGAGGACCACAGCCAGCAGATAAACAAGGGTTGTCTTTATAAAACCTCCACTCTGTTCCGAGCTCCACTTTAACCAAGAATTTGCATGTGAGCTTGCACATATATGAAACTGCCCAGTATTTTATGAAATGCCTTCTGCCAAGCCTGAATCCATTTACTATGTTGATAGTTTTGCTGAATTTAGAGGTAAATTCACTGAAAAGGTCACTAGCAGAATTGCTTTTCAAAAAAAGCCCCATATCTTAAAATGTCTTTACTGCCTGTGCAGTCTTTGTTTGAAAATGTACTCATTTTGAGTTGCCTGTGAACTCTGTAACTGTGCAGCCTGTTTGTTATTGTAGGGCTTTTCTGAACACAAGTTGTTTTTTACAGAACTGCTGAAGGGCAGCAGGTTTTGTTTATCGTAGGACTGTTGTGTGAAGAGAAGTAGGGAAGATAAGCTTTTCTCCCTCGGGCCCTTTCCTTTGCATTCACAGTCAGGCAGTACAGCCAGGCATTTCCAGAGCTCAGCAGGAGCTTTTTCATCTCTGCAATGCCCTGGTATCGCCTGTTCAGTCTCTCTTCTTCCTCTCCAGGACAACATTCCTGCTTCTATTTCTTGTAGTAAGCTGAGGTTTTGCTGTGTCAGTCTTGAATTGGGAATTATTCCATGCCAATATACAGAATGGTGATCCTTGGCTGGGGAATGTTAAATTGAAATCCTGAGTGATGGGGATTGAGAAACAGCAAGGCTGTTAGCTGGAACTGCACTGTCTTCATTCTGAGCTGGTGCTAGTTCAGGGCAGTGTGCTTGAAGACAAGAGGTGACTGCAATCTGATGGGCTCCCAAGAGCAATACCAGCTCCTGCCATCCTGACTGGCAGGGCTGTATCTGCAACTTCCTTGACTTCCAGTCTTCCCAAAGTGGACTGAATCTGTACCAGAAGTGAAGATGATGTTTGATTCTTTTAAACCTCTATTTTGATTTTAGGGTTAGCAAGTGTTTGGTAATGTGGGTAAGTAATGAGCAAAATGCACACAGAAGCAGCTTTATGCATGTATCCTTCCTGGTGTATCCCCATCTGAATGAATGCAGCTTCCCACACTGGCCCTACACAGCTGAGCTCTCTGTTCACTTCTACTGCCATCCTGTACCAGGCCTGAACCAGCTTCTTGCCTGCTCCAGCTCTGCCCTTACCTCTTCCCAGTGATGTCTCAGCCCTGGCTGCCACCTGCCTGGCCTCTGCCCTGGTGGCAGATTGGATATAGGTTTACCCCTGGCCTTGCATTCCTTGGTAAATCATATGGGGAAGATTTGCCACAATCCTAATTTTCTGAGAACTGAGACCCGAGTGCTGGGAGGATACATTTCTAAACCCAGGCAGGACAGCTCTCCCAGTCTGTGGCTTTGCACACTTGGCGCACCTGGTGTCAAACCAGCAGGTTTCCCCTTCCCAGTTCCTCTCTGCAGTAGGATTCCTGGCTTTGGTACAATTTGGTTCTCATCTGAGAAGATGAGCTCCACAATGTGCCTTAGTTTCATTCTTGTAAATCTCACTCCAGAGACAGTAGGATGTCAGGTTTCACAATATGCTGAAATCCAAGGAACTCTTCCATTTACAAATAATCTAAAAACCCACTGTATTTCCTGTTAGTATGGACGGAATGAAGTGACTAATGCAGACATGTGAATTTTATTTGAAGGATACTACATTTAAATAAAGTAACAATAAAGAGGTCAACCTCTGTCCTTTTGCAAACTCTTTGAAATTGTGGGATGTATGGGTATCTAATAAGAAAAGTTCCTTTAAACAGTGTTCACTGTTTTTAATTGTTGGACATATGTGTAGTAAATTAAAGAAGCAATGTATTGATTAGACCATTTACCCCCAAGACCCCCGTCCCTGTGACAGATGCCTCTCCTTCCACCTGCATTGCTTAACAAATTTCTTCTCAAGAGGAGAAATGAATTCTCAATAGCAACGTGCCTAGTAATTACCCACACTGTAATTCTGATGTGCAGTGCTGTCACCCACCATTAGGTGGGAGTGGAAAAGGCACTGCATTTTGTTGATGGTTGAACATTTGTTTTCCTCATCATTTTGACACCAGAGGTAATTGCCATTCCTGAAACATTCTCTTGCTACTATTACAAAGCAACTGTTAGGGACAAATTAATTATGAAGAATCTTGTTATGACAGATTAATAGGCCAACAGAGGGGATTTCTTTTTTTTCTTTCAGGCAACTGAGTAGTAAAATCTAACAGCTCCCATATAACTGCTTGAAACACATGCTTCTCTGTAAGCCAACAGGTTTTTCCTTAGAGATGGGAGATTTGAAATACTAGGAGTAGAGTGTAGAATGGGTTTCCAAGCTTGCTTTTATTGAGCTTTTGGTTTCCAAACATTATGTGCCAAGATGATCTAGGGTGGGGGCATTGCCATATGGAGGGGAGGTCTTCAGGGCTGGTATTGGACCAGCACCTTCTATCTGGGTTGTGGTTGAGCAGCATCATGAAGGCTTGAAGTGAAGAACGCTGGACTTGTGAATTTTATGGATTTTAGAACAAGACACCAAGTCATTATCTGGACTGCTTTATTGCCACTAAGGGTTTTCTGTGTCAGGGAGGCCAAAATGATGTGCTGGTTGAATTCCAAGTGGCCAGTATGCTTGTGTCCCTCAGGAAGTTCCAGATCACCTGCTCCAAATTATTCTTATGGTATACTCTCTGGGAGCTGTTGTGATGTGGCCCAGACATGTCTGCTTTCCTCTAGCAGAAGGGACCGAGGCACCTTGACTCCCTGTGACTGAACCATGCTGTCAATGCTCAGAGGAGGAGGACTTTGAAATACCTGTATTTCTCACTGCTGTGTTTACAAGCTCACACAGTGTATGAATAGTTTGGACAGCAATCCATGTAGACTTGGTAATTGTGCTTTCAAAGAGGCAGTCAGGCAGCCTTGTGCCTGACTGGCTACTATGGGGTGGTAGTGGCGGCCAGGTGCTGATGAGCAAACCATTAAGAGGGAGCCAATTATAGACTTCAAAATAGAAATCATGTAGATTTAAAGAAGTTCCTGGATGAGGTCTGTTCATGTTCTCAGCTTTGCCTTGATGCCTCCCTCAAGTTGTCATTGCAACTACAGATCAAAGGATCTCTGTAGTTGGAACTGAATCCCCTCTTACCATCTCCAGCCAAGTGTTTGTCCCTGCAGCACTCTGTCCAGAAAAGGAGCAAATCTTCAGAGGTAATCAATGCACAGCCCCCATTCATGCCACAGTCTCTTTAATGAGAGAACAGGGAAGCTCGGTTCTTTTCCAGAGACTGAACCAAGACCATGTTTATGTCATTTTCTATCTTCTCCTGCCTGCTGATATCAACTCTGAGTTTCACTGTAACTTCATTCTTCATGGAATCTCTGTGTGGAGTATGTAAATGCTTTAATATTAAATATTTGAGGCTAGAAATCATAGATAGTATTAGTTTTGGATTATTAGCAAGTGCTTTAATTTCTTTGCTTCCTATCCATCTTGTGTTGTGCAAATTCTTTAACGTCCTTTTTTTTTGCCATGCAAATGTTGTCTTTGGGAACATACACAGTGATTGTACTTGGCCAGCAAGATCTGATTATTTGGAGGATCTTTGTCAGTATTGTCATTCTGTCAGGTTTTTCACCAATATCTTTTCTCTTGAGTTTACTATTTGCCTTCTATCTAAGGTAGATAGACATTGGTATCTTTGACTAGCCTGTTGATGGAGAAATGTTGAATATCTAGTTTTATATAAAGATGATCTCAGCTTTATTCTCTTCACAACCTTGGTGAGCCACAGCCAAGTGCAGGGGAGTCATGGACAATATTGTTCATTGTGATACCAGCTGTAGTAAAGGCAATTGCCTCTGGTACTGCTGGAGGTAATTCCTTCTGCTTTTTGTGGGAGCAAAAGTAATCTACTCTGGGTAACATGTGGCCTCACCTGGGCTTTCGTTTCACCTTTTTGTTCATCTTAGTTTTGTGCCATGTCAGTTATTTGTGTTTTACTTCATTAAATTGCTATCTCATGCTATATTGCAGTGGCACTCTCATAGTCAATACAGGTGCTCTCTCTTCCTTGTGTTCCTAGCAGCCAGAAGAATTCAGTGGACCAAATGCTACCTTCACTGGCACCCACATAAGCCTGTTTTATCCAAATTCTGCTTCTACTGACACCGGCAGAAACCTATTGTTTTCAGTGAAAAAGTACAAGACCGGCTGCAAGAAAGGATTGGACCCTCTAACTGCAGTTTAACAAGTCTATTGTGTATGAATCAGAAGAGGCACCAGCTCAGTCTCCCATACTGGTGACATTGATGGGATGCTAATAGACACCAGCTGCCTTTCTTGGTGCGGAGCTGTGTGGTGTCAACTAGGTGAAAACGCTGGAGTTATATTTATATTTTTTTTTTTTCACTGAAGTCAGCAACTCTGATGGATAGCCAGAAGGGAACAGACATGCTGAGTAACAAAGGGACATTCCTTGTGGTTTTTTTCTTTTTTAACATAGGCACTTTTTTTGAACGTAGAACCGCACTTTGCCATTGGTGATGACTTACTGGCACTGCAACCACTTTCTCTGTTGGATGTGGTGCTATGACAGTCACTGCAGTTTTTTGGAATTGACAGTGTAATCCCATGGTTGTTATCTTTCCTGACTTCCTCGTCAATCCAATTTAATCACTTGTAGGTATTTCATGTGTTACTGTCTCTTTCCTCTTCAGGCATCCTGTTCCTGTGGGAAGAGGTCTGTGCTTTAAAGGTCAGAGCTTCTCAGATTAAAGAAGGGGGAAGGAATCTGCCTCTGTCATTTTGGTAAGGGGCTGTATTCTCTTTAGAGCCACTGCAATAAAAACCCTTCTTTCTGGGGTCTGTCACCAAGGTGAATGCTCGTGTGTGTCTGCATGGCTGTAAGAGAGGGAGCAGGCTTGCTCTGCTCCCCTGGCTGTTGGAGTGACCTGCCAGGAGAGAAGTTACATATGTACAAGGGGGAGAAGCTGCTGTTGCACGATTTAATTGCCTGACGTTGACTCAGATAGGTCCTGACTGGAGGTCAGCTGTGACGTGCAGCTGGTAGGGTGGGATTCGACTGCTGGGAAGAGAAAAATGCCAGCCCAGATTCTTCAGCGTTGACAAAGTGGATGTGATGATTTCTCCCCTCCAGCTGCAGCAGCTGCCTCTGTGCTTCCTACTTTTCTGCACAACCACAGTAGGAGAGCAGACTCTGAAGCTACCCTGTCTGGACCCTCAGCTGAACGAGATGAGACTTAGCTGTGCTTTCTCAATGGTGCTTGGGCCACCCTTCCTTATAAAACTTACCTTTCAGCGTGTCTTTCAGTCTGTCTTCTGCATGTTGCGGCTTCCTGTGGAGTTCATGGCTTTTCCAGCTCTATTTTATTGCAAGATGGAGTGTGGGAACTCAGGGAAAAGGCTGTCAGATCTCCCATCTTGGATCCTGCTGCTAGGATTCTTTGCTTAGCTGTTACTCAAGCTCATATGGATTTGGCTACACTTTCAAAGCTAATTGTTACTGTGGCCTTGTTTTAGCTACCCATGGTCCAAGACCAGCCCTCACTTCCCGTGCTACTGCCTTTACACAGTCTTCTTACATGGAAATAGCTGTCTGGGGAGTGTTCTCCCTTCAGGTCACTTTTACTGCACAACATCATCTCTTGCTCTTCCGTCAATAGTATATGGTTTCTGCAAGTGTGTCAACAGCTCCTGTTTAGGGGACACTTCCGAGTGTAATGCCCATCTTAGTTGATACTGTTGCTTACAGCAACTGAAAACAGCAAATGAAGCAGGGCTTCCTAGGACTGATGGGACTGTGTGAGAGCCCTCCCACAGCTAAACACAACACTAAATAACATGGTGTCTTGACAGTTTTCACTGGCATCCCACGTGGTTTGATCCAAGCTGAAGTGAATTAATTTTGTTAGCCAGATTTTTAGAGGTGCTGTGTCAAATTTATTATCATTTCACCTGCCTCCGTGGAGCTGCAGGCTCTGTGATCAATGGATCAAGACATGTGCCTCATTTCATTGTGGCTTCTGTGAATGTCTCCATGCCTTCTGCAGACATGCTGTTGAATTACTTTCTATCCTCCTTGGGTCCTCTGCAATGAAGCCCAAGACGGATCTATTTGTATATCAGCCATCAGGACAATAAGGCTCTGAATGCACTTTTATAAACCTGCTGTCTTTGCAAGTACATGGGTCTGAACCTTCTGTCTTGGACAAATCTGCTCTGACCTTATCCTCATGTGTAAGTATCCATTCACGATAATGTACATGCCCCGTAAGAGAGCCTGTGTGAAGGACCTCACAGGGTAAAACAGCCTCAAGAGCAGAACCTTGTTCACAGGAAGTAAAGTCCGTGGGTGTAGGGAACTTGATGCTCAGATTCCTGCTATAGGCACAGAAGTTCTACAGCACAGTTATTTTAGCATGTTGTTTTCCCGTTGTCTCTGACCAGCCCTTCCCTGTGCTCCTTGTTTTCCTGGCTCAGGAGACTTACACAGAACAGTGCCTTATGAAATAAACAGGGCAGGAGACTTTTTCTCCTTTTAATGCCTTTATTAAAAATGATCAGCTCAAGGTGGGTTAGTTTGACAGATCTGCAGCTTCTGTCAGGTCTCTCCCAGGAGGACAGGCGCAGCTTGGTCCCCTGGGGGCAGAGTTGCAAGTCCCGTCCTTGTAAGAGCTGTGGGCATGCTAGATCTTGCTCGACTGCTCTCCAGGGGTCGGGCTACCGGCTTTCGGATGACTCTTCACTCAGGGCGAGGGGCTCCAAAGGTTTTCAGTGTCTCTGCAGGCTCAGTACCTTGTTCCTCACACCTGGACATCACTCTAATTTCTCAATTTCATTTTGGCTCGTTGTTTTGGGGTTCTTTTCTGCACGTTTGGGGTTGCAGCTTCCCAAGGCACGATGGTCTTTACAGTTTCATTTGCATGTTCCCCCCAGGTTTCTTCTCTCCTCCTAGCTGTCTCTGAGGTCCCCCACCCATCTCTCCTTTCATTGTCACAAAAGGGGCTGTTTACTCAGCCCGGCCAAGGTTTTCATCTGATACAAAAGAAGCTATCAGTGATAACGACATGTAATTAACATAACACAGATAGAACTTCAGTTGCAAAACTGGTTAAACTAGTTTTTGTAACTTGTTCCCTCACACAAAAAAATTGACAGTTTTTGTTTTGTTCATAACACCTTATGTCACAGGGGTGTCTAGAGGGGAAACAGCTGCTCTCTTCAGATTTTTATCCTGAACTGCCCCACAGATAACTAATTGCAGCTCAGTTGCTTCTATTAGCTATTTACCTAAAATTGAGCTGGCTAATGAAAATGTTTCTAATTAATACGAGGCAGATTAAAACTCATTACAGCAAGGTCGTCAGTAATGAGAGATAATCAGAGCACAAATGACCGAGCTTGGAGTAAAATGAAGATGGAACACAAGCATGCGATCGGTGCTGGTTGTGCATGTATCAGCCAGCAAGGGCAGGGTTCAGCAAGGTGACTGCTGGTGCTCTGCCCTGCAGTTGAGAAACTCTGCTTTCCACTCTCCAGAGCAGCTTGGGGAGCGACTGGCCAAAGAGGTGGACCTCAGTCTAGTGTGAAAATGTTTTCTGAACCAAGTGGCATCTCATACTAGTGGTTTGTTGCTAGGCCAGCCTTCAGTCACCTATATGACCCAAGCTGTGAATAGGGATCTTAGCAGGAAGGCTTGGGAGCACTTTTGTGCGCTTGTATGTAGAAATACAAAGTCCTGATGGCTTGAAAGGTGTGAGCCTGCATATCTGTTCATTGTAAAATGTGTTGGCCTAGGTTTGGAAGAGTCCATTTTGATCTCCAGGGAAGTTTTGCACGAATTATGAAATGTGTTTGCTTTAATTTCAGCTACCTGTAGCACTACTGATACAAGGCCACAACACCAACATTAGATTTCAGCTGTCTGTAAGCCTACTGTTGATATTCCATTAGTACTGAGTTTACTGGCCATCCTGCTAGTCATCCTGTGTGACTCCTTGTTTCTGTGTTTAT
The DNA here is from genome assembly GCA_024865655.1 of Emberiza elegans. Lineage (NCBI taxonomy): Eukaryota > Metazoa > Chordata > Aves > Passeriformes > Fringillidae > Emberiza > Emberiza elegans. Next base: position 48,221,445 of record JALJVW010000139.1, on the reverse strand, counting down.
GAGACTGAGAGGCTAAGAAGTTGTCAGTTTAGTCAGGGGATCATCTCCTTCCTTAATTCTTTCCAAACTATAAAGCTTTCTTTCTCACTTCCTTTCTGTCCCACTGGCAACCAACTGTTGTGCCAGAATTTCTGAAAGATCTTGCTAAGTTAAACATAACTCACACAAAGAACAAATTATTAGGTAGTGAGGTACATTGCACCAGGACTTATTCCAATTCCAAAGGTGTGGATCTATACATCATCAGCAGTATGATCAGTTAGTGTTGGTATAAAGGAAGCATTTGAATGACAAATATCTAGTGTGCCTGGGAATGAGCTTTCGTAAAAAGTAAGTAGGGAAGATAATACAAAAAGCAGGCAATAACAATTCCATTTAGAGTTGTGTGTCTTCCTGCAGCATCCTTGCTGCCAGTCAGTTTGATTACCAGGCTGCTAGTGTCAGTTAAGCCTGTAGTAGTTTACATTTACTGTATGTTTATTCAGATTAGTTGAAAGAGGAGATAACAGCCCCTTAGACAGAACTACACTGTCACTGAAATGGGTTTTGTATTGCTGTTTTTAAAGCACCCAAGTACCCTATTCACATCACCAGTAGCTGTATCTTCCCTAGGCATCTTTACAGATCTTTTGGCGTGGCCCCTGATTTCAGTTTCTCACTGTGTTAAATTGAAGTGAACATCTTTTCATTTTTCTCTGGTTTGTGCTGTCCTGGGTCATCTAAAGCTGTTTCTACAGTTTTACTTGTCCTGTGCCTATGGGGCTGTCATTACTGGGGGTGGAAGAGAAAAGGACTATGACCAGATTTCTTTCCTATATTCTCTGACATGTCTTTTCTCCCTACCCAACTGTGTTTTGGAGATACCCACCACAGAGGTGATGACATCCTCTTTTCCCTCTATAGGAAATGCAAAGGACAGCCTGGCTCTTCCAGTCCAGTCTTCTACTGCATTTCTGGAAGAGTGTTCTTGTCCAGAATGGCTGATAGCATATATGCTTGGAATGCTTCCACCAACTGTGTGCCACAAGTTTCTTCCCAGCATTCCAAAGGCTTAATAGGAAAGACTATAAGCAGCAGTTCTGTTGTTCTGTGGAAGGAAAGCAAGAGTTCATCACCAGTGTCACAAGTCCTTTGAATGGCAGGTAATTTAGTGAATATGGAAGACCCTTGGAAACAGGTTGACCTCAGCAGAAAATTTAACCAGAATTTGGGAGCTGGATACACCAAATAGGTTCTCTAAAGGTTTTAATAATGCGCCCTGTTTGCATTCTTTGGTTGTGGCCAGACAGTAGGGTAATTTTTGTCTTGATGCCCTGAGCAATAGTGTTCAAAGCCCTTTAGACATTTTATTAGCTGTAATGTTCTTATGAGTCTGTAAAATGGAGAATAGCGGTCCTGAGTTTTGTAAAGAGCTTTGTAAAAGCACTTTTAGAGATTAAAAGCTCCATATAAAATCAGGTATGGTTGTTTTATCATAAATATCTAAAGCCTTTCTGAATTCCATTAAGCTCTTGTCTTCTCTATCCTCTGACAGTGAGTGCCACTGGTTAATGCTGTATTGTGCAAAATGGGATGTAAAAAAAAAACCAAAAATGGTTGTTGTTTTGTGGAATGCCCTATTTGTGGGTTTATGAGAGTTGGAATGAGAGGGTTTTTTTTTATTATTCCATATAACTTTTCTCTCTTATGCACCAACTCTCTGTAATCTAAACAGTCTCCTAACGTTTCAGATCTCTTTTTAACAGATTCTTTTATATGACATGGTCATATTTCCCTTGTCTTTCTCTGTCCTTTTTTATTTATCTACCTCTTTTTTGTGATAGGATGTCTAGAATCCAGGGTGGGGTTGTGCATTCAATTTTTACAATAGTGTTTTGATATTTTTAACATTTTAATCTTTCTTATCAGAGTCAAACAGGCTTTTTTTAATTTTCCTGACTCACTCTATGCCTTGAGCAGGCTGAGCCATCCATAAGAATGTGATCCAAGTGCTGGATGGTTCCAGTGAGTTGAAAGCCCAGCAGTGTGTGCGGGGAGGACAGACTGCACCTCCCAATATGTGTAACCTTGCAGCCATCTATGCTGAGGGTGAGATCTCTCAGTGTATTGATTTTTCACCTATCTTTGGTAGGGTGTTTCCTGGAGACACCTTTCTTGAAATACTGTCGTGGAGAGTGTATCTCCATTGTAAGCAGTGATGGGCAGGCTGTTCTCTCTGCATTCCTAATCTTCATTTTGCATTTTGCCAGCTAAGAGTCTGCCCTGCACAGGTGGGATATCTTTTCTGAGGGATTTCATATGAGGAGTTTCTTCCACCACTTACTTTACTGTCTTCAGTGGTCTTTCTGAGCACTTTTGCCCCCAGGTCTGTCACCAGATATCAAATACTGAAGTTCTCACTGGTAGATTTTAGTCCGAGTATTTATTTTCTTCTAAATTAATTCCTTTATTTTTAAAACTAGATTAACACCTGCCAGTTCATGATATCTGTACGTCTGATGTTCTGATGAGCAGTTCTCTGTCAGTAATCTGTGTGAGTAAAGGCTTCTTCAAAAGCAACCAAATTACTTGAGAAGACAGGTCTGCTTGTACATTAAGCATAAATTACAATATATCCCTTTGCAGCTCTGCTTTTGAGCATGTGCTTCATCCCAGAGTTGCCTCTTCTCTATACCTAAGAGTTGTTACTTTCACAGTTTTAATAATCAGTGTTAATCCTAGTCTAACCAGGGTGTAGATAAAGCAGAGGAGTCTGATAGCCACGTGGGCCAATGTAGAATTTGTCCTGCTGAAATTTGGAGAAGGGATTTAAGACAGAAAGAGATGCCCGTGTGGACTGGGGAAAGAGCCGTGTACACAGAGAGGGTTTGTGATCTGAGGGCCTTTCTGATGGAAGCTTATTCCTGATATTCCTTGGTACATGAAATGCTTCCTTGCTTTGTAGTGTGCTCCCAGGGGTGATGCATACAAGTACATCTGTGTAAAACTAGGTGTCGTTTCCAGCTCTTACCTTTGATAAAAACAGTCTTCAAAGTATTTCTTGGGCAACAAAGAGCAGTACCTTGAAAAAAAATTCTGAGCCATTCTGGGGATTTTCATTTACCTTGCATTTTCTTCAAGGTGGAACAGAAACGTGGGCCACCACTACTGGACACTGTAGTAGGAATGTGATGGTCTTACTTTGTCTATGATTAGGGGAATGTAGTCTGTCAGAGGAACAAGTGCTGCATCTGGACTATGACCTATCTTGGGGAGATCCAAGAAGATAATAGAGATCATTAAGAAAGTTTTTGGCTAAAAAATCTGATCTGGTTGATAAAAAAAGAGTCCTTGGAAGCTGCATTCACAGTCCTGCTTCATACTCAGAGTACTTCTGCTTCTAATGCAGACTGGAGTTTTGTAAGATGTAGGGATACAGATTTACTTCTTCTAAGACAAGCTGCTTGGTCATCCTGTCTCTCTAGAAGTGCAGGAGCTGGAATTCCCTGGTCCAGCCAGCCAGCCAGGGCATCTATCTGTTAGGAGTTTAAGCCAAGCCAGTTGTGAGAGCATTGTGGAGGATGCTTTGCAGGAGGATGCTTTGTTCTGTTTTGTTCCTGGAGTCCTCTGTAAGGATCATCTTTTCCAGGACTGCTGCATTCATGAGGCCAACCAGCTTCTCAACAGTGTGAATAAATTTGTGAGGGCAAAAATTTCCTCTCACCTTATGCTAGAGGAAAGAGGTGCTATTGCCACCTCCTTCTCAGCAGTGACCCACATGTGAAGATACACCCTGTGTGCAAGTGTGTCTACCAGCAGTTGCAGTTTTAGCTAGATGAGTTTTCCAGGCTGTTTTTTCCATCTTCCTTGGGAATCCATGTGGTGTGGGTAATGCACTGGAGCCAGCACCTCAGCTACCCTAAGCTGGCTGCTTGTCCTGACACCCAGCACTGCACAACAGCCCTGGGTGCTGCTGCTCTGCCCTGAGTCATGCTGCAGCCTGGAGTCAGCAGGATGGGCTCCTGCTGTGAGTGGGAGATTGCAGGACCCTGTGCTGGGCTGAGCTCAATGCTGGGAGCTCAGCTCAGTGCTGGCTTTCTTGGAACATATCTGTAAAGAGCCTTGCCCCTGTTTCCTGCCAGTGCCTTTGGCTATGGCTGTCCAACACCTTGAGGTGTGTGGTTGGCCACCACTCTCCTTCACTGCTGGCAGGGGTTCTCCTCCACAGCTGGAGGCAGTGGGTACAGGATGACTATTGGAGCTGCAAAAAAGCTGTTTCTCTGTGATGGGCTGCACTCCCAGTGCTGTGACAAGCAACCCAGCTGCCCTGGCTCCCTCTCTCCTTCTCTTCTGTCCCATTACTCCCACCCTGGTTTTCTTGCTCTCTCATCTGTTACAGCTTCCTTTCCTTGTTCTCTTTTGGCCTGCTTTTGTCCTTGCTGCACACAGGGAAGGAGAACAGGTGAAGAGCCAGAGCAGAGGCTTTTAACAGCAGGAGCTTCAGAGCTGTTGTGTAACGTGCAGGACAATGATGTGGGAGACTTGAGGCGTACTCATGGGTGTTATTTGCAGCCTATACATGTGGGAGTGTTTTTGAGCTGGCAGTATGCTGGGGGAAGCTCACCCACACACACGAGTTACACTTCCCTGTATGTGTCCACTGAGGAAAACGTGTGTGTGCGTGTGTGTGAGCACGTGGGCATCAAACTGTCGAGTCTCACAGTGAGGGCAAGACTTGCACATTAGGCTTTCTCCTCACACTCCCCTAGGCTTGTGTTTCATGCGCTTGCAGCTCAGCTCTCAGTCTGCCCCTGACACATTCCCAAATGCGAGACACTCAGCCTGTCCCATGATGTGACATGGCCCTACTTTGCACAGAGAGCAAACATAGCTACTGAATGGTGTGGGTGTATGTGGCGTTCATGCGTGTTTGTGGAATTGTTCCTTTTTGTCATGTATTTCAAGGCATTTGCTGGAGTCCATCACCACAGGATCTTGTGCAGATGAGGGCTGTAGACACAGGATTTGACCTTCAATGATGTCTTACACAGAAGCCAGAGGAATGAGGAGACTTCATGCAGATTGGTGTCAGGCATTAACAGGAGATGGGTGCACAGTTATTTTTTGTTATTGATCTGCGTAGGTTTTATTAATGTATCAGGGTAAACTTATATGAAGTTCATTAAATATTATTCAATATAGCTGTGTCCTTGGCAGGAGGCTTTTCTAGTGACAGTAATAAAGAGAGAATAAATCATTGTCACTGAAGGATGTGGTGGCTGGTATATTCTTGAGGAGCAAAATGAACTAAAAGAGCTGAAATACAGACCAGGCAAGTGGTTGGCAATGGCTTTTGTCATTTGGTAGTTGCATTTGGCCACTGTGAACACAGCTGGCAAGTCTTCTAACAGTTGTTCAAAAAACTGTCATTGCAGAATTTGTTGGCAATGTAAGCAGTAAGACCCAAGACCCGACTAGACTGGAGGGATGTAATTCTCCTTGTGCATGTAAAAGCAAGGTGAGGAAGATGAAGGACTGCCTGTATACTGTCATCCTCCCTGCCAAGGAGAGATCTTTAATTTTGACTTTTAACAAATGCTTCTTCTGAGTTCTTGGAAGTCTCTGGGATGTTATCTGTGGCTTTCTTCTCATTTTAATTCACTACACTCATGCTAAGAGTCTAACATAATGGTTGAGGTCGTGATTTTTGTTTTTTGACAAGGAGTTTCCAAACTATGCATCCATAGTTCAGAATCACAGTGACAAACCAATGCTGCCCTATGGCCAGACATTTTATTCTGCGCAAGGATGGGCCAAAAACTAATGTGCTGTTACTGATCATGGTGCCTATACAAACAAGTGTTAAAGCCCTTTATATTCAGGAGCATCTTGTCCTGGTCTGGTTCAGACCCTTTAAATTCAGCCAGAGTCCTAAAAATAAACTGATATGTTAGATGATGATGCCCAGAATCAAGAAAGGAAATCCTTGGTCTGCTTAAATAGTGGACAAAATAAGATGTGTATGTGGACATGTTCATGTAACAGCAAAAGGGCTTGACTGATGTTCTGGTCTCTTCACAGGTGCACCTGCGCTCTGCTGAGCGCCTCCGGGAGCTGTGCTGCTCCAACCGAGGCACCTTCATCAAGGTGGGACAGCACCTGGGAGCGCTCGACTACCTCCTGCCCGAGGAGTACACCCGCACCCTCAAGGTGCTGCACAGCCAGGCTCCACAGAGCACCAGGCAGGAGATTGAGCAAGTTATCCGTGAGGATCTGGGCAAAGAGGTAGGAGCAGCCATAGCTTGTGGTGGCTTCTCAGGCCTCAGCAAGCCCTGGACAGCTAGAGGAAGGAAAATTGCTGTTTCTCAGCTATAAGAGATACCGAGGGAAGATACCTCTTCCTTGCTTCTGGGTGAAGGCCATGTGAGTTTTCCCTGTCCATCAATGGGCATTATTGGCAGGCTTTGGTGAGGAGAAGAGAACAGAGGAGTAAGGGCTGTGAAAAGTCCCAGATGGAAATGGCAGGACTCAACAGAGCAGTGTACTCTGTGTGCCAAGATAAACGGGGTTGCTGGAGGTCAGGATGGAGCACTGTCTGCCACACTGAGGAGTGGGAGCTGGAGGTATTGATGTTCAGGACAAAGATGTATTGGCAGAGCTCTGTGAGGGATGACTGCTCTCCCCTGGCTGCACTAGACCAATTCCAGCTAGCACTGACAGCCCTTTACTTTCTCGAGCCCCTAATTAACCCCCAAAGAAAATAATGGCATAAATCACTTTTGGTGCTGCAGTCAGGTAACGCAGTAGCTCAGGAGTCAGTGCCGTCATTAACCCTCAGCAGCCCACAGCACTGAGATCAGTGGGTAAGTGACTGTGTTCATTAGATATAAGGGAAGTAACCACAGTAAATTACAGTAAAACACAGAGGGTGTTCTGGTACTTTGCGTCTTGCTCTTTACAAGATGTCCCCTCACCTGTAGCCCAGGTTGAGGAGAGGCCTTTCAAGGATCACAACAGACATGGTAAGGAGGCAGGCAGGAGGCAACAGTGTGCAAAGGTGATGATAGGGAAGGTGTGTGTGTGTGACGGGGAGGAAGACAGAAGGTTAAAAAAGGGAAGTGGTGTGTACATCTGTTATTTTTCATACATAGATGTTTTTAGGGCTGTTTTGGTTATTCTGGCCTGTCTGACTGTGTGGTAAGGAAGTATGGGGGAAACATGAAGTAAGTGAAGTATTTGCACCTAGAGGGTATATTATGGGCAGATTTGAACAGGGTGAGTCTGCCTCTGTGTAGCTTAAGGGTCTACATATTGTCTAGCCAGGAATGACCATTAATATTTCCCTACAGTTCAATTGCAGGGTTAATGTCAGCCCCCAGTCTGCAACATGCTGCCTCTATCAGCATTCCATCCTTGTAGCAAGGCTGGTACCAGCTGTGTTTCATAGCTCAGTGGATAGATGGAGCAGAGCAGGCTGGCTGCTTCCTGCAGGACTCTGCCTCTATGGGCTTCCATGTGGCAATCTCCCTTCCACAGGAGCTGTGGAAAGCCACCCCAAAGTTAACTCACATTAAATTACCACACTAGGCACCTCTGTCTCAGTTTGTGTGGTGTCTCTTGGAGGTGGGACCTTTTCTCTCAAGTGTGTGTTCAGCTGCCACTGATAATCCCTGATTTCTTTGTGCTTCTTGGGAGCTAGAGGAATGCTGTGTGCCTCATTGATTCCCAGTGAAGCAGCTCGAATTCAGTCTTACCTCATAGCATTCACTTCTTTCACATGGGCAGTGCTGGGCAATATTTAATTTTGAAGTTACAGGGGAGGGAGGGTTAAAAAAGGTAGAAAGGGTAAGAAAGTGATGGAGAGGAAATGGTAGCAAGGGCAATGATAAAAGAGATAAATGAAGAGAATAACATGTATAAAAATAAAGGACCTTGTAAAATTGGGCAGTATTAAAAGCTGATAAAATCCCTGTATCAATAGTTACAAGGTACCAAATAAAGATATTTAAAACCAGAAAGGATTTGGGAACCTAATGCACCAAAGCTGTCATTGCTGGAGCCTAGAGGGTTTAATAGGGTTGCTTCAGGAACAAATTTAATTCCAATGTAGCTAGATCCTCAGTATATTTTAAATATGATATACTTATCTGAAATATAGGTAGCAGAGCAGCAAGGTGGAGTGTCAGGGCAGAGATGAGTGCAGAGGGGGATCTGAAACTTTCCCTCCTGGGGCCAGCATTACACCTGAGAACTTGCAGATGAATTCAAATAGAAGTAAAAATGGCAATGAGGGAACCTTCTCAGAGTGCCTGGGCATAGTCCTGCTGCTCTCAAATTTAGTGGTAAGGCTTCCAGTTCTGCCATCAGGCCCAAGAGGAGGGCTCTTCAGATGAATCTTAAGTGTAGCCAGGAAGTAGTTACATACAGCTTGGATCGGTGCAGAACAAATGGGACAAAGAGCAACTGGAAATACAGAGATACCTAGGGAGGAATGTGACCAGCTAACAAATTAGGCAAGAGCTTGCAAAAGGGCAGGAAGATGAAAAAAAGTCAATTTCATGTACAGAAGCATTATATTTTCAGTCAATTAGAAATAGTCTGCCTTCTGATGTGACCTACTCCTGTGAATCTTATCATGGGCTTGGTGTTTGACAAATTTGTTTGTGGGAAAACTGGCTTAAATGGAGACTGTGACAATGGGACAGATATTTGAGCAAAGACAGAGCATTTGTGAGGTGGACTTATGGCAGTTCACCATGACTTTGTTGTCTCCACACAAACCTACTTGATACCCTGCTGATGGGGGGGTCTCCCATTTTAGGCCATCCTCGTGGCTGGGGACTGGGAACTGCTCTGATGTAAAGGTGAATGGCATGTGTTGATCTGACACAGAAGCAGAAGCATCATATATGCTGACTATTGGGTTGTCCTGTCCAACCCTATGTTAAGTCCAGGGCGAGTTTGTGTACCTATCAGGGATCATTAGGATAAAAATAATCAGTAGTCAGCAAATGCTGGCTTTTTATCTCAGCCACAGTGGTTTGGATGAGTGATGGTGGGAGGTGATAATTCTGTGGAGTGTTATATGCAAGAAGCTGAGGTGGGTGGGGTGGGATTCACAGGGTAGCACAAGTAGTAGCAGTGGGAGAGGCTGTGCAGAGAAATCTTTACAATAACTCCTGGAAACAATCACCAGTGAGATCACAGAGCAAGAATCTTTTGGGGAGACAGTGGAGATAGTGCAGGCTGTGCTTGTTCTGGGTGTATTTCTTGGAGCAGTTGGGTAAAGCTGTGTTGATAAGAATGGGTGTTAAGATATGAATGAAAGAGTGTCTCCTACCTCTATTTTTATCTTCCTTGCATGAACAAGATTCTGAAAGTGAAAAGGTGTCAAGCATGGAAAATGAAAGCAAGCTGAATATGTTCTTTCTCTGCAGAACTATTAATGACAGAGGGACAGACAGCTGGTTCAGCTCAGTGCTCTAACTCAACGAAATGCATGCAGAGCAGAGTCAGGCAACTTCTGGTAAGATGTGGACACCACGCATTTAGGGAGAAAGACTGATGAGGAGCTCTGGAAAATAAGACTTTCAGAGTGGGTGCACCTTAAAAGCACAAAATCTTTGTGCTTAGAAACTAGAAAAGGTAGAAGAAATTTTGACAGCACTGGGATTAGGGACATTTCCTCCCTCTAGTAGGTTTGTTGGAAACTACTGTCATGTGGCTGTGGGATACAGGGATATTGGGGAGGTAATGCCACTCCCTAAGGGCATGATATATGATTAAGGGCATATCACAGCATCCCTTTTCATAGGATGGAGTGTTGCAGAAGGACTTGTCAGCTTTTACAACCCTGGTCTTGCCAATATCCTTTGTGCCTTTGTTGCCTGGCTCCACTACTGGCCAGTGCATTCCCTAATATGCGTCTCACTTCTCTGCTGCTGCACAGTGCTGTCACAAGTTAGATACTGGGACGTCTCCTTGCTTCACTGTGTACTCTTCTCTACACCAACACACACTTTTACGTCTTTCTAGTCCCAAAATTCCTCCTCATATTGCACATCCCAGTAGGCCACAGGCTAGTTCTACCCACTCAGCACCACTGTGTTACTTCTTCTGTGTACAAAAAGATGTCACTTTTCACAGCCTATTGCTCATCAGCTTCCAGCCCATCCTTACACATTGGCATTTTAAATTAACTTATTGACCTTTTCCCTAAGGCTTCTTATTCTCCCTCTTGATATGTTAGTGTACTCTGTACTCTACCCAAGCCTTAACTCATGTTGGAGGTAATTTTCCTTGGTGGGAGACACTCCCTTCCTCCCCATCTGTCACTCTTTCCTTTCAGAAATATCCCAGTTCCTGCTCCATTCTGGCAGGCTCCCATTGGGCAGGTTCTCTAGTCATTGCTCCTGTCTCTGGTTTGAGGTTGTTTGGTTGGGGATTAGGGCAAGGATAAAGTTTGCACCCGCCCCCAACTGAGGGTGGTCCCAAGCAGGGTCTTTCCCATGTTGAGGGAGTGCTTGTAGTGTGGCTGCCCAGGTGCTGTGTCCAGGCTGCCATTGCCTGGGGGCTGATGGGCTGGTGTAAGGCATGTGACAACCAAGGGAATGAGTGTCTCTCCTTGTCTGTTGACTTACCTTCACATCTAACAGGTCCTGAAACTGTTGCAGAGGAGTAGAAATGGTTGAAGCTGAGAAGTCTCAGATGTTACCAAAAGATCATGGGTTAAGATAAGAACAATTTACTGGAAACAGCAATGACATAAGAAAACAAACAATAACAGCAACAATATTAATAATGAAAGGTATAAGACAAAGAAGCAGTTTACGTGAAAAGCTCCTGACAATAAACAATATCTGACTGTTCTGTTCACCACTTTAACTCGATTGAAAGGAACCCCTTCTCCTTGGGAGAGAGAGTCCCTTTCTCCTGCCGCTGGCAATGGCGTGAGGTGGTATCAAGTAACTTTAGGGTGCTGGTCACACCCCTCCCAGCTATTGCAAAAAATTAACCTGGTCCTGATTGGAACTAGGACACTCCCAAAGTTCCCAAAGTGTTTTTTGGGTTGGGTACATGGAGTGTTATTCTGTCACAAGTTAGATACTGGGACGTCTCCTTGCTTCACTGTGTACTCTTCTCTACACCAACACACACTTTTACGTCTTTCTAGTCCCAAAATTCCTCCTCATATTGCACATCCCAGTAGGCCACAGGCTAGTTCTACCCACTCAGCACCACTGTGTTACTTCTTCTGTGTACAAAAGATGTCACTTTTCACAGCCTATTGCTCATCAGCTTCCAGCCCATCCACATTGGCATTTTAAATTAACTTATTGACCTTTTCCCTAAGGCTTCTTATTCTCCCTCTTGATATGTTAGTGTACTCTGTACTCTACCCAAGCCTTAACTCATGTTGGAGGTAATTTTCCTTGGTGGGAGACACTCCCTTCCTCCCCATCTGTCACTCTTTCCTTTCAGAAATATCCCAGTTCCTGCTCCATTCTGGCAGGCTCCCATTGGGCAGGTTCTCTAGTCATTGCTCCTGTCTCTGGTTTGAGGTTGTTTGGTTGGGGATTAGGGCAAGGATAAAGTTTGCACCCCGCCCCCCCCAACTGAGGGTGGTCCCAAGCAGGGTCTTTCCCATGTTGAGGGAGTGCTTGTAGTGTGGCTGCCCAGGTGCTGTGTCCAGGCTGCCATTGCCTGGGGGCTGATGGGCTGGTGTAAGGCATGTGACAACCAAGGGAATGAGTGTCTCTCCTTGTCTGTTGACTTACCTTCACATCTAACAGGTCCTGAAACTGTTGCAGAGGAGTAGAAATGGTTGAAGCTGAGAAGTCTCAGATGTTACCAAAAGATCATGGGTTAAGATAAGAACAATTTACTGGAAACAGCAATGACATAAGAAAAGAAACAATAACAGCAACAATATTAATAATGAAAGGTATAAGACAAAGAAGCAGTTTACGTGAAAAGCTCCTGACAATAAACAATATCTGACTGTTCTGTTCACCACTTTAACTCGATTGAAAGGAACCCCTTCTCCTTGGGAGAGAGAGTCCCTTTCTCCTGCCGCTGGCAATGGCGTGAGGTGGTATCAAGTAACTTTAGGGTGCTGGTCACACCCCTCCCAGCTATTGCAAAAAATTAACCTGGTCCTGATTGGAACTAGGACACTCCCAAAGTTCCCAAAGTGTTTTTTGGGTTGGGTACATGGAGTGTTATTCATCTGTTTTTGAAATGTACCCATATACACCTGGGAATATGGTCACTGCAGTGATCTGCAGTGATGCTCCATGGACATTTGACAGGGAGAGACAGAAATTGTATGCCCATGTGTACTGCCATGGAAAGACAGAAAATGAGACCATAGCAAGGTGTTAATCCTCAGTGGAAGAGATTTCCCTGTCCTCATACTGCTATGTGAGTATGAGAAATAGCACAAATAGAAAAAACTATTTTTACTCCTCTTTCTATATGAGTTCTTGTTATAGTATGGCAGCCTTTGCTGTGCCAGTGACAGGGAGAAGGATGGACTTGATTCCCTGATTCTTCTGGAATTGTCAATGAGCATTTTAAGCTCTGGCAAGACATATGCTTCTTTTTGATTTGCAGAATGATTCAAGTAATGCTCAGCCCTGTGGGAGAGGAGCAAGGCCTTCAATAGGCTGTTGGGTATTATGCTGCATGTCCTACAGCATCCAAGTTATTCCTGAGGTAAAATGAGCCACTTTCTGTAGCTGGATCCATATGGTGCTCTAGAGAAGTTTCATTTACTATGCTATATCACAAGGTCTTCATGTCATTATGAAGGTTGCTGCAGGTTCTTGTTATGGCTCCAGAAAGCCTTTTCCTGGGTGGGCAGTGTTGTCTAACCCTTCCAGGATGCCAGGACAGGCGCCTGCTCCCTCCAGTGTCGCACAGCCTTGTGGTTGAGTGCTCTGCCCACAAGCACTGATGTATGCCACAGTGCACAGTCCCTCTCGTGGTTGCTTGGGGCTGTGGGCTGATGCAGAATGGCTTTGCTGAGCACCTGGGTCTCCTGTGGCTTGTGAACCTGGTTCTGTCCTAATATACCATCTCCAGCCAGCAGTGCAGTGCTGTGCATGGTCTGCAGTGGTGGTCTGTGAAGTATTACATCACTAACAGACTCTGGGCAACCAGATCTAGGTCAGCCAGAGCCTCTTTGCCTGCTATGGGTGTTGTCGGTCACAAGAAATCTCCTGGTTCTGCATTACCCTCCCTTACCCACCAACATGGAAGCTGAGCTATGGTGGCCATTACTCTGACAGTGTTAGGGGCTGGAAAGTGGGATGGGAAGATATGGCCCTTCTCCCACCACTCTGAGTCTCTTGCAGTACACCCAGCAGGGCTTCCAAGCAGACACCAATAAAAACCACATTTTTATTAAAACTGTAATGACAAATAAAAACCCTTCACATTTCTTTCAATAACTTGGGATATAAAAAAGAGATTTTTATCTATTATGAAAAGGATTTTGGCCATAAAAAGGTAATTTAAAGAGTCTGAGATGGATGGCGAATAGAATTAATGTCACCCAGAACAAATGGTCCTGCATTAGTCAACTGAAAGGCACAAGTGGCTGCCTGTGCAGGTCCCTGCTGCTGCTGCAGCCTCTGCTGTGCTTGCCCTGTCTTGTCTCTGGTAAGAGGCCCCAGTTACTGGCAGATCCCAGTGTGGCTGCCTCTACATCAAGCCCTTGTGTGGGCAGCATCTGTCCAGAACTGCTGCTCCAACGGCAGATGGGGAAAGCAAACAGAACTTTATGTGGCTAAGGTAGTGAACCTTGCTTTGTTTCTTGTGTCCCTGCTCACTCTGTATGCAAGCTCCAGTGTTACTGACCCTTACTGTTGTGCCAAGGACAGCCTGCTGTCCTTAACTGCCAGGGGAGCTTTTGAAGAGGGTACTGCCTCTTTCCGTAGGTTTTCTCTCCACTCAGAGTCCTGGGAGAATTTGGCTGGGTCCTGCTCATGGCAGCCTCTCTCTGGGTACTCTAGGTCCCTTAATCTAAGAGAGAGAAGCTTTTGAGTACAGATTAGAGAATAACCTCTTTTGACTTCTTTCAAATTAGTAAGATTTGCAATATAGGAAGTTGGACAGTAGATTTTCTGAAGGATTGTTTGGAGGGCCTTCTGTAAAGAAGAGAAAAGCTTCAGATAGGAAGTGCAATAGGAAATGGCCTGGTAAAAATAGTTCTGAACTGGATGCTTAGTGACATTTTTTGCCTACAATTTACAAATTTTTAGGTGCCTGGGGTTAGTGTCTGACATACCTGCATGGAATTTGTTGGCTCAGTGTCTGTGTAGATGGTAAGCTGTGTTCAGTACAGTTTTCTCAGAGTTCTGGTTATACCTGAAGTGTTGCTCTGAAGCAAATACATCTTGGCTGACAGTACCCACAGCAGCTGTGTCAGGCTGTATTCAGTGTCCACATCCTGCAGAGGTGGTGCATCTGCTGCACAGCAGTGCTCAAGCCATTGACAGAAAACACTTTTCAGCATGTGGGTAACCCCTCCAATTTCAAACAATTGCTGGAAATTGCGGTCTGTAACGAAGCTGGTTTGTACTGGTACGGTCATGCGGATCGTGTACACTGTGGTGTAGTCTTTATTCTTGCATACGGAGACTTTCTTTTTTCAGCTGTGTATTTCCTTTGCTCAGCAGTCTCCAGGCATTTCTGGCACAGCAGGATCTGTGTAGGGGCAGAAACATTGAGGTGCTATGTTGAGGGACTGGCTTCTGTTTCAAAGCCCACTGCTGATACTCTCTGAAATACTCTTGATGCTCTGATCTTGACACAGGCTGGGTTTACTGTGCCTGATTTTTCTCTGAGGGAGTGAAAAATCCTGTCATCTGCCTGCCCACTGATCTTTTAATATCCTACTTGATGCTGCCTAGTTATTATCTCCTAATTTCTTTCACAATTTTACATCTGCACAGTTGCTTGGCTCTTGACCCATCAGAAACATGAGAATATGATGCAGTGAGTCAGGAAACTTCTGGCAAGAGGTTATTTATAGGTGATACAAATGACATAAGATGAAATAAGGAGTTCCAGGGCCTGACCTTGACATATCTGTATTTTTCTAACACACAGAGTAGCCACATAGAATTTTTATGAATTTATAAGATGTACAGTGATCTAATAAGTTTTGTTTTATGACACTTCTGGGATCTGTCTGACAGGAAGCTCTTGATTTCTATGGAAGGATGCTGAGCCATAAAAAACACTACAACTCTGCTTTCAAGTTTTCTTCCCTGTGAAAAGCTGCTAGGAGCATTGGAAATTCTCCTTATGAGAAGCCACACACTCAACATGCTTTTATGTTTTGAGAACTGAGGCAAAAATTGGGATCTGAGGTGTCTGAACATTCTTTACACCATTAGTCAGCAAAGTGTGTTTGTTCCTTATAGGCAGACCAGCCTGAGGAAATTTTGTCATGTTACGTATGTGAACGTTAGGCACATTTTGCACTTATTTTCTGTAAGCTTTGCAGTATTTAGTTTTACAGGATGTGTAGTTCAGAGCCAAACCTCTGAAGCTGTCTGTGACACAACTGAAGAAGTAAATTCATGTGGCCTACTGCTTGTGCCAGGAGAGCTCAGCTGAAGCAAACCTACAAGTTTCTCCCTTACAAAGCTCACATAACCACTGCATCTCTAATTGGCAAGTTCTTGGAAAAGGCTCTTCAGCACCAATCCTTCCAAATTTCAAATTATTAGTAGAAAATTTACATTCGTTAGCTCATTTTGGATAATGAATGAAACTGAGGTGGTATCAGTTGTGCATGGAGAACAAAGCTAATTTTCTCAAGCACCTTATTGGATGTAGCTGATTGGTTCAGGTCTATTAACTGCTATTCCCATTTATCAAGAAAGGCTAAAAGGAGGCTAGAGCAATTAAAATTACCAGGGCTTGTTAAGAGGGGTTATAGTAAAGAAGTCTTTCCATGTAACCTTTCCTGCCGTGCCCTTTGTAAACTGCGAATGTCTTTGCCCCGGCTGCCAAGAAAACCTATAAGCCAATGCCTCCCTCCTGGTCCATCTTTTGTCCTTTGGACATAACCTAATCTCTTCCTCTGCTATTTTTTTTCTTTTTTGTTTGAAAGAGGTGCGAGGCTATTTCTTAATGGGATATCCTGGCCAAGGATTTGCAGTTCCCTTGCAATCATTAAAACCAGCTCAGGAATTACAGAATGGCTGCTCTGAGATAAACATTTGAGGCAGTGGGTGGTTCTCAGTGAGTGAGCAGGAAGGAGTGGAAAGGAATGGAGCAGACTGGTTCTGTGGGCCTTATCTCTCTAATGACTACACAACCATAGCACACTGATCACAATGTGTTGGACTGAGTGTCTCCAATGACTTAGTATCTTGTATCTGATGAGGGAGAAAGTACAGCCTGACCAGTCTGGGATACTCTCTCCTGGCTTTGCTCTCCACAGGACATGTCTAAAGTGGATCTCAGTACTTGGCCCCCCTTTGGTGAGGTGAATCCTTAGTTCTAATGAGGTGCTTTTTGAGATGGTTACAAGAAATGGAATCCACCAAACTGTTTATCTTCATCCACAGAAGCCCAAATATTTTGAACTATAGGAAACAGAGCTACATACCAGTTAGTATTTAGAGGCTTCCTGTCCCACTCCTATTCCAGAAGAGGACTTTTTTGCTCCATTTTTGAGCTGCATCAGCCTGAGGGAAGGAAGAAAGGCAGTTGGATTCTGACTTTAGAATAGTGGGTTGCTAGATTGCTTGGAAATGCATGTGAATTAAAATTACCCCCAGCTTTGTTTCCATAGCCCACTTTTGTCCTGGTAACAACCCCTAGCAGTACACACTGGGGATGCCAGAGGAGAACTTACATTCAGGCTGTTTCCTACTGCACCATGGACTGTCAGCCCTTCCCTTTGCAGTACTTGTCACCCTGCAGTGGAAGCAGCACTGCTAGGCCTGTAAGTGTAGTTGATTTATGTTAACTGTTGAAACAATAATGTTTAATCTGTAAAGTGCTAATCTATTTTTTATGTTGATTATGAATAGGCCAGCTGTGCCTACTTTCCTATTCATAGAGTTTAGTGAACAAACCCATTTCACAGGCTGGGTTTGGAGGGTAATTTACATGAGAGCAGACACTGCTTTAAGGAAAGTAAATCAGCTGGTTACATCCTTGAAGCAGGGGTTTGGCAGCCCTGCACTAAGATCTGGGGGCAAGGAAAAGGCATGGGAGGAAGGGGAGAAAGACAGATAAGTGAACTGTAGAGGAGGCAGATAGATCAGAGCAGACGTGAAAAGTAGAGGAAATATGGTCAGGAGAAGAAAAGAAAAGTTTATATTCTGAGGAGAGATTGACAAGAAGGAAACAGGACAGGATGTGGCTGGTTTAGCATAGGACTTTTCTCTTTGCATCAGTGCAGAGAGTTCAGGGCTCCGTGGTTTGTATGACTGGTCATTAGGGATGATCTAATGCATGGTGCCAGTGACACTATTGGTGAAGTCAGTTGTGGATTTAATTTGTCGTTCAGTTGTCTTGCTCGTGGGACTTTTATTGATCTCTATATGTTTTTTCCTGAGAGTTGGCTGCAAAGGATACAAACTCCAGGGCCTCATCCAAACTTCTTTGTAAGTTATTCTACCTCAGCTCCTGTGTAGTCCCTGCACCTCAGTCTCTGGTGTGGACTGCTGAATATTTGTCTTTCATATTGACTTGTCTGCCATGTGTGCTGGTGTTTCAATACCCATCAAGGCACAGTTAACACCAGTAACTGGCTTATGAGCTTTACATCTTCAGCAGAGCTTTACTACCTTTTAAGTATAATTCTTCTAAAATAGTGACCTTATTATATCTCTTTCTTCATACCAGTTCAGTTCAGTCATGGCTGCCCACATCTGCCAGACTGCATGTACTTCCAGGTCCACCTCAGATCCCTACTCCTACTTCCCTGTTCTGTTAATCTGGGGCAGTCTTGTGCTTCAGTAAGACTTTAGGCTTGCTTGTATCTATGTAATTATAACCAAAGCCAGAGGAAGGATGTAACTGGGCAGAATCTGTCTGGGACTGGGCTTTGCCCTCTGCATGTCATCATTGTGCTGTGCCTCTGTCCACCCTGGTGACAGGCTGCTGGATTGTCCAATGCTGCTTCTGTCATTGCTGCTCTTTGTCCCAGGTGATGAAGATCATCAGAGGGCTGGAGCACCTGTCCTGTGACCACAAGATGAGAGAGTTGAGGTTTTTCAGCCTGGAGGAAGACTGGGGGAGACATCATAGCACCTTCCAGCATCTAAAGGGGACCTACAGGAGAGCTGGAGAGGGACTTTTACAAGGGTGTGGTAGTGATAGGACAAGGGGGAATGACTTCCAACTGAAAGACAGTAGGTTTAGGTTAGATATTAGGAAAAAATTCTTTTCTGTGGCAGTGGTGAGGTACTGGAACAGAGAAATCATGTCTGCCCCATTCCTAGAAGTGTTTAAAGCCAGGCTGGATGGGGCTTTGAGCAACCTGGTTTAGTGAAAGGTGCCCCTGCCCATGGTAGGGAGGTTGGAACTAGATGTTTAGGGTCTGTTCTAACCCAAACTATGATAATTTGAAACAAATGCAGTCCTGTCCTGCACACAGACTGCAGGAACCCTCCACTCCTCCTGCATACCCTGCCTCTGCACACACACAAACACAGTCCTGATCCTTTTCTTCATTTGCCTCTCTGTGGATGGATTTTGCCTACCATTCTCCATACAAGCTGTG
Organism: Emberiza elegans; assembly: GCA_024865655.1. Taxonomy (NCBI): domain Eukaryota; kingdom Metazoa; phylum Chordata; class Aves; order Passeriformes; family Fringillidae; genus Emberiza; species Emberiza elegans. The sequence continues at coordinate 48,202,709 of JALJVW010000139.1, read as the reverse complement.
TATACAAATGCGCTGCTCCATGCCTCCTTTTTAACTCTGTGCTCAAGCCCTGGCACAGCTTCACTTCCTGACCAAATTCTTGTACCCGACCTCTTCCAAGCACCCCTCATCACGCTCTGTATAGTCACATAAAACTGCTCATACACATTTCCCCCCCCTGCTTTGTCTTATATACTTCTTGAAGCCCCCAGGCTCTCAATGCTGAATCAGAGGCCTTTAAGATGAGGCACAGGTGATGTGTGTTTCTCAAGATGGCACAGGTGATGTGTGTCCCATATATCCTCAGGCTCTGGCAGCTGGTTATTTCTCACAGGAGTGCTGCTGTTGTGCAGGCTTACTGCTGACAGGGCCCTTGGGCCATCTCTGCAGTTCTCTCTGAGCCTCCCCCTGCCTGGCTGTGACTAACATAGAGCTTGTTTATTGTGGCTCCTTGATCCTTTCCTACATGGGTTTCAGCCAGTGCGTGGTAGGAATGTGTTTATATCTGAAGTCAAAATAGTCTTGGAAGTTCATTTGCTTCTGGGTGTTTTGTTAAATCTAACCTTCTTGCTTTTGTTCCAAGTGGCCCCCTCTCTGTGGCATTTTAAGTGAGTCTCTATCTTGGTACAGGTAAGAAATTTTTACATTGAGAACTTCCAGTCATGGCAACAACTTCCCCAGGGATGTGGTAGAGACCTTACCACTGGAGATTTTCAAAGCTTCCTTTCCCATGAAAAGTTAAACCAGGCTGTCTTTTGAGGTCCCTTCCAACCAGAGCTGTTCTGTGATTTGATGATTCTTTAGAAATGTTCTGTCTTTGCACCAGGCTGCTGGCAGCACTAGGGGTGATATGTCATTTGGGAATATGTCTTCAGGAATTCAGCCAAGGGGTTCTCTGTGTTGGGGACATCCACAAATCTTACCAACATGTGTGCCTCAAGAGAAATTGGAATTTTGAGGAGATGGGGGACAATTGGCTTGTTTTCACCTGTCATTTGTGAGCATTAGCGCTTGATGTCTAGATTCAGACCTCAAAATGAGGTCAATGTTAATGATAAGGTCAAGGCTGAAGGTATGCTTGACAGAAAGTTGGTGACGTTCTCTGTTGTGATGAAAAAGGAGATAGAAGGGATGGCTTGACTGAGAAGATTAGGAACTGTGCTTTGGCTTTGTTGAATGTGAACAGAGATATGACTGAAAGAAGATGACTGAGAAACAGGCTGAAATTGTAGTTTGCCTAGAAGCAGGCTGATGTAGAGTACAGAGCCAGAACTACAAGTCAGCAGAAAGGAAGTGGGAATTTTATGTGAGCTATTATCCAGATGCAGTGGTGGGGGTAGAGGTTGTGAGCAGAGCTTTGTATAACATCTCCAGAAAGCTGGTAAAAGGATAAGCCAGCTGCTCAGATATACTCAGAGAGCAATTAAAAGAGCAGAAGGCTGAGGAGACTTTTCCCTGCCTTAGGAACTACTGGGGTATTCCTGCTAGGTTAGCACTTTCAGCTCTATTGCTTGGGAGCTGAAGAGCTGCAAAGAACACAGAAAGCCTTGAAAATCTTAATGTAAAGGGGCCACTACTGCTCTACCTCAGCCATGGAATAAGAATCCCTTTGGGCAGATGGAATGCAGCAGAGTTGTCTTCTGCTGTGCTTCCACTGTGCAGTGGTGTAACAAATGAGACCTTCCTTTGATAGCGGGGGGAGGAAAGAGAAAGAATGCTTTCAATTAAAATACAAAAGATGGCTGGGAGTGGCATCATTGTGTGCTCTTGAAGGACTGTGATTCCAGTCTGTCTGAACAACTGACCAGTGTGGCTCCATCCTCACAGACAGGAGAAATGCAGAGCAAGTAGTATTTCCCCAAAAAGAGAGAAAAGAGTGGATTTAATGAGCATTGCTCAACTGGGAGAAAGATAAAAGAGCAAATGAAATGGGGCATTTGTATGTGCAGGGGAGGAGCAGGGAAGCATCTGCCCCATAGTCTGCACTGTTGGAGTGAAGAAGTAGCTCAACAGTCACTATTTTTTTTTCAGCATGATGGAATGAAAAGCAAACAGGGTTATATAGGTATATATACACACCTTGGCTTTATTTTTCTTTGGTCTGTGCATTTTGCATAGGCTATAAGATACTTATGTCATGCAAAATAGAGTGCACAGTGACAGTGCTTACTGTGCACATAGAGAGACTGCAGTTTTACATCTTTGCTTTCCACACAAGCATAGTTGTTGGTGGACTCTTGCTTGACCATTATGATAAGGAAGCACTGGCTGCTGTTGGAGGCCAGTCACAGCCAGGCTGGGCTGCAGAAATGGTTTAGGGTATCAGGAAGATGACTAGCTGCACAAGATGTTATGTTATATTTTGAGATGGAAAGAAGTGGGATGCCGAACAGGTCACAGGTCATTATGCTAATTAACTGCATCTGTGGACAGAAAAGAAACATTTTCTCAATGTCCATGCCAGTGTTAGAGGGACTGTTAATCCCTTTGTTATCACTTGGGGATTCTGAGGAAGTAGTTGATTCAGTCATGCAAGATTCTTCCACCTTCCATCTTCTCCACAGGGAAGTGACTGGATTTGCAGCTTAAATTTATGATGTAGCTTCCAACAGCAAAACCTCTCCCTTGGTAATGGACATTTTTGAGAAATAGAATTTCTTGGAATGTAATTCTGTGTATGAGATTATAAACATGAGGGAAAGCTAACTTTATGTAGTACTTTGACCAGGAATAATGTTCACACACACACGTGGATGGATTAGAAACTTATTTGGAGACATCCCAGCTGTTTCTTTTCTCTGGTTTCATCTATATGTTTGTGCTACCAAAGATGTTGTGCTAGCCCTGCAGATGATGTCTGGACTCTGCTTTCTTATAGTTTAGCTTGATATCTGCCTTACATCAAAAGTATGTTGTGCAGTTTCTCTGCTTTCAGAGTGCTTTGTGAAACCAGCACCTGGACAAAGAACAGCCAAGTGAAACTAAACATGGGAGAGGCTGTGGTGAAATGCTATTGGAAAATCTGTAGAACGCCCAACTGTTGAAAGCATCTCTGGGTGCTGAGCTAATCTGTTAATTTTAGTATTCTGTGTCTCTGGAAGGTAGTAGGACATCCAGTAGCTTAATTGGTGAAAAACGTTTATCTCCTTGTGCCAGTCAGGATGATGTTCCTGAGCCAGTTATATTCCAGTCTGGCCATCACAATCCTTGCTTTTGTTAGGCTGAATGTTGTTTATTAGTGGGAGCCATGGATAAGTGGCTCACCTTTTAGAGAGATGGGAGATGAGGTCCACCTCACACACAGGGTCTCAGAAGACATACATCTGCTCTGTCTGCTCATTGCTCTTACTGCCTGTTGTCGCTGTCACCACTGAGATCCAGGTTTCGATCTGGGATGAGTGATAGTCTCAGACAGTTCTGCCTTGTCTTAAGGATCTGACTCAGGAGAATAAATGAAACTACCATAAGTGTGTCTGAGCACAGACTATTATGCAGGAGTCATCAGGGATGGAATAAAAGGTGCTTTTGCTCAAGGTATAGCTCTGTAATAATTAAAGGTACTATACAAGTCAAGTAGACTGATACTATTGCTGCACAGCTCAATGGATGGATGTGATGAGTACAAGAGTGGCTTTGTGTAGGCTTTTCCACTGCTTGTCTAGCCAAAAGAGACTACAGAAAAATGATCATAGGTGAGCAGATCAGGAAGTAGCCAGGATCGTAGGTATCAGACACTGAATGAGTGAGTGAACATTGGTCTCTGGCTGAGGGGATCAAGGACTCTTCCTTTAGCAGAGTTCATTTTCTGTACCACTAATGCCTTTGTAACTGAGAAATGCTGTTGGTAGGATCCCAGAGAAGATTCTCAGGGTTTTAGCAGGTGGTGGGCTGCAGAGGTCCAAAGTGGTACAAGATAGAAATAACAGGAAAAAGGTGAACTTCACACCCCACCTGAGTCACAGCCCTTTTTCTGGAAGAAATGCTGATGGTTGATGGACAGCCCTGATTTTGTGCTATTGTTGTGAAATGTTAGCAGTGATTAACAGAGTTAGCTGTGATTGGCATGCCAGGAACAAATGTGTACCATTGGCATGTGAAGTGACATGTTTGTGGCTGTGTATAATAATTGTTGTATATGTATTGTACAGATAGGTTTTTAAAAGCAAAGCTAAAAATTTGGTCCTTATAAATCAGACAAGGGCAGATTTCTAGCTGAGCTGACAGCCCTGATTCTGCTCATTGAAGCATGAGTGCTGTTGCATGGTGTGGCCCAGCGTCATGTGGGATATCAAGGAGAAAAAATGTTAGACCTCAGCTCTTCCAAATTCTAGGCAGGCACCGTATTGCATATCTCCCCCTGAAAAGAGCCACCTTACTTTTCCATCCTGTGCACTGAAAGATGCAGGGATTTTCTGTAATAAGCCATAGGTAATTGTTTCAGTGCATGAGAACACATCCATACCTTTACCTGCATTCATTTGGATTCAGCATATACCGCTCTATATATTTGCACATTTGTGTAAATGTAATATGAACACCAGCGAATCCATTGAAAACAAAACCACTGTTCTGTTTACATCTACGATATTATTAAAAATACTGAATTAATAAATACACATTCTTGACAGATGAATTTAGGAAGCATCAATTAAGCTTGGCATTCATTAGGTGGGGAGAAGTCCAATCAGATTTTACTGACTTAACAAAGCCGCCTATAAATTGTGGGCTTTTTGTTCTGATGTTTGATGAATTATTCTTCATAATCCACTGTCTACTATGATAAATCTAATCTTTCAGTTTTTGCTGTTTTAATAATTCTCAGAGCAACACTGTGACATTTTGTTTTCATAGGGGGGATAGAATGGCTGGACGATGGAAAAAAAGCCTCGCTGTCTGGGGAGTATATTGCTCTACAACAAAGCAACATTTTTCTCACTTAGAGCTCCGGTCTTGCAGACTCGCAGGGATCAGAGACCTTGGCAACATGAGCCATTGTGTGTATCTTGTTGAAAAGATGACCAGCCTAGGATGAGGTTCACGTTTCTGAAACCAGGAGGGGCATTGAATTTGAGAGCAATAGCGTGCTAGTGTTGATAAAGTGAATTCCAAAAGTCCTGATGCCTTCTGCTGTTAGTGATCCTGCATCTCACTGCTTTCTAAATTTGTCTTGAACAAACTGCTGACACATGGCCAACATTCATCACAGTGGCAGAGCAGAGCCACTGCATCTCATGTAGAATATATTATATAATGTTGGGCTGGGGAAGGCTTAGGCTCCTGCTCCAGAGCACCATGCTAGCAGCCTTTCTGGAGAGGGAAGAGAACATACCTCTCTGTGAAGTGGGCAAGTTGAAACCAGGCAGTAATACTCCATCATTTGCTGCAAAACATGGATATAAAAAGGTTGGGATTAAGAGGCAATATATTTCAAAAGAAATTAGCTAGCAAGACATGCACATTTAACTGTTATGGTTTAGAGATTAAGGTATCAGGCTGGAACTTGGGAAATCTGGGTTAAATCCCAGCTCTGTCAAAGACTTCTCAGAACATGCTAGGCAGGTCATGTAAGGTAATACTTTCAGAAAGGACTCAGGATTTGGGAGCTTAAATCCAATTGATTTCCAGTGTGTTCCTAAGTGTTTAAGGACAGGATTTGCAAAAAATACTGAGGCATCCTAGTGCCCAGCATTGTGGCATCAGGTGGTATGTGCTGCAGACCCTGGGAAGAGCAGCTGTGCTTTGGGAAAGCACTTCAGCACGTGAGGAAGCCTGTAGCTGACATCTGGGAATTCCTGGAAAGCATGAATTGTGCAGGGCCCATGGTGACTGTGCATCTCATACCATGGCAGTTGGCTTAATATGGTCTCTAGGTGCAACCTCAGCTCAAATACACACTAGTAAGTGTCGAAGTAGATAGATCCTGTTAGAGCTTTTATATCAGTTCTTTGAGGTGTGAATACTAATACCAACAATCATGCGTATTTTGCATATTTAAAATTAAATGAGCTTCATTCTTCAGAACTAAACAGTCAGGGCTGTGTTTCCAGAAAGTGAAGTACAGCACACATTGATTTGCTGGTGGAGCATGTGCTTGATGGGGACCTGGCTTGCAGAAGGAGCAAAGGAAACCACTGTGTGCAGGGACACCACTCACCTGTATGGCTGTAAACCTGCAGCTGGCTGTCCTGCTCCTTTGAAAGAGCAGCCCTAAAGTTCCTTTTAAACCTTTATTAAACCTGTTGGGAAACTATGCTTGTTTCATCTCCTGCCAGGATTACAGATGGTAACAACAAGTTTGATGAGGCCATTTGAGACCAGCTGTAGCCTGGAAAAAACTTGAGAGTTCCTGAAGTCAGGTGTGCTTCAAGACTGTCCCAGACCTTTGCTTGCTAATCATCCATTCTGGAAATGAAAATTTTTGTTAAGGGTGCTTGTAAGAAATAAGAGCCTGCAGCCTGTTCCAGGAACTCCCTGCTTGCATGAAATGGGTGCAGCCACCTTCCCTTGAAAAAACCCACTCCCTGGCAGGCAGTGTGGCAACCAGGCTCACCTCTTCTTCTGCTTCCATGTCACACTGCCTCTTGCTCACTTTTGTGTGTCTGGGACACACAGCCTGCAGCAGAGGCATTAGCTGCCTCCAGCGAGCTGAGCAAAGACAATTGCATAATGAACAAGGGTCATTTGCTAAGTGGGGGGTCCTGGAGCCCAGCCATGATTGTGGTTCTGTTTTATCTCAGCCTCACACCTGCTCGTGTAATGGCTCGGCTGTGATCTGCTCCCTCCCCCTGTGCGTGCTCTGCCCTTCTGCTCCTGGGGTATCCATCAATTCTGTGGCCCTATTGCAGTCCCTTGCCTTGCTGTCTTTGTCTGCAGCCTGTGAACGTGCACAAAATCGCCCTGGAATTGTGGGAGGGCCACTGAGCTGGCTCCATCAGACATGACTGCTAACCTGACTTGTACGGCCTAAGTAGCAAGTTTTTAAATGAAACTCTTGTATCCAAAATAACTCCTAGACACAGCTTTCTTCAACTATATTTCTTTAGAAAACTTAGTCACACCATAATGAGGTATATATTTTTCCTGCCAGAGGGAACATGTGCAGTTTTTTTTTTCCCCTGCATGCATTCAGTTCTCAGGAAAATGGCTAGATTGACAGTGTAGGCAATTAAGAGGTTTTGAAATCCAGAGCAGATGGAATTTCATCCAGTTTATATATGATCTTACTATAAATGTACCTTACTGGATTCAAGCCAGAGAACTCCCAATTCTGTGTTTTAACCTTTGGGGGATGTTACCTAGCTTTATGACAGTTAGAGTAGTAACCAATTTGTAAAGGATACATCCCTCTGATACAAGGATGTAGGGTGGTGAGGGAGTTGAAAATCCCAACTCGACCTCATGTGGCAGGTTCTCTGTTTGCATTTTTTTCCTCCTTATGGGATCTTACAGCCCAGCAGGCTCTTGGCCACCTTAAATCTTTATCTTTAATAGATCCTTTCTTCAGGGAATATACAAACTTCCCATAAAGGTAAAAGTCCCTGTGTCTTGAACACATTTTCTCTTGAGACACAAATGTCAATAGGTTTGAATTATGGACCTGCTGTAATTAAAAAACACATAACTAGTTGTTTTTAAATGCAGTTGTTTTACTTAATTGATTTTGCCGCCAGGACCAAAGAGAATTAATTAAATAAATAAAATGAACCTTCCTAGTGAATTACTGGAGGCAGCTGAGTCTGTGTTGGTACCTAATTACTGCAAATGCTCCAGTTTGTTGCTAGCAGTAGTTTTCTGTGGAAGGGGCTGGGAGAGAAGGGGTGGAGTGGTGTGGGAGGGGGCTCATTCCTTGGCAGCTGCAGGAGGGAACAGGCTGCTCCTTGTAGTATTTTTCTTCCTTTTCAGCAAAAAGAGTGTTCGTTTAAGGCTTTGCATGAAGACTTTGCTTAGAAGGTCTTTATTCATATTTAATTGCTAGGTTGCTGCAGCTCCCATCTTTAATTACCTTTTAAAAAGCAGGTTATAAAAATGCACTGACATTCTTTCTTTTTTGTTACTGCATAAATTACAGGCTTCTCAACTGCTCACTTGAAAACAGTTCAGCCTGCTAGAAGGGTAGGACAGGGTGCCTTTGCTGACTTCTGGAAACCTCAGAACTTATGTTCACCTTGCCCTACAGAGCAGGACAAAAATCCTCAACCAGCATTACATGAACTATGCCTGAAGCCACATATCTGTGTCGGCCCTTGCTGTGAGCTGACTGACTGTGTGCAGGGGCCTGGCTCATCAGCTAGGCTGCAATTGCACTACCATGGTTGTAGTGTTTTGCAGAGCCTGTGCTGCCTGGTGCTGCCAAGAGGGTCTCTAGCAGGGTGCTATGTTATGCAGGGGAGGTGAGCTTTTGCCCTCATCCTTGTCTACCTTGAATTTTGCTTCCTGAACCTGCTTCTGGTAAATCTACTTCATCTGCAACTTTCCTTATAGTCCAGTCCTGAATTTCTCAGCCAGAGCTTCTAATAGTTTCCTCTCCTGCTTGCCAAGTGCTTTGCTGTCCCTGATTGGTGCTTTTTCTGAGCTTAGAGCCCTGGTTACTTTTATGGAAGGTGTGGCAAAGTCCATCACATTAAACATGTTTTCAGGCCAAGTTGTCACTGTTGAAACAGCAATTTTTGTCCCTCTGCCTTGAATGCAGCCCTTAACCACTGCTCCCCAGTCATGTGCTGGCTTTCACCAAGTAAGCTTGCTGCTGCTGTAATGCACAGGAATACACACTGCCAGGTTTCAGGGGTGATGATGGGTGGTATTAAATATCTGCAAAAGAATACGTGCAAAAGAACAGCTGTTGGCTTCTGCACCCAGGATGCTGACCATAATCCCTTCCAGCCATTTTCAGGGCATCCTGAAGAAGTCTCACACACTGCCTGGCCCCTACAAGTCCAAGATGAAATGTGCCTGCTGGGACTCTGTCACAGGTTTCCATAAGCAGAGTATCTCCAGGGCATTTGCATGTTTGGCAGGCTTCACTCAGAGGCCAAACAATGACAAGGCTAAGAGCGGGGACAGAAGTATGAAAGGGCTGAGTCTGCCCAGCTTTGGCACATGAACTCTCTGGCCTGTGGACAGGGCTTTCCTGAGCATGGCTTCTGTTACCCCAAGCTGATGCCTCTTTCTCTTCTCTTGACAGATAAAAGAGCTCTTTTTAAGTTTTGAGGACACTCCCTTGGGAGCAGCATCACTAGCCCAGGTACACAAAGCAGTACTGCAGGATGGGAGAACGGTGGCAGTGAAAATCCAGCACCCCAAGGTCCAAGCTCAGAGCTCCAAGGATATTTTGCTCATGGAGGTAAAATTGCATGTTGATTTCAAACTTGCAGAATAATTGCCATTGTAGTGTATGGGGACCATGTTCATCTATGGTGTAAGCAGGTGTAACAACACCAACCTGTGGCTTTGAAACCTCCACAGAGATCACTGCTGTCTTGCAGGATTAATACAGAAAATGGGTGAGGTTTGCAGTACTGGTGATTGTATGGATGGAGAGACTGAGCAACAGGGTAAGAGGGAAGGAGGGCAGAAGGAGAAGACAGGTAAAGATTAATGACATAATAGTAAGTCCATCTAAGACTTAAGAAACAGAGAGTGAGTCCTGAAGTCACTTTTCAGCCTGTGTGCCCATTAACTGGTCTCTTGTGATCAGGCCTGTGTGGTCTGAAAAAGGAAAATCATTGTTTATGATTAGCATGTTTTTCAATTAAATTCTAGTGTGGATTCAACAGTGGGTGAGGTTGCTGTGATTCAGTTTTGTTTCTTGATCAGCTCCTTAATGCTGAACTGATTAGTGGTAGAAACAAAACCACTGGAATACAGAGAGGGTCACCTAACAGGGGAAAATACACAAATGAGCGATTTAGCTAGGAAAAAGGTTTCAATGCTTAGCTTCTGTTCCTCTCCGCAAGGGTAGGTACCACTCTTATTTCCTAGTGCAGTGCTGTAGCTTTTCCCAAACTTCTAAGTCTAGCTATGGAAAGGAGGAAATGAAAATAAACTGCAGCCCTGTACTGCATTGCAACAGACAAAGATGCCAGTAATATAGTATAGAACACAAAATGGACAGGACTGTGGTGGAGGAGATGGGAAGGATTAGGTCTGCAAGTGGTAACACTAAAGCTTTTTGCTCTCCTAATAAAGCATATATATATATATATATATATATGTCTGTATATACAGTAAGTGCACAGTAATTGGCAGGCAGGTAGATCCACAGTACTAAAGAGGGGAAGCTTAAGTTGAGTTCTGATGAGTGTTTGGAGGGTATTGCTGATGCAGTAACAGTTCTCCATCACAGAAGATGAGAAATCAAAAATTCTGCCAGCAACCTCTCAGAGCACTGTGTAACTAAAGCTTCTTTAGGCAGTTAAAATACCCTGCTTTGAGCAATCCTGGCTAGTCTGCATAGAAGCACAGCTGGTTCCAGCTGGGGCACATAAGTTTGCAACTGAGTATTTAATTTGAACTCACAGTGAAAGAACTTCTGGGTTCCAAAGAGATCTCCCAATAAGATATGATCAGTCTCTTTCCATGCTGGTTTGAGAACACAGAACTGTTTGAACTGGCTTTGGGTCCAGCTGAAGATTTGAATTTGATTCAGATCTTCTCCAGGACTCACTGCAGTGGTCTGTCCAATGAATTTGCTTCTGTGACTCATCATGTGCACAGCACTTCTCAGGGGGTTTATGACATCCTTGTCTCCCTCCCAAAACCAGGTGGCAGACAAAGAGCAGTCAAGGATTAAGGATGAGCAGGTAATGAAAGAATATGGGATCAGGACAATAAGAGGATTCTGTGTGAATGACCCAAAACCTGTGTTTACCTTGGGACATTTGCCCTTCTAATAGTGAATATCATAGGAACATACCTCCTTACACCATGTTGCTGTGATTGCTGATTATACTGGTAAGAGACATTTAAACAAATTATTTTAGAATGATTCCTGTCTTTTCTGGCTTTAAATTATTCCTTCTGGGAAACTTGGACATAAACCAATGTATCTTCTTTTGGTAGTTTAGTACTGTCCTTGTACAGACAGTCTGGTTTACCATTCACATGTTGTATATACACAGGTATGAAAAGGTAGCTCAGAATGTGACACATGCAGTTTTGTTTTTCAAAGGTCTCTCTTGTGGAGTCTTGGCTTACATGCATCGTTGTATCGTTGTGTGGGACTGTTTATGTGTAGACTGATAGAAAGCCAGATCACATGTGCTAATGTTCTGGTCCTTTAAGAATCAGACAGACATTGCAGCTATGTAAAGAGGTTGATTCAAATATTGATGGAGATGGTTTCATCTAGAGACTGATGGGAAAGAATCTGAACAAGAAAAGGTAGCTGGAAAATTCCTAAATTCACTTGAGGTTTCATAGCATCAATGCTGACTCTTTAAAAATCAGTGCATCTGATAAACCCAGAGAGAGATACCTTACTGCTCTCTATATGTCAATAATTATTTCAAGACAATATGTTGACAGGTGTCAGAAAAGGGGTGGGCAAAATACTTAGGATGTCCCTGCTGATGGTCAAGCTGGCAAATTGATTGAAAAGAGCATTTGAAGAAAGTGAAAAGAAACCATGAATTTTCTCACATCAAGCACCAATGGAATAATCTTGGAGACCCTATGAAGTTTATGTTCATGTTCATGAAGATCGCTGGTTACATTTCATTTGGGTGACATAAATTTGAAAGGATTTATGCCTCTAGATATAACAGTAAAAAATACAATTCAATACTGTCTGGAACCTGGTGATTACATTTTTAAAGGAACATTGAGTTTGCAACTGACATTTAGATAAGAGAAATTGAGATGGGGTAGAGAACAAATGTTGTCACACAACTGAACAGGAGCAGTGATGGTTCATAAATTTATTTTTGTCATACATTTTGATGTTAGCAGCTTCCTGTGTGTACTTTAAATGTTCCTTCTGCAGTGCAGGAGTTCCCACCCCAGTGGTGGAGATTGAGAAGGGGAAACTGCAATAACACACACTTAAAAGCCTGTTTCTGTTTCCAGATGAATGTGCAGAACAGGTGAAATAAAAACAGCAAAGTGCATTTTATTGTTATGGGTTTTTTTCACTTGTTTTATGACTCACTTAAAAACAGTAAAAAAAAATTTCCTTAAGATGTGGTCCATATTGTCAGCTTGTGCAAATTTGCAGCTCTGGTGGAGAAACTGTCCCTTTGTATGAACAGAAAGCATACTTGGCTGCTGTGCAGCTTTGATTATGCCATGCAATTGTGTAATGTTGATTCACTCACCCCTTAAATGTTGCTTCAGTCAAATGTTTCAAGGAACTTTTTGATTGGGATTTTCAAGGTGCTGTGTCTCTGAATATCTAATCTCTTTAAGAAGAAGAGCATTCCATATATTCCATGTGAATATATGATACTTGGGAAGTACCTCCTCAGTCTTGTGAGAATGGCTTTGCCTGATGCCGAAGAGCAACTTGCCCTCTGAGCTCCACCAGAAGTGTTATTTAAGGATTTGTAGCCTACTTATCCAAACTCCACTGTCTTCTTTGAACAGCCCAGAGGATTTTCTGTGCTCAACAGTGGAAGAAGTAACATGGAGGTGACAAGTATTACTTTTGATCTTCCTTGTCTACATTATCTGAGAGCTGTTCAAATGAAGTCAAAGAATGACTTGTAGAATTATAGGACCCAGAAGATCTCCACAAGGGCAACACCCTTGGTGAGATCTGGCCATGTGGTCTCTTCTCCAGAGCTTTGTTCTCTTACTTCTAGGCAGCAGTCAGCTGCCCTCCCTTTGATGTGTGGGCTATCATTTAACTCCTAGATGTGCCTTTCTCTGTGGAAGAGTAGGCCAGAATTTGTGTTACATGACCAAGCCATGACACTGTGTTGTGATACTGCAGGAACCCTAAAAGCACTTGTTTTTTTTATTTGTAAGTTACATGGAATGATCCCATCAAAACAGCACTGTGTGTAGCTGTGTGGCTTTGGAGCCAGGATGCAACTGATTGTCTGTTTCCTTGTTCTCAGGTTCTCCTCTTGGTTGTGAAGCAGATTTTTCCAG